>CM055875.1:38493393-39797768 GCA_029582165.1 Portulaca oleracea | reverse complement strand
ACTAAATATAGAATGTACATTGAGGTTGATTCTATGTCATTTATTACTAACCTAGTTATAAGATAAATTTTATTTTCATTTTTGTAAAACAATACTTTAAAAATGAATCTTGTACTAGAATCATTTATATATACTCAAGATTTATGTATGTGAATTATGATATATTAATCATTGGTTCTATATGGAAAAAAGAAATCATTGGTCCACCCCAAACAATATTTTGAGAACCACATGTAAAAAAAAATCAATATTAGCTAACTAATCATTTATCACCATAACTTATAAGTAGTCAATTCGACCATTATTAATAATTTGGGTTGTTGACCATGAAGGATGATCCAAAATGTAAATTGACCATGAATGATATTAAGACCATGAGGTCCTAATTTATGAGAAGAAAGGGACCCAATAGTGCTGATGTGGCATGTTAAAGTGGACAATCAATTTTTTATTTGTTTCAATTGCTCTACTCCCTCTCTCTTTGATTCACTTATAGGATATCTATAAAGTGAACCATGGTTCACCTTTGAAGATATACATGGATATCTACAAAGGCAAACCATGGTTCGCCTTATAAGATATCTTGAAAAGACGCTCCATGCTCACATTTTCTCTCTCTTTGAACCCTCAGCTCCCACCCTCATATTCCCTGTCTCTCACTTCCCAAATCACCACCAACACTATTGAAGATATCCATGGGTCACATACATTTGGTGCTCACTCATTACATTCATATTCACATTCACATTCACTTTTCCCTCCTACTTGGGTGCTACTTTCACGGCTTTTGCTAGCTTGTCTAGATTCCCATCATCTCATTCTCTCTCTCTCTTTCTCCAATGCGACCCCCTCGTTTTTCTAGGCCAACCAGGATCAATTTCTGGGCAGGTTTTAATTCAATGCTCTAGTGGCGGATCTAAGTTTACTGATTAGAGATGACAACTACACTATTAAATTCATCAGATACACATAAAATTCATAATTTTATCCCACATTATACTGATATTTATTTTTACTGGTGGCCATGGCCACCCCTTACTTACCCTGGGATCCCCCAGCGCAATGCTACTTCTTCATTCTTCACAAACTCACAACTAACCAAGTACAATGGTTTCCACATCACAAACCAACAAATCCTTGCCCAAAATCCTAACTTCCAAACTCACCCTCACAATCCCACCTTTTAAGTCGTCATCTTCTCCCCACCAACTGATGATTTCGACTTCTTCGACCCCTCTTTGATTTCACCCCTTCTTCCTCTTCCCAATCCGCATTTCTCGCTAACCCATAAGTACGTAATTCACAACCACTCTCACTAGCTACTTTTTTGATCCTTGTCCTCGCTACAACAATGGTGGTGTTGGTGGTGGTTTGGGAAGTGAGAGAGAGGGAGTACGAGGGTGGCGAATGGGGGTTCGAAGAGAGAGAAATTGTAAGCATGAGACGTCTTTTTCGGCTATCTTATAAGGCGAACCATGCCATGGTTTGCCATGCGTGAATCAAAGAGAGAGAGAGTAGAGCAATTGAAACAAAAGCAAACAAATAAAAATTTGACTGTCCACTTGGCATGCCACGTCAGCATTGTTGGGTCCCCGACTTTCTCATAAATTGGGACCTAATAGTCCTAATATCCTTTATGGTCAATATGCTTTTTGGGTCATCCTTCATGACCAATAACCGTAATAATTTACTTACAACTTACTCAAAATTTACTTTGTCTTACCTATATTGAGCCAACCCTTAGAATGTTTTATTTTACATAAAAATGTGAAAATCTAGAGGTGAAGGAAAGAAAGAGAGTATCTTTGAAGGAGGGTTTCCATTTTAACTTTTTGCAAAATTAAAAGTATTCTTTGCTAACGTTAGTACGTGGATACAATCCTTTATCGATTATGCCATGTCTTGTAGGCCTCATGTTGATGCCTTATCACAATCTTAGTGGATGGTGAGGAAAAAGAGTTTTGTCAATATTCTTTCTAATATTAAGACTTTTAAATTGTATGGTGAAAATAAGCTGTAGTACAAGATATTTAATCTTGATCGCATTCTCCTTTTATAATCTCTTTATTTTTTATTTTTTTTTGTTATCTAACTAAAAGAGTTGGGACATAATTAAATGCTCTTTTATCCCTTTCATATGTTGGTTAAAAAAATCTGAATGCATTGAATTCTCATCTACTCTTTGTATGCTTACACATACATGGCTAGCCATTTCATTTTTGAAATGCCTTTTTTTAAAAAAATAAATAACAAGTTACAATACGCTATTCCATTTATCATAGATTTTCGAAAAGAGGGTCAAATCTAGTAATCAACTTTAATTTTGAATTTCAACCTCAACGTACTTGAATTGATTGTTTTGGGTAGATAGTCAGGGTAACTTGGTTTGAAAGTATTGGTTACCCAAAATTTGGGTGCCCGAATGTTTTGGAATGGCCACGGTTTGAGGATATGGTCAACCCAAAGTTTTAGCTACTCGAATTAAAGTAAGAAAAGATTGGATACCCGATCCATGAATGTCCCTGTGGTGAATTGTTTTTTGCAATTAGAAAGATAATGCATAAATTATCTTCAAAGAATTCCCAACATCAGAAATAGGTGCTTGGCCATGGATTTTTTTCTCAAAAAGAAAAAAGTTGGAGAAAAGAGGCAAGGGAGAGCTACCCCCCCCCCCCTACTACAAAGGCCTGAGAAAAAGACAAATGACAAAGAAAGAAAAAGATAAAAGTCAATACATCTTGATGCTTCCTAGCAAGCAATAAAGATCATCGACAATGTTGAGATATTTTTGTCCCTTTTTCTTCTAAAATAATAATTATTGTAGTTATTGTTTAATTTAAAGGAAATAAAGAAAATATCGAATATGGAGGAAGTAAAATTTGTATTTTATTATACTATATTTGTTGGTGCATGTACAACCATTGTTATTGTCTATGTTTCTTTGATAGGAAAGTGTTTTAAAATCACCGAATCTCTTGATCTTATAAATATTTGTTTCCTAATTGTATTAAGATATTATTTAGGTTTCCTTATTACGTTGGGTTTCCTAATTAGATCTAATTGGAGTGGGAGTCAAGTTAGGTTAATGGAGTTTTTCTTATAAATAGGGTTCAGTATTCTCCACTTTATTTCGCTTCCGCTGTTACCTTGCTACTTATTTTCTCTAACAAGTGGTATCAGAGCCTCACAAGGGGTATCTGAGCCTAACAAGTGGTATCAGAGCAAGGGGAAGATGACTTCAATCATGAAGTGCGAAATTCCAAAATTCGAGGGAACAGGGAGACTGCAGTTGAAGGCGGTCCTGATTCAGCACGGTGTAAAGGGTGTTGAGTATCCCTATACGGAGACTGATGTAACAATGAGCGATGAGAACTTCAACAGGGTTAAAGAAAGAGAATCAGGGCAGTCTGAGTTCGAGGTGGAGCAGGCTGCTACTCAAACAGTTCAGGTTGATGAGCCTGATGTTCCTCAGGTGGAGGAAGAACCGCGCATGGCAAGGGATCGTTCCAGGAGGGAGATCAGGAGACCGACACGGTATACTGAAGATTGGGTGCAAAAGAAGGGTCATGTAGAGAGTGACTGTTGGAGAAATCTGAAAGACCAGGAGCAGGGTAGTAAGGATAACCGCACCAAAACTGGTACAACAAACTGTGTTGAGGTTAACAGTTGTAGATACGAAACAGAAGATGGTGTCCCAAAAGCGCGCATGGGTTCCATGGTTTGGATGAAGAGAGCCAAGAAGGGCACCTTATACACCCTACATGGGTCTATAGTGACGAGAACTGCAAAGACAGTCTCAAACAGCACAGGTGGTCTCAAACAGGCATCCAAGCAGCGGTATGTGATGTTTACCGCTAGAATGCCCTGCAGGACTACGCCCTGTGGAGGGGCGTGTTGATGGCGACAGTCAAAGATGCTTATCTGGACCGATGATTTGTTGATTCTAGTCCAAGGTGGAGTTTGTTAGGAAAATGTCCTAAAATCACCGAATCTCTTAATCTCACAAATATTTGTTTCCTAATTGTATTAGGATATTATTTAGGTTTCCTTATTATGTTGGGTTTCCTAATTGTATTAGATTCTAAATCTAATTGGAGTGGGAGTCAAGTTAGGTTTAGGGAGTTTTTCCTATAAATAGGGTTCAGTATTCTCCACTTTATTTCACGGCCCGGCGCACGGCGTCGTCGAGTACGGCGAACAATGATCGAGTTATAGAGAGTCAGAGTGGGAGAAAATATTGAGAGGGAAAAAGGTCTCACCAATATTTTCGATCCCAATTGTATCCCGAGAGAGAAAGATTGTGAGTTGTGAGTGACAGAGATTTCGACCTTAGGCAGAGGTTTTCAAACCATTCCATTGGGAGTCCCATCATTCAGACGGACAAGACAGATGCCGAGGCAAGAAGCCCCGCGCAATTCAAGAGGGAAGTGCGCCTGTAACCTTATTCGAGTTTCAGTGTACTCTCCTCTGTTGTGGATCGCATCACACCCTGTGATAGTGATCTGGTTGTACTCCTCTCTTTCTCAAAGTGGATTGTTTTCTGGCTGTCGTCGTTCGTGGGTTTTTCTCCGAGTTCTTCGGGTTCCCACGTAAACCTTGTGGTTGTGTTCTTTTATCGCTCTTATTTTTCGTTCCTGAATTTTGTCGTAATTTCCGTCATCTCGATTCGATTTATCGCTCTTACCTTTTTTTTTTTTTGTATATTCTCTTTCTTTTGATGGTGAATGATCATTGGATGTAATTTCAATGGCAGCCTTGTCTAGGGCTAGCGAGATCGATTCATGCTTAACGAATTTTTAGATTTAAAGGATGTTGATGCATCCCCTGTTCTTGCTCCTTAATTGGTCGATTCTTGTGGTCGTGTTGTGTCAGATGTGCCTCTAGTTACTCACTCTGCTACCATGTGATGATTATAATGGAAGGGGGCATCGGTTGTACTTTTGTTTGTGCGTAATTCGCCTATTCGGGTGGATAATATAGGCCTAAAACCCTTTTTTGCTAAATTTGGGGATGCATACATTCCTAATAAATTGGGACAAAATAGTAAGAGATTTGGTTTTGTTAGATTCATGTTTAAAGAAGTGGGTTTCAATGTTGTTAAAGCCCTTAATGCTAGTTTGTTCAATGGGTCTAGTTTGATTGTCGCTATCAAGCAAGTTTGGGTTCCCAAAGCTATGCATGTGGATGTACAATCTTCCCATAATAAAAGTGTTAAATCGGTTGAGGTGGACACTAATAGTCTTGCAATTTCTCACCATAACCTTAATGTTATTCCCTCTATCAACCCCTGTGGTGGTGACTTTGATTTGATTAAGTGGATTCAAACTGAACCCTCAAATCTTATCAGTGCTATTCTTAGTTATCTGGGAGTTGTTACTGGTATCTTTAGTTATCACGGTATTAGTTCTCCCCACTCTAGAATGTATCAGGACCTGCATTCAAATATTGATAAAGGGCATAGTGAAGACATTGACTTCATGTCAGTTTACTTTGAAGTTGACATTTCTGCTAATCTCGTTGAGTCCCTCATGGACGGATTTGAAGCACTTATCAGAGAAAAAGGAGGGAGAAATTCTTGTTAAAATCCAAGTGGAGGATGATTATGTATGTGTGTAAAACTACTTCAAATGAAGCACTCGTTTTTCTCTTATTATTAGATTTAGATGCTATGGGTGATTAACTCTACATAAAACTTGCTAATTATCAATGATCGCTTTTGATTAGAAACCTTAATTATGCCTCAAATTTTTTTACTCATCTTGATTTTTTTGAGGGGATTTTCCTTTGGAAATACCAACAAGGAAATTAATGTTTCTTGTAAAACTACTTTTGTTTTTTAAAAATAAAATAAAATTGCAAGAGTAAGTATTTGATGAGTTTCATTGGACACACTCTCTTTACCTAACCCATATACCCCCCTTTCTCTCCGGCCAGAAGGTCGAGTTACGCCTGCAAACGCTAAACACTAACTGTATTAACGCTTAAACGCTCATTCAAACGCTAAACACCAACTGCATTAACGTTTAAGAAAAGGGTACTTGAAACGCCAAATGTTACTTAAGACGTTAACTTACGATCGCTAATATTTATCAAATTAGAGTTTTAACTTTGTTAAAATGCTCAACACTACGCCAAATGTTACTGCGAATTATACCCATAGTATCTAGATGTATCTTACACAAGACATTTATCATTTTCCATTCTTGAATGAATAGTCACCCTTTTCTGGTTCGTTCGTGCTTTAGCTTCCATCACTTCTGAGTTCTGACAGAACATGTAGTGGGTTACTGGGTAGCATGCATGGTTTGTTCACTTAATGACAGGCTTTTAGAATAATTTTTAGTGACCAATGGTTAAGAGAGTTATGGGGTTGTGCTGAGGCAAGTAGAATAATTGTAGTTGGACGAGTAAACAATGTTGACTGGTCCTAAATAAATTGAGCATATATGTTTCTGTGGCTTCTTGCTATTTGTGTTCCTTGGTTTAAAGCTTTAGATTGCGTATGCTTATTGACATATTATTCCCCACAATTTTCTGCACCATGCTTTAGATTAGACAAGCTTTATACTGTCTGCTTTCTTTCTTTCGTTTTTTGAATTCACTTTTTTTTGAGGCAACTACTTAACCACCTTTGTTTAATCCTCTAACAAGGGGTTTGTGTGACATTTAGACCTGTCAATTCGGGCGGGTCGGGTCGGATTCGGTATGTTCCGTATTCCAAGTTTGTTACATTTCAGGTTTGAAAAACCGGGTCGGTCTCGGTTCGAGTTAGGGTCGAATCGGGTCGGTTTTTGCCAGCTCTAGTGACACTTGACACCTCCTCCGATCCATACCCCTCTCCTAGAACATGCATGTATAGTATATGAGCTAACAACTACACACTTGTGTAAAGGTAGAAGTATATCCTATTTATGACCAAGTATACATACACACGCATATATAAAATCTCTCTTAGAATAAATAGAGTAGATGATATAGGTAAGAATCCCCGCATGCGCGTACACACAAACACACACATATATAATCTCTCTTAAAATAAGTAGAGTATGGATGGTATGTGTAAGAATCCAAGCAAAATATTGTGGTTTTTTGAATTTCTCAATAATAGAGATAGAAGTATTGTCCTAGTCTAAAAGTTAAAATAAAACCATCATTTGACCTTTAATTCGACCATCAACTTGAGCTTTCAGTTGAGATGAATTTATATGATATTAGAGTCAAACGAGGTCTCACGTTTGAATCTGAACAAAATAACCGAGACCAAGTTCTTTTAATATGCATGTAGAAATTGGGTAATTAAGATTGTATAGTTTTGAGAAGATTTGATTAGTTTGTGTAAAAATAGGTAGAAGTATATAGATAATAAATTAATATTCAAATTTAGAGTATAAGTTATTCTTGTGTGTCGTGTCATACCGTACTTATCACAGTTTACCACAACCACAAATCCCAACCTTATCTTTGATCCTATAGTTTTATGATCTAAAATACTCGATGTGATTTTACTAACTACATTCTAATCCACGATCCTACATGGGTTAATTCCAATCATAACTACCCCAGAATTCAAGTTAGAATCTATAACAACCTAGCCTCTTGATCATACCATACTTTACCACAATAACCATAATTTTCTTTCTCCTTACTTTTCTCACTACTTTTCACTTGTCTCTCTTCTCACCTACCACAACAACTTTGATCGTACAAATTTTACCATAATTTACCACATTATTGTACCACGTCATATCACATTATCAACAATTTTATCATACCATACTACTACAATATTTTACCTACCGCAGAAAAGAATCAGGCCTTACTTGATATTAAATTATATATGTAACTTATTTAACAAAAAACTCTACTTCTATATAAATTACTAAAACCTACTTAAATCTATCTAATCGTATTTACCTAACTTTTATATATCCACATAACTAAAGAATGGGACCTTACAAGACAAGTTACAATCAACTTTGAGAGTCATAGTATGGTTTTGGATGACATTACATGCTTAGTTTAGCTAGACAAGGTGCTTTATATCTTGGTTGACACTAGGGAAGGTGCTTTATATCTTGGTTTACACTTTAAGTCCCTTGATTTGTTTGGAATTTATATCTGTCTGCCCAAATTAGGATTCATTATCAACTCATTTTCTTGGACAAACTCCACCTCTTATATCTTGATTATATTCTTGTGGTTTGCAAATTGCGTTTATTGTTTTGTCGCTTTTCTTTCCTCTTGTTAAGTAGTAAGTACTCCCTCCTTTCCAAATTATTTCACTTTAAAAATAATTTATAATACCAAAAAAAATTTATTCAACATTAATTTACTTCTTTGAAAATGTGAAAATGTCGAATAAAATGGTGAATAAAAAAAACGGTGATTAAAAATAAAAATAAAAGAAAAAACTGTAATTAATAAGATTAATTTGATAAATTAGTAACTAATGTGTTACTGGAATTATAAATTTGGTTAGGAGTTATAGAAAAAAGAAATTTAGTTAAAGTGATAGATAAAATAGGAAGGACAGAGTAATTAATCATACAAGTTAGATAGTACCGTGCATTTTGTGGAAAATTTAAATTATGTTTATGATCCTAATCTTGCACTACTAAAAATATGTGTATTACCAACCACTTTTTCCAACCAATTTAAAATGGTTGGAAAAACCAACCATTTTAGCAACTATTTAATATTTCAACTATTTTCCAAAAAAAATTGTGGGAAAAATGGTTGGAAAATTTTCCTACCACCCTTTTTCCTACTATTTGAAGATGGCTGGAAATATGATTGGATTACTAACCATTTTTCCAACCAATTTCAAATAGTAGGAAAAAGGGTGGTAGGGAAACTTTCCAACCTTTTTTAGCAAAATTGGTTGGAATTTTCAACCATTTTTCCCACTAAATTTTTTGAAAAATAGTTGGAATATCAAATGGTTGCTAAAATAGTTGGTTTTTCCAACCATTTTAAATTGGTTGGAAAAAAATGGTTGGTAATACACATATTTTTAGTAGTGTTGTGTAATATATCATTGTTAACAATAAGTTTTTCCACGCATTTTTTTTAACAATATTAACTTTTAATTATGAATTTTTGGACACTAATATATTGAACTTTTGGAGTATTGAACAATAATTTACTGAACTTTGACCTTGAACAATAATACACTGTACCTTAGAGGATATTGGACATTAATGCACTTGAAAAGATTCTGACGGTGGCCGACTCGGTACGGTGGTGATCCTACGTGGCAGGTGTACCACGTAAAAATGTTGCCGAGTCAGCCACCGCCGGAATCTTTAGAGTCTAAAAAGTTAACATTGAAAACCAAGGGTTCAAAAAATTAATTACCCTATACTTCTGGGTCCAAAATACAAACAAGCCCTTATATCTCATCTATGATGATGATGCCACATTTTCCTCAAATTTAAGTAAATTTGACCCGGCTACTTGACCTCAAATATTAATATGAAAGATGAGGTGATCGTCACTCGACTAACACTTCTTTAGTACGACAATACAACATATATAACACATGCATTATTGTTTAATTAGTGCGTGGTTCATTATGTTGCATCTTTGGTGGCTTCCTCCTTCTTAATCCTGTCTTTCACGGTTATGTTGGTGTCTATTTTTCTGACACTTTGCCGACAGAATTACCAAGGATGGCAAGGCAAAAAAAAGGGTTCATGAATCACTTGTATCGAAGAAAGGTTCCTGTCTTCCTGAGTAGAATCTGACCTTGACCCAGTTGGCTTTACACATAGGAAACTTTGTTGTGTCTTACATATTTGGTGTTAGGAGCTTGGTTAAGGGATTGAGGGAATAGGATAAAGTTGGCTTTTAAAAGCCAACTAGGGTACTGATGCTACTAGTTGCTTTGGACTGTCCTATATATATAAGCACCCATTGGGGTTCTTTCATCTGCACCAACAAAAACTTAACTCTTTAACATACCTAGCTAGCTCCTTCATAATACATATATAGAGTGAGCACATAGATAGTAAGTAACATAAGGTTTGTCGATCTCCTCGAATCATGGCTAGGCTTCCAAGAGATCCGTTGGTAGTAGGTAGAGTTATCGGGGATGTTTTGGATCCATTCATTAGGTCTACAACTCTCAAAGTTGTCTACAATAACAGAGAAGTTAATAATGGATGTGAATTTAGGCCGTCCCAGGTGGTGAATCAACCTCGTGTTGAGGTTGGAGGTGATGATCTTAGGACCTTCTACACTTTGGTAAGTTAAGCCTTAAGACTAGCTAAGGAATATTTATATGATTGATGTTATTTACCAGTGAATTGAACTTTTTATACCTAACAATGTTGTAAATTTTATAGGTTATGGTTGACCCAGATGCTCCGAGTCCAAGCGATCCACACTTGAGGGAATACCTCCATTGGTAAGCATAAATTTATGACTTAAATGGACCTGATTTATATATTAATTCTACTGTTACTGTTATATTTGAATTGGTTTTAATGGAGTGTTTGGTTGAGAAACTTTATCGGGAAAGTTGGTCAACTTTTCCAATTTTACAAACTTTCCTATATTTAGTTTTTCATAATGTATAGGAAAGTTTTGATGTGGGATCCATTATTTCTCTCCTAGCCCCAAAAAGATATGCCAAGGGAGGGCTATGTAAAATCTTTCCTAAAAAACTACGTACCAAATGCACCATAAGTGAATTTTATCAAATTTGACTATTGATTTAATGAAAAATGTAGTTAATTAGGGTAATATTTTGGTGAGTTGTATTAGCTAAGGTATAAGAGTGCATCTAAAAGTTCCCAAAATGACTTTGGACAAGACAGTTGTATGTTAGAAGAGAACAATTGTCAATGTCATTTCTTGAGGATTATAAAAGGTTAAGTATGACAGTAAAAGTGGGATAGAAAGTACTGTATATTATTGAAGAAGGAAATGACCTTTTAGTTTGCCATTAGCCGCATGCTTCATGCATGTATGTTTTGATTCGTAGTTGAACACTCACTCTCTTTGTTCCTTTGTCTCTCAGAAATTGCATTGCCCTTGATTGGTCAATTATTTCTTTTTTCAATAGACAGGTGGTCAATTAAATACTTTTAATTTAAGGTTCTATGAAAACAACTATTTTCTTTTTTAAAAAAAAGAGTTTCTAACAATTGTAGAGTAATACATATATTATATTTGATTTTATACTTTACACAGATAGTCAATAAAATAGATCATGCAATTTATGTATAATGACATTATATTTATGCAAGTTAATTATATCCATCTTTTAAATTTAATATACAATTATTATTGTTTTTGCATTAATTAAGATAAAATAGTTAACTTGTTTCTACTAAATTTCGTATTTTACAAACTAAATAAGCATGAGACTTCACATAATATTTTGTTTTTAAGGAAAAAAGGAACCTTCTATGTTGCGTGGACGAAATTGACCCAAGAATCGAAAAAATCTATATTGGAATCAAAAGCTAATTTCCTACCCTTTTTGATGTTCGAAAAGGTATACTCGAAAGCGCGGATGCCGACAAACCTAAACCAAATCGAACTCAACTTGAACTTTTTCACGAGATGCTTCGGATTCTTTTTGTCTAAAAATCTTGCTAATCTAAAATTATTTGACTTAAATTCGATGGGAACGAAAAATTAACCTAATTTAATTGAAATGTCAAATGATTAAAATATCTCCCAACCTTGATATACCCTGCACATTCCCAAACTATAAATGATCATTGTGTCATTTCGAAAGGGAAGGTATATGGTTGGATAAGGAAATGGATGGAAAGTTTGAATAAATTTTAATTATCAAAAGAAATAAAATTTAAAGTTTGGATGTTTGGGGATTTTGTATCGGTAATTAAATTTTGCTTTCAGGACAATGTTATGTGTCTTGAATCAAAATATTTTCATTTTCTTAACTTTTAGAGCTGTAGATGAGATGAGGCTACACCAAATTTATTGAAAAGAAAACAAACAAAAGCTAGTATTATGGAAGCATGCATCATGGCCTTGATCTACATGCAAGGTGTGCATAGAACAATTGTTCAATCTTTGAATAATGTTTTTAGCTTTTAAAACATTTTGAATTGTTTATAATTTATGCTTTTCATTATGGTAAATTAATAATATTTTGTTAAATATTGATAAATTAGTACGTAACATTCATTGCTACAGCAACAAAAATAAATAATGCTAATTATATCAACCACACATTAGTAAATATATATATATACTTTATAGGTATAATTCTGTATCTATAGTTATGAAAAATAGTACAAATCAAAGACAATTTCTAGAAGATTTATGGGTGGTAAGTGGTAACAACTCAAACTAGCGGAACATTTCTTTTTTTAAAAATTTTAGAGTAATTTATATATAATTTAAAAGTGTCAATAAATATTTCCATTATCAATTATTATTGTAATATATTCTATCTTCTTCGTATCAATAATAAAGCATGCGCACTGTGTATTGCCAATTGGTGGGCCGTTGTCATTTCCAGGTACTAGGAATATTTACACAGCCAGCTTTTTCTCTAAGAGTTATCTCCTAACCTTTTTCATGAAAGCTTTATTTACGTCCAGCTAGCTGCCTGTAACAAGTGGTATAGCCGTATAGGGAATTCGCATCTCATTGTTAAGCTATGTTTGGTTGGTCAATGACTTTGGGAAAATGGTCAATTTTTTTGAGTTGATTTATTTTTTCTATGTTTGGATACGGGTTGATTTCGGGAAAGTTTTCACGATGGACCCACCATTTTCTCCATTTTCAAAGGAAAAATTTCCCTTAGGGAGGTTAAGGGAAATTTTTCTCAGAAAATCTTTCCCATGGAAAACTTCCAATAGGAAAGTTTCCCTGGGAAAAATTTTCTTAGGGTTCCTACCAAAGGTTGTTTATATTAGTCCTTTGATTATATTTAAGTATTTAAATTAATTAATTATTTTGAAAACAGCATTTCATAAAATTGATTGTATGAGAATATGAGATTGTTTCTCACAAAAGAACATAAAAAATAAAATCTCATCTTAAAAGAGCTAACTAGATGTAATTTTGTGTGTGTTTTTTTTATGAAGGTTGGTGACTGATATACCAGGAACAACAGGTGCTACGTTCGGTGAGTTCCTCCGGTCCCCAGAACCTAAGTTGCAACACCATCCCCCCCCCCGCCGCCCAACCCCTCTTTTTATCGAAGAGGACGGGAGGTTTATATTATTCATATATATTGAGAATATTTGTTTGGACATGCGAAGAATGGTCAAAAACATAAGTTCTCGGGGATATTTTATGATGATATGATACAAAAATAAAACCTCTAAGTCCCTCTTCGACATCATCTTTTTATGGCGAGAATAGTTCGTCATAACCACCCTTAACACAAAAAGTGAAAGAAAGAAAATTTATCACAATTTTAGATAAAAACTATGAATAAGATGGCTATCAAATGAGTAACATTTCATTCTAGATAATGGTATTAAAGCACTACACGATTCAAAGTCAAAATAAAGAATCTATCCTATGGACAAGAAGTCAATGCGAATCCCTCTTATTAAACTATTACAAGATTGCGGGGCTTGTAGTATTTGGTTCTGTAACAGTAGGTATGTAATACCCCGGATATAAGTAGTCATTTCAATCATTTTAAGCCACACTTTAATCACATATACGGAATGTTACAATGTATTAAAGGATAATATATATTCATGTCAATGAAATCATAGTTTAGTGGTCAAAATTGAGACCTTGGTATTGGATTTTAGGTTTTAATTGTACTAACGTCCTTTGTAGCTTCTAAGGATCATAAATAAAAAATAATAACAATATGCATTCCTCATCTCATTAAACCTTCTCTATTACGATTTTTAAATCTTGAATCAATTGTGGTTTTCATTTTGATTTGCTAACGTGTGACAGTTATTTGATTTTTTTTCCTCTTGTCAAATTCAAAGGCCAAGAGGTAGTTTGCTATGAGAGCCCGAGGCCATCAGTGGGGATCCATCGATTTGTATTCGTGTTATTTAGGCAATTGGGGAGGCAAACTGTGTACGCACCAGGGTGGCGTCAAAATTTCAACACAAGGGATTTTGCAGAGCTCTACAATCTAGGGCTTCCAGTTGCTGCTGTCTATTATAATGGCCAGAGGGAGGGAGGATCTGGTGGTAGAAGGATGTGAAATTTCATGCAAATCATCCTAATTTGCTATCTTAATTAGTACCTTAAAACGTACGCAAACATTACATTGGAAGAGAGCTCTATCTAGTACACCAAACAATCCTGCATGATAGCGGGCAACAATGGTCATATATTGAGTCACCAAGAGGGGTTGGAGAGGGGTGGGAAGGGTAAGCAACCTAACGTTGGTTCTACTTCTTCCTTTTTATTTTATCTGTTACTTTAGTTAACTTTTTTTTATAATATATATTAGTTTATAATTTTAATAACATCTTAATTGTTATATTAAATTTACCATTATTAATTACTCTCCTTTTTTTATTTTATCTATCACCTAGATGTATGCATCAATTAAACCTGAAAACTTTTGACAGTAATTTCTCAACATATAGAAATGTTATAATATTTCAGGAAAAATACTTTCATGAGATTCATACTAAAAAAATAAACTATATTATTTGTTAAATATTATGTGAGAATTTGTTAATTAAAAAAACGATATTGGAAATCGTGAAACACTTGTGAAATGATAGATAAAATTGGAAGAATACTTCTTTTTCTCACCTTTTTTTTTAATCACATTTTTCATTTTCATTTACATTTTTTTTTTTACATTTTAGTAAGTTTCATTAATGTGACATGGAAGTTATCTTGATCTGGTAAAATGCTACTAATACAACAGATAGCTTGGGAAAAGGGGAGTAATAATTAATTTCTCAAGACACATTTTGAATAAAGTCTCTTACTTTTAGTTTGTTTATTTATTCGTTTTTTCCCGATTATTCAAAGAGCATAAAAATTGTTCAGTACACAAATAGAATAGGTTCAAGTTCAACACAATGAAATAGCTAACAACAAAAAGAAAATACAGCTTAATAACAAAACACCGAGTAACATAAAAGGAAACAACGCCGCCTATGAGTCTCTCAAGATGTCAAATATGCCTCAACCACATGACCATAATCGTGCTATTTCTTTGAGAATGATCCTCTCTATCATTTGGTTGTCCGTTTTCAAGAAGCCCAAGTCACCTAACTTGTATATTTCCTTCATGTTGAAGGTTGTCTATTTAATTTTATGCTACCGACAACTCTTGAACTCCATCTTGGTTTTGCCTTGCAAGAGGCTATTTCTACGCCCATGCATATATATATCAATGATTAATAAGTTTAAGGGATCTTGATGAATTTCATAAATTTTTTGTTAGGATATAAGGGCGTTGTTTGTAGCAAAGATAATAGTAAAACTAATAATAAATAAAGATAGACACAAATGAATTAATGAAGAAAACCGATAATCGGGAAGAAAACCACGAACAATGTACTATATCATAGGATTACAAGTATTTATTAAGAGATTCTCATATCTTTACAGTATCTCTCAGACTCCCCAAAGTTACAACCTGAGGACTAAACACTCACAATTGATACACCTCACGCAACTCCTTCAGGGATACAGAAATTACAGATTAATCTTATGTAGTATAGATGAAACACCCTTAATTGCAATGTGATACAAAATAAGCTTAATAATAGGTCCTATTTATAGCAAAGGAAATACAATAATAGCTATGATTGATTATAGTTCCTTTGGTCGCCAAGCACTTTAATAAAATGATAACTGGAATCTGAGATCAAGTAGAATTAGGAAACAAATCATTGTGGAATAAGGAAACCGTGAAAATCATGTTGCTGCAAACTAACAAGGCTTGTGTCAACCTAGTATAGTCCATATTGCTAGTGACACGGTCAGTGTCAGGTATGAAAGGTCTGTGTCATGCCTCTTCCCCGTTTTCTTACCTTCTAATCGCCAAAACGACCGATGTCATCCATGATTATATCTTTGTCACCCTCGATCGTGCTTGAAACCGTCCCTAACTCATAATTTGGGCTCCACACATCAATACAACAATCTCCCACTTGGAAACCAAATTGTATTCTTAACCTTCATCGTTCATCATCAGCACCACTCGTCCTCAAATCCTTTTATGCATCCATCTTGATTTCGTTCAGCAAAGATCAACAGAGATCTCAGTTGACCTCTCATCAACTCTATCTCAAACACGCTCCCACTTGAACTGATAATGGCCTTGCAACTTCAAAATGTGCGCCGCCGTCAAAAACCTAGGGAGCTTTAGATTGGAATTTTACCTTGTGTTGACAATGCCGAACTCCCGTGCAAGTTAGATGCATTATTTGGTTGACCATCCGTTCTCAAAGCATCAAGCGGAAACCTTCTCATTTCTAATTCCCTTCTCTCATAAGAGAATCTAACACGCCTTTGGCGAGCATCAACACGTCTGTTAGTACAATAAATAGCAAAATATAATTTTCCTCTTTCCTGCCATTAGCAATTACCAGAGATCCTTTCGTAACCTCCCAATGACCATACCCCAATTTTGTTGTGAAGCCTTCCTCATCTAGTGGACCCATGGATACAAAGTTCCTAGTCAGACTCGGGATGTTATATTGAACATTCCTCAACCTCCAAGTCCCTCATTTAGCAGTTTTACTGTCCTCATCACCTCTTCCTAGCACCTCTAGATTGTGATTGTTTGCACGCCTAACTCCGCTAATCGTCACAATCACAAAGTTGCTAAATGACTCCCTACTAGATGAAGAGTGAGCCGACACACTTGAATCTATAATCCAACTCCTTTCTAGTCATCAACACCAATAATTAAGACATCACCTAAATCCTCAACAGAACGTATAGAATCATGGTCATTGACCATACACTTCTTCATGCACAGCAATCACTACGATAATGAATTCTATCACCACAGTTCTTACACAACACGTGCTCCATATTTCGACCCCTAGATTTAGATCAACCTCGCCTCGAGCTTCCATTACCTCCTACTCATGACAGCCAAAGCATTCCTCCAAGACTCATACACATCAGAATCTTTCATATGAATACTTTCACTTAAAACATTATCATACAACTAATCAAACTTTAGTTTCTCCTCTTTCCTACTATAAGAACTAACAAACGTTGAAAAATTATCCAAAGATCGAATTAGGTTGGGTGGCCAACAGAATATAAACATTGGTCTCATCGCCAAAATTAAATCTCAAAGAAGTCAACTTAAACAAGATCATATTCAACTTGTTTACATGGTCACGCATATCACCAAACTTTGCATCTTAAACACAAAGAAACGATGCAATCATGCAATACATGTACTTTGTTCACCGCGAAAGGTTTCTCATATCTTCAAGGCCTCAAGCAGACCTTTCCTCATTTTCTCGTCCTTCTTGTTGAAAGCTACACTCCTTGCTAACGTCAACCTGGTCATACTTAACACTTGACAATCAAGCAAGTCCCAATCTACACGTTCCATGTATCTTGGCTTTTACCGACTGCCAGATGCAATTTCTGCTGGTAGAGCACATACTCAATTTGCATCCTTCACTAAGCGTAGTCTTTTCGCATCAAAAGTTGCAATATTTATATTCCCAACCTCCATTGATTCTCAGTCTGCATATCAACAATGCTCCAATCAAAGTTCTGATACAAGTTGCTAGCATCTCAAGACATTGTTAATAGCACACACAATAATAATGCTAATAATAAACAAATATTGATATAAAAAGACTAATGTCGAAAACCTCAGTCCGGGAAAAAATCACGAACGATATACTATATAAGAGGATTATAAGTGTTTATAAGAGATTCCCAAATCTTTATAATATCTCTCAAACTCCCTAGAGTTATAACCTGAGAACTCAACTCTCACAGTTGATGCGACTCACACAAATCCCTTAGGAACATGAAAATTACACATCAATTTCTTGTGGTATATGTGGAACACTCTTAATTACGATGTGATACAAAATAAGCCTAACATAAAGCCCTGTTTATAACAAAGTTAATACAAGAAAATGTATGGTTAATTAGAGTTCATTGGTCACCAAACACTTCAATAAAGCGACAACTAGAATATAAGATCAAGTAGAATTAGGAAAACATATCACTGCCTTTTGATTCCCAAAGGTTCGTGTGTTGCCAGTCATGTGGTCCGTATCAAGTGTGAATAGTACTTGTCGATCGGACTTCCTCCTTATTCTCCTACCTTCTAATTCCCAACACGACCCTTATCAGCCTTGATTCTATATATCTGTGTCACCCTCGATCTTTCTTCAAAACTTTCAAAACTCATAATCTAGGCTCCACACATCAACCCAACAATTGCACAAATCTTTTTTTACTATGTTTTGCCAATCAAACGTTATCCATTCTAAGACCATTCTCATAAAAGTTCTTATGATTGTGGAGTTTTATTGTTTTAAGAGTGGATTCCCCTCCTTCATACTATGTTAATTTGCCTATTTAATGATATGCATTTATCATGTTCTTACCCTAAAATTGTTCTCTTTATTATTATTATTATTATTATTATTATTATTATTATTATTATTATTATTATTATTATTATTATTATTATTATTATGAGCCTTTATAAATTGAGTCATTCATATTCTTTTCTATATACAACACGAACATTCATCCATATGTCTTAACCTCCAAAAAACTAATATATATTACATGTGAGTTTGTGTTTTAGTCTATACACAATGAATAATTATATTAATGAAAGTGAACAATCTAATATATGCAAGTACACAGCAACCTTATTTGAAACAATACGTATAATAAATTTTTTTTAAAAAAAACACCCAGGAATGAAAACTTGTACCAATTTTGTGGAACTCTTCCTTCACGCTTTACCCATTCATATCATGTTGGGTGGCTATTATAATGGATTGTGGGCGAGGTTTGGATGATAGCCCATATATATATGGGCATTCGCTCCAAGGGTAGTCCCTATATCTACTAGCATATATTAACTCTTGTAGATAAAAGTTTCAAACCCGAAATTAGACTTCTGAATTCATAATTAATTATCTTTTGATTTTTTTTTTATCATATCATCCAGGTCTAGCCCAAGTCATTAAGATTTAATCTCACTCTTAAATTTTAATTGAGGCCTCGCTCTTTTATGCAGTACCGCGCGGTGCGCTACCGCACCACACTGCGTTACTCAATATTCTACTACACTTCACGACATTCCACCACACTTTACCACAAATCATTATCAAAATATCTTTTTACTTTTCTCTCTCCTTACTTTTCTCCTCTATTTTTTATATTCTCTTTTCCCACCTACCATAACTCACACCACAACTTACCACACTTCACCACACTTTTTCAAATTTCACCACGCCGCAACCAACCGTACCGTAACCGCATAAAAGAATGGGGCCTGAATTATTTTTTTGGCAAAAGATGTTGACAAAGTGGCTATATATGCTCTATAGGATAATTAATTAAAATTTGGCAAAAGAAGTTTACAGATCTGTAAACAAGAATTTGGATGTCTAAATTTAATTAAAGCTTTATTATTATTTCTTTACTATTTTTATCCTATGGTTAAGTTTCGATCCAAGTCAAGAGTTAAAATTTATTCTTACATTTCAACTGACTTATTTTAATAGTGAAAACATTAGTGGCGATACATGCAAACATGCATTAATCCTAACTACCAAAAAATAGTGCAAAAACTTATATTTAAATATTAATATGATGAAAAGTAAGACTTACACTTACACATAATGTGTCTTTGGCCAAAGCTCATATAGGTGGTGCTAATGAGTCTATGGCGAAATTAGATGCTTAATTTTTAAGTGTCTCTTTTTCTGTCAAATTAATATATATTATGATTTCTTTTATTTTTCTATAGTTATGATTAATTATTAATTATACGAGACTTAGTAAAATGTAAATAACATTCTAAACCGTACCAAGCACATTCGTTAGCTATATTCTTTGTTTTTTTTTGAAATTTTAAAATTACAGCTAAAATGTAATTTTGTACATTTATATATGATATTATACTTATAAAATTCAATCACTTATATTTTTCAGTTTAAAATATGATATTACTAGATCCCTCCATCCAATATTTAAATTTCACTATGAAAGTAAGAAACATATTTTATGGGATATAAATACAACTCTTCAATATAGGGTGCGTTTGGTTGGTCAATAATCCCGGGGAAATGGTCAATTTTTCCAAGTTGACTTATTTTCCCCATGTTTGGATGCAGATTGACTTCGGGAAAGTTTTCACGATGGGCCCGTCACTTTCTCCATTTTCCTAGGGAAAATTTCCCTTAAAGGGGGCTAAGGGAAATTTTTCCCAGGAAATCTTTCCCATGGAAAAACTTCCCATGAAAAATTTTCCCCGGAAAAAATTTCCCTAAAGTTCCTACCAAATACTCCCTAAAATGGATTTTAAATATGAGGTGGATGGACTACAATCTATAAATGTATTAAAAAGAAACTACCTAAGGTAGTTGTACAATTAGGTGGGAAAGTTTTAGAAGTTTGGATACTCCAAACCAACGTACCTACAACCCAAATGATCTATTGTAGTTATAATAAATGCTACAATTTAAAACTAAACTAATATTCATATTTGTAATAATACTTGATTAAATGAATTGTTTTTACTTTTTCTCGGATAAAATTTTAATAACATATAAAAACATAATATGTTAAACTATAAGATAGTACAATCCATATTTTAAGCTCTAAAAAATCCATTTATTTTATCTATATTTTAAATTCAAAAATAAAAATGAAATAAATTATTGTCAGTGGAACATTATTTTCAAGAAAACGACATTTTTTAATTTTTTAATTAAAAAAATCATATTTTACAAAGAAAAATAAAACAAAATAATTCACTTACAACATTATACTGGGTCACAAATAGATAACGAAAGAATAAAAATTAAACTTATTTTAATTTAGTGAGTAAATGGTTTAACGTTTTCCTTAATTTTTGATACTATGTAATTTTTTTGTAAAATAAGGATATTGTTTGAAGAAAAATACATAAATAATGATTGTACAACTGTTGTGCATTTTTCTATTAATTTCTAATAATTATTACTTGAATGTATAATTATTATGAATTTAGTCCTGAAAACAAAATGTATAAAATTACTAAAAAAATCCCATACTACGCATAAGTTACCAAATACTATAGTATTCATGATAAAACAATATGCTTGCAGACAATGATACACATCTTGACTCAAGATGGTTATTAACTATTTTAAATGATTCATATTTTACATTTTTGTAATTTTAATATTATTTCTCTAATAATTATATATATATATTTATCTACTATTAGAGTATAACACTTATTAGTTAGGTCAAAAAATATAAATAATAGCCTAATTTTATCGATCATAGTAGAAAATGCACATTTTAAACATAATTTTCTATTTATGAAAAATATAAATAAATAGTTATTTTTATATTGCTTATAAATTGTAATAACCCTCAAAGTAATGAGAAATACCTTTATAATGATTTAAATGTATTTACATTTAACTCCATGAGTGATTTAAATGAAATGTAAGATGATTAATTGATTATTAACCATCCTATCTCAAGATGTTTATCATTTTGCTTTCATTAAATGTAGTGCAATATATATACATCTATCTTATATACGTGATGACGAAATGTACCTTGTCATTTTTTTAGATTATTAGTCAAAGCAAAGGTATCTGATAAAAGCCATACAAATAAAGAAATATCTCACGAAAAAAGACATCATGAAAAAATAATGCAAAGAAAGAAAGATTAACTACAACCAAAACACTTTTTCAATCGACCTTGTCAAATTTTTACATGAGACAGATAACACAAAAATCATCGTGGTGGATTTTTTACATGCAGAGGTACGTTACATCCTTATATGTGCATTGAGAGCGACAAGTTTGAAGTGGGCAGGAATCGTACAGGTGGAACAATCTGAGCCAAGAACACCCCCATGAAAAATTTGAGCCAAGAACACAGCCATGAACAATCACCTACTATACACCCATTGGCCATGTCAGAATCTTGGACCAACTCCTGATGAATTGCGCTTAGATATTTACAGTTTCCTTGTGGCTGTAATTTAATCACCCTCGATTCGAGGTATCTCTAGGGTGAAACTAGTTGTCCCAATAAAACTTGAACAAATTAAATTACGATTGTGGTGAAAAAACAAAAGGTAGAGGCTAGAGAATAAAGGATTTCAAATTTTCTGTAAGTTGTCACCTTTTGTAAAAGGGGAAGTCCTCCCCAGCAAATCCAAGTCCTACTAACAGTATACAATTTTCAAACTTTTAATTAAAGATCACAACACCGTGGGACATTGCTCATATCAAATAACGGTCCTACGTCTATACAGATGCTCCGCATTATAATGTTGAAGATAATATAGCATAAACCACGTAAAGTGTTTCGTCGATATTCTTTTTTATGTTTCTACGCTATGTTTGTTGCATTAAAGGTGTTTTGTTGATATCCTTTGTAGATTTATATGCTGCTTTACATAAAAAGTATTTTGTTGACGTTCTTTCTATATTGACACGTTGAGGCTTTTTTTCTTTTGATTGATGTGTAGAAGTTGAGTAAAGTCGTTAATAAGCTTTTTAGAAATTGAAAAATATAAGTAGGTTTAGATGTAAACAAGTAGAATTGTGTAAAAGTTGGTAAAGTTATATGGGTTGATGCTTTTTGCAATTTGTATGGTTGAAACAATCCTTCTGAGCATAGAACTAATCAATATTGGTGGTGTCCTCTTTTAAGTGCAAAGTTCTTTTAGAAGAATAGGACTCAAGTATATATTGGATGACTTTTGCTTATTACTAGTTAATAGTAATTCCCTAATTTGACCTTGCACTTCTGTATTATTTTATTGTTAGGTTATGTCACTAAAATAAACTTATGATACATCATCACTATGTTAAAATGATGCAATCAATATGAATATGTAACTCATAATGTTTATCAATGTAAATTATAGTAGGTGAAGTGAAAGTAGCAAGGGAGTGCAACAGGTGTAATAGTACATATTTAAATTCACACTATAGATAGGTGATGAATTTTGTTTATTGAATGTAGGCCCTGTTCTTTTCTGTGGTTGGCAAACTGTGGTGCCACAGCCTACCGCCGTTTGCCACAACCCGCCACATTTTACCGCAAATCATTACTTTTCTCTCTCCTCACTTTTCTCCTCTACTTTTTACATCCTCTCCTCACCTACCCCACATACCAATAACCCACCACAATTCCACCATACCCGTCACAATTCCACCACACCTCACCACACCATTCTGCAAAATATCGCATAAAAGAACAGGGTCGTAGCTAAATTTGGTGTGGTGTCTATTGGGATAAATCTTGGTAAGAGATATTGTGGAGAATTTTATTGAATAAAAGCATACATCTCTTTTGGATTAATCTCATTTGGTCTTTGAAATCTTTGTAATAATCTCTTTATTGGATCTTAGAAAGGAGATCATTGTACTATGTCTACCATTGGAGGGGCCAAGTTTAGGAAACCTCCCTGGATCCCATGAGGAGGTTTACCTATCAAATTCATTCAAATGTCATTCACTTTGAAGCTTCTAAGCATTACCCTTATTTATTACATAGATTAAGGGTGTTTTGATAATTCAAAATTCTCGATTCGTAATCCATAAGCATCTGCTACTGAATATAAGATGTACTCACTCGCTACTATGATGGATTTCATTGGGTTTAGAGTCATATGTGGTTCTCCTGGACAGGTGTAGACACTAAAAAATATCAAAATAGTGTCAAAAGCTAAAATAAATTAAGTTGATTATTTTGATCGGTCCAAATTAATGAATTTAATTTATTTAAGTGGAATTGGCTCAAGCTTACGATCAAGTCAAAGTTCAAATGACTGTCAAGTCAGAGTCAAATTGACTACCAAGTCAAGACCCAAGTGACTACCAAGTCAAAGTCAAATGAATCAGCTGTCAGTTCAAGAAGACTAACAAGTTACCAAGAGACGGAGACTCTACTGACTCTCATTTGGGGGGAATGATAGAAAATTGAACTCTCAAGAAGATTCTCTCTAAAATTAAACAACAAACACTTCACTATGTGTCGTTTGTTCTAGTGATTCAACACCAACTTGATCGAGATTCAAGCCCATCGGCCCTCCTTCAAGAAGACGACAGAGATCGAATCAGAGGACTTTTATTTGTTCTTCTTGTAACAAATATTATAGAGATTTTACCCAAATTCTTTGAAATTAATACAAATTTTATTTGTCCATTTTTCTTGTCTTAATTTATTTTAGACTCGAAAATTTGTGGTTACAAATTTTGGTACGCACGGTGGGAAAATCTCTACCTCTCATATGCATCTCTGAAATCAAGACTTTCAAGAACCTCTCCACGAATAAGACATGGCTACGAAGACTTCAACCAATCTATCTCCTAAGGAAAAACTTGCAACAAATGTCAAGATGAAACACGAAGCCATTAGCATGGTGAGGGAAGTTCGAAGTACAAGGTCATATGATCTTGTTACTATGTCAGTCATGGTTACAGGAGTTGTGACTATAGAAGAAGGAATGACTAACATAAAAGCCACGTTACAGAAGCTTACTCAAGAGAGTGAAGAGAAGGTCGCGCAGATCAAGCGTCAGGATAGAAAGATTGCTAAGTTGGAGAAGAAGTTAAAGCAACGACCAACAAAGTCCCTCAATAAATATTCAGACGTAGAGGGAGAAAACGAATCTAGTGAAAGTGAGGCTGAGAGTGACATGTCTAAGAAGGGCGACAAGCCATCATCAGGGACAAGCTCAATGACTGCAGAACAAATCCAAAATTTGATCGCAAAGGCACTCAAGGACCAATTAGGAGAAGCTTCACAAAGAACTCACAGATACACTAGGCCATAGACTAAGAGAATAAACACTCTTCGTATGCCACATGGTTACCAACCTCCCAAATTTCATCAATTCGATGGACATGGTAACCCAAAAACAGAATGTCGCACACTTTGTGGAGACATGCAACAATGTTGGCACGAACGAAGATATCTTAGTCAAGCAATATGTGCGCCCTTTAAAAGGAACCACAGTTGACTAGTATACCAACCTTGTATCTGAGTCCATCGATAGTTGGGGACAAATGGAGGAGGAGTTTTTAAAACGTTTCCACAGCATGGATCGTATCGTTAGCATGACAGAATTGACGAACACCAAACAATGGGGTGACTAGCCAGTTGTTGATTACATCAACCGTTGGCGTGCTCTTTCCCTAATGTGCAAGGATAGTCTATCAGAAACTTTTGCGATCGACATGTGTGCTCGAGGAATGGAATGGAACATACTCTATGCCTTGCAAGTAAACAAACCTAAGAGTTTTCAAGACTAGGTGACACAAGCTCATGACGTAGAGTTTACAATTGCCAACCATGGAAAACATTTTAACAATGGTGTGTCCATAACTTCTTATGAAGACATGCCTAGAAGAGACCCTATGATTGAAGAAAATGACTATTGTTTTTCTGACTCTGATGCAGTAGTAATGTTGGACAAACTGCTCGAAAAGGGACTTATTGAACTTCCTAACCCAAAGCGCCCTGAAGAAGTAGGAAAAGTGAGTAATCCTAAGTATTGCAAGTACCACAGGATTGTCAACCATTCACTAGAGAAATGCATGTAACTAGTGAAGGAAGGGAAAATCGCACTAGATAAAGAGGACACTGACAAGTCTAACTAGATGCGATGCGCGCAAAGAGAGAGGACAACCTAAGGGGCAAAGAGCAGTCACCTGAAAAAAAAAGACTCAAGCAACAAAAACTTTCAAGTGATTAATTGTCATAGACTTCCAAGTCATCATTAAAAAAAAAAAAAACTCTCCCAAGTACACAAGGACTTCCAATTGCCACCAATGACTCCCAAGTCAACCTAATCAAGAGACTCCTAAGTTGACAAACAAGACTCACAAGTCTATCAAATGACTAGAGACTTTCAAGTCATCATTAAAAAGGCGTACTCTCAAGTCATCACCGACATACTCCCAAGTCATCACAAGAAAAAGACGCTCAAGTCATCATCAACAGACAGTCAAGTCATTATCAAAGATTCTCAATTCGTTATCAAAGACTTTCAAGTCGCTACAAAGCAACACTTGAGTCAAAAAACTTCTAAGTCACGATTGACAAAGATAACAAGCTCTCAAGTTAGCTATATCTTAGACTCTTAAGTCATCACGTATGTTGACTCTCAAGTCATATATCTCATAAACTCCTAAGTCATTCATTCATATGAGTGTAGCGCCAACATGTTCAAGTCATGTCCATCTTTTGGCAGCTAGATGTACAAGCAACGTATATTGTATAGCCTCACAAACCTGCAAAAAAAAAAAAAAGAAAGAAAGAAAGAAAGAAAGAAAGAAAGAGAGCAAAGAAAGTCTGTTGATTCTTAGAGGGGTTAGTCGTTTTACCATGCGCTAGGTAAGCCGACTCGTCACCTTAACAAGGATAAACTCCTCTACGCAAAAGCAGAGTTTGTTATCCTTGCCTTTGGTGATATTCGGTGCTTCAAAAAATATCCGACGCGCCACCTCAACAAAGATAAACTCCTCTATGCATATGCGGGGCCTGTTATCAAGCCTGGAATTTACAAACTTCACAAGCGATTCTCCCTGATCATTGTGTGGCTTTAGTTTGTCATACCAAGTCCTCTATCAAAGATAACAACTTTATCTGTTAGGGTATTTCGAGCTCCGAGATTTTTTTGTACTAAATCTGCAATCTGGAAGGCACATCAACAGGATAATCATCTCCCTAACAAATGAAGTTTTAGATGAATTTGAACATTCCACATTCCTCTTAAAATTAGGATATATATTTTGTTGCCGATTCGCCACAGGACATTTTCGATGCGAGCCATTTTATTGGAAAGAGGAAGTTTCTTAGACCCAATTTGTTTCTCGTGATTCCTGGATTTCACAAGTGTTGAACATGTAATTTTACAATGCCAACCATCTAAACATTTGTGGGAATTAGCAAAAATGAATGGTTGGAGAGGATGAAACAGAATGGTATTTAAACAAAAAAATTTTAATCCTTTGCAAGAGCTTCTATAATGCTAAACGTTTCTAGGTTGAATGGCAACCAAGACTAACCTCAAAGACCATATTTTTTATTTTTCTCATACTCAAAGATCATCATATGCTAATAAGTGACATTCACGAATTGTTACATAATCTGTAGCTATTCTACTACATCCAACACATTTACGAAAAAGGAAATTAAGCAGCCGACTAATTTGAAAAGTGGGGTCTCGATTTCTTTTTAGTTTGTTGATGTTCTCTATACAGAGTGTATAAGAAAAAACCTTGAGATGAGAAGGATCTCCTATATTATTGATCGTACTTAATTTTATCTTTAAAAAAATATTTGGGTTATTTGCTTAGACAAATACTTATAAATGGTTCCCAAATTGATATATGTATAATATTGTTTAAAAGTCACAAGTACAACAGTAATGTTTCACAAATCTAATTAATAGAAAGAAATTATTAGTGGCATATGATGTACATAAGTATTACAGATTTTTGTGAATACTGTTGTCGTTCGTTGCTTCATAGTGGGTTATTTTTGCAAAAGCTCCGCGATTAACTAATGATGTACTCACTCCTATTCATGTTATTTGTCATTTTAACTAACTTTCTTTTTTTTCATAATATCTGTTACTTTATATTTCTAATAACGCATTAATTATTAATTTAACCAACTTTCTTTTTTCCCATGATATCTGTTACTTTATATTTCTAATAACGTATTTTATTATTAATTTATCAAATTAACCTTAATAATGGCATCTTTTTCTTTCATTTTTCTTTTTTATTCAACTTTTTCCTTTTTTATTCACCATTTTCACATTGTCGATACACTAAATTAGTGTAGATGGGAAGTTTTCTTGGTGTTCTAAATTGTATCCAAGGTGACACATAATTTGGGAAGGAGGGAATATGTTGCAGGTTACGAATAAACTCAGGCAACAAATTTAGTTAGCTCCCAATTACAACAGTACTGCTAGTAAAAACTGGCTCCTTTCAATCTTTCATATTGGCTCCTCAGCTGAATTTAGGGCCGGCAAAAATCTGACTGACCCGATTGTCTAAATTATACCGACCCGGAAAAATCAGGTATTGGACATGGAGATTTGATCGAATCTGAAAATTCGGTCATTCGATAATTGACCAAATAAAATACGGGTTGGGTTCGGGTTTAGCAAAACGGGTTCGGGTTGACCGAATTTTTGAAGAAAATCGAATTTGGTCAATCGGATCCGGGTTGACCGAGCCTGAATATGGGCAAGAATCAGTGAATCACAAGATATATTACTAAAAAGAGTAAAAAGGTCATTTATGAAATTCGGTCAATTGGACACATTCGGTCAACCAGATTCGAGTTCGGGTTTGACAAATGTGTCCGAATTAAAACTCGAATACGGTTAGGGTTTGAGATTTTTGACCGAATATCGAACTGACCAAACCCTAAGACCCGGACCCGATTTTTTGCCACCCCTAGCTTAATTACTGCTTCAAGTTTTTGACATTCAACATGTAACACAGCAGTACTGTTGTTCAAGAAAGTGTAGCCCTAGCTAGGTTTCCTTCATGACAATCTTTTTTGGTGCCTAAAACCCCGATTCTGATCTACGATCCCACGATTTTATGATTCGAAATTCTCGATGCGATTCTACTATCCACGTTTCGATCCACAACCTTGCGTGGGTTAATTCCGATAGGATCTCGATTCTAATAACTAGAGATAAGATTTTTGTATTTCACTCCAACTTTCTCATTACTTGAAAGTAAACTCGATCTGTTGGAGTTGCCCTACTCTGAATTGACATTCTGGTTAACTAATAGCATCTTGTTCGTGTTGAAGTTGTGATATTTTTATGTTAAGAATCAATACCATGATAGGAAATTTTGGTATCGTGTCATGAGCGTACGACCTCAATTGTTCAAAATATCATGCCACTGCTTACAGCTCAACAGCTAGCTCATGCATGCTAAACATTCATATTTTAAAGTAATTACATCCATGCACTTTATATCAGATAAAATCCAAGTCAAATTATAACTTTAAACTTGGGCCACCTACAAAGTATCCTTGACTTAAAAATTTAGAGAGTCTAGTCTTGATTGATTATTATGTGAAACCATCGTTTCATCTCAACCAAAAGCTTAAGTCGATGGTTGCAGCCCTAAGAATGGTTTTTGTAGTCTAACACGCCCACTCACGCGAATGCACTTTGGGTTTGAAATGTGGATACTGCAAAAATCCTTTTTTTAACTTCTGAGATCTTTTATTTATCGGTCTGACTCTGATACCATGTGAAACCATCTCAACTAAAAGCTTAAGCTGATGGTTGTAGCATCAGGAATGGTTTTTGTAGTCTAACATATTCAATACTTTAAAATAATAATGATTTTATACTCCAACATGTCTCCTCACGTAAATGTTGATAGGGCTTGAAGCGTGGATATTGTAAAGGTCATCTTCCCCTTATCTCAATAAATAGGGGGTGCTGAGATTTGAACCTAAAAACCTTTGCTGATAGTTGAATGGGGTTGGTTGAATGTCCAATAATGGTTTTATACACGAACAATATCTACATCTAACTTAGATTTCACCTGCTTCTACGTACTTATGCACTTGTCTTTGCCAGCTAAAAAGTTTAATTCTGAAAGATAATATATGAGCCCTTGATGCATGGCTCCCATATATTCTTTCACTAGACAAGGCATGCAGTGCATTATCTATGAGGTAGCTAGGGCAGATCATATCGAACAAGATGTAAAGCAATGGGTTCTAATTTTCTGGTCTATCTTCTTCCTTTTTTTGAGGGGAACAATTTTGGGCTGCAGAATAATTCATCTTTTATATCCCTGCAAACAGTATTCGATCATCTTTCAGGGTAGCACCATATATGCTTCAGTCTTCATGAATTCCAATAATGCAGTTTTTGATGCTTCAACACTTCTTTTAGTTTTTCCTTTTCCTCTTTTTTTTTCATAAGTTAATTTAGCATAATGTTGATTTGAAGAATTTAGTCCTCCATGTAAACAACTGCATGCCCTAATAGCCCCTAATATGGAAAGGAATTGAACACTCATAAGTGTAAGTGTTGAATCAAAATATATTTTTAAACATTTTGAAATTGTCTATAATTTATGATTTTATAATTTAAATTATACTTTTTTAATAATTACATATATTTATCAATTATAAACATATAGAAATTATCAGCTACATGATAATATTGGGATTCACCCATGAGTATGTCCCACGTCGGAAAAATAAAGGGAAAGGGTATGGTATATAAGTCAAGTGGGTTCCTCCTCTTAATACCAATTTGGTTTAAGATTGAACATCACTTAATTTGTGTACCATAGACCTTGGTTGAAATGGACTCTCACCTTGAATCTCCCTAATAGATAAATGTAAATGATACCGTAGTAACAATATATATTACATGCACCCGGAGCATGTGTTCCAGATACTTGCGAGTGAACAATCATTTGAATCAGAGTGAACAATCATTTGAATCAGAGTGAACAATCATAATACTCAGAGTGAACAATCTAATACATATGAGTGAACCATTGTAAAATCTGGAGCACGTGCTCCGGGAGCACCTAATAAATTGCACCGTAGTAATTAACAATAGTAGAAATTTCATATTTTATATATAACTATCCTTAAATTAGTGAAACTTTTTTATACGTACATATAAGTGTTACGTTTAAAATAATTTAAGCATAATGGAAAATGGATAATGATCATTTCGGTTGAAGATGCTTGTTATTTCCATACAGATTACCTCCAATTATGAATACATCAACTGTATACTATCGTTCCACTTCCTATATATGGTCTTTCTTTATGCATTAGCGTCCAAAAATCCAAATCTTTAACCAAATCATTTGTTTTTAATATTGGAAATTAAGTGACCATAAGCTGCTAATGGAAATGAAATGGTCATCCAATGTTTAGGCATAGTTAAATCAAAAATGATAAATGATAAATAAATTTAGAGATCGTTTGGTTTATGAATAATATTGCAGAAATTGGTCAACTTTTTTATGTTTAGTTTCATTTAAGCTTTGGGAAAAATATTTACAATGGGTCCACAATTTCCCACCTTTTCTCGGGGAAATTTTAATGCAGGGGTAGAAACATTTCATGGATCGAATTTGTCGGGAAATTTGATGGAGTGCAATTTGAAAATACCCCAGCTAAGCACAAACTTTAAACACAACCTGGAAAATTACAATAAATATAAAGGTAATATTCTAAACATTACAGGAAAGTTACACTTTAATTTCAGCTAAAAATATGAAAACTGTATCAAGATTTCAGGATATAAACCCAACGTTGTAAACTACAGTTTCTCAGGGAAAATTTTTTCTAGATAAAATTTCTCTAAGATTCTTACCAAACAATCTCTTAAGGAATTTTGAAACGCTTGATGCAAGGAAAAAGAAGTTAAAACAAAATTGCAAAATTATGTATAAATTATGTAGTTACAGGGAGTCGATCATTTGACAATGTTAAAGTCCCATTTTCGAACAATTAAAGTAATTATCAAAATTCAGAAAATTGGCCTTTAGAACCCTAAAGAAAAAGCAGGTATTGAACTCAGAATATTCTGATGAATTGTAATCGATATTTACCACGAATTTTGCCGTCTTCTGAAACCTCAAATCGAATGAGTAATTTTCAACCACAAACAATCCCAAAAAAAGGGAAGCTTTGCCACCTTAAATTTTCTTCGTTGTATTAGGAAATTAACAGCCACAAGCACCATGCAAGCTACGTAAGAAAAAGGATGAAAAAGGTCCAAGGAAGAGTCGAAAATTTTACATGGTAAGATTAGTGGACGAAAAATTGGCCACGTGCCATCATATCCTGGACCAAGGCAGTGCTCTTCTTCTTGGTTTAAAATTTTCATGTGAATGTTCTTGGCTCAAATTCCTCCATGTAGTCCTCTTTAATAGTGGTCACAATTCCAGCAATCCAAAATCGGTACAGAGTATATATATCCGATATTTTATGTATTGAGAATAATAACGTAAGAACGACGTAAATAAAAAGATTTAATCTAGATCTTACCGGAGAAATCTGATAATTAGGAGAAATATTAAAATCTTCACAGACAATGCAAATACGAATAAGCTATATTATCAATGTTAGAGTACAATAGCAAATTTCTATTCTTTCAAGAGATCAATGTGAAACTGTGAGAGATATAGGTCTATCCTAGTAGACCCAAATACATGAGAAGATCCCGTCTTTCTCAATACTCTCACTAACACAATTTTTTAAACCCGAGTGAATAGATTTTCTTTCATCTCTCTAGTTCCCCTTGAGGGAGGCGCAACTGATCCAGAAACGGCTAGGCAAGCAAGATTAATCACCCAATGATCACAATTACTTTAGGGTTTAAGAAAACCCCAAATTATAACTCAAGAACTAACTCTATTTTTAGGATTTTTGAGATAGAGATGACAATAACAATTGAAAGAAGGATATGACTAATGTAAAGAGTAATTAACTCGCCTAGAATCACAAAAAATTCCTCGGAGGTACTCAAAGATTTGGGAAGCTATTTTCAGTCTGCATTTTAAACTCATTTTGAGGTACCCTTACTTTTTGGGTTAGTAATTATTTGGTGCTTTTCCGACCATCACTTTTATTAAGTGACCGAAATACCCTTATTCTTCTTCTTTAAGGGTATTTCTTAGAAAATGGAAGAACAGGGCTATTTCGATCACTTAACCAAATTGATGACTGAAAAAACACCTAATAATTTCTAATCTAAAAAATAAGGGTACCCCAAAATGAGTTTTGAAAAATTAGGGTACCTGAAAAACATTTCACCAAAAGTTAGGTTGCAAAGAAGTCCTTCAAATACTTAATTTTATCTTTAAAAAAATATTTGGGTTATTTGCTTAGACAAATACTTATAAATGGTTCCCAAATTGATATATGTATAATATTGTTTAAAAGTCACAAGTACAACAGTAATGTTTCACAAATCTAATTAATAGAAAGAAATTATTAGTGGCATATGATGTACATAAGTATTACAGATTTTTGTGAATACTGTTGTCGTTCGTTGCTTCATAGTGGGTTATTTTTGCAAAAGCTCCGCGATTAACTAATGATGTACTCACTCCTATTCATGTTATTTGTCATTTTAACTAACTTTCTTTTTTTTCATAATATACATTCTTTATATTTCTAATAACGCATTAATTATTAATTTAACCAACTTTCTTTTTTCCCATGATATCTGTTACTTTATATTTCTAATAACGTATTTTATTATTAATTTATCAAATTAACCTTAATAATGGCATCTTTTTCTTTCATTTTTCTTTTTTATTCAACTTTTTCCTTTTTTATTCACCATTTTCACATTGTCGATACACTAAATTAGTGTAGATGGGAAGTTTTCTTGGTGTTCTAAATTGTATCCAAGGTGACACATAATTTGGGAAGGAGGGAATATGTTGCAGGTTACGAATAAACTCAGGCAACAAATTTAGTTAGCTCCCAATTACAACAGTACTGCTAGTAAAAACTGGCTCCTTTCAATCTTTCATATTGGCTCCTCAGCTGAATTTAGGGCCGGCAAAAATCTGACTGACCCGATTGTCTAAATTATACCGGAAAAATCAGGTATTGGACATGGAGATTTGATCGAATCTGAAAATTCGGTCATTCGATAATTGACCAAATAAAATACGGGTTGGGTTCGGGTTTAGCAAAACGGGTTCGGGTTGACCGAATTTTTGAAGAAAATCGAATTTGGTCAATCGGATCCGGGTTGACCGAGCCTGAATATGGGCAAGAATCAGTGAATCACAAGATATATTACTAAAAAGAGTAAAAAGGTCATTTATGAAATTCGGTCAATTGGACACATTCGGTCAACCAGTTCGAGTTCGGGTTTGACAAATGTGTCCGAATTAAAACTCGAATACGGTTAGGGTTTGAGATTTTTGACCGAATATCGAACTGACCAAACCCTAAGACCCGGACCCGATTTTTTGCCACCCCTAGCTTAATTACTGCTTCAAGTTTTTGACATTCAACATGTAACACAGCAGTACTGTTGTTCAAGAAAGTGTAGCCCTAGCTAGGTTTCCTTCATGACAATCTTTTTTGGTGCCTAAAACCCCGATTCTGATCTACGATCGCGATTTTATGATTCGAAATTCTCGATGCGATTCTACTATCCACGTTTCGATCCACAACCTTGCGTGGGTTAATTCCGATAGGATCTCGATTCTAATAACTAGAGATAAGATTTTTGTATTTCACTCCAACTTTCTCATTACTTGAAAGTAAACTCGATCTGTTGGAGTTGCCCTACTCTGAATTGACATTCTGGTTAACTAATAGCATCTTGTTCGTGTTGAAGTTGTGATATTTTTATGTTAAGAATCAATACCATGATAGGAAATTTTGGTATCGTGTCATGAGCGTACGACCTCAATTGTTCAAAATATCATGCCACTGCTTACAGCTCAACAGCTAGCTCATGCATGCTAAACATTCATATTTTAAAGTAATTACATCCATGCACTTTATATCAGATAAAATCCAAGTCAAATTATAACTTTAAACTTGGGCCACCTACAAAGTATCCTTGACTTAAAAATTTAGAGAGTCTAGTCTTGATTGATTATTATGTGAAACCATCGTTTCATCTCAACCAAAAGCTTAAGTCGATGGTTGCAGCCCTAAGAATGGTTTTTGTAGTCTAACACGCCCACTCACGCGAATGCACTTTGGGTTTGAAATGTGGATACTGCAAAAATCCTTTTTTTAACTTCTGAGATCTTTTATTTATCGGTCACTACGTCTGATGTGAAGCAATACCATCTAAAACTGGTGATGGTTGTAGCATCGAATAGTTTTGTAGTCTAACATATTCAATACTTTAAAATAATAATGATTTTATACTCCAACATGTCTCCTCACGTAAATGTTGATAGGGCTTGAAGCGTGGATATTGTAAAGGTCATCTTCCCCTTATCTCAATAAATAGAGTCTTGAGATTTGAGCGCAAAACCTTTTGATAGTTGAATGGGGTTGGTTGAATGTCCAATAATGGTTTTATACACGAACAATATCTACATCTAACTTAGATTTCACCTGCTTCTACGTACTTATGCACTTGTCTTTGCCAGCTAAAAAGTTTAATTCTGAAAGATAATATATGAGCCCTTGATGCATGGCTCCCATATATTCTTTCACTAGACAAGGCATGCAGTGCATTATCTATGAGGTAGCTAGGGCAGATCATATCGAACAAGATGTAAAGCAATGGGTTCTAATTTTCTGGTCTATCTTCTTCCTTTTTTTGAGGGGAACAATTTTGGGCTGCAGAATAATTCATCTTTTATATCCCTGCAAACAGTATTCGATCATCTTTCAGGGTAGCACCATATATGCTTCAGTCTTCATGAATTCCAATAATGCAGTTTTGATGCTTCAACACTTCTTTTAGTTTTTCCTTTTCCTCTTTTTTTTTCATAAGTTAATTTAGCATAATGTTGATTTGAAGAATTTAGTCCTCCATGTAAACAACTGCATGCCCTAATAGCCCCTAATATGGAAAGGAATTGAACACTCATAAGTGTAAGTGTTGAATCAAAATATATTTTTAAACATTTTGAAATTGTCTATAATTTATGATTTTATAATTTAAATTATACTTTTTTAATAATTACATATATTTATCAATTATAAACATATAGAAATTATCAGCTACATGATAATATTGGGATTCACCCATGAGTATGTCCCACGTCGGAAAAATAAAGGGAAAGGGTATGGTATATAAGTCAGTGGGTTCTCCTCTTAATACCAATTTGGTTTAAGATTGAACATCACTTAATTTGTGTCTGTAGACCTTAGTTGAAATGACTCACCTTGAATCTCCCTAATAGATAAATGTAAATGATACCGTAGTAACAATATATATTACATGCACCCGGAGCATGTGTTCCAGATACTTGCGAGTGAACAATCATTTGAATCAGAGTGAACAATCATTTGAATCAGAGTGAACAATCATAATACTCGAGTGAACAATCTAATACATGATGAGCAATTTGTAAAATCTGAGACGCGTCTTTCAAGACCTAATAAATTGCACCGTAGTAATTAACAATAGTAGAAATTTCATATTTTATATATAACTATCCTTAAATTAGTGAAACTTTTATACGTACATATAAGTGTTACGTTTAAAATAATTTAAGCATAATGGAAAATGGATAATGATCATTTCGGTTGAAGATGCTTGTTATTTCCATACAGATTACCTCCAATTATGAATACATCAACTGTATACTATCGTTCCACTTCCTATATATGGTCTTTCTTTATGCATTAGCGTCCAAAAATCCAAATCTTTAACCAAATCATTTGTTTTTAATATTGGAAATTAAGTGACCATAAGCTGCTAATGGAAATGAAATGGTCATCCAATGTTTAGGCATAGTTAAATCAAAAATGATAAATGATAAATAAATTTAGAGATCGTTTGGTTTATGAATAATATTGCAGAAATTGGTCAACTTTTTTATGTTTAGTTTCATTTAAGCTTTGGGAAAAATATTTACAATGGGTCCACAATTTCCCACCTTTTCTCGGGGAAATTTTAATGCAGGGGTAGAAACATTTCATGGATCGAATTTGTCGGGAAATTTGATGGAGTGCAATTTGAAAATACCCCAGCTAAGCACAAACTTTAAACACAACCTGGAAAATTACAATAAATATAAAGGTAATATTCTAAACATTACAGGAAAGTTACACTTTAATTTCAGCTAAAAATATGAAAACTGTATCAAGATTTCAGGATATAAACCCAACGTTGTAAACTACAGTTTCTCAGGAAAATTTTTTCTAGATAAAATTTCTCTAAGATTCTTACCAAACAATCTCTTAAGGAATTTTGAAACGCTTGATGCAAGGAAAAAGAAGTTAAAACAAAATTGCAAAATTATGTATAAATTATGTAGTTACAGGGAGTCGATCATTTGACAATGTTAAAGTCCCATTTTCGAACAATTAAAGTAATTATCAAAATTCAGAAAATTGGCCTTTAGAACCCTAAAGAAAAAGCAGGTATTGAACTCAGAATATTCTGATGAATTGTAATCGATATTTACCACGAATTTTGCCGTCTTCTGAAACCTCAAATCGAATGAGTAATTTTCAACCACAAACAATCCCAAAAAAAGGGAAGCTTTGCCACCTTAAATTTTCTTCGTTGTATTAGGAAATTAACAGCCACAAGCACCATGCAAGCTACGTAAGAAAAAGGATGAAAAAGGTCCAAGGAAGAGTCGAAAATTTTACATGGTAAGATTAGTGGACGAAAAATTGGCCACGTGCCATCATATCCTGGACCAAGGCAGTGCTCTTCTTCTTGGTTTAAAATTTTCATGTGAATGTTCTTGGCTCAAATTCCTCCATGTAGTCCTCTTTAATAGTGGTCACAATTCCAGCAATCCAAAATCGGTACAGAGTATATATATCCGATATTTTATGTATTGAGAATAATAACGTAAGAACGACGTAAATAAAAAGATTTAAGCTAGATCTTACCGGAGAAATCTGATAATTAGGAGAAATATTAAAATCTTCACAGACAATGCAAATACGAATAAGCTATATTATCAATGTTAGAGTACAATAGCAAATTTCTATTCTTTCAAGAGATCAATGTGAAACTGTGAGAGATATAGGTCTATCCTAGTAGACCCAAATACATGAGAAGATCCCGTCTTTCTCAATACTCTCACTAACACAATTTTTTAAACCCGAGTGAATAGATTTTCTTTCATCTCTCTAGTTCCCCTTGAGGGCGCAATCGATCCGAAAGCTAGGCAAGCAAGATTAATCACCCAATGATCACAATTACTTTAGGGTTTAAGAAAACCCCAAATTATAACTCAAGAACTAACTCTATTTTTAGGATTTTTGAGATAGAGATGACAATAACAATTGAAAGAAGGATATGACTAATGTAAAGAGTAATTAACTCGCCTAGAATCACAAAAAATTCCTCGGAGGTATTCCAAGATTTTGGGGAACTATTTTCTAAGATCTGCACTTTTAAAACTCATTTTGATGCACTTTACTTTTGGGTTAGTAATTATTTGTGCTTTTCCGACCATCACTTTTATTAAGTGACCAAAATACATTATTCTTCTTCTTTAAGGGTATTTCTTAGAAAATGGAAGAACAGGGCTATTTCGATCACTTAACCAAATTGATGACTGAAAAAACACCTAATAATTTCTAATCTAAAAAATAAGGGTACCCCAAAATGAGTTTTGAAAAATTAGGGTACCTGAAAAACATTTCACCAAAAGTTAGGTTGCAAAGAAGTCCTTCAAATACTTAATTTTATCTTTAAAAAAATATTTGGGTTATTTGCTTAGACAAATACTTATAAATGGTTCCCAAATTGATATATGTATAATATTGTTTAAAAGTCACAAGTACAACAGTAATGTTTCACAAATCTAATTAATAGAAAGAAATTATTAGTGGCATATGATGTACATAAGTATTACAGATTTTTGTGAATACTGTTGTCGTTCGTTGCTTCATAGTGGGTTATTTTTGCAAAAGCTCCGCGATTAACTAATGATGTACTCACTCCTATTCATGTTATTTGTCATTTTAACTAACTTTCTTTTTTTTCATAATATCTGTTACTTTATATTTCTAATAACGCATTAATTATTAATTTAACCAACTTTCTTTTTTCCCATGATATCTGTTACTTTATATTTCTAATAACGTATTTTATTATTAATTTATCAAATTAACCTTAATAATGGCATCTTTTTCTTTCATTTTTCTTTTTTATTCAACTTTTTCCTTTTTTATTCACCATTTTCACATTGTCGATACACTAAATTAGTGTAGATGGGAAGTTTTCTTGGTGTTCTAAATTGTATCCAAGGTGACACATAATTTGGGAAGGAGGGAATATGTTGCAGGTTACGAATAAACTCAGGCAACAAATTTAGTTAGCTCCCAATTACAACAGTACTGCTAGTAAAAACTGGCTCCTTTCAATCTTTCATATTGGCTCCTCAGCTGAATTTAGGGCCGGCAAAAATCTGACTGACCCGATTGTCTAAATTATACCGACCCGGAAAAATCAGGTATTGGACATGGAGATTTGATCGAATCTGAAAATTCGGTCATTCGATAATTGACCAAATAAAATACGGGTTGGGTTCGGGTTTAGCAAAACGGGTTCGGGTTGACCGAATTTTTGAAGAAAATCGAATTTGGTCAATCGGATCCGGGTTGACCGAGCCTGAATATGGGCAAGAATCAGTGAATCACAAGATATATTACTAAAAAGAGTAAAAAGGTCATTTATGAAATTCGGTCAATTGGACACATTCGGTCAACCAGATTCGAGTTCGGGTTTGACAAATGTGTCCGAATTAAAACTCGAATACGGTTAGGGTTTGAGATTTTTGACCGAATATCGAACTGACCAAACCCTAAGACCCGGACCCGATTTTTTGCCACCCCTAGCTTAATTACTGCTTCAAGTTTTTGACATTCAACATGTAACACAGCAGTACTGTTGTTCAAGAAAGTGTAGCCCTAGCTAGGTTTCCTTCATGACAATCTTTTTTGGTGCCTAAAACCCCGATTCTGATCTACGATCCCACGATTTTATGATTCGAAATTCTCGATGCGATTCTACTATCCACGTTTCGATCCACAACCTTGCGTGGGTTAATTCCGATAGGATCTCGATTCTAATAACTAGAGATAAGATTTTTGTATTTCACTCCAACTTTCTCATTACTTGAAAGTAAACTCGATCTGTTGGAGTTGCCCTACTCTGAATTGACATTCTGGTTAACTAATAGCATCTTGTTCGTGTTGAAGTTGTGATATTTTTATGTTAAGAATCAATACCATGATAGGAAATTTTGGTATCGTGTCATGAGCGTACGACCTCAATTGTTCAAAATATCATGCCACTGCTTACAGCTCAACAGCTAGCTCATGCATGCTAAACATTCATATTTTAAAGTAATTACATCCATGCACTTTATATCAGATAAAATCCAAGTCAAATTATAACTTTAAACTTGGGCCACCTACAAAGTATCCTTGACTTAAAAATTTAGAGAGTCTAGTCTTGATTGATTATTATGTGAAACCATCGTTTCATCTCAACCAAAAGCTTAAGTCGATGGTTGCAGCCCTAAGAATGGTTTTTGTAGTCTAACACGCCCACTCACGCGAATGCACTTTGGGTTTGAAATGTGGATACTGCAAAAATCCTTTTTTTAACTTCTGAGATCTTTTATTTATCGGTCTGACTCTGATACCATGTGAAACCATCTCAACTAAAAGCTTAAGCTGATGGTTGTAGCATCAGGAATGGTTTTTGTAGTCTAACATATTCAATACTTTAAAATAATAATGATTTTATACTCCAACATGTCTCCTCACGTAAATGTTGATAGGGCTTGAAGCGTGGATATTGTAAAGGTCATCTTCCCCTTATCTCAATAAATAGAAGTCTTTGAGATTTGAGCACAAAACCTTTGCTGATAGTTGAATGGGGTTGGTTGAATGTCCAATAATGGTTTTATACACGAACAATATCTACATCTAACTTAGATTTCACCTGCTTCTACGTACTTATGCACTTGTCTTTGCCAGCTAAAAAGTTTAATTCTGAAAGATAATATATGAGCCCTTGATGCATGGCTCCCATATATTCTTTCACTAGACAAGGCATGCAGTGCATTATCTATGAGGTAGCTAGGGCAGATCATATCGAACAAGATGTAAAGCAATGGGTTCTAATTTTCTGGTCTATCTTCTTCCTTTTTTTGAGGGGAACAATTTTGGGCTGCAGAATAATTCATCTTTTATATCCCTGCAAACAGTATTCGATCATCTTTCAGGGTAGCACCATATATGCTTCAGTCTTCATGAATTCCAATAATGCAGTTTTTGATGCTTCAACACTTCTTTTAGTTTTTCCTTTTCCTCTTTTTTTTTCATAAGTTAATTTAGCATAATGTTGATTTGAAGAATTTAGTCCTCCATGTAAACAACTGCATGCCCTAATAGCCCCTAATATGGAAAGGAATTGAACACTCATAAGTGTAAGTGTTGAATCAAAATATATTTTTAAACATTTTGAAATTGTCTATAATTTATGATTTTATAATTTAAATTATACTTTTTTAATAATTACATATATTTATCAATTATAAACATATAGAAATTATCAGCTACATGATAATATTGGGATTCACCCATGAGTATGTCCCACGTCGGAAAAATAAAGGGAAAGGGTATGGTATATAAGTCAAGTGGGTTCCTCCTCTTAATACCAATTTGGTTTAAGATTGAACATCACTTAATTTGTGTACCATAGACCTTGGTTGAAATGGACTCTCACCTTGAATCTCCCTAATAGATAAATGTAAATGATACCGTAGTAACAATATATATTACATGCACCCGGAGCATGTGTTCCAGATACTTGCGAGTGAACAATCATTTGAATCAGAGTGAACAATCATTTGAATCAGAGTGAACAATCATAATACTCAGAGTGAACAATCTAATACATATGAGTGAACCATTGTAAAATCTGGAGCACGTGCTCCGGGAGCACCTAATAAATTGCACCGTAGTAATTAACAATAGTAGAAATTTCATATTTTATATATAACTATCCTTAAATTAGTGAAACTTTTTTATACGTACATATAAGTGTTACGTTTAAAATAATTTAAGCATAATGGAAAATGGATAATGATCATTTCGGTTGAAGATGCTTGTTATTTCCATACAGATTACCTCCAATTATGAATACATCAACTGTATACTATCGTTCCACTTCCTATATATGGTCTTTCTTTATGCATTAGCGTCCAAAAATCCAAATCTTTAACCAAATCATTTGTTTTTAATATTGGAAATTAAGTGACCATAAGCTGCTAATGGAAATGAAATGGTCATCCAATGTTTAGGCATAGTTAAATCAAAAATGATAAATGATAAATAAATTTAGAGATCGTTTGGTTTATGAATAATATTGCAGAAATTGGTCAACTTTTTTATGTTTAGTTTCATTTAAGCTTTGGGAAAAATATTTACAATGGGTCCACAATTTCCCACCTTTTCTCGGGGAAATTTTAATGCAGGGGTAGAAACATTTCATGGATCGAATTTGTCGGGAAATTTGATGGAGTGCAATTTGAAAATACCCCAGCTAAGCACAAACTTTAAACACAACCTGGAAAATTACAATAAATATAAAGGTAATATTCTAAACATTACAGGAAAGTTACACTTTAATTTCAGCTAAAAATATGAAAATCAGATCAAGATTTCGGATATAAACCCAACGTTGTAAACTACGCTTTCTGGGAAAATTTTTCTAGATAAAATTTCTAAGATTCTTAAACAATCTCTTAAGGAATTTTGAAACGCTTGATGCAAGGAAAAAGAAGTTAAAACAAAATTGCAAAATTATGTATAAATTATGTAGTTACAGGGAGTCGATCATTTGACAATGTTAAAGTCCCATTTTCGAACAATTAAAGTAATTATCAAAATTCAGAAAATTGGCCTTTAGAACCCTAAAGAAAAAGCAGGTATTGAACTCAGAATATTCTGATGAATTGTAATCGATATTTACCACGAATTTTGCCGTCTTCTGAAACCTCAAATCGAATGAGTAATTTTCAACCACAAACAATCCCAAAAAAAGGGAAGCTTTGCCACCTTAAATTTTCTTCGTTGTATTAGGAAATTAACAGCCACAAGCACCATGCAAGCTACGTAAGAAAAAGGATGAAAAAGGTCCAAGGAAGAGTCGAAAATTTTACATGGTAAGATTAGTGGACGAAAAATTGGCCACGTGCCATCATATCCTGGACCAAGGCAGTGCTCTTCTTCTTGGTTTAAAATTTTCATGTGAATGTTCTTGGCTCAAATTCCTCCATGTAGTCCTCTTTAATAGTGGTCACAATTCCAGCAATCCAAAATCGGTACAGAGTATATATATCCGATATTTTATGTATTGAGAATAATAACGTAAGAACGACGTAAATAAAAAGATTTAAGCTAGATCTTACCGGAGAAATCTGATAATTAGGAGAAATATTAAAATCTTCACAGACAATGCAAATACGAATAAGCTATATTATCAATGTTAGAGTACAATAGCAAATTTCTATTCTTTCAAGAGATCAATGTGAAACTGTGAGAGATATAGGTCTATCCTAGTAGACCCAAATACATGAGAAGATCCCGTCTTTCTCAATACTCTCACTAACACAATTTTTTAAACCCGAGTGAATAGATTTTCTTTCATCTCTCTAGTTCCCCTTGAGGGAGGCGCAACTGATCCAGAAACGGCTAGGCAAGCAAGATTAATCACCCAATGATCACAATTACTTTAGGGTTTAAGAAAACCCCAAATTATAACTCAAGAACTAACTCTATTTTTAGGATTTTTGAGATAGAGATGACAATAACAATTGAAAGAAGGATATGACTAATGTAAAGAGTAATTAACTCGCCTAGAATCACAAAAAATTCTCTATGATCTCCAAGATTTTGGGAAACTATTTTTCAGTCTGCAACTTTCAAAACTCATTTTGAGGGTTAGTAATTATTTGGTGCTTTTCCGACCATCACTTTTATTAAGTGACCGAAATACCCTTATTCTTCTTCTTTAAGGGTATTTCTTAGAAAATGGAAGAACAGGGCTATTTCGATCACTTAACCAAATTGATGACTGAAAAAACACCTAATAATTTCTAATCTAAAAATAAGAATAAAACAAAATGATTTTAAAATTGCAGAATCTGCAAACATTTCACCAAAAGTTCTTTCAAAAGCATCCACACTTGTTCTTCCATGAAATTCTTCCAAAGAGCTTCAAAGATGCACAATAAACTCAAAAATAAAAAAGGAAATTGATTAAGCACCCCCACAAAGGATTAGCTTAATTACAAAGAAATTAGCTAGGGTTCCAAATAGGGTTGTTCATCGGTTTAAAACCGAACCAAACCAGGTCGAACCGAATAAACCGAAAAGGGGCAAAGTTCAAACCGAAAACCGAACCGAATAAAATCGGTTCGGTTTATTCGGTTTTGAGCCGAAAAATGCACACTTTTTATGGTTTTTCACCAGAATCGAATAAGGCCTAAAGTCCAAACCGAAAATTGAACCGAATAAAAATCGGTTCGGTTTGGACCACGGTTTAGTTTTCGGTTTATTTCGATTCAAAACCGAATAATGCACACCTCTAGTTCCAAATACGATCTCAACAATTCATAAACATAAGTATTTAATCTTCAAAGGTTGCTACAAAATAAGGGAGATGAGGGTTTTAAATGGGGGAAGAAAGCACAACAAAGAGGAGGGGAATCTCGCGACATCTGCAGAAGAAATCGGAGGTGCGACCGACGCCTCAACCAGATAACGGGGGTTGGGAAAAAGATAGAAGCCGCGGCCAATGCCTGGCTGGGCCCACCGAAGTCTGCTGACTTTCAACGCGTATAGCTTCTTCGTTTTAACTCTGATTTGGTCATATGATATATCATTGGAAAGCTCTCAGTGTGTATTATAAGCTCGCCAAATTTTGCAGTCATAGAAAATGTATTGAAGAAGTTATGATCAAAAGAATGAAGATATCTCTTTTCTTGTTGCCCAATTTTGCCCAAGAACATGATATTCTTCAACTTGCTTCTCTTGGCTTGGCCTTGTTCCCTTGTGAATTCTTCCTAGCCTCCTTGCAGTTGGTTTTTGATGTTTGAATTGACCCTCTATGGTTCCATCCCGCACCTTGTATAAAGACCAAAACACCCTTACGCTTCCTAGATGACCAGTTTGGGGCTTTAAAAGCGATCCAGACTTGACTTGAAGGAAAACTAGCTTGGACCCAATCCCGTCATTTTCTTCGATGCTAAGGACTCTCGGGAAATATGGATCAGCCACAAAGAACCCTCAACCTTTCCGCCTGGAGCTCTTTAGGAGACACCTACTTCAACACAGAATTGGTGTTTTTTAGGAGCGACAAATAATTTTCTAACACAATTAGCAAACAAATAATGTAATAATTATTTGGGAGATTTTAGGAAACAATATTCCTAACAAACTTCCCCTTGAGCTAAAATTGGTTAATACTCAAAAGCTTCCACCCAATTTGAACAGACATAATATGCACTTTGTAGATTCAGGTTCTACCATCTTGAATTTGATCTTTCCCTTGAACTTATCGAACCGGTTATCATGTCACCATTACTCTAACACCCTGAGGTCTCACAACTAAACTCCTTGAATTTGACTAAACCCGCTCTGATGCCTCTTTATTATCGAATTTTTGGGAGAACGGTTATCGTATTTATAGGGAGTTGTGCTCTAGAAACCTAGAACTAACCGGAGTGTTTCAAGTTAGATGAATTAACCAAGAATAAAATTATGATCATGAGAATTACTAATTGCGAAAGCAATAAATGATGCTCAAGTTGCAAAACCAAATACGACGAACCATTAGCCTCAAGAGTACCCAAAGATATCAAATTGTGAGTCATACTAGGGATATGATGAACCACTTTCAAGGTTCTAACGACACCATCATGAGTTCTGATCTAGACACTACCAATTTCTGCAACCTTGCAGGTTATGTCATTACCCATAACCACGACACCAGAATCAACAGTTTCATATGTGTCAAATCAATCCCTATGAGGACACATGTGGTTGGTACAGCCTGTATCTAGGACTCACTCATCTCTGGCCACTCTACCCGAGGTAGTGGTCAAGGCATCGATCCGCTATAACTTCTCAGCTTCTGACTCAGACTCAACTACGTTTGCGGTACCAGGTTTAGTCTGATTATCGTTACTAGTCTCTCTCCTTAGCCCAACAAGCGAGCACTCTCCACATGACCCCTTTTTTTTCCACAATAATTGCACTTATTATTTCTATGAGGATTCCTAGACTTAGAAAGGTGTTTAGACTTCCCTCTAGACCTGTTTCATGTATTCATTGTCCTTCCCCTAATTACATTCAAGGCCTCACTGACCTCATCATTGCTATTATCCATTTTCTCCATCGACAGCAAATTAGCTTTGAGGTCGCCAAGCTTAAGGACACCACGATTCTCATACAACATGACCTCCTTAAATTATTCATGTGACGCAAGTAGGGACAAAACTAAATGTAAAGCCTTCTCATCATCAGTATGTTTCACATCCATTCACTCTAACACAGTAATATTATAATCAAATTCAGCCAGATGTGCTCTCATAGAAGTACATGTAGGCATTTTCAACCTCCAGAGCTTTTCCATCATGCGGTATTTGTTGGCTAAGCTCTTTGACATATACAACTCCTCCAGTTTGGCCTACAGTACTCTCGGTTTGTCAATCTCCATCGCCTCTCTCTGAATGTGTTCCTCCAAACACAATTGTATATGTGCCAGTACCTTATCTTCCATCTTCTTCCACTCTCTTGCACTTAAACTAACTTTAATCTCCTTCTACAGTGCTGCAAACTCTTCATCAGACATCGATGCGTCAAACTTCGTCTCAGGGTATTCAGTCACGTCCCATAACCCGTGTTGTACGAGGACTACCTTCATCTGCAGCCTCCACATCGTAAAACTCCTCGCTCCATTATATTTTGGAATCTCACTCTTCATAACTGAGGTCATCTCAACTAGTGCTCTAATACCACTTGGTGGTGAGATCCAAGGCGAGAGCCCACTTCAACCAAGGTGCATGATACACAAGTTAAGTGAGGTTCCTTCTTAAAACCAATTAGTGTTAAGAGGAGTAGCCCACTTGACTTATGTACCATGTCATTTGCCTTTGCTTTTTCAATGTGGGATATTTTACTCATGGGTGAATTCCAACAATCTCCCCCTTCATACATGAGTCTCTCCCCCTTGATCCGAAGCCTCTTTTGCCAAGGTTTCAAGTCACTATCAGGAGTCTATCATAATCACACCTTATTTTACAGAGTTGAATCATACTCCACTTGAGTCTCATGCCACCACTCTGCCTCAATAGTCTCAGCCACACCTTACTCCATAGAGTCGCACCCTAGTAAAAAAATATATCGTGAATCTTTGCTTTATAGGTAGGGTCAAAAATCGGGTCCGGGTCAATCCGGGTCCGGACGAATCGGACATCAGACGAAAACTTGATGTCCAATACCCAGTTTTTTGGAACATTTTCCGGGTCGGACAAATCGGACAAGCATGAATTCGGGTCTAAACAGGAATCGGACAATAGAAAATTGGAAAATATTGTGTTCAAATTTTCGGTCAAATCGGTCAATGTTAAAATTCGGACGGGAAATTCTATGATCAAACCCGCATTTTTCCGGCTCGGACTGAACCGGGTTTTCGGGTCGGGCAGTTTTTTGACAGCCCTATTTATAGGCAAACAATGGGGTTAATATTTCCCCATGTATGTACTAATCGCCTAACTTTAATGCTTGAAAGACAATCAATCCAAAAACCCCCCACATTATATTTAATAATGATATTGATATAACTTCATGGGAAGTTTTGTGACATCCTTAACATGATTTGTGGTGGGAAACCTTTATCAAATCAGGATGGGTTGATTAGGTCTTGGTGGTGATCAACTTTATCCAAGATCATATCACTCTTCCTTCTATTGTTCATTGGTGCTCTCAAGTGTTATTGGTGCTATTTGGTTATTTGAAGATGATTGAATCATTCTTCTATAACAACTCAAGCATCTAATCATCTCTCCCATCACGGCATGCATGCTCCACGTCACATTATTTAAATATATGAATTTTAACTTTAAATATATATATAAATTATATTTTTATGAGGTATTGTGATTAAGATAAGTCAAATCACTTATTACATATTTGAATTTTGAACATATATTATATGTAAGGTAGAAAAGGTGATATAAAGTGGTGGGATAAAGTGGGTGGGGTGAGATAAAAAAAATTGTCTCATCAATCTAAAGAGCAAGGTTTTACCTTACCTATTTTTACTTAAACAATCTTACAATATCTTTTATACTTTACTTTTCATACATCCAACTTACCTTCTAAAAGAACATACCCTTAGTTAAGTATTATATTGCATGGAATGTTGTTAAACACTAATTAATATTAAACTACTCCCTCTATTCGATATTAATTGTCATCTTTGAAAATTGTGCAGTCAAATTTTAAAACTTTTGATCATAAATTTCTCAATATATACAATGACTTACCGTATAAAATTACCACCATTGGCTTGGTGATGAAAAATATTATCCTAAAGTATAGTATTAAAATTGTTAATAAAATATTATATAAAAAATTATGAATCAAAAAGAAACATCAAAGACAGTGACAGTCAACTAAGTGACAATTAATATAGAACGAAAAGAGTATTTATCTTTTATTTATTGTTCTTCAAATCTTTCTCTTCGATACTTTTTCTATCGTTATGTCATAAAATTAATAAAAAAAAGTTGTTAGTTAAAATAAGTTGTATTGAAATTATAAAGTGACAACTATGTATTGTGGCACAAAAAAAAATAGTTAACATTGTTAGAGTATATAATCATCATTAGTCGTTCAATTCTCATCGTAAACTTTTGGTTGAGATGACTCCACATGGTATTAGAGTTAGATTAAGTAAATAACCATCACTGGACCTTCAACTATTGACTTAAGCTTTTAGTTGAAATGGTTCAACTAACACGATAATTATTATGGGATGAAGGGAGAGTATGACCATGTTTGATAAACAACATATTCAACAGTTTATTACAAAAGTTGGTTGTTTAGTCCCAATTAGCTAATTTTCAATAAACTGGTTAGAGCAACCTATTGAAAATGAATTATTGTACCAAAAGTTATCAAAATTTACACGTACGTCATCCTAAAAGTATTATTCATAAACGGATATAAATGAAATTTCAACAAATACTTTTTTAGAAACAGCTAACTTTTTCAAACTACCAACCCAAAAAACAATAAAAACAGGTAATGCAAGAGTTTGTTTGATCAATAATAGAAGTTTAAAGTTGACATGGTTTGATCATGATGAGGAGTTCAACTTTATCAACGTCATGGACGCATCCTTTTGGTAGTAGACTGGCCGTATATAGCCTGATAATGGATGAGTTGTCTGCTGTTCTTTCACTTCTGACATACACAAGGTTGCTGAAATTGTGAATGCATGATAAATTGTTGGCTTTTATGACACATATAATTATTTTGATGATAACAAACCATAAAATAAGTTTTATATATGAGGTTAGAATTGAATTGATTTAATTATTATGTTACTCATATATGATACTTATGTTGGTCCAATATATTAATTTGAGAATATTTGTTTTGACTTTGTTATATAAATCATATCACACTAGAATATCTAAGAGAGTAACTTTATGTGATATCATATTTGATTGGATAAATTTATGATATGATGATCTTGATTAATATTGAAACTAATAAAAGTATGGATATTAATTTGATTGATTTGATCATGATTATATTATATCATAAATTTGATTAATATTGATTCTCTATGTGCTTAGATATATGCATCTATATATACATATTGTAGTATCTTGGTTTATTTGGTGAGGCATAGACAAGGCACCCAAGAGATCATGCATGCCAAGAATCAAGAAGATCATATGTCCATCCTTATGAGGATTATGTTGTGATTGATCAAGATTTGTCCAAGTTTGGTCATTCGGCCCTCATACTATAAATACAAGGAGGTTTGGTCTTTCAAGAGGAAAAGAGAAGAACACAAGACACACAAGCATATATCTCACTTGAGCATTATTCTTTCTACTATTCTTGAGTGTGAGATAAAAGAAGATTGTATTAAGTTATTATTCATTCATTTGAGTTGGTGAGATAATTATTGTTAGGGAGAGGATTTAGGAGTTAAGAGGTCGACTCCACCACACTTGATTGAGAGGCGATATCAAGTGGTGACATCTTGAGAGTAGAGAAGGCTCTAAGATTGTTTGTAGAAATCCATCCTAATAATAATTCGAGGTTAAATCCTAGAGTTGGAGAACTCTAGGCGGTGACGTACTCCGAAATTGAGTTCGGAGGAACATCGTAAACAACTACCGGGTTTTGTCTATCTTTTAATTTCCGCAAATTATTTTTTACATTTTATTTAACTAGCCTAATTAAACTTTCAATTGGTATCAGAGCCTAACCTACTTTGCTAGACTTAATAGTCTGTAGGATCGATCAATGGCTAGTTTATTAAATGCATCTATTTGTCATCCACCAACATTTGATGGTACTAATTTTTCTCTTTGGAAGTGCAGGATAAAATCATTTATGGAATCCATCGATCTTGATTTTTGGGACATTATTATTGATGGTCCATTTACCCCCACATGGATGAGAAATGATGGAATCATTGTCAACAAGCCAAAGAGTGAATATAATCAAGATGATTTTGAGAAGCTCAAGAAAAATTCTAGAGTTTTATATATTTTACAATGTGCTTTAAATGACGATATATTTACTCGTGTTTGCTCTTGTGAGACAGCCAAAAGCCTTTGGGAAAAGCTCTTGTTAATATATGAACAACCAAATGAAGAAAATCTTGATGGATCAAAAAGGGACAATACGCTTAGTGACTCAAACGATGAAAGTAGTAATTTGTGCTTAATGACAAAAGAGTCTGATTTTGAAGATGATGGTGAGACGAGTATCGATGACAATGGTGATAGTGACGAAGAAAAGGAAATAACCGAGTACGAAAGCTCGGATGAGGTACAACTCTCTCCTCTTCATGAATATTCAAAAGGTGAATTAATTGAATTCTTAATTGAGTGCATAAAAGTAGAAGAAAAACAATTGTCAAAAATTAAAGAATTAAAAAGAACAATACAAGAATTGAATGAAAAAAATTCCACCTTGGTGAAAGAGAATAACAATTATTGCAAGAAGATAGAAAATCTTGAAAAAGAAAAATTTGATTTACAAAATAAATGTGATGACCATAAGCAAATAATTTTAAAATTTTCAAGAGGACAACATAATTTATATAAATTACTTTGTACTCAAAAAGCATCTTTTAATAAAGAAGGTATTGGTTTTAACCCATCTAACAAAAAGAAAAGCAATAATAAGTTTTTTAAATCCACATCGCATAAACCGAGTGCTAAAAGATGTAATTATTGTTTAAAAATTTGGAACCATGCTTATTATTGTCCTAACAAAAATAAAACTCCTAGGATTATTCAAATATGGATTCCAAAAGGAACTAAACCTCCTAATATGATTTATCATGATGTTTGATATCTTTTATTTATATGGATGCACACATTGAGGGGGAGGAGTGTTTCTTTTTTCAAAATGTGTCAATCTAATTATCAAAAGTAAAATATTGATAAATTAGTATAATTGGGTGCATCTCCAATTTCCTTAAGTTAATTGAGACTTATTTGATGTGTGAAATATTTATCTCTAATAGGTAATGATTTATATGCCACAATTATTTTTGAAAGGGGGAGATGTATCAAAATAGTGATAAATTAATAAGGTTGTTAAGAATTACAAAGAAATGAGTCAAATGTGAAATATATAATATTAAATTTTGAACGAGAATGGTCCTCATGACAAATGTCAATTTGTGAAATTACAAGTTTAATCCTTTGTTCGTTTGGGATCAAGTATAAATTAAGGGGGAGCTATGGTATTAATTTATATATGTCATGTTTATTAACCATTTTTAATGATGACAAAGGGGGAGAAGAACGTATCGATAGTAAGTATGAACATGCGATAAGGTATGCACATCTATAAATTTCATACTAGTTATTGAATTGTTTGTCATCATCAAAAAGGGGGAGATTGTTGGCTTTTATGACACATATAATTATTTTGATGATAACAAACCATAAAATAAGTTTTATATATGAGGTTAGAATTGAATTGATTTAATTATTATGTTACTCATATATGATACTTATGTTGGTCCAATATATTAATTTGAGAATATTTGTTTTGACTTTGTTATATAAATCATATCACACTAGAATATCTAAGAGAGTAACTTTATGTGATATCATATTTGATTGGATAAATTTATGATATGATGATCTTGATTAATATTGAAACTAATAAAAGTATGGATATTAATTTGATTGATTTGATCATGATTATATTATATCATAAATTTGATTAATATTGATTCTCTATGTGCTTAGATATATGCATCTATATATACATATTGTAGTATCTTGGTTTATTTGGTGAGGCATAGACAAGGCACCCAAGAGATCATGCATGCCAAGAATCAAGAAGATCATATGTCCATCCTTATGAGGATTATGTTGTGATTGATCAAGATTTGTCCAAGTTTGGTCATTCGGCCCTCATACTATAAATACAAGGAGGTTTGGTCTTTCAGGAAAGAGAAGAACACAAGACACACAAGCATATATCTCACTTGAGCATTATTCTTTCTACTATTCTTGAGTGTGAGATAAAAGAAGATTGTATTAAGTTATTATTCATTCATTTGAGTTGGTGAGATAATTATTGTTAGGGAGAGGATTTAGGAGTTAAGAGGTCGACTCCACCACACTTGATTGAGAGGCGATATCAAGTGGTGACATCTTGAGAGTAGAGAAGGCTCTAAGATTGTTTGTAGAAATCCATCCTAATAATAATTCGAGGTTAAATCCTAGAGTTGGAGAACTCTAGGCGGTGACGTACTCCGAAATTGAGTTCGGAGGAACATCGTAAACAACTACCGGGTTTTGTCTATCTTTTAATTTCCGCAAATTATTTTTTACATTTTATTTAACTAGCCTAATTAAACTTTCATAACTTACTTACTGTGCTTGGTTGTATACGTAACTAAACAGTAAAAACTGTAGACAGTAATTACGTACTTTTCACAAGAGTGAGGTCTTCTCAATTCTCATGCATTGTTTTTAACCATTCATAGATGTATAGAACCCTTGGACAGATGTTGATGCTGATGGACCGTTGGCCAATTACATGTTTAGGGAAAAGGAATAAATTTTGGGATGAGCAACATAATTTGACTACTCATGTAACCAACATGTTTGAATTCTGGCTTTTGTTGCTACTTCAAGTATCACTTTTTTCTGTCAATTTCAGTGCTACTGTAGTTGACGTACGTACGTCCTAGTGTGCATGCCAGTCGCAACTAAAATAAAGTTTCCAAGAGTCTGCCAAATCTATGGGTAAGGTAAGGTAAGGTAAATAAGTTTTGATAAATTTTAATCATTTTTCGATACTTTTTGGTAAATTTTGATAATTTTGGGTGAGTTTTAATCAATGCATGTGAATAGTTAACAAAAATTCAATTTCTTTTTATACATAATTTACTTATCAATATTTATAAACTTACCATTTACCAATGATTTTTACATACTCTAAGTTCTACCGTACCCAACCTTTCGTAATTGCCATGTTAGGGTACGATATTTTTTACGGTTAGTTACAGTGTGGTGGAAATTTGAAAAGTGTGGTGGGTTGTGGAAAGTTGTGGTGGAATATGAAAGATTGTGGTGAAAATAATTGTAAATGAGTTTGTATAACTTTTTATAAAAAGATAAATAAAAAATTGAAATGATATATTGTGGTGGGTTGTGGTGAAAATTGAAAAGTTGTGGTGCGGTGTTAAACCACAACTAATCAGCCATATAAAATAACGGGGCCTCAGGTGTACGATATAAGCGTTATTAAGATGACTATTGGCTGCTCGTATGAAACAAATCTACACCATCTTCTTTTAACTAGCTAGAGTGCAACAGGTACTCCCTCCATCCCTTTTTATTTATCGTTTTAGAAAAAAGTGATGATAAAAGTATTATTAATTATTGTTAAGTTTCCATTATCAAAGTCATTTATTAGTGGTAAAGATAGTAAAATTGTTTTTGGAAATGTGAAAGCGACAAATACTTAGACAACAAATTAGTTAAGTTGACAAAAAATTAGGGACGCGGGGATTTCTCACATGACAGGATCTTGTCATAGAATTAGGGGTGATTAATAAATTATAGCACTCATTCTGTAAAGAAAAATTGAGTTCTAATAATAAAAATTATAGGCCCTGAGATGATAATAATCTGAACTTCAGAATCTTAATATAATCCTCCTAAGACAGCCTCAAAACTTCATTGTCCCTGTCTCTGGTAATCCTCATGCCAAATATTTGATTTGCAATACCCAAATCCTTCATCTCAAATTCTTTAGGCATCCTCTCCTTAAGCTCGGTAATCTCCTTCACATCAGCTCCTATAATCAACATATCATCCACATAGAGAAGCAAAATAATGTAAGAGTTAGCAAAAATCTTATGATAACTACATTGATCCTTATCACTCTCTTGAATCCATTGATGCACATGAAGGTGTCAAACTTGATGTAACGCTGTCTAGGAGCCTGCTTCAACCCGTATAGACTTTTTCGAAGTCTACACACCAAGTGTTCCTTCCCTGGAACCTCATATCCCTCAGGTTACCTCATATACAAGTCCTCCTCCAAATCTCCATGCAGGAAGACTGTTTTTATATCCATCTGCTCCAGATGTAAATTCTCAACTGCAACCATACTAAGGATAGTTTTAATAGTGGTTAGTTTCACAACAAGAGAGATTCATTGTAATCAATACCTTCTTTTTGTGAAACCGCGTTAACCACTAATCGAGCTTTGTACCTCACAACACCATTAGACTCATTCTTGATCCTGTAGACCCACTTATTCAACAAGGTTCTCTTCCATGCAGAGTGCAGACAACATGGTTAGCTCCCATGTTTTGTTTTTTCTCAAGTGAGGCAATCTCATCATCCATTGCATGCTCCCACTTGGACCGAGCCTCAACCTGCACAACCTTAGCATAGAACACTGGCTCACCAGCATCTGTCAGTAACAAGTAATGCAAAGATGGAGAATATCTGTCAGGTGCATTACCTCTAGTAGCCCTCATAGATCTCCTCAAAGTAGGTGGTGGAGTGTGCTCATCATCACTAGAGCTTTCATGTAGCTCATGTGGTTCAGGCACATCAACAGCCTGATCTGAAGTTTGGTTTGGAGTCTGATAAGTTTGATCTCCAACCTGTGGAGCTACATGTGTTTCCTCTGTTTATCCTGTTTTCTTCTTAGACACACCAAGTCTGATAGAAAACTTAACAGTTTCTAGCTCTCTCACCTCAGGTCCCATTAACTCCTTATCAACTGAGTCTGATGCTGACCAATCTTTATACAATATATTCTCATTAAAGATTACATCACAGTGTCTCAAAATCTTTCTACCATCCCACGACCTGTATCCAAAAGAGTCAATTCCATAACCAACAAAATAGCACTTCTTAGACTTTGGGTCCAACTCATCACGTTTTTCAAGATCAACCATCACATAGGCAGTACAACCAAAAATACGAAGAAAGGAATAATCAACTTTCTTACCACTCCATACCTCCTCAGGTACCTTCATATATAATGGAACTAACAAACTCCTGTTGATTAGATATGCTGCAGTGTTCACTGCTTCTACCCATAAGTACTTGGGCAACCCAGCATGAATCCTCATGCTCCTGACTCTCTCATTCATAGTCTTGTTCATCCTGTCTTCTATCCCATTATGCCTTGGATGTGAACAATTTTCAATAGTCTAATACCATTCTGATCACAGTATTTTATGAACTCCTTTTCATACTCACCTCCATTGTCTGCCCTCAAACATTTCACCTTCAACCCAATCTATGTCTCAACCTGTGCTTTCCACTTCAAGAAAACGTCAAACACATCAGATTTATTTTTCAGAAAATAAATCCATACCTTCCGACTATGGTCATCAATAAAGGTGACATAATATTGAGCACCACCACTCATGGATTTAACTGGCGCAAGCCCCCACACATCCGAATGCACCAACTCCAGTTTCTCGAGTTTTGATTCCCTACCAGTTTTACTGAAACTGACCCTCTTCTGCTTACCAAAGACACAGCTCTCACAGAGCTCCATATCAACAGTTTTCAGATCCTCCAAAACACCCTTTGAAGCTAGAATCTTGATGCCCTTCTCACTCATGTGACCAAGCCTGCAATGCCATAAGCTAGAACAAGAAGCATCATTAACGTTAGAATTCATGTTAGTGTTATCCCTAGTGGAGTACGATGTACCGGACCTCAATCCCTTCGCCACTACAATAACACCCTTCATTATCTTCCATTTACGATCCTCGAACCCTACAGTGTAACCCATATCATCAAGTTGATTCACAGAAATCAAATCCCTCTTAATCCCATGAATATATCTCACATTCCTCCAACTCCCAAAGACCACTATTAGCAGTCTTAATAGTCACATATCATCTACTAGTTATCTCATAATACTTGTCATCTGTAAGGTAAACCTTGGCAAAATTTCCACGCTTGAAATTACGAAATAACTTCCTATTGGGGGAAACATGACTGGATGTACTAGTATCAACTATCCATGACTCTTCAGGACTAGAAACACTCAAGGTTAGGGCTTCACTAAGGTCTTCAGCAAAGTTGATAGACTCACGGTCATAATTGTTACCTTTCCCCTTCCTAGGCTTAGGGCAATCCTTCTTAAAATGACCATTTTCTCCACAACCATAACACACAACATTGTTCAGGTTTCTAGACTTGCTTTCACCCCTGGAGTTTGATCGCCCCCTGGAATTGCTCGAATCCTATTGTTCTTCTTACCTCTAATACTCAAGGCACTTCTCGAAGAGGGTTTTTTGCATTTGGACCCCGAATTTTAGGGGTATTTACATTTTGAACCCTTGGTTTTCAACTTTAACTTTTTGGACCCTAAAGTTTGTGAGGTGAAAAAAAAGCCCGTTTCCCGTTTTTCTTTTTCTTTCCATGTTTGAATTTATCTCCCGATTGGTATCAAACTTCAAGACTAAGGTTAAAACCGATATTAAAGTTATAATAAACCTCTTTTATTCATGTTGGAGTTACTTAAAACCATGTACTCAGGGGTCTAAGTAGCCCCGACATGAATTATAGAGGTGTATTATAGCTTCAATACTAGTTTTAACCATAGTTCTGAAGGTTGATGTCAATCGGGAGATAAATTCAAACATGGGAGGAAAATAAAGAATGAGACAGGGGCCTTTTTCTTCAGCCCACAAACTTTAAGGTCCTTTTTTTATTCAGCTTAAAAACTTTAGGGTCTAAAAAGTTAATGTTGAAAACCAAGGGTTCAGAATATAAATACCCCTAAAGTTCGGGGTCCAAAATGCAAAAAACCCTCTCGAAGATCCACCATTAGAATTCTTCCGACGAAGGCCTTTATTGAGAAGCACATATTTGACCTCATCAAATTTCATCTCATCACTACTCTTAGCACTACTGACAACAGTTACAACTGTATCCCAGGAGTCAGGCATTGAAGACAACAATACACAAGCTTTAACATTATCCGCAAATTCCATCTTAACCGAAGCAAGTTGTGATAAAATTTTAGTAACCTCATTGATATGATCAGCCACATTACCATCTTCAGACATCTTACAACTGGTTAATTTGCGAAACAAATATACCTAATCCGTTACGCTAGGCTTCTTATACATCTCCTCCAGTGCCTTTTAGCAATTCCTTCGTTGTCTTTTTCTCCATAACGTTAAATCTGATGTTCCGAGCCAATGACATCCTGATCTTGGACTCCGTCTGTCAATTGAGCATATCGTATTCAGTCTGCTCCATATTATCTGGCTTCTTCTCCAACAGTGGAACATGCAATGACTTCGAATATAGCAGATCCTCAATCTGCAACTTCCAGTAGCTGAAGTCGGTCCCGTTTAACTTCTCGATCTCATAATTATCTTCCGACATTGTTTGAAAGCAAGTTTTTTTATCAACAACCTGCAGGCGTTGATACCAGTTAATAGGATCGTAGAGTACTCAAGCAAACCACAAACAATAAAAGATAAGAGCGGAAAAGATATCAAAAACTGACTCCATAGATTTAACTTGGAAACAACTCAAAGTGGAAAAAAAATCACGGAATCGATGCACTAATAATATGAGGATTACAAGTTACAAGAGATTTCCCTGATCACTTTCTCTCAAAGTAGATGAACAATCTCTCACATGTGTTGTGTTTTCTCTCTGTGTGTTTGTGAATACAAGATATATTTAATGAAACCTTTCTCTTGGTATAAATAGCGGCTAGGAGCATTTTAGGTCAAACCCACGTCCTAATAACTTACCTAAACGACTGTCATGTGTTGTGCACCACACGTCCATTCTTAGGGCCCAACTACACCTTCATGGGCTTCCTGACACACTTTACTCTATTACACACCGAGTCAGGCCTCCATTGGGCTCAACAAACAACAATATACCGCTTGTATTTACGCAAATTTTTAATACACCCGAGTGGTATTTACCCGAACCAAGCACAAAGGTCATTCAAGTGAAGGATGTGTTAGAATATGAAACTGTCACCGGGCCTTCAACCATCAGCTAATTAAGCTTTTGGTTGAGATGGTTCCCCCGTATTTACCCAAATCAAATATATGTCATGCACATATTTAACCCGCCCATTCTAATTGACAAGTCCAACGTAAGGAAATATATTCTTGAAACGGTGTATTCACAATTATCCATGATTCCAATAATGCAATTTGCAAACCCCAGGAGAATATATTCAGAAACACATGAAGCAGTTGTGTTCTCTTTCAAAAATGGATACAACCCAAGTTGGTCCATTGGTAGAAAGCAAATTCCAAACGTGCCAACTAAAGGACTTAAGCCTACATATCAAGATTCAAGCACCTTTTTCCCTCATGCTTTAAAACAAATGGAAAAACTTTGAATAGCACTAGCAAAAATTCGATCGATCTGGATATCCGTATTTGTCCGACCCGAACTAAATCGGGTTTGGTCATCAATTTTTTATCCGAATATTAAATTTGGACAATTCGGTCATGTCCGATTATAAAATCGGGTCGGGTAGATGTTTGGGGGAGAAATTCGGACGTCCGGTTTTCGTGCCGAATTCGGGTTTGGACGCATTCAGACACTAGAATTCGGACAAAATATTGGAATTATGTCTATATTTAGTGTAAATTCGGGTTTGGTTAAATTCGGAAAAAATTGGACAATTTGGGTTCGGGTTCGGACACCATTAAATGTCCGAATTTGAAATTCAGACACGATTCGGATTTGGGGATTTATCCGAATTGTCCGAACCCGTTTTTTGTCACCGCTAACGTTGAACTTATAAAGGTTTAATTACACCAACAATCCTAATATAAGCAATGGACAACGCGTATTTTATTCGATAATGATATGACTCTTGGATTAAGATATTTTTTAAGTATTTTACCTTGATATAAAATTTATATATTTTCATTTCAAACTTTTTATAATTGATAATTAATAATACCTATTAAAAAATTGGTGTAAAAATTAGGAGAAAATACGAGTCTTGAAGGATCGGAAGACACAATTTATATATCTCACTTTTGACGAAATTAATATTTATTATAATTTTTTACGCCCAATAATTAATGTCAAACACCCTAAAGTTTGGATGCGAAGCCGCCTAATTTCCCTTTTTTTATGTGACGTGATCTATATTAATAATTTGAATTGATTAGTTTGCAAGGGTTTGTTTCATCAACATGCCCCTACGTTGTGAGTTGGTGAAGGAAGCACTCACAAATTAATACTTATTTTATCACAGATTTTCATCAATTAACCTTTTAACTAACATTTTTTGAGAGTAAAGTCAATCATATCGGTCAACATCACTGAAATATTTGAAATTTTAAATATATATTATATCATTTAATAAGTCATATCAATCATATTGTCTATTAAATATATAAATTTTTAGAAAATATATTATATAAATTATTTAGGTACTGTAAGTAAAATAGGAAAAAATATGTAAGGTAAATAAAGTTAGATACGTTCAATAACTTCTTATCTACTTTGCAAACAAACATGACCTAAGCTTACATTGAGTAGTTTGTACGAATCAAGCAAAATGAAAATTAACTATAATTAGGGACGGACAACAGGTTGTGCTGGGTTGTACCATTAACTATGTTGGTCGGGTAGGGTCAAGGTCAACCCATCACAGTTGTGGGTCGGATCAGGGCCTTCTGCAAAAATAAAGGTCGACTCCTCTTTTTGATCCTAAAATTAAAATCAAGTGCATTTGAACTTAAAAAAAGTAGTTATATTAATTATTGTTTAATGTTGAATATGAATAATAAATTTAACTATGTTTAACCCTTCAAACAATGGGAAAGTTATTTTTTGAGTTATTTTACATACTGACTCTGCCTGATCAGTTGACTCATTCTTTAACATTGTTAAACGGGTCGGCCCGTTAATGACCTGACCGTTTAATGACCCGACCTTTCAATGAATCATATTTTATATGGCGCGACCCGCTTGACCCTGCCAGAACTTGGCCCGTTGGCCACCCCTAACTAGAATTTACTGCTTCCTCTCACATTGCATGGTTATGTTGCACCCTACTACTGCATGTCCTGCCATTTCCACTTCCACGGTTATCTGTATCTGACTATCCCCATAATCGATGTGATGCAACTGTGAAAGTAAAAAAAGGTGGCAAAAGAACTGAAGGTAGGCTCTGATACTGCAGTAAATATTGTCAGTAGAATCTGAGCATGGCCCACTTGGCTTTACACAATGGAAAGTAAGTAGTGGGGCACACCAACTTGATCCTAGGAGTTTGGTTAGAGAGTATGCAGAGAATAGCAAAAAGTTGTGTTTCAAAAACATTGAGGACATATGCTATTGGGGTAGAATGAGATTGAGATGCATGCAAAAGCACTTTGCTTTAGAGTGTCTCTTGTTATATATAAGCATTCCTTGGGATTCACTTATTTGCACCAACAAATACTTTCTCAATATCCCCTTTCATATTATATAGACTATACTTTTTAATAGTTTTCTCCTGAAATCATGCCTAGGCCACTAAGAGATCCACTAGTTGTGGGACGAGTTGTTGGGGAGGTTTTGGATCCATTTATTAGGTCTATAGCTATTAGAGTGACCTACAATGGTCGCGAAGTTAATAATGGTTGTGAATTTCGACCCTCTCAGGTTGTGAATCAACCTCGAGTGGAGATCGGTGGTGATGACCTTAGAACTTTCTACACTTTGGTAAGTTGATTTCAGAGTTGGCTAGTTTTGTCGTCCGTTTTAAGATAAGATTTGGTCTTTCTAACAATACTTGTAATTTGTAGGTAATGATAGACCCAGATGCTCCTAGCCCGAGTGACCCCCATCTGAGAGAGTACTTGCACTGGTAAGCATGTTCCTGTAGGAACTGAATGAGAAAACACAAGAAAGCTCAAACCCTTTGCTTGCTTCTTTGTTGCCTATATGCTTCATGCATCTTTCCTTCATTAACATAGACTTAATTATGAACATTTGCTTTTATATCGGTAGGTCAGACCACCTATTGTGTTCCTTATCTCGGTAGCCAGGCCACCTATATTTAGTTGCACACGGTTAAGGGGGTATTTGCAGCATTCCATGCTTCAAGCCCAAAGGGCATTTGCGTGAAGGAGTGTGTCAGAGTATAAATTCATTTCTGAGGCTTCAACCAACAACTTAAGCTTTTGATTGAGATGGTTACATAATAGATAGTCAATATGGTGTAACTTCCCTTCTCCCAAAAAGGTGAATACATTCACCAACATTGGACAGTTTTCTCTCAAAAAATAAATCTGCCTATGCTATCATCATTGTCTAACATTAGAGAAAAATCTACAAAGGATAACATATAATCAAAATGGAGTGATAACTCTAAGTTGCCATGCATGACATGATACTTGCTAATAACTACACTCAACAACACATATGCTTTATTTTCCCCACCTCCCGAGTTGTCAGCTCACTTCTAATCCTTCAGGAATTTCGCACGTGGGTTTGACCCTTTGTCATTTTTCCCGGTAGAGTACCCCTCGGTTTCATATTAATTGTCTTCTTTGAAAGTTCACTCAAACTTTAGAAATTTTTGAATATAAATTTTTTAATATATACAGTGACTTGTTATATATATGAAGTTATTATCATTAGATTCGTTGTGAAAAATACTATCATAACTATATGATATTGAAAACCGTAACAGTCAACTAAATGATGATTAATATAAAACGGAGAGAATATCAGGCAGTTCCATAGAGCCGGAACAAGTGATTAGTTTGGTGCAGTTTTACGTTGCAAGTACTAGGAATATTTACGTACGCAATCCTTAGGCGCTTTATCCTCTTAACCTCCTTTATGTATTATTCTCTAGCTATACATACAAGTGGCGCCCTTTAAAGTGAAACAAGTAAACAACCAATTATGCTATGCTAATGCTTCCAGTATCTAACTATGTTTCTAAAGAATTATTCATTTTTTATTTTCTTATGAAAATTGTCACGAATTTGTCAGTATTGTTACAAAATTCATTCAGTGTTGTATACAAATTAAATTTATCGCTTTGTCAAAATATTCGCCGTAGTTTAAGTCAATTGGTTCATATAGTTCCTAAATAAATTGATACTTTGATGGACAAGTGCAGGCTTTCATTAGAAAAGCGAAAAAAACAAAAAAAAAGAAAAGAAAAGGAGGATGGTTTGAATAGAATTTCTTGGCTATTTGGATTCTCTACCCAATACCTATGTCCTCCAATTTCCTTTAAAAACGTTGGCTGAATTTTATTGTTGCAAATTGCTAACTAGGTGAATTTTTATCTGCTTGCTTAAGGTTGGTGACTGATATTCCAGGGACCACGGGTGTGACATTTGGTGAGCTCACTCCTTCCTATTTATTTATCCGGTTGTATCTTTATCATATTTTTTGTAGTATGAGTTCTCACAAACCGTGTTTATAAGTTTCATATATAAAAAAAATAATTAATTAAATTTTACGATAAATAAATGCTTACAAAAGTGTATATTCGTAAAATTTAAGTCCCCAGTACATTTTACAGAAAAAAAGTTAGTGTCAGACAACACCCCACTAAAAAAGAAAAAAGTATACATATATGTGTCAGATGGCAAATTATTAATGTAGACTCCGATCTATCTAATAAAGTAGACTCAACAACTATAAGATATTCTCCTTTTCTTTACTCCTAATACCTCTCTATTATTTTATTTTTTTTGGAATATCCTAAAAAATGTGAAAGAGATCACCTTGTTAAATAGGCTAAGGAATACCCAATAACATCTTGTACTCATGGAATTAAGTATGTGCTCTCATGAGGATGATAGTGAAATGCCATTCTTGTTGCTTTTTGTAAGTTCTGACTGATGATAGAATAGTTTTTAGGCCTTGGCTCTTCTACATGCATGGTCACCCTCTTCATACCATATCACACAATAAAGTATTTTGATATATGAAAATGTATGTAACCAAAGGTCGATAACTATGGACCATCATGCAGAACTAACTCCAAATAGATAAGTTATACGGGTTCTTTGCATTTTGGACCTTAAAGTTTATGGGCTGGATTAAAAAGAACCTTAAAGTTTGTGGGTTGAAAAAAAGGTCAGTGTACCGTTTTTCTTTTTCTTCCGACGTTTGAATTTCTCTCCTGATTGACGTCAAACTTCAATGCTAAGGTTAAAATCGATATTGAAGCTATAATGCATCTCTCTTATTCATGTCGGAGCTACTTAGATCGTTAAGGACTAAGGGTACTTAGAGGTCTAAGCAGCTCCGATATGAATAAGAGATGTGTATTATAACTTCAATACAGTTTTAACCTTAGTCCTGAAGTTTGACCCAACTAATCTGAAGAAAAATTCAAACATGGGAAGAAACAATAGAACAGGTGACGGGCCTTTTTTGATCAGCCCACAAACTCTAAGATCCTTTTTTATTCAGCCAATAAACTTTATGGTCCAAAAAATTAACATTGAAAACCAATGGTCCAGAAAATAAATTACCCCATACTTTGAGCTCCAAAATGCAAACAACCCTAAGTTATGCGTCTGTGCAGAGTCTGCAGATTATATAAGTTGGATTATAAAGAAAGTAGTTGGGTTGCAGATTACTCCCTCCATTCCATATTAATTGTCCAAAATGTCGTCTTTGACTAAAAATTTCTTATAGTATATTTTATCAAAAAATTACAAACTTATATTTTTATGATAGTACTTTTCGTTATGAATCTAATAATGGTACTTTCGTATATTAAAACATCGTATATGTTAAAAAATTGATGACACATCAGGACAATTAATATGAAATGGAGGGAGTATATAAATTGGATTATATAATTTGGATTATATATAATTATATTCTAGAGTAGGACTATAAACTGCTTTACTCAAAGCATATATCCGGCTCCTAGCAGGGGTTCATGACCAATCCTATCAAAAAGGAGACAAATTAAAATAAATCATATTGGAATATTTGATTTTGATTCAACGACATGCAGTATTAGAGGATAATATAGATAATTAGGGCATATACATTCCGTAGTTTGAATTGCATGTTGAACTACTCAGCTCCTAGAAAAAAAGCTCCCTACTTTTGATTTGCTAACTCGATCCTCTTTCCCTGTTCTTAGTGAAAGCATATTATCTTTTGTCTTCTTAACTTGTTGACCGAAGATTCTTTTTTTACATGCAATTGAGCTGACCGATTATATATGCAATTCGATATAAGTCGCTCCTATAAAATTCGTTGGTGAATGGATGATATAATGGTAAATAAAGTCAAGTTTTACCGAGTAATTTTGTAAGTGTTGGAATAAGTATTAACCAATTTTGAATAAAGTAGCACTTGTTTTAGGAAAAGTAAGTATTGGTAACCTGTAAATTTTGGTAAATTATATTAAATTCTGCAAACGAAAATCATAAACATCTTGCCTTAAGATGGTTCTTAACCATCTTGAATCTCACCTAAATCACTTATAAAATTAAATGTAAGTATATTTAAATCATTATAAAGATATGTTTCATTACTTTGAGGGTTATTATAACCTATAAAAAATATAAAAGTATTTATTTATTTATATTTTTTTCATAAATATAAAGCAATGTATAAAATGTACATTTTTTTTACTATGATTGATAAAACTAACTATTATTTATATTTTTTGGACCTAGCAAATAAGTATTATACTCTTGTAGTTGATAAATATACATAATTATTAGAGAAAATATTATTAAAAGTTAACAAAATGTGAAATATAGATAATTCAAGATGCATCTTGAGGCAAGATGTTTATCATAGTCCGCATGCCAAGAATTTTACGTAGAATATATTTTGCACGTTCTAACTTGTGATAGTTTTCAACCTCAGGCCAAGAAATCGTTTGCTACGAGAGTCCGAGGCCATCAGTGGGGATCCATCGATTCATATTTGTGTTATTTAGGAATTTGGGGAGGCAAACTGTGTATGCACCAGGGTGGCGTCAAAATTTCAACACAAGAGACTTTGCAGAGCTCTACAATCTAGGGCTTCCTGTTGCTGCTGTCTACTACAATTGCCAGAGGGAGGGTGGTTCTGGTGGCAGAAGAATGTAATTTTTCAAACCCCACCTCAAATTTTATGCCAATCAAAATGGGTCATTCATCATACCCAAATATACCTGTTAATGTTAATTTCATAAACAAAAATGGGCAGTGGTTATTTATGACTAGTTATCCAAAAAAAAAAAAAAGCAAGTATTGTGGTAATTAATTTGTAACAATTTCAGGAGACTTTTTGAATAAAGTCTTCTACTCCAGCTTTGTATTTTTGGTTGCTTTGGTTAGTTTCATGTCCAATGCTATGCAGAAATTCAGATATTTTGTGTGTGTGTATGTGTGGGGTTAAAAGGGTTTGTGCTTCTAATAGAATCTTTTAATGCAAATGAAAAAGTGACAATAATCAAGATTCATCATTATCTTACAAATTATTAACATATATCATGATCCACAAATCACCACATTTATTTACCATCAAATATCCATATTCCCATAGTGCATTTTAAATTATAAATTTGCAAAAAAGAAATTACAAACAATTAAATATCTTTTACAGTTAAAATGATCATGAAGTTATTTTGTTTTTGAGAAAATAAAATGAAGATATTTGGAATGCCCAAGATCAAATATGAACTCACAAAGACCCACAACAAACAATAGCTGAAATATAGATACAAAAGAGAACTTTAAGTATAGGACTTTAGGACACAGAAAAATTCTTGCTTTCTGAAAGTTGAGCATTTCCTTTATTTTTTTTAACTAACTTTAATTACATGACGTCAATTATCTAAATTGCATACGTATACATGTATTTGATTTTATTTTCCTTTTATTGTTGGCGTGTATATTTCAAAAAAAAAAAAAACTGATGACCTTTTTTCCTATTCCAGGACAAGTTTTGGTGCTGGAATTCACAGAGGAAGGAGAAGATAGGCGCACAATACATATTACATGCACTTTGCGCATGTGCATTTAGTAGATATGAATGAACGATTATGCTGTTAAGAGTGACTAACGGATAGATATGAATGAATAATTATGTTATTGAAAATAAAAAAATGACCATATTCAGAGCACGTGCGTTACAATAGAAGAAGATAGGCGCACAATATATAAATTTGCATGTAATAAATTGGCAGTTGTTAGTTTGTTACAATTTGTATTTGTATTTATTTTTTTTTGGCATTAGATGCAGTTAAAAAAGTTGTATTTGCTCCGGGACATTTAAGGATAGACAAGACTTTTATCTAAATAACAATCAAAATAAGGAGACAACTTGGTGGGATTCCATAAAGGATGCCTACTATTCTAATAACTCTAAGAATGTTTATTGCCATGCCTCAAAAATCAAAATTAAAAGATGTAGTGTCACAATATGAACTATTTGTTGTTACGATATGAGTTACGAAAATAATATGAGTCTTGGGACGTAGATTCGTGACATGATTTGTTGTTACGATATGAACTATATTCGTCCAACAAATAGGGTTCAAGTATACCAAAGATCACGGGAACACCATGAATTTAGTACGATTACGAGAGATTAGCCGAAACCAGATAATCCAAGAGCACATATCGAAACCCCAAGGTCATGTTTGGTATAAAGTTTCTCTAAACTCTTTCTAATTAAATTAATAGCTTTTTTTTAACATGTTAGAATTAAAACTATCAAAAACTTATTCAAAATACTTGGTAAATAGTTTTTTATATTAATTTTTTAGTAAATCTCATTTAATTTCAAAGAACTAGCTATTTGAAATAGATGACAAATTTACTATAAGAACAGAAAGAATGAGGATGGACTGGGCTGGTCCCCTGGGAAGAAGATGTGAAAAGTGAGAAAGTGGACTGGATCAACATGAAGATCTGCTTGGTTAGAGATCATGGGTCTCTGGCCCAAAAAGTTAACGCATGCCTAGAATAGAGATAGTTGAAAGATATATGTTACTTCCTCCCTCCCTAAATAAATATCAATTTGACTAATCTTTGACCATTGATTGCTCACAAATTATAATGAGTTATGATATAAAATTAACACAATTGTAATTTTTAGTACAATATCTTTCTAATGGTGATAATTTCATATTATAACTCGTTGTAATTTGTGAGTAATCAAGGACAAAACTTAGCTAAATTTACATTTATTTAGGAATTTGTATATATATATATATATATAACCTTGCTTCAATACATGATACCATGAATACAACGCAATCAAATCCAACTTTTCTTTGGACACACACACTCCTAGTCACTAGGCTTAGCAACCATACATCATCTTCCCATAACAACAATTCTTAATAGCCAATAATACCTCAAAGAGACATGGCTTAATTTGCATCTAGATGACAATCAACATATATACTCACATGAATATAACTAGCCTTGATATATTATATATCTATATATATTTAGACCAACTAAGGTAAGAACTTGTAGAAAAGACCCTCAAACACCTCCATCTCCCTATGAGGAAGAGCAACCAAGACATTAACCCCACCATTGGACTCATCCATGTCTGGAAAGAGCAATATGATGTCCTTCCTGTGGTACACAAGAGGGCAACTGTACTTGGGCTTCCCCCATGGATACTCCACCTCGTTGAACCCTAGCCTCCACCACGACGAGATCAAGAACTCCCCGTGTGGGAACCCTTTGTGGACCTGGCCCCAGTCGATGGCTGACCTTGCGTACTCGTCGGTCATCCTCGCGGCTCCCTCGGCCACCATGTCCACCAGCCTCGACAAGGGAAACTCCTCGAGGTCACGACACTTTGCGGTTGCGTATGCGGTTAGGACCGCGTTTCCGGCGAAGGAGGAAGGTAGCGGCGGGTTCAGTCGGGATCGAATGTCGACTGCAAAGAGGAGTTGTTGTTAGGTACTCGCTGGTTTATCTAGCAAGCTCATAGTTTTTGTTTGGATGTATAAACGAAAGTCAGAATGATATGGATCATGAGGCAAGACACTATTTAAATGTTGACTCTTACTGTGAAATTATAATATCATGTATTCGATTGAACAAAAAGATATAAATGAATTCCGCAATGCAATTATGTTTTTATTCATAGTTTATTAAATTTATCAAAACAAAAAACGTAAAATATGTCTAACAAATATGGTTGATCTTTAGTTAAAGTGTGATTTATATTTATTGACACCAACAAATGTTAGATCTAGTATAGTTGAAAATTAACCATAACTATTGAAAATTTTTGAGTCAAAAACCATCATAAGCATTAATTTAACCAAAGAAAAACACTTATATAAAAGGTATCTTATGCCAAGACGCTTATAAAGAAAAACCAGGGGAGTTTGGAATAAAACCAAAACTAATACTTCGAATCCCGCTAGACATATGTATGAGTTAGATGTGACAATTTTATCGCTAAATTTTATAATTTAGAGAGACTAGTCATAATTGACCCAAAATTAGAAAACCCTTTGTGCCTACTACAAGTCCATCATTTGACTTTAATCCTTTACGATCTAAGTTGAAAGAATATTCTTTTCAACAATGCAGATCATAGGCATAAGGAGTTACCAACAAAGAAAATAATCATAGTAATACCTGCAAAGAGTATGGTGGATAGCCTCTCTAAATTATTCTCCTCATGGACAGACAACGCCTTGCACCGCCACACATGAGCTGCCACAACGTTGAACCCGGTGACTTTGCCATTGCCATTGGTAGGGCCTTCCTTGGCCTTTGCTTTGAGATTGGCAATGTCCTTCTCTGATAGGCTGAATATCTTGAAGTCCAAGTCTTGTGGGGTGTTCTCAAACACATTAGGGTTTTGCTCGTTTTCACCTTCTTGGCCTATGGGGATCTTAAGCTCCAGCAACTCCGGATGCGGGAAGGTGACGAGTGGCGGGTCCCTAGCGGTTAGGAGCTCGCGGTCGTTGCAGGGAACCACTGCCAAGGGCTTGTCCCCGGCGACAGCCGCGAGGTTTTGTAAGAAGTGTTTGAAGCTTAAACCATCGAATGTTGCATGGTTGGTTTGGACACCCATTGCAAAGCCTCCACACTTGAATGCTGTCATCTGCAATTGTGTTAACTAAGGTTAATTCTTGATGTCAAAGTCAAAACCGAAATGAAAATCAATAGTTCGAAATCCTGCTTAGGGTGGCAGGATATGGAGGGGTTGAATATAACTAATAATCTTGTACCTAAATTTGTAACAAAGATTGGTTCTAATTGATTTAAGATTTAAAATCCATTCACTATTCAGTGTTTCATGGAACAGAAGCAAATGTGATTTAATGAGACATTTTAGTTTGATCCTATCTGCCCATTACAATCTAAGCTGAAAAATAAACTTTTTCAACAATCCAGATCATATCCATAACATAAAAACATGGAAATTATGATTTTTAATTTGTACGATCTAAGATTGTAATGGAGTGAAGTAATTAAATGTCCCATTAAATCTGCTTTGCTTCTTTTCCATTGAGTATTTATATAGTAGGTAACGAATGACTTCTAAATCTTGGACAAATTAGAATTAAGAACTAATTTCTCTAAATTGTAAAATTCAAGGATAAAGTTGTTTCATCATGTCACTCTATATCTACTCTTCACATGATTTCAAAGTATTGTTTTTGGTGTTGGTTTCTAATTTGTACCTCCAATTACACTACTACAAGGGAAAACAAATTTGGTCCATTTGGACCAGAAAGATCAACGTCATATTGTACGTTATTGATGTAAAGTATGGTATTGGGTAGGTACCATAATGTTTAGTTATTGTTATTCTACGTACACATGCATGGGTTCCCCTTGAACATGTACTTCCATAGTACAAAGTTGATGTTCATGGAGGCATAATTATATCTCAAGTGCATCTCATGTGAATGTGGTAAATTTGATCGACCTCAAGGGGGTAAAATCGTCACCTTTTGAATATATTATGATGCTCATGATTCTAGAAGGCAGGTGATCACATGGTGTGCATGAAGACAGACAAGTAGCAAATAAAAACCCTTAAACAAAAACTTCATCCATGAATTGAACCAATTAAGCTTTGTGATGCCAACAGTAGAATGTAATTGTGAAAGGGAAAGTCACAACAACTACGATGTATAAATTGATGAAAAGGGTCTCAAATTAGCTTGATAATTGCAAAGGTTTCTGGCAGAGGTAACAGCAAAAATAAATGCAAAATTTTCCAATCAGAACTTTTCAAAACCTGCCCTAGAAAGTAACAAGAAACTCCCATTCAATGAATTTTGACACTTACCTACTTTCAAGTACTTTGTGATATACTCCCTCTGTACCAAAAAATTTATTCATGTTTGACTGATGAAGTCAAACTTTGTAAATTTTGATCGTTAATTTATCAAATTATATGTCGAGTTATCATGTAAAACCACCGTTATTAGATTTGTGATAAAAAATATTTTTACTTCAATATAATATTACAAATCTTGCTAAGGTAAAACGTAAAATATTAGCAGTCAAAGTATAACGTTGCAGACTATGGAAAAGCAAAGTGGACAATTTATTTGGGACGGAAAGATTATTTAAAACAGCCAGAAGTTAAAAATAATATCACTACCCTTTTCAGAATATGCATATTTCTATAATTAATAAGAATTTTTAGAATTTTCAAAGGAAAATAGTGACATTCTCCTCATGTTAAAAAACTTCAAAAACCTTTAGAAAAACATGCATGCTTTTAATTATTCTCGATCACAAGATCCTCAGTATAGATTTTTCAAAATACAAAGGCAAAAAATTAAATGTCAAAAACACAATCCTGGTATATAAATTACTGACGGGACCTCATAGTCATTGAGGATGGTCATGGCCACCCATAGGCCAACAAAAAAATAATTGTTTTAGTAAAATTATAGGTAAAACATGTGAATTTTGTTTTTCCATGTAAGTGTAATGTCTAAATCCGCCACAAATATAAATGAAGAAAACCACCCATTTGACAAAAAAAGGCCTAAAACATAAACCCTAAACAAATAAAAAAGTCAAAATAAAAATAAAAAAGCCATTCCTACGTACATTTAATTGTTGGATAGAAAACAAGGTCAAGTTTGATGGTTTTTGGTACCCTCTTAGCATACCCATCCCGTAAAATAGCTTTGCAAAAAGAAGCAAAAACTTCCCATTAAAGGGTGAGTTGAAAATTAAAGGTATGTGGGAGTGGTTGGAGATGCCTCAATATTTTTGCCTAGCTACTAAGACACAATATTCATGCATACGAACTAATTCATGAAATAAATTTCAAGAAAGTGATTTTTCTTTTCAATTTCTCCTATTTCAAATACATTACACAAGCTATAAACTAGTGGTGCATTTGAAAAAATTTTTGGATAGATTTTCCCTAACCCTCTCCCCCTTTTTGGGAAGTTTTTTCTTGAGGTCGTGAGGAAAATAATGGACCTCACATTAAAACTTTCCTATATATTATGAAAAATCAAACATAAAAAAGTCTGTCAAATTGGAAAAGTTGACCAAATTTTTTAAGAAAAATTCTCAACCAAACACCCCAACCCTAAAATAGACAATATCTATATCAAATGCGAAGAAGATAGGTCCTCAAAATGAAACTTAATTCAAGGGTATGGTATGGCAAGGCAAAGGATGGGTGGAAAGATAGAGAAGTTGAATTTAGCAATAATTCGAGTTGATAGCAACCAAAGATATTAAAACTATAATATGTAGATATACACATAGATATATAGGACACGATCTATTTGCCTAGCTACTTTAAATGCAGCGGGAAGAAGGTAGGTTGCTAGTATTATTTTATCAGTAATGTTTATGAATATGTAGGCATTAATGGTGCCACCTAAAATTGGGTTACCTATGTCAATCACTACGTACAAAAATATTGATAGACCCTTTCTTAATGCCGAAAAAGTTAGTAAGAGTTATTAATTAGAGTACTCTCTTTCTTCTATATTGATTGTTATAATTTTGATTTTTACAATTTTTAATGTCACTCTTTGATTAATGATTGTTTACATAATATGTTAATAGCAATTGCAATATTATATTTTTATAATAGTATTTTTCATTATTAATCTAATAGTGGTAATTTTATATAGCAACTAATTGGTATATTTTAAGAAATTTATAGTCAAAAGTTTTAAAATTTGACTGGACAATTTTTAAAGACGATAATTAATATGGGACGGAGGGAGTAATATGCTCCATTTTTTTATAAGATCACATACTCCATGTTTAATACAAACATTTAATATTCTTTAATTTTAATACTTCTAATATTTGTGATTGTTGACTTTTCATAGGATTTAATACTCTATATTGTGGCTCTTGTCTAATAACAATATATTTTGGAAGAAATTATAAGATTATATTATTAAGAAGTTATTTTTCAACCATGAATCAAATGATGCATGGTAATTTCGTATAATAAATTGTATAGAGATTGTATAATAAATTCTAGAATAAATAGTCAAAATTATTCTAAAATGTATATTTAGGCATATTAAAATTGTTACAAAAATATGTTTCATTGTTTTAAGGGTTGTACAACTCATAAACACATAAAATTTATTATTTGCTTATACCTTTCTCATAAATATAAATTACAAATAAAATGTTCATTTTCTATAATAGTTATATGACTAGGTTGTTTTCAATATATTTTGACATAAATGTTGATTGTAATATTTTTATATCTGATAAATATGTGTAATTAATCAAAAAGTTCTTTTAAAATCAGAAAAATATAAATTTTACATACTGTAAAATGATTATTAGTCATATTGATTTAAGAAACATATCATAGTCCTTTTTAGAATTTCACTACAGAAGTCCTTTTTAGATTTTCACTTGTCCTGAATCCTAGTTAAGGTTAAGCTATCTAGTATTCAATATCTTTGATATGATATGTGTTTATATTACATTCTTCTTCCATTTTATGTGTTACTTATACTTATGTGTCAGTTAAATTTTAAAAATATTGACAATTAGAATTTTAGTTACTTAGATTTACACGTCAGTCAAACTTAAAATAAATAACAAATTTTGTAAAATTGTAATTAAAAATCACCAGAAAAATGTCATCTTTTTTGCAAGGCATTGATCTCACATAAAAGACCTGAGGTTTAGCAGTTCATATGTAGCAACAAATTAAAATAGATCTTTTACATTAATTAGGTACATCTAATTATCTAAATTAAGCAATATTTATTTTTAAATCTTGCATCTAAAAATTTATATTTACCGACATTGTGGTTTATGTAATGCATTTTTTGGAGGTTTTTAGAGTTTTTAATATGAAGAGAATGACATTATTTTGCTTCAAAAAAAAATTGGAAAGTCTTCTTGACCAATAAGTATATACATTTTATGATAATGTCCTTATAAGCTCCGAAATAGGGGCATTTTTTTTTTCCTTCACCTATTTTAGAAATACATTACCTTTAGAAATACATGGTGAAAAAAAAATCACAAACCTCGGAAGTATCTAAATGCAAGGTATTCAAATGCCAATTACGTATCACTTTCAATGATTCCTGGTTTTTTTTTTTTTTTTTTTTTACAATGACAAGTAGTCCAACTTATTAGATCTCTATAGTTATGTAATACAATGACATTGTTGCGGACAAAGGTAAGGGGATCTCAAAGTCCAATATATAAGTCCAACCTTTGACACTTCAAACATTCCTCTTGCAGAGGAATATAATGCTCCATCCAAATATTAAACCGAAGTAAAGATGTTGTAAGGTGGAGTACTTGTTTTCCAATTGTTGGCACTTTTAATGGTACTTATTATTTACACAAAACGTACTAAATATATTCATTCCATTCAAATTAGTGTTATATATACAAAACTTAAGATTTTCAAGTTAGATACAAGTTTTGTATGAAAATGTGGATAGGGTCAATAGTGATGGGTGTGATGACATGTGTTTTGGTCCAAAAAAATTGTTAGTGCATTGTTTTTTATCAAATTAATATTTATTATTATTATTATTATTATTATTATTTATATTAATTTCTTTTATAGCTGGATTAGTTATCAATTATCAAAAGTTTAACATACGCTAGCTAATCCAACAAATATATATAATTATAAGTGACATTGTAACAAAACCAATTACATCCATTAAACATATTTAAAGTTTTTTGTTGCAAATTGAAAACTGATGTTAATTTTGTACCATTTATATGTAGTGTTATATTTATCAAAAAGATATTAGAGAAGTGACTACTATTTCCATTTTCCAAGCTCCTTAAACTCTTGATCTGTAAAGTTTATTGGTTATTCCCCTTGAGATAGAGGCTTAACAAATGGGCCAAATGGGTATAAAAAAGAATAAGTGTTAACCGTTGATTACTCATAAATTAGAATAATTTACAATATAAAATTAATATCATTATAATTTTTAATAGGGTATCTTTCTAACAACAGTAATTTCATATTGTAATTTATTGTAAAATGTGAATAACCAAACTATCAAAATTTATTTAAATTAACAAACATGATGTGACAAGGTAGTAATAGTATACTCCAAAACCCATGTAATTTTCAATTTATGGCAACGGTCAGTCACGAAAGAAGAAAAACAACGCCAAGAATGGGTTTTTGGCTCAAAATAATCCGAAGTTAGAGGTGAATGGCTGAAAATAATCTAAACTGACTTTTTTGATGAGAATGTGTTAAACTTTTAACCTATTTACTATGACTAAATCAGAATTGAATTCCGACATCACAAAACTAACTTGGCGCCTTGAAAAAGTTCGGACTTGACTGAAAATAATATAAACGGACTGAACCAGATATTAACCCACTGCATCTTTGAATTTTTTAAGAGTGTCAAGTCAGCTTTACGATGTAGAAATCCAATTCTGGTTTAATAAGAGTAAATAGGTTAAAAGTTTAGCACATTTTCAACCAAATGGTCAGTTTAGAATATTTTCAGTACATCATTCACCTTTGATTTCGGATGATTTTAAGCCAAAAACCCACCAAGAATTGGAAGTAGAGTTTATCATGCATGCACCATACAAAGTACCGTAAACTAAACGATGGGAATAAACTGTAATCGTCAATAAAAACTGTCAACAACCAAAAAATTACTGAGGGGTACCCTAACTTTTGGTGAAATGTTTTTCTGATACCCCAACTTTTAAAAAACTAATTTTGGGGTACCCTAACTTTTAGAATTAGAAATAATTAAGTGAATTTCTGGCCAATGATTTGAATTCACCAATGAGTTTTAGGCGGAAAATTGATTAAGTATTTTTGTGGATGAAAATGCCCCTTGTTTTTGTGGATGAAAATGATTTGAATCAATCGGAGTTTCACCGGAAATTCACCTAGTTAGTAATTTCTAATCGTAAAAGTAAGGGTACCCAAAAATTAGTTTTGAAAAGTTCGGGTACCAAAAAATTGTTTCTTCAAAAGTTAGGGTACCTCTAAGTTAAACACAGTAAACAATATTGTGTGGTACCTGAAAAATGGCAAGAGGGTGACCTTCGACTTGGACAGTATCCCCCATCCTCTTGGTCACCAGCTGCTCAAAGTACGGACTAGGGTAAACCAGGTCCCCTAGTTCCTCCAACGTAAACTGGCTACTACCCACCACGAACCCGATCCCGGTATTTTTGCAGTCGAACTCGAACCGCCCCGTCTTGTGGTTCACCCTGATCCTCCCCCCCAGGAACTCGTATGTCACGAGCAACTTCTGAAGTGCATTTTGTATCTTCTTGAATGCGACTTTGGGGGGGAAACTAGGGTTTGCGGTGAAGAAATGGATGGTCTGGACGTCGAAGTTTAGGACTTGGTCTATGTTGGACAAGAACATGGGCTCACCATTGCTGTCTTGGGGGGAGAATATGAGGGTGGCATCTTGCAAGGTGACCTTGAGGTCTTGGAGGTGTGGGGGAGGGCCTTGGTAGAGAGTTCCCATGGTGTATTGGGTTGTGAATTGTTATGATTTGTTCCCAACTTTGTTTCTATCTTATCATTTATATATACAAATGAAAATGACATTTGCGCATAGTTATTAAAATCCCGATCCTGATTTACAATCCTACGATTTTATGGTCTAAAATCGTCGAAATGATTCTACAATTTACACACGATCCACAATCCTACATGAGCTAAATTCCGATCCTAACTTCCCCATAATTTCGAGTTAGGATTCCGATTTTTAACAACCTTGTATATGAGTATTGGGCTCACACGCTCTTACTTTGATATTAAATGCATGTATATATTTGTATATTAAATTAAAAAATTATACGATTGGCTTGTATGTTTACTACAATACTACAAAAAATTCACGGAGAAACATGTATGACCAGTCTTCCCTACATAACTAAAGTTCGTGAAGAAATTGATTCCTACGGACTTTAAAAAAAATCAAAAAATAAAAAACGATTATAATACCACTTATATAAAATTGTATAAAATTATATTTTTATCCATAATTTTTAAAATTTCTAAAAAAATGTCTAAAATATAAGATTCATTCAAATAAAGTGTCATTTGTAATTTATTAACGTACCCAATATATGTCAAGTTTCTTATAATTAGTATTTAATAGTACCTATCAAAAAATCAATAATAGAAATTATAGTAAGTAACTTTATAAAATATATATATATATATCATTACTCCTATATATACAAATTGTCAACTAGCTAAAGATGGAGGGGTTGGATAACTAAGAATGTGCAAATTAATGTGCATACTCAATTCTTTTTCTATTATTGCAAGTTGTTTTCTTTTTTTTTTTCTTTTTGTCTTGGTTGGGGAGAATGTGAGATAGGAACAGGAAATGTGCTAGCTGTTACCAATTAATTCATGGAGTTCTCATGACCAAAGATGTGCGACAACTCTTCACCAACAGTCTTTTGTCCTTTGGCCTCTTTTTGGAAAAATATTTCATCGGTGTATGAAGATGGAATGATTTCAGCAAAGTTAAGATATATGTGATGCTATCCTATTAATGTTTCTCACCGGGAAGAATCCTAGAAGAAGGTGAATAGGGTTGATGGAAGTTTCTGCACTTTAATTCAAAGAGGACGTTAAATAGATAACACAATATAAATAGTTGAATGATACTTCTTCATTGAAATAGAACTTAAGTACGTAAGAGAATGAGGGGATCAGAAAACTCAGCAGAATTAGGATAGTGAGGTTCTCAAAACTGCTTACAAAGGAAGGAACTTTAACACTGTCCGTGATGGTCAGCCTCACCAAAGAGCTTGGTGCTGCTACAACTCACTAAAAATGGATTCACTCTCTCTTTAGCTACACGCTTATAATAGTCCTCACCAGAAACACACTTCTGGTTACAAAGATCTCACCACTTCACACACAAGTGGTTACTCTCAGAAATTTTCTTCTAAAATTTCCTACACTTCGATATGATTACACTACCATGGAATCGTTATCTTCCTGGAGAGGGCAGTTTAGGGCTCTTTATAGGTGGCTTCTTCATCGTCAACGGATTTCTCAATTGCTTTCCTTGCTTGTTGATTCTTACATTTTCTCAATTGCTTTCCTTACATGTTGATGCTTGCCTTTTCTGCCTTGATTCTTGATCTCCATATTTTGGAAGTTGTTTCCTTGTCTTTTTTTCGTTCAATATCTATAAAGGCAAGTGTGACTATTAAAATGTGATATCTTCAGAGAATAATCAAATATAAGAATGAAATATATGATTCAGATACTTCCCTGAGTTATCCATCAATTTTGTTCCTTCAATCAAAACTGCTTCAGGAGGTCATCTCTCTCTTGAGGTCCTCAACGTGGTTGCCTCTGAGATTGTCTTATGGTGGAGGGTATCAGATTTGAATTGTTTCTACATCATTTTCATGGTCAAAAATATTAATGGTGACATGTTATAGATATATGTGATGCTATCGTATATATATAAGTGATAAGTGTCATTCTTGGTAAAATAGATAGCACTTTAGCGATATGAATACACCACAGTCTAACCTTGTGCCACACCAAACCCCATGATCGAATCCCCCAATGTAGTTTACTTAATCTCCCTCAGTAGCAGCAATATACTCAGCCTCAATAGCAGAAAGAGTTGCTATAGATCGAAGCGAAACCTGCTAGGACACTGCACCTCCACGCAAAGTGAACACATATCCTGAAATAGAACGCCTCCTATCAAGATCTCCGTCATAATCAGCATCAACATAGCATGCATCATCGGTCGTCGGAACTCTACTTATATCGTACATTGTGCCCTTATCCAAGGCGCGTACCCTTCAGATAGTGAAGGATCCACTTCACACCTATTCAATGCTCTTTCCCTCAACTCTGTATATTTCTACTCCCACACTAACTGCATGTGACAAGTAAGGTCTAGTGTACACCATAGGATACATCAAACTACCAACTACACCAGCGTAAGGAACATTACACATCTTTTTAATCTCCAATTCAAATTTAGGACAACACTCGCTGGACTATTTAAAATGCGCAGTTAAGGGAGCGGAAACTGTCTTGTAGTTTCGCATGTTTAACATGTCCAACACCTTTTCCATATACCTCTTCTTAGACCACCAAAAAAAAAAATTCTTGTCTTTCGATCTCTCTGTATCTCTATCCCTAAAATATTTTCTTCGCTGCACCAAGGTCTTTCATCTCAAGCTCATGGTTGAGTTGAGACTTCAATTTATTAATTAATAACATGTCCTTGGATGCTACTAACACGCCACCAGCATGGAGTTCTCGGATAAAAATGTAACTAAACTATTCAAAAATCGCAAATTTGCCACCCGAAAGAAACATGTTATGAAACTGTCATTAATTTATGTATAGGGTGACTAAAATGTCACTTTATCGAATGATGACGTATTTTTGCCGGTTATTAATGTGTTGAGTGTATTTATGCTTTAATTAGTAGTTAAGTTGCCCCCCTCCCTCAACTACCCTATTAATTACCCCACCCAATTTTTTACAGTTTAAATTTACAGTCCCCTCCCCCCCCCCCCCTCTAACAAACCCTTCATCTGCTTCGTCCGCCATAACCTATCTCCTCCATCTTCGTTTCTTGCCCAAAAATTAGGGTTTTTCATCTCCTTCAATTGTCTGTTCGAAAAACCCTAGATTCTCACAAGATGGATGAAATATATCAAAATCAAAACAAAATCAACACAAAATACACCAAATTCACCCAATTTACCCAGTACGCATATTAGGGTTTCCTCATAAACTTACCTTCAAACAAAGTCACTCTTTGGGCCCTTCAATACCTTCAGAAACTCTTCAGTGAGGTGCGAAATTTGTGGCTAGTGTTGAATTTCACCATAAACCGGTACAAGAAAGCAAATTAGAAGGGTGGAAGTTGAAGAATCAGGGCGATAGAAGAAGAAGAAGATAGACGTTGAAGATGGTGACTGGGTTTTTTGAAATGGAGAGAAATTAATGAGGGCACCAGGGAGGATTTGGGGGGATTAGTAAATTAGGATTTTTTTTATTTAATTATGTTATTAGTTAATATAATTACAAACTGACAGGTCTTTAACTTGCTACTTTAGGTCACCAGTTTAATCCAACCGGTTAAGTGATAATTTCATCCTAATTATAAGATTTTAATAGCAGTTTCATAACATTTTTCAAGTGGCAATTTTATGATTTTTGCATTGTTTAGTGACATTTTTATCTCAGAACTCCATCAACATAGAATAGTAAGTAAATAAATGGCACATTTTCCAACTACCTAAAGTACACACAATTATATCATTGTTTAATATCTTTCATTTTTTGGCTTTTTACGGGTTTCAATATAGCACTTTAACTTTCAACTTCTGAGTTCAAAATATTAAATATTAAATATATATTTATATGAAATATTTTTTTATCACAAATTTAATAATATTAATTTCATATTTGAAGTCTTTATATATACTAATTAATTAATAGTCAAATTCATAAAATTGATTGCACATACCGTGTAGACTGAGTGACAAATAACAAGGAACTAATAGATTACTCATTCATGGTCGAAGACCTTTGATAAAAATGAGCTTATGTGTTTTATACGAAAAAGATATAGGAAATTACCTACCATGACCAGAAGCAGTTCTTAGGTCACTAGGCTTGGGATTAGTCCCAGACCTTTTTTGTTTGTTCATCTTTTTTCTTTTTTTTTCTCGTTTATTCGTTTTCTTAGTAGATTAAAACTTTTGAAATTCTAAATGAAATTCAAGAAATCCACTTGAACATTATAACATTCAATTAAATCCACTATAGACTAAGACACCTCATTAGATTCATCAACCCTACATAGCCCACTTGGAACTCCCTTTAAGATTTTTCCAATGTCCTACAACATTCAAAAATCCAAGCAAGATGATAAAGTTGAGCTCAAACACCCTCCCAGCAAGTTTTTGAAAGTGACAAGGCAAGCCAAATATGAAAATATAACACTTCAAAATCTCAAAAGTCCGGCCATAAGGCAGGCATACTTAAGATGCATGAACCAAGAAGGTAAAGGTGATCCATGAGGATCAAGGGGGTACTTAGGACATCACAAGCCTAATGGACCAATCCCAGGATTTTCAAATGTCTTAGGGGTTTATGGTCTCGGATCGAAGAAGTCTCGTGGTTAACCGACTAATTTTCCATACTCAAACCCGGAAAATCACCCACAAAGACGAGAACAGAGCTATTAGAGTACAATGCCAAGTCAAAAAAGCCAAGTCGGGGTCAAGATCTAGCCTAGGGGCATTTTGGTCGTTGCACAAGGGTCGGAATGAAAGACCAAGCGAGGAAGAGACGGGAAAAGGGCCCAATGAATGAAAGAGAAAATAGAGGGGCGATGGCCACGTTTGGACTGCGTTGGTCACGCCCCACAATCTTTTACACCTCTTTTTCTCTGTAGGAGGCGCTGGCCTGGTTGCGCCCCAAGCTGGCCCAGCCCGCGCCTCTGCGGTTTCTCCGCAACCTTTTCAGCCCCTTTCCCCCTCTCTTTGTTATGTTTCCTTCCCTTTTTTCCCCTCCCCTATTTATAAAACCCTAATCTTGGTGAGCTTTCCTTAGAGATTAATCATATCTTGTTACTTGTTTTTTTTTAATACGTAAGTACTCCAACCCATTGGCCCCCTATCTCAGGGGAACAACCCAACAAGCCAGTAGTGGACGGGGTACGGGGATGCCAATGGCCCAAAACATGAGCCCCAATCCTACCAACAACACTCTCCAAATCGGTAAGGAAGAGATGTCCCCCCCCCCCCCATGGTTCGAACCATGGATGCCTAAGATAGAAGATGGACCTCTTGCCACTTGGGTAAGAAGTGATTGGCGAAAACACACTCTCCAAATCGGTTGTTATTTTGTTGTTTATCTTCCAAAAACCCCACAAATAAAGGTTAATCTTGAGTTCTAAGTTGGGGTTTTCTTAAACCCTAGGTAGATTAATGATCCTTGGGCATCTACTCTATCTTTGCTAGTCAATTCCGAATCAAAAAGTACCACCTCTAAGTTAATGGTGGCTGAGGTAGGTTTGAAATGATCCTTCGGGTAAAAAGTTACACTCGCTCTCATGCTACATATTTTATGATGATTCACTCTAACCGGCCACCTCTCAAAAATGGTCTTTTAATTACATAATATTGGTTTCAGTTGCATTTCCCAATTCAAGAAAGAAGAAAAATTTGGAGGGCTCTTCGCCGGCATCAATTGGGCGTAAGGGTAAAAGGGTGGTAAAATATCTAGGAATATGGTGTTAAAAAGATCACAACAAGGCTCATTGTAGAGCCTACCACCCAAAAATCAGGACTAAATCTGAAACCTCAATGGTCCTTTAGAACATGTTACCAGGTTCTCAAACTGAGGTTCAAAGTGGGAAAGAAATGGTTTTTTTAAAAAAATTGAGTCATCCTAGTGAGTGTAATGTCAAACAAAACACATCTCTCATTGGAACTTCGGTCAATAGGGATCAACATCTCGAATGGTAGCTTTCAAAATCAAAAGAAAAAGAAATTTTTTTAGGTTTTTTGAAGGGAAGGCAAATGAGTACTAAAACAAAACAAAAGCAAACGCATCAATTATTTGCAAATACACTATCAAATACAAAAAAAAAAAAAAACACTAAAGAAAAAAGCAAATAACTCAAACAAAGAGTATATACAAGACACATAAAGTACAAAACAAATCGGTGATCCCACATGGACGCAACATGGCCTGGGCCGTAACATAACCCTCAACACAACCTAAAGTGCATCCGCAACCCAATCAACACAAGATGAAAATCATAACCCTAAAAAACAACTAGCTAAAAGAAAGGAAAAGAGCAGGACGAAAACAGAAAAGGAAATTAAGAGTGGAACGATCATATTAGATTGGACACTAACTACACCTAAACTATGTCTCGATAAGATGGTCTATATTGGGAGGCAAGAGGAGCATCAACCACCTCATCATCTTAAGTGTGAGTCTCCAACTCGGAAATCATGAAAACTCTCAAAAGCCGATATATATTAAGGCATGCATCTCATAGTTGAGTAAGTAGGAGAATGCAAGAAAAAATATAGCAATGAGAGTGAGAATCCTAATATCGTAGAAAAATTAAAAGAAGGCTTATAGAAGCTAGGTATAACACACAATTTTTCTAGTCATTTCCCCTATATATTTACAAGAAGGATCAAATGAGGGATTAGGACCTCTATAATCACCTAAATTAATAGGGATCACATAAAGGGGAGATGGGGATACAATATAAATGCAGTCACAACATCAAAGAAAATCCTCATGCACCTCTTCCACAATAGTCTCATCAAACGTACACATGTCTAGACCTCATTCATAGTTATCATCTAACTCATCAAGATTGCTACCAGATGTGAATAAATTAAAGAAAATATACGGTTATACCATATAATGACACTCTCGATGTTACATGAAGATGCAACATTATCCATCAACAAAACTTTAAACTAATCAAATGAGGTATCTGTATCTGAAATTAAGGAAAGGGCTACTACTAATAAAAATTAATCATCCAAAACATCCACAAAAGTAAAAGTGGGTGTTCTGGTTTTTTATAAAATATTATATAAGAAATTATTGGCTAAAAATAAACCTCAAAAAAGTGAAGATCAAATAAAAAAATGGAGGGAGCACTTAAGTCCTTTATAAATGAATTATAAAAGATGCATTCATTTAAATTTTAACTTTTAAATCATTAAAGTTTATAATTTAATTGGTCTCATTTTCTTCTTCAAATATAATTGTTTTATACTCTCGTTATCAGATGGTAGGAATTCTCTATCAAAATTCAAAATAGCAAATACATGGTCCGTCGAAAACTTTTTTTCTTGTTCTGCTCCTAATTATGTCAGTATTTTGGCGTGTGGCTTTTATTATATATCTCGTTGCAAGAGTTATGATTATTGGTGATCATTAATTACTAATTCTGAATATTTATTGGCTTTTCATATGTTGCAAGGGTTACCATTATCATCATAAGATGATCATAGACACACCATAAGATGAGGGGTTGCGAGTATATATCCTTCTAGGTGAATTTATGTGTATGCTCATGGGTTATAAGGAGGGGGGCTATGGTAGTTGAGGATTAGGATGAGTATCCAATGATCAAAATTAGGATTATCCTTACAAAATAAGAACAATCATATAAGCATATATGCATGGTTTTTTTTTTCTCAAATTTGAATTTTTCAATGCTATGGTGATCTTGTTTTTTTGTTAGTTCTTCCTTGTCAATCATTATGAGTATAAACCTAATCTTGTTCATTTATTGGTTGGCTCAGTGTGCGCGCTTTTCATAAAATAGGGACTCGATGGATAGTCCGACTCACCAATATAAAAAAATATATATATTTAAGAAAAGTATAGTGAAATTGAACTGGACTTTTATGTAAGGTCATCCATCTATTGTACAAGGATTACAATCAATTGGAGTTGAAATAAATTTTAAACCAATGATTTTAAACCAATCAATTAGACCCCAATCATATAGGAAACGTTACTTATACAATGGTGAAATTCAACCCATGTAGGTCAAATCGAGTTAGGTTAAAATTCAATTTGTTTGAAACATAATTGAATTAGGTTTATCCACTTTTAGTTTGAATTCAAACTCCATATCATATATTGATCATTATCAATTTCACTCTTTTTATTGGCTTTTGTTATCTCTTGTTAATGTTTATCTTTATAATTAATTAACTAATTAATAATTAATTTGAGATGATTTCATACTTAAATTCGAATTTGCCCTACACACCAATATCTTTCACATTTCACGCAACTATTTCATTTATTTATTTATTTTGGGTATTCACTAGCTAGACCACGGGTTGTTTGCCTTTCAGACCTCAAAGTATGGGGTAATTTATTTTTTGGATCATTGGTTTTCAATGTTAATTTTTTAGACCCTAAAGTTTATGGGGTGAATAAAAAAAGACCTTAAAGTTTGTAGGTCGAAAAAAGGTCTATGTCCCGTTCTTTTTGTTCTTCTCGTGTTTGAATTTCTCTTCGGATTGGCGTCAAACTTAAGGACTAAGATTAAAACTGATATTGAGGCTATAATACACCTCTCTTATTCATGTCGGAGCTACTTAAACCCAGGGTACTTAGGGGTCTAAGTAGCTCCGACATGAATAAGAGAGGTATATTATAACCTCAATATTAGTTTTAACCTTAGTCCTTAAGCTTGGCGCCAATCGGGAGAGAAATTCAAACATGAGATGAAAAATAAAAACTGTACAAGAGCTTTTTTTTCAACCCACAAACTTTAAGGTTTAAAAAATTAAAATTAAAAACTAAGGGTTCAAAAAATAAATTACCCTATACTTCAAAATCCAAAATGCAAAAGCCCAGATAGACCACAGATAACTTTAGAGCCACACTTGAAAAAGATAAAGAAAAGTAAAAGTCAAATTCACCTGAACTTGAATATAAGGCTATAAGCCTATACCCTACAAATACAATCAATGACACTCGAAAGCTACAAGTACCTCAATTAATCGCACCGAAAATGTTGGCCGAGCTGCTCATGGTCACCTTTTATTATTTTCCAACAACTAATTATTTACATGAGGGGTATTTATAGTGGTAGTCGATTATTACAACTATCTTAATTAAAATAAATTTTATTTACACACATGTGAAATTTTTATTTTAGAGTGCGTTTGGTTGGTCAATAACCCCAGAAAAATTGTCAATTTTTTTAGGTTTATTTTCCCCATGCTTGAATGCAAGTTGATTTAGGAAAAGTTTTCACAATAGGCTCACCATTTTCTCCATTTTGCTAAGAAAAGTTTCCCTTAGGAGGGGCTAAGGAAAATTTTCCCAGGGAAATCTTTCCATGGAAAACTTTCATGAGAAATTTTCCTTGAAAAAAATTTCCATGGGATTCCTATCAAACACTCCCTTAATTATCTAGGCATTATGAGTAAAAATTTCGCTGGTTAGATCACTTCGTCTTTATCCGCTCTTTGGCCTTGTCCCAATTCCATTTGTTTCAACCTAATTTAACTTTTACATAACGATGGAAAGAACATATCGGTTCAAAATAGTGGCAAGATTGATTAGTTAGAATTAAAATTATATAATGTACTTTTAATTACTACCTATGTTCCATATTAATTTATCATTAAAATTATTAATTTCTCAATATATATAATGTTTTAATATGTGAAAGTATTATCATCAGATTCACAATAAAAAATACTATAATAAAGATATAATGTTCGTTGTAATTTTTTGATAAAATATATTATAATAAATTATTAGTTAAAAATGACATTTTAGATATAGAAAGAAGAAAGTATTATTTAACTCCTAAGAACAGTTAATTATCTTAGTCTAAGAGTACATTTGCTGTAATCTTACCAAATGTATCATGAAGCTTTATCTCTTCCTTGTTTGAAGGGAAATTTGATGTGGACCTGAGAGTGATATCTCACCTTACACCATCCCCTTTATCCAAACATACCAAACACATTCAGAAATGGGTAGGAATGCTTAAATATGCTTTGGATGGAAGAATCATTTAACTCTGTTATTCATTTGTTGAAATTGGATAAAATAAAGTTGGTTAAATTTAAATAGGTATGGTGCATAGGTAGGTTTAAGTTGGAGTATGTAATGAATTTTTTAGAAGTAGGTATGTTTATCCAAACTCACTTATTTCATGTTGGTTTTCGGTCGATAAATCGTGTTAATTTGGCTTGTCTTAACTTTATATGTGTCAAGTGTATTACGGATAAATACAGACAAGTATAGTTTGGTTCAAGTCAACCTAACGTATCTCTAAATACTCTAATTTGTTTAACATAAACTAATATGATGATATTTTTGTGAAGATTGATTATTATAAATGCTTGACTAAAAATAAAGAAATCATTTTTGATTGAATTACGCTTCTAATTTAAGAATTACGGAGCTCAATGAAAGTCACAAATTCAAATACAATTCAACTAAAAAAAAGTAATTTTTTTCAAATGGGCAAGTCGGTATGACTTGCTAATTAGGGACTTTTCTATTTCCAATTTATTTTGTATTTAGGTCAAGAAAACCATGTTCAAAATTCAGAAATCAAGTTTTTTTTATTTCAATTTATTTTAGATTCAAGTAAAAAAATCATGTTCTGAACTCGAAAATCAAATTCTAGCCAAGTCAATTTCTGACAAAAGGTATAAAAACAATAGGATTGAACCTGTAATAACCTGGCCCCTTCCAGGCCGCAGACATTACCGATACCTCCTTCAATGATATGATAACCAACCCCACAAGTTACCACGAGTCCTATCAACGTGTTTTATTCTCGCTCACACCCTGCCTGGAAAAACTTTCCAGTAAAGGTTATTCATCCAGATACGTACTCCCAGCCAAGCACGCTTAACGAGGACTTCTCAACATATGAGCTTCTTAAAAGACAAATTTGCTGATATAAGTAGTCATTTAAAACTCTTTAAGCCACACTTTAACCATATATTTGAGGTGTTGCAATCACCTCCACTTAAGCCCACAACGTCTTCGTTGTGCTTCAATCCAACCCAGAATCGTTGTCTTAGCTTGCTTTGCCCTCACTCATATTTCCAAAAAAAAAGTCACCCATCCTAATACTATTCCCAATCAAGCATGCTTGACTGTGGAGTTCTCTCTTGTTAGGAAAATAAGTGCAAGGTTATAGCAGAAGCGAAATGGGGATGACAGAAATTACGACAAAATTCAGGAACGAAAAAATAAGCGATAAAACGAACACCAGGTATACATGAGAAACCGAAGAACTCGGACGAAAACCCACAGACGGCGACAACCAAAAAATAATCCACTATGAGAAGAAAGGAGTACAACTCGATCACTATCACAGGGTGTGATACGATCAACAAAGGATTTAACAATAAAAATCTCTCACAAACTCTCAATTCACAATTTCTCGAGATAACACTGGGAAAATATTGGTGAAACTGTCTCTCTCTCAATGTTTTCTCTGTGATCTAATAGATCGACATTGATCAACCGATGAATAAAGTGGAGAAAACTGAACCCTATTTATAGGGTAGTTAGGAGAAATTAGAGTTACATTAAAACTCAAATAACTACAAGTAGTATCTAATTTGAAGAGGGAATTAAAATTAGATTAAAAATTGTGTCCTCTATCATTTTGGACCATACCAGATCCAATCGGCCAAAAAACCCAACGTCTCCGAATGAGTTTTCTAAAAGGAAAATACAACTGGATGATATAAACAATCATTCCAAATCCTTTTAACCACAATGCTTCATTGTCTTGAGACCATTACTTTAGTTCTGCAAAGCATATCCTCAAAAAGACGGCTATTTATTCATCCAAATTAAATGGGACACATACAAAATAACTCTTTCTTCCTTGTACAAATACATACACTCATTTTTTGAGTGGGCTTTGTACAGGGATCCAAATGGGCCAACTTAGGATATGGGGTGGGCTGGCAACTTAAATTAGAGTTACCCTACTGGACCATCTTCTTGATATGAATGAATGACCCCTCCCCACCCACAAATTCATCCTCATTATTTGCATTTTGTACCAGTCAATTCAATCTCATAGTCACAAACATCAGGAATATCAGGTCCTCTTCTTTTACATGGTTGATAATCAAAGATCTGCAACCCACCACACTTTACCACAAATCATTACTTTTCTCTCTCCTCACTTTTCTCTCTCTACTTTTTACATTCTTTCTCCTCACCTACCCCACATACCAATAACCCGCCACAAATTTTACCACATCATACCGCGTCATACCGCAAAATACCGCAGAAAAGAACAGGGTCTCAATATGCCTAGATGTGTCAATTCAAACGTGTGAATCAAGGCCATGTTATTTGGATTGGTATCTCTAACCAATCCAATCAAATCCAAACATTACACAATTCCCCAAAAAAACATCATCTCTAGAAACACAATTCCATAACTTATCAAATCCAATTCATCCAAACCTGACTTTAACCAATCCAAATAATAGGGCCTAAATATAGGTCAGATGTATTTTTATTTTGGGTCAACCAAATAAATTATGACTGCGATTTGCTCAAAATACACACCGCACACATATATATATGTGTAGACTGTTGCTGAATGCTGATAAAGAGCAATTATAGTATTAACAGTTTAATTTCCATAAGCAATGATAGTGTTCTTGGTTTATACTCTAAAAGAATATCTAAAAAAAATTATAACCATAAAATAAATGTTGTAGATCTTAACAATCCACATCCTCCCTACTTGAAGTCTTGAACCTTAAAAAAAAAAAAAAAATTTAATGGTAGACCATCTGAGAACAACTTTTGTTATTGGATAGCTATGTGACCAAACAAAAAAACAATGAAATCTAAAGAAATTGATGGACAAGTAGCTATGGGATATCATTTTCCATTCACTTAAAGGTGCCAACTAGCTTCCAAGTTGGAAATAGTTGTTTCATACTGTACTAGATTTCTTGGTCTGGTTGCTCTAAGACCACCACAAGCCCCCAAGTTCAATCAAAACAGTGAGTATATGAAAGTATGGAACATATCCGATAGAAAGAGAGTTTAGGTAGGAATGTGAGAAGAGCAAATTACATCCCTTGATTTTACATCTGACGGTGTGTGGTCATGAATATCAATGAGTGTGATCATGGATCTTAGTGAGTATGGTCATGAAATTCATGATCACAATCCATGATATTGATGATCACACACCGTCAGTTGTAATATCAAGGGTTGTGATTTACTCTTCTCCCCCTCATACTTAAACTCTCTTCCTACCGGATTTCATGACCACACTCGCTGAAATCTATGACTACACTACCTGATATCAATGACCATACATTGTAATATGCAAAATCAAGGGTTGCGATTTGCTCTTCTCACATTCCTACCTAAACTCTCTTCCTACTGAATCCGTTCCCATATGTGTGTGTGTGTGTGTGACGATTTTCGAAATATTTTTCTTGGGTCCGCAGGAATCGACTTCTCCATGGGTGTTAATTCAGGGGGAGAAGGCTACTTACATTTGAACCCCCCCCCCCAGATCGCGTGTAAATGTATTAATCGTGAGGGTTTGTTGTTGTTCTTGTTGTTGTTGCATGTATATCGATTTTCATTTGATCTCGTTGCATTTAAAATCTATAAGATTAATGCAAAAGATTATATTGTGTACTTTATATTTTAATGGAATTACATACACAGTGTATTATAAGATATACGATGTTTACTAAAATTATTATGAGAATTTTGAATAATAAAACATATTTTTCGTTAAAGTTTTTAGTTAGAAGAAATGAGGGATGAAAATATCCCTATAATGCCCTATTCTTCTTGTTTATTACACCATGTAGGCCCTATTCTTTAGGTTGGTAAGTAAGGTCTATCCTTACCTTACCTAATTCCCTAAAAAAATACTCTACTCAAAGTCATTTTTATCCTTAAATTTCCTTTCTTTACCTTATCAAACTTAACTTGATCCTATCATTCTATAGAACAAGGTCGTACTCTCTCTTATTGACTCTTACTCCTCATCATCTTTTATTCTTCTCTTATTTCTTAATCACATATCCTCCACCTAATGATAAAATGTAGAACCGTGAAATTAATTATTTTTGTTGAATGTTAATAACTGTAATGTCTTGTCAAGGCTTCTGGATTTGGCTTGATTTGTAACTTGGTCCTTATGTCAAATAATAATCATTTATATTTTAAGTGTTAAATAAATTATAAATAAATTTAATTTTATTATGAACAAGGGGCAATGTTTAATGCTTTGATTTGGTTAAAGTGCCATGCAACGCTAATATCATAATACAATATTACATGATAGATAGTCATGATCTCTTGGGTTTATAAGGTTTTTAAATACTTAATTGATTTCTTTGATTAAATATTTAAACATATTTTATTCAACCAAAACATGTCATATAAATTGTAATATTAGAATACACATATATAAGGTTATTAGGCATGCCCAGTCTAACAAGCCGAGCCACTCGTGGTTGGGCTCAGCTTGTCCAATTCACGAGCCAAGTTGATATCGAGTTGAGCTATACGAACTTTCCGCCGTGCTGGCTTGACTTACTTCCAACCCTAATCATAAATTATTAAAGTATTTTCTTCAAAGGATAGTTTCTTTAAATTGTGAAGTACATGGAGAATAAGTTTATAAAAGTAATATATAGAACTCAATATTCAAACAGGTTTAAATATAAATATATATGAATTAAATATAAATATTCAAAATAATATATGAATTAAATAAGAAAGACTCAACTCAATATCATGTAAGACACTGTATGATATTAAATACTCCCTCCGCTCCATATTAATTGACACATTTAAAAAAAATTCACATACCAAGGTTTAACTAAAAAAACTACCTTCATAATTAAATGATACTATTTTCCAAGTTGTTTTTCGGATATCAAGGTGTAGGTAGTGAGAGAATGTGAGTAGGAGTAGTTATTATTATTTGAAAAAGTAAAAAGTTAACATAATTATTAAAGTTAAATAATTAAATTAGATATCGGGAAATGGAAAGTGACAATTATTTTGGAACAAAAAAAGTTAGTTTAAATGTCAATTAATATGGAACGGAGGGAGTATATAATTTGAATGCCAATAGAATGCAATGCAGGCAGTGAATAATTGACAGTTGCTTCTGTGATTGGTCTCAACTCTCAAGATTTGACCATATTATTCAATATAGGAAAATGGCCTCAACAACTCATTGAATGTAACCTAGGTTATCAACTATATGATCGCTTTCTCCTGTTTCGACGTACGTACAATTCTTCTAAGATATACTTTTGTATTTTTCAGAAGTATAATAATCAAGGGTGTTTGGTGAGATCAAAACCATTTTACTGGGAAGTGATTTTTCCATTTTTTTGTGTTTAATGGATAGAAAGTGGGGAAAACCATTTTCAAGAGAAATCAAATTCTAATATCCCAAATTTGATAATTAGACTGTAATATTCTAAACTTTGTTTTAATATACCTCTAGTACTTTAAAAAAAATGAAGAAGAAGAAAAAAGAAAAAAAAGTTGTTTTCCTTTGTTTGGTTCAAGTGACTTTGTAATATTCTAAACTTTGTTTTAATATACCTCTAGTACTTTAAAAAAAGATGAAGAAGAAGAAAAAAGAAAAAAAAGTAAGTTGTTTTCCTTTGTTTGGTTCAAGTGACTTTCTATTCGATGATTACAATTATACACAATTATAAACATATTAAGGTCACCTGTTTTCCAAAATATTTTTTCTGTGTGTGTGTGCCAAAATTAGCCTCTTCATATACTATTAAGTATGAAAAGAAGACTTCTTATATGGTTACATCCGGATCTCCTCATAACTTACGTCAGCAAAACTATACCGGATCCTTTTTTTTTTTGAAAAATTAGCGGTCAAAGAACCCTTTTCATTAAACGCTAAGCCAATAAATATTGGCAAACAGCAGGAAATGAGAGCAAAACAACCAAGAACTAAAGAAGTCCCTCCACCAAAGGAGCCCAAAAAGAAAATGTCAAACTATACCGGATCCTAAAAGTATAATATTGCAATTGTTAATAAAATATTATATAAAAAATTATCAATCAAAGAGTAACCTTAAAGATAATAACAATCAATAAAGTGACTAGTATAAAACGGAGAGAGTATACTTTTTATCTGCCCCTTTTCCATAATCCAAACACACAAACGAGCTATATAATGCCTTCACCTTGCATATTTATGCAAGTAAACTTCTTTTGTACTACTATATAATGCCAAATAGATAGCTTCGATTGCCTCTTTTATGCAGCTCACTCCCACGCTCGAATTGTAATCATCCATGGGTTTATCAGCTTGCTTAAGTATTTCCCAAAGGTTATGGCAGTGAAACATGGTGTAAAGTGTAAACACATTACTTAGCTGCACAATAAATTTCTATAATATCTATGAGTACAAGACATGTCCTAAACCCTTCAAAGTTCAAACACCGACGATTGATTCAGTTCTACTTCACTCTGGAAACAGGCAAACATCACAAAACTTAAGTATATTTCTACATCATACATGAACTTCTGACAAACAATGCAAGAAAAAAGGGGGCCTAAAAGAATAAAAATAGATGAATAAAACAAGGGCAAGCATGAAACTGACCAACATTCAAGGCTTCTCCAAAAGCCGAAGTTATTGTTCATTTCCAACACCAAGAATCCACTGCGCAAGATGAGTCAAATACGGCTCTGCTTGTGATCGTCTGCTTAAAAGTGGGCCGAGGCTCTGGAGTTCAGCGTTGAATTCCTTCTCGAATTTCCTGGAATCATTACCAACATAACGATCAGAGGATGAGGGACAAGAGTAAACACGAGGGGGAGAAAAAGGTTGTTCTGCTGCTTACAAAATCGATTCTGTGACTGTAGCATTTTCAGTGAACTTCAGCGCCTTTGATTTACTTCTGAAGACTGTTTCTCCACCAGAGCCTGACACCGGGTCAGTTATTTCGACAGATGAAGAAATCAACCACTGAGTCGCTGCTGCATACTGCAGACAAATAAGCTTCAACCTCTCCATCTTCTGCAAGGCCCGGCCACATACAAAAATTAGAATTAGCCAGCAAAGTGTAGAAGAGAAGATATATCACAGCTTTATGATATTTTGCCTTGTATACTTTCCAAAAAAAATTTACTTAGTTTTAAGAGAATGTAAGGAGAATATAGAAAGTAACCTTTAAAAGTTCAGGCAACAGCAGCATGCATTCTCTCAAACATTTCTCAAGGAATAGATCATGATACTGAATAACCTGTTTCGGACAAAAACGAGTCCCCAATGAATGGTCTTTATATAATATACAAGATCATATGCAGTAGAAACAGGTCCAAAATAATAAAGTGCAGAGAATGGGTTGCCTCTGTCCAAGGCGTCAATCAGTAAAGAACTACAGCCAACACAACTGCAGCCCGACTGGACCCAGACCCAGACTCGTCAAATAAAAAGGTACGGACTCTGGTGAAAACAAAGTGAGAAGAATATCTGGATTTGATGCCCATCAATAGACTCAATACCTCATCGATGCTCTTTGCATACTGCAGTCTGTTATTCATAACATGCCAATTTGGTTCAATAACCTGGAGAGAAGTGCAGAAAATTAGACACTGATTCACTTTTCTCCAGAAGCAAAAAAAGAACTTCACTGAACTTCAAAAGTTGCTTCACAAGAACAGAGGAAAAAGGCCAAAGGAGGTGGGACAAGGAAAAGGCCACAATCAGTGGTAGAAGCAGCAGAGTGGCAATCTGGCACATCTTCTGAACATGAAACTATCATCACAAAATGGCATGACTAAAGTGGAGAGCTAATGCATATGTTCTTGTGTATGTTACCTCAAATGTTAAGTAATGAAGGAGGCTATTCATAAATTTCAGCATGCTTCTACAGAGAAGGGAGGAACGGGATAAGGCCGTCCCTTTTAAATTAGCAGCACGAACTCCCTGCAACATGTTCCAATCTCACTTAGAGCACGTGAAAATCAGCATTCAAAATAGGTTGATGCCAGAAAATACATATGACACTTGAAATACATACTTGATGCACTTGCCAAGCCCCACAAAGCTGCCGACTGACATGCTTACAGTGAAATAGGAAGCGGAAAATTAGCTGATACTTGGTCAGTGCCTTTCTCGATAAAACAAGTGACAATGGCCATTGCACCTGAACACACGGCATGAATATTAAACATCAGATATATATGATGGCTAAGTACTAATGAACTACTCAGAGGCTCAAAAAGTTCACAAAATTGCTATCAGCCATACACAGGTCAGACAGCCTAGCTAGCCAACACAGACCTGCAGGGGATGATGAGGGCTTCTGCAGATTTCTTAACAGGGTGGTGACTGGTGAGAAGGTATTCTCTGTTACTTTTGACTCTCAAGCTGCCCCCCCCCCCCCTCCCCAACACACACACCAAACTCAACATAAGGGGGAAAAAGAAGCTTCATATCAACAGAAATGCAAAAAGGGTTTGTGCATCTGAGTCATCTGGCATATCCTACGTAAGCTAACATATAAGGAACAAATGCCAACATCTTGAATCACCTTGTAACTCAATGAGAATGTCTCCAGACCAGTAATGCTTGCGGGTTCTTCTAGATCATTATTCTCAGAAATCGTCTTACTAATTTCAAGATCTTTGAGCATGCTTAATCGCTTAAGCAAGGTTGATCTTTCCTGCAAGTCAAAAGTAGAATATAAACAAGGAGTTCAGATAGGGAATAGCATTGCTTCTCAGCAACTCTTGCTCATTCACAAAAACCAACACAAGCTGGTAGCTTACCACACAGCATGTCAAATCCTCGTGACAAGGATCTGCTGCCGCTGCTGTGGATCGCAAGGCGAGGTCCAATAGAGACTGTCAAATGGTAAATATTTCAAAAATCAAAACTCACATTTACATAGTAAATGAAAAGGACTGAAACACTTAAGTAAAGAAAACCACAATTGGGTAGAACAAAGAAACAATGGACAATAAATACAAGACCTGCAACTTCTCCACTGAGATGTCCTCAACCTTTTTGGTCAGCTCCTCTCGAGCTATATCCATGAAGTGAACCAGAAAATCCCCCTAATACCAAAGCAGATTTATCTGAGATCAGCTATAAATAACAGGACTGTCTATATCAAAGTTGTAGGTGACAAGGGAGCAAATTTTCATCTTTGAATTCTAATACAGACACTTTCATGCTAGTTGCTGATTAATTCTCCACTTACTAATCCAAATCATGTGGGTAGTCAATGGGACTGCTAATGCAGCCAACTACTTTTCTGTAAGTTCCCTGCCAGTAAGTCATCAACTCCTAAACAACTGCAAACCAAATTCATAAGTACCTGATCAAGAAGAAGGTAATGCTTTATGGATAGCAGCTTCCCCATCAGATCATACTGCACAAGGTAATACAAAGGGACAAAAATTTGAGCAGCTTGAATATAGCGGCAGAAAAATTAAAAAGCTGAGTTAGATCTTTGCATTCTCTACCATCTTAAAGAAAATGGAAGGAGTTGGATGAATAACTAAAATGTACCTTTTCTCTTATGAGGTTCAACAGCTCACCACTGGCAAAATCATAGGCAGATTTTATACACTCAAGATACTGATGATTTGAGCCTAGATTCCTCAGTTTAGAACTCTCTGATACTTTGACCTGTAGAATACACTCTTGTCAAAGTCAATATGTAGAAATAGAAACCAGCTTCTTCCACCACAGCAAGTGAACATAAACAGCCAACTAGCCAAGTACCAACAATAGAATGTTCACTCAACCTGAACATTATGGCCACATTCTCTCATGACATTCAAATATTTCCCAGTTGTCAAGATTGTCCCAGCAACATCTGCAAGGAAGCTAGGAATGCTGTCCTTGAGACTGTATCGTTGATGCCAATACTTAGCATCATAATCCTGAGTGAGACTTTCCTGAAACATAAAAAGAGTAAAAACTGTCAAATTATTGGCGAGAACAAATAAGGTTAATATTCTGTATGCACTGCATACCTTCTGCAGAGATCTGTTTTCTGCTATGAAGAACTCGCCATATGGATCATCAATTACCCCTTCATACACCCACCTAAGAAGGAAGCTTCAGTTAGTGAACCTAACATAGGCTAACAGGCGTACCAATATGAGCAAGAACAATGATATTGATGGAGCTTTTTAAAATATCACACTCAAAAGAAGCTCCACATGCATCTGTGCGATTCAGTGGGTTCACTATAAATCCATTTGACGCATGAATCACTCAACAAGAAATCATTGGCAACTGAATCTCAAGTTGTGAATCTAGTGAGTTTTATTTAATATCCACCAGCACAATTTGATAGGCAGGAGGTCACTACAGACCATGAAACAAGAAGTGAGACTTCTAATGTACCAATAGTAGAGAAACATGAGCAATAATAGGCATTATCAGAATTACTTCAATGAAACTTTAATAACAAAAATGGTCTTCTGGATACATGACAAAGTCTTACCTTTCTAGTATCTCAAGATATGCAGAACTTGCAGAATGTGCCATCTTTTCTAGCATTGATCGCACTACGTGATCACCAGCCATGGCTTTAGCCTGCAAATGATGAAGTTAATAGGAACTGATGCTTAACAATGTCTTTCTAGCTACATGAAATTAACAAAGGTTCAAAATTCCCAGGCCCTTTGGCAGGTTCCATACTTGTTCTGATAGGATAATGAAGTTATATGATAAGTAGCAATTTGACAAGTTTTGTCACCACTATAGTCAGCAAGAGATTATATTATAACCTGGCTTTGGAGGAGATTAAGAACATCTACACCTGCATAACCATTCAATGAAGCCTTCTGGATCACAGAAGCCAAAGCTTTCATTGATCCCATCATCGGCTGCAGGGAAAGAAAGAGGAAAAATCATTAGACAAGCATTGATCAAAACCAAAAGGTCTGTCAAAAAAGTTCATACCTGGCAGTAGAACCATAATCCTTGAAGTGAAAGCCGACACAGACGAAATTGGTGCTCAAGTTGAGCCACCATAGCCTGGTAGTCCTGAAGATAGCTCACCACGGATAGTCATTCATTAGGGTGTACTCAATTGCCCATTTAGCAACTTCCAATGCATAGTCATGACAGTAGAATAAGAACACCCACCACAGTCCTCAAAATGTAAAAATAATTGATGGAATATCCCAATAACAGGGAACTACGACAACAATTATCCCTAGGGGTGGAGAGGCCCGCTACATACTTATATTGTGTTGTAAAAAATTTAATAAATAACGAAGATCGTGCTGAATAAACTGTCATTCATTCTGTTTCACAAATTTGGATAAAGGGAATAACCTTGTCAAAAGGAATATCATATGCTGCAGATGAATGATTTTGCAAAGAGCAAGGCCCCAAGACCCTGAAGAGACATGCATGCAGAAACACAATTGATTCACACAGCCAAAAACAAAATAAACGGACTGTAACACCTACCAGAAGAAGTGCTCTTAACGCAGCAGCAAAAGCATGATTAACCAATCCCTTCTTGAACTGTGATCTGGACTCTACAAATTGGTCAATTAACAGATAACTCTCACACAATGGGAATATGCGTTTAGCCAACTCCTGCAGTGTACATTGTAAGTTTATATTATTCTATAAATAATCTCTTACTGAATTAATCAACGTAAAACCAGGCATAATAAAAAGAGTTTTCAGGTTGGTCTAGATGCAGCGAATGCATTAGCAATGGAACTACAGTAGAGATGCTACACAGCCTAATAGTGGTTGATCCAAAAGAAAAAAATGCTACACTGGTGCCCATTTACAGTTCAGAATTTTGCAAGAGGCAATTAACAATTATGGATATCCATTTTAAAAATTATGCAGCCTTAATAGATTCAAAAAAAAAAATCCTGTTAACGGGCTGCCAGAGACACCCAACAGCTTCATTAAAGCTTCAGCAAAGTCAGAAATATTATGTGTCACATTCTTAACAGAACAGAAAAGGTCTGTAACCAGGCACCAACTCTGACCTGAAGAGCTAGATCCATTGATGGATCAACCTCAAAAATAAGTTCATCCTCCTTGCCATGGATTCTTCTTATTGAAGTGTACCGCCCTTCAACGCCGACCAAAGCAGAAAGAAGGTCATCAATAACAATAAGTTCCTATAAAAATACAACCAAAGAGTAAATCCACAATGGCATCTAAGAATTTGTGCTTCACCAATATACATATTAATCAAAGTATGTAACATGCCTTAAATTAAATAGTGATTTGCAACATTCAATGTGAGATCAGTATGATCCCTCCATCCACTATTCATGATATCAAAACACCAGTCATGTGTATTCTTAATATGGCTTCCGGTAAGGATCAAGAAGGGTCGCACCTGAGTTTCCATATGGGTTTTAAGGTGTCCTGGTTAAAACAGGCAACTATAGCTGACTAGTTGTTAACATGATATCAAAACACCACTCAGAACATATGACAGAACATATGTACAAACTGAACTTAATCTAGGACAAGAATTTCATTCAACTGAACTCAAATTTCCATTCATGTCTTTGTTAACACCCCACATACTTGTAAGACTAAAGTTGGACACCTATGGCACCAAGAAGTCACACAGTTAAGCATACAAAAATGTGAAGATGTGAATGAACTACTGATACAACGAGCAACTACTCCATTAATGATATGAAGTAGAAACTACCTTACCTGAACAGAAGAATGGTAGCAACCAATGGCCTTTTCTGCTCCTGTACTGCGTTTCAAATTCAAAGATCCAAAACAAGTTTGAGAATTCTAGCTCAAATTCCCTCCGATGAAACTCTAGACAAGTAAATGTCAATCAAATTGACCTAAACATACTACGAAACAACAAATTCACAACTAAAACAAAAATTGAACCAATTCTTTTGAGACACGTACCCGAAAGAGTCCATTGAGAAACCCGTGGTGTCGGAATTACGCGCAGAAACCCTTGCTTCCTGTAATTATTGCAGCGAAGCCAAAAAGACAACGAAAATTATGCAGAAAACCAGAGCATTGCGAAGAAAGACGAACAGAAATTGGGGAAAACAGGAAGAAATCCAATTTTAGGGTTGAGAAAGAGAACCTCATGGAAACGGCCGGTGAGAAATGGGCGATCTGCGTTCCAGCGAGGAGTAACTGGACCACCGGCGGATGAATTTGCCTCCATTTTCCGACCACTGCTCGGATTTGCGGAAGGAATGATTAAAATCGGAAGGAAGATTGAATACTTGATACTTCACTTGAGCAGACCTGTGAGAACTGGAGATAAAGAGTAAATTTGCAATCAAACTCATGAACCCGCCATTTTTGCAAATCATAATACAAAATTTTTCCCGAATAAAATTAACTTCAAAAAAAATTGTGTATTATACTATTATTGATTTTTTGATTTACCCTATCAAAATAAATAAATAAATAAATATTGAGCCAATAGTCAAATCATATTGTCTATATTTTGTAATTTTCATTTTCCATTAAAAATATATAAATGTAGTAATGCAAAAAAACCTCACTCAGTAGCTACATGCTCGCCTGATTATTCTCGTCAAATCTAATCTATTTAAAAGTGTGTTTTTGTATGTTATTAATACATTTTGCTATAAATAATAGTGTGCTTTGAAAAAGATATTGATATATTTTGAATGTGCGATTAACATACTTAGGAGGTAGGTTACAAAATATTAACATCTTAGATGAACAATATGGAATCTCTTTATATTCAGCTCGAGCTTAGCTTGTGCTTGATTTGACCTACACGGCTACAATCACCCACTTGCTTAGCAAGTCTGCTAAAAATGTTATTTTCATCATTATATTAAGTTCAAATTAGATCATTAATTAATTAAAGATTTGACTTTTAAAAAACCTGGTGTAACAATAGTTGGATTAACTCAAGATCCAGCGTTTGGACCATGGTTCTATGACTATTACGAACTATGATCCGCATGAGAGGTTCAAAGTTTTGGGCTACCTAATGGACCTTTATTCGAGAACTAGATTCCACATTCAGCTCATTTATTTTTGGATTGGGAGCATCAAATATCATGCCCCTGGATCGCTTATCTAATTTCTAATCAGAATCGATTTGATCGAACCTGGATTTGACATAACAAAAAGTTCAAGAAAGAAAGAAAACAATACTCTACCCGGAAAAGGCGAAAACAGTAAGACCATCATTCAACATATCTTTCATGTCAGTCATCCAAAATTACCAAGCTGTTGTAATGTAATCAAAGGGAGAAAACTAACCGAAGCTAAAGATTTTACAGACGAAAATAAACACTTACTTTCCGAGGATCTAATTCGATTAATGTAACCCAAAGTTCCCAAAATCATAGCAAAAGTGAGAAGAAGAAAGCACCCTTCTCAACATCTTGCTATTACTGAACTCCAGGCTAGATCCCTATGCAATTTCCATATATAATACCCCAAAACAAAGGGGGACCCGAAAAAAAAAAAAAAAAAAAAGAGTGCCTTAGCCCCTAAGTAACTTCATCCATCCATCCAACCATCCTCCTAGCTAACAAATCTGTTAAATAATTAACAACAAAATGGGAGGAATAACTAATAAGAACCACCTTCAACAATAAAGTAAAAAACCCTAGAAATTAAATTAAACAAACTGTGTTTACATGCATCTTCTCCTTCTCCCTCAATTCCTCCATTAGTTATGTATCATTCCAGACGGTGAACGGAGGCGGTCCGGCGGCAGCCATGGTGGTCGTCCGTGGGGCCCCCAGGGCGGGGATTGCGGTCGGGACCCAGCTGTTGCAGGCCGAGCCCTGGTCGTACATCCCCACCGCCGCTCTCAACCCACCACCACCACCATTATTACTCCCTTGTTGAGAGAAATAGTAGTAATTATTCCCACCACCTTGATTATTGTCACTATTTTCCATGTACCCATTCTCATTATTATTATTCCCTTCTGGTGGGGCCGCCAGCAGTCCGAATGACGGGTGGACCCCACCATACCCGCCAGTATTCTCATTCCCATTCTCATTATTCCCGTTATTTCCTCCATACACGAGCGAATTCGACCCTCCAGAGCTATGGTCCAAAGAGTTTTCCATACTACCCCCCATCAAATTATGCATCTGAATGAAGTTATGGGTACCATTACTGAGCTGAAGCTGGTGGTGAAGATGATCATGGCTGTAGTCGGTGGGACCCACGACGTCGGGCTCGTTCTCCTGCTTGCACCAGAGCCGTTGGGTGTAGCCAGGGTAGTGCATCGACAGCGGGTGAGGCTGCTGCTGTTGGCCGGGGAAAGCGAGCCCTACTGTTGCCGCAGGCGGCCATGTGTGGAAGTTGGGAAGGATTCCTGAGTGGTGATTGGTGGTGAGATGGTGAGTGGTGGTGGTGTCGTGGTGGTGGGTGGCGGCGGCCACGGTGGCTGCCCGGAGGATGTGGTGGCGGGTGTCGGCGGCGGAGGCAGTGAAGTCATCTACGTCCTTGAGGCGCTTGGCGGCGCCGCCAATGGGGAGGGTGGTGCTCTCCAGGATGGCCTTCACGTCGTAGCGGCTAAGCTCGAAGTTTGTCACTGCGTTGAGGCCTCTGAACTTGATTGCTGCTATGTCGTATGCCTCGGCTGCTTCCTCTTGTGTGCCTGTGGAGTGAATTCAAACACCAGGAGTTAATTATCTCAGTCGTATGTAGATTGAAAGCATGAATGTAGACCGTGTATTGCAGTTTATTAGGTACACCTGGAACATGTGCTCCAATTATTACAATTGTTCATTTATATATATTATATTATTCACTTTTATTATTAAAATTGTTCACTTTCAAATATTTGGAGCACATGCTTTAAGTGCATGTAATATATATTGGTCTTGTGTTGAACCTCGGCAATACATGCATGCGTCTAATATGTACTCATTCCTTTCCAAAACATCAAAAGGCAAAAAAACTCCCATACAATAATCCAATGAATCAGTTTAATTATATATAAGATGGAAAACTTACTGAAAGTGCCAAGATAGAGGTCTTTGTTTCCAGCAACTCTACCAATTCTTGCCTGCCAACGCCCATGTTGATGATGTCTGCCATTTCAATTCATAAATCCACCATTATTAGCAAGCTAAGGGCAACAAAAACCCAACTAAAAAACTGTCTAAACTATGCTACTGTTTAAGCTCCTAGACACATTGATTGCTTCACTTTTAATTTTAACTTTTTACCATTTTCTTGATGTTATCTAAGAAAACATTTGGTTGGTCAAAAATCCTAGGGAAACTGATTAATTTACCCATGATTAATTAATTGTATTTTGTTTTTAAAAGTTTATTTTTGCCAAGGGGCCACGATTTTCCACCTTCAATGGGAGAGTATTGGGTTGGTCAATAATCCTTGAGAAATTTGCCAATTTCCTGAGTTTGACCAATTTTACTTATATTTGATTATATGATCATCTTAAAAAAAATTTAGCAAATTTCTTAAGGATTATTGGTCTAATTTTTCCTATATTTGGTTATATGTTAACCAAAAGTTTTCACTAGGAAAATTTTTTCAAAAGTTTTTAAAAAACACCCTCTTAGTTAATTAATACAGATATTAAAAACTTTACCGTTGATGAAGATTGCTTGTAACTTACATTGGTGGAAGTATATTGAAGATTGTTGTTACTCATTAGTATGATTAAGTTAATAAACAAACACATTATAGTATGAATTAAACAAGTACGTGTTTGGTGCAATAAAAGTGGGCAGAATAGGGTACAAAATTCCTGCGACTGTGCTGCACCCAGAAATCACGTGGGGCACATGACGCTGTCAACCCTCTTCCTCTTGGACTTCTATTCCAGTCAAACTTATACAAAGCTATAGAGATAGATAGATAATCTTCATATTCCTTATATATTAATTTAACCTTCATATTCATAAATAAATAGTTTTTCAGTGTGGTTAATTCAAAGGACTTAGCTTAGATAAAACGAATACATGTGATGATGAGAATTAAAAAAATGTGACATGCACACGTATTGTCTGTAGAGTATAATGCAATCTGAAAATTCAGGATTTAAAAATTCAAAGAATTTGTGGAATATGTTAATTGTGATTGTTTATGATGTAGATGTGATCTTGACTTGTGACATTCTCGTGCATTCAATTATTCATAGCTACACAAAGATATGAATTGCAGAGTTTGGTCAAAATTTGAAAACAAAATCAACAAGATCCTCTCTGATGACAATGGAGAAGCTTCCTAGAAGATATATTCATATGATAATTTTGTTTTTAGTCTGCATAAAATGGTTTCAACTAGCACTATGAAAATTATGGGTTTTATTATCATCCATGGCTAAAGGGCAAGAATATCATACATTTTAGGGTTTCCCCCCATAAAATTGTGATCTTATGGTAAAAACTATAACATAATTCCCAAGCCTCTAATTTGCTTCTTAACTTTATGAATATCTTAAAATCTTCCTACTAAATGAAAAGGGATATACTTTCCTAGATCAGGAAAATTTTAGACAATTGGTGTATGTTAATGTCACTGATAGATGTAAAAATGAAGGTTTTCTAAAATTTATTAATTTATTTACGTACCTCGTTACTCCTCGATAAATTGATGCGCCACGGGAGAAACCGCTACTTTTCCTACAGCACAAACGTATGGGAATGTTAGCCATACAATAATTACTAATGAATGTATATTTTATTAAGAAATAGCTAGCACAAAAGAAATAGGGCAAGATAATTAACAAATGTCTTACCCCAAAATTCATATCATTTTCGATAGCACGATGAAATAAAACACAAGAATTTACCTCCTAAGAGATGCCACATATTCTTGGCGTGTCATATGTTTCATGTCTTCAATCTCCTTCTCATAGTCACTGATCTGAAAAAACAAAACAAGCACTTTTATTTAGGTTCTTTTGAATATTAATTTTTAATTAAACATGAAAACTAACACAATATAATGTAACTATAGTGTACGGGGGCATGCACTTCTAAACACCCTCAAACATGGTTCCATAATTAGGGAGTGAAAAGTGCACAATTTTACCATTTGCATGAGACAATCTCCCTTTAATTAGGCTAACTATGCTACTAAACGATCAATTAACTAACTAAATTATTAGATTAGAGAGAGAAAAAGGCTAATCAAGATTAGTGCTGTTCCAACAGGGATGAAGATTCATGCAGTTCCACTTTGAGTAAAATCTGCGCATGAAATTTGTTTCTCACATTCTTTAATTTAGATCAACTGGCCTGGCCCATTATTTACATTAATAATACTTGATAATTTTGTTATGAATTTCATCTTCATTTTAAATAAAATTACTCAAAAGAAATTCATATAAATGGAATTCATATAACTGGCTCATTACTTAATTATTTGCGCAAAGTAAATTGTAAAGATGTTGTAGGTTATTAGGATTACGATCAAGGTTGTAAAAATTTGGATCCTAACTAGAATTTATGGGATAGTTAAGATCGGAATTAACGTTAACCCACGTAAGATTGTGGATCGGAATGTAGATAGTAGAATCTAATCAAAAATTTTGAATTATAAAATCGCAGGATAGAAATAAGATGCTAAGAAAAGAGACTACTTACAGGGAAGTTAGTAGTAGTAGTAGTGCCCCAGTATTTAATAGCAGCCAAATCATAAGCTCGAGCTGCTTTTTCTTCTTTATCATAACCCCCTGAACACATTAAAATAATAATAATAATACGTTAGCTAGGGAATTAATAACTTCGTAAAATTAGTTTAAATATACTGTGATTAAATAAGATTTATTAGATTCTGTTTCAATTATTAGAACTGTTCGTATATAGTGGACTGTTATGAACCAAAATCTATCAGATAATCTAATTAAGTACCACAATTAATAGCAATTAAAAGTGGCACAAAAAGGAACTTTTCAATCTTCACTGGGAAAAAAAAATCTACTTACCCAAATATACTGCAACATTCCGCAGATGCCAGCAAGAGTACATGAGAATAAAACACCCAACAAGGAAACTTACATCAGTGTCATGTTATATAAATTTACATTCGCGATAATTCGTTTTAAAATATATCAACTTTTACCTTCGTCATTTATTTTTCTTATTTAATACAACATTATAAAATATATTTTCATAATTAAAAAATTATATACGTTCAATTACCTTGTCGCCCTTTACGAGTCTGCCCTTCTCTCCTACAACTGTTATCCCACAAATGTGCTTCATATCTTCCAGTCCATCTATGTCTGTTTACCCCAAAAATTCAGACAATAGTAAGAAAAATGAGGCAAAAATCAAGATTAGAAACAAAAGTACAAAAAGACCAACAATCATAGTTAGCAGTCTCAACTTCCCATTTTCATACCTTCTTGTGGTTTTCTTGTCAATCAATTTTTTCACTAGGGACTAAACTATTTACTCCTCATCTTGTACAAGTTAAATATTAAAAACTTTGACTATTAATTTTCAGATAGTAATTTGTTAAATAAAATTATCACCATTAAACTTAACTCATAAAGAAAAATAATACCATAAAAATATAATAACTTACATATTAATATAATATCAAAATAATATGAAACAAAAGGAGTAATCTCTCATTCCCATATTACCTATCACATTAGACATAATTTTAAAAACCAAAAAGCTCACCCTTCAACATTAATTTAGTGCATTGGAAAAGTGAAAATGTTGAATAAAATGTTAAATAAAAAAGAAAAATGGAAGAAAAAGATGTAATGAATAAGATTAATTTGATAAGTTTGTAATTAATGTATTATTGAAATTATAAAGTGACAGATATTACGAGAAAAAAGAAAGTTAGTTAAAATGACAAATAATATGGGAAGGAGGGATATGGGAAGGAGGGAGTATTACATAAAACTACTGTCATCACATTATCAACAATTCCTTGTAAAATAATACTCCTTCCGTCCCAAATTAATTAATATTTTGACTAAATTTTAACCGTTAATTATTCACAAATTATAATGAGTTACTATATAAAATTATCTCCATTGTAATTTTTAGTAAAGTATCTTTCTAACAACGGTAATTTCATAATGTAACTCATCATAATTTGTGAGTAATTAACGGTAAAAATTTAGACAAAATGTCAATTAATTTGGGACGGAGGAAGTACATGAAAAACAAACATTAATTAAACAAAAAAATCAAATAGCGTGAAGAATTTAACGGGGGACTCATGAAAAAATGAGAAGGAGAAATAAGTACCTTGTAACACCGCGATAAATGGAAGTACGTTGGCCAAAGGTGTCGATAGATTTTCTGGGTACAGATTCTAGGGCACCGCTTTGTGCATCAATCTGATTATTATTATTATTACTCCCACTATTATTATTATTATTAGTAGTAGCTGTGGACACTACTCCAGATACATCCACATCAGACTGCTGCTTGCTGCTATTATTCTCCGACAGACTGCTCTCCCTCTCTCCGCCGCCTCCTCCGCCGCCCACGGCCGCCGGGCCCATCGACAGCGACAGCGTCTGGGCGTTCGTCAGGGCGGCGGCCATCTCCGGAGCACCGTTGTGGTTTGACCGCAGCCATGTCTTGATCATGGAGACGTTGAGCCCGCCGTTGTTGTTAGCCGCGTCTGACGTCATCGCTGCCGCCCGGGTAGGGTTTGTGACGGCGGTGGTGGTATCGTGTGCGGCGGGGTTCATGAACAAGGCGTAGTCGTCGTTGTTGCTGCTGTTGTTATTGTCTCTGCAACCTAAGAAGTTCTCCAGCTTTGGCTGCTGCTCAGATATTTCTTGGGTTCCCATTAACATGCCCATATCTGCCATCCATCAAATTAAAATATCCCACAAATTATAATCCTCAATAATAATTAGTTAACCATCAAAATAACCAAATACATACTAAATCCGTCTCTAAATGAGTGTCAATTTGACTAAACTTTTACCATTGAGAAAGATATTATACTAAAAATTACAATCATATTAATTTTATATTTATAATCATTATAATGTGTGAGTAATCAACAGTCAAAGTTTAGACAAATTAACACTTATTTAGGGATGAAAAGAGTATTTATAATAATTTTAACAATTGAAATATGCATAAATAGTTAAATACACATTTTGGAGTTATTTAACTGAAATTCAACAACCATATTGAATCAAGACGCTCATCATTTCCCAAAAAAAAAAAGAACAAATGAAACAAGTAGTTACCATGAGATTGGGTGTCAGTGGATCTGTGAAAGGCTTCAAGGATGCCAAAGGGAGGAGGAAGATGGTGGTGACCAGAATCCGACCCGGAAAGAACGAACCCGTCGGGCTGCCCGTACCCGGCCCGGTCGTCTTGGGTACCAACTTCCTGATGGGAAAGAGAGAACCCTAGCCAGTTCATTGAACCCATATATCTCCCACCAAACACAGACTAATTAAACACTAATTTGTGAATGTTAAAAAGATAACCAGAAGAAATTTATCGAAAGGGTTGTTTGGGTTAATTAGTTTAGAGGGGATTAATATGCAAAAAATAGAGAAGCTAGTTCATGCATGAAGAGGATAGTGTGAAGGGAAGAAGAAGGAGGAGGAGAAAGGGGGATGAGTTTGAAGAGGGCATGTTTGGGAAGGGAAGAGGGTTAGAGAGAAGGGGAATGGTCAAAAATATCGTTTCTTCCAAAGCAATTCTAGTATTTATATAATCTCTCTCCCTCTCTCTCTTCCTCATGTGTATACATGTATATCTATCAGAAAGACTGAGAGAGGGATTGAAAATGCATATTTGTAGATATGTTTGTAGCTACTAGCTAGGATTTGCCCTAGGATTATACTTGTGACTAATAATGTGCAAGTATCAAACTCTTAATTTGTCACCATGTCATCAATAATAGATGGTTAGCACCAATTAAAAAATTGGATTATATTTTTTACAGTATCATAATTATTGATATTGTTGGATTTATTTTTTTTTTCGATTATTCAAAACCCAGGAGCGTCAAAGTTTTGTAACAAAAGTTGCATACAAAACAGTAATGCAACTAAATAAATAAAGTACACCAAAACAAAACAAAAGCAGTTAAACAACAACATCCATAACAGAGTATAAAACTATTGTTGGACCTTTAATTATCAGTTTAATCTTTTGGTTAAGATAGTTTCATATAGTATTAGAGTCAGACTTTGAGTAAAGATTAGGGATGGCAATGGGGCGGGGAATCCTCGAACCCGCTGGGGACCCGACTGGGGAAAAATCTCCACACCCATTGGGATGGGGACGGGCTCGGGGACGGGGCAAGGATGGGGATAAAAATTTTCCCATCCTCGTCCCCATTTTCCCCGTCCCCGTCCCCATCCCCGAATCCCCGTCTCCAAAAATTTTAAAATTACCAAATAACATTTATTCTAATTCAATATATATATTAATAGCAAGGATAAAGTAATAATTTTTTAATTTTAACTACGTTGTATTATTGTTTGATGTATTATTGTTTGATTTTGATGTATTATTGCTTGAGCAAGTTAAATACGTTGTATTTTGAATAGGTTAAAAACCGGGCCCGATTAAAAATCAGGTCAAGCTAAAATTTGGTTAGATTAATTTTGGATAGCTTTATAAAAAAAATCCACGTTGGATACCCATTGGAGATGGGGAATCCGCGGGGATGGGGACGGGGCAAGAATCATTCCCCGAAGCGGGAATGGGGACGGGGATGGAGACGAGTTTTGGGAGCGGGGATGGGGACGGGGATATACTTCCCCGTCCCCGATCCGCCCTGTTGCCATCCCTAAGAAAGATATATGGTACCACTACAACAACTAAGATTTATCCTTCAATTCAAATTGTCCTTCTATATATCTTCTTGTTACTGCTCTATGAAAAGTCCCGTCGCAGTCTCTTGGTCTAATAAATCCACATGCATTATTATAAATTTGCACAATATTTTTCTAATGCATTTACACATGCATTATAAATTTATACTATTTTTCTAATGATGATGTCAATTTCATATTGTAACTCATTGTAATTTGTGAGTAATTAACGATCAAAATTTAATCAAAATGTCAATTAATATGGAACGGAGAGATTACTACTCCCTCCGTTCCATATTATTTGACATTTAAACTAACTTTTTTTGTTTCAAAATAATTGTCATTTTCCATTTCCCAATACCTAATTTAATTATTCCAACTCTAATAATTATGTTAACTTTTTAATTGTTGTTTCAATGAATAAAAAGAACTCCTACTCATATTCACTCACTACTCACACTTTGGTATTCGAAAAACACTTTAAAAAATACTATTATTATTAAAGTTATTTTAGTTACACCTTGGTATGTGCAAAATTATGAAATATGTCAATTAATATGGAACGGAGGGAGTATATTATTATTATTATTATTATTATTATTATTATATTATTATTATTTTTCGCTACCAATATGACGATAGTAATTTTATATAATAAAACATGTGTATATTGAGAAATTAATGGTAGAAAATCTTAAAGTTTGACTAATGCACAAAAAATAAAGATGACTGATAAAATGTGAAAGAGGGAGTATTTAAAGATGTTGATAAGTAACTACCACACCATAGGTGAAATAAATATGATGAAGATGGATAAATACAAAGAATCCAGTAATACAAAATTTTATGTACATGATACAACAGAAACTAGTCTTAACCTACTTAAAAATACAAAAAATCCAGTAATATTCCATGATGTTCATACCAATATTTGTGGAAGATGTTCATCTATTATAAGATTGAATATTTATACTTTGAAAATAAATTAAAGTAGATTGGCATTGCATTAAATGGGATGTCTAAAATAGTTAGTAAATAACAAGAAATTGACGCAGGGGGAATAAATAGATTATGTACTATGTACACTGAGGAAAGTGCAATAAAGACTTTCTGTCCCCTCAAAATCTATAATTTGTTTGCTTAATAAATAATCTTTCTTACTTAAACAAATTTAAAAATAACCGATACTTTCTTACATAAAAATAAATAAAAGGTATACGAGCAATAATTAAAAAAATAGGATTTCTAGCTTGCTCTGCTTGTACTACGTGTTCAGATATATGTGATATTTCTATAAAAAAAAAGGATATGTAATTTATATTATATTTCTAACATCAAAAGGTTAAATTAATAATCATCTTCTTCTCTCTCATCTCAGAAGGGGACAAGTTGAGCTTATCTCGAGCGGATTCTTCATCAAGTAATTTTTAATTTTTAAAATTTAATTTTTAGGTTTATATTAAGAATACATAATGTAAATGTATACCAAATTTATATTGTGTAAATTTATAATGCATGTGGATTTGGGGGTTCTTTACGACCTATTAGCATGTGTGGTTTTCGTAAACTCAACACAAAACTCTCAACTTGTTGAACCCGGCTAATTGTACTTTTGTTTTTTTTTTTGTTTTTTAGAACATATACCATTTGAAGTTACCAAATTACATTTGTTTACCTTTGTTATAAAAAATTATTATCCATATATACTACCTTATTAGAGTAATTTTTATTGCAATATATATTATGAATCAATATATATTACATGCACCTAGAATATGTGCTTCAAATATTTGCAGGTGAATAATCAGAATGATTAGAGTAAACCATGTGGATAATCAGAATGAACTTAATATATATAGGTGAACGATCACAAAATTTGGAGTATATGCTCTGAATGTACCTAATAAATTGCAATTACGAGTAAATGAATTGAAATTTACACTTCAATATATCTAAACATCACCGATCACACTATTAAAAGTAATAGATTTGATGCATGCAAATGAACAATCATATTATTTGAAGCACAAATTTTAAGAACATGTAATAGATTACACTCTTGTCATTTCAACTACAGTTATAGTAGTAATATTTATTTTCATATATTCACTCAAGAAAGGGTAGCAAACAATATAGCCGAATTAAAGCCTATTTTCAATTAATTATATTCAAATTTTGTTTCATTCCAATTTATAATTTTAAAAATTTATACCACCAACTTCTCACATATAGAATGATTTATTATATAAAATCACTACTATTAGATTAGTAGCAAAAAGTAGTATCCTAAAAAAATAACATTGCGATTGGTAATAAAATATTACATAAGAAATTATTGGTCAAGAAATGGCAGTAAAATTCATAAAACTCAACTCAATGACAAATAACATGAAACAAAGGGCGCATATTTGAACTTCTATCATGCTAGGGCCAAGTTTTCCCGATCAGTTAAATAATAATGATTTTTCTGACTTGATAATTTGAATTTGTTTGATCTATAAAAATTCCGGTGCAAATATCATATTTTACTCCAAGTTCAAAATTTGGATAATCGGTTATTTGTGAATTTAAATTTGGGTCAGTTCCTTGTTGTCCAAATTTTGAAAACATATCGGGTTTAGACAAATCAGTCAATCAAACATTGGGGTTTAGACAAGAAATTACTTGATTTTTAGTCTAAATTTTCATGAAATCTTTTTGAAAAAATACTTGGACAATCGGCTCCAGGTGTGATCACATACGTTCAGACACATGTAAATCCTATTTGAGGTCCAATAATATGTCTGTATTAATAATCGAACAGGCCCAAGCTAGGTCGGAATTGAATAATTTTATCTAATGAATCCGACAACATTTAAGTTTGCTAATTTTTATCTTACATATGAATTATCCAAACCCCAAAAATTTATGCCAAACCTAAATTTTAGTTACTATATATAAAGCTTTTTTAACAACTAACTATATATAATATAAATTAAAGTTGAGATACTCCGTAACAATGTTTGAAGAAAATGTCTTTGGTCTTTTTTTTTTTTAGGGTTTTCTATTAATTTGGATGTTGTTGGGTAGGGGAGGGGGAGAATGTTAGTGAGTAGGGGAGCCATGCAAAAACCCATAAAGGGTTGCAGATTGCAGTCCCAGAAGCAGAAGCAGAAGCACCCCCTTCCACACCTCCCAATTAAATTCTGCTCATCACTTCTACATACAAACCCTAAGGTCGTGTTCTTTTATGCAGTATTTTGCGGAATGGTGTGGTGATGTATGGTGGAATTGTGGTGAGGTGTGGTGAAGTCGTGGTAGGTTATTGGTATATGTGATGATGAGGAGAGAGAATGTAAAAAGTAGAGGAGAAAAGTGAAGAGAGAGAAAAATAATGATTTGCGGTAAAATGTGGTGGGTTGTGGCAAATTAGATCAGCTGTATGTGCACTTACAGGGCCTAAATTATATATCAACTCTCAACCCCCCTGGCCAGTTCTCTTTATTGGTTTCCTGGGTACTAATTAATTTTGTCAGTTGATACTTGAACTTCCATAACCTGTGCATGCATCCTCCAAACTCCATTTTCAGCAGCCTCCTCAGGCTACAGAGAGAGAGAGAGAGAGAGAGAGAGAGAGAGTTGGGTTGATTCAAATAAACCCCATAACTTTATCACATTCCTTCCATGCCTCATACTACACCCTGCCCTACCCCAGCTGTTTTCTCAGTTCTCAGAAGAAAATAATGACAAGGAAGGAATAATATTAAAAAAAAATGTATATATGAATGTCAATGTCAATGATATCATATCATGGGGGTCAGAAGTTAGGTGATAGAATTCCTTAATCATCATCATCAACTTACCTGCTCTCTGCTATCTCTGCCTTCCCTCCCCCCGCATCAACCGGGCGTTCTCTCTCTCTCTCTCTCTCTCTCTCTCTCTCTCTCTCTCTCTCTCTCTGGAGCAGCTGCATGCACGCATGTCAAGAATGCATGCATGACTGACACTTTTTCACTATGTAAACTCATATGAATATATCATCACCCCTCCAACAAAAAATGGTTTTATCATAATTTGTAAGACAGTATATATCAATCGGAAACAGTGAACATCCTTAATCAATCACTATTCTTCTTAAATTATCTTAAATTATATTATATGGGAGACTTCTTCATAGTCGTAAATTTTTCAACAATTTTTCTATAATAGTTTAAAAATATAATCATTATTAATTCTACTTGACATTAATATATACATATTGATCAAAGGCACTAACTTGTTGTAATAAGTAATCTTGATATAAATTTTTGTTATATTTAATATTTTAATTTAGTTTTTGTGTATTATAATTGATTTTTTTCAACTATCATAGTTAAAAAGTATAAAAACCACTGATTCTATCTTTAAAAACAAAACCAACATATATTGATCAAAGTAACTTATTAAATTAGTTAATTGTACTTATTGATGTATAAAATCTTTTTAATGGATGATATTAATTTTAGAAAACTAGTGATATGCAATTAACAATTACAATAGTTGAAAAAGTTCAACTATGGTAGAATTTTAATGTTTATATAGAATTTTAATCTTTTTCAATTCATGGACTTAGATCGACCTGCCTATTATTTTTGGATCCGCATACCACACTCAAACATATCACTTGGGAGATTGTTGTTCTACGTTGTATAATAGAAAAAAAATATATTTTGATTTAAAATGGGCATATGAATGTGTAGTCTATGTAGGACAATCCCTAGCTACCTTCAAGGTGGAGTACATCCTTTTCCCCAACCAAACCCTAAAAGCATTATCACAACAAAGATGGAAATGGAAATAAATAATAGGAGTATAGAAAACTTTGAAAGTGAATTAGTTAACCATACTAGGGAGTGTATTAAATTAAGGGGTTTGCACCCCTCTTTTGGGACACCAAACCCTTGTCTTCCTACGTCCAGTTATCCTATACCTATATATGCATCACCCTTTCCAGTTTTCCCTTTTTTTTTGGGTTTTCTTTCATCCTTTTATTTTTGTCTCCCTTTATTTTTTATCGATGTACTACCTCCGTTCTAAATTGTTTGTCCATCTACCTAACTCCCTTGTCCCAAAATGTTTGTACATTTTATAATTCCAATGATTGTAATTCCTATTATACCCCTAATAAATATTCTTTTGTTTCATTTTTATTTTTCTTCACATGAGAAAAGTAAATGTAATTTGGGTACATTACACTTTTTTTACCCCATTTCCTATGATCATTGGATTTTTACTGTGTTATTTATGTTTAGCAGTGTTTGGTTGTTACTTTTTTCTTTTAGAGTTACTCTATAAATTTTTAAATCTTTAGCTATTAACAATACTTAAAAGCCTATTTTTTGTTTTCTATACATATGCAACAGTGCAAGGGAAGTCCACCATGTTAACCGACCCTTTTGTTTTTAACCCTGTTTTCAAGCAGGCCGTGCAGTAAAAATGAAACTTAGGGTTAATTATAATTAACATGAAGGAAGGATGAGAGAGAAAAGAGAAAAGAGGGAAGAGAAAGTGACCTCGATGAGATCAAAATTTAGAAGCAAACACGGAAACACTCACAGTCATCCCTACTAGCTCTTCCGCCTTCATCTCCAAATTTACTGCTGTAAAGTTTGACCGTCAATAAAGGAAACAAATGCGGTAAATCCACATGGGACACCAAAACCTACCCAATTTCTCTTTTACATTTCCCATTTAAATATTGTATATTTACTGTTCTTAAAATTAAAGTTAAAAAAAAACAGAAGGCATGCAATGCATGCTGGCATTGCGCTGTAAGAAAAGAAAAATAGATAATAATGTAAAAAAAAAAAAACAAATTGATCTCGGTAATCTCATAGTAATTATGGCCCCAAAATAAGTTAAGCCTATTGGGGAGCAAACACAAAAGAGTTAAACTCACTTTTGACCACTCCTCTAAGGGTTCCCACCTCCCTACCTAATTTTTTGATTTTTCTTTGACTGATTGTCCCTTTCCCTATTTTCCTTTGGGTGATGATAAGTGTCTTGCCCCAAGACACTCCTTAAATGTCTTCTCCCTTATAAAAACAATACTTATTATCGTTTTTAACCCCAATTTTTTTGACAGATACTATTAATTATCAATTATAAGAAGCTTGGAATGTGTTGGCTACACCAACAATTAAAATTGACACCCTAATGAATGAACCCCATCCGTTGGGCATATTTTAGACGCTTTTTTGTAAATTTTTAAAAATATAGATAAAAGTGTGATTTTATACAATTTATATATATTATTATAGTTATAGAAGTCAATCATATAACTTTTTTCCAATTTAATTCACAAATATATAGGTTTTCTATAATGACAAGACACAAAATATGTGTCTTGCACAAGACTTTTATCATTTCCCATTTTCCTTTTCCCCTTTTCTTTTGCTTGAATCAGTGTCAAAAATTGGTTAGTATTCCCTCTATCTTAAATTAATTGATATTTTGACTAAATTTTGACCGTTTTATTCATAAATTACAATAAGTTATAATATAGAATTACGTACCGTCATTAAAAAAATATTTTACTAAAAATTACAATGGCGGTGGATTCATATTGTAATTCTTAAAAATTTATAAATAATTAACATTTAAAATTAAATTTAGTCAAAGTGTTAAGTAATTTGGGACGAACGGGATAAGTAACACTTTCCATGATGGTATATTAGTATATTTTATTATTAGTATGATAAAACCCATCAATATAAGTGATACAAAAAGATAATATTTAAATTGATCTTATCATAAATATTTTTCTCCCAAAAAGATATTATATATACTAATCTAGCTAACAATATAACAAGTGAGAGCTAATCATACTTAAAATGCATGGTCGGTGTTATATATAAACTTAATTACCAAGCAAATATTGTAAGTTCAACGTCACATTAACCATTATGGATTTGTTTGCAATGGAATAGTTTCTCCGTTTGGCCTAAAAAAAAAGGTTCAAGATCCAACATTGACAATGTCCAAAAATAGAAAAGTTATTCGAAGTATCCTGGCCTATATGTATACCTATACACACATTTTATTGGGATATGTAAATGAAATATGGGGTGTTAGCTAGGAATAAAGAAAAGAATATATATATATATATATATATATATATATAGTTAGGAGATTTACTTTGTTAAATTGACCAAAATCTATGTAATAATTTGTCCAATAAAAATACCAAAAAATCTCTCTATTTGGCATGGTAAAATGCTAACCATATATCGATCTCTTTCGAAGTCTTGTCATAGGTCATCATTTGTTGTTGTAATTGTTGGCAAAAATTCTAATTTTCTAAATTTTATGTGTTAGAGTACTTAGAAAATTATTAATAGATCGACCTTAAATTTTGGTTAAGATGGTTCCTTATGGTATTAAAGTCATATTGATAATGAGGTCTCAGGCTCGAATCGATCTCATCAACCCCCTTGTTCATTTATGAAAGGTGAAGGTGATCTTTGCAGCATCTATTCAAACCCAAAAGGTATTCACATGAGGGACATGTTATAGTATAATATTATCTAACATTCAATTATATCGTTTTTACAACCAAATATGAGAAAGTTTGATCAATTTGAAAAAATTAACAAATTTTTCCAGAAAACAGTTGCAGCCAAACACTATCATAAGGAAATTACTTTATCATATTATTATTATTATTATTATTATTATTATTATTATTAATTAATTAATTAATTGAAAAAGTAGGGGAAAGGTGTGGAAAAGAAAGGGAAATACAATTGACCTGGAAGTATATGTATGTCCTGGTGCAGAGAAGCTGAGGTGAGCAGGTGGTATGCATGGAATTTATGCTTTTGAAGAATTGGTTGTACGTACGTGAATCCTATCTACTTATTGAAAACGACCATACATGTGTTTATCCCATGAAAATCTACAGCCTCTTCTTAAATGGAGTTTGTCACACTCCCACTCTTTTGCATTTATATGTTTTCACACTCTCATTTTGGATAACATCCTATGTTTTCAAATTTATGTATAGCAATGTCAATTTTATTAATGTACGTGTAATATTTTATGTAATATTCTTTGTGATATTCTACATGTCCTTCACACATCAACAAAACTTTATTTTTTAATAATAATCTAATGTATGTACTTAAGATATTATATGAATTTAGTAATAGCGGGACAACATTGTAACAAGCTCTCTCTTCATATGGGAGTCTCTTACAAAACTCTCTAACACAAAACCTCTCACCACCACATTCTTTAATGGAGACTGTTGAAATTCACTCATGAGTAAAATTAATGTTTCACATTGGAAAAGTAAAGGGAAATGACATGTTATATAAGTCAAATAGACTATTCTTTTTAACACCAATTGGTTTTAAGATAGAACCTCACATAATTTGTATACCATGGGTCTTGTTTGAAACGGGCTCCCACCTTGGATTTCCCCCACAAACACTAGACTTGATCACATTAACAAGCTAGGTGAATGGAATCCTTTATTTACAAGAGGAATAATCACTAAACCTAACATGCTTCCCAAGAGTAAATATAAATATATAAAACTTCAAAATAATATCCAAAAACAATATTTCAAAATAATATATCTTAATCCAATTAAGAAATTGAGGTTGTGTATTTTTAGTTTTTTCTTTATCGGTTGATAGTTACTATTTTCACAAAATTATATATGTATTTCAGCTTGTGAAGGAGAGTCTAATGCAACGGTTGAGTTGTTGTCTTGTAATCGTGGGGTCATGAGTTTGAATATTGAAAGCAATCTCTTGCATAAGGTTTATTTACATTACATCTTTGTGGTGGGACCCTTCCTCGGACCAATGTTTTGTGCACTAAACTGCATTTTTTTTATATATATTTTCAGCTTGATTTGAACGTACTTTAAATATTTTCAGAAATAATAAGGTATAGTCCAAAGGGAACCGATGTGATAATTAGTGAAAGTAAAGGCAAAGGTGTGTGGGGTTGGGAATCCTGATGGGCAACATTTGTGCCATGTGACATGAGCATGCCCTCCCGCCAACCCTAAATCAATCACAATTTGATGAATGATATGATATGATATGATATGATATGATATGATCTATGATAAACATGCAAACATTGGACCAACGTAACTTCAATTCCATCTCCAAATCATTGGAGAGTACGTAGTCTAGTGAATGTAGAGTTATTGCTTTCATATCATATCATGCATAACTGATTCACCTGCTATCTGCACAAAAACTTTGCATCCCAAGAAGATAATGTGCATGCATATCTATACAGTCTCCATCTATGGGATTGAGTTATTCTTTCCTAAGACCATCTTCAATTGCGAATTTAAATTCGGCTCACTAACATAGATAAGAACGGAATGAGGTTGCGTAGGACGTTTCAGTGGTGAGAACGAAACTCTTCCCGCGATACTCTCGCCATCATTCTCACGAGACCAGTTTGATGGTGAGTTTAACACACAAATATTTTAATCATATTTTTTTCCATCTCCTCCTTCATCTCCTTTTTTATCAATATAACCAAATTAATTATATTATTAAGTGGGATTCGTTTACTTTTTTAATTAATATGAGTCTAGTTCACGTTCACCATCGAAAGCCGGCTAAATAAAAAGATAAATGTTGGAGCCCAAGAGGGGGGTGAAGTTCACAATTAAGATCTACACACTAGGTAAAGACGTTAGAGCAAACTTCCTTGGCTTCAAACCAATGATCAAAACACAATGTAACTGAAATACCTCATTAGATTTATAACAATCAAAGAACAAGTTACACTTACAAAACAAAACAAGAAGTAACAGCCCGAAGGCAGTTACTGATAGAATCACTGACCAAGACTGAATGTCCTTGAGTTAGCTACAGATAAGGATCGTCGTAGGACAAATCCTAGCGGCGATTTGGAACATGATGAATTACATTGAAGCACAAACTCACACAACCTTAGTCCGTCAAGGCTCTGCTACACACCATCTCTCCACCACATGTGGACACAACGAATGTTCACAAAGGTCCTTGGTTATACCTTCACCAGAGATCCTTTACTGGCTACCTTCACCACCGAACCATTGGTTACACACTCGGAGAAATCCCACTGGATTTCTTACTCCGCGATTACTTTCGTGGAATCGCCTATCTTCTCAATTCTTCTATCGTCCTTTTTATAGAGGCCTTTGGATGCTTGGACTTGAGTCCTTCCAATGGTAACTTGTCTTATGTGTTGATTTCTTCCCTTTTATTGCTACAATAATCATGATTGATTTCCCTTGATTTGTTTCCTTTTGTTTCCTTTTTGTATCTACAAGAATCATGCCCATAATAAAAATATATAATATATAATAAAAAAATATATATTATATACACATAATCTGAGTATATAATCAGAATATATATTATATACTTAGAATATATAATCAGATTATAAAATATAAGGCAACTTCCCTTTTCCGGATTTTGGCTTTCATCAAAACTTAAGGTCCTTCGCGTATGCGCGGTGAAAGACTTTGACCCTGTCTTCAACAATAAATTTTGACTCTATTAGTACGAGTCCACAAAAATTTCACCTCATCTAATAAATCAAATTCAAACTTAATGTTGCGGATGTACTTAGAAGGTACTCTAGTTACTTGCATCATGCTTAAAAGGAGAGAAAAATGAAAAGGGATGAAGATACTTGTGCATTTAATTTTTTTTTAATTTTTTTTTTTGAAAAATACTTGTGCATATAATTAAAAGAGAAAGGAAGGTTAGTTTGGGTTCGACTTATTATGGGAGTTTAATAATTAGATGATGGGGGGACATGGTGGATTGCTTTGTCTTTCATCTAACTTTGAGTGTAACTTGAGAGGAGCCTCAAGTGGGTTTTCTCCAAAAAAAAAAAAAAAAAAAAGTGGGTTTTCTCCAACTGAGTCATGCTGCATGGTGGCATTGTGACTTCGGACGTGTATGAACGAACAATAGCTGTTTCTGAAACAACTACCAAATACTGTTATCGCAAATAGCTAATTTGAACTGCTAAATCAAGCAGCTAATTTAAACAGTTAATTCAACTAGCTACTATTAACAGCTAATACAAACAATTAATAGCTGATTGTCAAATAGGGCCCATCTCTTTGGTAGCTTCATTATTATTTTTAGTGACATAGAAATGACTGCTTTGGCTATTTGGCGCATGTTATTTGATTTATTCAATTTTACATACAATAATGAGATTAATTAAAAGGGGACAACGAAGCGGAATATAAACATTAACATTTAAGTTTCACACAATTTAACTAAAGAAATTAAAGAAATTTTGTCAAATGTATGTTCAATAACAAATTTCAGACATCTAAATTAATATAAAGTTGACCTATGTCCATGAAACATAATCTACCTCCTACCTCAAATATTTAACCAAGTCCAACTAAGTCGAGCTCGAGTCAAGCCCTCCAAGCTCAGGCTAACCTCTATATACAACTGAGTCAAGCCAGATTTGGTCAAACCGAGTCAAACTCTAATAACTTTATTTCTATTGTGATTGGATTGTAATATAGTTATTAGTAGATAAAAATTGTTGGAATCATATCCATAAACATTCTAGTAACCTTTTTACTAGAATGAAGGTAACTTTGTCAAGATCAAGAGTTTTTATTTGATGTTCATTTACTTTCTTTTTTAAAAAAATCATTGATACATGAATACTGATGCACATCTTACTCTGCAATTCAACTTGATCGCTTATAAATTTTTTATAAGCTAAATGTGTGTATGTGTTTTTTTTTTTTTTGGAGATCAGCTAAGAGTTAGTATTTAAATATTTACTATATACATAGATATTTGTGTATATTATAGGGGAAAAAAACAAGCTAGTGAATTAAAATACTGCAAAGACCTAGGTGGCTGAACATCAGGTATAATTAGAAAGGTAGCTGCATATATAGTCTGCAAAACTGCAATAGAATTAAGAAAATAATAATTAAGAGAAAAAAGAGAAAAGATCTGTCATAAATGGCAGATAACTAATGATTTTATATTTTGTAAAAAAAAAATCAATCATATTGAGCAGAAATTAAGCTAATTTTTGGCCTTATGTATGCTGTGGCGCTGTGCCTGTAACCAGAGAATCCAAGAACTGAAAGTATGCTTATACTACGATATTCTTTAGTTCTTACAGTACATATTAATATATTACCTTCTCCGTTCCATATTAATTGTTATCTTTAAAAATTATACAGTCAAATTTCAAAAATTTTGATTATAAATTTCTTAATATATACAATGAGTTGTTTTATAAAATGACCACTATTAAATTCGTAATGAAAAATGTTATCAAATAAATATAATATTACAATTGTTACTGACGTATTATGTAAGAAATTATCAATCATAGAGTGACATTAAAGACCGTAAAAGTCAAAATTATGATAATTAATATGAAACGGAGGAAGTATAAGGGAAAAGAAATAAAATTTTTGGTAGGAATTTTTTTTTTATCTTTGGGGGGTTGGGAAGTGGGCTTGCATTGGAGAAATCAGCGGAGCACCCGTGCCTCCTTGGGAAGAAAATAACTGCATACATTTTGTTTAGTTAATTAATTAGCCATTTGAGAAGCATTATGCATCATATAATATATGAAAAACTACTAGTATACCCTAAAGTATTGGTAACTTATTTTATGATTATATAAATATGTGGTTTTTCACATGCAACCATCGTCTTCTTGCTATTGGGATGTATCCTTCTGGCTGAATTTGAACTTGACTACCCTAGTTTGACTTCTTAGCACTACATTTACGGTCATCTTTATTTTTAGGGATTACTCGTAGATGTGTCAAAGCGAGTACCAAAGATTGAATCATTTTTAAAGACGATTTTTAGGGATTGTAATTTTTTAGAGAAAATGAGCCATCGTTTAATTGATAAATGAAACAATTCGATCAAACTTGGATCCCAGAATTCATTTCTTTTGTTTTTATGCTTGAAATTAAGTCTCAAATATTGGTATATTGGCTTAAAGGATGATCCCCAAGACTTATTTTGGACACTTTTTGAGTTTTTCTTTTTCAGATCACGATGCCTATCAATTCGAAGGATTAACAGATTGCCTTTTTAGAAGATTTAAGCTCGAACTTGAGCTCAATTCAACTTGTCGATCAACCAATTTTGAGAAAAGCTTTGGCCGAGCTGGTTCGATCAAGCCAATCTAGAGTTTATCCAATCATTGTTAGATCAACCTTAAAGGGGATCCTTATTGAATTGTTGGTTGATATGGCAAGTGGGCTTTGAATGATCCTAAAACTTTAAAGGTGATCTAGAAAAGCTTGGATTTGAGTCAAGTGATCCTTAAAACTATGGACTGGATCATAAAATCATCCTTAGATGGACCACATGCATTTTATCCTATTTTTTATCTTGAAAAAGTGAGAGAGAGGGAAAAAGTGGACCCTAATATATATATTTTATATAAAATATTGTCAAATGATCATTAACATTGAATTACCACTATATAAAGTTTTCTCGGCCTTAATGGATTTGAACACTTTTCAATTGTGGACCTCTATTAATCCATTTGAAAGTTGGATTGTCTTTGTAAATGAGCAACTGTACTATGTTTAATTTCAACTCAAATCTTCAGTGATCTCATTTGAAATATATTTGAACATTTTATGTATAAATTAGAAGGCCATAATTAATACCTTAAGCTTGCATTTGACTTGTTAAGCATGTGAGTGATTTTAGGTCAAATCAAGGTCCAGCTAACCCTAGTTGATTATAAAGGGCTAACTCGATGATTCCAGTCATGCACAGCCCTAACTGATCTTGAACGATATAAACCACTATAATAGTATAACTTTTGTGGTAGGACCCTTACTCGAATTTCCGCTTGAAGGGATGCTTTGTTGATTTTTTTTTAATAAATGCTGCTACAATCCTTAATAATAATAAATTGTTATTAGTCTTTAGTAACAATTATTATAAATTCTACCACACATATTCCACTAAAAACTTGATATGTTATAGTGTATATATTAACGAAGGATTTAAATTTTCACGGTCATAGTTTGATTACCAAATCATTGACAGAGATACAGAATATCATCTCTATCAATTTGTCACATACTTACATGAAGTGTTCTGTTGGTAGATTTAATTGGTCAAATTTTTTTTAACAATTGATAAAATCTTTTTTGTTGTAATTGGTTATATTTAATGGATTGTTAGCCAATGCACTTTTAGCCAATTTTAAAGTTGATTTGTGAATAGGTTTGGAAGAAAAAGACAGAAAGACAATCTCAAAATCTATCTAATCTAAAGGTGCAACGGTATGTGAGTTGTTATTTCCAAGAAAGTAAAAGTTCACTTTTGATTAAAGAGAAATTAAAGTGAGTCCTTTTTTGCATGGTCCAACCCCTTAACCCCTCCCCCTATTTGCATGCCTCAATTTATTCTCATGTCATGTTGTGTTGGATCTCTACCGTACCCCCTTCCTCCTCCTCTCTTCTTTCTGTGCTTCAATATTTAGACAACATTAATCTGTCATTAACTTATTACCTACGGATCTACTCCAATATTTCTCCAATGAGATAGGTGCGATTTTAGTTAATTAAGCAAGATTACTATTAGCTTATTAGTTTGTACATATTAATATATGTGATCAAACATCTTAAAGAAAAAATTATAAGAAAAATCAAGACAAGAGACCGACACGTCAAGGACACCCGCCAAACGCACCAAAAAGAAACAAACAACTACTCGAACCAACGGACAACAAATATGAGCAGAAACAACTAGACAAACAACCTGAAAGAGAAAGCAATATCCGGATAATAGAGAAACTAAATTAACTTCAGGAAAAAGAAAAATCAATCTACCACCGTTAGGGCCTTGAAATCAGTCAATCTCTTCTTCCTGAGCAATTTCATAGTCGTTTGCCGATCTTGCAAGATTTTCAAGCCACCCCAGTTACTAATATTTACTACCAATTGATCCAAATGATCCTCAAATAAAGAAGAGATATTCCAAAAATCAGTAGATGAGGGGGCCTTCAATAATTTAATGATACAAATATGCTTATTAATAATAAAAGAAACCATGTTCATTATAGATAAAGAACCCTTGATCATCTCGAGGACCTCCACTGCTTTAAGGACCTCCACAGTAGCCGCTGACACTGCTCTGAGGACCTACACAGTAGCCGCTGACATTTTGATTGAAAGATAAATTTTGAAGAGATCAAATCAGGGAAGTTTCCTTAAATTATTTATCTTATATCTTCCTGATTTTTATATATATATCCCTCGATTCTTAGCAGATTTATTCCTTGCAGAATCTAAATCAAAATGTTGGAGATAATTGACAAACAAAAGGATTGAAGAAATCTGCCTCATAAAGTTGGAAAGGATCAAAACTTAAAGGAAAGTTGCTGAAGGAGCCGTTGGAGAGCCAATCATAAATAGAGAACTCATTCTCTTCACTCATTAATGATTCCAAACAAGAGAAACACTAGAATCAATATATGAGCGGGTCTTCAATAGTTTAATTACACAAATACGCTTATTAATAAGAAGAAACCATGTTCATTATATAGTGTGATGATATACAATGACATACATATTAAAGCTAAGTATTTTGTTTTAAATTGGTTAGAGTGCCAATTAGTATTTATTGAAATTAAACACAATATATAGTGTGATGATATACAATGATATAAAATTTCTCACATGTACTATTTTCGTAACTAAAGCACGTACTGTATGTATAATTAATCTCGCTCATATATATACAATGTACTCCGTAATTTGTTTAACTGTGCAACTTTTCTTCCATGAATAATTAGTTGATAAAAATTTAAAAATACAACCACGATATTTCCTCTTATTATTAGACCATATACCTCTAAACATATTCAATTTTTAATTTCGTAGGTTTTAATTTATATTATTGGCAGCAAAAAGATCAGGAATATATTTCTTACTTAGGTAAATGATGCATGTTATATGGTCGTACATAGATATATTTAAGGAGATTTAAGAACATAAGAATTTAATTTCATCTGACAAAAGGTGATTCTCTGTATGATCATTGACCTAGGGCTATGATATAGTCAAACTGCATGTATGAAATCTTCTGCTAGAAAAGATAAACCCAAATCTCAAATCACAAAACATCCCATCATATCATAAACCAGATTAATTAGGATCAAGAACTAGATATGCTAAAAACAATCAATTACATTCTTAATTAATAATTAGCTAGCCTAATTACAAGGGTTACTGCTTAAACCTACGCATTCTTAGCATTATTAGCATTAAAGCTAATGAAGATGGGAAATTTTTTTCCCCATCACTTCCTTTATCTTTTCTTGGTAAAATCAATTCCATGCACTTTGCCTCATGCTTGTCGATCTAGGCCTGTCTCTATAACCCCTTTAAATAATTAGCTTAATTAATTACTAGTAATTAATTCACTTATTGTAATAACCTAGCAAAATCGGACAATCTCTCACATTCTCTAAACCCAAGGTGGGGAAATAGGGATTGGGATTCAAACCTCATAACTAGGTTATTTTTTTGACTTGGACTTACCCCAAGAAATTACTCCTAGCCAAGATCGACAAAGTAGTAGTAATTAAATATACTATCATATTCTACTTACATTATTCATATAAATAATTTCGTTTTGAGAAACCTTAATTCTCGAATTCGCAAGACGCCCCCAATTATTATACTCTCTGCGTTTCATATTAATTGTTAACTTTGGAAATTGTGCAGTCAAATTGTAAAGCTTTTGACTATAAATTTCTCAATATATACAGTGAGTTGCTATATAAAGTTACTAACGAAAAGTATTATCATAAAAGTATAATATTGCAATTGTTAATAACATATTATGTAAAAAATTATCAATCATTGGAAATCGTAAAAATCAAAATGACGACCATTAATATGAAATGAAGGGAGTAGTAGATATTAAGGTGATAATTACTTTGGTTAGTGGGTTGAATATCCCGGGAACTAAGTTGATTTCCTTGGCATGTGAGCTCAAGTTTTGCATGCAACTTGTGATTTGCAATTTCATGCATGAACTAAGTAATTTGATTGAGATTAAGTTTAATTAGTTTGCAATTTGCATTTATGAAGTTTGCGTGTGTTTTAAGACGATGATTTTCACGTGCATAGATCCGCTCCTTCGTGCACTTGTTTTCACTGCTTTTACTTATCTTATCAAATCATATTCATACCTCAGTCGTTGATGAATTTATAGTACTACTATAATCTAATGAGATCGTGTTAAACAAGATTGATTTCGTAACCTTTTTATTCATCTATCGATCAATATTCAATTCTTATCGATTTTGTTACAATCCTAGTTTTTTAAAAGATTATATTTCATTCGATCTATATAAGTTATGATTAACCCGTCGTTCATTATAAATGATACAAAGTACGACATTCTCCGTAGTGGTTTATAGCATCGTTTTCAGTTTTAACCTTAGTCTTGAAGTTTGACGCTAATCGAAAGATAAATTCAAATATGGGAATAAAAGAAAAACAGTACACAGACCTTTTTTCAACGACCTACAAACTTTATGATTTTTTTTTATTCAATCCATAAACTTTATGATCCAAAAATAAACCATGAAAACCAAAGGTTTAGAAAATAAATTACCCTACGTACACTTTGGGATCCAAAATGCAAAAAATCCCTTCTTTTCACCTTATTTTTGACTGGATTTAGTTTATTATATATTGAACCTAATTATCTTAGCTTACGAGGGATAAAGTTAGAAAAGAATAGAACATGAGACATATTAACTAATAAATGAAGACTATTTATGAAGTAACATGATGTATTCGTTGCTTTTTTGTTTCTTCCTTTCTAATAAGATAATCTTTTCATTGCTAGGTTAAACATATATCCTAATTCAATTTAATGTCCTATCTGAAAACAATTTGAGTGACTTTTAAGAATTTTATTTTCGTATTTTAAATCTTGTATGAAATACGAACTTATTAATGTACAGGATGCTACGCTACTTTGTCAAGTCACAAGTAAGATTATTCTAGCCTCGTGGGAGTACAATGCTCTTGTATTTTGAGAATAGATTTTATGGACATATGTATAATTTTATGAGCATATATGTATGATTTTTTAAGTGTACTCATAAAATTAACAAGTGTACAGTGTACACATGTTTATAAAATAAAAATGTAAATATATAAATATATGGTGATATATAAATTATGAACAAATTACAAATATATATTTGGTTAAAGAACAAAAGTTGTATGCTCAGAAATTTATATATAGGATGTTTGACTACCTAGCTTTTTAAGTATTTTTAACTTTTTGACCAAGGTTTAAAAACTATTTGAGGTGTTTGGTAAGTAGCTTTTTATTTTAGCTTTTTGGACCCAATAAGCTAGTTTCCAAAAAAATTACTTGATGAAGCTTTTTGAGTTAGTTTTTTTACAAAAAGCTACTTTATCAAACACTTTTTCTACAATTAGCTAACCCAAATAGCTAAAGCCAAACAGTTAATCCAAACAACTATCAGTTAACAGCTACCAGCTACTAGCTGGTTGCCAAACAGCGCCATAGATATGCTCATAAAAGTATACCTACATGTTCATAAAATTCAATCCAAAAGTACAAAAGTATGGTACTCCCGTGAGTATAATCTTATTTTCATTGTTCAATATTTAAGTATTTATTATAGTTTCACTAGAGATGAAGACAAACTAATTAAATAGATCCACCGGTTCAATTTTGTTACCATGTAATGAAATCTACTCCCTCCGTTTTATATTAATTGTCTCAAATATTATCTATGACTAAGTACTACTTATAGCATATTTTATTCAAAATTTATAACATTAGTAACTTATGATAATATAATGATAGTACTTTTATATACTAAAACTTATATATATTGATAAATTAACGTCGTAAGGGACGATTAATATGAAACAGAGGGAGTAGCAACGTGAGAGGGGTTCCAAGCTCCAACAATCAAATATGATTAGTAAAAAACGTAACAAACCCTAATCAACGGTCCCCGTGTGATAATTAAATTGGATTTTGTCAGAATTCTCAAAGTTTAAAGCAAGTAAACCTTCCTGCCCTGATTTATTTGTTGGAGGATGAACAGTTTTGAGGGTTACGAACTTACCATTTTTTTATCATATAAGAGATTAAGATTCTTGTTTCTTTTCTCTCTTGGTTCTCCAAGCGGCATGCCGATTGCTTTTTGAAATGGTTTTGTTACCAATTTTTGAAAATATGTTTTTCTGGGATCTGCCGAAATCAACATTTTCATTTCATTCTCATGCATGAGAAAAAATGCATATTCACATATCTCATATTAGCAAAATCATATGGAAATTTATTATTGTTATAGGAGAGTAAGATACCTATGAACTATTGTTAAGGGTCTTTTTTTATTTGGGGTGGGGGGGAGGGGGTTAGGTAAGGATTACTAATAATTCATCAAACTTACACCTTCGTTTTTATTAATCATTATAAAGTACGTAGTAAATTGTAACCTGAACATGAATCGTTAATCATTACAAAAGCTTTAAGGAATAAAAGTTCAATTTATTGTGTCGCGTATGCCATGAAGACTTAAGAAATAAAATTATGAAATTGAAATGAATCAAACAATAAAGTTGCATTTTGTTTTTCTAAAAAGTATATTGTCGAGTCATCAGGTCAGGTCAAGGACCACTGGCCCGACCCCAACCCAACTGATGTTCGAGTACCTGCGACTTTCGGCTCGGGTACCCTTGAAGAAATGGCCTTGAACCACAAATTATCGGATTGGGTCAGTGCGGTCCCCAACCTATTAAACAGGTCTAGACCCCAGAAAGAAAATAATGGATGAATACTTTTCTTCCGAGTCCACTTAGGACTGGGCTATATCACAACTACAAGGCTCGTTGTGAGTGCTTGGGCCTATGGCCCATTTCCAGACCCCTCATTTAACTCAGATTTCCAGCAGCCAGTCAAGCCTCAAACTGATCCATCTACTTCATTCAATTAAAAATAAAAGAAAAAGAAAAAGTGATCCATAATCCATATATTTCATACAATAATAATCATCATCAACAAAATACAACATTCCCCATTAAAAAGAGTGTTCTGTATCTTAACCCAAAGACTATGGAGTACCAACATTTCTGTACCTAATCCATATACTTAACCATGGTGTGGTAAGCCAAATGTTACAACTTACAACACACAAAATGGGTAAATGGTACAATTTTCTACATTCATAATCTGCTGGTTTGTTTGGTTCTAGCTGAACACAGCATCCATTACTTTGGATGTTTTCGAACGTTTAGAATGCTTGGATTTGGATATGGTGGTGACCCCTAGCCAGTTCTGGATTAATCCAAACACGGTCTTGTCGCGCAAGAGTTCCCTGTGCCGAGCAGGGACTCCTACTCGTTCCACGGCGTTGAACCCATCAGCCTGGGCCCACAAATCGCGACATGCAAAGATAAAACAGAGAGATTAGCTCAAACAGTTGGCACAGCAAATTATACCATATACCATATACCATGATAAATGATGAATTTTACAATAAATATTGATTGGTTATATACCTGTGCTGATTCAGCAGGAACAGTTTCGTCTCCATCAACGTATGAGTACTCAGGCTGAAGCAAAACAGTTGGGAATAAGTTACGATTTCAAGGTGTTAGAGATTGTGTATATGATATAGAAAAGAAAGCCGACTCACCAATGTATGACATATTTCGGATAAGTCGTTGATAGGCGACGTTTCTGAACCATAGCTGCATGAATGAAATAAAGGGTCAAGAACTCAAGATGTCAGATAATTTTCAGAGAGAACTATAATTCCTGTTGAGTAATAAGGCGTTTATTCGACTCAGGTAGGCCAACTAGACCTGTAAGTACCTCAAGATTCTATAATTGCAACCTTAGTCATCACAATTCACAGATTTTGTTGTAACATTATGATGCATGCAAATAGCACAGATACCTACCAAACATCAAAGGGGGTGTCGAATGAAGTTCCATAGATGTTATAAAATTTGACTCCTTCAGGCAGTTTTCCTTTATTGAGGAGCTGACGAGTACCAGCAGCCCATTCAAGAATTGCATAGTTGAAGGGAAGAGCAACCTTTTGCCCATTATATTCAAGCTGCATTGCAAAGCAGAGAATTACGTGTAGGCGTGTAGCAGCATATAATGCAAATTAAATCTAGGGTCCGAACAAAAACAACCTATTTACCATTCAGTTTACAATGCACATACCTCATTATGTCTCAGCGCTTCTTCAAAGACAGCAGGGGTTTCTAGGGGGCCGTATGATTCAAGCTCTACAGGCGACTCATCATCATCGTCATCTGTGGAAAATTTACGCCAAACCTGAATTTTGGGAATTTCTTTCCACCCAAATCCTGGATTTGGTAACATCTCATAGATCGATGGGCACTCTATCACCTGCAGAAGAAGAGCATTTCGGGTGAATCAAGAGCACCAAACTACACATCCAATGCACTGAAAAAACACATTGGCATCAATCCCAAAAGTATCAAGACTTTTCTCAGGATTATCATTGTCATGGCTACAAGGAGTTTCCCTACTACGTCCTTGTACATTTGTACTTTTACCTTCAATTCTACAATGTTGGTTTCTTTAGTAGTTTATTTGAAATCGGAGATTACCAGTTGATGCATGGTCCACCTTCCCACGAAAAAATAACTCTCAAAGCCTTCAATGAATTGCAACCCTGTTAGAAGAGCGTCATTGACGCATCCTGGTGCACCTGCGAACATGCACCAATATATTACTCGAGTGCATCCAAGCAACGCATACTCTAGCAGAAGTATTCATGGAAATGCCAATTAACGTACCTTGAAATGGGCAAGCGATGCAAATCCACTTATTGACATACTTGGAGAATACCTGCAAGATACATGATAAAGAAGTATCAGGCAGAAAAATCATTACTGAGAAGTTATACCGGTGAATCTCTGATAAAACACAGTGAGATGGTCCAACTAGTCACCAAGAGACGATGCGCACATCTGGATATAGCGTCATGAAACACATTACTAGTATTCCACCCATAGAATGTGATATCAAGTTGACTTGTCTTCCTCCCGAAGCTTTATATGCAGTCTCCAGCTTCACCTTGAGACCATCCATTAATTTGTCAATTCTGCAGGAAGAACTAGTTATGCTAAGGTCTTTTAAAGAAGAATTGGTATACTTTGTTCTTTAGAGGGGTACGATAAGGTTGGGTAAAGTAAGTTTGGTTAAGTTTAGATAAAAGTTGAAAATATGGGTAAAAATAATACAGAATTTGCGTGTAACTGTCAAGTTTCAACTAAGGAAATGGACACCTAAAGTACCTGTTGCTTTGCCGGAAATCATAGCCATACCCAAACAATGTGGTGCCTTTCTTATATCCACATCCAACAAGCATATCGATCATGTCATGAAAATGGTACACCTCGGTCAGCTTGAAACATTTCACAAACTGAAACAATCCATTCAAGGAAAGAAACTCATTAGATTACATAGGCAATGGAATCAAGCACCTCAAGGGGCGGACTTCGCTATTATATTATGTTGAATATTTGTATGTTCTAGAACTGCAAACATCAAGTGTTCATATTTACATTGAAATGTCAAGTATCCTACGAGAATTCTTGAACGAACTAAAGGGTGCAAAACAAAGCACGGAACATCTGTCTGTACGATGTTTTGAGGCGCAAACACATGGTATGCAGCTTATCACAAGTTCACCACATAAAATTTGGTTGTACTATCAAGCCTTTGTTTTCAATCTCTCATAAGAAAATGATAGATAGGACCATAGCACATTAGTCACGTTTCAAACGTCCCATGGTAAGGTCCATTTGAAAATTTTGCAGGCACCAAGTGTGGAACCCAAACATAATTAGTGATAGTGTAGCCTCACCTCTATAGACAGATGATGTTTGCACAAACAACCCACCATAAATAATTTTGAAACAATACGATGAACTGGACAAAAGCAATTATTGCAAATATCTTCCATAATCTTGCATCAACAGTAACGTATCTAAGTTGGACCTTCATACGGTCCTCGTAGGAGGGATTCGGGACATAGCTAATAGATTCAGATTAGATTATGTTAAGTATATTACTAAGCATACCCCACTGCAAGAGGCTAAACTTTGCACATTAGAGAAACCCAGAAAATTGTTGTATTCACTTCTTTACCTAACTCAGAGATAGCATCATCAATAATGTCACAAACCTAAGACAATATTTCAGCTCAAAATGGATCAAAGATCAAGATTCATGGACAATATTCAGCAAAATCTCACCAGGGAAGGATCCAAAATGTCAATAGCAAACAATCCATGATCATCATCAGGAACTACAATTTCAGAGCTATCATCCAGCACCTCAGTGTAACCTGTTGAAAACCCCAAACATACATTCATAAGAAAATTTTCTCATTTCCATACACACCCAAAAATCATAGCACAGCAAACATTTCAAGTTGTCTAAAACTCCAAAACTAGCAATACCCCTGAATTTGCACCCACTAATCCATCAAACCACATCATTTTGGATAATTCTCCATCTTAACTTATGATGTAAGATATAACCTCAAACATCAACATCAGGACTCATAATTATCACCAATTTTCCCTGTTTTCAGCATGATTGTTCTACCAATTCAAAATAACACCAAAAAATGATCATAACCCAACTCTCCCAAAAAGGAACCAATTTCACTAATACTGAACTTAAATGAAAAAACACAAACGATCAAAAACTAAAAACAGAAATTGTAGAGAGAAGAGAAGAAGACCAGTGGAGGAGTTATAGAGGGACCATAGCTTGCGCTTGAACTCCAAATCAGCCAAGAAGATCCGGACCCAAACCCGGGTCTCCAAATTGAAGAATGTCTTCTTCTTGGACCGTGAGTTCAATATGGACCCACCCATGCCCGATACCAGCAGAACCGGGTCACGGTCGTCCGAGTCCGACGGAGCTCCGCGTCCGAAACATGGGCAAAACCCGGATAGACCCACCATTTGTTACTGAGTAGTGAACCAGTTAACGGGTCTTCTGAATTCGGGTTCGGACTTGGAAGTTGGAACCCGTTTCTTTTATTCTTGCCGGGGCTGGGTTTTTCTTTTTTCTTCGTGTTGGCATGGCTGCAAATATAAAGCTTCAAACTTTGATGAATTTTGTTACCTAGCCCCTACTTTTCTTCGTATTTGCACTTGATGCCTCAAACACGTGTGATAAAATACGGAAAATTGGATTTTGGTGGTTCCTGTTTTTAGCTTTTGTGTGCTATTAGTCCTTTTTTTTTATTTTGGTGTTGCTAAAAGTTAAAAAAATTGTATTTTGGTGGGATATCACTGAATCCAAGGATTAAGTATTATTGATTTTGATTTATATTTCCTCCAAAACTTACACAATAATTTTTCGTGCTTTTAGTGAATTGACAATTGTCCTACTTTTTCAGATTTTTTTTTTAAATTATAATTTTTCTCTTTTATTCATTAAAAAATCACAATAATTGTTATAATTCTTAAAAATATAATTAAAAAATTCTTTTAGTATCTACACTTCAACACCTTTATGGGTGTAGAATGAAAAAAAAATAGAAAAATGGGAACTAGGAATGAAAAAAATTAAAAAAAATAAAGAAGTAAATTTGAAAACATTAAAACACAATTTTGATTTTTTAGAACCATCGAAATATATATAAAAAAATAGAAACTAATGACGTACAATAGGTGAAGGTAGTGACCACTAAAATCTAATAATCCATAAAATACTGATGTACATATGTTACAAAATTCACAATTAAAATTTTTAAAATTTGGCTAATATATGGATTAAGGTAACAAATAAAATAGAAATGATCAAATATATTTTTATTCCATTTTTGTAAAATATATACAAAAGAAGAGGGGCCAAGAAAAAATAACAAGATTTTGAAGGGGCAGTCAGTAATAACATAATAATATAGTAATAACTCAGGAAAAATTGTACTGCAGGAACCAGTAAGAGGTGTCCCGTGCTCTGCTCGCACCTAACTTTCCCCTTGCTTCTGCCGTTCTACAACCTTCTAATTTTTTTTTTTTTTTATAGAAGCATCCTTTATAGTAATAACCTTCTAATTTTTTATTTTTTTTGTAGTAACAACAAGATTTTGAAGTTTCCGACCCGGATTAACCGAATTGTCCGATCCGGGAAAAATCGGGGCTGGACATAAATTTTTCATCCAGATTTTGATATAGACCGAGTATTCAGACATAAAATTCATCTTTATTCTATTGTTGAATTCGATTTTAACATCGTCCGAGTTGTCGGACTCAGTTCGACCCGGAATAAAATCGGATTTGGACATAAATTTCTTGACCGAATTTTTCCAACTCAATTTTTTGCCAGCGCTTTATATTTTGATTAAGTTCATTTATGGGGTTGGATAGGTTACTTGGCATGAATTCAATTAAAAATTTTAAAAAAATTGTTAAATAATTTTTCTCAAATTGACATGAAAGATCTTTGATGAATTTTTGTTATCGGAACTTATTTTAAGTGAACAAGTATCATCTACCCTCATACTATAGACTTATAGTATATGTTAGAGTTAAAAAAAAATAGTACAATGAATGATTGTTCAATACCTCAAATATAATATATTATAGTCCAAAAATCTTGTTAAATGTATGACTTATAACTTATAATAAGGTATTAGCCTCTTAAAAGTAAGACAAGTCATATCAGTCACATCGCTTATTAAAGCTCTGTTCTTTTGTACGATGTGGTGCAGAATTACAAATCATCATATCATTCAATATTATTTCACATTTTATCATATCATACCACAGTTTACTACAATTATTACTAATATATCTTATCACTTCTCACTTTTCTCTTTTCTTACTTTTCTCCTTTACTTTTCACATTTTCTCCGCTCGCCTACCACACTTTCCACAAATTTTACCATATTCTACACCTTAACGTACATTTCATAATTTTACACACCATTTTCATATTTTACCAACCACACAAAAAACATGACCTAAATATATAAACTTCTAAATATATATTATATATAACATAATTGAGGTAAGAAAAATTGGCGCAAAAAAGGTGGGATAATTTCATCCCACCACACAAAAGAATAAAATTAGTATTGTTGTTGTTGATGAAGTTTCCCTTAAAAAATATTATTATTTCGTTGGACAGCTAATCATTTCTTGTAATATTGAATTATAGTTTGGAAAAACACTATTTTACCATATTACGCAAAGCATCCAAATCATGGTGTTAATAGCCCGCACCAAAAAAAAAAAAAGAAAATCATCTATGAAGAGAGTGAATAGGTAGCTTAGTAATTTGGAACTTACGAGTTTACAACGTACACGTCCAACGTTTTTTTGTTCTTTTTTCAATTAAATAATCTCTTTGTTCTTTTTTGAAAATCGCACTATATCTAAATAACATCCACAGCTCTTGGGTAATTGTCAATCCTTTTTGCTTTGCATTATATCAATGATAAGCTTCAAAGCATGGCATTATATTCAATAGTAAAAGAGTAAATTCGTGTGTAAATATAATTTAATAGACAGATTATAACCAGACACATGTTGTTCTAACAATTTTTTCGTTCACACCTCTTTTTTTTATAAATTTTTTTTATGGGATCTTTTCTTGTATAGATTGATATTACTAATAAGTAGTTTTAGTCAGATTTTAAACTTGATAATGAAAATATTAATATATTATATATAAATAATATTTTACAAAATTAGCATTATTAAATTATAATAAAAATAATTTAATAAATACTCGTTTCGTTCCAAATTAATTGACATTTTGATTAAATTTTAACCGTTAATTATTCACAAATTACTTTGATTAAATTTTGGTTTCCTAAATCTTGTTAGTAGACTACATTAAGGGAGCGTTTAGTGCCCGGCTGTTAGTTGTTGGTTGTTTTTAGCTGGTGGCTGTTTTGTTAGCTGTTTGACTTTTGGTTGTTTTATTAGTTGTTTGTATAAAAGAGTGTTTGGTAGAGTTAGATGTTTGTAGGATGATTTTTTCTCCTGATTTCCAATTGTACCATTGGTTTTATTTTTAGTGTTTTTAGCATTATGATTTTTTAAATTCATTTTTTGGTTTTTTGTCCATATTGTAATTCATTTTTAGGCTTAACATTATGATTTATATTCATTTTTAGTTTTTTTTTATCCCGAAGTACTTTTATAATTTAATGTAGATATTTTATAATTATTTGTAGAAATTACACTATTCTAAACAATAGGTATAATCAATTAGTAACTACATTGTCAACATAAACCATAATGACAATATGAGTCTCTTATCCAAATTAATAGGAAAAACAAATAAACTAGGAGATTTTGAACACAAGTATCATTATACATAAATCTCATCGTCCAAAAGGATAAGAAACACAAATGAATAAAGACTACTAAAATTATTTTGATGACAATTTTTTGTAATTTTTGTGAATTAGTTGGTCAATATGGTAATTTAAAATATAAAAGGCCAACAGCTATTTACAAAAAGCTACTCATAGTAGCTTTTTTCAAATTAGCTTTTTGGGGGCAAAAAGCTAGTTGAATCCGCCAACATACCAAACACCCCAAATTGGCATATTGACTAATCAAACAACCAAAAACCCTCTAAAAAGTCATTATCTCCAAAAAGTCATCCAAAAAGCCTGACACCAAACACCCCTAAAAATTGTTATCTTCGTAATTAGTTGGTTGGCTCCCAAACCATAAACGTACAACTTTATAAAAAAAACCGAATAGACAATGATATATCAAAATCAAAGAGACCATTCTTTCAAAACTTATCCCCAAATTATCCAAAAAGAATTGCGACAAATAATTTAGAATGGGGATTACTTAAAAGTTACAAATGAAAAATTCTAGCCATATACAAATATACATCCAATTGAAGCTTTCTAAGCATCTAGAATTCATACTTAGAATATCCAAAAAATGAAATAATTGTCAACAAAGAATATCCATACACCCACTTACGTTACCCAATCTTCAGTTAGACGCAATTTAGGAAACGCACTCATAAAAAATGCAACTAGTCACTACAAATCCAGTTATGAATTTCTGATCCAATTATAGATGTAAGACAAATATTTTAAATTAAATCAATATAAATTTTACTACCATCCAACCCTTGATTTATGATAATTTTGTCATTAATCTTTGATGATCATGCCCTTCGACTAGTGATGGAAGATCTCACGATCTATATTAGCGATATGAAAATTGACCTCCATCTAACGCGATAGTTCATACCAATTGAACAAAACTCTCACCAAAAGAGACATGAATAATCTCATATAAGCTTACAATAAAACTCTTACATATAATGAAACAAACTTTATTTATATAATAAAAATTTGAACTAAAACTATTATTATTTTACTTAAAAATCAATTAAATCAAAACTTACTATTAATCAAAAGGATCGATGATAGCCCTTCTAAATAAATAATCAAGGAAGATATGGAGTTTAGGATTTTTCGTCGAAGGGATCAAAGAGGATACGGGCATCTCATATGTATTTGTTTGCTATTCATGGAACAAAGTTTAGTTTCGCTTGTCCTGTTAGTATTGATTTTCGTGTATATTTGAGTTATGAAGAGTTTAATGATTCATATGTCAGTTTGAAGAAACTGGAAGGGTGAAAAGAGAAGTGTTGATATATTTGAAGAAGAATATTAATGATATAAGGTGAGAATTAACTGCCCTGAAAACTTGTGAGAAAAAACCCAAAAAAAAATAGTGGGCGAATTGTCAAAGATGCTTCAGTTTATGATCAAATTTTTAGGCTAGGAGTGTTGCAATGGAGTGTTATTGCTTTGTGTTGGCTTAGGATGACAATGGATCAAAGTCAGATTAGATTTCACAACCATCAATTTTGAATTTAAATCAAACCAAACTTCGATTTGTCAAAGGTAGATTGGAAATTCAAATCCGGTTATAAGTGGACGGTCTGAACCTCTAAATCCGATTACTAATTGGAATACTAGCCGAAACCTAATAGCGACATGAAGGATGAAAGTTGAAAACCACAAGGAAGAGTCTATGGTGGGCTGAGAGCGGGGAAAACAACTCAACTGAGTTGGAATATCGAATAGTAGGAGGACGAGTGAAACATTGAACCGGCATGAAACGTTAGCGAAACATTGCATGGATATTTGAGACACTAGTGAGGAACAATATGGGGAGGAATGGAGAGTGATTAGGCGAAATTTGTGATGGCCATTGGGGAGTGGAGCAAAACTAGGGCATGTGAGGGGCTGAAAGTAGGGGAATGAATGAAGGACCACTCTCACTTTATGTGTTTTTTATATGCTTAAAGAAACTTTCTAAATTTTCTTATTTATTGATTCGAGTCGGAGACGTCTACCTCCCAATCCACTCCAATTATGTTCAAATTCGAATATTTGAATTGTACTTGGATAAAATATCTTTACCTCAGATTTGGATCACATTTTTTCACCTCAAATCACTTCGAATTTACCTTGAATTGGATCTATTTGTCATCCTTAGTATTGGCGTTAGCATCCTAGCAATGGAGGCAAAGGCCAAGTCGTTGCTTTACCAGTAATGTTGAGTCGTCCTTATTTAGTCTGGAGGGATTTCAATTTAACTTGAAAAGATAAAATAAAAAATTGATTAATTTGTTTTAAATCAATTGAGTAACGAGTAACTATCTAACATGTTTTGCAACTAATGTCAACTTTTGAGCCATGTTTAGTTATTCATATTTAGAACGGGAAAGAGCCAGAGGGTTAGGAGAGAGAAAAAGCGGGGAAGAGAGGAGGGAGGATTAGTGAGGGTACTTTCATATGTTATTGTATTGTAGGTGTATTTCTAGGTAGAGTTTATGTGATTCTTTCAGAGAAGGTGAGTAAAATTCTTATTTAATAGCGATTTTGGCCTTTCGGAATACACGTGATTTGTTATGATGTTTACACCTAGTAAATTTTGACTCGTACATCGGAGTAACCAGCAGTAAACTTAGTAAACTGGTATTAAACTGTCTATGACAAACATAATCCATCAACCCTAGGATTTGAACCTTGGTAAAGAACATGCATGGAAGATGGAGTGGTTGCCACTTGACTATTACATGTTCACCACTTTGGCATGTGATTTGTCACACGCACACACACACACACACACGCACACACATACACACACACACATTGAATCAGATAAGGAAGGATACAACAAGATTTAAGGGACCCTTCTGTCAAGACATCTGCTCAAGTTATCCGCACATAAGATAGAAGAAAAAACTAGAGACATACTGCATTTCCACGTGGTACTATTGTTTAAACTATGGCCCTCATTGGTCATCCAATTTGCTGCAAAGTTGGCTTCTCGATACATATGTTGTTGCAAAGTGAAATCATTGAGCTTGTTGAGAAGATTTTTATTGTCTCTAATAATCATGTCGAATTGCCACAGGATGTAAGGATGAAATCATTGAACTTATTGAGTAGAATATCCCCTTCAATATGGACTTTTGAGGGACTAATCTGGATAATTAGTTAAAGAACAAAGCATAAGGCCAACACCTCCGTTATAAGGATAGAATGGGAAGTTACTGGAAAAGAATCTACTTTGATTAAACCTGACAAATTGATTGTGAATGACATAATCTGCAGCTGATCCTTGATTGTTAAGTGAACCATCAAAGTTTGACTTGACCCAACCGAATTTTGGTTGTATCCACCAAACTGGAGTATAGTTACTCAGTCGTGGATGTTTGTAGCGCTTGAATAAGAGGAGAGACTGGTCATAGGACGAGAATCTGCTCCAAGTCGGCCATTACGCAAAGTTTTTTTTTGGCACGTAAGATGACTCTTGCGACATTCAAGATGGTGTTGTTGAAGGTGTTGTTGTTAAGCTCCTTCCAAATACTCCAAATAAGATGAGTGACTATTAAAAACTCCATGAGTTTTTAAGAATGTCGATGATGATGGTATCAGTGTTATCTATTGGCTACATGAAAGGAGTGGGCAACCATCTATGAAATTAAGCTTTGAAATTTGAGACGACTATCAGTCTCCAGAGATTGGAAGCATATTGGGCAAGATGGGTCAATGTTGTAACTCTTAACAAATTCTGTCTAAGGGGAAGGTCGTTGTGAGAGATTTGTCGAAGAAAAACTTTGAAATTTAGTTGGATATCAAGTGACAAATTTGGTTGAGAACTTTTCATTTCCAGTTAGACTCCAACCCAAACCAACATAACTCATCATACTTGTTGGTGGCAGGAATCAAAGTTTATTGGACCATTTTTAACTGAACTTGTTTATATTTATTATGATCCATTTATTATTTTGAATGAATTCATTTAACTTTTATCTTACTATTTAAGTTTGTTCTAACTTCTCATCTTTATATATATACACTGACTCCGTCCCGAAATGTTTGTCTATTTGACCAAGTTTTTGACAACCTGTCAATCTTCCAAGGGACGAAAACTTGTGATAGAAGGAAACTCCCATGCGGCTATAGCTAGAAAGTTTTCATGATCATAACTATTAGCACTTCAAAACCCCATTTCCAATCGAAGGAAATGAATTTTTTTTATAGTTACGAGGAAACCTTCTTAAAATCGTATGCGTGTGGTTCAGACAAAAAGTCCCGAAGTTGCTATGAGAATTCTTCTTCCAAGTCGAGTGACTAAGACCCTGACTGCCCTTTTATTTGGACTTTGGAAAGGGCTTTACCATATCAGATCAATAGTCTCAACAAAAAGCCCTTTTTAACCATGTCCACGAGTGGCAAAATGATTACTCATTGTAACGCCCCGGCCCCTCACGAGCCGCGAACATTACTAATAACTGCTTCAAGGATTGCTGACTGGCCCCACAACTCACCACGAGACTTTCCAACGTGCTTCATCCTCGCTCACATGCTGTATGGAAAAACTTCTCAGGAGATCACCCATCCTCCCAGCCAAGCACGCTTAACTGAGAAGTTCCCAACGGATGAACTACCATAAAAGAAGATGCACCTTAGTGATATAAGTAGTCATTTCAATCATTTTTAAGCCACACTTAACCATATACCTGGGGTACGACACTCACAATCACAAGTTACAATGATTTATTAGTTACAACACAAATAGGGGTGTGCATATTCCGGTCCGGACCGACCGGAAAAAACCCGTGACCCGGATCGGACCAGACATGGCCCTGACCAACCCGTTTATGTTCGGTCCGGTCTCCGGTCCATAATTTTTATAATTTCGGGTTTCCGGGTCGGTCCCGGTTAACCCGGTTTATACTTTTCTACATATATGTAATTTAATTAAAATAAAATCCAATAGATATTTTGTCCATAAATATAATTATTTTTTATATTTTCAAATTATACACTCACCATATTTAATACATAATTATTATTGTCTAGTTGCTTTTGAATCAACTCATAAGATCCTTTCAAAAACACATATTTCCTAATTATAGATGACTACTATCTACTAGTAAACATTAAACACTCGTGGTATTGTTACTATTAATCGAAGGCAGCATCCACCAAATTTTTTCTTTAAAAAAAGTCTATTACTATTAATTTGTTATTAATGCATTATGAAAATTCTGGTAGTAAACTAACTATACGCACTATACTACGGGGTATAATTAAACACTAATTTCCTAATTAAGGTGACAACTACTAGTTATTTAAGAATTCGACTATTGTAATCAAAAGTTATTTTGACACATAAAGAAAATGGTCCAATCGGTCCGGGTCGGGCCATCCATTTTCTCGGTCCGATCTGGTCCGGGTCTAAGGTGAAACCGGTCCGGTCTCGGTCTTTTATTTTGTGAAAATTCGGTCTCCGGGTCGAGCTAATTCGGTCTAATCCGGTCCGGGTTTGGACAGACGCACGCCCCTAAACACAAAATTAACACCATTATATTTTAATAAAATATTTTTCTAATGATGATAATTTCATATTATAATTTATAATTAATTTATAGTCAAAATTTAATCAAATGGACAAATACTTGGAACCCATGAAGTACATACGACATGTTTCACCTATTTTCACAGCGTTAGGGTGTTCTCCTGATCTGGGTCTGCTGACCAGTGACTGCTGCGTGCTCATCCCTTCTCAGACTATCAACCCTCTTCCGCCCAATGCCAATTCCCCATCGCCACCACTTCAATACTTCAATCCTTCATCGTCTTCTTCTTCTAAACCCTAATTCTTCTCTAAAACCCTAATCAGCTCCTCTTCCACAAAGTTATGTCTTCACTTATCCCGCCATGAAGCTTGTTCGTCTCATTCAACTCTCCAATCTCAGATCACTCTCCTCTTCAGCTGCGTTCGATTCCAGCAAGTTACTCACTGCGAAGAAGCCTCTCGGAGTAGACAAAATCATCTCCATCCTCGAAAAATCGGACCCCATTGAACCCGACCTTAACCGGGTCGCCCACATTCTTCGACCCGAATTTGTGTCGACGGTGTTTGACCATCGACCCACCCCTCAATCGGGTTTCCGATTCCTCATCTGGGCAATGAAAAGGAGGCGCTTGGAAACTTGGAAGCTGAATGATTTCATTGCCAACATGCTTGCGAAGGAAAATGAAGGGTTTCAGTTATGGTGGGATACTCTTGAGGTGCTGCGGAGATCCTGGATTGATATACCCTCTGATGCGTTTCTTGTGTTGATTTTAGGGTATTGCAAGGCGGGAAATGTGGAGGGTGCGGTTGAATCGTTCGGTAAGATGAAAGATTTTGATTGCGAGCCTGATGTGTATACTTATAATGCGATGTTGCATGTTTTTGTGCAGAAAGGATTGGTTTTGTTAGCATTGGATGTTTATAATCTGATGTTGAAGTCGAATTGCAGTCCGAATGTAGCTACCTACACCATTTTGCTGCATGGTTTGTGTAAAAGTGGGGAGATAACGGATGCACTCCAACTGTTCGATGAAATGACTGAGAGAGGGATATCTCCGAATAATATAACTTATACAGTTGTGATGTTGGGGTTGTGCCATGCTAAGAGGCCTGGTGATGTTGAAAAGTTGTTGAATGACATGAAAAGGAACGGGTGTCATCCTGATGAGATAACTTTCAATGCTTTACTTTCTGGGTTTTTCAAGGTGGGTAAGGTAGATGAAGGATTCATGCTGTTGAAGTCCTTTTTGGATCGAGGGTATAAACTTGGGATTAATGGGTATAGTTGTATAATTGATGGGTTGTTTAAAGCCGGGAGAACCGAGGAAGCAGAAGAGTGGTTCCGTAAACTCTCGGAGGAGGAAAATATTTCTCCAGATGTTGTGTTGTACACTACAATGATTAAAGGTTTATGCGAGGCGGGACGGTTGCTCGATGCTTTAAAGTTGATGCAAAAGATGACCGAGCAAGGTGTGGTTCCCGATACTCAATGTTATAATGTCTTGATCAAAGGGTTTTGCGACATGGGACTCTTGGATGATGCCCAATCTCTTAAGCTTGAGATTTCAAGAAACAATTGCTCTCCCGACACCCACACCTATACCATTCTTATATGTGGTATGCACAAGAAGGGCATGGTAGGGGAGGCAAAGCAAACTTTTCAGGAGATGGAAAAACTTGGATGCGTTCCCTCGGTGGTAACCTATAACGCGCTCATTGATGGCTTATGTAAAGCAGGGGACCTTGAGGAGGCACGCCTTTTGTTCTACAATATGGAAATAGGAACAAACCCATCTTTATTTCTTCGCCTTTCTCTAGGCACTGACCCTGTAATGGACACTTCTAGCCTGCGGAACTTAGTTGCACGGTTATGTGAGTCAGGCGCATATCTGAAGGCCTATAAACTTCTCACAAAGCTGGCAGATAATGGGGTTCTCCCCGATATCGTTACTTACAACACCCTCATAAATGGCTTGTGCACGAGTGGGGACACTTCTGCTGCTTCAAAGCTCATGAAACAGTTAAAGTTGAAGGGACTATCTCCTGATTCTGTTTCCTACGGAACCCTTATAGATGGGCTTTACAGAGCCGGGAAAGAAGAAGAAGCTGTTGCCAAGTTTGAGGAAATGTTGAATGTAGGGTGCTTGCCTAGCCCTTCTGTCTACAGGTGTCTTATGACTTGGTTATGCCGCAAAGGGAGGGTCTCGGTGTCTTTTAGCCTGTGGCTGAAATACCTTAGGAGTCTCAAAAACAGGGATGGTGAAGCGATCAAAATCGTCGAGGAGTGCTTTGAAAGAGGAGAATTGAAGGGAGCAATATGGGGTTTGCTTGAGATGGATTTTAAATTAAAGGAATTCGACTTGGCACCTTATACAATATGGCTGATTGGGTTGTGTCAAGCTCGCAGGCTAGAAGAAGCAATGGATATTTTCCATGTTCTTCGGGAGTTCAATATCACTGTCACCCCTCCTAGTTGCGTGAAGTTGATACAAGGTTTATGTTCTCAGGGAGAATTTGATCTGGCCGTAGATGTTTTCCTGTATACCATAGAACATGGATTCATGCTAAAGCGAGGATCATGCAATGAGCTTCTTTTGTCTCTGCTATCGCAGAAGTATGTAAAGCTTGTTTATAATCTTCTGGGGAAAATGGAGGATGCAGGTTATGATTTGGATGCCCTGCTGTTTGTGAGAACAAAGTCGCTCTTGCAGTATCATTTAAATGTTCATGAATCAGCTATGTCAGGGCAGGATGCTGTTGATTATCAAATGGCTTCGCCGGGATAAATCTAGTGTACTTGTGACGACAACTCTCATGGTTTTGCTAATTACAGCAAGGACTGTAGAAGCTCTGACAGTGTGCAGGAGACAGTGAAATGTGTGGCAATTTCTTTCTGATATTGAGTTCCCACAATTTTGTCCGAAGGCCTGTTGAATCTGAAGTCTTGGAAGGATGAGGGTTCTTGGCAGGGTTTTGGTGCGTCACGTACTCACGTCTCTCATCAACAATGCAATCTGCTGATCTATGGGATTGCAGAACATTGAGGTGATTGTAACTGATTGAGGCAGTTTTAGTATACTCGATGGACATCATAGTGTCCAAAATCTTGTACTTTATACCATTGAGAATTCTGACATGTTACATTGGTTTAGTGTAGACTAATAAGATTGTTACATTACTGAATTTTACCGAAGGGGAAAATATTTGAGCCGTTATGAATGAAATGATCGAGCAGCTTATCAATACAACAAGGGTTTGTTCTTTTCAAGTTATTACAAGTACTTGTCATGGGCATTCTATACTAGTGAGCATTCATCAGCACTTGTCAGCAACAATCATCTGCAATATCAATGTTATTTCAATTTTGGATAACATTCCTCACAAGTTTACTGATCCCTTTCCCAACTTTGTGTATATATTTAGTTTTCTGGACCAAATGACAGGTAACTAGTTTGCATGTCCATTGCTCTTATTATTAAAATTCTAGTTCTACTTATTCAAAATGTTCAGGAAACAATGAAAAAGACCGTAGTTAGGGTTGGGGTTTGCCGTTCTTTCTCTAGCATTGATGCATTACACCCCCCTGTTTCGCCCTTCCCACTTTATTTCTTAGTTTTTGCCATGCAAATAAACCTGCGGATGTTGAACTCATCGTTATTAATTTCTTTCTTATGCACACAGGTCATGTGGCAGAAAAAAATGTTCTGCCATGGATCTATAGTTCATTTGTTGATTTGGTTCATCATGGTCATTGGACTATGCCTATGGAATCAGAGATCGGTACAATTAGTTCTTTGCACAAGGTACTTTTGTTTGAACTTTTTCTGGACAGGCTGTGATTGCTGTCTATTATTCAGAATTGTAGATTGTGCACTTGTGTTTTGGTGAATCCCCTTTTCTAACTTTGGCAATGGATTCTACTGTTACCATGGCCTCATGGGATAGCTGTCATGTTCACATGCAGGAATGTCCAAACTGAATAATGTCGATATAATTTACTATGTTTGGCACACACAACCGCGCGCGCGCACACACACACACACACAAAGAGAAGATGCTAAAGGTTGTTGGTAATGTCTTTGATGCTGGTTTCATGGTGTAGTTAGTGCCACAAAGTAAAGTGCATCATATGAAGTCTCGAATTGCCTGGTCTCTTTTTGAAATATGGTGATCTCTGATTCTCCGTGCATGTGGTAGAACAAGCTTTCCTTTTGACACAAAACTAAACAAGATCTCGCATTATGCGTTGTGATTTGTGGGTGATTACCTTTTGATTATCACACTGAAGATGTTAGGTTAATTTCCAGTTTTCAGTGCAGAATTCGGATTAGGGCGTGGGGAGGTTGCTACTTGCCAGCGTACTTCTCTTTATATTTCAGCACCATTTACTCACACAATTAAAGAATCATTCCATGTATAAGCATACGTAGGCATACCAAATTGCAGTTATGGCTGCTAATACCAGTGCTCATAGTTCTTTCGACTGACATGTTTGCTAATACCTACAGCTGAAGCTGGTGCTCGTAATTCTTTTAGGTGATCTTATATTTGTTAAATGACACACATTGATGTAATTGGTACATCTGTTGTGTGCTTATGATAATTCCTTTTCGCCCTTTTTTCTGGGCACTCTGTTATGTTCAAGTGTGGACAGATGCATGATAACAAGCAACACCTTGTTAGACTCTATACTGTATTAGCGCTGGTGGTTGATGAGGAGAGTTGTCTCAATTCCATTCAAACTGCGACAACCTCAGTCTAGCTGGGCAGTTCACACACGACTCCCGCCTTCCATAGACAGTCTTTGTACATCTCAACGTAGCCGTATGTCTCTTATCCCTGTGCATGACCCCAAAATCGTGCATCTGGTATAACTTCCATCATACGGCTACGTTGAGATGTACATGGAAGTTCCATGTAAACTTTTGTTTCCATGAATGAAAGAATTGCTTTTTTCTAACCATTAGTCGTTTGGCGCGTTGTCTCACTTCTCTGTCTTCACTCCACGTATTTTTACATATGCAATATTAACTACTTATCGTAACGACTTAGCATATCTATATATATTTCTTCGAGTGATTGCTCTGCGAGTGCCATCGAGAGATTATGATTGCAATCCGCATGACATTAGTAACACAGTATGTCAGAAAATGCCTATTAAGCTTTACAAATACAGGACTGCAGACTGAGATTGCAAGATGCAAAGTAGAACAGGAAAAAGAACAAGAAAGGAATGAAGGAGGAAACAAAAATGGAAAGGGAAGTGATATTCAGCTGTAAGACACTCATCTAGGGCTTATTTAGGTTAAAGTTGCTTTCTTTATGTTACTTGGAAAAGGGTGTTCATTCTAACTTGATAGATTAACTGAGATGGGTTTTGTGGTCGGCTTTGTATGGTTTGCTTTCTCTCCTTTAACTTTTAAGGCATCCTTATGAAATATCTTAACTGTGTCAAAGGTCTCCCTTGGTGCTTTGGGCTGCCATGTTATGTTCTTTGTTAATTTACTTACTTTCTGAACGCTATCTAAATTTACCAAATTTTACTATGTTTGATTGAAAGGGTATTTATATTCTCACCACCGATGCAACTTTTATTTACATATATGTACAAATTTCTGGGGAATTTTATTTTACCCAATACATTACCAATAGAAGAAAGCTAGTTGTACTTTGCAGGAAACATTACTTAAATCAGGTCTTGGTATTCTTGATAAGAAATGAGAATCTGTAACCATTTGTTATAGCTAATGATTTTGTCTGAATATGACATCCTTATATTGATTAATTATTTGGTAAGGAAAATTTAGAAGATCGATCTACGATTATCTTCTATCCTTGCATATCAATTATTTGGCAAGGAAAATATAGAAGATCGATCTACGATATCCTTGATTGTTGCATATAAGTTATTTCCTCTATACGAAGATGTGACTACAACTGCAACTCAAGAAAGCATGCAAATCATCTTAACAAATTTAAGGAAATTCGAGGTTGTCAATTTTTTGTCAAATTATTTTATAACAAGATTTGTATTTAGTGAGTTGTATGTAGCGATAGTAAATGTACTTGATCATTTCATGTGCCTCACTAAGAAGAGTTGTAAACTGTTATAGATTCATCTAAGGACTCAGGGTAGTTGATCAGTTCAAATAAGTTGAAATTGTACTTTTTAAACCAATATATATTACATGCACTTGAAGTTGTGTTCTGAGTTATATACAGTAAATAATCGAGTACATGCAAGTGAACAATGACCCTATTCGAAGCACGTGCTCTCATGTAATAAATTGCATAATAAAACAAAGGTGTCGTTGTTGGTGGAAGATCGTTAACTAGTTCAGTATTTTGTCTACTTTCATATTTTGATACTTGACATTAGTTTTCTTAACTTACTTACCAAGGTTCCATTGGAAAAAAAAAACCCTTATGTCGGTAATACCATGGTCCTTGAATTGGTATTATGCTTTTGGTGTTTATGTAGACATCGATCCTTTTTTTTTTCACCCTCCACCCCACAGGGTGTTTGATATATTTCTCAAACCTTTCAATAGGTATCAAAACAGACGTGCTTACTAAATGACTTAATTGTCACATGCAAAAGATTATAGTCACATTAGGAAGTGATGAAATGAATCAAAGAAGCTCCATCAACCAGATCACCATTATTGAATTATGTAAATATTTATTCTGGATCAGAACTTTCAAATTTCACCATTATTCCAAGGTTCAAATCTTTTAATAAGTATCAAAGCATGTCTACCCTACTTACTAAACGAACAAATTATCATGTGAGAAAAGATCACAATCACGCTAGAAAGTAGCAATGAATCAAGGAGACTCCATCAGACAGACTACCATTATTCTAAGGTTGAAATACACCCACGGAAAGAAACGTATGCGAATATTCATTATGAATCAAAACTACAACTAGTGGAAAATCGTTGAGGATGAGATTAAATCCCAATGATTCAAGAATCAGGGAGCAACCTCTAATTAAAAAAATGATATGTATTCATTTGTAATGAACTTGAGAAATAAAAATAAAAATAAAAATATGCTATATAGCTTTGAATAATTTAATTTTTTGCCTTGACTCTAATAAATTGAACTGTGTTTCTACATGTGACCTAGCTAAACATATTTGGTATACAACTACATAAGATGATTAATGCCAAATGACTTAATTTGGTCTCTGAGTTTTGGTATTAAATGTTCGAGTTGTCCTTGGTGTGAGTTGTTGTTGCAATCTTAGCAAATGGTGGACCCTCTTTATATTTGTAAGGGCAATATGGAGTAATTTTTTTCGATTTGAGTTTTTTAAATCAAGTTATTGTCTTTTAGCTCTTACATTAATTTTTGTAATAATTCATTTTTTTCATTCTCCCCAACATTTGCAGTGATATAAAAAATACCGCTAAACTCGAGAATAAGATAAAAGGAGTATAATGACATTGTCATGCATCTTATAAACTAACGACTTTTATTACCATTTTTTTATTTAATCCAACTTTATCTTTTCCTATTTATTATTGCACCATTATTTTCTCTCCAACACCACTGTCAAAAATAATCCAACCATCTGACTAATTTTACGTCCCATTTTGTACGTAATGAGAATAGAAATGAGAACTCACAATAGAAATCAAAATGAGAATTTAGAATGGGAGTAAGAATGAGAATCATAACGAGAGAATGTATATATGTATTTCCAAGATCCTTATTTGTTATATAACAATTCAAAATGGGAATAAGTGAGAGTAAAATTGGAAATAAATGTACATTTACTAAAATACACTTGATTAATTTAATAGAGCTGGTAATAATAATTTTTTTTATAGGGGAAACAGGTGAAATTATATTGCAATTTTGTCTAACAGTACAGACTGAGCAATTTGTCCGGGGTACATCCCAAGCCAAACCTGTTCTTCCCCTATCGGGTGTACATCCCGAGCAGGTAATATTAATTAGATATGAAGATAATATTGACATTTAACATTGTCTATGAATTCATGCAAAAAATTACTCGGAGGTACCCTAACTTTTGGGAAAACTATTTTTCGATAACCCAACTTTTCAAAACTCATTTTGAGGTACCCTTACTTTTTGTGTTAATAATTATTTGATGCTTTTTCGGCCATCAATTTTATTAAGTGACCGAAATACCCTTATTTTTCTTCTTTAAGGGTATTTCTTAAAAAATGGAAGAACAAAGGTATTTTGGTCACTTAACCAAATTGATGACTGAAAAAGCACCTAATAATTTCTATCCCAAAAAGTAAGGGTATCCCAAAATGAGTTTTGAAAAGTTGGGGTACCTGAAAAATATTTCACCAAAAGTTAAGGTATCTCCAAGTAATTTTTTGGAATTCATGATATGAATTCCTACCCATCCCCTTGGTAACATATTATTGGGATTGAGAGTTTATATTACCATTCCCAATCTTCAATTTTTACAATTCTCACAAGTTAAAAATGGAAATTATATTACCAATTTATAAATTCCCATTCGCACCCAACTCCCTGGTACCAAACACCCCGCTATTTTATTGGTTATTCGAAAAAAAAGAAACAGATTTTGACATTAACTGGATACTCAAACACAATATTTTTCTTTTTTCTATTGTCCGAACCCTATTTTAACCCGGATTAAGTTCCATTCAAATTGTCCAATTGAAAAAACCAAATTCATACATCAATTTCTCTTCCAAACTCAACCGACCCAAATTCAACTGGACCCGAACTTTTACCTGCACTATCGTCCACTTTTTCCCTAAAAATAAAATGAATTGCAAGATGGAATGGAGTACAACTGTACAAGAACAATGGGGTAAATTTTTGTTTCATGTAAAAGGAAAGAATTTATAGCATCAAATGCACAACACCAAAACACTAAGAAAGGCATCAACATTCAACAGTGACTTCTGAACAGTGATGTCATTAAACGACAATGGTGGACTGGTCGCAGTACAAATATGACATGGCCCATCACTGTTTACAAATATACACATTACACATACATACATACCCATCTTAATTTAAACCCCACATGCCCACATTCTGCATGATCCATCATCATTCACCATCATAAAGCCTAAAACCTTCAACATTCCTGCACAGTCCTACTTCCCAAAGTATACATACCTTTCTTAAAGAAGATTATTTCATCTTTTTAGGCAAATAAAGGATTAAATTTCAATTTAAAAGGGAGATACTTTTCCCAAAACTCAAATTCCTCTCCATTGTTTGTTTTTCCTCACTTTATAAGTGCCTCAACTGCCTACCCACTGTTCAGACGTTCAAACTCTGACAACCCCGGTATTTCCTTGGTAAGTTTCAAGAATTCAAATCTTTTTGTGGTTGTTTTTTCGAGAAATTGTGTTTGTATTGATGAATGTGTATGACTTGTTGTAGAAAGTTGAGTGTTTGGGAATAAGGGTTATCTTGATTTTTGTGTTTTGTTGTATACCCATTTGATTTTTTGGGTGTTTGATCATCTGGGTATGTGGGGAATTTGCTGGGTTGAGTTTTTGGGTGTTGGAAAACAACTGGGTTTCATGAATGAGAGTTGTTTGATTGTTTGGAGAATTATAAATTGAGAATGTTGTACTGATCAAGTAAAGTTTGTGTTATGAATTGTACGGTATAGAGAAGAGAAGAGAAGAGAGTCAAAACAATGGAGTTTTGCGGGACAAAAGAACACTCCTCTGCCCTTGTTCCTTTTGCTAGAAGGTACTTTCTTTCTTCTGTTCATCTGAAAATCCATCTTATTCAAACCCCTTTTTTGGGGGAGGGGTAATTTTTGTGGGTATTTATGTAATCTGGATAGTTGAAGAAGTTTGTTTTTTCAACTTTAGATTGTAATGTACTAAAGTAAAATGTCTCTGTAAATCTCCTCTAGTTCTTTTGTAAAACTTGTGTCAATCGGTATCAATCTCTCTAAATTTTGGGTAAGACTACTACATTCGACCCCTCCATACCCTGTGTGGGTGGGATTTCGGAGTGTTGGTTTTGGTTTGGGTAATTTTTGTGGCATCTTTGGTTGATTGTGTTATTGTTGGGAAAAAGTTTAAGCCTTTTACCCCATTTGTATTTTGAAATTACATTGATGTTGCAGCTACCAAATTGAGGCATTGGAAGCAGCAATGCAGCAGAACACAGTTGTGTTCTTGGAGACTGGTTCTGGGAAGACATTGATTGCTGTCATGCTTCTTCGCAGCTATGCACATTTGTTGCGAAGGCCGACTCAATCCTCAATCGCAGTCTTTCTAGTGCCTACTGTTGTTTTGGTGAACCAAGTATGCCAAATGTTTCTAAATTTCGTTTAGTTTTTGAAAGGGGGGAAAAGGAAATGATATGAAATCAAGGGATGCTCGCATTTGATCGTTGTTCTGTCTCTTGGATTTTCTTGGTGTTTGATTAGCAAGCTGAAGTTATCAAGATGCATACGGACTTGAAAGTGGGAACGTACTGGGGAGATATGGGAGTTGATTTTTGGGATGCTGCGACGTGGAATCAACAGTTAGAACAATATGAGGTGGGTTGCTAGTAATTTTTGCTACTTTGGTGTAACGAATACTCCGAAATCCCGCCTAGGCAAAGTATGGAGGGGTCAGATGTAGCAGTGTAACCCCTATGTTTTGCAATTTAGAATGACTAGTCTCAATTGACCCATGATTTCAAGAACATTTTTTTGTGGGTGGGTTTTTTTTTGGGGGGGGGGGGGGTTAATGGGAATGACACGACTATGAATTGAAGGTGATTGTTATCGACTTATTGTATTGTGCTCTTAAATGACATGGAATGGATGTGTTAGTTGTAGGAACTTTGCTTTCACCGTTGCTAAGGGTTTGCTTGGTTGGATGCCATCAGCCATGCAATACAATGATAATCGCCATGTTATTCTCATAATCGTATTACAATGTTTGGTTACATATGAGCCTTGTAATCAAAATTACATTGTAAGCGAAATAACCTTTATTAATGTGATGGGGATAACCTGCACTAACGTATGTTAGTTTGATTACTATGTTAAAAACACCTCATATATTCATATAATATCTTAGTTTGAGTTGATGCTCTTGCTTTTCTCACATGCACATCCATTTATCTGTCTCACTTTCTCTCTTTCTCTCTCTCAATTTTATTGCATTTGTAATTTCCATTTTAAGAAACCAAACATGGTAATACTGTTACCTTTTCATTTGCGTAGTTGATTACATTACATTATTGGTTGCATTACACTAGCATTACATTACATACAACCTATGCCATGTAAATTGTGTTGGTATGCATTTAACACCCTTACTTTAAATGATACGATTGTTATGCCGTAGATTTACTGGGAGTTGTTGTTGATCGTGGCATTGATCAACTTATTTATTACCTTTGATGATTTGTAGAACTATGCGATTTTCAATTAATTAGCTCTTGTTGTGGTCTAGGTCCTGGTCATGACACCACAGATCCTGCTGGACGCATTAAGCCACACATATATCAAACTCGACATGATCAAAGTTTTGATATTTGATGAATGCCATAATGCGAGAGGAAAACATCCGTACGCGTGCATTATGAAGGCGAGTTACCGCTACTCATTTACTACTTATCTAGCTGGATTCGGCACCAACTCTTCATTGTACTTGTGGATGCAATTTTCAGCACATTTTATGCTACACTTTGCATTTTGATATCAAACAATTGTTTTTGTTCAGGAATATCCTTGAATGCAAATATTTAGATTGTTTAATTCTGCGTTGGATGGAATTTCTTACGGTATTTCAGGAAGTAGGTTAAAACAATGTATTTGGTTAAAGAAATGGATGTATCTCATTTACTGCAGGACTTTTATCATCGTCAATTGCATACTGGCAATGTCCCTAGGGTATTCGGCATGACTGCTTCCCCTATCAAAGCTAAAGTCAAAGGTAAAGTTGCTTCTTCTTGTTCTTTTACCTTCTTTTGTTTTATGGTTCTGTAAAATACACCAGAGAGTGTTTCCCTAGCTAGCAATTATTCATTCCTTCTTGAATAAATGCAGGCTCTGGCTTCTGGATAGATATTAAAGATCTAGAAGATCTTATGAACTCAAAGGTTGTTATTTTTGGTGTTCTTTGTGTCATATTATTGTCGAGCGTCTTGCTTGGCCCTGGAGATACAATTTCGGTTGCTTTCTGTTTGATTTTGTTATATATTTGTTCTTAACTCTAGGTCTACACTTGTGAATCTGAGGCTGTGCTGGCTGAGTACATACCTTTTCCACATGCAAAGGTTCAGTTTTATGATGCAAACGTTCCAAGTACTACACAGAACCTTCTCCTTCAAGGCGTGAGCAATCTCAGTAAAAAGGTATGTATAGATTAATAGCGAAAAGTACTTTTAAAAACTTTGACTGCAAACTTCTCAATGTATATAATGATTTATCATGTGAAACTACTATCAATAGATTCATAGCGAAAAATACTTTCATAAAAGTATAGTCTTGTAAATTTTTCGAAAGTATATTGTTATAAGTTGATGGTTAAAGTCTTGCATTGGAGATCGTGGAAGTCAAAAGTGAACCATGGACTTTTTTAGAATTTATATGGTCTTGATCAAGAAATGTAGTTAATATATTTGGTTTATAGATAACCACTGTGTGGTTTTGAGTTGTTTGGCCTTTTGCTTTCGAACGTACTAATCTTAGTTTCACCTGTAGCGCATATACGCTCTCACAGACATGGAGATTGAGCAAACAAGAGAAGGGTCTGTATCCAGTAAACTTACTAAGCTGTCCTCTACATTTCGGTTCTGTTTAGAGGAACTTGGTCTGTGGCCAACTCTAAAGGTACGTCTCTTCTGTTTTATGGGTACATGAGTCATTCTGTTGTGATATGTGAATGTTTGCTTTTGGTAATAGGCTGCCGAAATACTCTCCTCCGAACAAACTGATATTTTCAGCTGGGGAACCCTAGATGCCCGTGGCGAAAGTACCATAAAAGCTTTCAACACTGATGTGCTGAACCATTTGTCTAGCTACATTCCATCTGGTATCTTTAGTAGTAGCTTCATCATTTTTTTTTTCAAATGAGCGACAATAAGTTCAGTTCAAAAACATTTAATAGTAGTTTCTCATGGATCTTGAACAATGCTTGTTTTTCTCCATTGATGCCTTCTTGTACACGTAGGTTCTGACTATTCAATCTCGGATGTAAAGGCTAATATGGATTCCGGGATTGTCACTTCGAAGGTGCTATGCCTAGTGGAGTCTATTCTAGGATACCGGTAAGATACCCGTGATTTGACCTCAGCTTAAATATCATTAGTTTCTAAGTTTGTAGTTATTTTTAATGATGCCGATTGTTCCTCATATTCACCTATCTAAGATTCTGTTGCAATGAAAGTACGAGGAGAAACTTTACTTATATGGCTGAAAATGTTTTCCTTTGCTCATGGAATAAGCAAAATGGAAACATATGTCCCTGCCATGATGCTTCGGATCTTCTTTAACTCCTTTTCTAGCAACCTTTGCCTCAGTTTCACTCTGACTCGTAGAATGCTTAGATTTAGAAACATGCAGTAGTACTTTAGTGTGTAATGCGCATTCATGCTTGTTTGCATGATTACACCACTAATGTATGTTGTGCTTTTAGCAGACGATGAGTAAACTGTCTGACTATTTGTGCTTACCTTAGTCAAGATTTTGTGGATTTTTGTTACAGGTCGGTGAAAGATTTGAGGTGCATCATCTTTGTTGAACGGGTTATTACTGCAATGGTTCTCGAATCTATTTTGGACAACCTACTTTCTAAAGAAAGTGGCTGGAGGACAAGATACATAGCTGGGAATCAGTCTGCATTGAAATCACAGAGTAGAAACGAACAAAATAAAATTGTTCAAGAGTTCCGGAGTGGCGCAGTAATGCTCTTTCCTATTCTACTTTGGCTTTCTTCCTTTCATAGATTCTCCTTTTTTATGCAATACGGTCTCGGCTTTGGTACTTCTGTAGGTGCAAATCCTCGTTTCCACCTCCATTCTCGAAGAGGGGTTAGATGTCCAAAGCTGCAACTTAGTAGTCCGTTTTGACCCCTCAGTCAATGTTTGCAGTTTCATTCAGTCAAGAGGTCGGGCGAGGAGGCAGAATTCGGAGTTCCTGCTGATGGTGGAAAGGTATGTTCTGTAACTTCTGTTGTTGTTGCCAGTGTAGGAAGCTGTAGTAGACTAACACCCCAATGGCCGGAAAGGAAAATAACTAAGGGTGCGCTTGGTTTATCTTCCAGAGAAAGTTGGTCAACTTTCCCAAGCTGACAAACTTTTCTATGTTTGGTTGTATTTAAACAAATCGAAAAATTTTGACGCGCGGTCCTTTATTTTACACTCAATCTTAGGAAAGTTTTCCGCAAGAGAGTGTAGCGAAAGTTTTTACGGAAAAACTTTCCCTGGATTCTACCAAACCCCCCACATAAACAGAAAATAAAAGAAACAAGATTTCTCTGGAATGACTGTTTGATGCGGATGGTTATGGAAAATCTCCCCTATTTAAACAGAGATAGACATAATTTCAGCGCGATGCAACCTAATGGTTCTTTTAATGGACAACAGGGGAAACGTTTCTGAGCTAGATCGTGTACAAAAATATCTCTCAAGTGGTGAAATAATGAGGAAGGAATCTTTGGACCATTCCTCGATCCCTTGTCAACCTGTTACTTACGATGAATTCGACGAGATATTCTATCATGTACCAAGCACAGGAGCAGTTGTGACTCTGAGTTCCAGTGTCAATCTGATTTATTTCTATTGCTCACGGCTTCCTTCTGATGGGTATGCTTCATGCAAATTTGTCGATTTTGTTATCCTTCTATGTTTACTTCGTATTTACTGAAAAAGTGTCGTGTTCCCATTCTTAGGTATTTCAAACCATACCCTCGTTTTACCATTGACAAGGACATGGGGACGTGCACTATACAATTTCCAAATAGTTGTCCAATACGATCAGTAACTATTGAAGGCAACAAAAAAGTATTGAAGCAACTTGCTTGCTTGGAAGCATGCAAAAAGCTTCATGAGATAAAGGCCCTGACGGACAGTCTCGTTCCAGATATTGTTTGCGAGGAGTCTCTTACGCAAGAACTCGGTACTCTTCTGACTTGTCCTTGGACATCGTAATACTCTTTGTGCAACACTTTTGTTTGGACTGGGAAGCTCACTTGTGCTTTCCTGTTGTCTAATGGCAGAAAAAGAACCGTACGATGACAATCAGCCGAATTTTACCCCACCTGAATTAGTTGGGACTGGTCCTGGAAGTTGTTCTGCTGTGTATTACTGCTACTTAGTGGAACTGAAGCCGGACTTCTATTCTGACATCCCTCTGCACGACATTGTTCTGGCAGTGAAGAGTGAGCTTGACTCTGACATCGGAAACATGCAATTCGATGTGACTGTTGACTGGGGTACCATATCTGTGCACGTGAAATATTTGGGAAGAATAAGTCTCTCTACTGAGCAGGTAATTGTCTGATTTGATACTAATATACTACTATAATAACCCTCTTTGACAACTAGTTGGTAGTTGTTTGACTTAGCTTTTGCATGGACTACCTGTTTGTAGAAAAGTGTTGGAAAAAGAATAGTTGTTTGTGAGAAGCTATTTCAAAAAGCTACTTCAAATAGATTTTTGAAAATTAGCTTTTTGGGTCAAAAAAGCTATTTACCAAACACTTCAAATAGCTTTTTAACTGTAGTAAAAAGCCAATGGCGTGAAAAAGAGCTTTTTGAGGCCAAAAAGTTCTCTACCAATCTAAATGGACGCTTACTGGTATCGAATGGCAGTATGCATCTGCCCTCTAAACCAAAACCAAAACCAATATTCTAAAATCCCGCCTAGGCAAGGTATGGAGGGGTCGGATGTAGCAGTTTTACCCCTAAAACTTGCAATTTAGAGAGTGGTTCCATCTTTTTTTTCCCCCCAAAATAGAGTGTTTCCAATGAGCCAATATAAATGACCTTTTTCGCCCCATGGTTAGGTGCTCCTCTGTCAAGGGTTCCAAGCTGCAGTATTGAGCATTCTAATAGATCGTGACTATAATAAGTTGATGAAGACATTGGAGGGGCTGAAGAAATGGGAGAACAGTGAGAATGCACATGTTTCACGGTATGGCTATCTTGTTCTCCCGTGCCCCTGGCCCCGTGGAAGATCGCTCATTGACTGGGAGTCTATTCGGTCCGTGTCCTTACTAAAGAATCAAGCCAAAGCTACCCTCACAAATGGCTACCATAGATGCAACCCTAATCTTGTGTACACAAAGAATGGTTATGTACACAGTAGCTTGTTGGAAAAGTGTCTCGTATGTACGCCTCATAACGGTTACATTTATTGTGTATCCGGGTTTTTGGATGGTATGGATGGGAATTCACTCATGAGCAGGGAGAGGGACAATGAACTTATCACGTATAAATGTCACTACAAGACGCGGTACCCCATTTCAGCATTTCTCTTCATATAGTGTCTTAATATTATTTTTTAAACATTTGAGGGTAAATTTAGGTTGGATAGATTTTGGTAAATATTGGTTGGCAAAGTATTAGGAGAACGTGTATAATTTTGAAAATTTTGCAAAACATATAACAAACACTCATACTACACATTACCCAAAGTATTCAACTTTTCCAAAATTTCACGCGTTTCTCCAATATTTTGCCAATCAATATTTGCCAAAATCTATCCAACCTAAATCTACCCTCAAAGAACACACAGATGATTAACATGTTCAAATGACACATACAGGCATGGCATTGACCTGTGTTTCGAAGAGCAAACTCTGCTCAGTGGAAGACAAGTCTTCCGGGCTCAAAATTATCTTCGAACATGCAGGGAGAGGAGGGAAAGGGGTATGATTACTATTTACTAACTTTTGTTGTGAATGGCAAGTTTTCAATATTTTCATTTCAACAATCTTTCATTTTCTCTTATTTTAGGGATGTATCGATCGGACTCAACTATCTTCTCAAAAACCATGTCACTTTTAGTCTAAACTTGAAGATAATGCATGCATGCCAGTGTTACTAAAGTCAAGTGTTAATACATTGATAATAGCATTCCGATTCTGACAACCTGATTGCTTGCCTTCATTTTTTATTTCAGGGCCGAGTGGCGCCGCTGTTGAGCTTCCTCCTGAACTCTGTACTGTCATCATGTCCCCGATATCAGTCGGCACTCTTCACAGCTTCTCATTTGTGCCATCAATTATGCACCGTGTTGAATCTTTGCTTTTAAGTGCCTGTTTGAGAAGGATTATTTTAGATGACAACATGCAGAATCTTACGATTCCAGCCTCCAAGGTACCTGCATATTCCCCCCCCCCCCCCCCTTCCCCCCACTCTATTTGATAAAGGCTTGATTGATCAATTGGATAGCAATTTTTCGGCTAAGAGCTTGCCTTCAAGCAGTGAACTGCTCCTGAGGTCTTTACATGAGCATTATGTTGGAATTCTTCCCCGTATTATGAACCATTCTGACCTTTTAGGGTTTAGGGTTTACAGTTTTTCCCAAGCATTTTTAGGGTTTCTACGGTCAGGGTTTATGGTTACATCAAGTAGTGAACTGCTCCTGAGGTCTTTACATGAGCATTATGTTGGAATTCTTCCCCATATTATGAACCGTTCTGACCTTTTAGGGTTTAGGGTTAGGTTTTACAGTTTTTTCCCAAGCATTTTTAGGGTTTATGATTTTTAGCCCGTATTGTGAACCCTTTGGCTTTTTCATTGAGCCTTTTTTTTTCGGTCTTCCCCATTTGATGGAGCTTCTGATTTCTGTTGGATAGCAATTTCTCGGCTAAGAGTTTACCGTGGAGTAATTTTACTGCTCTTGAGTTTCTACATTAGCACTATGCCCTCCTCCCCAAATAAATCAAAAGAAAATTTTAAAAAGGAAAAAAAAAACACAAATCCCTAGAAATTGCTGATGGGATATTGACCTTATTGTGATTGGCTCTATTTACGCATATGTAGGTTTTGGAAGCTATTACTACCAAACGTTGCCAAGAAGGGTTCCATCTTGAATCCCTTGAAACACTTGGCGACTCCTTTCTAAAATATGCAGTTGGTCACCGGCTTTTTATTCAGCACCAGAACAACCACGAAGGACTTCTTAGCATCAAAAAGGACAGGATAATTTCAAATGCTGCCCTGTGCAAGCTCGGGTGCCAGAAGAAGCTTGCGGTACTGATATCGAGTTATGTTGGTATTCTTTTTTTTCTTTTGGGTTACAGAATATCAACTTATGTGCATTTCATGTGTAGGGTTTTATCCGGGATGAATGTTTTGATCCTAAAATTTGGACATTCCCCGGTGATCTCTCTGAAGAGTGCAGTTTGGAAGAAGAGCTTCTCTTTAGCCCCAGAAAGATGTATTCTAGAGGAACTCGAAAGATTAAAAGCAAGAGAGTAGCTGATGTTGTTGAAGCACTAATCGGTGCGTTTCTTAGTACGTCTGGTGAGGCAGCAGCCTTGCTCTTTATGAAATGGGTGGGTGTAGAGGTGGAGTTTTCCTGTGCACCGTACCAGAGAAACTTTCGGGTTCAACCCCACGTGCATGTTAATGTGGATCATTTGGAGTCCCTTCTGAATTACAAATTCAGGGACGCGTCTTTGCTGGTTGAAGCATTGACTCATGGCTCGTATATGCTACCGGAAATTCCAAGGTGTTATCAGGTATGTTTTGGCTTCGTTGCTCTTGTCTTCTTCCTTATTTTCGCCAAATGTACTTGTGCTCAGTGGATCAGCTAGGGTAGAAATTCGGGTCTGGGTCAGTTTTGGTCGGTCTAATCGGTGGGTGTTGAAATTTGGACGAGAAATTGATAACTGTTACCTGGTTTTTGGGGTCAGTAATTCGGATGGACCTATATTTGGGTCAAATCCGGTTTTGGACAATGGAAACATGAGAAATGTTATGTTTGGATTTTCTGTCAAATCTGTCAATATCGAAATTCCTACAAGAAATCCGTGACCATACCTTTCATTTTTCTCTAGGGTTTAGGATTTAGGAGTAGTAGGCAATGAACGATTTCTAAATCTTGGGCCAGTTGGAACCAATCTCTCGTAATTGCAAAATTTAGTGGTAAGACTTCTACATTCGATCCCTCCATACTTCGTGTGGGCGGGATATTTGAGTATTGGTTTTGGCTAGGACAAATTTGAGTATTCGGGTTGGTCAAAATTTTACCTAAACCTTTGTTAGAGATCAAGTTATGTTTGATAATTGATGGTCTTCTCTGAAATATCAACCTTTCCCAGACGACAACTATTTAATAATCTGCTGAATTTGTGTTTTTGTTGCATGCAGAGACTTGAGTTTCTGGGCGACTCTGTATTGGATCATCTGATTACTGTACACCTGTACTGGAAATACCCGGGAATGTCTCCTGGCTTGTTGACAGATCTTCGGTCTGCCTCTGTAAATAATGATCGGTATGCACAATCTGCAGTGAGGGCTGGACTTCACAAGCATGTTCTTCATGCTTCCCCACAACTCTACAAGCAGTTGCACGAAACTGTCTCTAAATTTGAGCAATCTCCCCCTTCAGAGACGGGTTCTGGATGGGAGTGCGATATCAACTTTCCCAAGGTAAGTTGTAAAACGTGGTCTTATTATCTACGAGCTTTTGAAATTTGGACGCGAAACAAGTTTTCAATGTCGTCGTTCAACGAATGTCAGTTTTTTCGTAAGGCAGACCTGAAAATTCCATGGTAGCTGAACGAGCTGAACATGACCCAATTTATTTGGCTGTGCTTATCATATTTATTGCTGTCTTATCTGGAAACTATTGTGCAAAAGTGGATTATTTCTTCTTAATAAAACACTTTGCCTATGCCAAAACTGACCCGACTTGAATGACCCACCCGAACCCATCCCGACCTAGACCCAAAATTGCCAAAAATAGTTAGCCCGAACACGATGAGACCGAACCTGAGTTGACCCTGCCCAAATTTATCTTGTACCAAAGTTCGTTTTTAAACGATAATCTTATCTGACAAAAAAAATAAAGCAAAGCCGACCCGAAAATGACCCAAACCTGAACCTTGTTGACCCGAACTGATCCAAACCAAGTGACTCGATCGCCAGGTCTCACAAATATCCCAAAAGTCCTACTACAAAACGGGGTATGGGGGGGGGTCTGACGAGTATTTTCTGCTGTTGACAGGTGTTTGCAGACATCATAGAATCCTTGGCAGGAGCAATTTTTGTAGACTCGGGATACGACAAAGAGGCAGTATTCAAGAGCATAGTGCCCCTTCTGGAGCCCCTGGACACCCCAGAAACAGTGAAGCTGCATCCTGTCAGAGAGCTGTACGAGCTTTGTCAGAAGCACCATTTCGATCAGAAAAAGCCCGTCAAGACCAGGGAAAATGGCATGTATTCCTTGACGCTTGAGGTCGATGCAAATGGGGTGATACACAAGCATACTTGCACCGCACCCGACAAGGAAACTGCGATAAAAACCGCCTCGAGAGCCGTCCTGAAGTCCCTGAAGGAAAGTATAGGTCTAGAAACTCACAAAAGGAAAAGAGATGGCATGGTTGAGTAGAACATGTAAAACTTATTGTGCTCACATGTGATATGATTAGCAAGTAAATACGGGTCATATTCTTTGTGCTAAATGATTGTCGCCCTCCACCCTCGTAGAGGAATGAATGATTGCCAGGCTTAATGGCAGCTCTTTCAGCTTTTGCAGGAGGGGAAATTTTGTGCATGGTCTGTATGTTGGTGTATGAATGTGCAATCAATATGAAAGCTGGAACTTACTTGAAGTGAGAAAAAGAAAAAAGGTAACTGGGGAATGCCGAGTTTAATGGAAGATACAGTTATTGATTCGCAAATGTGAACAGCGAAATGTGATATGAATGTGGGTTTGTTTACTCTTTACAGGGGTTTTACAGAAAATACTTTGTGGAAGTTATGATCTTGGTTTCTGGTTTGTGTATTGATTTTGATTGCTTTTTTGCAGTTGGCAGCTGAATGAGGAAACGAAAGTGTAGCAAAAAAGGAGCGCTTGGATTCGATTTTTGACATCGGAAAAATGCACAAAAAGTCATGAAGTGTGGGACTTCGATTCGCTCAAAAAGGAGATATGTGCTGCAAAGATGTTTGGTACTTGGGTTTGCACCAGAGTGATTCAAGATGTTGAGAAAATGGTCAAAATTTGTCTTTGGAAGGCCTTAATTGCAAACAGGGATAAAAGCATTGAAGATGGGGTTGGTTGCTACTAGTTAATTCATGATTTGACCCACCAAATCTTAGCTTCCTACTTGTTAGTCTTACCACACTTAGATGCCTCTAATAAAAGCTGGTACATCGTACCAGCAAAGCATGAGGGTTGTAAATGAATCGAGTTTGACTTGGCCTCGGTTCGAAGCTCGTCGAGCCTGAAAAGTTGTCTCGCATTAGCCTGCCACACTGTTTTTCATTTTTTTAGTTAAAAGTTTTCAAATCAAAGCAAATATCAAGCAGTTTTTGGACCGTTATGCAACTTGACTAAAAAATAGCATTTTTTTTATAATAATCGAGTAATCGAGCAAAACTTAAGCATTAACACCTGATTTTACGTAGCTTAACTAGAAAATTAAAGAAAAATAATTACAATTATGCCCTAATATTGGATTTTAGACATCTGAATTAATAAAATTTGACCTATATCTATGGAGCTGGACCATAGACTATTTCCAATGTAAATACTTAAACAAGTTCTAGGCTCAAGGCCTCAAGCATGGCTCGATGAACCAGATTATTTGAAAATTGTGTCGTTAAATTGTAAAAATTTTAATCATAAATTTTTCAATGTATCCAATTGTTATGCAAAATTACTACCATTGGATTCGTAACGAAAAATTTTATTATAAAAGTATAATATTGCAATTGTTTATATTATTTAAGAAATTATTAATTAAAGTGTGATGTTGAAGACCGTAACAACCAATCAGGAGACAATTAATATGGAACAGAGGGAGTACTGGAGACTAACAAGTGCAAAGCTAAGATTTGAGTGAAATCATGGATTAACTTAAAGTAACTTGAAGCATTTAAATTTTAACCCATCCTTAATGCTCTTGTGCCTGTTTGCAATTAACGCCTCAAGGTACACATTTCACCAACATGGTGAACTGAAATTGAAGCATTGAGTAAACAAATAAATCACTAAGCTCTTGTGCCTGTTTGCAGTTAACGCCTCAAGGTACGGTTAGGGAGGGTTTTTTGAGGATTACAGTCACAAGCATTTTTAGGGCTTCTAGAGTTAGGGTTTACGGTTTAGGGTTAAGGCTATTTTATGTTGTAGGGTGGTTAGGGTTTAGGATTCTAGGGGTTATGGGTTTAGGGTTAGGGTTAGGGTTTAGGGTTAGGGTTAGGGTTTTTTAGGATTATGGCAAGCACTTTTAAGGTTTCTAGGGTTATTGTTAATGGTTTCGGGTTTAGGTTTACGATTAGTGTTTAGGGCTATTTAGAGTGTAAGGTTCAGCGGCTTAGGGCTTTTAGGGTATTAGGGGCTTAGGGTTTAGGAATATGGTTTTTTCAGGATTAGGGTTCCTAACATTTTTAGGGTTTCTAGTGTTAGGATTTATGGTTTATGGTTTTAGGGTTTACGGTTATTCCTCCACCTTCCATCAACAAAGCCTGTTCCTTTTCGAAAGCAAATTATTCCCTAGATATCGCTTTCTAGCCAAGGGTACAAGGTCTGATGTCTGCGAATGGCAACTGTGTTTCATTGAAGGCCGTAAGCCAATTGTGTATTTTGAAGAGAACTCAAATACAAACCAAAGTACAGGTAGTCATAGTACATGTCTGGCTGCAAAAAAATGGAGGGCAGGGGTCCAAAATTTTCATGTTTTCTTCGCTTTGCCAAACAACAGTCCCACTGAATAAGTATTCTTCTTATCTACAGCAGCTTCAACCCGCTTCTCACCAATCTGTGCAGAAAGTCACGCAGTGTGATCTTAGATGCAAAATCTCTTGCAAAGACACTCAAACAAGTTGAACGAAGTTTCAAAGGTAACCGAACATTTCCAATGAGAAATTTTCTAAAACAAAGAAAAGAAAAAATAGAAAAAGAAGGATGACAAGATGACTGGCATAGATTTTACTATTTTAGGAAATATAAAAGGACGATGGAGCTAGATTCAAGGAGACAGGCAGTCAGATTCAAAGTTTCGGAAAAGATGCTGTCAAAGCCTCATCCATCACGACTTTAAGATTTTCAACATCACTAATCAGCCACCTCATTGAAGAAAAGTAAACACCCAACCAGACCAAATGATGCGACTGAGCCGTCCTATTCTGAATAGCATTATTGCCATCATCATGGACAGCGCAGAATGAGTACGACGTATGACCATAACCCTACAAAGTACAAGGAGGGTCTATTCGTTCGAGAACATTGGCTACTGACTACAGCACAACAAACAGCTTTGGTACACTTTAATGAGTGTTCAATCCGTTCAGTAGTACTAAAAGTCTCAGTATTAAGGTAAATTTGCTCTTTAAATGTCTTGAAAATGGAAAACTAGATAATGCAGACTTGCTATTAATGCTCTCATAAGAAGAACACAATACCTTGTCCATAAGCCAAAAGCCAATGGTTGGCATGTACTGCACCAAATACATCACTGCGAGCACAGGCTGCCAAAGTAGAGAGATTTAGCATAGGGAAAAACGCAATCGGTGGAACAGTCAACATGAGTTTTTTATACAGAAAGACAGCACATGAGTTACGAGGAAATTCACCTGATAAGATATCCAAGCTTCTTTCAGGCCATGGCTTGCAGCAATTATTATAAGCTGAGCACACCTTTCCGCAGACAAACGCTTCTGCCATTAGTAAACAAGGATCTATCGTCATTAAATTGAAAGCCAAACTATGCCGAACCTATCGCTCAGTCCATTTATAATTTGGACCAACTCGCACTCATAGCACAGATTCAGAGAAGCATTAAGCCATACCATTTGTCGCTAAAAAAACAAGGTCTTCGCTTAGAACTGAATGCAGGAACATTTTGGAAGGGCCAATAAAGAAAGATTCGTTATCTGTTATAGCATAACAGCTTACAGGAAGTTATGAAAGATGAATCATTATTTCACACAACAAACCCTGTTGATATGCCTGGTTAGCTATTGCTTTATGCAGTGCAGTATGTATGTGCATTCCTTCTTCACAAAGAAACAAGGAAACAGTAGCTTTACTATCCTCTAAAATTCACTAGTATAAATAATGCGCTAACCAGTACTAAAGTACCATGAAACTAACCTCAGAAGACTTTGTTTGTGAAGAGCTTCCTGCATCAGAACCCTTTGTAGTCCCTATCGGACCAGGACAAACTACCGTCACCTTGATTCCTTTGTGAAAGAGCTATACAGATAGCAACAGACAAACACAAAATCCTGAGTGAATTATGAATGCCACACTCAAGAATAACCTCGCCACAAAAAAAGACACAAATGTCAGGAGCAAACATATGACCAGTGGACAAGTACTTTCATACCTAGCCCGTGTACTGAAAACAGCACCAAAACTAAAGACCTAGGGCTGGTAACACAGTGAGGATTACCTCGGAACGCAAGCTGTGGAAGTACCCATTGAGAGCAAATTTGGAAGCAGAATAAACAGCTTGACCTGGTGAAGGTGTCTTTCCAGCAGCACTACTCATCTAGGTTTCACACTAATCACATCAGAACGAAATCCAAATATATTTTAACTAGATTTGGTTAATAAAGTATTAAAAAGGGGTAGATGTACCATACCACTACAAAATGACCTTTGCCCCTCTTTACCATGTACGGTGCAAGCAGCCTAGTAAGGGATATTGTCCCAAACACATTGACATTGAACATAGCCTACAATTCAAAGAATTACCATATCAAGTAATGTATCACAATTCACAGGGTAAACATAAAATAAGGAAAACATGTCAACTTCCCAATACATTATCCAAAGTGATGTTAAAGCACAAATGAGTGCCAGCAAAATAAAGGAGTCTGAAATACCTTAAGACTTTCTTCGCCAACTTCCAGAGCTGCAGATTTCTGCAAAGATTTGAGAGGAAAACAATAAAAAAAAACCTCTTTGCTCAAAAAAGCTAGAACACGTCATAGGTATCAAAAGATGCACTAATGATGCGACAGAAGAGTTGTATGCTAGCAAATGATCACATAAATCTATCCACTGCTTAAATTACAGGTTTATAAGATGGTAGAGTGACACCTAGGGAGGGGAGAAGCATTGTTAAGGAAAACATAATTCGAGGATCCTTGACCACATAATACAAGAAGCCATAACAGTTATCTGGCTAAAACAGCGGTGAGAATATCAGAGTCACTCAATATATTCAGATGTCTGTCTGAAGCTCAGATGGGGTTGTTGAAAAGCATCACAGTAATATGTCCACATCATTGTTTTTGAGGGTAAAAATTGTTTGACGCTTCTAGAAACAAGTTCACTACTTATTAGGGCAAAGGTGCCTACATCTCAAGACCGTGCTTCAGAGGGAACCACAATACTCTAAATATTGTTGAGGTTCCTATGAGGTACAACTCTAGTATCTACAACAAAAAACCAAAGGATAGCCAGCTAGTTCAAGAAATCTATGAAGTAATTGGCTTCTAACAGTAATTAGACATGGAATGAGCTGGATAAGACATATGCAGAATGTGCCTTCTCCCATTAATGAGCAAACCTCGACTCTTATGGTAGCCTTTAAGTACGAATCTTCGGCAATATATGTGCGTACAGTACGTTGTCACCAAAACTAGTTCAATACTTCAGTTTCAGTGTAGTACACTGGCAACAAGTATATGGATATCATTGCCATAACATATATAATCACTTTCACATAGGCGCAAACATGCAAGGAGTACATGACATCAAGCATGATAATTCACATACCGGACGCTCATACGCTGCATTGTGGAACAAGTAATCAACACCAGAATCAGGGAAGAAGGACTCAGCCCTTTCAACCGCCTCCCTCAGAGTGTCCTCTCCAGATGCCAAGTCTAAAGGCAAAATCTTGACCTCAGCCGGAGCATACTTACCTAAAACAGTCCAAATATGACTGAATCAGCTAATAGAGCATGAGCGATAAGTTACTATTTACATAACACTTACCATGTAATCGAATTCAGGAGCATACCAGTAAGTTGGCTTTTGACCCGCTCCAATTCAGCTTCATTTCGTGCAGATAGAATAAGCTTAGCCCCTAAGCTCGCCAACTGCCTCGCTAGAACCTCGCCTTCAAATCGAAATTTTTTTTTAAAAAAAAAGAAACAGTAAGAGCCATAAGAGGCTATTTATCTTGATTATTTCTCTCCTTGACCTACATTCATTACACATTTGCCACATTCTCCTCCCATGTTCTTAATTTTCTGTAGCACAACAAAATCTTGCCTTTTTCCTTTTGTTAATTAAACTACAAAACTTGGTGAATCAAGGATGTCCAACAAGTCGTATTTGAACATGATGATTTAACAGTCCATTTCTATAGCTAAGCATCAAAATTACTCTTCAAAACTACTGATTTGAATTTAAATAGCATTATGTCTAGGATGTCGTAGCTGAACCTGATGATTTAACAGTCTATTTCTATAGCAAAGCATCAAAATTACTCTTCAAAACTACTAATTCACATTTAAGTGGCATTATCTCTAGAAGCAGGGAATCATAAAAGAAGCAAAATCAGGAGAATAAAGAAGAAATCGACACCAACCTATTCCACGGCTAGCTCCAGTAATCCAGAAAACCTACATTTGATTCCATTCACGCCAAAATCTCATCAATAGCGAATTCGTAATCGAAGCAATGAACTTAACCTTCCAAAATGTTGAGAAAAAAGCATCATATTGAATGATTACCTTGTCTTCAACTTCTTCGCGCTTTACGTGCTTCTTTGATTGCAATGTGAAATCAGCTGCGACGAACAGTTAAATCAGGCAACCAAATGAATAATTGCAGACATTGGGAGACAGAGAGGGGGGGGGGGGATGAGAGAGAAGCAAGGAAATACCATCGGCATTGACGAACTTGAAGAGACGATTGAAGATTGAGAGGGTGATGAAGAGGAGTAGTATCAGAAATATCATTGCTGAGTATTTGTGCTGATGAGTGATAAGGAAATTCTGCTGTAACTCGGGCTTGCATCCACTCAGTTTCAATTTTCAACTCGAACCAGAATAGAATGGTACGATACACACTCATGTATATTATCTGCTCAAGGAGTATATGCTCCAAGAAAATTTTGAGTTAATAATAATAATCATCATATGCTCCGGGTGCTCTTAATAAATTACAACGATATATCAATTATAAGTTTGAGTTAAAAGAACTCGGTGTTATATTTGACTTTTAACTTTGATTTTTTTAATTTAAATAATCTCAACTTTAAATTGTAGAAGTTTCAATAGTCATGAACTTTAAAAATATCATGTCACCCAATAACTCTTCTCGTCATGAAAAGGTCTATAAGAGGTCGGATATGTTTTTACAATCTACACTTTATTTGAAAAGTGCAATATGCAGACAAGTACAAGTAAATACAATTAAATACCCGTAAATGTAGGTTAGCACATAAATGTAAATTGGTGCAACTGAATGTAGGTTAGTACATGTTAATGTTGACAAGTAAAAAGCAGTGTAGTTAACAATACTTAACATGGTAAATTTTAAATGAAGTGGACTATAGGTGAGTGCAAGTAAATATCGAATGGTGCAGTTGTGCATAAATATATGCAATTACAAATATGGCTAGTTGGATATTCAAATATTCTAAAGAACATGCTCTCAATCCATAATATTTACCTATGTTCAAATTATGTTGGATAAAAATAAAGCCTTTAATGGCTTGTATTGGCAAGATACTTGCATGCTAAAAATCAAATTGATACTTGGATGATAAGGCAACAACAGTAAAGAGTCATGGAAATATATTGATTCAGAAAAAAAATCAACAAATCTAATTGATTTTTTTAGTGTCACTCTTAGTTATCTTTGGTATTTTGAATCCGCCCCATTCTTTTGTGCATTGCGTTTATGTTGTATTTGCGTTTGCGTTGCGTTAAGTTGCGGTGGAAATAGTTAAAAAGTAATGGTAATTTGCGTTATGTTGCGGTAAGGTTGCGGTAAATTGCGTTGCGTTTGGGTGCGTTAACGCATAAAAGAACGGGACCAAATAGTTTATTATTTTGTACAAGTTTAATTATAATATTATTTCAAACTTTATTTGATATTTTGACACTTCTTAAATTTTACTCAATTAATAAAAGAAAAATAGAACTTAAAAAAAATGACCATCAGGGTTTTTAAGGTTTGGAGATGAAGCAATGACTTCAATGTACAATCCAATAAAAATTGACTCCTTCAAGATAGTTTGGAGCAAAAATCTCGTAAAACTGAGTTTACTAGCAATAATATTGGCTTTAAAGGTCATTAGCAATCAAGGGTCAATAGTAGTGTTTTCTAAGCTGCAATAGACAAGTTGAAGAAGAAAAAGAAAGTAGGAGTATTCTTTAGAATGTTGGGGTTTGTGTGCGTCGTTTTGAGATGCTATATAATTTTGTGTTTGAGCTATTGTTAATTGTGGGTTTATTTTTGTTGTTGTCTAGCTGTTGTTTTATCCATTGTATGGATTTGACTTTTAACCTCGTTCAGACTTTGAATAATCGAAAAAAAAGGGTTTTTGGATGCTAATATATTGAACTTTTGGGGTATTGGACAATAGTGTACTGAACTTTGATCTTGGACAATAATGCACTAAACTTTAAAGGGTGCTGAACAATAATGCACCCAGAACAATTTCGACGATTGGTGACGATCATATGTGGCAGACCGACAAGATAAATTGGCTAAATAATATCTAAATTTATGACATGTCAACTAATTTACACAAAAAAATGTGATTTTATACAACTACAACAACAATCTCTTAACGAAAACACGTTTAAGACAATGTGATTTTATGTTTTTTCTACTCTTTTTAAAGTTGATTCCTTTTGCTGATGCGTGGATTAGCTGATGCGTCATAAGTTTAAATATTTTTGGGTCAATTCATCTCCTCCACTGCTACGTAGAATTATCACTGAGTTAGGCACTGACGAAATCGTTCTGGGTGCATTATTGTTCAATACCACCCAAAGTTTAGTGTATTATTGTCTAAGGTCAAAGTTCGGTATATTATTGTCTAGTACCCCAAAAGTTCAGTATACTAGCATCCAAAAACTAAAAAAAATATATGAATTGAGCTTTCTTAAAGTCATCAACGATAATGTGAGCAAAATTTTGTGACTCAAATACTCGAAATTGTTAAACCTGGGAAAAAACTGGTTTGGTCCAAATCTAATTTTGACATTATTTGAATATTCATATACAATTTTTTTTTTCTATTATCCGAACTCGATTTAACCCAAAATTTAATTTCATCCGAATTGTTCAGCCCGAAAAAATATAGTATTAAGATCAATTTCTTATCTAGGTTTTTACATTCACCAAATTTAACTTATCTCAGTTTTAACGGAACCCAAATTTTCCCAATAATTAAAAGCGTTAAAAGTTAGTTAGGCCCTAATGGGGCACCTCACTACTTATAAGTAGCGTTTTACCAGAAACCTCTGGGCAGTGGCCATATTAGTACAAAACCTTCCAGAATCCACTCTCTCGCCTCTCTCTCTCTCTGTCTCTCTAACTTCTTTGTAGGGCGAAAATGGCAGCTGCTCGTAGTGCGCTTCTGAAGTACTTGAGAGTACCAGTTCGTCCTCTTTCGCAAAACCCTAGCTCCCATTTCTCCCTATCTTCCTCCTTCAACAATCTCTTCCGTCGCAATTTCTCCGATGAGGTTCGAGGTACCTTCCTCGATAAGTCGGAGGTCACCGATCGCGTCATCTCCGTCATCAAGAATTTCCAGAAAGTTGATCCTTCCAAGGTTTCTCTCTATTTTCCTCTCTTTTCTTTTCGTATGATATCGTTGATTTTACTGTGAAATGTTGCCATCGATGACCATTTTGATGCTCTATCCTCGGGTTTTGATGCATTTGATGGGAAGGTTTTAACAAGTATTGTTTGTTTCTGTCTCTAATTGGAACTGTAGAACGATTCAGTACTCGTGTATTTGATTGGCTTTCAATTGATTGTCTTCAGCGATGAACATTCTGATGTTTCATCGTCATTTTCCAATGCAATTGGCTAGAGGAGTTAAATATGTGTTCTACTATTAAAATCCTAGAAGGCTAGGACCTTTGAGTCATGCAGTGTGGTAGATTTCTGAGCCAAATGCGTAGTGATGAAACAAGTTTGTTGATTACTTTGAATTATTTGATTGCTTGGTTCTGCTAGTTGGGGAGTTGAGATGGTCGGGTATTCATTGTTAGGTTTCTGCTTTGGGTTGTTATTTGTGGCGATTTCTTTGAATTGATGGCTTGGTTTTATTTGTTTGCTTTCTTTGCTGGGCAAGTAACAGCTTCAATTGTCATTTTTCTGGGTTTCTGTAGTGTTCTAAGTGACTGCCTTTGCTAGTTCTTGGACTGTGGATGCTTAGATTGTTTAAGGTTGTGAAGGAAGCAAATTGGGCATCAAGGTTCTAATTCCATCATTTTTTTTTTGAGTGTTTTACGTTGCTAGTCTAATATGTAAATATGTTTGTAGTCTATGACCTCTAATAAAGTAATAATATTCCATGTGGAAAATATTTGAGTATTGGAGTCATCACTGTGCTCAGCCGTTGTGTTAGTAGTGCCATAGCTCATTTGTCAGCACATTCTGATCATAATCAGCTGGGTCAGGCGCTGTGGCCAAAAAATTTTGTGTTATTCATTTGAATTGTTAGGAAAGTACTAGTTCAATTTCATGTTTCAATCCCATTGATAGAAATTACCAACCATTTGCTTAAGCACCAAAACATGCTTCAAAGCTGCACCAATCATGATTCACTTTGCTCATGCACTCTTTACTTCCTCCTTTGTGTGTGTGTCTTTTGTGTGTGTGTGTGTGGGGCATTAGTATTTAGTACTCTCCCTTTGAATAGATTACTAAATTGATCCTTATCCAATTATCCAGTGAATTCTAGTTCCTAGATGCATTCATTTGTGTAGCAACTTCTAGACTTAACATTGGCTTTCTAAAGAATAGTCATATCAGGGTTCACTTGTCTTTGAAGTTTAGTGTCCTTTATCATGCAGACCTCAGTCATCCCAATCTCAAGGATTTGGCGAGCAGCCTGTCAATGCAGTAGTCAGCTCTTTGTTTTTCTGAAAGTTAGGGTACCATGTTTTAACAAAAGGGGAGCACTCTTCGAGGCTAAACTCTTCTAAGAGGCAAAGCCTAGTATTTATGTGGTTCATTCATTGTCTGCATTATGTTTATTATCATTTGTTGCACCGGTACTTTGCTGAATATAAGTATGTGATGAAATATTGTTCCTGCCACCTGGGCCAGACAGATGATAGGGCCCACAAAGGGCCACACAATTTGAGCATTTTCTTTCTTTTCTGAGCAGACCGGATGTACATGTACATGTTGGCACATCTCATGCTTAGCTGCTTGTTAGTAGGATTGAATCATGGGTTCTGGGAGGTCGTTCATTCATTCATCGGCATATTCTCTGGGTGGATGCTACAAATGAATGAGAGTAAACAGTATCAGTGGATGTTTTCTTTTTTCAAATCAATAAATAAGTTGAATCTGGCTAGAATCTCAAGTCCCGCAGAGATCTGCTCATGACTCTAAGCAGTAAGCACGTAACCATGCGAATTCTTCCTGTTACCCATTCTTCAAAATTTACTCCTTTGCGCTTTGTTGTGTTTATTCAATTCATAAAAAGACAAAATTAAAAGAATAACACAACAACCATAAAGGAAAATTTTGAGCAATGGGTAATGGGAAGAAATAACATGGTAATGTGCTTGAAGCTACCATCAAATGACTTTAATGGTGTATTTTCCTAAGTGTTAAGAACTATAAATTGGAGGAAGCTCTTGGCATTGCACACCATGCCAGTCGAAGAGCCTTATATTAAAGAGTAGTGTGAGAGAAAGAGTTCCACCACATTTCGGTGAGAAATTGCAATCCATGCGTAGTTGTGAAGACTTAAGAGAGTTATAATCCACCCGTAGGGATAACATATCCCCTAAACTTTTCACTCGAGTTGGGTTACAATCAAGAAAAGTATGTGATAGAGCGTCATACATCTAGCTAAGAACTCGACCTTGCATTCTCGTTCAAAACATATTGATCGATATCATTGGATATAAGAGGTGTCTGAAGAAAAGGCATTACAGGTTGAAAAAGCCTGCACTGAAGAAAACTGATTAGATGTGTCGTCCAAGGTACTGCGAGTAATGAAGTTTGAAGAATGTTGCACAGGAGCCCGTGTGCTATTCCCCAATTGAGTCAAAAAATGGGAGTTTTGTTGGTGTTTTCCCTCTTAAATAGGAGAATTGAAACTTCAACAAGGCAACGTTAAAAGAATAAGCACAACAAACGCAAAGGACTACATTTTGAACTGTGTATGTTTCTAGGTGTTAAAACTCCTGTAACTAGGAATGAGCATAAGTTCATAGGCATAGCATTTCAGATCATCCCATTCTAAGAGGTTAGGTTGCACTTGCCTTGCAAAGTTCTGAACAACATATGTAATGGTATCCCAATTGTGGGTTTGCTTCCACTTTGCCCCTCAGATCCTTTTCCAGGATCATCACTTATCTATTGGTTCATCAACTTGCTGGCAGGTTACCCCAAATGCGCACTTCCAAAAAGATTTGGGCCTCGACAGTTTGGATGCAGTGGAAATCGTGATGGGACTCGAGGAAGAATTCGGCTTCGAGATCCCCGATAATGAAGCAGACAAGATCAACTCTGTTGACGTGGCTGTTGAGTTCATCGCATCCCACCCCCAGGCAAAATAGAGGGGAGTCAATGTTACGCTTGCAATTTCTCATCAAAATTGCTTAGATTAGGTTTTTCAGACTTCGTTCGTGTCATGCATATCTTGGTTTTAGCTCACTCGACCTTGTTCTGTTGCATGTGTGATTCTAAGCCACAGGTATTGTGGCAGTTTCCATCAATCCATTTGAGAATAACTTGTATATTTTGAACCAAATGAAAATCGGAGATTACCATTTCGCATTGTTGTTCCAACTTCCAATGTATCTTAATCTATGTTATATGGGAGATTTCTCATGAAAGTTGCTTAGATTAGGGTTTCAGACTTCTTTCATGTCATGCATATTTTGTTTCTAGCTCGCTCGATGTGCTGTTGCATGTGTGATTCTTAGCCATGGGTATTGTGGAAGTTTCCATCAATCCAGTTGAGAATAACTTGTATATTTCTGTGTTGTATCATAGGAGTTAAAACTGGTCATTTTTGCAAGTCAATGTTGTTGGCAGCACCGCACAAGTTTCAGAAGTGAATGTGTTTAGGTTTTGCTGCGTTGGATTTCGATGCTTCCATCCCCTTTCATTAATCTTTTCATTCTTGGACGGTCAATATGAAAGGATGACTGTTGACTTTGAATAATGGGAAGACTTGCCAAGTCATCCCAAGTCTTTTTAGACCACAGTAATTATTCTTTCTTGTCTTTCATGAAAACACGGGGTTCTTGAAACTTGGCAATTATTCTTTCATGTTCAGATTAATTCATGAATTTGTCGGCCTTTCGTTGCCTTGCTATGGGTAGTTTGGCGCCTCTCATCGGCCTGTAAAGCTTGTAGTTACTGCCGATGTAGAGATCAAATGGACAAGTCAAATTTATCTAGAGCAAAACCAAAAAAAAAAAAAAAAAAAAGAAGGATTTCTGGATGGTAATATATTGACCTTTGAGGTATTGGATTGTAATATACCGACATTTACCATTAGACAACAATATCTCTAACATTTGTGAGATTATATCGACGGTAACTCAGTTTCCGACTGACATGACTAGTGGAGGGAAGAAAAATTTGCCCCAACCCAATAATTTCGTTAACCCTTTCGTTTTTCTCACTAACCCACGTGACAAGACATTGGTTGATTGGGTACCAGTTCAGCATGAAGATTAGTTCACCACCCCCTTAGTCACTGCGTTGGGGCTGATCTATTAGCGCCGGTCAGTGAGAAAAACGAAGAGATTAACGAGGTTATTAGGCAAGTGTAAGTTTTGTTCCCTCTGCTTGCCACATCAGCATGGAGATTAGTTCATCAGTCACCATCCTTCACTCATTGTTGGTCTAATAATTTCACTAATAATAATGATCAGGGATTTCTGAATGTATGTGACTGCAATCTCTATTATGTGACAAGCCATTGATTTGATCCCCTTGAAACCCAAATGAACAAAGGATGCCGATGCTTGATCTCAGTCTAGGATAAAGGTCAAGCTGAAGAACTTTATCACAATTCTTGATATTGACTTGCTAGAAGCTTGGAGCTTTTCATATTCAACTTGTGCAAACCTTATCCTTGACGTTTGGTAGCTAGTGATCGCGTGCAATTTGATCTCCTGAAGTCTATAAATGCAGAATGTAGAACGTGGTGAAATGAGGAAGAAGACTCCATTTATAAGCTCTGGAAGCTTGGGCTTAAGCTAAGCTTTGGGTCTGAGTCCAAATTAAATTATTATTCCTTATTCTTTTAAATAAAGAGATTTTTTTTGCATCATCTTGACACATTATGTCATCTGATTGGACAAAATTTAATACCAGTTAATTTTGGTTGGGTGGGTCCGTCGAGTCAATTTGATATGTGACAACTTATAGTTGGCCAGATAAATTAATTTATTTTCCACGTGACATTTTTCAATTAATCGACAAACTTTTGCCTCTGGACAGTAGGTAATGTATTCTTTTGTAAAAGTAGGTAAGTTTATTAGGTTTAAATATAAATAAACGAAATCGGATAAGATTAGATAATGTTAGGTAGGATTGAGAACAAGGTAATTTACCTGTGAAAAACAAGCCCATATTCTTTGCTTCAGTGAAATATTGATATTCTCTATCCCATCCAACTTTACCCAATCCTACCCATATTACCTAGTGCTCACCCAAATTGGCTCAACCTTATTTACCCAACTTTATCAATTTCCACCAAAAAGTATTGAAAAATTTACACATTATCCAAACTTACCAAATTTAATTTTACCGAACATTATATTATTACCTACCTAAAGAACAAACATGCCTACATTGAGCAAAGACAACAACCTTATTAAAGTCCTGAAACTATGAGTGATGAGTGATGACCCACCCCATGTCTCAAGGCAGCAAAGTTAGCCGTTGAAAAGTCTCTGCCAAAAGCATCTTCATACCTTTCTTTCATCCTTCAAAATTGCACCACCAAACCCAACTTGTACTCTTAAAACTCCAAAAGACTTGACCTCAAGTCAACTTGACCCCACAATGTGTATTAGCCACCTTATCATTGGCTTATACAAAACATCCTCGCTTCTCATTGGTTCCCATCCGAAAAGGCCCCGCCAGTGGCATTGTCGTAAATATCAGCTAACGTCCCGGTCAATCTTGGGTTTCACTTGGTTATATAAACTTGCAACTCCCGCTTAGTTAGTTAATAGTTACCAGTAATTGGCACCTTCAAAAATGGAGCTTCTGCAACCATTGCTCTGCCTCTTACTTCTGGTGGTGCAATTTTACTGTTTTGTCCTTCCAACGCGTTCCGAGGTTGTCTTTGAAGAGCGATTCGAAGGTACTCTCTTCTCATCCTATGTTTTTTTTTTTATTATTATTATTACTCAAAGCCTAAAACAGACTGTAAAGTTCGCAACCACGTCCTAGGTTAAGATTATGCACTCTTCAAGATTGCTCGATCAGAAGTTTTTCTTTTTCCTACTCGAAATTGTGTCAAAGAAGTACCTCGACCAAAAGTTCAAACTGAATTAATCATGATTCGAATTTTTATGTTTTTTCCTCCATGAAAATGGAAAAGACGGGTGGAAGGACAGGTGGGTGGTTTCGGACTGGAAACGAAGCGAGGGGAAAGCAGGTTCATTCAAGCACACAGCAGGAAAATGGCCTGGTGATCCTGATGACAAAGGTATGTTTATACACATACAATACATAAAAATACCCATAATTTTGTAAACCTCAAAATTGCATTGGTTAAGCATAATCAAAAGAAGGAAGAAGAAAAAACGAGGCCCGGAATTTGAGAGGTGTGTTAAAATTGCAGGGATTCAGACCTCGATCGATGCACGACACTCGGCAATATCAGCGAAAATACCGGAATTCAGCAACAAGAACAGGACATTGGTGGTTCAATACTCCATCAAGATTGAGCAGGATATTGAATGTGGGGGTGGTTACATTAAACTCATGTCCGGGTTTGTCAACCAGAAGAAGTTTGGTGGGGACACTCCTTACAGGTTCGTCCTGCGTCTTCTTTATGTGTCTTACCCTTTAACAAACCTTTCGTTTGTTCGGTTTTTGTCTGAATATTGTACGTTAGAATCTATCGTGTTCCGCACGATGATAATATCTAGATCAAAATGGGGGGTCAATTACATACATAGCCACAATTGGGCATGAAGGGTCCCTCCCCATGACTGATTGTGAGGCCAGCTTTGATTTGATCAAAAGCTGATTCTAGCAGTACATCTACTACGGTTGTGTCACAGTAATAGCGTTCAGTGTTTTGACCAAATGTTAACTTTATTAATGTTTCAGAAAACACTACTTTATTAGTGTTTAGTCAGCTAGTGTTTTAAGTAGCGTTTGGTGTTCCAAGTAGTGTTTTTTGAAACATTAATAAAGTTAACATTTGGAATTGAAGTAGCCAACAACGTTTCCCAATGTTGTCAAAAAATACCCTACGAAATTATCAATATCCTTTTATGGTAATTTACGTTACCCAACTAACTCAACCGCTAAATGTAACGAACACAATGCTCATTTGAACAACTATCCGCTACATAAACCGATAACTACTGCCCAAAACGTCATTGGCTACTGCGCTGCATAAATCACTATTTACTATCTAAACCAGTAATTTTGCCGAAAAGGGCCTATATTCGACATGATATCGAAACTAAAATGATGGGTTTTTTCCCCTCTGTTTTGGCAGCTTGATGTTTGGACCAGATATCTGTGGAACAGACACAAAGAAGCTCCACCTAATTGTTTCATACCAAGGCCAAAACTACCCCATCAAGAAAGACTTGCAGTGTGAAACTGACAAGCTAACTCATTTCTACACATTCATCCTAAGGCCTGATGCCAGTTACAGTGTCCTCATCGACAACCGCGAAAGAGAATCAGGAAGTCTTTACACTGACTGGGACATCCTCCCTCCTAGAAAGATCAAAGATTACTCTGCCAAAAAGGTTGATCTTTAACCATGAAATCAATGTCAAAAACACCCTATTCAGCTTCATTAGTCATGTAACTAAACTAAGCATGTTGGTTTGGAACTGTCAAACTTTACAGCCTGCAGATTGGGAAGAGAGGGAATACATCGATGATCCAAACGATGTCAAACCCGAGGTACTGACTAACATTGCTGTTTCTGATATGCACAGCATGGTTTATAGTATAACCGTCTTTAGTAGACTTGACAAATGGGTCATTTTTGTGCGTTTTTCTGTTTTATTACTCAAAGCCTCTATTTGCATCGTAACTCGATGCAGAGTTCTGCACAATACAGCAGAGAAGCAGCAACAAATTTATTGAAAAGAAAAAAAAACAGAAAAGGTCATCACTACACATTAAAGGGTGTCCAAAACCGGCATTTGGAGTTTACGGATCTTGTAAACCTAAACTGCATTATATGGTTAACCGGTGTGCGAATAACTGCATGGAAACTTCAAAGTCCAAACCAAACCTGCCACAGTTAACCGCTTTTTATGTTTGGTTTATGTTTAACCGTGGTTATGACTCTGTATTGAGTGATATGTTCATGATTGCAGGGTTATGACTCGATCCCCCGGGAAATTCCAGACCCAGAAGCGAAAAAGGTGACTGTTTAGCTTTTTTTCCTGCATATGTAATCAGCACTTTAACAGAAGAAATCTGAATTTGGATTTGCATTTTCATGGGCAGCCTGATAACTGGGATGAGGATGAAGATGGCCTATGGAAAACTCCCAAGATACCGAATCCAGCCTACAAGGGACCATGGAAGCCAAGGGTATAAAACCGCCATTACAGAACATACGGAATTCTTTCTTTTTTCCCGTCGTTCTTTCGCTAAACTGTTGAGTTTCTTACTCCTTTGACAGAGAATTAAGAACCCGAACTACAAAGGAAAGTGGAAGACTCCGTGGGTTGATAACCCAGGTATGAATCAATGCCATTTTTCGGAGAATATATCATTTGCGAAAAAAAAAAATGAAAGTGAGTCGTCTCATGAGATGTATTGCGCTGTGTAGAGTTTGAAGATGATCCTGATATCTATGTCATGAAGCCTATCAAATACGTCGGCATAGAAGTCTGGCAGGTAGTCCTATGCATAATGTTCAAATCTTTTTGGATTTTACATTTAAAAGCAAACAGTTTTGTGGGTCTTCAGGGAAGAACAGTCTGTAACAGAAAGTTGCCAAAATCCTTCTTAAAATGTAACGGCTCGAACATGTTTTGTTGCTGCAGGTGAAGGCTGGTGCAATATTTGACAACATTTTGATATGTGATGATCCCGAGTATGCGAAACAGGTTGTTGATGATGTACTTGCCCACAGAGAGGTGTGTTCTTCGCTTCCTCTTTTCTTCAAACCTTGTGAAGTTTTATTTGACGACTTTTTGTTCAGAATTAGGGAGCACCTAAAATGGATTCTTACTGTTTTTGTCGACACTACAGATTGAGAAGGAGGGTTTTGAAGAAGCAGAGAAAATCAGGAAAGCGAAAGAAGATGAGGTTCGAAATTACCCTCCATTTCTTGCCTATTCTATCTGTCATGGTTGAGTGGTTTTGTTCCGCTTTTTTGTCAGAAGACTGATTGATCATCCGATTCCCATTTGTGTGTGCAGGAAGCTAGACGAGCAAGAGAAGAAGGTGAAAGGAGGAGAAGAGACAGGGATCGTGACCGCCATTCTCGATACAAGGATCGGTACAAGGGCCGTTACAGACGCGTATGTAACCTAACCTTCATACTGCAGTTACTTATATTTGTTATGTTAGGGTTCCTTGACATGGTTAGTTAACTACTGTATTTTCATGTCTAGTTCATCACTGACAAACACTGTTTTTGGTTGTGCAGCCCAATCACCGCGATTTCGATGACTATGACCATGTAAGCATAAGTTTTTTCTTCAAGTATTTCATGTGGAAACTGTTTCAACACTTCTGGACATTGTCATTATCTTCGACTGAAACATAATCTTTTGTGTTTGCAGGATGAACTGTAAGTTCGTTGATCGAGTCACAACTCACTGCAATCGTTCCTACTGAGAGGACATTGTGTTTTTTCCAGCATAAAAATGTAGCTCCGAGTTTTTCCTATATGAGTTTAGGGATGCTTTACGGTTTAGTTTTGATTTTGCTGCTTTCATATTGATTAATGTAAGACCTTATAGGAATGTGGTTGCTCACAAAAGAAATTATAAAGCTATTCTTTCCTGAATGATCAATGTGTGTTCTTCTCATCCCAGTACCTTGCTAAATAATGCGAAAACAAACATGTAAATGAAATCCAACTTATCCCTGGTTCGTCTTTGAAGTAAAGCAAGCACAAGCAAAAGACATGGTTTCAACTCACAACACATCAACCATGCCAAGACAAATTCCCGGGTTTCTTGACCCATAGACAAGAGTTGGGTCGCCTCATGGTTCTAGCTTTTGTTTCTGCCAATGACTTGTACCAGCTTGGTTAAACTTAGAACTTCAACAAAACGAAACCAAGTTACGCAAATACTATCTGCCCATTCATTAGGCCTATGTTATTCTGACTCTTTATTTTCCTTACTGTACCCATGTCAGACCCTCGATACCCTTGTCTATGACACTCAACACTTCAAATTAAAATGAAAGTCCACCAAATTTCTTAAAAAAATAGTAGAGTCTGAGTCCCGTATCCGTGTTCCATATGGAGACGCATACCCAAATCCGAGTAACATAGCTTTAGGCTATTTGGAAAAGGCGCAAGTTGTAAGTAAGTGCAGAATGTCGTCTACATGCGAGTGTAGTGCCCAAATGCTCTAAAGAACCCAGCTCAAAGTGGCTCATCAGACATGAAAAACCAAGACAACCAATCGGGTGGGTTTTGAATCAATCGATTTTTTCAATTGGGTAAAGTTCGTTTTGAATCAGGCGATTTTTTAGTTCAGGTCGATTTTGGGTCAACCAATTCTTCATCCAATATGAATTCCATTCAAAAGAAGCACCCAAAATTTTCAAATCTGGATCAGCCAGCCAGTTAGGATCAGTTCATGGTTCAGGTCCACTTTCGGGTGAACCTGTTTGGGTGCTAGCGTGTTAGTTTGGGTCTGAATTCAAGCCTCGGGTCAGTTTAGCCAGGTCACCACCAACAAGCGATGCTTATATTCTTGTAGCAAACTTTCGTATACTTCTCAACATCTAAAAAATGGAGTATTCCACCACCACAAATAGCAATCACACTAACTATTTTTACCATAATCAACGAAATGTGAATCTTGTCATTCCAGCAAGTGGGAAGAAAAATTGACATTTAACACTAAGCAACCTCTAGTCTGTCAAAAGAATGGATCTTTAACACTGCAGGCTGGAGCGAAATAGATCTAACCTCTGAATCCAAGGTGACCGGTTTCGTATAAGTTACAGTCAAGTGATGATACAAAAAGGTTGGCTAAGTTACAAAACCACAAACCTCGAGAAGCCACTTATCATCAATAAAAAAGACTATCTTCTTCGGGCAGGAGGAGCTGCAACCCTAGCTGGTTGCTGGGCAGATCCGGGCTGACCAGCTGCCTGCTCCTCTGGCATGTTCATAGCTTGTGTTATGGCATTCATCACGATGAGTCCAAGCGGGATCAGATACATCCACTGCGACAAACACACACAATCAAACACACCACTTGGTCAAAATGTCGATCGAGGAAAGCCGATCTAGGAATGGAATGTCTACATTTGAAAGTCGGACAAGTTACTCACGTATTTGGCCCAAAATGACCTCTCTGGTGGTGGAAGGCCTTCGCCCTCTGCATTCTCGCCGGGTACTTCTTCAGTAAAGACAGGGGTTCTGTTGACAAAGATGAGCAATGCAATGAGCTCGATTATGAGAAGGATATAAAATTATAAGATACAAGATGGAAAAGAACTTGCAAAGGTCTGAAATCTGAACTACTGCTTTCATAAAGAGATGTTCTTGGAGAAATTGCAATCAAATATTGTGGGTTATGGACTTATGGTACATTTCATCTTGTTAGTTCATATCTCATTCAACAGGAACAAAAATATGGCCCAATGACAGATTTCTGATACAGTTGAAAGTTGAAACTAACATCTTTGTAAAATAAGCTATACAAGTGAAGCACTTTAGTCTAAAATTACGCGCATATGCATGAACCATCAAACCACGAATGACAAAAACATGCATGAACACTTAGAACAGTGAATCCAAGGCATACCTTGGTGCCTGCTCACTGTATTTCAGCACTGTGTGAGAATTGAATGACCACTTTGATGGCTGAAATGACAGAAGAAAAATGGAGTAAGCTGATAGTTGCAATACAAGTATACAAATTCTGCAGTGTGCATCCATCAACAACAAACCAAATAGGGCTCTGCGGCTCGGATGAATTCAATATTTCTTCCAAGTACCAAAATGAGGACAAGAAACAAAAACTTCAAGGCACACACGGCTCCCACTGAAAAAGTCTTGCTAATGCCGAGTATGTTATTCTAAGCACATGCTAATTGATAGAAAGTAAGGGGCGACAGACTTACAACTTTTAGTTGTCGGGGATAGGGACAAGCCCCAGGAGAGCCATAGTTGACAGCCAGAACATTAACACCTTCCTGCACACAAGAAAGACAAAATTACACTGATCAATACTATCTTCAGAATAATCCCATGAAATCTCATATCAAAAGGAGAAGGCTGATAGAATTCGCCCGTTCAAGAAAACGACCAAGCTACCACGTCTATCATATGCATGTCTTTAACCTTTAGGGTAAGGGTATGTAGACGTTGATATCTAGGAACCACCACATAATGGCCGATTTTTTCATGCATGCATGTTAAGATAATTTACTACAAACTGATGATAAAGACCCCAAATTCACCAAAAAAAAAAATCACCTTGTGATTCAAAAAAAGTGACAGATGGAAAAATCAAACACCATAACAATGTTCACAGTTCATACCATGTGAATAACAATGTGCTCATCCAAGCCCTCCCTAGGTAGACATCTCTGCACCATAATAATAATGTGATTAGAACTAGAAATGTGATGACATATAATAAGAAAAGCATTTAGCATCATAACTGAAATAAAAATAAACAAACAAATACGTTAGATAACTATGAATAGCACAGAAGATGAACAATAACAAGGGACGTTACAATCATAGAAATCATTCTAAATCCACATACTGGGTTTTTCAACCACTTTCTTGACCCATGAACACCATCAGCCAAGAGGGAAAATGAGTTATATACACCATATCGGTGATACTAGAAGCTCAATACAAATACACACTTACCGCCTTCACAGCTGCAACAGTGTAGTTCCTTCCAGGTGGGCTCAGAACATTGGATGGCAGCCTGATTTTATAGAAATCATCTTCTTGCAAGAGGTCCTTTAATTTAAATAGACATCAGAAAAGCAACCAGAAAAAGAAAAAAAAAATCAATGTGTCAGCTATGGGACGGAATAGAGAAACATAAAACACAAGCTGGACACGAAATTTCACCTTGAAATTGTCCTTCTCATCGTCATTCAAAGAATTTCTTGAGAATCGCAATTTTGTTAAGGTCTGTCATCATCAAAACATCAAGTCAAACAAATGCAAAATTGCAAACCTGAAATCCCAAACTCGCCCTATACAATCACTAGATGCACATAACAAGGCCCGAACTTACTCCACTCAAACATTTATCAGCAACATCAATATAAGTTATATAACTCATATATTGCACCATGAAGCTGGTTAACAGAAAGCTCCTAAACATACTAACTACTTTCGATTTTGTTTCCTGTTGCAGTGGCTGAGCACACTGAAACCTGCCAAAAATTTTGTATTTCAAAATTTAGTTTCCAAATCTAATTTATGCTAATAAAGCCAAAGAACCCATTCCAACCCTGAAGCACAAACTCTCTCGTGGATTTCGATCCAAATAGCTCCTCAGTTCAAATGTATGGCAAAAACCAAAACCAATACTCTAAAATCCCACTAGGCGAGGAATGTAAGGGTTGGATGTAGCAGTCATACCCCTAAATTTTGCAATTTAGAGAGTCTGGTTTCAATTGACCCAAGATTTAGAAATTGTTCGTTATCTACTAATTCATAGAAAGAAGCAAAGGAGATTCAATGAGGCATTCAAAAATAATCTTTTTCACAGATTATGGACTCAGCTGAATTTTCTTTCAAATTCTAGTATTTTTCAAATTTTAGTTTTGAAAATCAAGCCTCCCAAATACATACTTGAAGTTCCTCCCAATATCCCAGATTGCTCAACCAAACAGCAAAAGCTTACTCAAATTCTGGCCATCAGATTGTTTTTCTTTTTTCACTCTACTTTATGACGATAATACCAATTACCAAGTGTGAGCTCCAATCGCCTAGCCTCTTGAATCCGATTCAATCATACATCACAAACCCCCAAAATTGAAACCAAACCCAGAATTCCAAAACCCCAAATCAACCCAAAAGATCCAAACTAGAACAAAACAACAAAGTGGGTATGCTCAAATTCCTGACCTGACCACCATGGGGCCACGATTTAAGACGAGCAGTGAAGGTCCCAGCAGGGGTGAATTCGGAATCCCCGAAAGCATGCTCAAGAGTGAAGTGGACCTTGGAGTCTGAATCGGAGTCGGAAGATCTTCTCCGGGTGGTAGTGGGTGTGGGGCGAGGAGATGGGTTGGCGGATCGAGGGGGATCGAGATCGGGTGCTGGTCGACCCGGAAGTGTCCCTTCGAACTCGTCGTCGTCCAGGAGGAGTTCGTCGGATTGGAAGGAGAGAGAGTGGGAGATTAGGAGGGAGAAGAGTATGAGGAATGCCAAGGGAACCGGAAGTCCAAGTCTCATTGTGATTGTGATTGTCAGTGTGATTGAGTTTTGCTCCGGTGGTTCCAAGTCGCCGGAGAAAGACGTTTGTGTTGGAGGTGATTTTGGAGACGAAGATGTTTGTGTTGGTGACTTCGCTACAGCAGGAATTTCAACTCCGGGCTAAACTTTAGTGCTCTTTTTTCTTTTTCTTTTTTTTTTATAGTGTGTCTTCATTCTTTTTCCTTTCCCCCCCCCCCCCTTTTAGAGAAGGGTATTTTATTTAGAAATAGTATGTCAAATTTAAAAAACTTTAAATATAAATTTCTCAATATATATAATGACTTATTATGTGAATTAATCAAAGTATAATACTACAATTATTAATAAAATATTATATAAAAAATTATCAATCAAATAATGACATTGAAAATCGTAACAGTCAACCAAATGACAATTAATATGAAGCAAAGGGAGTATATTAAGGTTAAGGGTGTGCTTGTTGTGGATGAAAACCATTTTTTGGAATAACAATCTTTCTAGTTTTTGGTTGTTGTACAGAAAATGAGAAAAAACAATTTTTCAGAAAAATCATTTCCTCCCTCTTTATGTAGATTATTTTTCTAGTTTCAATCTTGAGAAAACTAATTTCCCTACCATGTGTTGATCACATTCCACTTTTGACCCTTGGGTAACGGTTCATACTCATAGAAGCATTTGGAACTATATTCATTTTGTGACCCATGATCATATGATTGCGTACGTGAGGTTTGTGGGATTGAATCATACCACTTGCTGCTTTTCTAAGAGAGTCTGCTGTTAGATGGGGAGGGGGAAGATCATCCCATGGTTGGAGAACAACACTCCTAAGATAGTGGAGAATGACGCCAAGAAGGTGCGACCTTGACAAGAATATTGGATGAAGCATCCTGTGTTGGTCGATGTATAGAACGCAACAAGCATTTTTGTGAGTGACTTGTATCCCCGTGGTTAGTTGTGAAGACAATGAGAAGAGGAAGGATTTGAAAGAGAGGAAATTAGTGATACTTTCGGAGAGGGTTTTTGGCTCAAAATAATTCGAAGTCGGAGGTCATTGGCTGAAAATAATCCAAACTCATTTTTTGGCTGAAAATAATCCAAACTTTTAACCTATTTACTCGGACTAAACCATAATCGATTTCGACATTTGACCACATTGGTCGACATAAATTCAAAACCAAAATCAATTAAAGAAACACGTCCTCCGGCTACCCAATCAAAATTCTGTCGCCGGAAATCGATTCCGGTTTAGTCCGAGTAAATAGGTTAAAAGTTTGGATTATTTTCAGCTAAAAAGTGAGTTTGGATTATTTTCAGTCAATGACCTCCGACTTCGGATTATTTCGAGCCAAAAACCCCTTTCTGAGATGATGAAACAAATAAAGATCCCATGTCTATTTATGATAAGCCCCGATGAAGAGGCACTGCTCTAAGAGTATTAGAGTTGGCTCGAAGTTTAAGAAGGGTGGAGTTTCGAAGAAAGAGGCTTATAATGAGCCATCAATCAAGACTCAAGAGCGTGAGGAGAGTGCATATAGAAGGATTTGATCTGAAATTCATGGGAAATGGAAGACCCCAATTTTTTTTTTTTTTTTTTGGGCAAACGGTACATCACACATAAAATGAAAGAAGAAAAAACAACTCAGAACACCGTTATGGGGGTGACAACTTCCTCACCCTAGTGGCCAGGTTGTGTGCCTCCAGAACGGAGTTCCGCCCTACCTTCTTAATCTGAAGAAAAGCAAAAGACTCAGACAGACTTAAACAACTATTGAACAGAGAGCGACAATCTATTGGGAAGACCCCAATTGGGTTTGTGTATAACGAGAAAGAGAAGTTGGCCTCACTTGAAGGAGATGAGGTTGAACCAATTGAGGATGATGCATAAAGGAAACCGAATTCAAATGAATTATTTTTCAACGGTTTAGAATATCATTTTTAACTTTGAATCGATATGTCTTTGGACTCGGATTTGATGGTTAACCTTGGCTAGGGCCCAACTATGTACCGGACACTCATGGATCATCAATATGTGCTTTCTCTCGTTCTTTCAAAAAAAATAAAAAGAAACAATTACAAAAGATTAATAATTACTCCCTCCGTTCCATATTACTTGTCATAATTTTGACATCCACAATCTTCAATATCATTTTTAATTGATAATTTCTCATACAATATGTTATAATTTTGACTTTCACAGTTTTTAACTTTTACTTCAAATATAATAATAATAATTTTATATAATAATTCATTATATATATTGAAAAAATTATAATCAAAATTTTTAAATTTTGACTATACTATTTTTTCGGAGGAATAATTATTGTGGGTGATTCCAATTTCCATAACACAAAAGTGACAACCCCTGAACCCCAACTTCCAGAACCCTCCTCTTCTTTTTTTCTTCTTCTTCTTCTGCGGGGTAACAAAGGCTGAGTGAAGAAGATTGATTGGCCATGGATGCGATTCGGAAGCAGCTCGATGTGTTGATGGGCGCCAATCGTAATGGCGATGTCACTGAAGTTAATCGCAAGTACTACGATCGAGATGTTTGCCGTCTCTTCCTGTCTGGTCTTTGCCCTCACGAGCTCTTTCAATTAACGGTACGACATCTTTTCGAAACCCTAACTTTGTTCTTGCTGATTTTCTGTACTCATAATGAAACCCTAGCATGCAAACGCGCATTGGTACTCCCACTCCAGCATTTCGGTACTGTACTGCTTAGCTGAATGTTTCTAGTTATGCACTCGGTTAAACATTCGCTTACTTTGAAATTTGCGTAGCATTTGGTTGGACGCAATGCAATAGCTGCGAAATGTAGTCAGCCAAATTGTAATTTAGTGGAAAAATTATTACATGGTCACGTTATTTTTACAAAGTAATGGAATCATAAGGGTAACTACTAGCTAAGAGAGAATTTTCATATGGATAAGTGAGATTGGGCAAGAAAGAAGGGAGATATGGATGAATTTCATCGTAAGTTAAGATGGATTTTTGGCGTAGTGAAGGAGGGGAGAGAAAAGTCAAGTTGAAAATCTAGCTAAATTCGTCATAAGTTAGACGGATTTTCAGTGTAGTGAAGGAGGGGAGAGAAAAGTAAAAACCCTAACGTGGAATGGAGTATGAGAGGGTGAAGGAGTGAAATTATTGCACGTGGATTGACACTTGATTACGAGGAAGGATGTAATCGCAGGAGATGTCCAAGTACTTGTGATTACATAAACTGTTGTATTTACCTAGATAGAGGTAAATGTGATTACGGTGCAGCTTGGATACTACGATTAACCAACAACAGTAATGGAATCTTGATTACCAATTTGACGACATTACCACTTCGCTTTATGCTTAAATAGGAAAAATAATCGGTTGACCGCCTGTTGTGTGATTGCTGATATGTGGAAAGAGGGGCTGATTAATGGTTTTGATAAAGTGGGAGCATTAAAACCGAAGAAAGGTGTTTTATCGCTTGAGAAGGGGCATTCCACTAGAACAAGATAGTATATGGAAAAAGGGGAAGAAGGGGGGGGGGGGGGTTAGAGGCTGCGAGTTAGTATGAGTGAGAGTCTGAGAGTCCTTCGCATTCAGTAGTTGCATGGTTGCTGGCTGATTTCAATCAGAGCATGAAAAAATCTTCAACTGCAATGAAATGTTAATCACATTATCTGGGTTGTTCTAATTCTAATAATGTGATTGTCAGCTGATGCAATGGCGGTAAAAGCAAAGGGTACTGGAAAAATGACTTATGCACATAATTGCATTATTTCTGAAAATAAATCTATGGTCATTTCTTGTTACCATTAGACCTCTGGATTCTCAATTAGGTCCTGGACACTGCTCAATGTTCTGAAAAGAGAGTCATATAGTGTCTGATTCTGCTTAACACCAGATTATGTTTCTTGTATTGGTATCGTGAGTAAGACAGGTTGGCTCGCCAATTTTACAAGTACTAATATTGAGATTTTCGCATGCAATTCACTTACCTGTCTTTCTTTGTTGTCAAGTGTTTACTAGTGTTGCTTTTGGCCATCTACTCCTTCTTGGCAAATGACCTGCATGATTGTAACTTACCCTACCCCCCCTTTTTTTTCCCTATTCCTGCAGAAAATGGATATGGGGCCATGTCCGAAGGTGCACTCAATGCAATTGCGTAAAGAGTATCCTTTCAATTGTGCTTGTCTAATCCTTTATATGTTTGCGAGTTGTCAGTTATTCAAGAAGAAATGCTGTTTTAAAACTTGTTCCTGTTTTTTCCTTCATAATTCATGCTATCTGTTTTATCTTAGACCACTAATGTTTAAATGAGTTAGTTCAATCCTATAAACTTGTATAATCCATCATACTAGATATTGTATCACAAAACGAGTGGCACCTATAGTTTTAGGATGCAGGACACTCCATGATGTACTCCTTACAACTTATGAGATCAAGGTGTAATGATCATTGTGGTTCATGAAATTGTACTTAATGAAATATATTCTTTTAGCCATAGTGATTGTACGGGTTAGTTTATTGTTGTAATTCACCATATCAAATATTGGATTGAAACATGAGTGAGAGTTGTTTCTTTTTTCTGGTGGTTGGGGGGGGGGGGGGGCTCTTGATGCACTTTTTATGAAATGAATCCATAATGATCATTCAGTGATAACACATGCTGCGTCTTGTCTTATGCTGCAATCTTTTGAATAATTGGGGAAGATGAATAAGTATTAGGTGGATTTTTTGTTTTCGGGGTATACTATTGTGTGGGGTTACCACATTAGGACTTGGTGTTACCAAGATATTTTAAGGTTATTGATTGCTTGATCGGGCCAGTAAGACAACTTGGTCCTTTTCCTTCTTTCTGTAAGGCCATGGAAAACTTTGCCTCGCTGTTGACATGGTGTGGGGTGAGGGAGTGAACGGTATCGCAGCAGCAAGGGGCGCGTGAGGGGAATGGGTGAGGCATCCGACAGATGAGGGAGGGCTGGAGGCATGTGAGGCCTCACCTCTCTTCTCCTCTCTTTCTCTGCCTCTGTCTTCTCTCTCTTTATCTCTCCTCCCTCTTCTCTTCACTTCCCTCTTATTACCTCTCATTCCCCTTCTCTCTCTCTCTCTCTCTCTCTCTCCATTGTGGAACGGTGAGGCAATTTTGTCTCACACGGTGAATTGGCATATGTGGGGCCCATCAAGTGAGGCAAAATTTGCCTCGATATTGGCTAATGCTAATGCTCTAAGGATGATTTATTTGAGGTGCAAGGTATTGTAGAATATCCGTTGGGGAGTGAGGGTATTATGGTGGTTGGCGGCGTGATACTGTATTCCTAGTTTCTAAAACTTGGTGGGTTAAATTGAAGTTCACACAAAATTTATTGTTTGATTCTTCATCAGTTTACACTGGCTTCACAAATTGGATATTTGAGTGCCCCGTTTTCTTGTCACTGTCAACATTACATTAATCTTTACCATAATTTTTCTCTGTATTTCTTCATGTGGAAGCGAGTTGAGCTTGCCCGCAAGTCTTATTGATTGAGAATGATGTTTCACTTATAGCGTTCAGCCGATGGGAGTTATCACATGGCTTTCCTTGTTCACTGATTTAAAGGATTGTCTTGATAAATAAAGATAAGCGTACTGTGGGAAACTGTTGTGATCACCAGTTTCTGGAATTGTGCATTTGATACTTAACTCCTCTAGATATGAAGAAGCGAAGGCACAGGGTGTTGACAACTATGATAGAGATTTGGAGGATGTGATTGATAGGCTTATTGTTGAGTGTGACAGAAAAATCAGTAGGGCTCTTAGACGTCTTTCTGAGGAGGATGCTAAAGCGGCAATTGCAATTTCAGTGTCGGAGGTTACGCAGGTATGGAAACTCCAGTTGGAGCCACATTTTCTTTCCCTTTTTTTTCTCTGTCGTGGTTCCTAGCTACTCATTCCTGTTTCTCGTTTTTACAGACCCCGGAGATCATTGAGTTGTCCAAACAAATTAAAGAGAAGTTGAAAGAAGCTGATCAGTTTGGTAAATTGTTATTTTTTCGGAAAGGATGGATCTTTGTTTGTTTGTTAAACCTTTTCGGGCTTGTGTAATATTAGGTAGTTTTGTAAGCCAATTTTTCTTGTTTGATCTGGTGTATAGAAGACATGGATGTTGGCTGAATGTGGAGGTTGCCTATTCAAAATGCCAATCCTTAGCACTATTCTTTTTACCGTTATATTTTTTCATGGTAGGAGATTCTATATTTCTATTTGTATTTATGTTGCTATAGCTGTTTATCTAGCGATTAGGTGCTTCAGCTGGTACTTCCATATTTCCGCTGGTTATCATAGATTGTGGGTGCATTTTTTCTGAAGGCAGTTTCTTAGTTTGGTCAAACAACATTGACTCAGTGATAGTATCCCTTAGTCTGGTGAGATTTGAGCTGTAAATCATTGTGTATCATATGCTGTCCGTTTTTTTTGTCACTCCTCTTTTCAGTTTCTGTAGTAATCAGTTGGTGGTGTCCTGGTACTTAAATATGCTTTGTCAGTGGCCTACTCTTGTTTATTTCCACTGACATGATTCCTGGATATTCTGGTCCTAGATCTTGAAGGGAAAACAGATCTTAAGATTCGTGCTTTGGAAGAACTGGAAGAGTTGAGGACGAAAAGAGCTGATAAGCAGGTTTGCTGATGTTTTGCTTCACTCTACCATCCTGTTCGCGGAAGCGTTATTGTTTTAACTATTTTTGGTGAATGATATTTGTTCTTTCTTTGCAGTCTACGCTCTTGTTGGATGCTTTTAACAAGGACAGGGCCTCCCTACCCCAGCCACTTCCTAATCCTCCTCCTCTGGCACCCCTACCAGTGGTTGCTCCTGATGCTCGTACACAGGAACTGATAAATGAGAAGCTCAAGAAAGCAGAGGAACTTGGTAAGATCTCTCTCTTAAAAAAAATTAATAAAATAAAAGAAGATAGCTTTTGAAGTTTGCAGATATTCTTCATTTGCTGATTTCACTCTAGCAGTCTTGACTGGTACGTGTTTCTTAACTTCGTTCTGTAGATTTTAAGCTGGTTTTCTAGCTATCATCTGTGACTGACCAGCCCCTTATTGATTTTCGGTTTTCTATGCTACAACATTGCTGTACATTTGTGTTTCATATGTAAATCTCTCTGATGTCGTAGTCTATAAAACTCTTCGCTCTTTATGCGCTCATGTCAACTTGGAGCTGTAGATGTGCTTACTATTTAATCCATTATGCATGTGGGTGGAAAAGGAAGGATACATGATAATCTATAATGGCAGACTACATTTCCAATCCAACATTGGATAATACAGGATAAACACCCCTCCAGCTGCTGGAGCATCAATTCTCATGGATGGATATTTCAACTGGCTCCCTATATTTTATCTTGTTTTGACCATTTTCTATGTTATTCAGGTGAGCAAGGAATGGTTGACGAAGCACAGAAAGCACTTGAGGAGGCTGAGGCACTGAAGAAGGTTTGTGTCTGTTCCAATTTACTTGTTTATTTACCGCTTTACCTTCTCTTTGTGTTTAACTTCCCGTTTGTAACATTGCTATGTGATGTTGCTTCAGCTTGCACCAAGACCGGAACCCGCTGTGGATTCTACGAAATATTCTGCAGTTGATGTCCGCATTGTGAGTCTTCTTTTTTATTCTGATTCCTGGTTTCCATTTTGTACTTGCTTTATTGGCGTTAGGTTACTCCTGTTTTTGTTTCGTTAAGGAAATGAATGATAGGTAGAGTGATAATTAGTCACTGATTCACCGATGGCTACTCGACTTATTGATGTTTTCTAGAAGTAGTGGATTGTTTACAAAGAGTATGACTCAATTAGTAGCCAACATACTAAAACAGATCAGCACTTTAAAATTGTCCCACCTTTGTTGGGACTGCTCATGCACAAAGAAAGTAAGAAGGAGAGGGGGGGGGGGGGGTTAGACACGTGTTGGAGTTTAGAAATTCAGAGTATTGCTTGGTATTTTGGTTTTATGGTTATTTAGGAATCATCATGAGATAGCTCATACCTATTACATAAAAGCAGTTGGTTAAACTTAAGCATTTTATTTTCACTTTGAAGCCTTCAGTTTGTGCTGGTGTTACTTTAAATCTGTGTGGCAATCCTCCAGAAGAAACTCCGTTTCACTATATTTTAGATTAGCTATTAGATTAGGTAGCCTTATAGGGGGTTCTCCAACAATGTGTGCTCGAGTAGTTCATTATGCGTTCATTGTTGCTTTATTAACCTCTTTGTTCTGGCTTTTGCAGACTGACCAGAAGCTGCGTGTTTGTGATATATGTGGAGCATTCTTAAGTGTATACGACAGGTAGTAATTCAATCCCGTGGTTCATAATGTATCAATTTTTTTTGGAAAGATTGTAAGGGTGACAAAACATTGGTTTTTTGGGGTTTCAAGTACTTCAGCTTTTGACCTGGCTATTATACCTCCTTGTCACCAGCAGGCTTTTGGCCCCAGTTTTACGAGGATTACTTTTGCCGCTAAAGAATGTGCGTCTTTTATTTATGCTGTAGATGATGCTGATATTAGCTAGATGTCATAGCACTGTTTCCTCATTACTCTATTTTTATGTAAAGTTAATGAATGGAGATTTTGATGGTTGTGTGTGGTGTCTTCAGTGATCGTCGTTTAGCAGATCATTTTGGTGGAAAGCTGCATTTGGGCTACATGCAGATTCGTGAAAAGTTGGCTGAGCTTCAGGTACGAATATGCTAACACAAATATCTGTCCGAATTTGTGTTCAATTTCGCCTAATAATATTTGATCGACATGTAGTTTTCCCTGTAGTACATTTTACATTGACTTGTAGCATAATTAACCTGCATTTGGGTACATGCAGTGGTGCATTTACATTGCCAATTTTTTCCTACTTTCTGCATTTTTCTCTATTTAGTTTATATCATGCCAATTGAGATTGAGCTTGATAGATGTGTCACTTTGTAGTTCTTTCATTTCGCCCCTGATTCCGCCAAACTCTGCTGTGTCGCCATATGGTTCAGGAGAGTTCCACAGAGTTTGTAGGAACCATGCTTTTATATTTGTTTCTTCCAGTAATATCAAAGGTTGAAGTTCTTTGGAATTACCCCAAGGTTCATGTTTTGACTTTTGTTGTTGGCGTCCACCTGCTGTTTTGATATCTTCCATACCTTTTATGCTTGAAAAAACCAATCAAAAATTCAGTTGCTACCTATGACAACGGTTTTGTCATTTATGCGAAGGGAGATATTGAGTCCAGTTAGTAGAGCATATGCTGAACTGCTCATGTTTTCAGGAAGAAAAGAACAAGAAACGTAAGATACATGAAGATGATAGAAGGTATGCCGTTCAATTTCATTTTTGTTGCTTGATTTTGCTTAGTTTCCTCTTCTAGTTCTGTTACTTCTGTCCTTTAGGGTTTTTTCACAAAGAATTGTCTTTGAACTTGCATCTAATTGGCCAATGGACTTACAAACCTTTTCTCCTGTTTTTGTGATGGTTGTCCTTCAGGTCGAGGGAGAGAAGCCGTGATATCGAGCGGGCGCCCAGTAAAGACAGGGACAGGGCTGATAGCCGTGACCGGAGGGATTATGACCGAAGAAGCAGAGATCGTGATAGGTACAGTGACAGAGATCGTGGCTATGACCGTGACCGTGAAAGAGATAGGGAACGATCTCGCAGTTATGATTCAAGAAGTCGCCGTAGGTCTCGCTCAAGATCTAGGGAGCGCTCTAGAGATTATGATCGTAGCAGGTATCTCTAGTTTTACATTCTATCTGTTTATGCTACTTAAAGACCTAACATGGTCAGGAAGCAAACACTTGCACTATTTTGTGTTTTTATTTATCTATTTTTATTTTTAGGGCTTCCAGGTCAAAAAAAACCCCATGTTTGGATACCATGTCTATAAATCAACTAAATATTCACATATTTTGTGGATCTTGCACTGCAGTGGTGGCTAAACCAACTTATTTTCCTGAAGCCCCCCCCCCCCCCAAAATCCCACAAAAAAAAAAACCCAAAACAATGGTGGTGGTGATCATAACTAGAGGCTCAAAATTCAGTTTCGTTTGTGGTAAGGAAATATCACTAAAATGCAGCAGTTGCCTTCCATATTGCAGTTGTCACAGGGCGTAAATATGGTTTGCTCAACTCCAAAACCTTTACAATGAGGCTGTTTCATCACAAGTTGGCCACATTTGAATCCCTTGTCATAAGGATCGGTCTTGCTTTCCCTATTTGTGGCCCTTTTTTCCTTTATCGTGTAATCCTTAGAAAAGGTTGCTTGTTCAAAAGTTTCGTGTGAATTGTGAGTTTGTGACCCGACCACTGCATACTATTGAATGGTGTGTGAGTTTGAAGTATGTGTTTTCTTTTGACCTAAAAAGCATTTGGGTAGGTTGATTATGTGGACCGTTTGTAACAAGCAGTGCTAGGCATTTGTATAATCATGTTGATTTATCGAGTCCTACTCCTGGCTGCAGGTGGACATGGTGGGGATTGGCCATTATGTATGATGTTTATGTAGTATTGACCCTAATTTGTGTAGAGGCCTTAAATCAGACATGTATTGTGATCTTCCAAGGGAAAACTAGGGTGGTGAACTGGTGATTTATCTTGTCTATAGCTAATAACTATCTTTTCTTCCCTGTCTTGCAGGCGTAACGATCGAGATCGGTATTAGGGTTAAGATCATTGCATCACGAGTGAATGTCTATTAGTGTCATGCGGGTTGATCCGCCCTTCGTTTTACCTGACTGCGAGATGTTGAGATGAATGAATATTTGAGGTTTCGAGTCCTCCGTGATATTATGGATAGGTTTCGAGTCCTCCGTGATATTATGGATTGGCAATAGGTTGTCTTTTACATGACAATTGGGTGGTCTGGTACTCTGGTCCCTTTGCTTGTTATTGTATTTGCAGAGAGGATTGTGGTACTTTTTCTGTACTACTGGTGGGTATCTAAATGTGTACCAGGTTTTGGTTAATTGGTTGTGAAGAGAGAGTATGTAATTTAGTTCCTTACTGCCTAGTGCCCCTTCTATTATAATCTCAATTCTTATACTTGCCGTCTTGTGAATATCTGAAGTGATTTTAAGGAACGGATGGATTATATTGCATCATGCCCCAGCCTTATCAAACAGTATTCTAGTAAGCTTAGGCTATCCTCCATGATATTCTTCACAATGGAGAAACCAAGTACATGAATAGTAGGCTTAGGCCTTGTTATTTGGATTTGATAAAATGAAGTTTGGATGGATTAGATTGGATAAGTTATGGTACTTTTTTGGGGAATTGTGTTTTTAGAGAAAGAACTTTTTTGGGGAATTGTGTAAGGTTGGATTGGATAATATTATTTTAATAGATAGTGGAGAATGAATATTGTTAATGGTGAGACTTGAGGAATGGGGTGGGGAAAGGGTAATATATAGGAGTATATACTAGTGAGTTAAATCATTTTTATGTCACATAACTTTCAATTTTTGTCATTTTTACCATACATTTTTTAAATTTGTCAAATATGTCACTTAACTTTGAAAATTTGTCAAAAATGCCGCCTAGCTTTTAAATTTATCAAATATGCCACATAACTCTGAAAACTTGTCAAAAATGCCACCTAATTTTGGAAAATTATCAAAAATGCCACTAAATGATATTTTGACCTATTATAACAAGTAAAATTTATTTATATTTATATTTTTTAAATTTAGAATAATGAAAAATAAAAGAAAAAGAACCTAATATATTAATATAATTTTATTTTGTGTTGTTGAAGAGGAATAAGAAGAATTATGAGATGGGGTAGATATTTTAGTTGAGTTTTAATTAATATATTAAGACCTTTTTTTTCTTTTTATTTCTATCTATTCTAAATTAACAAAATAAAATGAATATAAATTTTACTTGTTATAATTAGTCAAAATCTCATTGGGTGGCGTTTATGACAATATTTCAAAGTTAGGTGTAATGATTGACAAGTTTTCAAAGTTATGTAGTATATTTGACAAATTTAAAAGTTAGGTCACATTTTTTACAAGTTTTCAAAATTATGTGGCATATTTGACAAATTTAAAAGTTGTGTGACAAAAGTGACAAAAATTGGAAGTTGTGTGGCATAGAAATGATTTAACTCATATATTACCCATTCCCCACCCCATTCCTCTCCTAGTTTAATATTATCTCTCTCCTAGTTCTCTCTATCTCTCTCCTCCCCATACTTTTTTTCTCTTTCCTCTCTCTTCAATAACGACTGAGCATACTTGTTATGTCTTCTTTTTTATTTTTCCTTTTTATTTACACTCTCTGTTCTCCATTCTTACCCTAAAAATATGTCATTGCTGATAGCCTTATACTAGGAGTGTCAAATAGGCAATATTGGGTTGTATTCGTGTTCATGTCAATATTAAACGAACTAAGTATGCTCTAACACTAATCCGACCCATTTAATGAACGGGTTGAATATTCATGACTTGCACCTGACTAAAAGTTACGCAAGTGAGTTGATCTAGTACCAACCTGTTTACCCAATTAAGGCACCGTTCTTTTGTGCGTTGCGTTTGCTTTGCGTTTGCGTTTCGATAAGTTGTGTTTGGATTGCGTTAGATTGCGTTGGGTTGCGGTAGGAAATAATAAAAAGGTGAGTAGATGTGAATAGTAGATTGTAATAAGTTGCGTTATCTTGCGTTTTCCATGCGTTAGGTTTTATTGATTTTGCGTTGCGTTTGGGTGCGTTAACGCACAAAAGAACGGTGCCTAATTGGGTTCGCAGATGGATGGGTTGACCTATTGAAACATGCCTTGAGTTCTCTGGCAGTATGACCTTTTTACCATATTACCAAGTTGAAAAGTATTAAAATACTAATCAGTTATATATTTCAAATATCATATCAAATATAACAAGTACAAGAGGTAAACGGATGATCCTATCTAATCCGAATAATTAAACATGTTAAATAGGTATTTATTTGAGTCGAAAAATTCAACCTGGATCTAATCTATTTAATTAAACAAGTTAAACATGTTAACCTATTGTCGATTGGGTCCTTGCCACTAAGGCAATGAACACCACCGTCGCTGCCCTTCCACCAGGGTTCGAATCCTGGGGGAGCATTTCTGACTTACCAGCGTGCGGGAATGCTGTGTGCAAGAAGATTGGGCCTTGAACAAAGGAATCGACATCCCCGTCCCCCGATCCAACAAAGGCCTACTGGGTTAGACCCTGAGATTGGGGCCCAGTGGGCGGGACTACTTACCATTGTAGTAGGTATGTCAACCTATTTAGTGCTTGTTTGGCCTAGCTTTTGGTAATATTTTTAGAGTTAAAAAACACAAACTAGGCCAAACAGTGTTTTTTTAAGAAGCTAATAACTGTTTTCTAAAAGCAGTCTTGGCCAAAAATAGCTCCAAAAGCAGAAGCAATAAATTGATGCTTCTGCTTCCTCCAAACTAATCTCTACTCAATCTATATGATTTTTTAGTGATTAGTTTCCATAATTTCAAATAAATATTCTGATTCTTAAAAAGATAGCATTTAAATATTTTAATATTATGTTAGAACCTTTAATATTATGTTAACATTTTTATTATTTAATTTCTTTACAAATATGGTATTTAGTAAATTTTTTATATATAAATATTTAATTTAAAGAATTGTATAGTTAAGTAAGACCATATATAGTTATAATAATTATGAAATAACTATAACTATAACTATACGATTATAATTATTGCTAAAATTAAAACATGATAATTTGTTTAAAAATTAATAAAAAGTGAAACATTTAAATAATCATATAATAATTTTATTCCCAAAAACACATGATAATTTTAAAAGTTAGGCTAATGGATTAAACAATTAAATTTAGTAAAAACACTATATCATAAGCTAGGTCAAACACTTTAGTTTAGTAAAATCACTTATTTCATAAGCTATGACAAACACTTCAATATCTCTCAAAAAATAGCTTTTAAAAAAACTGTTTGTAAGAAGTAAAAACACATTTTTAGAATCTAGGCCAAACAGACACTTATTTAACGTGTTCAAAACTGGTGACACAAACCACCTTATTTTGTATTAGGTTCGATCCGTGTTATGGTGTCAACTTTGGCTACCTCTCAGCCTATACTCCATTCTTCTACAATTTTTTACTCAATTTCTATATTACTTGATTTTAAAAATTCAATTATAGTGACAAATAATTAAATGTACGCCCTATTCTTCATGTTAGTAAGTTATATTTATCCTTACATAATCTTACCCTACTTATCAAAATTTTATTCTTACCTTATCTTTCATTTTTTTGCATATCAAACCTAATTTGATCCTACCATCTTAACAAAACTGGGCCACAATGATCCCTATCAAGGACCTGCGTGGTATAGAAATAGAATGAACTCTGATTGAAATTCCCAAATAGTCACCTGAATTTTAACTAATACTCTGCAGTCTGTAGTAATCTTATATTTTGTGCGCCAAAACAATCGGATTCTCAGTTGCACTTTTAATATGTTGAATCAAAATCGGCAATCAACAAATCCAAGTTTCCGAACCAGAAATTGCAGAGAACCATCCATTTATTCATCAATCTAGACAAATAAAGGAACAAAGCATACAAACTATACCCTAAAACTCCCCAATCCCTGTTCATGGAAAATCCAAACCCTCAAAAAACCCTAAATAAACAAACCAACCTCCATGATCGATCCCTCAGAGCTGCCTTCCAGCTGCATCCGCTACGAACGGCAAGTACGGCGTCTTCCCCAGAATCGTCGAAACCCAGCTGTAAACGAAACAGAACACCACGAACAAAAACAACGCGTTGTGACCCATCACCATCAGATTAAACCCTAACCCGGCCCGACCCGGGGCGAAGATCCGCTGGATTAGCAGCGGCACGACCATGAGGACGTCGAGCACGAGTGCCTGCATCGCGTTGAATCGGACATAGTGGGAGAAACTAGGGTTTCTGACGACGCCGATGTAGATGCCGAAGAATGCGACGAAGCTTGCGTAGGGTAGGGATTTGTAGAGGGAGAAGATGGGGAGGAGTGGCTCGAAGAGGAGGGCGAGTTTGGGGTACTGGGCGAAGAGGAAGCGGCCGTAGTGGAGGCCGTTGAGGAAGGGGAGGAAGTAGGCGACGGCGGAGATTATCCGGTCGGTGGCGGGAGTGGCGGAGGAGCAGGAGATTGGGGATTTTGAGTTTGAGTTTCTAGGGTTTTTGAGGGGTTTGGAGATGGTGGAGAGGAGTGTGGTGGTGGAGGATTTGAGAGGGTGGAAGAGGACGGTGGAGGGTGGGGGTTGACGGCGGTGGTGATGGTGGTGGAGAGTGGCGGTGGTGGGGCGGAGAGAGAGGCGGAGGAGGGGGATGGAAGCCATTTTTCCCGATTGGTGAGGATGAGGGAGTGGAGGGTAGAATGAAGCCTGAGCTAGTGTTGGTCGAAGGTGTTCCACATGTGAAACAAATGAGGTAACCTATTTGCCTATTTCATATGAAAAAAAAAGAGATTATATTATAGGAGTAGTTGAATTTATTTATTTTTTTATAAATTATGGTGGTTTAAAAAAATATGGTGATTAAAATATATTTTATGTAAAAAAAAGTTAATTAATTTTATTTTTTTACAATGACTAATTATCTAACGCGTCGGGCACCCCTTTATAGAAGTACACCTTCCATGCAACACATTCCTACATCCTTGGTAAACAGGAATGTTCCCCTAGGAGGAAGGGGATGGAAGGTTGGGGAACTTGCCACTAAGACAATATGTATTGATGAAAGTGATATTTGTAGTTAGGTTGGTAAAATTTGTCCGACCTGAAAAAAATTGGATCAAGATGTACATTTATTCGTCCAAATTTTGATATTGATCAAATTGATCGAATATTCGGACCTAATTTCTCTTTTTTTTCTATTGATGAACCCAATTCTAACCTAAATTTAGCTCCGTCCACCAACCTGATTTGACATAAATAAAAATTGAGTTTGGACATGAATTTCTCACCTAATTTTGATATTAATCGAATTTGACCGACACGAATTTATCCAAATCTAAATTTTTGTCCGCGCTATTCAGGTATAATTTTTCACAAAATTTAATATTTTTAAGAATTGAATTATCTTCAACCATCATAATTAAAAGTACAACTATTAATAATTACCTGTCAAGTTCACTAATAGTTACCATAGACAGTTTAATCGATTGGTCATATTTGCCATAAACCGTTTGATAATCACCTATTATTACTGTGCCATAAGGACGGGCAATTTACACGGTAAAAAAAAAAAGTTGAAAACTGTACACTTTCATCTTGTAACATGGACAAAATAGCTATTTCATGAATCATGACCCTCCAAACATCCATAATCACAACTGTCACAAATTGCATCTCCTGTTCATATACTTTGAACCCTATGCCATACCAGTAACCCTAAAAAATCTAAAACAAAAAACAATTTCTTAGCTTAGCAAATACAGTGGCTAAATAATTCATATGAAAGTAGAAGGATCCATTTTGAGATCTAGTACTCATTTGCTCTTCTTTTTAGTTCGTTCAACTCTTTCTCAACTTCCATGTCTAGGAATGGTGAGCTCGCAACCGCTGTTCTTCCTGGAGGGAGCTCTCCTCTCTGTTCATTATCATTCACAAACACAACATGTCAACTTATCATTTGGCAATAATGCTTTGGTTACAAGTTTATTCGCGGGCATCAATAGTTCAGTATGATAAATTTCTAAGACTCGGCTAATCATTGTCCTAACCCTTATAGTTCAGGGTATTTATATGTTTAAGCAAGAGTCGCAAAGTTGAGAACCAAATTTGTTTAACCTCTTCGACATCTCAAATGAGACGGTGAGAAACAAAATATGTACTTTCTTGTTTACTCTTAATAAAAGTGTTCCAAACAAAGCATAGAGTTAGCAAGTATACTCCAAATGCTCCCCTTTATTATTAGTTACTAGTTGTTAGTTGTTAGTTGTTCATACTAGTTGTTTGCATTAGCTGACTCTAGAAAAAGTGTTTGGTGAAATCAGGTGTGTGTAAAAAAAATGTGCGTGAAAAGGATAATTTCCAAAAAGCCAATCACAAAAAGCTACTCAAATTAGTGTTTTAGAAGGGTCTTTTTAGTTTTTAGGAGGTAAAAAGCCATGACACAAGCTAATTTACCAAACACTTTAAAGCAATTGCCAAACAAGGCCAATTGGTATGCCTAAGGAATGAAGGAGCAGACAAAGAAAGTACCTTGGAGCTCCTAAACAAATCCTTCTTCAAGTTGGCAAGATCCTCATCAACAGAAGAGCTCTCTAGCATTGCAAACTGCAAAAGAGAACAGAAGAACCGAAGCAAAGTACTCAATAATTCTCAACATTTGTGTTTGTGGATTATCTTGGTTCTTATATATTTTGGCCTCAACCTACCTTTCCTTCAAGCTCATCACTGGTTAACTGATTAAGCGCGTCCGCTTCTGCTTCCATGCGTGCCACTATATTCACGAAGAGGGAAGGGGAAGAAAACCAAGAGGCAAGCCCGATAAGTTTGATTTGTTTTAACTTAGAAGACCTTAATATGACAAACATTCACTAACTATAAACGGTGACCGAACTATATGGGATAAAATCAAAGATCATCCCTAGTTTTTAGAGTTCAAAACTCTATGTAACCCTTTGCTCTGTAACGAACCGACAAAAGTTATGAAACTTTTATGAAGCGGAATGATTTCATATTTCCTTCTTATCAATTCATTTTGCTTATAGAGAGTAGAGACACTGGATTCTTCCCTATCACACTGACCTGACAATTGAGTCATTCAGGTTGGGTTTCGGTTAGGTGTCATCGGGTATGGGTCCATTTTAGGTTAATTAGTTTTGGCATTTTCAGCTCGAGTTCGGGTGGGTCATTTGGGTCCAGTCAGTTTTGCCTAGATTTCAGCAGAAGATCGAAATCTTTTAAAAATGGTTGCTAAAAAGAAGCAAAAGCTTGCCTTTTTCTTCCATTTTCTCAAAGGCAGCAAGAGCGCTGCTTGTGTTCACTTTTCCCACCATCTCACTTACTTTGGTAGCAGTCCTGCACGACGCTATCTTTTGTAAGTTGCAGACTCGAGAAAGAATGAATAACCATCATTCAGAAACAACAAAAAAGAAGAAACCGACGCAAAACCTTGCAGTCTGAGCTCGTGCTTTGAGTGTGTCTTTCTTTGCCCTCGCCTCCTGTATTTTGCTTTCCAAGAGCTGCTCAAGAAAATAAACACCAATCCATAAAAGTAATGGAAACAAGATACCAATTCGATGAGGAAAGCCCGAGTACAACACACACAGAAAGACAGTCGAATTAATCACAGAGAAGAGATACCCTCAAACACATCACAACAGCTATAGACGAGGGAGTGTCACAAGGAAAGATAGTTGCACATCTCGCAGAAGAGCAGATATCAACAAACCTTGGTGTTGGAGACAAGATTCTCGACCACTTTATTCTGCTGTTCGAGCTGGGCTTTCAAAGAGCTAGCACTATCCTGCAAACAAATACGGTAAAAGTGCGTCATCAATCAAGCAAACAATTAAGATCATCTAAAAAAAGTATACACTCTATCTTTAGCAGCCTCTCGTAGCATTCAGAATGTAGCTTGAAATGACGATTCTATGACTTGGTAGTTGAACCCAATCACCCATTGATGATAAAAGAAAACACAACATATCTGAAGGGTTCATCCAATCAACATGAAACATCCCCATTGACATTCAACATAAAGAAACCCGAAAGGGAAACAGTGGGAATCCGCAGCTTCTATTAGGAAACTTACGGCATAAGCTTTACGTCTCTTCAAAGCTTCACGAGCAAGTCCTTCATCTCCCTTGCTAAGTGCAAGTTGTGCCCTTTTATACCTATTAACCAAACAAAGACTAGATCATGTACAGCAGCCAAGCAAATGGTACCTGATAGCGTATCCAAAACCCGCCAAACTGTTCAAAGTTCAAACAACTTACCAATCTTCTGAAGCTTTCTCTGCAGCTTTGTACTTGTTTTCCAATTGTTTTTGAGATGCCAATACCTTCAGATTACACAGAAATATGTCCAGCACATAACTTAATTTACAACTATGCTTCATACATTTAGGAAAATTGGATTTAGGGTTTAGGGTTGGGACAATGGTACGCTGAACTCTATAAATGTATCACAATATGGTGAACTATTGAACTCTTAGATTTTAGTCTACCGCCACTGAGTTGGTCCAAGTTGAATGATATTTTGGACTACTACAATCTAATATACGATAGTTTAGAATACTACAAGCCCTTACATGATAGTTTGGACTACTACAATCTAATATATTAAATTTGGAATTGCTATAATACAGGTGTCACATAGGAAAATTACCCTCCATGCAGGAAAACCACCGAGTAAAACCAACTCGATGATGGTGCACTATAATCCAATGGTTCGATAGTTCAACTTACAATGATACATTTCTAAAAGTCGGCTTACCATTGTCTCAACCCCCATAGTTCAGCCTAGTATAATCCAATCTTCCTATATTTACTCCATTTCTTCCAGATGCTACCAATTGGAGAATAAACCCAAAACAGAAAATTGCAGATAAACTAGGAAACAAGGAAAATGTACTTGTGCTGTAGCTTGGCGCATCTTTATCAAATCTTCATTCATTTCAAGCACAGATTGTTCTAAAATTTTCTCTGGATCCTCGAAAGCGCTCACGATTGCATTCAAATATGACTGTATTTGCGAAAATAACACCCATTAGGAAAACTTTCAATTACAAGACACTCTAATGTCAATTGACCCAAGCTCTCCCAATAAACTCAAACCTTGATAACTCTTGCAAATCGACTAAAGAGGTTCATTTGCGAACCGAAAGCACCACCACCACCATAGCTATTACATCTCAATCTATCAGCATTAGCTAATCGAACCCCATTCACTCTTAAAGCTCCAACTGCACACAGAACACAATGCCTCCTGGTTAGAAGATTGCAACCAATTGAACAAACTTTCCAGAGTACCTATTCATAAAAAATGAATCCCATTTACTCTTAATGCAGCTAACAGTTCTAGAGCTGACAAAATTTCGTCCGACCCGGAAAAAGGGTCCGATCATAGAATTTTTTAGTGACCGAATTGACTAAAAATCCAGTTGCTTCTCATATTTTATTGTTCAAACACGATTATAACCCGAATTGACGTCTGTCCGAACTGCCCAACATAATCCAACCCGGGAAAACCGGGTAAAGACCCTCAAGTTTTCGTTCAAATTTTGACATTGACCGATTTGACTGATGCGAATTTAACACGGAGCCAAAAAGGTAGTTTTAAATTTGACAGCAGGATGGAATCCCACTAAGTATAATCAAAATTTCACCATTTTTTCTTCCATCCAATCCTCCAGAAACTATGAAGATATACTCCCCAAATACCTTACATATTACCCTAATCTTCAAAAATTTCTCCCCAAAATTGGCTACAGAATTCTTCGTTTTACAGACCAGCGCACTTCTACTTGATAAGGGTATGCACTAACATAACTCACAACGAACAAAGTGCACCAAAAAAGAATCTAGAAAAAGGAAAACAAAAATCGAGTGCCCAGAAGAAGAACATGCAAACAGGGCAGTCCCCAAATTCCCCAGAAGTCGAAAAACACAACAAACACCAAATCACAGAAGAATCGAAGATCAAATCGATGATAATTGCAGAAATATGTAACATAAGGAGAGAGAAAATGGAAGTTGGGAGTGTAAAAAAGGGTACCTTGGTTCCCAAGTAAAGAGGAGCGCATGGAGACCCTAACAATAGGAAGCGTATGAGATGAAGTTGTAGTTGTGGGTGAAAAGCTTAATCCCGCCATTGATGGTGCTTTGATGGTAGCCATGGAAATTGTGACGTCAGCCCCTCACGATACAATATAGAGCTTATTGAATTCCTCAGTCGATGTTCTTTTCTTAAGTTCCAGTTTCTTCTTCTGTTGTTTTTTCGGTATGATTGGAGTCTCTCTGTTTTGCTGTAGAAACTCCACGAATCCCTTTTATATGGTCCTATGTAGCTGGTTACATCACTTATATTAATCTTTTTAAATTAATTTATCAAATATTAATTATAAAATTTATCAATTACAAAATTCATCTATATTCTTTAAAGTCATGAAATTTTTCTAGAAATTTATTATGAAATTTTTCTAGAAATTTATCATATAAAAAATTAATGTATTTTTCATACATTTGATGTACCTAGGTAGGTCCGTAGGTACACCACGATTGATTGTATAATTTGAGAGTTTTAGACATTGATTTTGAGACTTTACTAACACTATATTAGTAAAATGATAAGGGTATTCAATCAAATCACTCAAAATTTTGAATATAAGTATATTTAAATGGTTACAAATATATATTTCATTATTTTGAAAGTTATTACGACTTATAAACTACATAAAAATAATTATTTATTTATATATTTTCATAAATATAAAACTATATATAAAACGTGAATTATCTACTAATTATTGACCTAGCTAATAAGTGTTATACTTTTATAGTTGATAAATATACATAATTACTAGAAAAAATATTACTAATTATTAAAAATATGAATTATGGACATGATTCAAGGCATGTATCATTGTCCACGATATTCCCGTTCTTTTATGCGTTGTGTTGCGTTTGCGTTTGAGTTGCGTTAGTTGCGGTGGAAATAGTTAAAAAGTAATGGTAATTTGCGCTATGTTACGGTAGGGTTGCGGTAAGTTGCGTTGCGTTTGGGTGCGTTAAAACAAAAAAGAACGGGGCCGCCTAAAACACTTATTAAGTATCTTTTATAAACTCTTTATTTTATTGTAAGAACTATATATTATTATACACTAAATTGAAGAAAACGATACAATTGAATTTACAAGTAGAATATCACATCCAAATCGTATAAAAATATATCTTAATCTATAATTTTTCAGATTTATAAAAGAACTAAAATATGCATTATAGATGATATTGATATAAAACATTGTCTATATCAAAAAACTAATAATCAATACTTTCAAATTTTAACTAATACGTAGATGTAGTTAACAGATAAAATGGAAAGGAAGGGGTACTAATTCTTTGGATTGGTTCAACTATCCAATTCAATCCAAACATATCCAAACCTTACACAATTCTCCAAAAAACATCATATCTAAAAACACAATCCCCCCAAAAAACATCATAATTTATCCAAACCAATCCAATCAAATCCATCTAAATCTGATTTTAACAAATTCAAAGAACAGTGTCTGATATTCAGTACAATGCTAAATGTTTCACTGGTTTGGATGCAGGTAAGTGGAATATAATACATACATACAAACCTATCCTTCCTGGAGTTTCAATGGAAGGATGATACATAGTCAATGCTTACAAGTTACATCTTACAAGGTCCTTTTTTTTGGAGGGGGGGAGGTGAAAATATACAATATGGATGACCAAAGTTACACCAGTGCCACAAGAAATTTGGCAGAAACAAACAATGGTTTCCACCACATTCAAGCATACTTCTTCTTTTGCCAATTCTTGGACTGGTGTCTTACAGGAGATATACAGCAGTAACTTTCTTTTTTACCTAACTAGTTCGTACGGTCTCGATGCCTTCAATCAGTTTCTCAAGTTTGGCTCCGGTAACTTCTGTCACAATCTCTCCTTTCTTCAGGATCTTGAAAGTAGGAACCACTTTGATCCCCAGTTCCTTTGCTAAGGGCTGCAAATTTTACACATTGTATGGTTTTGATGTCAAGGAGATTAAAACAAGGACTTGTGTCAAACAACAGCGTTTTTACTGAGAGCGAACCTTGTTTGCCTCGTTACAATCAAGCTTTAGGAAGACAACATCGGCATACTTCTGGGCTAATTCTTTGAATTTTGGAGCAATCACTTTGCAGGGTCCACACCTTCATTAAGTAATTAGTTGACAACGATAATTCAGAGTTCAGGAAGTAATAAAACCACAGGAAGTCTGAGATAAAAAGGCAACATATGATATATGGATTTCATATGCTAACGAAAGATGTGATAGTCAAATGACAATCACCCAAATCTTCCATACTCCCTACCAAAGTTACGTTTTGATGGAAGCAAAATATTTCCCATCGGTGGAAATTCTGGGGTTGTTGGGTCATGTTTGTTATGGGCAGTTTGGTTATCGAGTCTGTTAAGTTGTGGTTACCCGTGAGATAGGGCCAGTAGGCGGACCAAATTTACCCGGTCTAAAAAATATGGACTTCATAGGTAGGCTCAATCTAGCAGAATTTCACTTAGGGGTGAACACACAAGAAATGAAGAAATGATACCATAGAGTAGAAGACATATACTTGTCAGAAAAACAAATTAGTTTTCATGTCGAAATTCAGCAGCAAGCAGTTCATTCGCAAGGGGACTCGAAGAATCAGAGGGCATAGGAGACTGAACATAACTCATTACCTTAGACATTATCCAAGCTAAATCTTACGCGCTAACAATTAAAAACAGCTCCATTCCTAATCTTTCATAAGACACCTGACTCTATTTATTTTTATCCCTGAATTGATCAAAAGAAGACTCCTGCAAAATGTGAACTACCCTTGAAAGTTGAAATCCATGCACCAGACATTGTTTGATGACAGTTGCTAGCAACATAACACAATAATACATAACAGGACATGGTTCTAGCAGCTACTTTGAGGAAGCATACATAACATAATAATACAAATTCGCAACGTCTAACTTTGCTGGCAAATTAAGTCTCTAGCTAGCATTCAAGATACAATGAGTCTTGACACAAACTAACACTTGTTACAGATTTTGACATCAAATTAACAGTTGTTATAGCTTTTGGCATCGAAGTTTTTTATAGTTAAGATTAATTATTAATGATAAGCAATTTAACATTCATCGGCTTAGCCAATAATACAACTGAGACCTAATCAAATCAACTATATCTGTCCATAAGGCTTATTCTATGCATGTTTTTATCAACGTAAAAAAAAATAGATACAGATGTATATAATCTTAAATTACAATGGTCTTGCATCATTAACTTTCTGTTGATCATTATTAATTGATTTTAAGAAAAAAAGTTGTTCTCATTCATGAGATGTTGTTGGTGGCCATGTGTTAGGCTTTAACCGCTGCCATGAGATTTAGATGATGAGATGTGTAATTTTGTTTTTACTGTTACATCAAAGTCGTTAGTGAAATTCGTATTTTGATAAGGTTTGTCAATACAACCGAATACTTTTGTCGATAAATTTACATGAGACTGCATTGGTAAAAATATTGTTGACGGTGAACTGATGCAGCACCAGCTGACGTTGACTGTAATTTGATTTACATTTTTATAGAATACAATATGCTCAGTTAATGAATAAGTTAATTATAAGTTCTGTAAATGGATTCTTTGCCACAAACACACTTACCTACCAAACCCTATCATGAGGAATTCAAATCCTCCAACGAATTTCAAACACGACAAACACAATTCAAACAACCAAAATCAAAGACGTAGCAGCAAAATTCGAAGCATTACGTACCACTGCGTATACATATCGAGCACGACAGGCTTATCGCCGGCGGCATTAACAATCGGCCAGAAGGTGTCCTTGTTAACCTCGGTAACCTTTCCGATCAGAGTTTCCGGCTCAGCAAGCACTGCTTCTAAGCTGGAGCTAATCTGAGCAGTTCTGACCTTGAATCTGTCTCTGACGAGTTTTCCGGCGACGTTGCCGTTGCTGCTCTTGAAGTTTCCGGCGAACTCGAGCCGCCGGTGAGCGACGGAGCCGCGGGCGGCGTCGGAGGAGGTGATCGGAGAGGAAGATGGCCATGATTGGCGGGAGAGAGAGAGCTGCAGCGCCATTGATGACGAACAAGTGTAGCGAGGAAGAAGAGTCGTGTATGTATGGAGTATAGAGAGAGAGGGGCCAATGATATGGAAGATTTTGGGATTTATGGAGAGAGAAAAACAGAGGGAGAGGGAGGGAGCTGTTTGAGAAAAAAGACGAGGAGATGGTCTTTGTGGTGGTGAGAGAATCGGACGAAATATCTAATATGCTTTTTTTGTCATTTGAAAATGCAACCATGACTCAAGAGGAATTGTTTTGGAATATTTGAGTGATGCTTATTTAAATCTTTATTCAAATTTTAATGCTCCGGTGGGGATGCCTCACGTTAAGAGGCCGTGACTAGGTGGCGATATGGTGTGGGCCATCCGATTATCGAGTCGCCATCTTTTGATTCGGGGTGTTTCGCTAGAATATGTTATCTTCGTCATGGCGAGTGTCGATTTGGTAAATTTTGGCCAGTTAATTCTTTAATTCTGATGATTCTGATATAAAATTATCATCGTTAGAAAGATATTGTACTAAAATTACATTGATTTTATTTTATATTTTAAATTATTATAACTTGTGAGTAATTAACGGCCAAAATTTAGTCAAATTGACACTTATTTATAGACGGAGGGAGTAATATTTATGTTTTCGGGACTATGAATATACCAAAAAAAAAAGAACTAATGAAATACAAAAGTTGAAAATAGGAGTCACCATATCTCAATTTTCCCTTTTTATATGATTAATAATATAGATAAGTCTAAATGTCATAAGTTGAAAATAAAGTAGTTTAAAGCTTTTTACAAAATAAAGATGGCCAAGCCTCTTTTGGATAGTGAGTAAGTGACAATCGTTATCCAAATCTATCATCAATGTGGGACGAATCTCATAACTTGCACTGGTATAAAACGGTAACAATCGACTCCCCCAGGGGCTAATGGCCTCGTTGGTCATGGCTTCGTTGGTCATGTATACCGCTCCGAATCAGCTTTGATATCACTGTTATAGATCAAACGGGAGAATTTTTCTAAAAGACTAGTCTATTGGGATAGAGAGCCCGTTTGATCTATAAACCTCTCACCGATATTAAAATTATAAGTGACATATATTATAAAAAAATTTAATTAAAATGAGAGATAATATGAAAATGAAGGAGTATCAATATGTTTGATATGATCCCAAAACATAGAAAATTTTAGTTTACTTATCATATTCCTAAAAGTATAAGGAGTGAGTAATCTTTTGAAACACGTGTGTGTATATTATAAGTAGAGGCATGCCCTTTAAGCTTTAGGCATCGTTCTTTTATACAGTGAAATTGCAGAGCGATAAGTTGTGGTGCGGTAAGTTGTGATGGGTTGCGGTAAATTGCGGTGAAAAATAATAAATGAGTGTTGATATTAGTGGAAAGGTAAATAGTAGATTGCGTGAGTTACAGTAGGTTGCGGTAAATTATGGTGTGGTAAGTTGCGGTACCGCATAAAAGAATTAGTTTTTTCTTGAATGCATTTTGTAAAACCTTTACAAAAAATTTCTTAGACCAAAAAAAAAGAACTATTTGAAAAAAAAAATTGCTACTATTTCCTTGAATTTGTTTACGACTTAAAATGTTTGATGTGAAATAATAAATTTTATCTATTAAACACAATCACATATAAAAAAAATTATCAATTTAAAAAAAATACCAAGCTACCAACTTTCCCTTACCATTTTGCTCTGTTTTGGACATATGTCATTTCAGTAATTTCCCTTTTAGTTACTGTTTAACTTTGTTTGTCAACAATCAACATGTGTCATTTGTGAATGTCATAAACGTGGTTAATCTATGTCCTTATGTATAGTTATGTGTGTAATCGAATTATTTTCAACAAAATCGATCTTTCTTTAAAATACTTCTTCAAAAATAAGTGAAAAAAAGCTATACAACAACAATAAATTACAAGGAAAAATATGTTTTAGTGAGCTTTCAGAGATTTAGACATAGATAGTCTTTGGGGGCGTTTGGTTGACAGCTTTTCGGGGGTGCTTTTAGCTTTTTGGACACTGTTAGCTTTTTGACCAAGGTGAAAAAGCTACTTAAGGTGTTTGGTAACAAGATTTTCATATTAGCTTTTTGGACCCAATAAGCTATTTTTCAAAAAACTACTTGAGGAAGCTTTTTGAGGTAGCTTTTCACAAAAAGCTAGTTTACCAAACACTTTCCTGCAATCAGCTAACCCAAACAGCTAAAGTCAAACAGCTAATCTAAACAGCTGGTTGCCAAACAGGGCCTTTATATATGAATAAAAGTCAATGAAGATATTGATTCCCTTGAATTAAAGAAAAAACTTTTGAAAATCTTTAAAAACCAATTTAGAGAAGAAAAACTAAGTTAGAAAACCTTTGAAAAACCAAAATAAAGATGAGGAAACTTGGAAAGCATAAGAAATTGGTGAAAAGTAAACTTGTACACATCATGCACTTGAGGAAGAGTTAGATCAGTGCACCTAGATAACAAACAAAAATATAAAATACATGATAAAAAAACCGGGACAAGTCTCACTATTATATCGGCCAACCTCACTCTACGACCTTGATGCTCACTCTCCAAGCTCCCATATCTAGTGCTACATTCTTATTAAATCATTATGTTGGAAAACATTAGCCAATATTAGATGATTTATACCACACCATGACACTAACAATAACTATTTCAATGTATTTACCCTTAATGGTCGAAAAAATTACTTTTTCAACTTAGATTGTAATAATGACGTAAAATGCATTGTTATTTTGTATGGCAGAGAGTCTAGGGTATATAAAGAGATTGATTCTAACAATCAAAAAACATGTTTTGAGAAAAGATTGAAAAACACAAATATTATTGAGAGAATATGTATTTGATACAAGTGTATGAGATACAAAATATGAAGCTATATTGATAGAGGAGGAAGGTAAAGGTAGAAATATCAAGATTAGTTATAATTAATCTTGATGAGCTGGAATAAACTTTTATTCTTCACATGTTTTGAAAGCCATAAAAACCATATATGAATCGGATGAAAATTTGGTGTTTGATATCCAATAATTTTTTAATCAAATTAATCAATTTCAAAATTCAGAACCACAATATATTGTTAATATCCAACAACTTTTTCCAAATTAAACTAATCACAAAATTCAAAGTGGATATATAGGTTTGGAGGAGCCCTTATTGTATGGAAATTGAGGGAGAAGTAGCGCTCATAAAATTTCGTCCAACCCGGATTATTTGAATTGTCTGACTCGGAAAAAAATTGAGTCTGGACATAGATTTTTCGTCCGAATTTTTATATTAACAGAATATTCAGACATAATTTTTTTTTATTGTCCGAACCTGATTTTTGCTTCATCCGAATTGTCCGACTCGATTCGACCCGAATTAAAATCGGGCCCGGACATAAATTTTGCATCCAAATTTTGACATTGTCCAAATTTATCCAATCAAAATTTACCTAGATCTGAATTTTTGCCCTCGCTGGGAGACATGGATAAATTGATTGGATAGGGTTGATGACGAGACATATTATTGCGTTTGGGGAAGGAAGGACGGAAGGTCATCAATGGCCACCAAATGGCAAATATTGGAGGCCCCGCCTTTCACTTGTCAGTCTTGGCCTCGCCCTTATTTAATGCCACCCACGGATTTCACCCGTCGCTCTCCGTGAAATTGTTATCCGTTACCTCGTTACATATTAGGGCCATATCAAATTTACGGGGAATTTCAATTTATCAAAATTTATTAGTTTTTATTTAAATTTATCAAAATTTATTAATTTTTATTTAAATTTATCAAAATTTAATAAAATTTACTACAGCTAAAAAATAAAACAAAATTAATTTTGATATATTAACGTAAATTTGTCAAAAATTACCAAAATTTACCAAAAATTATCAAAATTTACCAAAAGTTATCAACATTTAACTTTCACCTAACTGTTTTTTACCCATGAATTTGACACAGCCTTATGTCACTCTTTGATTGATAATTTTTTGTATGATATGTTACTAATAATTATAATATTATATTTTTATGATAGAATTTTTCTATTATGATTCTAATTGTGATAATTTTATATAGCAACTCATTGTATATATTGAAAAATTTATGGACAACATTTTTTAAATTTAATTATATAATTTCCAAATACGAAAATTAATATGAAATTGAGAGAGTATTAGGAAGTGTTTGGTTCAAAAATTTTCCAAGAAAGTTAGTGAATTTTTTTAAGTAGATAATTTTTTTTTAATGTTTGGTTTAAATAAATAGATGAGAGTTTTAATGTGGCCTACTATTTCACTCCCGAGTTCAGTGAATAATTTACCAAGAAGATCCTAAGAAAAATCTTTTCTGAAAAAGTTATTTTTTTTTCAAAAAAAAGTCTTTTCAAAGAGACCATCAAACGCTCTGCAAGAGATTTGCTATCAGAGATTTGAAGTTTGAACTAATTGTTTAGTCCGTGTTTGTAGCTGTGTAGTGTTTGGGGTAACGTTAATATTTTTATCAAATTAAAGTTTTAATTACATAAATATTAACGTTCGGTAAGCTATCGTTTTAAGGGACATTTAGCTTTTCGAGGAACCTATTGTAAAACATTAATAAAGTTAACCTTTAACGTTTGGTGACGTTTCATATTTTTTGATAAAAAGATACCCTTATGACATTTAGACTTATCCATATTAATAATAAAATGGAAAATATATATTTTTTATCATGAATATCATTATAGTAATCTTATATAACAAATTATTTCTCCTAGAGAAGGAAAAATTATGTCCGATCCGAAAAATTCGAATTGTCCAACCCTAAAAAATCGGATATAGATATAGATTTTTCGTTTGAAGTTTGATAACGACTGAATTGACCGAGTACTCGAACATAATATTTTCTCATTTTCCATTGTCTAAACTTATTTTGTCCTGAATTTGACTCCGCCCAAATCGTCCAACCCGGACTGACCCGAATCAAAACTGAATCAGAACATAAATTTCTTATCCAAATTTTAAAGTCGATTGAATTTGCCGCTCAATCACCGGACCCGAAGGTACCCATACGCGAATTTTTGCCGCCGTTACTTTCTGTAAACGGTTTTCGAGCGCATGCTTCGTCACTGGCTCAATGCAATAACTATCCTGCTGAACTGAATTACTATCAACGAAAGAAGAAGACGAAGAAGAAGAGAGAAAAGTGGAGAGATAGCCACCGAAATGAAGCCCTCAAAAAGGCAAATCCAGATCACAATCAACGACCTTCGTCAATTTCATTCTTCTGCAACCATGGATTCTTCTTCTTCTCCATCGCTCAATTTCACGCATTTCTCTCACATTATCCCGCAATTCTCTCTCCCCTCTCTTCTCCATCTTCAAATACTTCAATTTCCCTCATTTTCCCCCCTTTCTCCTTCTTCCCCACTCTCCATACGCAGAAGAAATTTCAAGGAAGCTGGTCGATGGATGAACAGCTTCCTCTCGAATTATCATCCTGAAAAAAAAAAAACAAAAAAAAGAAGAAAAAATTCGCACCGAAAAAGAAAAAAAGACAGGAACCCTTGATCCGGTTTTTCAGCCGTATCAGAGAATTTAATCGGAATTCTTTGCGAAATCGACTCTCCATATGGATTTAAAGGAATTTCTGGTTCTGAGTCTCTGCTTATGGCAATTGTTTAGGGTTTCAGGCAATGCGATTTTTAAGATAGAGCATAGATTCCAGGGGGAGCAGAGGACGTTGCAGGGGATTAGGGATCATGACGTTCGTCGCCATGGGAGATTGCTTGCTAACCTTGATTTGCCCCTTGGTGGTGATTCTTCGCCTACTGGAACCGGGTTTGTTTCACTTTTTTACTAGTTTTGCTTTCGTTAGTTTGATTGATGATTGATTAGCTGTGTTCTTGGAATTTTGAATTTCAGAGAAGCTAGTGGCTTGTGTTTGAAGAATTGTGTTAGTTTAGAGCTGGAATGTGGTTAATCATTTTGAATTCCATGGGTTGAATAGGGTTGGGGATGACATGAATGCTATGGGTTGTTACTTGTTTAGGTGATTTAGCTTCTATGTAGGTTAGAATAAGGGCCCATTTGCTATGCAATGGGAATGAGAATGAAATTCGTAACGAGAACGGGAAATGAGAATTCGTAACAGGAAAGGAAATAGAAATATGTTTATGAATTCCCAGCTTCTTTGTTTGTTATGTGGTAATTTCAAATGGGAATAAGTGACCGTAGGATCGAGAATAAGTATGCATGTACTAAAAAGTCTTAAATGGTATTAATTTATGAATGTTTTAATGATTGAGAATAAGGGAGAGATGTCACCCATTTACAAAAGTAAGTTGCACACTGCATGGAACTAACTGTATAATGACCATGGAGTGCTTTGTGGGTACTTTGTTTTTGCTGCTGGACTAATATTTTTGATATCCTGAAAATTGTTTTATTGTGTTAGGTTATATTTCACTAGGCTTCAAATTGGGAATCCTGCAAAGGAATATCATGTGCAAGTGGATACAGGAAGTGATATTATGTGGGTTCACTGCAATGGATGTGAGGGATGCCCCAAGGATACGAGGATTGAAGTACGTTTGTTGACCTTTATATGTAATTTCTTGATCCATGGTAATTGTGCTGTTTTGAAAAATTCTTTGATCCCCTTCAAATGACCTGGGCCTGGTTGAACGGATTTATGACAGGAGATCATATTATTTTGCTGTAGGACATAGAATTGCAAACGTACGATCCAAAGAGTTCCTCTTCATCCAAAGTAATCAATTGTGGTAACAAACAGTGCACCATGATTTACCAGCGTACTCCAGATAGTTGCAAACCTGATATGCTGTGTCAGTTTGAAGTCCATTATGGTGATGGGAGTTCAACCTCTGGATACTTTGTTGAAGATTCTTTGAGTTATAAAATGTCTGGCAATCAGTCTAAAAATGGAAATGACAATATTGTTTTTGGGTAAGTTGCAAAGTTTCGTTATTTTCTTTTGTTATATGCATTCTTGCTGTAAGTTTCCAACATCCACCTTCAATTTAGGTTATATTGCATACGAAAGATGCTTTAGTTTACATCATGTATGGCACCGCTATTGTAATGGGATCTGAATGGTTCATGTGACTATAAAATGAATGAGTATGGGTAAGTTGAAGTTTCAATTTATCACCTAGTCAGTACACTTCTAAAACCATTTGCTAAATGACATTGGCAATTTTATTTATATACAGTATGTGAATGTTGATACAGCCTGCTAGATCATTGGATGCATTTGTGCTGTAAACTGTAAAGTTTCCTACTTTCTTTGGCTTTTGGAGCTCCTGTTTTCTCTTGTTGCTTGAAATTGCCATCAGTCTGTGGGACGAGGGTGCTACATTGGAGCCCCCACCCCCTCTGTATATTTGAGATTTGGTTATCAAATGTGTAGATAAATAGTAAATCAGATTTGGGTACTGAATTGTGTTCCTGATCACTTTTTCTTTATCGGTTAATTAGGGTTCATCTTCTGCAGCCTGAAAGTTTATAAAGCTGCTATCTACTGTAAGATAATAATCTAATCACTTTCAGGTGTGGGACTAAAATTGGTGAGTCAGATTCTCCATTAAAGGTTGACGGAATAATTGGTTTTGGGCAAGCAAGTTCGTCTGTGATTTCACAGCTTGCAGATTCTGGGAAGGTGAAGAAGAAGTTTTCTCACTGCTTGGACAACAAACAGGGAGGTGGGATCTTGGCTGTGGGAGAGCTTGTGGAGCCGAAGTTAAATGCTTCTCCAATTGTGCAAAATCAGTATGTGACTATCTCTAATATACTTTATACATGCATGCACATTCAATCCGCCCCCCGCCCTTTTCAATAATGCCTACTTTTTGGGCTTTGATTGGAAATAATCCAAATTGACTTTTTGTCTGTCAATAGTTCTAATTTCTATAAAATGAACTTTTTACCTGTTTTCGGCAATCAACAGTCCAAAATCCAGGAGACACGTAAGATTTCCGATGCCTAGAATAGGTAAAAGGTTTATTTATAGAAAATATGCCAAAAGTTTGGACTATTGATGAACAAAAAGTCAGTTCGGATTATTCCCAATTAGGCCCCCAAAAGTAGAGATTATTTCGAGCCCAAAACCATTTTAAATATGTCTGAGGTATAATACAAATTCCTATATGAATTTATAATATTAAATGAACCAGACCAATATGCTTTCTTATGATGAGTGAGGTTCTGGTAGTGTAGGAAGTATGAATATGTGATTTCTTGCTATGTTTCTCAGAAAATGTCAGTATTTTGGTTTCCATATGGTCACTTGTATGGCCTATGCTTGGATTCATTCTTTTTTAGTTTGTTTTTTGCTGTCGCTATCTTAGTCTGATATCTATGTTATAATTAGACTGCTACTACTCTCCTAGGGCACATTACTATATTGTTCTGAAGAGCATAGATGTGGGGGGTGATGTTAAAGAATTTTCTCAAGGTTTTTTTTCAAGGGAGAGGGGAGCAATGATTGACAGTGGTACAACTTTGGCTTATCTTCCTGGCGATATTTATGACATGGTTCTAAAAAAGGTGAACTACATATAACCCAATGCACTATACAAAGAAAATTTGATTAGCTATTGCAAAAGTTGACTTATATGTTTGTTCTCCTTTTGTTTTACGTTACCCTACACAACGAAGCAGCTTTCAAAGGTGGAGTTTGAGATAGAGCAAGGGGGTTTCAAGTGCTTTAAGTACTCTGGAAAGTAAGACTGAAATTGTGATCTCTATTTGATAGTTGGATAATTGTTGTTGTAAAGCCTTTTCATGGATGAATCTGTTCTGAAATGTTAGACTGGGCTCCACTGTGTTGCAGCAATATTGATGATGACTTCCCGAAAATTACTTTGAGCTTCAAGGGTTCACTTTCGTTGACATCATATCCTCATGAATACTTCTTCCCACTCAGAGATGTAAGTGATGACACCATTTGAAACATTCTTGAATTTGTGCTAAATAGATTTGATCTGAATGAGCTTTTCATCTGAATGGCTGTTTCTTATGTGCTTAACTACCGAAAGTTTTGTTGCGTTTGACTGAGGTTCAAAGCTCAACTAGTGCATTTGGCTGGAAGAAAATTCCACCAGTGTATACATATCCCTCCGACCCGTAATTGTGGTGTCCCTGATGAGGTCCCTCCAAAGTCCAAACAGGAGAGCCCTACTGATGTACTTGTCACTTGATCATATGTGCTTGTGATCTTTATTGAATATGGCTAGAGTAAATGCTGTCAAAGCTAAATCAGTTTGCCGTATTTAGATCTGAGCTAGGTTTGATCTTTTGGGACTATTTTACAGGGAAGGTGGTGTGTTGGTTGGCAAGTTGGTGCATTTCAGTCCAGAGATGGAAACGATGTTGTTATTGTAGGAGGTAGGTTAGGTACTTATTTTCAAAATAATAGATAATATTTTAGTCATGAGGATGGGCACATACCAATACTTAATGATATTCCTTACCTTTGGCTGCAGATATGTTGCTGCAAAACAAACTTGTGTATTACGATCTTGAGAATCAAACTATTGGGTGGATGGACTACGACTGTAAGTTCATGCTTTCTCTTGTTCTATCATGTTGCTTGGTTTCGAAACATGAAAATTTACATTCAAAAGAACGGGGTGGATTTGGAGACTGTTGTTTGTTTAAACGGTTAATGAGTCCTATAGTCTTCCAAGCATATGGGTTGAGATTTTTGGTGCTGGTATCTTGTCATGAATGGTATAACAAGTTCACAACCAGTGCTGGATCTTTTACCTATGAGATTATCATGCTGATTAGCAGTTTTGGGTTTAATACTGGCCGCTAAGCTTGACATCATGTTTGATTGCATTCAAGATGACCAAGGAATGGATAGACATAAGCAGAAAATGTTGTATTGATTAGATCCTTGAGAGCTCTTGATTTGTACATCTGCAGAGTTTTCAGCCACTTTTGAAAAGTAGGAGCCATGAATTTTGCACGACTAGACCAGACATTAAGCTCCTATGTAATGGAGACTTGGAGAGTACAATGGTGCAGGTTAGGAATAGGTGATTGTGATTTCAATGTTCAAATTACAAAGTTTTCAGGTAGGGCCCAGGTCTTCGTTCCAGGATTTGATCCTCTCTTCAACTAGGAGCTTTCTTCGAGCTGCCACCCGAGCGATGAAAGAGTGCCTTGTGGTCTAGCAAATTTTGATCGGTGGATTTTGGCTTCATTTAATTTGTAGACCAGTGAAGGATGTTGATCCCCAGCTCCATTTAAGTGCAGGCTTGCTGCCCATTTGAAATACTCTGACATCAAATTTTTTTCAAGTGCCAGCTTGTTTCATAATAGGGGGTGAAGCCCCACCAGTCATACTGCTTGATGTATTGTTGTGCACCCACTTGATCTACAGTAGTTTGTTCTTTTGGGTGTCCCAAACTAGTTTAGCGATGGTTGCTTGGTTCCATAGAGTTAAATTCTTCATCCTGAGACCACTATATTGCTTAGGTATGCAAGTGACATTCCATGCAACATGATAATTGAGCCGATAATGACCATTACTAGCGTAGTTTGTACTCCTTGTAGATACTTTGATCCTTGGTTAGCTGGTTCATTTTTCATCCCTTAGGTTTCTTCAGCAATGTATTATGCACCATCTGTTTGAAGCTTTTGAATCATCACACCGCATGTCACAAAACTTGAAGGTAGACTTATACATTGGGCACTCTGGGAAAGATATCAGCATGGAGTTGTATTTACCTGCTGGTACCAGTATTTGATGGGGAAACTGCTTGTGTTTTCCTTTTGGGTGTTTTGGGTTTTTACCCAACTATTGATGGGGAAAAGGGAGTTGTGCTATTGTTGTTTTTTCGGTGTTGTGTTTTTTTTATTTATTTTTATTTAATTGTTACGGTGGTAAAATTGCAGGCTCAGCAAGCATTAAACTGAAGGATAGCGACTCAGGAGATGTGCACGACATATCGGCCCAAAACCTCTCTTTAGCCCCCTCTTTATTTTCTGGGCAGAGTTTACTGTCAACATTTTTGCTTGCCCTGATTACCATCTTGTTCTCTGTTAGTCCCTAGATATATATTTCTTAGAGAGTAAAATACCAAAAAAAGAAAAAAAAAATGAAGGGGTTGGGTGTTTGGTTGATTTATGTTTTGGTTAAGTTTCTTAAGTTTAAAAAATGTGCATATGTTGTCTGCTTATTTATTTATTTTTTCCCCTTTTCTCTTTTGTCAAGTCATTTTTACCTTCAGATATCCATTTTTTTTCTTTGGTTCGACTTGATGACCAATTAAGCAATGCTCCTTATCTGGGACTCCGGGCTACTTTCTGACATTGGCCTTGTTAAATTGCGCAAATTTTACCATAAGCCGTGGTATATCTACCTAAATATACCACATGTATTGAAATAGTCAGTTTTTATGTGATGATTTTTGGTAAAAATTTGATGGTTAAAAAATATTGATAAGTTTTGTAATAATATTGATATTTTAATGAGGAATGTTATAATTGATATTGATGAACTTTTAAAAAAAGTTCAACACAAGTGATGCAAAACCTGTGAATTAGGGGAGCAGGTCGGGTTTCTGGTTGGGTTTCGTACGGACAATTTCAGGTTTATTTATGTTTTAGATATGGAAATTCTGAGCTTAATCTTAAACTTTCGGGTTGGGTCATATTCTCTATATATCTAGGTAGGTATATCACAGTTGAATCAGTTAATTTGTTATTGTGCTTCGTCATTTGCAACTACATTTTGCCGTTTGGATTTTGCAATTTGCAAAAGGGGAAAAAAATGGGACTTTTGATTCATGATGGCTCGTTTTTTGTTTGTATTTTTGGGCTTTTAATAGGACTAGCGTTGTCCAATGACATTGGCAATAGCAAAGAATTTTGGGGCTTTGTGCTATGTGGTTAGAATCCAACGACTTTGTCAGAACATTATCCATTATCGTTTTATTTATTTTTTTTGTTTTAATAATTATGTTAAGTGATACATAAATTTATTTACGATTCACTTATTATGAATTTTGAGATAAGATATCTCTTAAATGTCTTGTCTTAGTGTAAAACTATTAGTATATGTTTATATATTAAATTGAAAGAAATATATATGATTGACTTTTATGGCTATAATGCCCCTTTTGAATTGTATAAATTTTTTTATCCATAACTTTTCAAATTTATGAAAAAGTATCTAAACTATGACTAACAGATGTAGTTCATTCGATTAAGGTATCCTTTGCAATAATTGTTGTCGTAGCCTACGCATTGTAAATTTCTTATAATTGATAATTAATAATATCTATAAAAGATAGTGTCAAAAATCATAATAAGTGTTACTTTTATTTAAAAGGGAACGAGACACAAAAATTATATCTTTCCCCAAACATATACCATCACTCTTTAAGACAAAGTAATTTACCATTCACCTAAGGCTATAAGTCAAGGATTTACTAAGATCTAGCATCTTTGAGAAGATAATTGAGCAAAGTTTAAATATTATTTTACAAAAGGAATGGATATAGGCCCGTCAAATTCATGTGTAATTTCATTTTTACCAAAATTTATTGATTTTGGCTTAAATTTATTAAAAATTACCAAAAATTACCAAAGTTATAAAACAATAAAGTTTTAATTTAAATATATTAGTATAAATTTGCTAACAGTCTGTTTGGTTATTAGAGGGGGAGGGGAGGGGAGGGGAGGAGAGGGTATTAGAGGGGAGGGGATCTATTTCTATCTTGTTTGGATTATAAGTGGAGAGGAATGAGGGGTAAGAAAGGTTAATTGTTGTGTTTGGATTAGAAAAAGGAGGGAAGGAGGGGAAGAGGAGAAAAATCAAGTAGTTTGTCATATTAATAAAATTATTTTCTTTTTTTAAAATTATAATGAGTTTACTTCCCCTCCGTTAACCCTCATATTGGGGGTTAATGAAAAGGGGGTTAATGGAGGGGAATGGAGGTGAATGGTTCCCCTCCCCTCCCCTCCCCTCCTATTTATTTATCCAAACAAGGGTAAGTGAGGTTATTTATCTCTTTTCCCCTTCTTTCTCCTCCCTTCCCCTCCTATAACCCCAAAACAAACAGGCCCTAAAAATTGCCAAAATTTACCACAAATTATAAAGATTTAACTTTTACTCAACTATTTTTTTATCCATAAATTTACTGCATGCTGCAGAAATAAAGTTGTGGAAAGTTAGAACAAGACATATATATATTTGATCCAGAGGAGGCCCACTACATTGTTTAGTGGCAATGAATAGAGTTTGGTGAATCATGTTTTGCATTCTTGCAGTTGCAGTTGCAGTTGCCCATACATAAACATAATGACCAAATGCTTTACAGAAGAATGGTCCTGAAATTGCCAAAACCAAAGCCTAGTTAGTGCCTATGACCACTCAACCAACCCTTGTTCCCACCATCTATCCCATAATCCTCCTTTCATACATACCTTTTCCTACCATTCTTATTTATTGTGCACACACTTCAAACCCCATTTCATCCATTCACCTTTTTTGGTCAATCTTACATATTCACCCCACATATTCTTTTCTAGGATCAATAATACATTATTATCTACTAGGTCATGAATAATTGAAATATCTAATGCTCACTCGCTGACGCGACAGATTCAACCAGTAACATTGACGGAGGTTTAAAGGAGAGGGGACCAAATTACAAGATTTGGAGGAGATATTACGAGATTGAAGATCTGATTTTCAAACGAGCTAGTTATGAATTACTGAATATTCTTCCCGTCTTTTATATAAAAGCCAAAAAGTTGAGTTATCATAAAGGGAGGAGTGAAGTGGGTAAATGTAAGTGAGGAAACATTTAGAATCACACCATTCTTTAGCAGTCGATTGTTAGGAATCTGGGATTGATCAGAGTTTTGAGGCGTGAATGGAATCACTATCTTTAAGATAAGATTTGCCCCTAATGCAAAATCATGTCTCCAGGATACAACAACGCTTCCTAGATCGATTTCTTATATAGCAATCAATCCCCTATTCTTCGAATTTGGATGAGATGGATTTGTGGATAGATTCAAACTGTTAAAATAGTTGAATCTTATCCAAACCTCACAACTGTCCAAAAGTGAGTGCCAAGTGCAATAGATAATTAAATAATCTGCTTCTGCTCACGTGCTAAGTGCCAAGTGCGCCTAATAAGCATCAAAAGTGAGTCCACACCATGAGCTTATGCATTTATAAGCCTATAACACTTTTAATATATAAAGAGGTAGAGAATATGATATTTTCTCCACGTGGGACAATAATAAAATAACCTACTTATTTCCCTTAAAAGTTAAAAACTCTACTAATTTATCCATGTGGGACAAGTTATGAACACTAACTTTTACTAACTATTTAACATCGACCCCAACCGATCCGGTTCGATTAATTTTGGTGCGCATAGAGTATATAGCTTATAATATCGATTATCAGACGATAATTTATCCGTACCATAAGAATATAAGATATATAGTTTGATCCAAAATGAACGAATGGGAAATATATTTACTCCAAATCGTCCTTGGGGATCCTTCGAATAAATAAGTGAGGTTATTGTGGTCCATGAAATTGAAGAGGGAGAAAGTAGACAAACAAGACCTTACGTAAATAAAAACAACCTTGATTACTACCAAAGGCAGGAATTGTGGGGCTCCAAATTATAGCACAAGAGGGACCTTGACAGGGACTAAAGACATCACTCCCCATGCACTCTCTTTTCCATTATCGATTTACCATTTTACCGTGTGTTTGGTTCTTTTTCAGAAAAATATTTTTCCAGTGAACTTTTTAAAAAAAGAATGTTTGCAGTGTTTGGTCTATATTTAAAATCGTGAGGAAGTTTGCGGGGAGTTTATTTAAAATGTTCAAATTACCATTATTTATCTATTTACTCTCAAGGGTATACATTTTATGAAATTTGATTAAAATACTTTCCCTTTTCAACTGGAAACAAACTTTTTCAACTTTTTTTTGTAGGAAATATTCTCTCATATAATATGGAAAAATATATATTAAGACCCATCACAAAATTTTCTCATTCTTATTTTACAATCAATCATGAGAAAATATGATCAATTTAGAAAAATTAACCAACTTTTCAAAATAAATTAACCCACCGTACTCCCTACTAGGTGATTTACAATTTTACATCCCCCACACTATGCTTTTGGTACATTATTTCATCCTAAATAACTTCGCTGTGGACCTATTCTTTTTTCTTTTTTTTCTGATTTTGTTTCAAAGTTGTTAATAACAAATTGTGTGTGTGTTCAAATCCTAGGAGGAGCCTTCTTTTTTACTGGTTGAAGAGTGTTACGGTGGTGCGGGTCCTCCTTTGAGGATTGGCATGGGCCTCATGAATTGGATTATTCACACACACACACACACACACACACATATATATATATACACACAAGTATGTATGCATTAGTAATACTTACAGCACTTCGAATCTTTGATTGTAGCACCAGAACAAAAGTACAACAACAACAAAACCAATAGTAGACAAGTCTATAATACAAAAGATAGACCAATGAGCTCTTAGCTCAGTTGGTATTTGCTGCACTATAATATCCCATAGATTTTAGGAATAATTTTGCGGAGCAATAAATAACAAGCGTGTATGTCTAGTTTCTCCCATCCCCATAAGCCAGTGGACCCAAAAAATATTATCTAAGTGTTATTGCTTTTCATAAAATTTCTCATTCCTAATCAAATGAGCCATTTATAAATTTGTCTTTTGGCAATTTTTAAGTTGCTTACCCATTCAATAATGCAAATGATTGAGACGTAAGAGTATGAATATCTGTAAATATCAATGTTTAGTTACATATGGAGTTTTAGCGGTGCATTAATTACCACTGTAGTACTAGTAGTAGTAGTAGTTAATCCCTCCCCAATCATCTCACTTTGAGATTCTTTTCAACTAATGCTTGACTATTATGCCAAACCTACATTTATGAAGCTTGAAAATTACCCATTTTAACACTACGTACTCTGTTATTCTTTTTATTTCTGTATTAAAAAAAATTAATTGTTAATATTTTAATTTTAGATTTGTAATGAAAAATACATTGCAAAAAGTATAGTAATGTATTCTTTTATAAAATTTTAATTATGTGAAAAATTATTGATCAGAGATTAAACTCAAAAGATGTGAAAGTACCAAACAAAGCAACCTATTGAAAAATACCTTATAATTAATAATCATATGAAAGTACCAAACAGAGCAACCCATTTAAAATAATTTATTGTGGAAAAGATACTTTAGTTCAAAAATTATCTAACCCCGTTCTTTTGTGCGTTAACGCACCCAAACGCAACGCAAAATCAATAAAACCTGACGCATGACAAATGCAAGAGAATACAACTTATCACAATCTACTATTCACCTCTACTCACCTTTTTATTAATTCCTACCGCAACCCAATGCAATTCAAACGCAACTTATCGAAACGCAAACGCAACGCACAAAGGAACGGGGCCTAAATTTACACACATGTCATCCTAAAAGTGTTATTTTTGAGATATAATGGAATTTCAACAAATATTTTTCAAAACAGTTGACTTTTACCAAATACAACTTTTCCAAACAACTAATACAAATAGTCAATCCAAACGATATATAGCAAACAATCAATGTAAATACTACATCCGTCCCTAATTCATTGTAAAAAAAACTACTTTTATAAGTCCAAAGTGTTTAGGAACTTGTGTAAAAAATTTATAATTTGACACATATGCCCTTACACCACATAGAAAATTGGAAAAGAAAAAATAAAATATATTGTATATTAATATTTTTGCATGCTCAGAATTTTATGATGATGGAAAAGTCTCTTCAATGCCCTTTTGTCTTGGTTTCATTCCTCTCCTTTGATAAATTTTGGACCCCATTGAATGTCTCATTCTCATAGTTTGATATTGCAATATGCCATCAATCAAGGGTAATCAGATACACTTCCTAATTCAGTCATCCTAGTCAATTTAGGAAAGCTAATTATAAATACACTTCCTAAGTCATCATAGTTTCATATTACAATTATTGTTATACAATTGTCACATAAAAAAAAGAGGATGGAGAAGTCAGATAATTTGATGAATAAAAGGACTTATATCTATTAATATTCGTTAAGTTCAAGGTACTACCTCAGTCCCATATTGTTTGTCAATCCAACTATATTTAAAAGTCCAATGGTCATGAGAAATTGGGTGAAAAATGTGTAATGTACCAGAATTGCCCTTACTTTTCTCATGTGGAGAAAAATAATAAAGAAACAAAAGAGTATTTATTAGGGATATAATAAGAATTACAATCATTGGAATTACAAAATGGACAAACATTTTGGGACAAGGGAGTTAGGTAGATGGACAAACAATTTGGGACGGAGGTAGTAGATAATATGAGAAATCTAATTTTGTAATGATCGATGTCCATATGATTCAACCAAAATAAGAAAAAAAATGTGTATTTGAATTTTTGATTAAGGCCCTGTTCTTTTCTGCGGTATTTTGCGGTGTTGTGTGGTGGGGTGTGGTGGAATTGTGGTGGGGTGTGGTGGAATTGTGATAGGTTATTGGTATGTGGGGTAGGTGACGAGAGAAAATATAAAAAGTAGAGGAGAAAAGTGAAGAGAAAGAAGAGTGAGAAGAGAGAAAAGTAATGATTTGTAATGCTGGTGAGGTGTGATGCATGAGTTTCTGCCAACCTGATATAAACAGGGCCTAAATCACTAGCGATGACAACCAGCGGATCAGATACATGGGTTATATTCCCCGCCCTCGTTACTTGATGCGTCGGCGGAGGGGGGAAAGCTCATTCTCATCCATGCCTTGTCTTGAATCCCAACAGAGCAACAACGGATATGGAGTGAGTATCTAACTTGGAGAGAATGGAAGTGAGGAATTACGGTTAGGAAAAATCAGTTATGTATATATTATATATATCAAGCGTTTTTTACTAATTAAAATATATTACGACATTTTTTCCTTTTTATTTTCAAATATTTTTATTTAAAAGCTTTGTTTTGGATTTATCAAAATCAACCTCTTCATGTTTGAGTATTCAAAAACTTATCCTATGCATCCTCGCTACTGTCCCTATTAGGGGTAAAGAAATTAATGAGACGACCCAACAAAGATAAAATTAAAATAACTCCCACACCACCATCTCTATAAAGTCAACATCTAAATTTGAATAAAAGAAATACTATGACAATTTGTTAACTCATCGAATTAATTCTCAGAATTAACTAGGTCCATTGCCCCCCAAACACGAGTGACAGTAAATATACTCCAAAATAGACCACGATGGACCGTATAACGATTGAGTCATCCCATGAGCAAGTCACCCATATATTTGGACCATTATATTGGAGTGCACTCATATATGACATGACCTTGGCTTCTTGGTGTGGCCACCTTTCCTTAATCTATAGGTTTTCACTCAATTCATGCAATATAATAATACTCTCTCTCTCTCTCTCACTCTCTCTTGGGAGCTGTTTGGGTAGCTAGTTCGAGAGAGTAGGAAGAAACTAAAGAAACCCAACATTTTCTTGCCAACGTAACTTTCCAACTTTTCCCCATCTCTCTCCTTGGCTTCATTTTCTGCATATTACTCTTCTCAATTCCCTCGTTTTCGTCGAAACTAAAGCCTCTCTCTCTCTCTCTCTCTCTCTCTCTCTCTCTCTCTCTCTCTCTCTCTCTCTCTCTCTCTCTCTAATTATCTCTCTGAAAAGAGTAATTAAGCTGCAAAGACATGATGATGGAGAAGGAAGGTTTAGGTTGCTGCATGGTGATGATATTGGTAATAAGTTTGACATTGAATAATAGGGTTACTGTAGAAGCGGCACCTGCAAATTCTCTTGTCAAACAACTTCCAGGATTCAGCTCAACTTTTCCTTCCAAACACTATTCTGGGTATGTATTTATGCTGCTTGTACTGTATTTCAATCAATATTCAATCATGGTAGACAGTAATACTGTTTGTATTTCATACTATACACAGGAATTATTGGTTAGTATTGGGAATTGTGCTTCTTTTCGTTATTAACAACATTATGCACATCTCTGTTAGTATAGCATAGTACAGCTAGCTAGTAGTATAGCAGCACCAAATATGACGGATATGGGTCAATTTTAGACCAACTTATTGTCATCATCAACACTTTTTCAATATATTTCTTCCAATTTTGTCCTTAGGTTATGCGTAATCCATTTAAGTCAATTAAATAGGTGGTTGCAAAGTGACTATGAGATTCCTATCTTTTATGTTCTCTATCAACATTCAATTTTTTGTACGTGGAAGAAAAAAAATTGTATAGATGGAAATTATAGAGCTAAGCTTATTATGAGTAGTTTGATATTTACTCTTTGTAGGTTTATAAGCTTTATTGGTGGTTACCCAATAGACGGACCAAATTCACCTGCTATGAAAAAAATAATCCACTAGCTAAAGGTGCTCCTTTTTTTTTTTTTTGTCAATATACAAGTTTAGAGCAACTCATTTCTGCAACCAAACCTTTGGGTTTGGGTTTCCCTTCTTTTCCACACACTTAATCAAATTGAACATTTTTAAGGGAACATCTGGTAGAAACATCAGAGAGATCTTTCTTGGAGAAATTTTTCAAGGGAAGTTTCTCATGAAAAAAATTTTTCTTGGAGATCTTTCTTGGAGTGTTTGGTAAGAACTCCAGGTAATTTTTTCTCTGGGAAAATTTTCCATGGGAAGTTGTCCATGGGAAAGATTTCCGGTCCCTGGGAAAAATTTCCCTTAGCCCCCCTAAGGAAAATTTTCCCTATGAAAATGGAGAAAATGGTGGACCCATCGTGAAAACTTTCCAGAAGCTAACCCGCATCCAAACATGGAAAAATAAGTCAACCTGAGAAAATTGACTATTTCCCCGGGGTTATTGACCAACTAAACGCACTCTAAGAAAAACTTCCCTTAATTAGCTCGATCCCCTATGGGAAATTTTTCTAAGAAAATGTAGGAATTGGTGGATCCTCTATAAAATATGAAAAAAATAAGTTAACTTGGAAAAATTGACCATGTCCTCAAGATTTTTCACCAACCAAACACATCCTAAGATTTTTTTAATTTTTTTTGAGAGGCCTCTACTTATAAAAAAAAAAAGTACTCTATCTTGTCATTTTATTTGTAATTTATTAAATGTTGAATTTTGTTGAATATTTTTTTAAGAGACAAACTTTCAAATAAGATTTTTTATTTTAAATGTTGTAATAATACTCGATATTTATTGAGTCTCAATTATATGAGTTATTTACTGATTAGGTGATCAAAAAGGGTGCTAATTAATTTCTACCCTAAATTGGGGTAATCCTTACCAACTTCTTGATGTTTTTGGAGAAACAACCAATTGCTTGATAGCTAGACATATTCATGAGAGTCCGTTTCACTTTACAACAACCAATAATGCTCATTTCAATATGTAAAAAGAAGAGTGATGATATCAGGCTTATATCCTAAGATATTTTTCAAGTATCTTTCCTACTTTTAAATTTTTTTATTATAATGTTTGATATTAGTTAAGTTAGATTAATTATTTATTATGAATTTTGACGCTGTTTTTTAAAGTTATGATTAATTATCGAATATGAGAGATTAACAATTGTTGGTATAATGGTTGGTTATACCAACAATTCAACAAATATATTTTACATGTGTTTTAATAAATTTGAAAAAAATATTGAAAAAATATAAAATTGTCTTCTAGAATATATGTAACTTTACAATCAATAATGTAATACTTAATAACTCTTTATCATATATTTTTTTTATAAAAGCTATCTTTTTGTAATTATCAATAAATTAGGTGAAGTATAAATTCTTTTTATTATTAATTAGGTAGAACTCTTTGAAATGTCTAGAGACAAAGCAACAAATCCACTACAACCAAGTACAAAGCATAAAGTGACACTAAAAGAATAATGGAAGATAGATAGATCATTATACAATATTTACTGTTACCATGTCTTTCCCTTTATTCTCCAAGCAATATATAATTAAAAAACAATGAGGAATTGTTGTTATTATTCTTATTCTTATTCTTGTTATTATTTTATCATCATCATCATCATCATCATCATTATTATTATTATTATTATTATTATTATCTGATTTGTGATAATTAATTAATGTTATTTTTCGTTTGTTTGATGTTAATTAAATGACAAGATACATAAGCCTAGAAGGGAATCCAGCCAAGAATTTGTTCTACTATTTTGTGGAATCAGAAAGAAATCCAAGGAAGGATCCTCTTGTCCTTTGGCTTAATGGTGGCCCTGGTTGTTCTAGCTTTGATGGCTTTGTTTATGAACATGGTAATCTTATCTTATTTACCCATTTCATAATTATTAATAATTACTATGAGATATAATTTTCTATATTTAATTTTTTATTTTAAAATCAGAAAGTTATAATATTTGTTATTTGCATGGGTAGCTTTAGGTAGCACAGTTTTTTATATGTAATTTTGGCAGAGAAAAGTCATTTTCTATGCTGAACTGTGGCAGGTCCATTTAATTTTCAAGCTGGGAACACCAAGAATGGCCTCCCAATTTTGCATCCCAATCCATATAGCTGGTCCAAGGTCTATTTCTAGTAACTACAATTTAAATTCCTGACTTAATAATCTCTACTTTTAGTATTCGTTAAATCGCTAATAATCCCAATTAACTTTATTTTTTAAAAAATTGGGATTATTAGTAATCTAATGGAGCAAAGTTCAGATTATTAAAATTGAATATTTCAAAAACTAGTATATTTAACTATTTATTAATTCATTTTTTATGGGTCGATCTATATATGCAGGTTTCAAACATAATTTACTTAGATTCTCCAACTGGAGTTGGATTATCTTATTCGGAAAATCAAACAAATTATCAGACTGGAGATGTACAAACAGCCACTGATACACACAATTTTCTTTTGAAGGTATAGTAATTAATTAAATTATATTAAACTGCACAGTAATTTTCATCATTATCATATTAATTCTAAAAAATGATTTTAGATTTAATTCTTTTTTTTTCCTGAGCTACGTACGCTTTTAGTTGCATTAACTAATGGAGTTTTGATGTTTATTCATCCTCAATAGTGGTTTGAGCAATACTCAGAATTCAGTCAAAATCCATTCTACATAGCTGGGGAGTCATATGGTGGGATTTATGTTCCAACCCTTGCAGCTCAAGTAGTGAAAGGTATCTCTTCCTTTTTTTTCTTTATTATTATTATTTTCTTGTTCAGTAAAATGTATTGTCCCAAAAGACTAGTGTACATGGAATTTCTTTTCTATTTGTAAAAATGCATATACCTCATTAGGTTTATGGCGTTTATAAATTTAACTCTGAAGCTTTTGGGTTAATATTTACTCAAGCTAAGCTTTTGAATCAATTTCACTTATCTACTTTTTCAGTAAATTTAATAACCTTTTCAGTGAATGTGTGTGATGTGAGCTGAAATTTGTTTTCTAAAATTATAGTCAGTTTAGCAAACAAATTTCATCACAAATAACACATTTATGGGAAAAGTTGTTGTATTCACCCGAAAAGTAGCTAAATGAAATTGGTTTAAAAAACTTAGTGTGGATAAATATTAACTTAAAAACATCAAAATTGAATTCATAAGTATTATAAATTTGAATGATGATATATGCAAATTATCATCATTTCAAAAGGCAAGTTATATCATTCCCCTGGACCATTTAACATGCTGGTAGACCAGGTCATAAAGAAGGGAGAAAAGGATAACAAAATCTTTATATATATATATATATATATATATATATATATATATATGGGAACAGATCCAGTAGGAATAGAGTTTAGGTAAGAAGGTGAGAAGAGCAAATCATAACCCTAGATTATGCATCTAACGGTGTGTGTTCATGGATATGAGGGAGTGTGGTCATGGATTTCAGAAAGTGTGGTCATGGATTTAAGGGATTGTGGTCACGAAATCCATGACCACACACAGTCAGATGTAAAATTAAGGGTTGTGATTTACTCTTCTTACCTTCCTACCTAAACTCTCTTCCTACTGGATTCATTCTATATATATATGTGTGTGTGTGTGTGAGTGTATGTGAGAGAGAGAGAGAGAGAGAGATAGATATTTTGGTGTATATGTAGAGAGAATGATGAGGTATTGTTGAACAATTAATCAATGAAAGGTCTTTTGGATGCTAAATAGACTTATGATTATACTCCTTTCATTCCAAATTAATTGATGGAATTGGAGTTTTCACTCATACCAATATATAACTATAATAACTATCAAACCTTAATTGTATTTGGTTTTTCTATCTCTAATAAATAATATAAAATAATTGAATTAGGTATTAGGAGTAGGAAAGTGACAATTATTTTGGGACAAAATAAATTAGTTAAAGTGTCAATTAATATATGAGACGGAGGGAGTAGTATTTAACTGATTGTAGCATTATATCTTGATAAGGTTGATATGGACATGCTTTAATTTGCAGGGCTCAAAGCAAAGGTTCATCCCACTATCAATTTCAAGGTAATTAATAAACATGATTATGATCTATATATAATTTCATTAATTATGGTTAACCCCACTTAGTCCCATCATAGTTGGACGAAATGGTTAAAAGTTGACCAGCATTTATTTATGATGGAAGATGATTAATATGCCAAACCATCATATCATATTGAATGACCAATTGTAATTAGACACGAGCTAGGTAAGTTAATTTCTGCGGTTGACAAACTGCGGTGCCACAGCGTATCGCAGTTTGTCACAACCCACCACAAAATATCATTCTATCACAATTCACCACAACCCACCATAAATTACTTTTTTCACAATTACCAATACAATATTTATATATATATACAAAAACTCACCACAACATACCAATAATCCGTCACAATTACACCACAACCCGACACAATTTCACCACATCATACCGCGCGATACCCCAGAATATAGCATAAAAGAACAGGGCCTTAAATGATAAGGCTTAATTAAGGATTTGATGGGTGAAAATGCAGGGATACATGGTGGGGAATGGAGTAACAGCTGATAGAAAGTATGATGGTAATGCATTGGTGCCATTTGCTCATGGGATGGGCTTGATTTCTGACGAACTTTACAATGTAAGAATTCACCCCTTATTTCTTTCTCCATATATTAGTGCCTTGCTAAATCATTTTGAATTCTTTTTCATGAACAAGTAGATATTAGTCAACGATTTTTTAATTTTAGATTAATTCGAATTAGTCTATATAAATTGTAAAACTTAAGTGTAAGACTACTTCATCCGACTTCTCTATATTTGGATTGGGCGGAATTTTAGAGTATTAATTTGGTTTCATTTGGATTTACTTTTCCATTTTTCAGCGTGATATTTGATCTTAGTGCTTTTTCCTTCTCCAGCATATATGCTCCGGATTGGCCTTTCATTATTATTTTTTTCTTAGGCATATATGCTCAAGACTTATTTAGCCCTGTTCTTTTCTGTGGTATTTTGCGGTGTGGTGAGGTGGGGTGTGGTGGAATTATGATAGGTTATTGGTATGTGGGGTAGGTGATGAGAGAGAATGTAAAAAGTAGAGGAGAAAAGTGAAAAGAGAGAAGAGTTAGGAGAGAGAAAAGTAATGATTTGTGGCAAACTGCGGTGAGTTATGGCAAACTGCGGTAAGCTGTGGTACCGCAGTTTGTCAACCGCAGAAAAGAACATGACCTTAAATGGTTAATCATTATTGGGGATGGGAATATGGCAATATGGGTGATAATTAAATTGTACGTAATTAGCAAAGACTTTCTAATGTGAACCAACGTCACATGAAAACTCAAGGTAATACAATTGATATTTTGTAAATAAATATATAAAATTGGATGAACACCAAGAATAATATACTTATTAAACTATATGATTTTCATAAAAAAAGATAAGTGAGTCCATTCAACAACGTCTTTTTAGGCCTTTACTATCAATAAGTTTTATAGGCTGAAGTAAGAGATAGGTATTGAACTATCCACTTTTATCCAAAAAAACAACAATTCACGAAAAATATGATCGATGAATTATGTTACTTTCACGTATAAAAGAAAAAGCTTTTTACTTCTGTATATCAAAGATTAAATTTTACGAAGAAACTTGAACAATAAGATGGTAACTATTTTTTTTTGGACACTTATTAAACTACATAATATCTAGCGTTGACAAAATTTTGTCCGACCTGAATTACCCGAATTGTCCGACCCAGAATTCTGGGTCTAGACATAGATTTTTCGTCCGAATTTTGATATTGACCGAATATTCAGACATAAAATTTCTCTTTTTTCTATTGTCCGAACCCGATTTTTGTTTCGTCCGAATTGTCCGACCCGAAATAAAATCGGGTCCGGACATAAAATTCTCGTCCGAATCTTGACATTGTCCGAATTTGCCCGACCCGAATTTACCTGGACCCGAATATTTGCCAGCGCTAATAATATCTATACATATACTTAGATATTTGATTGAGAATTTGGAAGGTTGCAATTAGGTATTGTAGGTGGGAATTTGGTCCTATGATTTGCAAGATGGCAAAAGGGTCCCCTTACTCCCTTAGGTGGCTAGCTAGCAAGTTGTAGGTAAAAGGACCAAAAAATAAGTGGTAAGCCATGATGAAATGGGTTGTATTTTAGTTGGGAGTTTTGTAAAATAATGTTTTTAGAGAGTTGATTAGGAAGGACAGACTAGAAAGTTGGGAAATGGATGATGAGGGGGCCTCCATTTAAATAGGAAAAAGACACTTTGGTGATCAAACTCCCATGCTAGGTGGGCTCTCTTTGTTACAAATAGTTGCCATTTTGGTGAGTTTTCATGCCCATTTAAAGTACTATTTGGATATTTGTTAGTGATTCATCATGCACATTTGGGCTATGTCAAATTCATGGGTAAATGCAATTTACTTAAATTTATCAGTTTTTACTAAAAATTACCAAAAATTACAAAAAATTACCTAACTAAAAAAAATAAAAAAAATTAATTTTGACATATTGACATCAATTTGCCAAAAGTTACCAGAATTTACCAAAAATTACCAAAATTTAACTTTTACCCAACTATTTTTTACCCATGAATTTGACAGCGCCTTAGATCACAAGAATAATTAGAAGTTATATCATGTTGTCAATAACATCTAATTTAGATGGTAAAAAAATATCACATTAATTCTTTCAAGACACCGTCAAATTCATGGATAAAAAATAGTATAGTAAAATGTTAAATTTGGGTAGTTTTTGGTAAATTTTGGCAAATTTATGATAATATATCAAAATTAATTTTTTTTGTTTTTTAACTTTGGTAAATTTAGACAAAAACTGATAAATTTTGACAAATTAAATATTTAAGTTACATTCATCCATTTTTGTATTCTTAGTTGTTAAGAGTATGTCATTATGTAAGGGTAACTATTTCTTACTTTTGAATTCTAAAGCCATGTTCGACTAATTTCTTACTTTTGAATTCTACATAGAACCGCAAAAAAAAAAAAAACGAAGATTTTCCTAAATTTATTTACCTAGCTCCATAATTTTTTTTAATGACATGAAGTTTATGTGTGTAAATGTAATGCAGAAATTCACAGCAGCTTGTGGATTGGACTACTATGACAGTGAGGTGGCTGAATGCACAAGTTATGGAACTAAAATAGATGCGGTAATTATGAACTTTTTCTAGAGAAAAATAAAATGAAATGTTTCAGTTTTTCAAAAATATATCTAATATTGTTGGACCAAATTATTAACGAATATGATCTATATATTTTTTTTCCTTGGGCAGGTAATTAGGGACCTGAATATTTATGATATATTAGAGCCATGTTACCATAGACCAGAAAAGGAGGATGTGAAGAACTCAAGCTTACCAAACAGCTTCAAAGAATTAGGGCAAACAGAGAGGCCTCTTGCTGTTAGAAAAAGGATGTTTGGTCGTGCATGGCCCTACCAAATGGTTGTCCAAAATGGGCCTGTTCCTTCTTGGCCCCAACTCAATTCTCTTCCCAATGATCGTCGTGTTTATGTTCCTTGCACTGTAAGTCCCCTTTTCTTTTTCAATACCTATTACATGTTCCTGGAACATGTGTTTCGGGTAGTTAAGTATAAGTGAACAATTATATTATTGAGAGTGAATAACGATTAGGTATGAGTAGACAATTATGCTATTCAAAATGAACAATGACCATATTTGAAGCACATACTCCAAGAATATGTAATAAATTGCATTTCTTTTTAACAAAAATTGGATTATATTAATACGTATTTAGGATCGTTGGATAATAATAAGGATTATTAAGTTTTAAAATCCCCAACTTTGAACATTGTTTATCCGAATATCCCGAACTGCAAACAAACTTTAGGGAGTTGTATTTGTCAGCATCCCTATACTGAGTTAAAGTTATTTAAAATCGGCTTTTTCTATAATGTAGTGATTGTTATTTGGTTTAGACACGTTTTCATCCTATATATCACCCCATAAAATATTGCTACATTACACAAAAACCTAAATTTAATTGATGTTAATTCGATATTGAGATGCTGACAAATTAATACAACCCTCAAAAGTTTGGGATATTCATTTCAAAAATGAAATTGGGATATTCTTATAAACAATCCTCACAGTTGGGGTTCTTAAAACCTAATAGTCCTAATAATGATTCCAACTTTAGAATTTTGCATTCCTTATATTGTAATGGACCAGTATACAGTAGGGATATTTATTATATATTCGCTTATGGTGTGTTTGGATGTTTTCCAGGAAAATATTTCCTAGGAAACTTTTTCCTGGGATAGTTTTGACTGGGAAAAATATTTCACATTGTTTGGTTAATATAGTAAAGTTTGTAGAAAATTTTATTTGAAATGTCCAAACTATCCTTATATATTAATTTATAAAATATATTTTTAGAGGCATTTTGGGAAGTTGAGTTACAAAAAGTTTTCTTTTCCCATGGGAAAGAAACTTTCCCACACCCCCCTTGGGAAAGTTTTCACCATGATCCATATATGGGGAAATTGTAGGTCCTAGTTAAAAACTTTCCCAACCTATTTTTACCCAAACATGGGAAAATTAATCAACTTTGGGAAAGTTGACTAACTTTCCTAAGAAACTCATACAACCAAACACAACATTAATGTAGAGATTATTGTTATCCAAAAGAAGTGTAAAGTAGACTCTATTGTGTGGTACAATTTTAAAGTGATATTGATTATTATTAGTGTTCATTGTGGTACTATTTTAAATTAGAGCTAGTTGGGATTATATTGTTATGTGTTCAATCTCATGTAGAAGTTATCATATATTAACCTTGTGTTAGTAGGATTAATTATTTGAATGAGAATTTGGTGTATGGATATTGATAGGGTTTTGTTTTTGTGTTTGATGTGAAATATATATTTGCAGAGTGATGAAATTGCTAGTGCTTGGTTGAACGACAAATCAGTTAGACAGGCCATCCATGCACAACCAGTACGTATTACAATATTCTCTGATACGAACAAGTTTAAAAAATCAAAATTCATTTACATAAACAAAAAGACATTAATTATGCATAATGCATAATTATGTATAGTATGGCTTCCTAAATACTCCCACCGTTTCAAGGTAATTGAGTTTGCATTTTGTGGTAAAAATTTTGACAATTAATTACTTTTTAATGTACATACATATAATTGTTCGTTACATAAATGAAACTACTATCTTTGGACTTACAATAAAAAATGATACTCATTTTATTTTATCTGTCATCTAATTTTAGGCATCAGTCAAATTTTGACAACTTTGAACATTAATTTCTTTGCATAAATGTACCAGGAAAGTGTGACAGGACAGTGGGCATTATGCATGTCATTAGAGTATCATCATGATGCTGGAAGCATGATTGATTATCATAAAAACCTCACTACTCAAGGCTTCAGAGCACTCATTTACAGGTACTTAATTAATAATCAACACTTTCACAATAATTATCCTCCTTTTTAAAAGTTATTTATGATTTTAGATATTTGCTCTTTCATAAAGTAATTATGTTTTTTAATTATGTGTTTATTTTTGTAACAGTGGAGATCATGATATGTGTGTTCCATTTACTGGCACACAAGCATGGACTAGCTCTCTAGGTTATCAAATTTTGGATGAATGGAGGCCTTGGATGTCTAACAATCAAGTTGCTGGGTAAATTATTATTCTACTTTATAATATATATATAATAAATACTAGATTCTAAATTCAAATACTTTTACCCAATAAAGAAAAAAAGTTTAATTTTATATCAATATTTTCGGTATTAATTATGTTTTATGATATGATTTACAGGTATGTACGAGGCTTTGAACACAATTTAACCTTTCTCACTATCAAGGTTAGTGATATATTTGATTTTAAACCCAAAAAAAAAATTAAAATATCAATGAAGAATAGCAATTGTAGTCTTTTTGCTAATTAGAAATACAAAAAAATATATTTTTATTTCTTTTTAATATTATATTTGTAGGGAGCAGGCCACACAGTACCAGAATACAAGCCAAGGGAGGCATTGGATTTTTATAGCCGTTGGTTGGAGGGAAAGGCTATATAAATGAAAATATTCATAGCTTCAAATTTGTAGCGTTTCTTACCTCCTTATTTTATTTATTTTGTCTTGCAATTAGCTGCAGAAAATCGAACAAATAATTTTGGACTAAGCCCAAAAATAGGAAGGGGGAAATTACAGAATGTATGGTGACTGATTTGCTCAAAGGAGATGATAAATGTAATTTGCGAGCAATTCCAAAATGAAGTTAGCTAGTTATGACATGGTTTATGGTCAATTAGAGAGTTTAATTTGTGTAAAAAGGCATTGGTATTGACTCAGTAAGCAATTTTGATGACTCAATAAACAACTAGGACGGAGACTGTTAGTAATTGATAGAGGGTCTACATTATCATCACTTCACCGAGATTTTTTTTAGGTTGAAAAACAACCTATTGAAATGACCTTTTTGATCTTAATAACCAATTTTTAATAGGCCCATAAGAGTGCATGTACAAAAAAAAAGTTACTCATAAAATTACCTTTCATGCCATTATAAAAGGAAAAATGACATTGACTTCTTCTTATCTCTTTTCTTCTGCATTTTTTTTCCGAAACCCAACAAACAAAATATATTGAAGCATTATTTAAAAACTAGTATATGTATGTCCAGTGGCGAAGCCATGATTCAAATTAAGGGGTGTCAAGCTTAACAAAGAATATAATTGTGTAGGAATGAATTATGAAAATTTAACAAATTCAAGCAACATCAAGTTTCACGATCAACACTATTTATGAAAACAAAAATACATACTGATAATTTTCGTGTACTTTGTTAAGGAAATGAAGGATTTTGTGTCTTAGAACTTGAAATATGTAATGTCTTCACTCTCTTGCTAAAAATTGATTTATTTGAAACTGACAAACAATTGAAAAAAAGGATTAACTTTATAAATTCAAAACATCCGCTAAAATGAAACAATTAAAAAAAATTAACTTTATAAATTCAAAAATTCCGCTAAAGCATATTCATATTCGATTATTAGAAATCAACTATAAACAATAATACGGTTACCATCTTGCAACAATATTTTTTTTGTTTTATGCAAAGTGCTTTCGAAGGGTAGCATTAACGAAGATTCAAACTATCAGCAGTTAATACATCCAACAAGAAACACAGCCGGATTTCCTTCCCATCTACAAGTACATCCAACAACAATATTTTAATTTGAAACCAATCGATTATAAATTAAGACTTTATAAAGTTAATTATATTAAGACTTCTGAACGAAATAAAATCAACAACTCTAATCATTTTATTTATAAATTATGATTATATCACTAAATTAGCTAATTTACAAATTATTCAATACAAATTCAACCAAAATTAATAAATTTCTTTTGGAAAGCAAAAGTTGATAAATTAATCATAATAGCTTATAAAATAACATACCTTAATTTAAGTATTGCTTTGATTTTTAGAATTTAGTGAATTGTATGGTAGACTAGCAATTTGGAGCTAGTTGTTGATGGCAGTGAGACGCAGGGAAAAAAAATTACATGAGATTGCTAAAGGGAAGCTTGGAACCCGCGACCTCTAGGAGATCCGCGGCAGTGAGGCGCAGGGGAAAAAAAATTACATGAGATTGCTAAAGAGAAGCGTTGAACCATGAACCTCTGGGAGATCTGCAGCGCGTCTAAGAGAATGCACGACCATCCTGCTACTTCAAAGTTTAATGTGCCTTTCCGTCACAATTATTATATATCTTGTTTTAATTATCAAAACAGCTCCAAATTAACCTTTTTTTTTTCAAAAAAGCAAGGCGGCTTCGCCCAGCATGTCCCTACTCGCCAGGTCGTGGGTATATATGATGTAGCTCTCACTCTATCTATACTCTCTAATGAGAGTTAATAGGTTGGAGATAGAGTAAATTCATGAGCTACTATTTCTTTAAATTGTGTTGTATAAAAAAATATACATAATAAAAACAACAAATACTAAAATAAGATCATGAAATAATTAGGCTGTATGATAGTTCTCATATAATGAAACAAAAAATGAAAGTGAAGCAAGATAATCAATAGTCGATCGAACAGTTAACAACCGATCAACATGCAAATTTTTTTACCAATTAGAACCTTATACCGAGAAGGCTAGAACTAGCAAACTTTTGTCTGGTCGATTTTCAAATTTGTCTCATTTGAAAAAAAATTAGGTATAGACGTAAATTATTCCTCCAAATTTTGGTATTGACTAATTTGACCAAATACTCGGACACCCTATTAATCCTTTTTCTAGTATTTGAACTCAATTTAGACCCGAATTTTGGTCCGTCTGAATTGTTCACCTAATCCGACCTGGTCAACCAAAGAAAAGTGGATTATCTTCCAAGCATTTTACCATTGTCCGAATTTGACCCGTACCCAAATTTTTGTCAACAAGTTGTGTCTGAGCATACAACTGTGGCCATGTCTTCTTACATTGTGACCTTTTCGGTGAATAAAATTTGGGCTTCCGCCCTAACTTATAAAAAAACAAAAGGGTTATTAACCTTGAAGGACGACCCAAGAAGCATATTGACCCCAAGGGCTTAGCAGGACTACGAGGTCTTAATTTGCAATTAAATATGGGACCCAAATTAATGACAAGCGTGTGTTCAGATTAGTTTAAAAATTACGAGTTAAAACATGTATATTTGGCATGTCTAGTCATCAATTTAGGTCTTATATTTAATTTAATTGTAAATTAGGACCTCATGATCCTACTAAGCCTTTGGGGTCAATATGCTTATTGGGCCGTCCTTCAACGTCAATGACCCAAAACAAAAACTTGAGTATGCAACTGTTTACTAGATAGAGCCCTAGTGGGCACATACGGGCCGACCCAGCCCATTTGCTATCTCTGTGACCCGAAGGCCCGGACAATCAAAGAGAGCGGGTTTACGCTCATTTCATGAAAAATCAATCTTCTGTTGTTCCTCTCGGAAAAAATCGAATTTTAGCTTAATTGATTTCAGCTTCTTCTTCGCTTCTGAATCAGGGAGATTCATCGCCTGGTGGTTCAATCCGATCAGGTAACTAACCTCTTCCCTTCATCGCTGATAATTTGCGAGTAACTTTTGTTCTTCAATTTTCAGAATAATGCATCTATGGTTATAATTTCTGCCCTAAATGATTGCTTCTCTTTATTCGTTTCTGGGTTTTGTCGAGAGGTGAAATTAGGGTTATGGGGTTCGATCTTTCCTTGAAATTATATTGCTCTCAGTTTGATTTTTGGGGATATGCGTTTGTTTCCTGATGGGATTAATTATTCATTAGACCAATTACCTTTTTGCAGTTCAAGTTCTCATGGCTTGGAGATCGAACATGTCTAAAAGCTTGAAGGAGCTTCGAGTACTCTTCTGCCAAACATCCCCTGCGAGTGCCGAAGCTAGGTAATTTGAAAAATTGAAAAGGCCATTGTTGATATCACTAAGTTGTCTCTGTTTTTTGTTAAGTATTTACTACCATTTTCTTAAATTCACTCCGTCTGTTGCGATTATGATGTAATTGCGAAGTTAGCGGTTGGGTCTTTGCTTCATCTTAGCTTTGGTTATTTGCTTAGTGGTATGTTTGTGTGCTAGAACTTTCATTGAGAAGAATTACAAAGACCTCAAGACAATGAACCCGAAGTTGCCGATCTTGATTCGTGAATGCCGTGGTGTGGAACCTCAGCTTTGGGCTAGATATGGTAAGATCAAAACTCAATCCTAAGGGGAATAATGTTTATGTAATGCTTCGTCTGTGACTAATTTTGCCGGGTATGTAGTAGTTGGGTTAGTAAGTTTGGATACTTTCTGTAGAAGTAAGTAATGAGTTGTTTTAAAATTACAAAAGTATATAGTAGAAGAATGTTTTGGGTAGTTTACCCTTGCAAAGAATAGGGCAATGTTCTGAATGACTTTAAAATACTGGTCAAGATGCTGACGTCTGGTTGTAGCAACATGGACACTTTTTCAGTTTCCCCATTATAGTATGGAAACTCTTGTTTGTACCTTAACGTATGTAGGTTATTGATCGTTTATCTGTAAAACCTTAGGAGATTGTGTTTTTCCCCCCTGGTACGCATGAACAAATCCAATATACGACCCACTAAGGTAGGTAAGTCTGACAATAAGGTCATTAGTTGTGATAACCCCTGAAGTAGAAGCCTTGCTGTCTAGCTTATGGACATGGTGCCTTATATACATTGGTAACCTTCTTTTAAAATGCTGTGGGTGACATTGCCCTCTTACACATTCACACATGTCAAGGGTTACATGTTCATTGTACTGTTGTGGCAGAATGCTTTTTCTCCCTCTTCATGATCGTATTGCTTCCTAGTGCTTTTGCCATATGATTCAACTTTTAATATTACATGGTGATTCTAAGTAGTAGTTGCAGTTTAGGATACTGGTGGGATTTTGAATATGAGAATTCGATAGTGATGACTCGAAAATTCTAACCTCTACGGCTATTGGAGTCAAGGGCATTGAGTAAGGACCTACTTCTGGTGTTTCGGGGGTTTGTAGTTGTTCCCCAAAAAATCAGGATTTCTGATTAGCATAGTGCCTAGCAATCTTTGCCATCCTTAGGCTGGGTGCTCGATTCTCACGTATAAAACTCTATATATTAAAATGTGTGGGTTCCCTCTCCCTTTGGCCTTAGATTTTGACTAAAGCCTTATGTTAGGGCTGGTTTTGGAGAGCCTATGTTATTCCCCCATCCCTAACCACCACCCCCAAACAAAAAAAGGAAGATCCTTTAGAAAAATATTCATAATTTATGTGTCAGTTTTCTTTTATCACATTTTGACAGCCATAGCTTTGTGGAGCTTGAAGATTCTATTGTTAAAGGCTTCTAGTGGTCGATTTGGAGGTTTCTATTGAGCCATTGTTCGATGCCAAAGTTTGTAGTTTTGTTTCTTCTTTTGGATTTTATGGTTCTAACTCAAATCCAATCCTCAAAGTAAAGGAATAAAGGCTGCCACCAAATCCTACATCTCATAGTCTATAGTGGCAATGGGACAATGTCAGTTTTCAAGTATCACTTGGTGAGATGGAGCATTGCAAAACAACCTCTCTCAATGGGGGACTCAATGTGAGAGATTTACGTCTTTGTAATTTGGCTCTTTTCGGGAAGTGGTTGGAGATTCATGAATGACAAGAAGTGTCTGAAGGAAGGAAGTTTGGGGCATGGGTGGGTACCCTCGATACCAAATGGTTCATATGGCTGTAGTCTTTGGAGGTATATTGTTAAGGGGTGGCATCGTTTCTATCCACATTTCTTTTCTTGTGGGTCATAGTTCTTCCATTTCCCCTCGTAGTTTGTTGTTGTTGTATGGTGAAGTTGGGTCTGGGTGGGTACCCTCGATACCGAATGGTTTATATGGTTGTAGTTTTTGGAGGTATATTGTTTAGGGTTGGGAGTGTTTCTATCCACATTTCTTTTCTTGTGGGTAATGGTTCTACCATTTCCTTTTGGCATGATCGTTGGTGCTTTGAGGCTCTTTTGAACTATCTCTTCCCTGCTGTCTATTTTCTTGCAATGGATAGAAGTGCTTGTAGATTATCGAGAGCAATATTTAGGGTCTGATGTTTGGTCTCCTATTTTTGTTTGGAATGGCTTTGCGGACGGTGGCTATTTGGTTAGTTTTTTCAACAACTTTAACTAGTCTAATTTTGGGGACTCTTCACAAGACATGGTGAGATGGGTTTTGAGTGAGCACGAGATTTTTTTCTGCGAGCTCCTATTGTTCAAAATTACGTAGCATGCATTCTTCCCTGATTACATCTTCCGGATGTTGGAGCTTTCGCATCCATCATTATATGGGAGTCTTTTGCCCCATTTAAGGTTGCGTTTTTTGTTTGGGAAGCGACACACGGGAGCATCTTGACTTGTGATAATTTACAAAAAGGGGGAAGATTATGCTAATAGGTGTTGCACGTGCAAGAGGGGTCTTGAATCTCCAAATCATCTATTGCTTCATTGTGACTTTGCTAGGTCTCTTTGGGCTTTAGGCTTTAGCCTTTGATTGTCTTGGTGTTTCAATTCAGCATTTTGATAATTTTCTTTTTTTATTTAGTTAGAATATATTATAATGTAATAATGAAATTTTATATTTGGGAAATTAGTTTGAAATCCATCTAAGTTTCATATCTTATAAAATATTGTAAATTTTGGACCTCAAGCGTCAAGGAATAAAATCAATTTGAGAGTTTTTTTTTTTTTTTTTTTTTGCAAAAGAATTTTTGAGAGGTATTAGGTACATTATATACTTACCCCCAGATAATTTTTCTCCGGTTTTGCCTCTGGGATGGGCATGTTTTTGCCACTGCTAGAAATGCAGTATCTGAACAAGGGCATTCAATACATACAATCAGTGCTTTTCGGGGACAGCTTAGGACTAGGAGAGATAGTGTGGTGCTTTTTCTGTTACCATTCAAAATGTTCTGTGGTGTTCTTTGAATAATGCTTTGATGTTAATGAGAAAGTGCCAATCAACCCATGATTGTCTTTGAAATTCATAGTTGGAGTGGTTTAGGTGCTGTGAGGTAGAGTGGCCAGATCCTGTTAGGGCCCCCCAAAACAATGGGTACGCACGTTTCTTAAGATTTTCCAAAGAATGGACGAGAAGTTGTTAAATTATAATTGTGTACTCGTACCTACTACTTGAAACTTTCAAAAGATATAAGGGTCACTATGGAGTTTGGACCATTTTGGGTGTACTTTTCATGGTTTCACAATTGGAGAAAATGAGCTAGGGTTTTTCAAATGGTTACTAATCCCTCATTTTCACAACTTTGTCTGGTGTGTTTTTGAGATCATTGTCAATAAATGAGACCCCTGTTTTTCTGTATCGTGGAATCACTCACAAAAACTCTTTAGGAAGGTATTTGAAATATTTTTATATGTGTTAAGACGTCGAAAAGAAAGGGTATTTTCCGTATTTTGTCCAATCAGTTGACGCATGGTGAGTATCACCATAATGCTTGTTTTTGAGTTTTTTGGAAGTATGCGTCAAACTTCTTTTTTTTGGCTTTGATCGAGATTGACATGAAACATAACAACAGCTCAGGTTTTCGTGCTTCTGTTGCTAATGTCCGGGCAGATTTGTCACCAAATTGAACAACCTTTACTAACAGTTACCCTTTTTTTTTTTTGTGGTGCAGACTTTGGTGTAGAAAGAGGTGTTCGTCTAGATGGCATGAAAGAGGCAGAGATATCAAAGGCGCTGGAGGATCTTGTGAGGGCGGGAGAAGCTCTGAAAGCTTAAACCTTTTTTTCAAATTTTTTTGCAACCTTCTGAAATGAGAGAATAACCATATGAGCATTTTGTTGTGCCTCAGTATTTTGGGTTGAATATTCACTTTGCATTTGTGTGTGATTAACAGCAAAAGGGGATTTGATGATGGTGGCTCTTGATTGTGTCTCAAATTGTCAAAGCTTTGTAATAACTGCCCCCCCATAAATGTTATTGATTGTTGATCAATCAATCATGCAAGCCCATTCTTTTGCTCTTGTTTTCTACGGTTGTTGATCAGAGTTCACATTGCAAGATTCTGTTTACACTGCTGTTTTCAGTCCACATCTCAGGCTCAAATTTTGAGTATTTTCTGCTGGAAAATTTCTAGTAGCAGATGGACCATGTTGACTGGCAAATTTAATAGCAATGATATGAGGTGTGGGGCTCTTTTCATGGTTGTGTTGTGTTCATATTGAACTTCACCATCCTACTTTTCTCTGTTTGTGTTGGGTTCATATTTACTACCCTCACTATGCAACTGTCCTCAGTTTGTCACATAAGACTATTTTGGCACAAGGTAACATAAAAATTTTGACAATAACAGGGGGGCAGATAGGAGTATTATTTTGATGATTTTGAACAGTCTTTAATAGCTATAATTTATTCTCAATTATACGGTGTTTTACTTTCGTCGATCTTCATCGTGAACATAATTATGGAAAGTCATAGATAATTGTAAAAGAATTGTAGCTAAAATCATAATTGTGTGCTAGCCCTAGCTCAATTCATCATGAATTTTTTCAAAAATTTAATCTCCAACACTAGTTCTTACATTAAGGTAAAGTAAGATTATGTAACTTTAGGCAGAAGTCAAAAAATTAACTATTAAAAACGTGTAGAAATGGATAAATTTAAGTTAAGATGAATATTAGGTATTTATCCATATGAAGAACATAACCTTCATGACAAAAAAAAAAGAACTTGAAAACTTGAGAAGTGAATTATCCATCTAAAGAACATAAATGACAAAAAAAAAAAAAAACAGGTAAGATAAGATTAAACAAAGAAAGATTTTGTAAGTTTAGGAAAAAGTTGAAAAGTAAGGACAAAAATGGGTAAATGTGGAATTAATTGGGAAATGACTAAATGAGGTAGCCATTGTAATGAACAGAGGCCAAGAATTCCATACTCACTAGTGAGTCCTGACTTGTGATTTCTGACTCTTGGGTGGCTGACTGCACATGTTTTACTTATTTTGTAGTAAACAGTGGATGACACTTAAAACTGTATAAGCACATGACATGACTGACAGTGGGAAACATCATGCAAACTCAGAAGCACAACAATGAATTGCCTGCAGACATACAGAACCAGGATGCCATACCATACCCAACAATCACAAGTCATAAGTACCCTATATTTCTTAACACAAGGGGCAAACTTTCTTCTTATGGAAAAAGGGCCAAACTTATAATAAATTACAAAATTATTTTTTGCTGCCCTCTTTTTTACTTTATACAAAATTCAATTCCATCCACATTACATTGAGGAGAGCCCAACTAACTCCCCAGAACCCTAATATTAGCTGGGGAAATCCCTCCCCTCTTCATCTTACACTTTTCTGTGGACAGACAGACTGACAAACAGTGACAGATTTGTAATCCAAACAAGTATGGAAAAGAGCATAAGAGGCAGGCAACCCTGAACCCTTTTTTTTAAGGTTGCTGCTCTCCAGCAATTTTTCTTCTTACTCTTGTTTTCCAGCTGTGTATCTAGGCAGGGTTAACAAGGTATTCACCCGAGTAACCCCTTCTATAGCTAACCAATCCTCGATAAACACAGCCCCCTCTTTAGCTTCCTCTCCTTCCTTTTCGGTTTCTCTAACAGTCCCTGACCGAACAAGTCCAGTTGGACCTTGTGGGGCCTCCACTTTGTCATTCACTACATAAACGGGTTCTGCCAGAGTTGGCTGCTCTTTCACGTTGGCACTGAAAGTGGAAGTCGATAGATCGTTTGTGTTTGTGTTGGTATCAAGGAAGAGGCATACCACAGCGCAATCATCTACTTTGGACGTCGGGTACTTGACTTTCCAAGCGCGAACGGCCGTTTCAACCAAGGCTTTCGCTGCAGTGGATCGTGAAGGGGCGGATGCTACAATGGCCACCACCTCTTTGTTTGAGAGTACATCCCATATCTGTTAAGAGTTGCAACATAAAACCTTTAGATAATGGCGGATAAAGAGGCAAAATGCAGCTATTTGTTGTGTCATTGTGCGTTAATACGGATTTCTTACCCCGTCTGTAGCCAAAACGACGAATTCATCTTTCTCTGTGAGACGGCGATACGATACATCTGGCACTGCTATGAGGCCGTAATCCTTGAGACAGAAGTCTCCAAATGCACGTGCCATAGCAAGCCCAGGGGAGTCATTGTTGGGCAGCCACACCCGGGCAACATCAGGTTCGTCCTGAAGGGCAAAAACACGACCTCTACACTTCCTTATCCTCTCAGCTTCAGCTGTTACATAACAAAAAATCCAAAGTTACATCACACGAAAGTACAAGATTTCCAAGGAATCTGCCTCTACCATGGACATTTATGTATATTACAAAGCAAATATGCAAATGAAAAGGATGTTTCCCAAATCCCACTATCATTACCAGTTACTAATTACAAACTCAAAAACAAAGCAAAAAACGGCATACTTGTACACACTAGTAAGTATAGGGTGAGAGAGACACCTGGAAGATTTGGCTTGAGATCCACAGTGAGCTGAACAGCAACCAGACTATTGTCCTTCTCCCTGGTCCCTAGCACAGCTCTGGAGTCCCCAACGTTACCAAGAATGAGGTCCTGACCCTATTCAAATGCACTCGCCGAATTAGTTGAATTTTCTTTTAGGATCATCCATTAACAAGTAACATCAAAAAACCGAAATCCGAAGTCCACAAACCTGCTTGACAAGTGTCACAGCTGTTGTCCCACTGCAGAAACAATCAACACTTGCATGCACTCTTAGTTCCCTATCCATGATTTTAAAAGCCTTTAAAAATGATTCTCTCAAAGTTTGGAAAATCTCTGGCTGTTTTTCCGTGTCATCACTGTCAAGAGACACCATGGGCTCTTCTTCAGCCGACATGAAGGACGCTTCTTCAGAATTGATGCTGGAGTTAAGACTTATCTCCCTGAGAACCTCATCACTTTTTACATTTACTTCCCACTGAGCACCTAATTTCTGGGGAAGAGAATCCCTCACTCTTCTAGCGACCATATGACCATATGGACCGTGGCCATCAAAAACTCCGCAGAATACAGCATCTTTTCTTGAACAAAAATTCTGGAAATCCACAAAATAGTTAGTGACTAGAAACAGTATCTCGACTTCCCGAGAAATCTAAATAGAGACCCCAGCATTCAGCAAATACAACTAAATAATCGAAAAGCTGCACTGTTCAATGGATTAATACCCTTTAAATAGGATAATAACAAAATGGGAAGGCAGACTAGAGCAACCCCAGAAGTGAATAGTAGTTTCAATGTTGGCATATCCTCCTACATAACCATTTCGGGCATTTTTATGACCACAGTAAATAGCTTAAAGCAACTCCTCTCATAATACCTATGTTTCGCCGTCGCACTGTATCACAATGAAATGAGCTCCTTTAAGGGTGACCTTCTAAAAGTTGTGGCATAGCTAATAACTCATACTAGATTGATTTATTAGAAGGAACTAAGGTGATTAGTAATCCATTGAGAGATGACTTTTATCAATCAATATGAATCACTAGTCATTCTTATATTCATCAAATATCACCATAAAAATAACCGTCTCAAAATAAGTTTTAACTAAGACGGTCAACACAAAATTTACACACTTTGCAACTACAATGGAAAGAGCCTCTCCATACCCTCCAAGCCAAAGCTAGAATCTTCCCATCGCTTTTCAAAAAATACCCATGTCACCTAAATATCGACCTTATACTCTTATTTTCCCTTAAAAATGCTCTTGGAAAATTAAGGCTACTCTAAACATTTCACAAAGCATTCTTTGCGGACCGTTAGATGTTCATAAACATCTTGACCTTCCCTTTTTTTTTTCTTTTTTTTTTTTTTTTTGAGGAAAACACCTTGACCTTCCCTAGAACAACATTGAGGCCATCTTTGGACATATAGGAAGCAATATGCTTAGATCTTCTTTTGCGCACAACATAAGTCCTATTGCATGGTTTTGTACCCTTTTTTTCTTTGGTTGGGTTGAGGGGGATTACAAGTTCCCAATGGTGTGAACATGTAATTTTGTAATTTTATAGCACCAATTAAGGAATTACACAAACTCAAATAGTTCTGCAACCCCGAGAACATTTGAAAAGATTTGGGTTTCTGCCAAAAACAAAAAAAAATTGAAAAGATTTGAGCAGTAGACCAGTGAAAAGTCCATCAAGAGTCAATACTCCAACATGGAACCTATTCAAACAGATCAATTTCAATAACATTAATAATAACAATGATAATTATAATGAAAATGATAACATTGACAGCAACAATAAGCAGAGGTCAACCCTAAACAAGAAAATTTCAACACCAGTCAAAACTTTCAATCCATCAACCATTCCAAATCAAACATAAACCATTCCATAAGAACAAGAACAAGAACCATGCAAAAGAATCCATATAAACCATAAGATGAGAAAAAGACCTAACCTCCCACACAATCATGGCATCTTGATTCGTTCCCTTCTTCCCCTGCTGTGTGAACAAAGAAGCAATGTCGCTGGCGCCATTGAAGAACATCCTTCCAGGAATTTTATGAAGCTGATCACCCTTGTTGGACTCAAACGAAGTACTCCTGGACCCGAATCTTCTCCTCGAATTCTTCCTCTTCCTGAAACTTGAATTGGCGGATGGCGAACCAGGGCTCCTGCCTTCCGCAGACAAGCAGGACCCCATTCTCAGGGTCCTGATTATGCTCAATATGCACTCCAGAACAACTCCCAATTCACACCCTCCCCTCTGAATCAATCAACCGATGATCCCTCACAAACGAACGAATTCCTCAAATCCGCTGCAGAAAATCGCTAACAATTCTCAAAATCCACCATCAGAACTCCGAAATCCGACGATTCTGCCTTCAATTTATGCTCGAACGTCGGATGTAATAGGCGAAACTTGGCGAAAAGGGGAAGAATAAAGGTGAGAAGAACCGAACAATGATTGTTGTTGAATGAAGGAAATCAGAAACCCTAAGTTAGGGAAAGTACGAGAATAATCAGAATCTGGAGGGAGAAAGTGCAGGTAGATCGGAATGAATGAATGAGTGAATTTAGGGAAGTCTGGGAAGGTTCATAGGTTGGTGAGGAAGATGGATTTGCAGAAAACAGAGAGATGTTAGGTTAAGGAGACGATGACAGATTGAATGAAGAGAGAGAGAGAGAAGAGAGAGAAAGATAGGCGTGTGGTGGTGGTGGTTGTTGTTGTTGTTGGTTGGTTTTGCAAATCTCCACCACCACAACTATGAAACCAAGATTTTCTTTGCACATCCCGGCTGGAATAAATAGGACTTCCGTCTACGCGTTTCTTTACATTGCTGCGTAGCAAAGCTCGCAAAAATGTGTCCCATTCAAATTATCTGAATTGTCCGACTCGGAAAAAATTGAGTTTAAACATAGATTTTTCGTCCGAATTTTGATATTTGTCTGAATTGACCAAATATTCAGACATAAAATTTCTCTTTTTTCTAGTGTCCGAACCCGATTTTAAAACGTCTGATTGTCAGGCTCGTTTAGGCGAAATAAAGCAGTCTTGGGCGACATGAATTTCTCGTCTGAATTTTGACATTGTCCGAATTTGTCCGACCCGAAATTTTGCCAACGCTACTACGTAGTGCTGGAAAAAATTCGAGTCCAGGTAAATTTAGGCCGGGCAAATTCGGTCAATGTCAAAATTCCGACGAAAAATTTATGTCCATACCTGGTTTTATTTCGGGTCGGACAATTCTAGTGAAGCTAAAAATGGGTTCAGACAATAGAAAAAAGAGAAATTTATATCTGGATATTCGATCAACATCACAACTTGGACGAAAAATCTATGTCAAAACCCGGTTTTTACGGGTCGGATAATTCGGGTAATCCAGGTCAGACAAAAATTTTCTAGCTCTAGCTACGCATTAGTAACTAGAATTGGCAAAATTTTGTCCGACTTGAATGTGAAAATTCGTCCGATCGGATTTGGTCATAAATTCATAAATTTTTCGTCAAGATATCAGATATTGACCGAGCTGGTAGAATATTTGGACATAATCTTCTGTTTTTCTATTATCTGAACCCAATTTCAACATAGAAATTGGCTATGCCTGAATTGTCCGATTCGATTTTACTGAAAAGGTTGGTCCAACTTTGACCCAAACCTAATTTTACGTCAGCGCTGTTAGCAATGGAAATAAAAGTGAGAATTTATAATAAGAACAGAAAAAGGGAATCACAACAGGAATGGAAAATAAAAATTTGTTTATGGATTTTTAACTATGTTGTTTGTTATGTGGTTGTTCAAAATGGAGATGAGTGAAAACAGATCGAAAATAAGTACACTTTTGCTAAAATTTCTTTGATTAAGTTAAATAAAATGATATAGTAGTTGGTAATGAGGTAAGTCGAGCCCAAGTTATAAGGTTTTAAACTTGACTTGTTATTTTTTGGATGAGCACCTTGGCTTGCGGCTTGTCGAGCTTGAATAGATTCGGTTTAGGCTTGGCTTGTCAAGGCTTGTGGGCTTTGCTTGACTTGTAACTTGCTTATGGTTTGGTCCTTACTACAAATAATAATTATTTACATTTTAAGTAGTAAGTAATGTGTAATACTTTGATTTGGTTACAGTGTCATGCAATGTTAATATTCTAATACAATATTACGTGATAGGTTGTCATTTTTTTTAATGTTTTTAACTACTTAATTGGTCTTTTTGATTAAATATTTAAACGTATACATAAATCAACACAAAAATGTCAATGAATTGTAATATTAAAATATACACAAATTTATTAGGCTTGCCAAGCCTAATGAACCGACCTACTTATGTCTTGGCTTGGCTTATTATCTAATTCACGAACTCAAGCCCGAGCCAATTCAAGCTGATCTTGACCCGAACTACACAAACTTCCCGTCGAGCCGACTTACAAAGGGTCACGAGCTAGCTTAGCTCATTTCCACCCTTACAAAGGGGAAAATGGTTAGGCAACAAAAAGCTTTATGTAAATTAATTAAGCATTAAAAAAGTTAGGCAACTTTCATTAATACTAATGGTACTTTATAAAGTGACCACGTAAAGAGATGGGTGATTAGGGTATTATTGATTTATAGGGGAAAATGGTTGTCGTTTACTTAAATTAGAAAGGAGAAACTTTCGAGAAATTCCTACTACCACCAATAAAGTTGGAAGAATTTTTAGTCTTCTATGTACATTGTATGAAAATTACTCCATCTACCCTAAAATGGATGTTGACTATTTACCTTTGGAATGTTTGAAAATAATATTATTTTTAAAATATACATAATTGTGTATATATATATATATATATATATATATATATATATATATATATATCTGAAAATGAATAGAGTTTTCGGGCAAAACTATGTATTTACATATTAAACTGAAAAAAATATAAGATTCAGTAGTATGATACTCCCTCCATCCCAAATTAATTGACACTTTGACTAAATTTTGACTGTTAATTATTCACAAACTACAATGGGTAACAATATGAAAGTACTTCCATTGTATTTTTAGTAAAATATTTTTCTATAACGGTAATTTTATATTGTAATTCATTGTAATTTGTGAGTAATTACAATCAAAATATAGCTGAAGTGTCAATTAATTTGGGATGAGAGTATAAAAATTAAAAAGTGTGCCACGTGGGTACACACCCTGATATTCCCCATGGAAAGGATAAAATCCCAATGTTAATCCTCTCACCGGCCTATTGCCTAAGTTGTGGGGTTGAGCCAAGATAGCCAACTCCCCATAGATTAGCTTCCCAATTGTTCCAATAATAATAATAATAATAAACTTAATAATCATAATTAGAACCTCATCTGTTTATTTATGTGTTTATTTAATTGATTTTTCTTATTTACAATTATTTTTTATTTTATATTTTTAATGTAACTTTTATTATTTTTACATTTATATTCTTTATTCCTCATTATTAATGTTTATCAATCTAATAAGTAATGTTATATTTTTTCATAATTTTGTTGGTTATTTTGGTTTCTTTCTACTCTTCTAAAATGACAGATAAAATAGAACAGATGGAATTAATAATAATTTTCAAACCACACAAAAGTAAAGTTGCATTACCAATAATCCCCTCTAATTTATGTGCTATGTCAAATAAAAATTAAATAATTTACCAAATAATCATACATTTTAAACAATTGTGCTGTGGGTCACATTCTGAAGCTAAGGGCCAAGTCAAGGCAATGGACTAAACTAGTTAACCCTAAGCCAATGTGAGTCAAGAGTATCTTGCATGCTTAATTTTTATTCCGATATTCTAGATATTGACCAGTCTCTTGTCAAAATATGCTAAATCCACTCAATAATTATCGTAAAAAAATATTGAAAAAATGATAATGAGAGCAAGAAAAAAGGATTTTCTTAGATGAAGAAAAGAAAATATATTTGTAATCCACTTCCTAAACCAAATGAGGTTTAATTCATGGACAAGAGATAAGGTGTGATGGTGAGTAGTGAGAGTGTCACATATATGGGCCTTCCCCTAGTAACACTCCTAATTCAATGATTGATACCACTCCTAATTTAATGAATGTCCATATGATAATGAAATTCACACAATGGAGTCAACTTAATTAGCCATTCACAGTTCAACAAAATAAAAAATTATTCATCAATTCTCATTTTATTTGTCAACTTAGTGGCTGTTCTTTTGTGAAGTTGGTTCTGACTCTCCTAACTTATCTTAATTTTTCTCAATCTAACACAATTTCTCAAAAAAGTTTCCACTCTAAAAACACAATTCCCCAAAAAGACATCATAACTTATCCTAACTTATCCAAACCCAACTATCCTAACTTGAAAATAACTCATCCAAATAACATGGTCTTAATTATTGACGTGCACATCAGTTAAAGTTTATAAATTTTGACCATTAATTTCTTAATTAACATATACAACGTTCTATTATACAAAAATATCATCATTTGATTTGTAACTAAAACTACTATTATAAGAGTATAATGTGATAATATTTTGAAAAATATATTACTACCTCTATCCCTAAATAATTGTCAATTTGACTAAACTTTGACCGTTGATTACTCACAAATTACATTGAGTTACAATATAACATTGATATTATTATAATTTTTAGTGCTATAACTTTCTAATGGTGATAATTTCATATTGTAACTCATTACAATTTGTGAATAATCAACGGTCAAAGTTTAGTTAAAGACAATGAAGATTGGGTAACATTGATATTATATTTAAATGCAATGATGGAGTAATAAATTGCATAGCAGATTAGGGAGTGGGATAGCTAAGTGTTGAAGGCATACCGACATAAAATGGAAGACCACTTGACAATTTGCACAACGAAAATCCATGGGAGAGTGGAAAATGTGTGTCAACTTTAAGTATTTTATATTGTTCCAAATTAAATAAAATATTTATAAACTTCTTTTCTCTCAATTAATTATACTATATGTTATAATAATTAACACTTTAAGAGGTCTCTTTCGTCATTTACATCTCTTGAAGTATTGTTATTTACTATTAGGGGTCCATCTCCATCTTTCAAATTAAATGTCACTTAATAAAATTTGGGTCTTATTATTCCACAACTTATAGTTATATATATCTGTAAGTGGATCGCAACTTGTCACATAAGACAACCAACATAAATAAGTAAGTTTTAGGGGTCCAAATATTATCGGTTCAATTAAGAAGAAAAAAATATTATTGAGTGACCATACCGATCTCAAATACGTAGTAATAAATCTTCCGATCATGCTGGCTCCATTCTTCACACTATCAAAATTGATCTTCCACTGCTTGAAATCCAGCGCACACGACAAGATCCATCGTTTATAGCTCTTCTTTACATATTTGTTAGTTGTAACTATATTTTATGGCATTTTCTTTGGAAAAATTTCATTCTCGTTCGTTATTGAAATCTATAAAAAGTCTAAAGTGTTCATCATAGATACTGCATAGAAATGATAGAATAATGAAAGAAGGCACATGACAGTAAAATAGAACCCAACAACAGATACAAACAAATGATCCACAAATACCGTCAATACAACACAAACACTCTAAAAAAATCAAAATTTCTTTTAAGTAAACCTCTTGAAGTATTTTCCTATTGCATGCTCATCATAATTGATCACCTTTAAACCACAAACATTTCTCACCATAGTTCTCCTGCGAGCAAGCTCCACCTCAATATCTGTAAACCTTTTGATCTTTTTAAGAGCTCCATTAGAAGTAAACTTAGTCCTACGAGTAGTTTCCATAATCATCACTTGGATTTCAACAAAGCATTGCGTCAATAGTATGCCATTTTAGTTTAGTTATTCACCATCTAACTTGAGAGTTGTTATCACATACTCAATTATTCGAATTCGTATTTTGTCCATATGTCAAAATTGTAAATTTTTTAAATAAACTATCTAAAATATATTGTAGGTAGATAACAGCCACATAAAAGATAAGTTAGGATGAGAGTTCTTATCCAAAAGGCAGTTATCACAACCAAGTCAACCTATATATATGTCTTTATGAGAGACATTTTAGATTTGTGGAACGATATCTCAGCAAGTCGATCCGCTTCCACACGAAAGGTATTTCTTATTACCATTTTACATATATAGTATCAAGTATTCAAGTATTATATAGGTTTATATTGTGATAAAAAAAAATTATTACTCCGTATAAATGTAAATAGAAGGCTTCTTTTTGCCTCTTTCATTTTATTACGTGTGATAGTATGTCTCTTTCATTATTTGAAACTTTCCACGGCTTATCATTATTGTTAGGTTCTGTTAACATTTACTTTACAAATAAAAATTTAATATACATGTTATTGATACAATATTATGACATTTTTGGATATCAAAAAAAATAGGACCTTTATTTTTTATTATTGAACCCTAAAGTGTCTGTCAACTACTATCTCTGTTCCATGTTAATTGACGTCTTTGAAAATCGTGCAGTCAAGTTTCAATAAGTTTGATCATAAATTTTCTCAATATATACAATGAGTATGTTGCTATATAAAATTATCACCATTAGATTTGCAGCGAAAAATACTATCATAAAAGTATAATATTGCAATTATTAATAATATATTATTTAAAAATTTATCAATCAAAAAGTAACATTAGAGACCATAAAAGTCAAAATTATGATAATTAATATGGAACAGAGAGAGTAGATACATATGCTTTAACTTAAACAATTACTAAATTTACTAGAATAAAATTTGCTAAACTAAAGTAGTGACAATCAACAAACAACAACAAAATATTTAAGAGGGCATTTTGACATTTTTAGCTCTTTGATCCCTTAAATGTTTTCAACTTTGTTTCATTGGTGCTTCTTTATGACATTTTATTTTTTTTAAAACATGACATATAGTGTCAAATTTAAATAAGATGGGAACCAAATAACAAACGAGTATTATACTTTGTAAAAGGATGTTTTTATTATTTATTCGACAATTCATTTCAAATGTACATTCACTCATTCATGCATCTTAAATATATAGTTTGGTGAAAAGTTGTCCTTTTTTTATTTATTTATATGACAATTAAAAAAATAGGCACTTCATTCAATTCATCTCAATATGCAATTTGTAAGACAAAGAAAAATATGGAAAGACATTATTTATTTTGGCATTCTATTAAGGATATGATCGAGTCTATAACAATAGCAAATTAAATTTATAAGGAAAATAAGTTTGAGTGTAGTTTGAGGATCTAGGCAACCTTCCCACATAAAGAAAGATCAATTCCTCTAAACCCACAAAAAAATAAATTCACTTTCAAAATCATATTAAACAACAAAAAGCAAAAACCAATTGGAAAATCTTTGAAATATTTCGGAGGACATGACTCATGATACGAGTTTGTTGAAGACTAGAATTTATTTTGATCGACTCCTACATCAAACGGTTTGCAGAACGGTCGAGTTTTGAAATCATTTGGATTTCATCAAAAATCGGGACAAGAAAGGTGTGGTGAAGCATTTTTTTTTTAAGGACAAAGATTAGGGAAGAGCAAGAGAACAACATCAAGCAGTCTCTTAATTATTCTTATTTAATTTGCTGGATGTATTTTCTTGTCTATTTTACTGGATTCTTTTTAGCCTTGTTTCTTATAACTGTTTCGGTCTTTTTCTGCTTAGTTGTTTTATCTTCCGTCCTTCTAATAATAATAATAATTATTATTATTATTTTGGGAAGGCATTAATTTTATTATATTTAATAGAAAAAGAAAGGAGTGGGAACGAGGATGAGTAAGTAGGTGATGTAGGAGGAATTAATCAAAAAGCACAAAGTTGGTTGTTGTAGGTGGCTGTTCCTTCTCCTATTTACTCCAATACATACTATTATAATCATGAATATCAATCTATGATATCTATCTATCTACGATGACCAATTCAACTTATGTTTCAATCACATTCAACCCTTTAAATATGATTTATTGTCTACATTTATGTCTCTCCATGTCAATGTTTATCCCATAGAAAGTAGAAACTAAAATATGTTGATTATATTGTCTCCTCAAAATTTATAGTTAAATGTTGATAATATTAAGTCAACTTAGAACTTTATAATCTCATTTTATAATAAAATTATAACTTGAATATATACCATATTAAAACAAATCATGCATCTCAATTAAATGAGTATAAAATTAAAATGGTAGTTTGACATTCAAGAATTGAATCATACTCCTTTGCAACTTTTGTACGTTATTTTACAAAATGTGCTTGAGAGTTTGTTGAAGTACACGTCTCATCTCTTGTTACACGTTTTTTTCCCGATAATTAGCAGACAATAATTCAAGTTTTAGTCACTAATCAAGAGAAATAGTGCATACAACATGTCTACGGTGCCCTACAACACTGAATACATTAGGTTTCAAACCTTTGGGGCCGTATGGGGAAAATGGAACAAAAGATTAATATGATTCCGATATAAAAAGATTATTTTCTTTGGTAAAGAAGGCAAGGATTACATAATTAAGTGTAACCAATATTTATAAGGTTTGGCCCGTGTGGCCAAACTATATGCTGGAGTGACAACACTACCAGACTAAACATATTGAGGATTCATTGGTTACAAGAGCAATATAATTTAGTGAATATGTGAGCATGGATGGACATCATATATTGTTTTAAGTTTTAACGGACATCAAATTTGTATGGTGAACATCAAGAATTGATGTCCCCTTGATGTTCATAATCCGAACTTAATGTCATCTAAAATAATACTTGATTGATGTCATCAAAAACAATACTTAATGTTTATCTATGCTTACATGCTCACCAAAACAAAATGATGATGTCATAGTTCCCATTTCCTAACATATATATTATTAATTCCTAGGCAATATAATGTTTTATTCTTTAACAAAAGTATGGAAATTTTATCTAATCTTTTAAAAAAATTCCTACTTATTTTCATCACACCTTCTAAAACTTTAGATTCCGTCCTCCAAAGTGTGTAGTGTACTAGTGTGTATATACGTGTTGACTGTTGACTAACCATACACACTTTAAGAAGGTAGAAAAGAAAAATCTGCAGTGATAGATAATTTATTATACGCCAGAAAGTGGAAAATAAGAAAAATCTGCATTCATAGTTAATTATTTTTAATAGTTGATTTATTGAGGTGGAGAAAATATGCATTCATAAAAAAAAAAAGAAAAAAGAAAAAGATGGGATAGGTAGGAGATGCATGAATTAATGAAGATGGATATACATCGCTGGATGTTCCCTACTTAATGGGTGCGTAACAAAGCAACTTGCCTAATTAATCTACTGATAAGGATTCACAATAAATATAGTAATGTAAGCTTTTGGGTCACATCATTTTTTAGTATTTCTATTATGATGGAGATATTTGGTACGGTTTCTAATATTAACTTTCGATTGATAATTTTTATATAATATTTTATTAATAATTGTAATAATACATTTTTAAGAAGGTATTTGGGTTACGAATCTAAGGATAGTAATTCATATAACTAGTCAATATTGTATATATTCAGCAATTTATAGTTAAAAGTTTTAAGATTTGACTGAACAAGTTCCAAATAAGATAAATATAGAACGGAGAGAGTAAATAACTTTTTGAAAGGGCTTTATACACAATCAAAATATTCATTTGATCAAATAAAATAGCTTATTCGAGTGTAAACGAGTTTTAATTCTTTAGAGTGATTTATGCATAGTTTATTGAGATTTTATTTGAGTCTCGTTAATATTTTAATAAATAATTCGTTTTACTTAGCACTTCTTATTTGAATTGATTTGAACATTTAACACGAAACTCTAATATAAATAACTACTACTTCCATCCTTTTTTATTTGTCCAATTAACTAATTTCTTCGTCCCTTTTTATTTGTCTAATTACCTAACTTTTATATTTTCAATAACTATAATAACCATTTTATCCCTAATAAATGCATTTTTTACATCTTTTCAATGGTATTTTCAAGGAAATTTTTGGCAATGTATAAATCTTTTGCTCTATTCCCTATATTTCTTGGTTTTGTGAAATTAGTTTTTTAGGACAATTAATTAGGGACAGAGGTAGTACTAAATTTAAATTGATAAAAATAATCAAGTGAAATAGATAAGGTACGCATATATTTTAAAATGAAGAGGCAAAATGATAGAAATTAAAGGCTCGTTTGAAGGAGCTTCTCTTACAGGAATAAAAGGATTATGACATTGTTTAGGGGAGCATTAGGAATAATAACTTCTGCTAAAACCAAGAGTTTTGACGTTGAATTGTCTTTTATTTTGTTGTATACTTGATCTAAAATTCATTTGTATTTTGAACAGTCTACAATTCTATTTTGAATAATCGAAAAAATAAAGATAACTAAGAGTTTTTGGGCAACAGAAATACAAGGTAATTTACTGTTTTGGGGGCACAAATAAATCAAGAGAGTGTAATGTAAAATTCTCTTCAAGAAGGACAAATAATTGAAAAAAAAAGGTTTGATATTGTGAGTTAATTTAATGCATTTATAACACGTACTATTGGAATTGACTTAAATTGAGAATGAAGTTTTGGGAAAATGACAGATATAACATTATCACTAGGGCATTTAAGGGGTACGTTGTTTTTGACTGGTGCATGCATATGCATGGGATAACATAACACAAGCAAACTTAATTACTACGTACTTACGTTAATTGTCACTTTATTGACTGTCACAATTTTCAATATTATTTTTGGATTAATATGTTATTAACAATTGGGATATTATAATTTTATAATAGTATTTTTCATTTTGAATTTAATGAAAGTAATTTTATATAATAAGTTATTGTATATATTGAGAAAATTTGTGGTTAAAATGCTTTAAATTAAACTGCATAATTTCCAAAGACGATAATTAATATGGAACGGAGGAAGTATATCATTGTATCAACTAAAGATGATTACGAAACACTTCATATTCAACGATGATGGCTCAGTTCAAGTGGATTAGAATAGCAAAATTAGTTTGTGCCGTATGCTCTACTGAAATTAAATTTCAAGAAAGTTGATCACATACATTTCTGTCATATGATCATTACCTCCACGTACGATTTCTACCACAATATGATGTTTGGACCAATGGGACGTAATCTAATTTTTAGGGGTGATTAGATAAAATTAGCTAGGAAAATTGGAAATAAAATATCTATTGGTGGTATTGAAAAAATTAGGAAAATTTATCTGAAAAGTGAAAAGTGACTTTTAAAAAAGTTAAAAGTATGTTCCGCTTGTGATGTTGTCACTATTACGCCATTCTTTGGACGAGTTTAACTAGCTTCTAGCTAGCTAGTGGAAACTAAAAATGATAGGTAGGGAAGGCAATAAAACTCGTACCCGCAGGTACCCGCCTCAACCCGCCCCATAAAAAGCGGGTAAGGGTACAATTTTTTTAAAAAATACGGGTACGGGTACGGGTACGGGTACAGGGTAATACCCGGTGAGTACCCGCCCCGCCCCGCCCCACAAATAAGAAACGCAGAATTTACCCAAGGCCCAGAAAGAATTTAAGATGAGAATTCTGATTCTGAAACAGTGAAACCCTAAATCCCTAAATTTCCATTTACGCGCGGCTATAGGGCTTAAAGTTCAACTGTTCCATAACAAAATTATAAATGCGAATTATTTTTTTCCAATATCCCAAAGTATGAATTATTTTTTCCAATTTTCGATAAATTAATTCAGCTTTGGAAATAGTAGTCAATTATTTAAGAAAAATTCCATTTGGTAGGCTTAAACTTTTTCCTATTCCAAGTTGTCAATCACTTTTTAAATTATCCCAAGTGGTAGGCTTATGTTGAAATTATCCATCTCGTGAGCTTCTTCTTGTACCGTTGTTAAAATATTACCCGCAAAACTTTCTCCTCTCTCAATTTGATTTAGCTTTCCCAATCAATCTCACAATCAACTCACTTGGAATAATATCTAAAGTGTTTGGTAATTAAGAATAGTTTTTAAAATGCTTGAAAACTTGAAATAATTTTCAAAGTTTTCAAAATAAGCCTACTATTTTGAATAATTTTCAAAATAAGCCTACCACTTGGAATAATTTAAAAAATGGTTAACAACTTGGTCTTTCTTTTTTTTAATTTAAACGCCTTAATTTCACCTTTAAGGATAATTATCCTTACCTATAATAATAATAAAAAAAAAGAGTCGAGTGTTGTTGTTGTGAAGGTTGTCTCTTAGCTTGTTTGTTTGATTGTATTCACATACGAATTTACTCTTCATCCTTGAATATAATAATTAATCAATCACTTGACTTGTATCTTGTGTTCACACACGAATTTATTCTTTTATTATCGAGCACAATAACTAGGCAATATAGGCCGACTTTATATCCCTAAACACAGGTCGAGTGTATTTCGGGTTGAGGTAAATTTGACAATGAAAAACCCGACTTAGGGTGTATTTGTACAATAAAAACATTAAGATTTTTAACATTTGATAATTTTTAAAGCATTTTATGTTAATATGAAAACTAATTAAATTGGTGTACATTATATATAGGATTTTTGGATGGTAATATATCGACGTTGGATCGTAATATACCGACATTTATGTTGAACAACAAATCCTTGACCTTTATGTCGAGGTGAGAGTATTATACTAATAGTAACTAAGGGGTGGTGAGCCGATTTCCGTCCTGACGTGACTGGCGGAGAGAAAAAAACCTGCCTCAACCCAATAACCCAGTTAACCCCTCCGTTTTTCTCAATAACCCACGTTACAAGAGAATGGTTGAATGTGTTGGGACCCTTTTTTAACGTGGATTAGTGAGAAAAACAGAGGGGTTAATGGACTTATTAGGCAGGGGCCGACTTTTTTTCCTTTTGTCTGTCACGTCAGCACGGAGATCAGTTCACCACCCTCTTAGTCACTGTTCGTATAATAATCTCACCTAAGTATAAAGGTCGGGATATTGTTATCCAATAATAAATGTCAGTATATTACAATCCAATACCCCCAAAGGTCGATATATTGTCATCCAATATCTAAAATTGTTGAGATTCACCTATGAGTAAAAATGTCCCACATCGAAAAGGTAAAAACAAAAGGACACGGTATATAAGTCAAGTGGGCTACTCCTCTTAACACCAACTGGTTTTAAGATAGAACCTCACTTAACTTGTATACCTTGGACCTTGATTGAAGTGAGCTCCCCCTCTGAATCTCCCCAACAAAAATCTTTCTTATTGTTGAATCTTATCATAATTCAATAGGTACAGACCTATATAATTACATATGAATGGACATAAGCTAGTCTTATTGTAGTATATGAGTTGGTGTTTTATCATTTTTATTGAGGAGTGAGTTTCGATAGGTATCGTTTTCTTAATGGATATTATGGGGTTTCTATAGTTTATTCATACAGAGGAGTCCAACATTTATAATACTTAATATTTTAGAAAAATAAACGAAAATTATATTATAACAAACTAAATTATAGGAGTTGAGACAATGATAAGTTAAACTTTAGAAATGCATTCCAGACTCCAATAAGCTGAACTATTGAGAATCATTAGAATTCAGTGTAGAACCATCAGATTTTCCCACGTAGTACTAAAGGAGGATTATTTTTCTACATGACACTTATATTGTAATAATCTAAAATTTTTAATATACTCGAGTGTAGTAGCATAAACTATCATATATTGGCTCGTACTATTTCATATTATAATATATTTAATTGTAGTATTTCAAACCACAATATATTGGATTGTAATACTCCAAAATATCTTTCAACTTAAACCGACCCAGTGTTAATATATTGAAATTTAAGGGTCCAATAATTTATCTTATTATGATACATTTCTAAAAGTTAATTGATAATTATCATAACCCTATGCTTCATTTTACTACAAAAAAAATACAAAAATGGCCGACCCATTTTGCACTTTTTGGCATCATTAACCTAAATAAATAAATTGTCGCTATATTGATGACCTTCCAACGTTCTGGATCACTCGAACATCTCAACTTTCGACCAAAAAGTCACGATATTCTTATTTATCTAATCTTAACTTTTATTGAATTTCTAAATTACTATATTTCTAGGCCAATCTCCACATTAATGGTCGGTGCAATTGTCTTGTTTTGATCCAAGCTGGTCCATGCATGATGCAACTTTACTTTTACCAAATTTTCCTTGCAAAAATACATAATTTAAATGTTCATACATAAATAGAAAATTATCGTGACGTTGATTTATATCTTATTTAAAGTTCTAACTAAATTATGCATTTTCCTTTTATCGTTATATGTTGTAGTTTTTTTGGGTGCTGACTAGGTCTCACATGTGACGTTGGAGATACATGAGTCATCTCCTAGTCCATGTGTTTATTTTAATTCAATAATCTCAATTTTGGGGTAATTTGGACACGACGAACTGATTTTTGAAATTTCGACTCGACCAAATTTGCTATTAGAATGATTGAACATTCACCGATTTCAACTTTGTATGAAAAGTGATCTAACAAAGATGATTGCTTACGTAAACTATTAAAAAGGTGAAAAGTCAAGAAAAAAAAAACACTTTGATCACCACCGCAAGTCACTCTTTTGGCAAGTTGAAATCCGTGAAATTCCATTCAATCTAATAGGATGTTAGCTATACCTCATTGAGTCCAAATTCTAAATATCAGTTCATTGTATCTAAATTGGCCCAAAGATTAGATTATTTAATTCTATTAACCCTATTTATTTTCTCTTTTAATAATTTTGTACAATTTGATTGATTTTTTTTTTATGCATTTCTTTGGGGAGGTATAATAACAATATAATACGGTGCATGTTACATGCATAAATTGCCCCACGTAGTCGTTTTTCATGTTCATTATCTTAATGTTAATGTTTGGATGATAACCACGTACATCATTGAGAGTGAGAATATACCCAGCTTTACATATCAACCTTCTTCAATTGTCAGAATTTATAATACAGTATATGATATATAGTACAACTTATAACATATAATATATGACTATATGAGGTTTTTTAAGTCAACACCCGACAATAATCCTGTCCAACGTAAGAAATGAATGCTAATAAGATAAGATCTAGATTCAAAATTATCACATACTATTACTAGCTAGAAACTTCCTAGAGCCAGATGAGCAGCATGCAATTATGCAGATCAGAATTGAACTTACGATCTTGCATTATCCTGGTTATATTTTCAATGAATTGTAACAAGTTATGTAAACAGAACATTTTTAGACATTTTAGATTTTATACAATTTCTGCTAAAGAGGTTTTAGTCAAGTGACAACTATTGAACTAAATGAATCTTCTGTGCTCCCCGCTAGGTACATAAAGTAATGGTAGCCAAAATCGATAATCAACGAGATGTGATATTACAAACAAACGCTAGTTGAAAAAAGTACAATGGTAGATATTACAGAAACTAGTTCTTGAACCAGTTAGTCAATTGCAGTCTCATATGACTTCCGATGAGCTATTGCTCTCGACATTTTGATATTACAAACGCTAGTTCAAAAAATTAATGGTAACCAAAATCGATAATCCATGGTAGATTTTACACACTAGTTCTTCAACGAGTTAGTCGCTTCGCTTGCAGCCTCATACGACTTCTGACAAGCTATTGCTTTCGACATTTTGACGGTGAGATTGTCTGTTCTCATACAAGAACTCGTTCCTTCTGTCCTTTTTCAATTCCCCCGGACCTAATTGTACAACCATCTACACATTTTGTAAGAAAACAATGTTCAAATCCCACATTCTGGTTACAAATGGTGAAGTTCAGGAGTTGTTAATTTAGGAGGACTCCCCGAGAAACTCGGATCTGAGCTGCATCAACAACCTCCCGAGATAATTAAGGCCTTCCCCATCACGGCCACCGCCCCAAAAGAGATCATGAGGTGATCCTTCTACGAGAACAGAGCCTGGTGTGGAGAGCAGCATCGAATGCAGGTGGGGGTATATTGAGAACTTGGCTTTCAAGGCACTGTACATCACATCTATCTTCACGGTTTCCCAATCGGGCCTTACCTGAGGAGAGCATGGAGCCAAACAATAGGAAATGAGAGAATGCCTTATAAGTTATAAAACGACCGGGAGGTTAATAGTGTTTTTCTGCCATAATAAATGGAGGACATGCATACCATTATTCCCTATAGCATTGCCAACCCGAAATTAAACCGGGTACGGTCACCATTTTCTTAAATTCCTTCAACTCGGACATGTTTAAATGCAAAATTGGGCCAGGTTCACGTTTAGGGATAGAACTTAGAAGTCAAATTTAGGGTCAGACAAATTCGAGCGATGTCCGGGATATTCAGGAATCTAACAAATTCGAGCATTCGGTCAAATCGGGCAATTCATTCAGTTGTGGCCATGGTCACAAACAAAATTCGGAAATTCAGACAAAGCTTACAGTTCGGATTCAGACTTGGACATAGCAAAGTGTCCGAATTTGAAATCCGGACAGGGTTCAGGTTTTGGGAGTTTGCCCAAATTGTCCAAACCTGATTTTTTTGCCACCACTAATCCCCTACATTTTCCTTTGGTAATGGAGGACGGCTTATGATTTCCCCAGCTTAAGGTCAGGCAGTTTGTGTTCTAACTTGGATATAGGAGGGGATGATCTTATTTGACCCTCCAGCAATGCAACAAGTGAGACACTCACTAGTTTAGTTTTGCTGTTAACTATAAAAAATTATGGCACTTCCATTTTATTTTCACCATTCTTATTGCTACTGCCAATGGTTCTCTGCTTGTTTAGTTAAACTCTTACTACTTACTTTCTGTGATATCATTGCGCAGCTCCCGGAAACCACTTCTGCTGATCTAACATCTAGCTAAAAATAAGTAGCAGCAGGTACCTATTAGCATAGTTGGCTCAGATCATAGCGGTAGGCTTGTTTTAGCTAAGGAATCAAGTTAAAAAGAAACATAATACTCAAGGCAGAACAAGCAGTTTTTGACCCGTGAGCTGCCAAGCATATTGCTGGCAGAGTTGTAAGTATCTGTTAACCTCCTCAGCATGTAATCAATTTCACAAGAAAACCAAAATATCATATTGATTTATGATGGTGTAATGTTAAGCAGTGTTTCATTTGAATAATTGCTAGCTGCAAATTCAATTTAGGAAACGTTAGCAACACAGGATGCCAAGTTTTCACATACTTTAAAACTGTTTCAAACCTTCAATGTGAATTAAAAAACAAGTTTTATTTGGAGCATAAACTATGGCCTAGATCATCTCCACCAAATAAATTGAGCCTTGAGTTGAACCAGAGCATATAATAGAAGCAGGTCATGCATGTGAGTGAAGCAAACAAGCACAGAAGCATTGTGACTGCACCACCTGCATGTGGTCCTAGGAATTAACTCCAATTATAACACCTTCCACACACACACACACACACACACCCCTTCCTTTTTTTTTTTTTTGGGGGGGGGGGGGGGTTTGAGAAGGGATGTGGGACTCAGAATTCAGCCATCAGTGAGTAAAGGATATGCAATTAGGAGCTATCAGCTAGCTCGGGTGGCTTCCATAGGCAGGAAACTGAAGGAAAAAGCCATAGTTATACGGTATACCTCATGTGATTTTTCGGATTATTTGGAGAGAAAGGAACCAAGGGGTTTTTGAGAGAGTTGAAACTTTCTTCAGTGCTTGAAAGACAATTTCATCACATCTCTCTTCTTTTGGGTTTATGGGAAGTTTAGCTCTTCCCCTGTTGATGTGGTAGGATAGTTTGTATTTTGGTTGTGCATAACTTTTTAGGATGATAGCTAAGAATCTGATCTTTCGATCCGATTATTAATATATCTTTTCTCTTCTATAAAAAAATGACTTCTCAACAATTGCCATTCGTCCCAATTCCCAACATGGACAATGCACTTAGTGCAATTTATAACGATTCTTTAACAGCAAGTAAAACAAACATACCAGACCAGGCCGCTGCCTCTGCATTTTTCTTCCTATCCTGGCTGCTTCTTCTGGACTTTTTGCACGTTTAATGGCTTGGAAACACTCTTGTGCAGAAGGATCTTGCACACCATGAAATTTCTGTGCCTGCAGAACAAGCTTATTCTTTCATTTTCCCTGAACTAATGAACCTGTTTTGTTCAGCCACAGCAAATAACAGCAAAGGGAAACCCAAACAAATGACCCTAGGAGGGGGACCGGAATACTAATAGTTTTAAACAGCAAACACTCATGACTATTCAGTGGTTTTCCAAGGGGGGGGGGGGGGGAATGACCACAAGATGCACAGTACCTGATAATAATGTTCGACACTTGACCACGTTACATAATTGCCATCCTCATCTGGCATCTGAATAGGATGCGGTGAGAAGTTTGAGAAAGAGCCATAAGGATCCCATGTTTTGTAAAATGATATGATGCCTGATTCATATGGGTTAAGTGCAGGATCAATTTTTTTAGTTTCGGACAGAGAAGGAATTGCGGGTGTCAAATCAGGAATAGGCTGAAGAAATCCACTAATAAGCATGTCAGGTCCAATCTGTTCAAAGCATACACAGCAGCAACACAAGGAAAATGGACCATCAAATAAAGGGCACTATATTTCAAAAGTAATCTCCATAAGCATAGCTTTTCAACAAACCTGTTCATAATTGACATCGAGCAGGTTTAGAGCTTGAGTCATTTCAACCATGCCAAGTTCACCAACAGGAGATGGAGCACCCTTCCCGCCTATAATTTTCGGAGCAACAAAGGCATAAACCTAAAATAAGAGGGGGTGCACAAAATGAGATGACAACTGGCAAATAATCTGCGATCCACTTGTCATTGTAACTTGCACCATTTCGATAGTAGCAACAAGCATTGAGTTTCATCAAGAATCTGTTTTGACTTGGAAAAACTGAAAACAATACTCCAAAATCCAGCCCATACAAGGTATGGAAGGGTCTGATGTAGTAGTCTTACCCCTAAAGTTTGCAATTTAGAGAGACCAGTTCTAATTGATCCAAATTTAGAAATCATTCGCTACCCCGCTACTCCATGTGAAAGTACTAGAGGAAGTTTAATGAGGCATTTTACTTGGAAAGTCAAACTAATTAAAAGCTAGCTTTATTTTGGCAATACTTTATCTATTTTAGTTGCTTTAATTTAATTTTATGATGTAATTCTGCGACTAATGATGACATCACCTTAAGTGATTATTATTCCTAAATATGTGTTTAGCATTAATTTGCCTTTCCCAAGCTAGTTTTTGTGGCTAGCAATTGTCTTAATTTGCTATATAACATTGAAATTAAGAGAAACACTAGAAGACTTGAATTATGCATCGATGATGATTATGAAAGGTTAAGATTGGTGCCTTATCTCTTTTCTCTCACAAAATCTATGTTTTTTAATCCTAGTCTAGATTAGGTGGTCTGGTGAGCTCACAGTGGGTTCCTTATGGGATTTTATGGTAGACTAGCCATTCTTCAATCCTTGGTGAACTCTCCATTGGGTGGCTATTGCCTTTAGGATTTAATCATATCCTTCTTGTTGGTTTTGATCAATCCTAGGTGCAACTCGGTGCATTATTGATCTTTGAAGAACTTTGGGTGTTAATCGATGTCTACTGATGATTGTGGATCAAATCATAACCCCTCACCATGTCCACAACTCCATATATTTGATTGAAAGAAAACACTGGAAAAGCGCATCTAAAACAAAAAATTGTACAGCTAGACATTTAGAGAGGAAAAACGCCACACAACAAGAATCACAGTGAGAATAGCAGAAACTGTAAAAGACAGCCTCAAAAGGACAATAACCCCTTAGTGTACATGACACTTATCAAAAGAAATGATGCAAACTTTGGTGGTCATCGGGACAAAGAGGACATGAAGTTCCATCTGAGCATATAAACGAGAGAAAGGAAAGGCCAAAGATAAGGGAGGGAAGAAAAGCACAAGTACCTTGTGTACAACACCAGAAGAAATAGCTGACGCAGCTAATGTTCCTCCACATTCCCAGAGGATTGAAAGATAACCACACTCATAAAAATATTCCATAACATCTCTTGAATTTAGAAAATCAAATTCAATTACTTCAACACCTTTGGAAGCCAGGAACTTCTGAAAGCTCCTTCTAGCACCCCGTTGGGTTGCCACGATTGTATGCACTTCAGAAGTGTCCCAAAGATGTGCTACTTCAGGCAGATCCATTGACCTTGACATCACGACCCGCACAGGCATGTGCCCACCACCGTTTCTTGCAGTCAATCGGGGATCTAAATGGACACATTAAAAGAAGGGAATAGAAAAGAATTAGAAGAAAATCCGATAACCTCTCCAGCACCTCTAGTGAACTAACAGCTCAGATTCCATACTATCCTTCCGTACAGTATTTCCTCCAACAATAACAGCATCGCTCCGGCCCCTTAGGTCAGAGACACGGCATCTTGACAACTTGCTGCTTATCCATGATGAATGTCCACTAGTAGTAGATATTTTCCCTGGAGACACAGAAGATTGTAATCATATATATAACCGAGCAACTATTGTGTTTCATAACTCCTACAGAAGTCATAGATTTAGATCTAGAACATGGGTGAAAGGACTCTAACATTCAAGATTCAACTAGTGACACTGACCATCAAGTGTCATAGCATATTTCAGAACAGAATATGGGACTTGAGATGTAGCCCTGATAACCAAAGGAGCGTTTACGAGCAGGCAGGATTTTAGAGCTTCCTGCAACCAAAAAAGTGACACCAGATTCGTTATTCCTTTTCTTTTTGGCAAAATGGAGAGACCATTTCATTAATAAATGCCAAGTACAAATTACTCTAGGCATACCTAGAGATGGTACAACTCAGTCAATGTTGATATCCGAATTCATCTGGTGTCATTGCATATTCCAGATGTGTTATTCCTAATGAGCATAGAACTACTTTGTGACACAAAATTTATTAGACGCTAGACTTTTGACATGCACTGGGCAGCGGGCAGTTGCAGTTGTATGTATGTATTTATATATCCATATTCCATAGTCCAATTACAAAGGTATCTGTGACCTTTGTACAAGGACCATATCAGTATAGGGGCTCCCATCTTCATGAAAGGAAATGAGCTTATTGTGGATACAGATTGCAGGGATGCAGTCGACAAATCGCATGAGCGAGAGTGTGGCGATCAACAGATCACAAATAAACAGCACATACTAAATCAGATCAATTAAGATAAACAACAGAGATATAACTAGACCTCAGTGGCATCACTTTGCAAATCCTCACCAAGGACATCAACTTGTATTCGTTCACTTCTCAAAACTTGAATTGCACTCCCTCGGAGATGTTTCAAAGGATGTCGAATTCCAACAACCACCCTTTTAATACCTGCCTAATCCGAACAAAACAAGCATTTCATTATCATACATTGGATAACATAACAACAAGACAGACGACTCCACGTTAGTCTAGAAACATCGAGGTCAACAGCAGGAGACTTAGCCAGACAGAAGTATAAATTAACTCAATAATTTGGCTTAAATTTGCATTACACGAGACACGCACATATGCATCTAACAATCTCAAGTAGAATTAGACTACCCTCTAGTATTTGAAAAAGGAGAAGGAAGCACAATAGACAAAATAAAAGCTGCTTGAAGAAAATTCTTCCTAGACAACCAGCCTCTACAACTCAAGCAGGAAAAACAAGGAAACAAAAGAAAAGGACACTCAATTGAGAGAGAATTTGGGCAACCAGGGAGCTTCATATTCCCCCTTCCTTAAAGCTATTCATGCTTTCTGCCTCTCACAACATCAACAAATACTAGAATTGCCCCTTCCAGGAGTAGCACAGTAGTAGAATGGAATGGGGTGGTTACCAAAAAATAAGCCTAGGGTTGATACTTTGATTCTACCCATACTATGTGGAGTGCAATATTTACCCATTAGGGGAAAAGATACTAGAACCCTATATTAGTATATTACAAGGAGTCTTTATTTTGCCCCAATCACCAATGTTGGGACACTCCAAACCTGGACATGGATATGACACTCAACACTCCATTTTAGACCAAAATTGAACATACCCTTTCATCCTTTCTCCATAGTAAGATAGGTGGGAATACAATGGCAGTCTATTGCTTATTGATCTCCATGTCATTTGTTCTTTTTACTCTGAGGCATACTACCATTTAGCTTCCGCATCATTCACATCAGGCTATTAGACCAAGATGTAAAAAATCAAACAGCATTTTACAAGTGTCATCAAAATCCTCCCTATTATCTGCCCCAATTGATCACATCATCACCACAACCCTATTCAAAAATGGCCTCCTATCACAAGCATACAAAGTGAATTGCATAATCGTCATCAATACACAGTACGAATTACACCAGAGCTGAATTCAGGGGCAAGACAAAAGCTTCGCAAATCAAGGAATCAATGCAGCACAAAATACACAACAATACTTCAAACTACCAAAAAAACAAAATCGATCAAAGCGAAGAAACATTGCCAAACCTTAACAAGAGCAGAAACAGCAGTGTGTTCGCCATGGCAATCGCCAGGCTCCATATTGAGATAAGCGGTGGCGTCTCGGCACAACGCGCCGGCAGCCTCGACGGCCTGAAGCTCCGCCGGAGTAGTGCCTTGGGCGTAGAGGTAGCCCTCTCCGACGACCTTCCCGGCGCCGGCGGCGATTACGCAGCCGAAATTAGGGTGGGGAGAGGTGAAGCCGGCGGATTTGTCGGCCAACTCGGCGGCGCGTTTGATGAAGGAAGCATCGAGCGCGTCGGAAGGGATGGTGATGGAGTCGGAAGAGCGAGGGTTTGCAGCACACATCATTGGGAGCATGCATGCTCTCGCCATTGACGCCGCCATTTCTTTCTCTCCAGGAGCGAGTGATGCTTCCAGCAAAGACTCGAACCAGTGCAATTTATTCCTCCCTCTCTTCCATATTTTGTTCATTATTACGGTTTAATATTACATTTTGATTGATAATTTTTTATTTAATATATTATTAATAATTGTAATATTATACTTTTGTAATGATATTTTTTATTACGAATTTAATGATAGTAATTTTATATAACAAGTCATTGCATATATTCGAAAATTTATGGTCAATTTTTTTTTTAAATTTGACTGCACAACTTTCAAAGACGACAATTAATAAAGAAATGAATGGAGTACATGATATGGAACATATGCAAATATAATCATTGTTCACTCGCATATATTATATTGTTCACTATTAGTGACATAATTGTTCACTTACACGTATCTGAACATGTGCTCCAAGTACATGTAATGTGTATTCTCGAACTAGGTTAGTCGCTTTTGTGGTCAGTTTGATATCTAATGAGAATGAGAACTGGAATGAGAATGAAAATTTATAATGGGAATGAAAATGAAAATTTACGACGAGAATAATAATGAGTCTATGAATTCCCAAATTCCTTGTTTGTTACATGGTATTCAAAGTAGGGGTGAGAGTGGGAATAAATGCATATTTTCTAAAGTATCTTTGATTGAGGCTAGGGGTGGAAATGAGCCAAGCCGAGCTCGAGCTCATAAGGCTCAAGGCTTGGCTTGGCATGTCTAGAGTGAGCTTGAGTTTGGCTTGTTGCTTACCGAGCTTGAAGATATTTGGTTTGAGCTTGGCTTCGTAAAATTTGTGGGCTTGGCTTGAGGTTCGGTTTGGCTTGTGGCTTGACATTTATATTTAATATCTTTACTTAAAAAAATTTTTACATATAAAAAGGATAAATTAATGCTTTAATTTGACAGTTGCTAAACATGATAATTCTATAAATTTTAATCTTTTGAAATTTAATTTAATTTGATGATTTGCTACCCTAAATTAATGTCTTAAATCAATATTATGTGTGTGTGTGTGTGTATATATATATATATATATATATAGATATATATATATTTGGGTGCCCTTTCTCACTGCAAATAGCCTCTTCTGTGCTTTCCACTTTTCAATATGTTGGAGTGGAGATGGAAAATTGGAAAGAATGGTTAACAAAGTGTAGTGGCCAGAAGAAAAAGAAGCTTGATTTGATCTTCTCTGCTTAAGTATATCATATATGGCATGAGAGGAATCTCTGTTTGCACCAAAATCAATCCCGGGGGAGCTGGTTTTGATCCAACTCATTTGCAATGATATTCGTCTTCGCCTTGATTAGGTGTTGGTTTTGAAGCATTTTGTTTTGATGTATCTCGGTGCAGTTTTAGTTCCAAGTTTGGCTTTCTTGGCTACTAGGTATGCTCAGTTTTCCTTGTAATCGGTTTTGTCTTTTAGATTAATAATAATCTTTTTCCTATATATATATATATATATATACAAGCTTGTTAGGCTTGCCAAGCCTAACGAGCCGAGCTATTAGTGGGTTGGGTTGGGTTGGGTTGGGTTGGGTTGTTTTGTTCACAAGCTCGAGCCCGAGCCAAGCCGAGCTGATCTCAAGCCGAGCTATACAAGCTTTTCGCCGAGCCGGCTTGCAAAGGCTTGCGAGCCGGCTTGGCTCATTTCCACCCCTAATTGAGGCTTTGTTCTTTAGAGTGTGACGACTAAATTAGGTAAAACATGATTGGTAACGAAAGGAAAGGTAAGGAAATAATTTTGGCTTGAATGTTTTTTAGAGATTAAGGTATGCAAGGTAGTATTAGTAATATTAATTTAAATATATTGAGGTAGTATTCTAAAGAAGTGACCCTAATTTAAATGTAGCGAGGTAGTATTGGTAATATTAATTATTAATTAAGTATGACGATAATATTGATATTTAAGATGACCGATGAATTTCATATTTCCAAAAGCCCCTTTGAGTTATTCCATATTTCCATGTGTCTAGGTGTTACATGCATCGGTCAATAATTAGGATGGAAAATTGATGTCCATATCCTTTTTTCGGGTCAAATTAAGTCATACAATTCATATGCAATTAGATCCGGGTCAAATAAGATTTGAACAATAGAGAAAACAGAAATGTTAAGTCCAAACATTTGGTTAATTCGGTCAATATCAAAATTTGAACGAGAATCTATGACCAAATCTCATTTTTTTGGGTTTGACAAATTCGGATATTTGGATCGGACAAAATTTTATCGTCTCGTCATGCTCCCTTTTCGACTAATTACTATCTCATCCCATGGTACTTTTCATTTTAACTAACTTTTCAATCTTCTCGTAATGTTTATCACTTTGAAAACACATTTACTAGTTGTTTGTTTATTAATTTTCTAGCACGACAATACCTCAGAGCTTTCTATGCAATACAATATTAACTAATTATTTTATTGATTTTCTAAATCTTACTACCTCCGTTTTGTTTTATCTGTCGCCTAGGGAATTGTGGCAAAAACTTTGACCGTCAATATCTTAATTTGTATAATGATTCATCATACAAAATTGATATCATTAGATTCGTAATAAAAATACTATTAAAAAAGTAAAATATTATATTTTTGTATAAAAGTTTTATATTAGAAATTATTGATTAAAAATTGGCACAGAAAACCGTAAATGACAGATAAAAAAGAACGGAGGGAGTAGTTAAAAAGTCAAATAATATAGGACAGACGCATGTCGTATATGTACAGTCAATTTTTGCAAACTTTTACCATTGGTAATTCAATATATACAAGATTTACAAACACAAAATTAATTATAATTCAATTCATCGCAAAAAATACTTTCACAAAATATTGTAATATAATCTTTGCAAATACATTATGTCATAAATGAAAGGCTTAAGACGTATTGAAGACCATACAAGTCTATTATAATAGATGATGGAGAACAAAAGTAAAACCAAAACAAAATAGGGCTGAACCATTAAAAATAGGAGAAATGTTGCCTATCCCTATCCCCTCACCTACACTCATCCCCACCCTCCATCCCCGCCCCCTTTCCCCAATAAGGTTTGGGAGGGGGGATTTTGTTTTTCCTCCCTTTTCCATCCCATCGTTTCCCCGATGTCGACTGGGTTCCACCAGATAATTAACAAACTATTGACATATATTTTTATTAAAATTTAACACATTAGCTATACTTGTTATTAACATGCTACCAAATTCAAATTTCCAAAAACAAAATTTGGTATTAACAAAAGAGAGTGCATTTCTAATGTTTTTGGCAAATTAAATTATAAAAACGTCCTTGAATTTATATTTATATATAATGCTAACAAATTAAGAGTATTTATATCATTTCATATGAACCAAATATAAAGATGCATAGTCAGAAATCATGTAATATTCCCCAACAAGAAAACAAAGATACGGAGAACATTTGCCCACATCCCCGTCCTATCTCATCGTGTGGATTTAAAACCCTCATCTATACCTCCCTCATTCCCCAATAAAACTGCTAATCACCTTTTGCATGAGTGTCAAGAGGTCCACCACCTATCTCACTATTAGCGTCCGAATCATGGGGCGACATCGCTCATTTACCAATTTGGAAAGTATTGTGGATAGGAGTGAGGTCCATCTTTAGGCCATTGGCACCCTGTATCTCATTCGCTACAAACCTCTTAGGTTGTACTCCTGAAATAGAGACCCAATAAATTGAACTACTTACCTACCCGCCTTTGAGTTGGGGATTTTCTACCCACTATCTTTCACAAGTGGAAGGAGTGGGTTGTAGGGATAATACGAGTACATCACTTATGCAAGAGGGTACTCTGCTAAGGTCTAAAATTGTGAAATTATAAAGGTTGATATAAATATATTCTAATAATGTGAAACTCAGGGAGCTAGTAAATAATGAAGACGACCTAATACTCATGAAATTTTAGGGATAATCCCAGTCTCCGCTATTGGTCGTTGTGGGCCTGTGGTGCAAGTTGTAGTGATAAAGTCTTATTAAGACATTAACATTGGGACTGAAAGTGAGACTTAACCTTATTTCTGGATCTCGACCCTGATTTCTAGTTTTTTTTATATATTTATATAAAATTTCTCACCGCCTCACCCACGTACAGCGGCCCATCCTAAACCATTAATTTTAATTTGTGTTTACTCTTTAGATTTATTTTATTTCGAACCTATAACTTTTTTGGGGAAAATGATGCAATGTATTAAGACATTGTGTAATTTTAATTTATAAAAAATGTTATGTGTTACAAATCCAAACAATTAGGTGCCGACATTTGCAAAATTTAAGTTATTTGTGTTGATTGTTTATGGAAATGAATCAGATAATAGGTGTAGAAATGTTGAAACACTGATACTGAAAAATTTTCAATTCATTTCTCACTTCTGATAAGATGGAAAGTGGAAATAAAAATCTTCTCTTAGTAATTATGACAAACCGAATCTTTCCAAAATTACCGGTATCTCGATCCCACTTGCCCTCAAGAAAAACCACTTAACACCCTCTAGTTGCTAAAAGAAAGTACTCAACCAAGTTGGGGATGCATAAATTCTAATGATGGGCCACAGATCATAAAGCAAAACTCAAATGTTAAAAATGAAAAAAAAAAGAGTCGAAGGTATCCTAATTTTTGATGAAATATTTTTTAGGTACCCCAACTTTTTAAAACTCATTTTGGGTACTTTAATTTTTGGGTTAATAATTATTAAGTGTTTTTCCAGTCATCAATTTAGTTAAGTGACCGAAATACCCTTGTTCTTTCATTTTTGAAGAAATGCCCTTGAAGAATAAGAATATCTCAGTCACTTAATAAAATTGATGACCGAAAAAAGGACCAAATAACAAAAATTAAGAGTACCTCACAATAAGTTTTGAAAAGTTAGGGTACCGAAAAATAATTTTCCCGAATAATGAGTACCTGGGAATAATTTTTAGAAAATGAACATTGAACACCAAGAAGGGTATTTATCCCAAATTTTGCGATGATACCCATCAGATTTCGACAATATTTGTTAGTAAATCTTAAATTCCGAATATCTAAATCAAATCATCTGAATAATCTGATGCATGATTCAGATCATAAACCCCATTTGACTGCTCTAACCCCACATAATTAAATACTAACGTCGTCGTCTCCACTCTCCATCCTCCCTCCTCCAGTTGTATTCTTTCATTCATTAGCACTGACAGTGGCATCTCATCTCAATTTTGTCGCCATCGCCACTACTGCTTATAAAATCCAACACTTTCTCTCTCTTAACCTTCATTTTCTCGCTCCTCCAACAACCCCAGATCCCTCTTTTCAACCCCCAGTTCTCTCTCCTCGATCGTCCGCCATGGGAGCCATTGTTGCTGATTCCGCCATGGATGCTGTTCAACGACGCCTCATGTTTGAGGACGAGTGAGTAGTGTTTTCAAACTTGGGTCGTTTGATTTTGAACTTGGTTGTTATGGGTTGGTTTTGTTTCTTGTGATTAGGCATTTTCTGGGTTTTGCTTAGTTCGTTTTGATCGGTTTTACTATCTGGCTTTCTCGCTTTCTGAAGTTTTCAAACGTGGGTCGTTTGATTTTGAGCTTGGTTGTTATGGGTTGCATTTGTTTCTTGTGATTAGGCCCCCCTTTTCTGGGTTTTGCTTAGTTCGTTTTGATTTCTGAAGTTGTGATGGGTTGTTTTTTTTTTTTTTGGTGAGTTGCATTTTCAAGTTTTCAAACTTGGGTCGTTTGATTTTGAGCTTTGTTCTGATGGGTTGGTTTTGTTTCTTGTGATTGTTCGTTTTGATCGCTTTTACTGGCTGGTTTTTTTGATTTCTGAAGTTTTCAAACGTGGGTCGTTTGATTTTGAGCTTCGTTATGATGGGTTGCATTTGTTTCTTGTGATTAGGTCGCCCTTTTCTGGGTTTTGCTTAGTTCGTTTTGATTTCTGAAGTTGTTGGATTGAATTTATGGCCAATGATGATCTGGGTTATGCTAGGGTTTTGTTTGACTCAAATGACTTTACTGATCTTTGTGAAATTCGTTTTTGGTACTGAATTTATGATCTCTGTAGCTATATCGTGAAGCCTGTTGAGAGCTTCTGAACTGAATTTGAGACATCTTAGAAGCTACAGTATGACTTTATGATACTGATGGCTCTCTATCCGTACGTCTAATACAATGTACTGTCTATTTTGCAGGTGTATCTTGGTGGATGAGAGTGATAATGTTGTTGGGCACGACACTAAATACAACTGTGAGTACCATGATGTTTTTGTGAAACTGTATCATGATATTATTATTTTTTATGTCAGACATTTTTTTTAACTAATGTTGAGTGGCTTGTTTGGATCATTTCCCAACAATTTATTGTGAGGATTAAGTTTGTTCAAGCTTGTTTTTCATTAGACCCGGTTTGGATAGGACCGTAATAGAGAATGGTTGTTTTGTACTGAATGTCAAAATATTGTGATGAAGCTTTTTTGGGCTATTTGTTGTTCACTGGAATTAGTTTCCTCACTTTTATAGTGTGCGTTGATTTAGGGTTTGTTTTTCAGAAGGGTAAGGTAAGATTAGGTAAGTTAGATAAGAATTGTAAAGTTGAATGTTAGAAAATACGGGAAAAAGTAGGTAAAATTGGGTTGAGTTGGGTAAAGCTGGAAATACCCACCTAAAGAACGGAGTCTCAGTAGTGCGTAGTGAATGAGTCGGACCTTAGAGTGTGATTTTCAATTGTGAATGCTAAAGATATGATGTGGAATTACGCTGCACTATATGACTATTATAGCCCTTTTATTGCTTCGGACGCGTTGTTTTGTTTTGTTTTTTTTTTCCTTCCCTTTATTTATGTTTGTGCACTGTACAGGTCACTTGATGGAGAACATTGAAACAGGAAAGTTCCTCCACAGAGCATTCAGTGTATTTTTGTTCAATTCAAAATATGAGCTACTGCTTCAGGTATTACATCGAATAAAAATGGAATGGACCGTTTATATTTGTCGCTGAAAGTGAAAGTTTGTAGGGTTCAATTCAAAGCCAGGAATCAGGATATAACTGTTCAATATTTCGATGAATAGGTAGAGAATCTTTGCTACTATATAAGCTAATGGTGACTTGCAAAATAGCTATGAGATTTCATAGCTTGTCGCCTTGTCTGAAGACGAGATGAGCTTGGCAATGATATGAAAATAACACTGAGCTCGTATGAAGTAAAATGATTTCCTGATAAATAATTCACGTTTTGTACGCTGTATTTACAGCAACGCTCTGCAACAAAAGTTACTTTCCCCCTGGTGTGGACCAACACCTGCTGCAGCCATCCTTTGTATCGTGAATCAGAGCTGATTCAAGAGGATTGTCAAGGTATCTTAAACCCCCCATCTTAGCAACAATATGAACTATGAATTGTTCATTTTCATTTAGCCGGCTTTTAATCGTCTTTCTTTCCATCTATTAGGAGTGAGGAACGCTGCTCAGAGGAAGCTCCTTGATGAGCTGGGAATTCCAGCTGAAGAAGTGCCAACTGATGAGTTTATACCCCTTGGACGTATGCTTTACAAGGCTCCATCAGACGGGAAATGGGGAGAGCATGAACGTAACTCTTCAACCTCCCTTTCCTATATTGCCTAACACCTCCCCCCCCCCCCCCCAAAAAAAAAAAAAAAAAAAAATCAGGTTCAGTTCATCTTGGATCCGGACGAATCGGACATCGAGAAGCCTTGATGTCCAATACCCAATTTTTTGTGGGTCTGACAAGTATAAACTTGGGCTCATCTTGGAAAATAGTGTCCAAATTTTCGGTCAATGTCAAAATCCGGGAAAAAAATATGATTGTACCTAGTGTTATTCTGGTCGAACTGAATCGGGTATTCGGGTCATACAATTTTTTGACAACGCTACCCCCCCAAACCCCCCACTTACCCAAAAAAAGAAAAAGAAAAGACCAACTGGCTTCATGTAGATAATTTGAACCCACCAAAGAAATGGTAGCCAAGTTGACAACCACCCCCATCTTCTAAAGCTCCCGACCAAGGTTCAATACCTAGTGGAAGCAAAAAAATTTCCCATGTATGGAACTTGTGGGGTTGATGAGTCATGCTTGTCAGGGGTAATTTGGTACTTTGCCATTTCCCCGCAACCTGTAAAGCTTGGTGGTTACATAGGATCTAGTGAAACTACCTTCTAGCAACACATGTAACTTCTCTTGTGTGCTTTTAGCAAGTTATTCATAACTTACCTGATCTCTATCTTTCGCTGCAGTCGATTACCTACTTTTTATCGTCAAAGACGTCTCAGTGAACCCAAACCCGGATGAAGTAGCAGATATCAAGTACGTGAGCCGGGAGGACCTGAAAGAAATATGCCGGAAAGCTGATGGCGGTGAGGAAGGGGTGAAGCTGTCTCCATGGTTCAGACTTGTGGTCGACAACTTCTTGTACAAATGGTGGGACCATGTCGAGAACAGCACCCTCAAAGCAGCCGCTGACATGGTGACAATTCACAAGCTCTGAAACAAACCGAACCCAGATAGGTTCAGGATTCATGCTGCTCCCTTGGGGATTGTTGATTTGGGTATTTTGTTTTCGTTTTTCGGGGGTGAAATTTGTGGTTTCTCATAAGTTTTGGCTGAATCTCCTGCAACTCTAGTGTGTATGTAATCTGGTGAGTGTGCTGTTCTTGGCTATCGTATTCGAACAGACGTCGAGGTGGAGTTGAGTTTGTTGTTTAGGGCATTCAAGCTGAGTTAGCACAAGTTCATTTGTTGACATGGAACTACTGGCAACATTGATATGGTGAAGATGGAGAATTCTTTGTGTTGGGCCAAAATTATGGTTAGGTAGTGAGTGAATTTGATTAGGTGAAAATTGCTGCATAAAGTTGGTGGATTACTGGTTTTTCATAATTCTATGTGTGAGATTTTATGGAAGCAAGTTCTAAAGGTGCATCCTTGATAAAACTCCACTTTTTTTCCGATTATTTAAAGCCCAGAAGGGCAAAAGGTATCGCAACAAAAGTTGTATATAAATAGCAAGGCAACAAAATAACAAGGTTCATCAAAACAAAGCAAAAACAATAGTAAACTAAACAGTAATTAAGATTTATCCATCAAATTGTCCTCTTATCTTCTTGCCACTGCTCTAAGAACAACCTCATTGCAGTCTTTTGATCTTCGCGAATGACGCCAATGTCACAACCAAATTTTGCCGCCCTACGAGCTTCATCAACCATTCTCTCAAACGTGCTTTCCACGAACTTCTCTGATCCATCTATTTGACTGCGTTTTTCCGCTTGTTTTTTCTTCCTGGCGGCCCTACAAGCTGCTTTTCTAACCGGTTGCCATTTGGATTTCATCATAGCTCGTTTCCTTTTATGCCTGGTTCTCTGATAAACTCCACTTTGATGTTCAATATTTAGCCCTATTCTTTTGTACAGTACCATACTATCATACTACACATATTATAATTTATCACATTAACCACAAATCATAAAATATTATCTTACTATACCACATTTTATCATAAAAACTATAACTTTCTAGCTCTCTCCTCACTTTTCTTTTTTACTTTTTACTTTTCTCTTCCCTTGTCTATTACACTGGCCATGTTTTTTTTCTGCGGTTGGCAAACTGCAGTACCACAGCATACCGCAGTTTGTCACAACTTACCACACTTTATCACAAATCATTATTTTTCTCTCGCCTCACTTTTCACCTCTACTTTTTACATTCTCTCTCCTCACCTACTCCACATACCAATAATCTACCACGATTCCACCACACCCACCACAATTTCACCATACTGCAAAAACACCGCAGAAAAGAACAGGGCCTACCTATTCTTACAACAAATTTTGTCACAATTTTTCACACTATACCAGATTTTACCATAAAAACCATAACTTTCTCTTTCCTCACTTTTCACTTTTCTCTTTCACTATTACACCAGCCATTCTTGCAATAAATTTTACCACAGTTTACCACACTATATAACACATATATCTCACTATCCACATTTTTACCTTACCATACCATTACCACACTTTGTCGGTTACTAAAAAGAACAAGGTCTAAAAGAGCTTTCAGGCAGTAGATATATAGTGACAATATATGCATATGTAGGCACTTTTGTTAAAGTAATTAACGATTGAGAGATATATGATTCATAATATTGTGCCTTGTAACTTGTAAGGTGATTTGGGCTATGGTTAAAAGTTGAAACTCAAATCTATTGCAGCTCTAAAATTTTTTGTATAGATTGCACAAATCTTGATCAATAGGATGATATAAATGGCCAGCCACAACTTTTTGAAATCATCAAATATCATAACTACTCTTGAGAAGTAATTAAAATTAAAATCCCACTATCATGTTTTTTTTTTGGCAAATAATACTTAACTTGGTTGATACTCCTTTTTCAAGTATCTGTCACCCTACAATAGTTGCAACTTGCAATCAAATTTTGTTAAATTAATTATTGATTCCTTTATATATATATATATATATATATTTCAAAATATGCTTATTTACTAGGTAAAAATTTAGATTTAAGATATTTAAATTTTAAAAAATTTTGAAAATTTATTTTAATTAAGAAAATATATTTTATAATGTTGTACTAAATAAAAAAAATAAATGGCGAAGATAAAACTTGACACATGTATGGATAAATATCATTTACATTGTGGTGGTTGTCATGGTTGACAACCACTATAAGTTTTTCCTATATATATATATAATAATAATAATAATAATAATACTTTTCCTATCTTTATGTAAAAAAATAATAATTTAAAAAAGTTGAATTAAAATTATAAAATAATAATAATAAATATTGTGGAATAGAAAAAAAGAATTAAAGCAAGAGATGGGGAAATAGAAAAGGGGTGGGGATGAAAAAACCGACAGAGAGACATGATTGGTGGATCAATAAATCTAAATCCATGATATGATCTTGTTTGATGGGATCACATCACCTGGCTGTAGACCTCACCCGCGTAAACAAAACCACTGAGCTTTGACCTCAAATTAACAAATACAAATATAAATAAAATAAAATAAAAAAGGGAACAAAAAAAAAGTGATTCCATCTCTGTCAATTCAGCATGATTGATTGATACACAGTACTCTACTAAGGTAGAAAGGATTTCACCCTCTCTCCTTCTCTGTCTACCAATACCATCATTCATTCACTCATTCTCACCCTCTTTCTCTCTCTATCTCTCTCTCTAACAAGAAGGACCAAATCTTTGTCATCTGGGGTTCATTAGAGAGGTAATTTCATCTCTTTACTCTTCTTTTCTTCCCCTGTTTTTGGGTAAATTTGATGGGGTAATTCTGCTAATTGCTAATAAGTTTGTGGATTATGGGTTTCTTTTCTTCTTCCTCTTGTTTGTTTGGTTTTTCTGCCCTCAATTATATGTCAATTTCTGTGGCAGTGATGCTTGTTGTTCTTGATTGTTGTTGTATCTCTGTGTTTGTTCAAATTTTTCTGGGGTTTGAATTGGATCTACTGTGTATGTTTGTTGACTTGGTGGGTATTTATTTTGTTTATGGTGTTGATGGTTAGTTGTAATCTAGCTCTAGCTCACTCTGCTCTGTTATGATGGATAGTTTCATTTGTTCAGCTGAGAAATTGAGGTTGAAATATTTGGACCCCTTTTCCTGAAATATTTGGACTTTATTTGGGGTGTGTTTGGCAGTTTTTGTGAAAGATTTTGCTGAGAAGAGTTTATTGAGGTTGAAAGCATACCAAAAATTTCCTATATGGGAAAACTTGTCAACTTAATGTTGACTAACTTGTGTAGAAAAGTTTTCCAACCAAACACACTATAAATTGTGTTCAATTGTATAAGATTAGGAAAGTGTTGCATACTATGCATTTGTAGACCCTTGAATACAAACATGCTTTGAGAGTTTGAGCTAAGGTAGAGCTCTCAAGGCCTAAGTTGACATTAAAGAAAACCTACACATAGTTAATAATGTGGAATTGTCTCAACTAAAAGCTTTAGCCAATAGTTGAAAGTCCCAATGATGGTTTTATACTCTAACACAATTATTCACTCAAATGCCCTTTTGGGCTTGAAGCATGGATACTGTAAAGACTCTTAACCTTTAACGTAGTTGCTGCCGAGATTCAGACCTGAGACCGATTACTGAGCCTAGCTCCGACATCATGTGGAACCATCTCAACTAAACTTTTAAGCTAATAATTGAAGGACCTCCTTTCTCTTGAACATGGATCCACCAGTGTTTAACTACACCAAACCCTTTTCCTGTAGCTTAGCACCACACTGTATTGTATTGTATTGTATTCTCAATTGTGATCAAATTTTGTACATGATCTTGATTCACAATTTCATCTCCTTTGAGCCTCAGGAGTACCCCATGGCATTGGTAGCGACAGCTGAACTCTGCGACGCGAACCCACACCTGATCCAATCAGGAGAACTGCGCGCTCTTCAACCAATGTTTCAGATATACGGCAGACGCCAGGTCTTCTCAGGGCCAGTGGTGACGGTCAAGGTGTTTGAAGACAACGTCCTAATCCGGGAGTTTCTAGAAGAAAAGGGCAATGGTCGCGTGCTGGTGGTAGACGGAGGGGGCAGCATGAGGTGCGCCATATTGGGAGGGAATCCGGTGCAGCAGGCTCAGAACAACGGGTGGTCAGGGATAGTTGTGAATGGATGCATCAGGGACGTTGATGAGATCAACGGCTGTGATATCGGGGTGAGAGCCCTGGCGTCTCACCCCATGAAAGCCAACAAGAAGGGGATGGGGGAGAAGCACGTCCCCGTCTTGATTGCAGGTACCAGAATCAATGACGGGGAGTGGCTTTATGCCGATACTGATGGCATTCTCGTCTCTAAAACTGAACTGTCTATTTGATCGGTTAGTTTTTCTGGGTTTGTTTGTTCGAGATCTGTTTCTGTTTGGGTTGATCTTGAAGTACCATTTTTGGAGTGTGGCAGGACAACATATGTATCAAATAGTTGATGATGACCAAGGTTGGCTAAGGACCAACTAACCTATCTGGCTTATCATACATGAAAATAAATACGATACGAAAGGCACTAAATTTCGATCTTGATGTTATGTATGTAGTATGTTGTAACAAGATTGAGGCAAAGTTGGCCCAATGTATGATTGATTTAGGGCAGCAAAAAATTCAGATGTGGGTCATTCTAGTCTGGATTAATCGGCAAAAATTTATTGTTCAATACCTACATTAGTCAAGTCAGGCGATGTAAAAATCACAAAGAACCTTGGCGCAATAATTGAGCTTGTACCTTGTGATCATGAGGTCACGAGTTTGAGTCCTGAAAGTAGCATTTTACAAAATACAAGGTAAAATTTGCCTACATTATACCTACGTGGTGGAACCCTTCCTCGGACCTCCTCTTGCACGGATGTTTTGTGCATTTGATTGTCCTTTTAACATAACGGCATATAACTGAAATGACCTGTCGGAGTGAAATCAGTTCACTCTGATGGATGCACCACCAAATGATGATTTACAGATGAAAATAGTAATGACTAACAATGTTGAATACAACACAAGCATATATTTCAATATCACCCTCAAGTAAATCAAAAGAACTCAGTAATTTTACAGGCTGCCACACAGCAAAAGACAAAATTTTGAAGGGGAATAACACTGACTCACTCAGAAACAATGTCATTAGCTAGATTTCACTATTCATCGGTACGATACTGAGATATGACAAGGTGTCAAAAAGTTACATTAGATTAGCAGAACAACACACTCTCCAATGCTAATTCATCTGGCAAGTTTACACTGTACTGTTGAGATTCAACCATCGGTAATGCCCCTGTTCAAGTGTATCTTCTGAAACCCCATTCTCTAGCTCGAATTAACAAGTTGGAAGCTCCCAGGGCAATACATTTTTTGCAGGAAATCAGTCAAAAATCTCAGGGATGATCGCTCAAAAAATGAGTATTACACCAGCTAATGGGTGTAGCAATGGAAACCACTCGGTCTTGCCCAATTGGGGATTACTCCTCTTCCTCTGATTCCTCCTCCGATGCATTTTTAAGCCACTGCATTGAAATAGACAAAAATACGAATTGTTGAGAAATCGTTTCTCTGTAGTGAAGATATGAAACTAGATACCTCATGTACACAAGAAATACCAATGGGGCTCAAAATCTTACTTCGATAAATGACTCGGATTGCTTCACAAACACCCTGTCTGCTTCATCTGCCCCTGCCTTTTCAGATTCCCAGGCCAATATAGCCTCTTCTTGAAGAATGTCTGAATCATATAAAAGATGTAATATCTGCAAAACAGAGATTGTTAGAAGTCCATCAGTTGAAAACTTTGCAGGCCTACTGTTTTGGTACATGTCTTGGCCATTTTGACAAATGGCTGAAAACAGTCTCTTGAATAGCTCATGAGTTAGGCAGAGTTGCATACATCTTAACATGCTATTTTCAGGGGTCATTCCAAATAAATTACCCAAAAACTCGAGATCTGCGAATTATTAAGCCTAAATTGTTTTATGCAATTGTAGTCTAAAATGTAAACCTACGTGTGCGACACACACAAGATAACTTTACAATTTATTTTTAGCCAAGATATATGATGTCAAATAAGGATAGCCTAACTGATTACAGAGACTTTGCAACAGCTGATGCAAAGTAAAGATTATTAATGATCTTGGAGGAAGAACACCACAAACAACACCACTCATATGCAAGCATAATTTTCTGGAACAAGCCCCACCCATTGCTGAATGAACAGATAGATAAGAACTACATAGCAGAAAATCGTTCTTCCAAGATTCGAATACCTGTGAAAATATAGGGGCAAATTTCTTTGCTGACTCAAGGCACATTTCCTCGAACTTCAGTATCACTTCAATCTGGAATAATGATTAAAAAATGAGCACATTTGCTAGAAATTGACTTCAAAGAGAAGTAAAGTGTAAACTAGCAAATTCAGATGGGCTTGCCCGTTAGCCAAACCATGAATCAAACATTATTAATCTAAACTACAGAACACTGTTGACAACAATCACATAGTAAGTGTAAATTATACATGCCAATGGAATCAGAATTATAAGATAGTGAAGAATAAAGGATACTGCCAATTATGCAAACAAATATCAAAACCAGGCCACGGTGAAAAGGGCAACCACTTGCAAAATATACGAACCAGAAAATCATACACAGTTGAGCACCAATATCACAGCAACTAAATTTCACCTATAAAACTGGATCGGAAAGTTACAAAGCAACAGCAATAATCAACTTTCTCCATATTGCTGGTCATTCCATACACTATCCAAAAATGAAACCGCATCATTATAGTCCATGCCAGTCACAAGTTGAGTAAAATGTTGCTAGAAGTTCATATGCAGAATTTGACACAACATGGGTATGCTAAGGTGAAAGAACCATACACCTTTGCTTTATTCTTATAACAGGCAGAAGATAAATTTGGACAAAAGAAAGACAAGCAAAAGAGGAACACTAACAGCAAGAAGAGTCACTACTTTACCTCCTCGTCTATAGATGGCAAGTAATACTTCAAGAGCTTTTGCCAAGTTGTCACCACTTTGGCAACATTTTTGTACAGCTCACCTGAAAAATATTATCCAATACAGTAACTATACGTGCAGTCACAAGTAGCCACAAAGCTAGGTCCATAGCTAAAGCTAAGATAGCCTCCCAGAACAAAGTTTGGAAGATAAAAAAACACAGTCATCCTAGATCCGATCTCATAATCCAAGCTAATAGGAGACTTATAGTATATGCATTCTAGTACAAGTGAACAACCGTTTCAGTGTAGCAAAGGAGATACAAAAAGACTGAATTGTTGTTTCAGTTCGGGTAAGAATGGCCAAAAATGCTAATGCTAGAATCCACAGAGGATTTCACCAAAACGGCTTGTAAAGCAGCATTTACACACACACACACACACACACACAAAAGTAGGATGATGCTAGATACTTGCACAATACTCAGAAATCACATTCAAATAAGGGGGGAAATAACCTTGTGATTGCATTGTGGACCTCACCAAACTTTTTATTGACAGAGTTAGGACAACAGAAAACTAATTGACCAAATGTGTTACTAGATCAAGCAAGACGAGGCATAATACAACGATAAAATGAACTCAAATTACAAGCATATCAGGCATCGAAAGCTCACTGTTAGAAGTATGAGGCATTTCCAGAGCCAACTTCATCACTGAAGAGAATATTGCACCAGAACAGTCTGCAGCTGCCATATTGTAAGACAACCTGTAAAGAGAGAACAACAGAACATAGATGTTAAAAGTTGCCCAAGAACTGCTTCAAAGTCCATGCAAGCCGTAAATAATGATGAATGAATGGAACCCCCCCTCCCCCCTTTTCTCTTTCTTTCCTCTTTAGGGGAGAATAATAAGAAGAGCACCAGATGCAATGCTCAAAGAACTTCGATAATGGAACACACGAGTATCATGATATCACTGGTAACATGAGGTGAGTATGGACAATCTTAAGAAAAGAACATGTGGAAATGGGCAAATGTACCGCAATGAGTTTACTTCTAAAATTATATTGTCTTCCTTGATATTTTCATGCACAGCTCTCTGAAAAGTTGCCTCAACCTATGAAAAATGAAAAGTTAAAGAGTCATTACTCATTAGGAATAAAAATTGACAGTGTGTAGACAATAAAATCTAGAAATTATTTACCTCTTTCTCAAAATAGTCATCCATGGGTTCCTCAGTATCAAGGGCTTCAGAGTCATTACTCGCTGTGACCAGTTCCCCCGATGGAGGCAGAAGGCTACCATCTAACTGCAGCAAATCTAAGTCATCTTCTGCAGATTGCAGGATCTCTGCCAGCTTCTCTTCAGGAATTGGTGCAATGGAATGCCTCCATTCTTCCTCACGACCTCCTTCACATACCGACCATATGTAACCAGCTCCACCAGCACCCACCTTATTGAAGACAAAATTTCAGAACTTCTGACTTCTCAAGTTAACTTTCAACCAATAACCAAATTAAAAGATCTTAAGTTCTCAACTTTTCCCCCTGAGAGTTGCCACACATGGACATGAAAACAGCAAAATAATAGAATGTGTGACTCAAATGTTACCTCACACTGGAAATTGAGGACTGCCATGCATGAGATAAGCTATTCTCAGCTCAAGTGCTCAACAATTGGAAGTACAATTTTCCATTAAACCATTATTACATCAAACTTACCTCATACAATTCTATGTTACTCTGACTCCTCATTTTCCCTACCGTACCCGTGTCCAACCTTCCACACCCGGATGACACTCAACACTTCAAGACAATATGCAAATTTTCTTAAAATTAGCCGAGTTTGACACTTGTGTCCGTGTCCATATTGACACTCATACCCGAGTCCTAGTAAGTCAGATATGGTAATGGACAATTGACCCATGATTTTAGGCCCATAAATGTAAAATAAATCTCAAAAACTTCCAAGTACAGCACGATGTCTTTTTTGGATGCTCAACACTCAGAAATGGCAGGCTCTGAAATAACACAAACAGACTTGAATTGGACAGCAGAACAACTACCATCAGCTTTTTTGGAGACAGGGTTTGTTTTAATGTTTTTAGATTCATTCTAGTCACAGGATCTTTGATGCAGATCATACACTACAGCTTCTAATAGTGATTTGTTTTCTTTCTATTTTATTCAAATAACAACTGACATAAACACCAAGACAATTTGATCAATGCAGGAAGAAAAGTATATCACCTCTGAATCCTCACTTGCTTTATAGACCAACTCTCCATTTGACGTCCCAGTTGAATAACTGATTGCTGCAGGACAGTGAGGGTGGGTCAAATACGCATATACATAAAGCCATGATTGTGGAGCTCTTCCAGGAACAAACTAGCAGTCTAACTTGAGCAGTGGACCACTAAAATAGCAATTAGAAGACAAAAAAACAACTGAAGCACAGAAATTTCCCATGATTAAAGGCGAAAAGAGATGAAAGAAGTTACTAAAACAGTTATAATAGAAAAATTGACACGCATACCTGAAAAGTCAGCCATTCCACTGCTGCTGTCTGCATATTCCAGCTCCTCGTCACTATCTTGAACAGTCGGTTGCTCATGCAAAGATACCTTTGAGTAGGCAGGGACAACAAAGTGCTCCCCAATAACAACCTGAAAGAGATACAGTCAAATGCTTCAAAGGATGAAAGTACAGTACTAGACAATCTTACAGGAAGTGGACTTATCCATCTAAACTAGCTCATAGAAAATAAGTAAATAAATAAAGTGGTTACTGACACCGCTTACCCGTTATAATCATTAATGTGTAAACCACTGAAAAAAACGAGCTCAAGGGATTAGCCAACAGGAAAAACTCTACATATGGTTTGTACTCATTGCTTGATGATCTACTGCTACAAGCATACATGGAGAACAAACTGAAGAGTACTAGAAAACTCTAAGCAAAACGCCAAAACCTATCATCTCTGGGTCCTTACACTATAGATTAAAAGTCTCTAGTAAAATTGAAAATAGCATATGGTCGACAGAGACGAAGAACCACTCAGGTTACACGGCAAATCTTCCTCCTAGGCAGATGAGTCATCAACCAACTTTTACTCTCTCTATCAGAAATATCTTTGAGTGATATAACTCATACAAGTAAGCTCATTAGACAACCCCGAAAGGAAAGAAAAGAAAAGACAGGGAAAAGCAGATCCCCCTACCCCACTTAAAATACCCTTTCAATAGATGGACCTTTTTTTTTTTAATAAAAGGGGGAAAACACACTGATTTCAAACACATGCGTGAATGTATGATTTGTGATACCTTAAAGGACAAAACGACACCAGGTTCAAGAGCTGCTCCAGCCTTCATGAGAACCCCATCACATAAGATTGCATGCACCAGTTTACAGCCATCTTCAATTGTGACATCATTCCAAACATAACAGCCTTCTATTGAAACATTCGAACCAATCTTGCAACCTTCCCCAATTATTGAATTTGAAATTTTAGTGTTGCTCCCTATGGTAGTGCCTCTACCAATCAGGGTGAAAGGGCCGATTTCGGCAGTGGGTGATTGTTTGATGTCTGGAAGAATAAAGAAACAACATAAAAGTGTAAAAGAACTGTGTCAACTAAAGGAAATTATAGGAAGTAGCTAAATAATTTCAAAAATGCAGACACAAACTCTTAGTAACCAAAGAGGTGTACCATGCCTAGCATGCATCCTGGTAAGTTACAACATTAGGATATTGCGTGAGTACTTACCATCAAAATTTAGTATTATGCTTATTCAATCACCAAACTTTAGCACAATCCAACTTATTTGACATCATTAAGCACCATCCAAAAACATGAAAGACTTTTACTAACATAAAGATACCTTTCAATACCATTAAATGCTTATTGGAAATACCCGGGCATCTTGCCCTCAGCATTTAGTATTACTTGGTACTATCAATATCTTTTAATATTCAAGGGGAGCCTAACAAGCAAATGATGGCTGGAGATGAACACCATTCCCACTCCAAGTGTTTTGTGAGGATTCTAGGGAAAGGACCACGTAACTCCATGAATTCTGACATATACAGAATCGTACAAACACTGTCCTGAAAATGCGAATCACAACTGTTCCTAGACAATTTCTTTCATAGGAACACTCAATAGCCATAATATCATTAAAAAATTGACAAACCATGCCATAAGTAAGTAATAATAATATGGAAGAAATAGTAATAACTAATAACAGTGGTCTATCCATGTGTCTGCACTCCAGCAATCCAGCTAAAATCAAATGACCATCAGACCAAGCCTTTTCAAAGGCTGTTCCTAAAAGGCCTACTCCAAAAGCCATGCAACCCCCATCCACACACATGCACATAGGAAGATTGATCTCGGTACGCTGCAAAAAGGATCACATGAACCCTTTTATCTGTTTATTACTGTTTTTTTCCCCAAAAGTTGGACAAGTTTGAACACGAAGGACAGAACTTAAGATATTTCCCCCAACATAACAACCACACACTTTATAGAGTTTAGCATACCAGCAGACCAAGGGTATTACCAAAAATAAAAAATGTACGGCATGCAACATGAAAGCATGCTGCATGTCAGAAGGACATAAGTTCAGAAATTATTCAATATAAATACACACTGCATAGTGTTTCACATAAGCAAATGACCAAGGTTATTATTAACAGAAATCAACAATCTATATAGGATACATGGCAGCCTGATTGATACCTGCAATATTATTCAATCAAACTGTTGTCCTAGGCTTCCTCGGGTATAAACCCTCCATTTAGAAAGGAAAGGATTGGCATCCGCTCGTGGGGGTGAGGTGAGAGCTCACATTACACAATGAATAGAACTAAGAGAACTCAATAGCGTAATTAACCATATAAGAATTAAGAAGATGGCTATGACCGATCCTCACCTGATGCTCGGTACATTCCTTGTCTTCCAAGTTTAATCACAGAATTCCCAAAAGACAGGACATCTGGTACCAAGGGATATGTCCATCTCTGAATTATGTCTTTGCTTATTGTATCATAGCTTCTGAAATTCTCAACTTTGGCCGCATAGTTCGAATGAATTTCATGAGTATAAATCTTGTATCCCATAATCTGAAGATATGAAAAGTGACTAACTCAAAACACATTGGACAAATAGTACACATCACTTCACCACATTGTGATTGGAATAGGAGTATGACCTAACTAGATTCTTATAAACCATATGGCCACGAAGTATTTAACTGGCAATAAATTCAACGTGGCCATCCCCACATAATCAAAAAGGTTAATCATTCATAGATCTTAACTTTCCAATTTTAGAAAGCACTTTGTGCACACCTTTTCAAAATAGCATTTTTACTAGCTCTCAACTAGCTAGGGTTAATGATATCTATCATCCAAGGCCAATCATACTGGTCTGCATTGTCAATGGTGGCGCATCATACAGCAGATATTATGTGCAAGAAAAAAGTTCACCATATTGGAGCAACATATTCTTGAAAAGCACAACATTAATCTTTACTCTGATGAATAGGTTGCGGAATCTTGTCCCAATCTCTTTATTTTGCATGGAAGAGGTCAGACTCAAAGGGAAGAACCCAAGATATTATCGAAGGCATAGTTAGAAAGAAACCCATATGTATGCAAGTAAATTAGCCAGTCCAAAAGATATCAAAGATGCACAACATATGGCTGAGTCTGAATATTTAAGACCGTGGGGGGTGTCAAGCCCAAACTCCCGAAAACAGTAAAAATAAGACATATAGCAATAAATTCGTACATCATCAATAAGTAGTCCCTTCACAAAATGACGACGGAGATGCTGATAATCAAAGTTGTCAGTGAAAAGACTAAGGACTTCTGGGGAACAGATGTCAATATAACAATCCTGCAAAAAAAAAAATAATACCGGATTAGGAAGAAACCTTCAGGGGTCGAAGTTGCTTCAGTGCATATTCACAGATCAGTAAATTTTCCCACACATACATAAAATCATAACAACCACAGATAGGACCTGAAGAAACATTGAACACACTAGGCATTTGATGTTTTCAAATTATGGTCTAATGAACCAATATTTATCCTTTGAGTATAAATTAAAGGAGTCATCTGATCGACTGATCCAAATGATCCAACCAACGAACTCACATACTTATAATCTTTGAGAATGTGTGCCCTGGGAGATTAAAGGGCAAAGAAGGGTTGTTTAAAACAAGTACATTAATCATTATCACACACAAAAAAAAAAATATATATTCTACAAATATCAACCAAAAAATCATGTGAACAAATGCCAAGCATATAATAAAAATGTAATGTCATAGATCCATCACTATCACAATGTTCATCCAGAAATCCAAAAGGGATACACTCATACACCCATCATGCTTCAATGATGCTACTAGGGAAGCCACAAACTAAAGATAAATTGGTATCTTCTGGACTGCAAATCTGAGGTATCATGTAATCTGTATCTGGGTGGTGAGGAATCCCACTCATGTTTTCTTTGACTGCTCTTAATACCAAACAAGTTTATCAACACACTGGCTGAGGTATTTGATATACAGCAAGCTGAAACTAGGTGGTGACACTGGCAATTTGGCAACCGGCCTTGATACATCATCAAGGTACATAGAAACAGGCAAACAGAAGCCATTGAGAATAATGGCAACTACTGTTATTATCTACTCATGTTGGCAAGACCATTTCAAAAACAAATAATAGGGATGCTTTTCAACTGAATGTGGAGTAGGGTACAACATCTTATGTAGATTGAGACATGTAAATAAATGATACCCTACCCTGTTTGGGTCCTGGGTTTGGGTCAAGTATACTTGTAATGTTGATGGTCAACAGTATGAAATACAAGCACTAACATTTCCACTGGGAAGGAAAATCAATCCACAACATGCACAAGCTGGAACCCGAAAAAGTGCATAGCTACAAGAATGCTGCAAGAATAAACCTGCATGTCATTGTGCAAAGAGACTGAAGAGCTATCCGTCAGTAATGACTTATCAAGAGTTATAGCCCCTCTGCCAAGGTCTGCCTTGTCCTCGTAGTATATCAGTTGTTTTGAATCAGGATCAATTGCCATAAACAGTTCATCAGTACCAAGTCGGGATTGGTGGGTGATTGCAGAAGGCTTTGACTTTTTGACGACCATGGTCATCACAGCATTGGTATCTTTCTTCCTTATCTCTTTGTGTTCCTGAAGTGCCTCAGTAAGGGACATGTTGCTTACTGTATCACCAGAAATGAGGACAAAATCTCCACGTATCTAACCAGAAGAAAAGAGACGTGAGTTCTTAAGTTTCAAGATTCAAACCATGAACTATTAACATGAACCACACAGAATGTCAAAGGGGCCCCAACAACTTAAAAGTTATATTTAGAGTTACTTGGCATAAAGTACGCTGAAAAGAAAAATAGAACCACGGTGCCAATTGCTAAGGCACAGAGCAGATTTCCTATATTCTCAAATCAACGTCAAATCCTAGATTGAAACATCAAATCTGTTTGTAATGACTCAATCCTAAATAGAACAACGCATATTCATCAAATTAGACCACGGAACTATTGGTAATCTAGAGCTAGAGCTTTGCTAGTGAGGTTGGCAAGCGAAGTTTGCAGTCTGTGACTTTGTTGGCTCTCCCACGGTCCTCGGACAAGGCCTCTTTTTTAATAAATAACCAAAGAAATTGCAATTGAGAGAACAGTTGAAAACAAGGGTTTATATATCAAGTCGATGGTAGACGAGAATACGCAACACATAGTGGGTGGTGGAAATGTTGGAAAGTTAAGAGCTATGTAGTGAGGTTAAGAGTTCTATAAATAGGAGATAGTTGCAGAGTGGGTGACATAGGTTGAGGTGATAATTGAAAAGGATAAGTAGATTATGACGCAATAAGTCCAACTATGGAGTAGCATGCATTCAAAAGAGAGTGAACTTTAGTCTTAGAGACCAGGATAACAAGGGCAAAGCTAGTAAGCTACCACATCTCCCCCTTCCCCCTCTCTCAATCTGCTTTGCAAGCATTCCATAGTATGGATTAGGATTAGGATTTTTTCGCAGAATAAAAATGAAACTAGGGCACGGATACCGATCCTACACATGAAGTGTTATTCGTTTGATCTTCCCTTCTATCAAAAATTACAACCTTAACATGGTACACATAAAGTTCCACCAACAAGAGAGATAGCAGAATACACATGAATCCTTGGGCTCATTTTAACAGCATAATACACATAATTCATGAGTAAAGACAAGTAAAATCATATAGGCATACATAATGTTGATATAGAAAGACATGTACTTACCACACTCTGCTCATATATCAATCTCAGGGCATCTCCGGCACTGATAGAATTATGAGACTCAATAGTCGTCACTGTCATGTTCGGCTGCTTCAGCCATTGGGAATTTTCCAAGTACTTGATTACTTGCTTTGAATGAGCACAACAAAACACGAAAACTTCATCCACTCCAGCAGATTCAAGCCACGCCAAGGAGTACTCAATCATAGGAATACCAACCAATGGTAACAGCACCTTTAAAAGCATCGCAATTCACAAGGAAATGGTGTTAAGAGTTGAGACTTATGCCAAAGGACTAGACCCAATCATTCCTTCCCCCTAACCACTATTCCAAGCCCACATACAAGCAGCATCATGGCAAGGGCGTCATAAACCGTTGAAAAATCCATCAGGACCATCACTACAGCATATAATGAGTAACGAGTACATATATTTTTTTCTTTATCCATAAATGAAAAAATTTCCATTAAGGGTGCGTTTGGTTGATCAAAAACCCTGGAAAATTGTCAATTTTCCCTGGTTGACTTATTTTCCCCATGTTTTGATATAGCTTGACCTTGGAAAAAAAAAATTTCGGGGGCCATAATTTCCTATGGAAAATTTTCACCGGGAAAAAGCTCTCTAGGGTTCCTACCAAACGCTCCCTAACATAATTCAACAAATCAGCCAATGCTAGAAAGGGGAGGGAAGCATCAATGAAAGCTAAAGCATCAAGCAAAATAGGCTATATATGCTTTTCTGCAATTAACATAACCCTAGTCCCTTGATCCAGACACAATCTGCACACACTGGCAATCACAAAAATGCAGCTGAGTAGCTGACTATAAGATATAATCGTAAAGATGTCCATATCAATATGCAGCTTTCCACAGTAAGCATACGCCATTGCTTTAACAAGTTTACTCTAACAACATGTAACCACAAAATTGCAATCAAAATACTAAATAACATACAAAAATTGATGAAAATTGCACCACAGCAAAACAGTAACATAAACTCAGCAATCAAACTAAGGAACAAAATCAGCAATGCAAACTTATAACATAAGATCAGCAATGGCAAAATGATTCAATACCGTATCAATCATCAAAGCAAATAATGAAATAGAAAACACCTATGCATTGAATTGAATGGAATTAAAGGAAAAATTGAAGCAACCTTGGGGCGTTCAAGAGTGATAGGTCTGAATTTGGTGTTGAAGCTATCGGCAAGAATGATAGCTTGAAGAGGGACGCGAGCGAGCTCCTCAGCTTCTTCGGAAGCTTTGCCCCCTTTCTTTGCCACCATTTTCGTCCTTTCTCTCTCTAGATTCTCTCTCTAAACCTCTCTGGGTTCTTGAAAAAGAAAAACCCTCTTTTCTGGTTCTAATTTTAATTCTGGGTTTGGGGGTTGGATACTTGGATTGGATGGATTGAAATGAATCAAATCCAGCTTGGGAGGCTGCGTTTTTGCTCCGAAGTTTGCAACTGTTTGGGCCTCTGCGTGAAATTGGAACGAAATAATCCAACACAACATTGGGAAAAGAATATGGGAAGGACTCTAGTGAGGTAAAGTTTACGATGGAATGATGGGGTGAATTAGAGGTGTTAAAATTAACGTTTGTTTTTCGTCGCCCCCTTTTTACTATTGTCGCTCACCTTTTACATAATATTTCCAAGCTACGCCCTTGAATCTCATAACTTCACTCTCCACTATCTCTCTAGTTTATCTCTCTAGAAAACGCTCTCAACCATCGACCACCACAAACCACTCTCATATCGGGATTTAATCGACGAATTTGAGGTATGTTTCGAATTTGTATTTTGAATTTGAGGTTTTATGTTTTGTAAATTTTTATTTCGACCGAAAAATGCAAAAAAAAAATAAAAACAAACATGTCGGGACGGCTGCCGTGCATTTCGCGCGGCAGCCGTCCCGGCATGTTTTTTTTTATTTTTTTTTCATTTTTTTTAATATTAATTTTATTAATATTAATTATTATTATTGTCATGTTTATGAATATTGTTATTGTTATGTTTATTAATATTGTTATTGTTATTTTTATTAATATTATTATTGATAATAATTGTTATTAATATTATTATTGTTAATAATTGTTATTAGATTATTGTTAAATAATAAATAAAAATTAAATATTATATTTATTAAAGTTATTATTGTTATTATTAAATATGATAATTATTAATATTGTTATTATTAATATTATTGTTAATTATGTGTTAATTTGATAATTATTAGTGATTAATTGTATTATTATTATTAATATTGTGTTTTGAAAATTAGATTAATATTAATATTGTTAATATTAATATTAATGTTAAGCATGTGTTAATATGACAATTAGTAGTGATTAATATCAGTGATAGTGATTCGTTGTTAATATTATTTAGTGATTAAGCATGTGTTAATGTTAGTGATTAATTGTCTTAGAAAAAAATTGTAATTGTGATGTAGGGTTAAGTTTAGGGGTTAGTGTATATTCCGAATAGTTTATATGTAGTTGTGTTAAAAGGATGTTGAGTTTGGATGATTTTGGTTGTTATTTGTAAGTAAGTTGGCGTATATAGTTGGTATGGGTAATTTATTCATAATCCAATTTAATTGCCAACTTATGTACTCATAACTCCAAATGATGACATACTAGTTATGTCACATCCATTTAATAACTTAGGTACTCAACAACCAGTTGATACGTAAGTGAATAGGTTATTTTGTGATGGCAGGTTAGGATAATAATTATGTTAATGTATAGTTATAGTATGTTAGTTGTATACGTCAAAAAAAGAGGTTGAGTTTTGGGTCATGTTAGTGTCCAAGGAGAGTGTGTGTTGTAACCTGATAATGTATGGTTGAGAAGGTTAACCAATGCCCCTCATCAACTCTCGTTTATTTGTTTGGTTCCCAAAAAATAGCCCACTATCAGCAGTGAAATTGAGCGAGGTCTGCAGTGATTTGGGAGTTAGAAGCGTGTTAGATTCGGTACAATGCAATGTTTCTATTGTGGATCCTGGTGGGTCAACAAGATAAGGCGGATCTGAAAGGGAAGCTAGTAGTGAAGATGCAGTACAATCGTGTTGGACTTTCGTGCATGTAAGATTCATAGGTCCATCAAAGCATTGAACGATGATGCAAATTCACTGCTTTGATGGACATGTGAATCTTACATGCAAGAAAGCCCATCACGATTTGTATTAGACCCTTCACTACTAGATTCTTTTTCAGATCCGCCTTATCTTGTTGCCCACCAGCCGACAATAGAAACATTACATCAGACCAACTGACGCTTCTAACTCCCAGAGCATCAGACTCGCGCAATTTCATCACGACAAAGGCTTTATTTTTGGGAACCAAACAATTAAACGAAGTCAGATGCGGTGATGAAAGTCTTTTTCAACCATAGATTAACAGTTAAACAACACACTCTCCTTGGACAATAACATGATCCTCTTGCCTCGTGACACGACTTAGTTAACCAACACACGTTAACCCATTTGCGCATATTCTTGCGGCTTAAATGATTATTATGTTATGTACGTCTTCATTTTGCAGGTGATCTAAAATGGTAGGGAAGGGCAAGGGTCGAGGGTTTCTGGACCGGGCGAATCGACTTGTGAGTGGTTGGAGGGGGGTGAGTCTGGGGACCCCCACAGACGCAATGTGACTGCGTCAACTCGCCGTGCTGGTCGTGGTACGGATGCAGGTGATGCAGCGGGGGGCCAGCCCGAGGACACGGGGAGTCAGGCAACGCGAGATTTCGTTGACCATCTTAACCAGGATATGGATGAGTCTAGCGGCTCTGAAACATCGGAGTCAGGGGACGATGAGACAGGGGAGCCCGAGATGCAGATGATCCCGACCTCCATCGCCAATTTTACGACTACTGGGTCAGGTTACAGGCCATCAGGTTTCATGCCGATGAGGGATTCAGCCGGGAAGTTTGCCCCAATCGGCGGGTGGGCGGGAAGCGCTCACGCATCGTGAAGCCGGGTCGAGAGCGTATATCGAAGAGAGGAAGCGGCGACAACTCTGGAAGATTGGTGGTAACGCGTGCGGGGACTGCAATTCTCATTAATACCGAGCTTTGGAGGTCACATTGCTCGGGTAATATGGGAGGGTCGCGGCGTCGCCTCGTGTTGTCCTTGATTGCGTGACGAAGAAGAATGCGTTGAGGAGTTGTGGTCGATGCGACAAGTTGGATCCCGCATGCCAAAGACAATGGAAGGATCCAAATAACCAATTTGATGGAGTTGATGTACGACCACATCGACACGACGTTGATCTCGGGGTTCGTTGAGAGGTGGCAACCCGACACAAACACATTTCACCTTCCCTTTGGGAAATGACGATCATGTTGCATGATGTGCAACATATATTGGGTCTTGCAGTTGATGGCTTGATGCCTGAAGGACTTCCTCGGAAAGTCGTTAACCAGTACGTGCCCGTGATTTTTGAAAAAGGAATGGCGAGCGTATATCGATAGCATTTATGATAAGGGTGGCATAGCTGACTCCCATTTGAGGTTGATTAGTTTATCGACCAGTTTTCCCATTCCCCATAGGATACGGGCGTGGTTATTGAGCATGCTGGGAAACACTATCCTCGTGGACAAATCGAGGGATAGAATTAGGCCGCATCCGTGGCCTAGCACTGATGTTATCGTTGATCGCATTGCTTGGGGTACGGTGACCTTGGCGTTCCTTTACCGCCAGTTAGGGATGGCGAGCAGGGCCGGGACAGCCAAGATGGCCGGGTGTTTGACCTTGCTGCAGGCCTGGATCTACGAGTACTTTCCGGATTTTAGGCCACACGCGGAGCAGCCGGTTAATGGGCCTCGGGCGAGCAGGTGGTCCCCCATCCGCCAGCCAAGTTCGGGACAGCGCCTACGACAATTGAGGGCCTCCTTGGATGCGTTGACGCCGGATCGTGTGAGTTGGGCCCCGTACGGTCCTGCCCCGTACAAGTCATGCAGCAGGACGTTGTACAATGATGGCATTCGTGCATACGACATCACTGAGCTGTACATGCCCGATCGCGTCGTCCGGCAGTTAGGGCACCTACAACATATCCCACGGAGATTATCAGTCCCAAAGAGCGCTGAACGGCCGGCGAAGGACCCCTACAAATTGGAATTTGTGGATGCTAACGTCAGCGCTGACTGGGCGGGGTTTCCCATATACAACAAAATGTCAGTGCGTGATGTGCCCCGCACGAAACAAGTGCCGTGGGAATCGGATGTCGCTTACAACGACTGGTATGCGGCACATTCACACAAGTTTTTGAATAACAACGCCTTCGCAAGCCAATCGACAGTCGAGGACCTTCCGACACACGAACAGGTACACTTAAACCCTCATCATAATTGGTCCGACCGCATTATTTTGTATTTTTTTTTATAAAAGTGGGCCTATACATGGGCATCATTAGTTCAACGAGGGAGGCATCAGTTCCAAGCGGACGATGAGACAGCGACAATTAATCGTGCGTGGTACGATGAGATGGTCGACTTGCACGGGCGTTGGTGCCATCAGATGCATATCAAGGTCCCTGAGGCGGAAGACGATGCGGAGGAGGAGTAGATTGTGTTTTTCAATTTCGTTGTTTTTATTGTACTCTAAACTAAGTGTTAATTTGTGTTGAACTAATTAACTGATTCTGCGTTGTGTTAATTGTTGTTAATTTATGTTATGTTTGCCGATAATGTTTCAATTAACTGCATCATTTTCAATATAAATATAATTAGCAATTCATATATATACAAGGGTACAACTACAACAATCATTGGCGTTGAGCGGCCCTAATAGCCTGCCATCTATCAATACGAGCCTGAAAAGGCTCATCCCAACCTTGAACATTTATGTCTCTAGCTGCTCGCGCATCCAATATGAATCGGCGGTAGAGGGCAGTCCTCCCGTAAATGGATAAGCATGAAGTGGTTATTGTATCGCACAATTCCCTGAACTTTCGCAGGTGTCATAAGTCTAGGCCCTCCTCTTATGGGTAATATCGATATGCATAGTTCAGCTGTCTGCGATCGTGGACCAGGAGGTGTTGACAAGAAGATCCACGTCATATTCATCGCTGTCGCAGCTGGAAATAAGTCATTTGGAGCCGACATCCAATGTTCGTACGGGGTTGGCCCAGCCAAGTGGCCGTGAATCCTTGCGTAGGTCTCAAGGAACATCTCCTTGCTGTTAGAAAACGCAGTAACATATGCATTTTCACTCGCCCGCAACTCAGTGCCCATTGAGAACCTAGCGATTGACCACTTTTCCTCATCCCCGTAACCTGCCTCGGCTACGCATCTGAACCCACAGTTGCCATCAGCTACCACATCCGTCCATCCAACGACGTATGGCAAAATGAAATGTGGCAAAGCGTCCTCGAACGGGAACGGATCTTGACGCATCCGGTTGATACCTGTGAATCATATTATCTTAAGTTATAAACAACAATATATAGTCATTATTAAAACCAAACAAGTGCTATAAAGATTAATATACGCAAACCTGTTGACCTCATCCCAACTGATGAAGAACTGGTTTCCTTTTTCCTTGACGAGTTCGTCGCTGTCTTGCTACCCCGTCCCGATGATCGTCCATACTCAAACGCATTGGGATTGCATCGCGTTGATTTTGAAGTCTTCGGTCCACGCCGTGGGGCTTGTCTCATGACAGAATATACTCACCGCCGATTCAACTTTCCATTGAGGACACCGCTTACGTGTCGCATAACCGCTGGTCACTCTCCGAACTCGTAAGCCGCCTCAAATTGTTCTAAATCTGTACCTGATGGAACATCATTTGAGCATGCAGTTTCACCATCGCCAATCACTGTCAGTTGTCTCCAAAACATATTTATCCGTGTCAGCGGAATTGGCTCTCCAGATGCGTAAACTTCCATCATAGAACACGCGCGGAGGAGGTGGGTTCTCGACACGGATGATCGCATAAGTAACATTCTCCTTCATACCTCATCGCCAAGATCTTATTGAGCTCATAAGACAAAAGGTCCAATGCGTGATGAGATACTCTTCCGCAAATTCTTAAAGAAATGAGATGGACCTAATTGCTCGTGCGTTCGCTCAAGCTCCTCTTAATCTCCGTATGTTGATTCTCCAAGTGATAGTGAATCTTCGCAAACACACGATCGAAGGTGCCTCGAATCGCCGATATAATACTTTAGTGATGAATATCGCTCTCAACTCTTGAAGTGGCCGTGTTCTATATGAGGTACATTATCGGTCCAAGCAAAACAAATTTTTCTTTATGACTCAGCCACGCCCCGTAAGATAATCAACTATCGGTTTGTTTTGCCCGATCCACGCGTTAACAACCTCTTTCCACTTGACCTTGAAATCTCCAATGTCTTGCATGTACAATGCCGTTCGAAATGATAACCAAATGAAGCCCGAGTCCGAGCTTCTTGCCCCAGAAGGACATTTACTTTGTTCTCCACATCATTCGCATATGCCACACGCACAAAAGTTGGTGCACATTTGGGTAAACCCCGCAACAGCCTCAACAAAGCATCCTGCTTGTCCGTCACAAACACGGATGGAATTACATCGGTACCCAACGATTCATGCACCCTCCACATTAGCCACTCATATGATTCCATCTTCTCGTCCCGCATGAACGAGTAAGCAATCTGGAAGTTGCGGTTTGTCGGTGTCATGTCTACGAGCTCACATAAAGGCCACTTTGCCTTGTTAGTCTTGTACGTTGTGTCAATGAGAATGACATTTGAGTACGTACGTAGCAACTTCAACGAGTAAGGATGACATAAAAAAACCTGACGAAGCTCGCCATCGTCATCATAATTGACAAAAGAGACGTACCCGCCGAGTTTCGCCATGCGCAAGCATTGTCCCGCAGCCGTCCTACCATCCAATTCCTCAGTGCGCATCTTTGCCCGCTCGTTGTATACTTGCTTCATGTTTATCGTAGAGGCGGGGAACCTAATCTTCAACGACGTTTGTATCGTCGCCGGTGTGCACCCCGTGTTGGTCATATCCCGGACATGTTCTTTCATTTCAGAGGTTAATGGATGTCCGTGACGATGCCCTTCCTCGTACACGATGAAGGCATGATTGTGCTTCCCCCGGTCACCGTCGCACACACGAACTCGCCATTCCGTTTCGTTGCGAGTCCACGCAACAATGGCGAATTTACATTGGCACGCCTTCGTTGACGTACTCCGACGAGCCGCATCATCTAGATCGTTCAATTTGCCACGATACTTTCCGTACCTCCAACACTTCAAATAACACCTTAACGGACTATCGGCATCTTTTCTCTTGTACGAAGCCCGTATAAACCTAAAACCGATTGCCGCAGCTACTCCATTGGCCCATTCTTGCAATGCTTCAATACTCTCGAAAACATTTTGCGTTACAAAATGGGAGGAGTAATCAACGCCGTCCCCGCCAAAGTCCTCCAAAAAAACCTTCAAACAATAAAAACAATTATTAATATACTAATAATTCGTAATAATAATGTTAGTAGCTTCAACATTAATAATTAACATACAATTCTAATATTAATTATCATAATAATAATATTATAAAAAAAATTGTAACATAATTAACATAATAATAACAATTAACAACATTATTTACCATAATAATATTATTTTAAATAAATAAATAATAATTTTAACAACATTTACTAATATTATTAATAATATTAACAACACTTATAAACAACTTGTATTAATAATATTAATTAACATAATTTTAACATAATTAACATAATAATTATAATTAACAACATTAATTATATTAATAAAAAATTTATTTTAATAATAATATTAACAATAATAATTAGCATAATTAACATACTATAATAATAATAACAACACTTCTAAACAACTTATTTATAATAATATGTTTTAACAAAATTTTAACATAATTAACATAACAATTATAATTAACGACATTGATTACCTTAATAATATTAACATAAATAAATAAATAATATTTTTTACATAAAAAATAATATTAACATTTTATAAAAATTAAAAAAAAAATTAAAACCAAAAATTTTTCCGGAAAAACACACGCCGCGCCAGATCCTCGCAACGCTGCATAAACTTGCGGCACAAATGCCGCCAAGACGTTTCAGCGGTATACGCGCCACGGATCCATGCCAGCCGTGTTTTTTTCCGGAAAAATTTTAGGTGTTAATTTTTTTTAAAATTTAAATTTACAAACTAAGCTCTTGTTCTTCACTTGAATTACCACCTTCTATTGACATTTTAGGTTAAATTTCAATAACAAATCAAAATTTTAGAGAGAGAATCTGAGAGGAGAGTGAGAGGAGAGTGAGTTAGAGAGAAGTGAAATGAAATATATTAGGGGCAAAAACGTCTTTTGGGGGGCGACATTAGTAAAAAGGGGGGCGGCGTTAAGCAATACCCTTAAAATTTGTTCCACCTGAAAATTTAGAATTGTCCAATACGAAAAATTAGATTCGGACAGTTTTTTTGTCTAAATTTTAATATTGATATTGATAGGATTGATTGAATATTCAGATATAATATTTCTCTTTTTCTATTGTCTAAATCTGATTTTTATCCGAAATTAGATCTCGTATGACTTGTTCGAACCGCTTTGATCCGAATAAAAATCATATTTGGACATGAATTTTTTTGGTCTTAATTTAACATTGAACAAATTTGACTGACCCGATTTGGACCCAAATTTTTAAAACGGTATTTTATTGAAATTACTAAAATAGTCTCACTTTGAATTTCAAAAGTATTTAAGTATAGGAAGGAAAATTAAAAAATGTATTTTTTTAATTTAAAACTAAGGGTATTATTGATATTTTTGTCATGAAAATTGAGACTGATTTGTTAATTTTTCTTTAAATACGTGTCAAATCAAAGTGGACAAATATTTTGAGACAAAAGGAGTAAGTCCTAGGATTAAACACATTTTAAGTATGTGGTCTTATTATTAAATTATATTATTTTGTATTAAATTATAATAAAATGTAATGATTAAATTTTATAACTATAATATCACATATAATTTGTATGAAACTATAATTTTATCCATTATTTTTTATATTTAGAAAAAAACGTCTAAAACACAATGTTGTTGGTGTTGTCTAAAATGTGTTTGGATTGATTCGATTAGGGCATCATTTGTGCTCACTAGCGTAACCAATGCATTGAAAGCTTCTTATAATTGATAATTAATACTTATTATTAAAAATAATATTGTCAAAATCATATTTGACTATGTTTGGCAATCAATTGTTAACTATTTGACTTAACTATTAGGTGTTAGCTATTTGTAACAACTGTTTGACTTAGCTATTAGCCTATTAAGATTAGTTGTTTGCAACAAAAGTGTTTGGTAAAATTAATTGTTGCCATGTTCCTCCCCTGCCTCAGACCTTACGCAAATGTCATATTGTGAAATATGATGATGCTTCAAGAGACTTCTGGTAGCCAATATATTAAACCCATATCTCCATAGGAAGTTCATCACTTTGGGGGATATCTGGGATTTCCATAATTTCAGTCATTTTGTATCAAAATTCTCCAAATGGAAGGACATCCCTAAAATATATGTCATTTTTATTGAGTACTCACCCTTTTTTTGTCAAACCCCATATTTATTTGTCGATGGGTAGTCTCTCGTTGAGGACAATGCCTAATATCAGCTCTTTGTCTCTTTGGTTGAAAATGTCTTCCACCATTTCCATATCCCAGTGTGGTTCACCTGATACCATTAAATCGCTCACCTTCATGTCATGTTTACCCAGGGGCATGTGCTTTGTAGCCCAGTACCCATCTCATTTGACACCTACTTATCCTGCCAAATCTAGTTTATGTATCGTCCCTTACATACTCTCCAATTAAGTCAACCCCTCTTTAGGGATGGCCTCTGTACCCTAAACACTCCTCCATACATAGTTTAGATTGTAACCCAAGAAAAAGAGTCAAGGAAAGAAGGATTTGAAAAAATACTTACCCTTGATGACCCTCCCCATAAGTTGTGAAGAGAGGAGAAGATTCGCCAAGCAATTTTTCGGAGGGGTGTCATTCCAGATTCCTCAATTCGAGGCCTCCTAAACATTAAGGTTGAAAGACCAAGTCTCAGTTGAGCCAATGCAAATCTCGCTTCCTCCTGTAGCCTCCCCCCCCCCCAAACACCATAATCTACCTGCTATGGCATTTAGTTCCTGAATCGGAAAGGATGACATCTTGAAATAACTTATAAGATAGGTCGAGATAGTTTGTGCTACAACCTTGATCAGAACCTCCTTCTCGGGCTCAAAGAGCAACTTCTCCTTCCACCCATGAAGCTTCTTAAATAACCTGTCTTCCACAATCGTGAATATGGCTTTTTTGAATATTTCGAAAATAGTGGGAGCACCAAGATACTCTGTCGGAGCATCTACCACGGGCATTTGCATGATAGACGCCCAATCACTTTTCCTTTTAGCCGAGACCATCTTACTAAAGGATACCTGATCTATACTCACTTTGGAAATAATAACAACGGAGGGTTCAAACTCAATTTTTCCCCAAGCCGATTTGGGTTGCTTTTTCGGGTCAACAACGTCCGTTTCAGGAGCCAAGGAGGGTTAGGAAGAAGTCAAGAGGGTCGAGTTCAAGCCAAGGGGCATTTTGGTAATTTCACAAGGGACGAACTTGGGCCTATGGAACATTAAGAAGGAGCATGGGAGAAACTGGGACCGAAGGGGTTCAAGCGGAACTAAGAAAAACCGGAGAAGGAAAAAAAAGGAAAGCGAAAGAAAGTGGGCAAATTGGATGACAAAAAAAGACATGTCTTCACACTTTTGATTATAACTCCTTGAATATAACTTCGATGGACTTCAAATTTTGGGAGCTTAAAGTACACACTGAGAGCTTTCCATCGATATCTTATGAGCCTAAAACAGAGTCTGGATGAAGAAGTTATGCGAGTTTGAAGGCGGCAGAAATTTTGCCCAAATGGTCACGCCGTGACCTTTATTGTCACGCTCGTGACCTCCCACGGCAAGTTTGTTTTGGCTCTAGAAATCATGTCACACCCGTGACCAAGAGGGTAACGCCCGTGACCCCGATTGTCATGCCCGTGACCGTTCTGCACAACACGCGTTTTCTTCTGCCGTTTTTCATTATTTTCTTTTCTCCTTTTCCCCCTTTCCTTTATATACTTGTTTCCCCCTCCATTAGAGAGACTTTTTTTTTAATATTTAGGATTTAGATTCAAAATTCCTCTCACTTGGAGAGTTTGTAATTGTGGGTTTTCAAACCCTAATTAATGAAAGCTAATCCTTTGGGTGGAAATTGCTTGGTGATTTCACTTCTTGGTGAGTGGGTGTTCTTCTTCCACTCTTTGTGAGATTTCTTGGGTGTTTCAAGACTCTTTGCTTGTGGAAGGTTCTTGTGTAAGTGATTAAACATCTTAGTTCAATTTGGTGAGTGATTACTCTTTACAATTGTCCATATTCTTCTTTTAATTGTTCTTGTTATCTTTATCTCAAAAACTCTAAAAATAGAGTTTATTCTTGAGTTCTAATTTGGGATTTTCTTAAACCCTAGAGTAATTGTGATCATTGTGTATTTAATCTTGCTTTCCTAGGGTTTCTCGAATCAATACCTTTGACTTGTCTTTGTTTACCATTTGTCTCGATGCTTGTTCGTGGATGTTGAGTAACTCAACCACCTTTAAGCATTCTTGTTCGATAGTCCTGGCGAAAATAAAACTATCATCGACAAAGAAAATATGAGATATTGGCAGGCTCCACTTGCCAGCGTTAATATCGTGTAGATCCTTCCATCAAATCATTTTAGTTATTAGACCTGAGAGTGCTTCTGCAGCCAAAATGAACAAATATATGGTGCCCATTGTAGGCACAATAATGTCCATGGACTTCCCATGATCAATGACGGCGGGAAATGAATTGGGAAATTTTTAACCCCAATTTTCTAACCTATTTCACCTATTATTTTTTTTCCAATAAAACTAATATAAAAATAGCACATTTTATGTGAAATATCACTATGTAGATCGTAGAAGCCGTACTCGTGAGAATTTATATATATGTGTGTGTATAATCAAGAATCAAAACTAGGACTAGAAGATGAAATATCACTATGTAGACCGAAATTTTATTTTTAGTCTAACTCCCGATCCCAAGCACACACTGAGTACGGATTTTGAGCTCAGGAATTGCCCAATAGCGGATTTCCGAAATTTTTACTCACAAGTTACCGCTACCTCCGAGGCTATATCAAGTCTTTCCCGCCTTAAATTTAAAAAAGAGAAAAGAAAAATTATCGATAGAGGAAAACACAGCTAAGACTCAGAGCTACAAGACGACAAACGACAGAGAAACATATAAAAACCCAGAAAGGACACTTGTCACCTCTCCCCTCTCCTCCCACCGCCTTCATCCTCCACTCATGGCTGATCTCCATACTATATACTCTCCTCTCACTCTCTCTCTCTCTCTCTCTCTCTCATATTATCTCCTTCTCTCTCATCCCACCATCAATGGCGGACTTCGACGACTCCGCCTCCGCCTCCGCCACCGTCACCGGCGGCGACGGCTTGCTCAGCCTCATCGCCTGGGTCCCACAACTCATCGACTCCCAAGTCGACCTCATCGCCGACGCCTTCTCTTCCCTCACCTCCCCCAACCCTAACCCTAACCCTAGCCCTAAATCCCAACCCGACTCGGCGGCTCTCCCTCGAATCGGACCCTCCGCCGCGACGCACCTCCTCCAGCGGGTGGCCCACGGGGTGATGGGGGCGGTGTACGCCGGAATGGTGCTAACCCTAATCATGGCGGTGGCGATGATTTTGGGGGTTTTGGTCGTCAATTACTGGGTTGAGGAACCACACGTTGTGAAAGAGAAATTGCAGTTCGATTTCACTGAGTTGAATCCCCATGCTACGCTTGTGTTTGGGCAGAAACAGAGTAGGAAGAAGCATTTTCATGGCGGAGTTCCTGTTGGACACACTTTCCATGTCTCTCTTGAGCTCTTGCTTCCTGATTCCGATTATAATCGAGATATTGGTGTATTCCAGGTAATCTTGTTTGAATTTTTCATTTTCATTGATTACTTCCTTTGTTTCTATTTATTGGCTTTTGGGGTGGAGGGAAAAACCAATAGTATTACAAAAAGTCATACGATAATTAGTGAGCATCACATAAATCTACAGGGTATGAGGGTAATTAGTAAAAAAAACATTTGAATATGCTTAATTAAAGTCAAAATTTGGCATTGATTCAATGAATGGTACTGGTAAAATAAGACAATTAGTAATTAAAATCACAATTCGGGGTTAATTCAATGAATGTTAATGGTGAAATAAGAAAACTAGTGATTATGATGATACTCCCTACATTCCTTAATAATTGTCAATTTGAAGTTTTGGGAAGATTTTAAGGAAATAGTATTGAGAATGATAATTGTATTGGAAATGTTAAGAGCAAGAGTTAAATTTCTATTTTAAGTATATAATTGTATTAAGAATTATAAAAGTAAGAGGTAAATTTGAAAAGATTGTCATTAATGCTGCATTGAAATTATAAAGCGACGGATATTAAGGAATGGAGGGAGTATTAGAATTGTAAAATGACATATAATATGATAAAATGATGCATTTGCAACCCTTCTCATGATTGATGAATTTCACCTATGTACAAGGAAGATGGGTATAATATACACTCTAAAGTGATTGTATAATGTGTAAAAGGTTTCCTGTTATCCAAAATTGTGGGTTTAAGTGAATCTAGCTCGATATTAATCAACTTTCGCCGGGTTAAGTCGGTTGGGTAATTGGTTCCTTTGGGTCCATTTTGGGTCAAATAGTTTCGACATTCTCAGGTCTGGTCGGGTTCGAAAGTGGGTCATTACTCAATGGGGTCGGGTCACAATCCGTCCATTTCCTATGTTAAATAAGTTACGCCATTGTTTTGTGGACAGGTAATGGGCGAAGTTATATCCACCAATGGGAAAATCATCTCAAGATCAAGCCAACCGTCGATGCTGGTATACCAAAGCCACCCCATAAGGTTGATGCACACTTTCCTGATGGGGTTCCCCCTCCTGCTCGGGCTCACGCGCGAGACCCAAAAGCTCAAGGTCCCACTCCTCAGACACAAGGAGGACGTTGTTATAAGAACCGAGGCGGTCCGAATCACACTAATGCCCCGTGCGGGAACCCCTTACCTACCTCAGCTCTACGAAGCCAAGGTCGTGGTGCAATCCAGGCTCCCTTGGTTGAAGGAGTTGATCCACAACTGGAAGTGGACGTTCTACGTGTGGACTTCGCTCCACATCTACATGATGCTTCTCGCGCTTATCCTTTGCTTCTTTAGGCCCTTGTTGATGTTCCCGGTGCTAAGGGCACCGCCGGGTGGTGTTACTAGTGAGGATCTTCACGAGGCGGAGAGTGTTGAAAGGTCGGAGGAGGGGGTGAGGGTGAGAGAGCAAAGAGAGTTCACGGAGACGCTCAGGAAATGGCAACAGTATAGGAGGCGGAGAAAGGCCGAGCTTTTGAGCAAGAGTAGTGGCACTTTTATGGAGGATGTTAGCTTGACCTCCGCCTCAAGTTACACCATAACTAAAGAAGACCCCGGTCCAGGCTTGGAAGAAGAGGTCGGAGACTCTGAATCCGTTTGTCTCGACAAGTGAGTGAAACTAAACAACACTCCTAGGACTAGGATGGTTCAAACAACAACATCCGATGTAACACATGCAGGGCGTGGGAGGTCAAAAAGTAGACAACTTTATCCCAACGGATGTCCTGTTTGTTGAAGACTAGTAGGTTTTAGTTGGGACTAACTAAGGTCACGGGTGATGGGAGATCAAGATGTAGACAACTTTATATCAAATAATTTCCCGTTTGTTGAAAGGCTCGTAGGGTTCAGTTAGGGTTTAGGGTTAATCAAGGGTATGTGTTGGATGTCAATGGTGTATGATTAATTCTCGGAAGATGTAGTAAGGCAGTGGTGTTAGTTGTTACTTGATCATGGATGATTTAGTTTAATTTTGCAACTTGAAGCAGTCAATTATGGATGGTATGAGTAGCCCTAGAGAAGGTTGGATTTGGAGGTAGTAATGTATAAAACAACCCAAAATAATTGAACCTCCATAACCTTCTGTCTGCAATGTGCTTTTGTGTTTTTCTCCATTATTTGTGCTGTTTGGGATCCATCTCTCCTGGAGCACCTTTGATCTCTACAGCAATCACAAAAATCTTGGGGTTCAAAATTTAATTATGGTTTAGTTAGACTAAATAGGTTAATGTGCAGCAAAAAGATACTTCTATAAAATATTAATTATTTGTCATTTTAAAAGAATGGAGAGATAGGAAGATAACTTGTGCAGTCAGGGAGTAAAATATGAAATTACTTAAATCGGTAACATTTAATTGTTAGGAATGTAAATTCGGTAAAAGTTGTATTGAATGGCAAAAGTTGTATTAAAAGATAAATAATTTGAGATAAAAAATTAATTGGGTGGACATATAAATAGGAACAAATGGAGTATTCTGACACAATGGTAATTGACCTCAAATGATATTCATCAGGCAAATAGACAATCAAATACCCAGTAAGGCCCTGTCAAATTCACAGGTAAAAAACAGTTTGATAAAAGTTAAATTTTGATAATTTTTGGTAACTTTTGGTAAATTTTTGTAACTTTTTGCAAATTCTTGTAACTTTTGGCAAATTGATGTCAATATATCAAAATTAATTTTTTTTGGTTTTTTTAAGTTTGATAATTTTTGGTAATTTTTGATAAATTTGGGTAAGTTAGACTAATGTTCCAATTTGTAAAATCGGGTGCGTGCATCTTTTTTTTTTCGAACAATTTCTACATTAGATACTACTCTACTACTTTTTTCTAAAAAGAAAATTGAATGTATAATTGTTCTACCACATTACTCGCTAGATCCCCTCATTTTTCATAAATTTAAACATCATTGCTAAATATTTTATGGTCTATTTGCTTAATGGTTCATCCCTTGGTATCAATTATCTTTGATAAATTAGGCGATTTATACAAGTAGTTGAAAATAAAAAATCATTATAAGGCGAATTTGATTTAGATTGGGAAATAGCAAAACATATGGGCAGGAAGTCGCATCTGATGCTAAATTTATGCGTGATTACCTTAACACCTCACCCATTGATTACTACTATCCGTTAATTTTTTTGAAAATCTAATTTAATTAATTAATTACTCCATTTTATTAAACTAATTTAATTAATTCCTGAACTCTGAAACTCCCTGATCAACATTTTCCGGCGAACGAACGAACAACTTCTCCTCATCTTTTCCCGTTTGTTGTCTCGAAACAAACTCCCACCATTTTTTGGAAACTCGTAAAATCATCTTCGTGTTCATCTTCTTTCTCTCCTCCCCAAAATTCTCCCTTCTTCTTAAAAATGCCTCCTCATCACTTTTGATTGAGAACAGTTTTGGGAAGACGAAATTCGCACTGTTCCAGTTTTACTGTGTCACTGTTGTGTGAGATACTGAAATTTTTTTCATTTTTGACGAGGGAAAATGATACTGAAATGAGTAGGGGTTTAGATTGAGATCAATATCAGTGTTTATCCACTGCATTTGTTGATCGAAATCGATCGGAATTCAAAACCCTACTTTGGATTTTCGTTCTTATTAACAGGGGATTTGCGTGTGAGATTCAGGGGTTTGGATGCAGGACTGTTTGATCACTTTTTAGGGTTCAAATTCGATCAAGATATGGAAGAAACCGATGATGGGATAGAGTTGTTTTTCTCTGGTTTTCCATCTGAGGATGATCTGGGTAGAGAGGAGGGTATTCTTGGTGTTAATCATGGAAAACAAGTTGAGAATTCATTGCTTGATCATTCAGCAATGAAAGTGGAGGATGGTTGTGAAAATGGGTTGAATTCTTCTTCTGCTGCTGTTGAAAATGGGATTAAGACAATAGGAGGGAGTATAGCAGAGAGAAGAGCGGCTAAATTGGGATTCAATGCTGCTAAAATCAGTAACCCTAGATTTAGGTCTAGCACTCTGTTGTCTTCTTCTCCAGGGGTTCGATCGCCTTATTTGATGGTACCACCTGGAATTAGCCCTACTGCATTGCTCCACTCTCCTATAATGATCTCCAATCTGCAGGTATAATTCTCTTCCTTCCTTAGCTTCTTGTATCTGGATGATACATTCATTGCTAAATTTTTGTTTGAGTTAGTTCTGTTGTTAGTTGTGACCAATCATTATAGTTATATGTGTAACTAGAGAAAGATATATTTGGCCATCTACTGTGGTCTGAGACTTAGGGTTGTCAAAAATTTGGTTTTGGGTGATTTTGAGCCAGACTAATCGGGTTGCCAAAAATCTGACGTCCGATACCCAGTTTTTTTCCCGGTTTTATTACGGGTTGGACAAATTCGGCAGAGCCTAGATTCGGGTTTGGACAACAGAAATAAGAAAAACAATGCGTCCATCCCTAGAAACATTTGGTCAATGTCAAAATTTGGCGAAAAGCCTATGACTATACCCGTGCTTCTTTTTTTTGGATTGAATTTGGTTTTTGTATCGGACAGTTTTTTGACATCCCTACTGAGACTAATTTGTGTAGTTCCTGACAACAGTTGAGTGGAAGAATTAGAAGTTTATCTGACAGACGAGTTATCCGAAAATTGGGTAAATCTGATATTTGATCTGAAAGAAATGAAAAACATAAAGGGGTTTCTGAATGTGTGTTACTCTCAGTCATTTGCACTGTCTGCATTTTCTTTCTTGATTCTGTCTACATATGTTGAATCAACAACTATGCTTCGACTAATCGACTGTTTTTGACTTCTATTTTTTATTTTTATTTTGGTCTTGTCGATACCTTAGCCTTCTCCAACTACAGGGATCTCTGCATGGCCTCATGTGGACAAGGGCAATGAAGTGTTGATCTCAGCATCTTGTGGAGAAATAGACAAGGGTAGTTTATATTCCCTGTTTAAGCCTAGAGAAGTTCCCATCCCTCTAAGCTGTGCCATGGTAATAGAAAATCAGGTATTTCATATGTCCTTACGTTGGCTCAGTTAGTGACTCGGTTTTATGATTCCTTCTTCTGTATCTCAGTTTCTCGATATTATCTCATGTTCTGTGGGTCAGACCAACATGAATGCACATATTGTGGAATAATGGTCCACAAAACCTTTGCTTTGCTACTTTTCTTCTGTTGAGTTATCTTCAATAGACAGCAACACTGTTTTTCTGTTTTTTTAGGAAAGCAATCGATACATTACCATATTCTCATATGGAAATACATGTCTAACTACATAAGACGAGCTAACAAGCTTTTTGTATGAGAAGATGATCGTCTATGTAACTTTAAGGTCTTGTCTTTAAACTCGGCCTTTCACATTGAGGTTTCAGCAAGCTGGTCCGATTTTACTCTCTTATGGGAGCCTTCTGAGAAGGCCTAGATAGAATGCAACATATTTTCAAGGGCATAGCTGTTAAAGCTAGTTGTAGACTCTTAATTGATGGTTAATTTCTCTAGCTGATAGTTGTGTCTGACTGACTTGGGTTTCGTCGACCTCAGTTTTGAAAGATTGTGGGTTATGATGTTTGATCTATCAGGTTTGTTCTACTAGTGGTCCGGGTCAGAGTTTGGTTTCTCATCTTGAACATCAAAGCCTGACATCCATGAATCTGCCAATGGACATCGAAATGCCTATGCAACTCCCTGAAGAAGTTACAGTGGACAATCACTGTCCTGGCATGCCACCAGGTAGAAAAAATCCACATAATCTCACTATAAATGACAAACCCAATACACTACAATCAGGCCACTTGAATGCGGTTCCGATGGAGGATAAAAATGAAGCTCCAATAGCTCCAATAAGTACACTGAAAACCGCGGAAGACGGATACAATTGGAGGAAATATGGGCAGAAACAAGTCAAGGGTAGTGAATATCCTCGGAGTTACTACAAATGTTCCCATCAGAACTGTGAAGTGAAGAAGAAGGTAGAACATTCTCTTGATGGTCAGATAGTGGAAATCATCTACAAGGGTTCCCACAATCATCCAAAACCTCAGGCTGCTAGCTGGAAATCAACCTCATCTTTGAGCGAGATATCTGATGCAAATGATGCTGCTAGGAGATGTGTTAATGTCGAGGGTGTGTTAGACCAGAGAAACGATGGTTTAGAGAGGACTTCGTCAACTTCTGCTGTGACTGAAGTTTCTGATCTATTGTCAACCACACATGGGAAACTGTTGAGTGTGCCTGAATCAGCAGGAACTCCCGAGTTCTCTTCAACAAAGGTCATGGCCGGCCATGAGGATGATGATGAAGAAGATGCAGCCACACAAGGGAGTTTTTCGCTTGAAGATGATGGTGATAATGAGCCTGATTCAAAAAGAAGGTGCACTATTAAGTATTAACAATTTTCATTTGAGTACCGCTCTGCTCTTTAGGTGGGTTATTACCCATTTTACCGGACCCAACCCAAATTTACCCATTTTCCCCACATCCTTCAACTTTATGTAAACTTACCCAACTTTATTTCATCCAGCGAACAGACTCTTAACGTATTTCATTAGAACAGGAATTTTACAGCATAATAAGTTATATTTTGCATTGCATCTTTCTCCAGGAGGAAGGAGGCGTGCTCTATTGAAACGAATTTAGGTTCCAGGCCTGGTCGGGAACCAAGGGTGGTTGTCCAAATAGAGAGTGACGTGGACGTTCTTGATGATGGATATCGTTGGCGCAAATACGGGCAAAAGGTCGTCAAGGGAAACCCTAATCCTAGGTAACTCTGCACTTTTCTGCTCTTGTTTCATTGTTTTTACAAATGCCTAAAAATGATGCTAGCTGGATCAACCAAGTGTTTTGTGCACTGAAAATGATACTATCTGGACAATGTCTAGGAGCTACTACAAATGTACCAATGCTGGATGCACAGTCAGGAAACATGTCGAGCGAGCGTCCCATAACTTGAAATGTGTGATAACCACATACGAGGGGAAACACAATCACAAAGTGCCACCGGCTAAGAACAGCAGTCATCCGAATTCAGGTGGCAGAAGTTTCCCTCCTTTTGGGACTATTCCAGAGGCCGAGCCTCTTCTTGAGAGGACAATGGACTGCAATACCGAGTTTTTGAGACCGAATTTTCTTGCAAGCATCCCATTTTATCAAATGAAATTTCCTAATCTGCACAATGCAATGCCATATGATAATCCCTTCGGTCTGGGTAATCCTCATCATCCAGCTCTTTCTCATTCCAGTGGCATTGTACTGGCTAATCCATTGCCACTGGGTTTTGCTCGTCCTCCAATTCCCTCCATCAGTAATTATGAAAATACCCGAATGCTGCCTTCATCAGTTCAGCAGCCCTTGTTTGCTATAAATCAACTCGAGGAAAACGATGTCAAGCTCCACCCCAAGGAGGAGCACAGAGATAGTTTGATGTATGATACAAGAATGGAGAACACCGACCATACAAACTCTTCGTCATCTACTATATACGATCACATTGCAAGATCCTTTCCATCGTGAATCTTTTGCAGAGCTTAACGAGATATGTCATATGTCATCAAACCCATTGTCAAATTGAAGGTGCAAGGTAGCTGTTCTTTATAACCAATTGATTATATTTATGCCCTTTGTTTTGTTCGTGCCATTCGGGAAGTGTTATCTCACCATCTTACAAGTTCAAATCTTTCAAGCAGGACTTTTGATGCTGACAGTTTTGAGTTCTCCCTGCTTTGCCTTCTGATGCTGACAGTTTTGAGTTCTTTCAAGAGAAATTGTGGGTCATGACTCATAATTAATCAAGGCCGCAGTCACAATTTTGCACCAAACATTGATTGTCAAATTCAAGGAGATGCTATGATCACATTCAATACCATTCATATCAGTTCGTGCAACTCATATTTTGATACTGGTTTCTGCAAACATGCAACCAGAGAATGGAAGAATGTAGGAATTCATTCATTTATTGTTTCAAACTTTAGTTATCATCTCTTTGCTGGTTTGCATTGAAAGATGTAATTAGAATGTGTTTGTCTCAACATTTTTCATGTGATAGATGCACAACATTGTGCAAAGAAGAAAACTGACAGACATAGTACTCCTTTTGATACACACAAAATGGCACAAATAATCATCGCCAGATGAAGGTACAAATTATGCAAGGAAAACTTCTCTTATCAATTGCATTACTCACTAATCAATCCAACCGAAAAAGAAGGATGAAAATAAAGGATGTCAACAACCTAAAGCAGAACTCCAAGCACAGCTGCCATGGCTACAAATTGGAGCTCCATGCAAGAGTATAATCATAGTTACCAGAAACGCTTCCAGGGTCGTTAGCCCTGGAACGTGGGTCGCTAAATTTTACATAAACTTAGTCTAGTTTTGACTTCGGAACACTTGTTCCCAAAACACGGGTCGCGGGCATATGTAGCGTTCCCGGTAACCATGAGTATATAATATAACCATCAGACAGCATATAGGTTGTCATGTACATACCTGCATTTACAACAAAATCAAGCATACAAGAATTAAAACACTTGACATTGAAAACAAAGAAAGCTTATGAAGGAACTCCATTGATTGAAGTACACTTCTTTGACTATGCAAACCACAAAAAGCCATGCCCTTGCATCTATGAATCATTAGTTGTCAAGTATATATACCTGCATAACATACAATCAAGCATTCAAGAATCAACAAACTACACATCACAAATCAAAAAGAGGAAGAGCTAATGATGAAGTAAGCCAAACTTTTATTCATTGGAGCACCCATGTCAATATACATTCCATAACACAGTAGTAAACATAACCCATTAATATGGAAGATCAAAGGAGCATAGAAACAAAAACAATCCCAAACCCCACACCTTGCCAAATCAAACCAATCTCTCCTCATCTCATCTTCCAATCAACAACCCAAGATTAGCCATCATCATCATCACCCATCCATCCATCCACTTGATCGATTCAAGTCACACATACCCATAAACCTACATAAAAAACAGCGACAAGAAAACATACGAAATCGAGAATTCCGAACCACACGAAAAGATCAGAATCTACTTCTTCAAGCTGCCACGAACACCGGGCTTAGGCTTGGAACCATCGCCGGTGGTGGTCGAGGCATGGCGGTTGATGATCTTCGCCTCGTCGAAGGGGATTTTGGGGTGTTTGGCATCGTGGTGAATCTGCATCGATTTGACATCGGGAGCAGTCGTCTTGCAGAGGGGGCACTCGTACTTCGCATGTCCGCCTTTCTCGGCGCCGGAACGGTCGGCCAGGCCGGCCTTTCCGCCGCCGCGATTGGTGGTTGCGGCGTCGACCTTGGCAGCGATTTCCTTCGCGGTGTGCTTCTTCGGCTTCGCTTTGCCTGTCATGGTTGCTGATTGATTGATTGATTGATCTGAAGATTGGTTGATTGAAGGTTGGATTGGGATTGGGATTGGGATTGGGATGTGGCTGTTTTCTCTCTCCTAGGGTTTGTGGGATTGCTGCGATTGATTTGAGTATTGAGAGAGGAAAAGGAGGGAGGAACCCTAAAATGTTGAAGGGGCAAAAGAGGGGAGGATGTAGACATATTATAAAGAAAGGGATGGGTGTTAACTGGTGATATATCTTGAATACTACGAGGGCTGTTTCGGGATTTCACAAAAAGTTAATTAGAATTATGAATTATCTTTATGCAATTGGGATTTAGGTAATCATATACTGTGGGCCGCCAAATTCCTCCTTTCTTTTTTTTTTTTTTTTGAAAAAAAAAGAGAATCTGTAATTATTTTTGAAAATTAAAGGAACCAAGTAGACCACCTTATTGGGCTTGTAATAGGCCCAAATGGAGCTTGTGTGGCAAAGAGGGCCGTTTGGTAAAGAGAATGGAGCTTGTGTGGTAAAGAGAATATGCACAACAAAGATGTGGAGCTTACGTCGATGGCGTTCTTATCTTCTCCAGGTTAATATCTCTCTCCTATTTTTTCTTCATTCCTCTAAGTTTTGGAACACTGCAGAGTTTCAGAACTCAGTGGAATGAAGAAAAAGCAGGAGAGAGAGGATGACAACTGGGAGAGAGAGTGTAAGAATTCCGCTGATGAAGTTCCGCATTGCATATGCTCCAAGATCACATGCAACGGGAGAACGTGAGTCTTAAAAAATGTGCACACAATATGCGTCTTCTTAGAGCATGTGCAATGGGGAATGGTTTGATGGAACATTGATATCTTCTCTCTCCTCCTATCTCTATCTCTCTCCTACTCATACTCACAATCCATGGTGCAGAGATCCATCTTTTGTGAAAATGGGTGATGAGTAGGAGAGAGATAGAGATAAGAGGAGAGAGAAGGAGGAGAGAGAAAATATCAATGTTCCATTCAACCATTCCCCATTGCCCATGCTCTTATAGTCGTGAATGAAATTTTGGGAACTTCATTCCCCGAATGCTGAAGCGTTTCCCCACTAAAATTAGAGCAGGAACAGTTCAGAACTTGAGCAATGGAATTTTGATGATGTGGATTTCCTCTCTCTCCTCTCTCTCCTCCATCTCATCTTTTTCCTAAATTTTTTTTCTCCATCAAAGCATTTCAAACCATTTTGGAATGGTGCAGAGTTATGAAATTGTTTGGGGAAGTGTGAGGGGAGGAAACAGAAAATCTACTTCATCAAAATTCCATGGCTCAAGTTCTGCACTGCTCCTTCTTAAGCTTTTGGTAGCAAGCTTTTTTGGACAATTTTTAACTTTTTAGATGTTGTTAGCGTTTTGATCGAACTTAAAAAGCTATCTAAGGTGTTTGATAGGTAGGTTTCATATTTACCTTTCGGACCCAATAAGTTAGTTTTCATATTAGTTAGGCACCAGACATCAGTTTAAGTAGTGGATAATGGATGATTGTTCAAATTAAAGTTGCGTTTGATAATTTAGCATGAGTCAACATATTAATACGAATTAACATAAAAGGGTACGGATAATTCTCTAAACACTTAACATTGAGAGCATGTTCGACGAAATTAACGTTTTAGATGGCAAATAACGGTTTATATAACCTATAGCGGTTTAGGTAGCGGATAATGGTTTAAGTAGCGGATAATGGATGACTGTTCAAATGTGAATTGCGTTCGGTAAATTTAGCAGTTCAGTTAGCAAATTGATATGAATTGACATAAAAGGATATGGATAATTTCCAGAATATTTATTAATGTTTCATAAAACACTACTTAGAACGCAAAATGCTCTTCAAAATGTTTGCTTACTAAACACTAATGATTATTTAATTAGAATTTTGACATGCTCTTCAAAATGTTTGCTTACTAAACACTAATGATTACGTTTAAACACAGACTACACAGTCTAACTTTGTTCATGTTTCACAAAACATTAAATTGTCAGTGTACAAGGCAACAAGTAAGGTTGTGTTTGGTAAACTAAAAGAGATCTCAATTAAAAATTGTTGGCTGATGAGTCATGCTTATCATGAATAACTTATTTTCTGCTAAACTACATTACTCCTTATCAAGTATTTGTCTATTTGGGATCCATGTCCATACAAAATTTATTTGAAAATGACAAGAATAATGAAGAGGACAACGATGAATTATATTATTATAATATTATTGTTTAATTCATCTTCATACTATTGTATTAATAATTAATTCAAATAATAAAGAGTAGCCACAACCACAATAATGAAGTGAAAGAGGACAAATCCATCTTCCAAATTGACGTTGCCTATGAGGCTATGAGAGCAAGACGTATGTGTCCCTTTCCACAAAATACAAATACAAGCGTGATATGCAACATTACATATATAATCTTGCTCAACTACACCAACTAATCTGCCTCATTTATCTATACTTTGATTACCATCTTAAAGGATGACAATCTTGATAATATTGATCTTGAGATATATCAAAATGTTATAGACGTGCAAGTTCTTAATGATCCACCAAACTGAAGTTATTGATCTTTTAGCGTTGCGATTGAGATGTGAAAGTTTTTTGGCTATTGTGGGCACAACAGTCCTTACTATTTAATTATGTTTAGCAGTGTTTGGTTGTTTGCTATATTATGTGAACTTTTACATCTGTTAGTTGCTTTTAATAAAAAAAAAAAATAAAAGAATCTACCATCTCAATCAATGAGCATTTTCCTCTTGATGATGACCACCACCACCACCAAAACAGCAAATACTAGTACACTAACAATAATAGAAATGGTGTTAATAATGATGATGAATAATAAGCAACACCAATTATAACACAATTACTAAGGGACATCATTCCATTTTTTATAAGCTGCCTATTTTGTTGCCTCATGGAGTTGGCAACTACAATCATAATAGAAAACATATAGCATAGAGACTTGGATAATGTATAATCATCTACTGCCTTTTTTTTTTCTTCCTCCTGAGAATATGTACCAAGTCCTCTTGGGGCACAATCTCAACCCATTTTATGTATGAATTGCAAAACATCTGTTGCTCCTTTCCTCTCAAAATCAGACTCCAACCGAGCATTTTTCCGTCCAAATGAAAAGAAAAAGAAAGAAAGAAAAGATAAACGATATATCCGCTGTTCGTCCCAATGTATGAACCATGAAAACCAAAACTTTCCGAAAAAGATGATACCACGATGGTGCGGGGGGGCTAGCTGGATTTGATGCGGGGGTGGGTCAAATTCTCGTCCCTGTTGTTGTAGAGCAAGCGTCTCTTGTTGGAGCCATAGCCGTGGTACTGATAGATGAGGCTGTACAGGCACTTTCTCATTCTGAGCACGTCGTACGCCTCCATGAACTGCATGTCTGTCCCCCGGGATTTGTTCCCAGCAAAGCGCTGGTACTCTTCCAGCACCGAGGACATGCACCAGTTCTGTAGCTTCCGCAAGCACCCCACCAGGCAACCTGTTCTATGCTGCAGAGGATTCAACACATCTTTCAGGTTTTTACGGTCTACGAAGGAAGCAGTAACTCATGGTTGGACAATCGAAACTTACCTTTCCACGTTTGCAGTGTATCAGAACAGGGTAATTTCGCACATCTGCAGGAATCGTGAAACTTTGATGTTAAGGTTGTAATAATTGAGGTCATTGCATCACAGACATAGAGTGATAGATGTTAGGATTTGATAATATGGCATTTTGGATGTTGTAGAATTACCAATCAGAATTCTTAGAGCCTGTGTGATGACTTCCTCAGGAACTGTCTCCTACAGGTTACCAAAGGGACTGAATATTAGGAGGCAATCAAAAACATCCAGTCTGATTTTGCATAATAACATCATGGATACAAGGTACACACAATCATGCAGAAAATGCAAGCACTAGTCATCATTTGTAATTTGACGCCTCAAGTCTCGAATAAGCAGACTCTTTGAAAATTCAACACAATTCACCCCCATAATCCTCATAAACTCATAACAATGACTACACAGGAATAAACACTTATTCCGTTGTTCCTGGAATCAATCTCTCAAAACCTAAGAGAATAGTTACCCGTTACAATCACTTGGTTTAGATTATAACTCAGGCAGAAAGACAAAATGACCACTTTGATCATAAGTATCCATATATTCATGCATCATTACTCTCCAATTGATTCTTCAATGCGCTAAAGTAAAAGGTCTCATTTAACCTCCGACAAAAGATTTCTAAATCTTAGGTCAATTACAACCAGTTCTCTAACTTGATTTTGGAGTATTGGTTTAGGTTTTCTGATTCTTCAGTGCGCCATTTTCTCAAGCTTATTACGACGGGCAACACATAAAGCTAACTTTCAAGCCCACACATGTGACCCTTTCAAAAAGAAATGAAAAGGGCAACACCAAGTTTCCCACCACACCTCCCTAAAAGAAAAAAAGGAGGATGCCACTTGCTATCTATGACATCCTTGTAACTCAACCACCCTTTAGGTGTCAATAAAATAAGCTTACATACACCCTACTTTTGTTATGTAGCTTTCATAATTTCCCTCCACGGCATTTACGCTGTGATCAAGGGTATGACATTCATTGAAGGTGGAAGATGTACTTTAAACCCAATCAAGGCAAAAGACTTCTCCTACAGGAAAGAAGAACTACCAAAAAAGAAGGTAAACAACACTTTTATAGGTGATTTAGACCTCCTTTAGTTGCACACCATCCACTTGATAGCTATCTTAATGACTGTCATGCTCTCTTCTCCACCACCATTCTTTAATGTTTTCATCAGGTTTGAACAGCTCAGCATTTCACAAAGAGGGGAAAAGAACAAAACTATACACAATTTGAAAAGCAAGAACCATATGATACCACCATTACAAGCCAAACTCAAATTCCCATATCAATTATCAAATTTGGTCAAGTGCCCAAAAGACAAAGTTATTTGCTAATCTTCCTTTTCATTTGAAAAGCCCTAGTATGAATGCCATAACCACAAATCTTATCAGCAACAATTGTAACCTATATTTTCATCAAACATAACATATGCAAGACTCAAACTTAGTAGAAAACAATCCTTAGTGGCTTGCCTTAATCAGCCATAAAACTGAAGTTCTCTTTTAAACAATAGATATTTCAATTCTTTGTAACAACAAGACATTCTTTAATTCCCCAGGCAACAGAACTTTCTGATTAACTTCCCCAAGTTTTATATATATCTTTTCAAAACAATAGGAAAATAGGAAATACTACCTCTGTTCCATATTAATTGACATTTATGAAAATTGTACAGTCAAATTTTGAGAAATTCTAACCATCAATTTCTCAATAAATACAAAGACTTGTAATATAAAACTAATACCATTATATTTGTAATGAAAAATATTATTCTAAAAGCATAATATTGCAATTGTTAATAAAATATTATACAACAAATTATCAATCAAAGGATGACATTACGACAATAAACTAAGTGATAATTAATATGGAACAGAAGGAGTAACACAAATATAAATCACCAATCAATGAAGATTGAATCAATTAACAAGAATCCCAAAAAGAATTATTTGATTCAAGAGAGTTGATGATACCTTTGTGCCCTCAATTCCAAACTGAAACAACCGAATGTTATGCGATTCAAGAAACTTGCGGTGTTCTTCTGGGTAAGGCTCGGGGCACAGATATCTACAACAAGAACCCAATAACAAATCAACAATTTCGAAAGTAACCCATTAGTCATACCGCAATTATAACCGGACCCACAATCACAAACCGAACAAAGAACATCAAATTAAACAACCAAAACATACAAATTGGGGAAGAAATCGAGAAACATACATGATGGACTTAAGATTTAGGGTTTCAAGGAAGGGGAAATTGGAAGGTTCAGGAAACCCAGATCTGTAAAGGCCATCTTCAACCATGGAGAAATTCGAGGGGGGAACCAAAACATCATCATCATCATCCTCATTATTATCTCTCTTCTTGATTTCTCGTCGGGCATCATCTTGATCACCATCTCTTCCCCTGTTTTTCTGCTGCTTATCGTTGTGATTATTCATATTATCCCCCAAAATCACACTCATTGTTGAGATTACAGGGATCCCAACAATCAGAAAAGAACAGAGGAGAGAGGAATCGAAATTCAACACAAACCCAGAAGACTACGGCACGAAGAAGCATTTTGAGTTCCTCATTTTAACAGCCATTCCCCTCCTTCCTGCAAAATTCTCAAGCCTTATATGTAGGGTATGAAGAGAGAGAAAATTAGGTTGATGAATTGGGTTTTCTTGAGAGAGAGAGGGAGAGATTTGGGGTTAAATTTGATTGATGGGCAGGATTCTTGAGAGAGAGAGAGAGAGGTTGCCGTCCGTTGGAATTCTGAATTGTTTGTTGAAGAAAAACAGGGGGAAGGGGGCAAACATAAATAATGTTGATTGCAATAAAAAATAAAACAAAATATTTGTGAATAAAAATAAATGAAAATGACCAGAAATTTGTTGAATGGGTATAAGTTCTTTGCCATTTCCTTATTTCTGATTTTAATTTAATTGCACCGCCTACTACTACTACTACTACCATCATCATCAAGGAATTGAAAGGGAAAGACATGTAAGCCGTGTTCGTAGTGGTGGCAATGGGCCGGGTCTTAGGTGGGTCCAGCTGGATGAAGATTTGGATTCGCCAGATTTTTGTTGGATATGGACCCACTTCGTGACTCGATGGGTCCCAAAATTTACACCCAAACATAGACTCAGCGGGTCCACGGGTATTTAATGGGTCCTTCCTATTATGCGTTTTTTATTAGATTTATCAATTTGTTGGGTTAGTTTTATACTTGTACACATGTATAATAATACATATTCTGTTTAAATACACTTACTTTTAACACAGTAAAAACATTTCAAATGAAAAAATAGTAACATAGGATTTTAGAAAATAGAAATCATACCCAATACTTCCAAGAGTCCCAGCAAGCGCACCAGACAATAGATGAGTACTAGTGTATTACTTAGGTTTTTATTTTTTCAAAGGAAAAAATTATATATGTTTATATTTTAATGGGTCCACGGGTCAGGTCCACGTGTTCACACTTGGACTCGCCCCCAAACCCATCCGGTCCAAAAATTTTTTGACCCAAACCCGCCTTAATGGGCTGGGTACGACCGGGTCCACTGCCATCCCTGTCTGCTTGATAGCAGTTTATCGTAAAAGTTAATTTATTAGGTTGTTAAATATGTTGTTTGCGTGTTTGGTAAACAGTTTGTTTTGCTGATTGTTTGGTCTCAATCAACCGGCTGGTTAGAACAACTTAATATCGTTTAATTCAAAAGTAGTCAAAATCTAAACATATGACATCATAGTATTATTTATAAAGGAGTATAAATGAAATTTCAACAAATACTTAATCAGAAATAGCTGCCTTTACCAAATACCACTTATCCAAACAACCAATATAATAAGTCAATCCAAATAGCTAATAGTAAACAATCAATGCAAACATCTAACAACCAATAGTCAACATCTGTTTGCCAAACAATGCCATAATAGAAGGGTGTCATTTCTAAGCTTTTCTAGTTTCTATTCTAGTTAGGACAGTCTGGTATATAAATCGTCCCTATTAGTGAATTTACGGGAAAGGATACATCATAATGATATAATGTAGGTAAACCTTACCTTTTAACCTTTATTTTTTCCTGTAAAATTTAAATAGTACCATAAAAATTAAATTGTGGTAAATAAAGGTGAATTTTGTACTTCTGTCAAGTATTAGTCTTTGTGGGAATTTGGGAGAAAGCAACATAATCAACAAAAAGTTAGAAAGAAAATGTATATACTCCCTCCGTTCCGAAATAATTGACGGAGTTGGCTTGTGTACATATACCAAGAGTTAACTGTTGTAACTATCAAACTATTTAATGCTGCCCACTTTTTCTCTTTGATAAAATTAATCATGGTAAATATTCAATTAAAAGTGCACAGGGAAAAGGGATATGAAGAGTTTTCAATCTGCAAGGAAAAAGCAAAAGGAAAATAAAGTAATTAAATAATGTAAAAAGTAATAAAGTGTAATTAAATTAGGTTTTGAAAAGTGAAAAGTGACAATTAATTTGGAACAAAATAAGTTAGTTAAGTGGACAATTAATATGGAACAGAGGGAGTAATAACTTAAAATTGGTGAATATTATTACGCAAGATGGAAAATATAAGTATAAAATTGATAATAGTTGCATTGGAAATATAAATAAAAATGACTGCCCCTGCACTTGACATAAGCAGAGAAATATATTTGTCCAATTTACAATTTCAACAACTGTAATTCATTTTCTACCTCTAATTAATAGATTCATTTATCACTTTTTACAATTCCAACAACTACTACGTATTATCTTCAATTAAAGTAGGAGTAATTTGGGTAAATTACAAATTTTTCACTTCAATTTCCAATACACATTAGTTTTAGATAGATGGACAAATAAAATGGGACGGAAGTACACAGCCTAATCCACCATCTAGCTAATTGAAAGGGAAACCAGTTTTGATTATAAGAATCTGACATTATTTAACAAGGTACTCCATTTAGAAAAAATAAGCTCAAAATTGAAAGCTTAGCTTCATAAAAATTGATATAAAAAGTCAGGCCCATGAAACACGATAGGTCCAACCCAATGTATATGTGAAACAATTAAACCTAAGTAGGGATGGTAATGGGGGGCGGGGAATCCCTGAATCGACTGGAGCTCCGCCCCGTTCTAAGGAAAAATCTCCATTCCCAATGGAAACGGGGACGGGCACGGGGACGGGGCGGGGATGGGGACAAAATTTTCCCCATCCCTGTCCCCATTTTTCCCGCCGGGAAAAATTCCCCGTCCCCATCCCCGAATCCCCGTTCCCGAAAATTTTAAAATTACCAAATAACCTTTATTCTAATTCAATATATTAATAGCAAGGATAAAGTAGTAATTTTCGAATTTTGAGGAGGATGTATTATTGAATTTTTTTCCGAATAACACTTGTTGATGTATTATTGTTTGAGCAAGTTAAATACGTTGTATTTTGAACAAGTTAAAAACCGTGTCCGATTAAAAATCCGGTCTGATTAAAATTTGGTTAGATTTTGGATAGCTTTAAAAAATCCCCGTTGGGGATGGGGAATCCGCGGGGATGGGGATGAGAATGGGGAATCCGCGGGGATGGGGATGGGGCAATAATCATTCCCCGAAGCGGGGATGAGGACGAGTTTTGGGAGCGGGGATGGGGGTGGGAATATACTCCCCCGTCTCCGATCAGCGCCCGTTGCCATCCCTAAACCTAAGGTTATTGAGTATTGACTAGGAAGGATGACCTAAAAGCTAAATTGACAATGAAGAAAATAGAAGATCATGAGGTTCTAATTTATGAGAGAGGAAAGAACTCAACACTAGTATTGAAGTGATATGCAATGTGGATAGACATTTTTTTTTGTTTTAGTTGCTCTGTCAGGCACCCACCCACTCGCACCACCAGCACCAGCACCCCCCCCCCCAACCAAACGTTTGCCCCCACCACCTGTGCTCCACTTCGGCGACCCAAATCGGTTGCCCAAGAGCACCCAAAAATCAACCAGAAGCACCCCGAAAAACATCATGAAAGCCCCCTGTTTTACAACTTTTCCGGATGTCTGCAAATGGGAATCATGATTTTCCTTTGCAGATATCCATGGATATCTATAAAGGGAATCATGGATATCTGCAAAAGCGGACCATAGTCTGACAGAATTTGAGATCAGACCAAATCAGGAAGAGATATTATAAAGAACATCGGAAATAATAATTCCAGCAACCGCGACTCTAACACGACTGTGTCAAGCATGACACGGCCCCTGTTAGTCACCTACTCCCTTTTCCAACTCTTTGACCCCCTACATGGCCCATGTCAAGTCCAGATTCGTCTGTGTTGCCTTTAAATGTGCTTTAAGTCGACCCAAATCAATTGGGTCACCATATCAAATCCTAACAATCTCACTTGGAAACCAATTGCATTTGTAACCTTCATCGAACATCCATCACAATGCATCCTTGAACCTTCTAGTGTAGCCACCATGATTTCATCAGAAACCATCATCAAAGGTCTCAGTTGACCTCTCACCAATTCCTCTAGCACCAATATGCTCCCACTTGAACGGATTACAATTTACAACCCAGCAACTTTGACACATATGCACCCTCATCAATTGCTTTGGGTGTGGGGAGTTTCGAATTGGACCTTTGCCTCTTGTTTAACATATCGACTTCCGATACATGTTAGGTGCAACATTCCTCTAAAAACACGTTCTCGAAACATCGACCACCAACTCTAATTTGAATTTAAACATATTCAATTTGTTAGATTGCGGAAATAAAGTATTAGATAATTCATCCTAAAGTTTGATGTATAATTATTAAATAATTTAGTGTCTATACTAGGGTGGACACGTAGTTTCAAGCCAATTTTCAAATAAATGTATTTATTGGGTGATGATATATATTTAGTACAAAATATTTTATAAGTCTTTCAATTTTTTTCCATTAAATTAATAATTAATAAGTTTTTTTTTATACTTTTCTTTATATATATTTACAATTGATTAGCAAACACAAGGAATTTGACATTTGTCAGCTAGGCCCATGAATATACATGACAACTAATCGAACCAACCATAAGCATATTTAATATCTTTTATATAAATTTAAGATATTATGAATGAAAATATAATTTCACAATGTATAAATATAAATTTAAGGTGCGTTTGGTTGGTCAATAACCGCAGGGAAATGGTCAATTTTCCCGGGTTGACTTATTTTCCCCATTTTGGATACGGGTTGACTTCGAGAGAATTTTTACGATGGGCCCACCATTTTCTCCATTTTCCTAGGAAAATTTCCCTTAGGGGGGCTAAGGGAAAATTTTCCCATGGAAAACTTCTCATGGGAAATTTTCCCCGGAAAAATTTCCCTGGTGTTCCTACCAAACACTCTCTTAGTGACATTATTTTTTAAAATTTAGGGAGTGTTTGGTAGGAACCCCATTTCCCATGGGAAAGATTTCCTTGGGGAAAAGTTTCCCTTAGCTCCGTCTAGGTGAAATTTTCCCTAGAAAAATGGAGAAAATGGTGGGTCAATTGTGAAAACTTTCCCGAAATCGACCTGCATACAAACATAGGAAAAATAAGTCAATTCGAAAAAATTGACCATTTTCCCGAGATCATTGACCAACCAAATGCACTCTTAATATAGTCCCTTTGGCAAGGCAATACATTACATACAGTTGTATGATTTGCAAGTTATATGGATATTTATTTATATTTAAAAGAAAGGGGACAAGGTAAATGAAGATGAGAGTGGATAAGGTGGGACAAACAGGAACTAAGAAAGAACCAATCAGAAAGCAGAGGACTCGACCCACAGCCATGCAATCCAACTCCCAAGGATAACCTCCTTGTCTCTCTCTCTCTCTCTCTCTCTCTGCCTCTTTCCAAATCTTTAACTACATTTTCTGCTCTTGTTTCATAACTTCTCCTTCATACAATTGAACTAGTAAAGGGTACCTAAGGGGGGAGACCCAGATCAGAGTATTATCAGATGGCATCAACAACATCACCAATGGCAAGTCAGTTAAAGAGTGGGTTGATTAGCCCTACAAGCAGACTGATTGCCCCTCCAAAGGGCATCTCTGGCCCTGCTTTGAGGGCTTTTCCTTCACCCTCTAGGAGACAATCTTCATTCACCATCAGGGCTGTTCAGACTGACAAGGTATACTCTTCATTCATTATGTTTTTTGGTACCTAATTGTTGTATGAGTTTGCTAATGAATATGATGAATAGTGAATCTGAAGGTATGAATAGCAATGTTGTCAAATTTAGGACTGTCAAAATTCAGGTTCGGGTCTTAGGTATTGGAGGAATACTTGATGTTGGATGCCCAGTTTTTTCTAAATATGTTTTTGGATTGCACAGCTCGAATAATCCTGAATTTATGTTACAATCAGGTTCAACCGATGATATATGAATAATATTATGGGAAGACTTTTGGTCAAATTGATTCTCGAAAATCGGACGAGAAATCATGATGAACCATACCGGTCTTTTCTAAATTGAACTGACTTGATTATTCAGATAGGATAGTTTTTGATAACTCCTAGCCCTAATGTCAATGATGTGTAAAAGCTTGTCAAATTTTAAACCTTTTTTTTTTGTTGGTTTCTAGATAAGTAGTTAATTAGTTAAAAGTTTTCTGGATTTGCTGATTTATTGGTAGATTTTGGGATGATTTGTTTGAGATGGAATGTAAGACTTGCTTATATTATGTAAAATAGGTTTCCCTCCTAATGAAATCCTTAGTAGAATATTTACAACCTCATGTTTATGTCTGTTTTGGCTCAACTTAACAGTTGAGAAAAGATTTGTATGATGTTTGATGATGTACGGAATGACAATATCTGTACCATACGTACTGCTATAGTACTATGGACGTCAGCTATGCCTAAAACCAGTATTTATGGTCAAATATTTTCTAATTAGACCTGAATAAATGAACAAAGGTTAGTTAGGATGACTTCAAATATAACAAAACCTAATTTGTTGAAGCCATAAAAGAAATTTCATTCACCTAACACCTAAATCCAAACATAATCTTATTTAAATTTATCCCAACTCAAATTCAAGTGAAACACATACCACCTTAATTATTTGCCAAATATATATGTGGTCTACATATTATGTGGTCTCTTACCATTTTCAATTTATTAATTATCAAATGTGATTCAGATTTCAGTCATACTTGATTTGACCAACCTAATTGCCTACCCTGTTTTGATAAAAGTGGATTTTAGAAAGGTTTTATATAGTTTTCCAATATCCAAACTCTATTAATTTTAATTAATAGGAAAAGATGTTTATGTTTAGATCCCCAGACTGAGTTGATGTAGCGCTAGCAAAATTTAATCCAATCGGAATACCTGAGTTCGTTCAGCTCGAAAAGTTTTGGATTTGGTCATAGATTTTTTTGTCCGAATTTTATTATTGATCGAATATTCACACATAATATTTCTCTTTTTTTCCCTATTGTTTGAACCCGAATTTTACCCAATTTCGTCCAAATTGTTCAACCGGGTTTGACACTAAAAAAACCTGGATCCAGATATCAACTTATTGCCCGAATTTAACCATCAATTGAATTTGACCGACTTGAATTTAACTCAACCTGAATTTTCGCCTCAATTCATGCTTGTTTCCTATTGAGTATGTAAATTTTGATGATAACATGTTTCGTAATGGACAATGATAGGTGTCTTGAATCAAGATGTTAAATAGCTAATTTTACGTGGTTTATAAATCATACTAACCCTCAAAATAACGAAAGATACATTTAATATCTCGAATCAAGACGCTTATCATTTTGCCTTTCATAACTTGTCATCATTACTTTGTGGCAGCAACCCTTCCAAGTAATCCAGCCCCTGAACGGTGACCCCTTCATCGGCGGCCTGGAGACACCGGTCACCTCCAGCCCCCTAATCGCCTGGTACCTGTCCAACCTCCCCGCGTACCGGACCGCAGTCAACCCCCTCCTTCGGGGGGTTGAGGTGGGCCTGGCCCACGGGTTCTTCCTTGTGGGCCCATTCGTGAAGGCGGGCCCACTCAGGAACACCGAGTATGCAGGGGCAGCCGGGTCCCTATCGGCTGCAGGGCTAGTGATCATCCTCAGCATCTGCCTGACCATCTACGGGATCTCCTCCTTCAAGGAGGGCGAGCCATCCATCGCCCCCTCCTTGACTCTGACCGGCCGGAAGAAGCAGCCGGACCAGCTCCAGACCGCCGAGGGGTGGGCCAAGTTCACCGGGGGGTTCTTCTTCGGAGGCGTGTCCGGTGTCATCTGGGCTTACTTCCTGCTCTACGTGCTCGACCTCCCTTACTATGTCAAGTAAGGAACTAGGCATGGTTTTTTATGTTGTCAAAGGTGATGGATGGAGAAACATGTTGTAAATCTAAGGAAATACTATGATTTTTCCTGTATGTGCTCTTCTTCAGTTTCTGTTCCTGTGACCTTTCTTTGATTTGGATGTTTTGAGCTATATATACAACTTGAAAAAAATGTTCACCATGATTTCACAAGAAAAATGAAAGATAAAGATAACAACAGTTGGTACAGAAATGATGAAAAAGCAACCTTTTTTTTCTATAGCAGACACTTGAAGGACACTCAAACTTGCATTTTAGTTGTTCATCATACACACGAGCACCCTAGAGATGAATTGAAACCAATGATTGGCATGCAATCATCACGGTTCGATTCAATTCAATTCACTCATAAAATCTGAATGATTGATTTACACACTGACACACACAGAAACAACACAGCAGCAGTTTGAACGACGCCCTGACATTGTATGTAAGTACCGAATCCCACCCAATAAAAAAAAGCAGCACAAGTTAACAGATCGACACAGATCATATGTTTTCAGGATGACCGGTTGTTCCGATTAGCTCAAACGGGTTCAAAGAGCGCGGATGATCGTGATGATGGTGGTGACGAGACAGCAAGTCTGCAGGTGTGATGAGATTATCCCAACCCATCAGTGGGTTTGCATTGGCTAAACCGTCCCATCCGATGTGGGTCACATGTTTCACATCTGTAGGGCACCCTATTTCCATCTCCATCCCTAACTCTTCCATCTCGTCCTCGTAGACTATCACATCATCATCATCATTAAAATGGGATTATGAAATAGAACCGAATATAACTACACTGTAAGGGTATAAAACTATCATGGGACTTTCAACTATCAACTTAAGCCTTTGACTGAGATCGGTATCAGAGTCAGGGTCGAATACTCGAATCTCAGCAGCTCCCAGGTTGATTTGCACAGGGTTGAGGGTAGCCTCACGCTTCAACCCCAAAAGGCATTTGTGTGAGGGGACGTGTTAGAGAGTATAAAACTGTCATTGGTCCTTCAATTATCAGCTTAAGCTTTTGTTTGAGATGGTTTCACAAAGTATTTGCTAATTGCTATGATACTACTATGGCGTTTTGTTTTTACTTTGAATCACACTTTATAAAGGAAGCATGGAGGAGAAAATTCGATGATGGTAAGTAAAACTGTAATGAATGAGCCTCTAGAGTCTAGGCATAGTTATGATCAGCAAGAAGATTGAGGATTTTCAACAGCAAGAGAGACTTACTGAATAGTTGAGACAAGCTCTTGAACCCTTTGACCAGCCTGTTGACTCCGGTAGATATATTAGGCCTTCGAATCGCCAAAAACCTTGAGGACTGCTTCGTATCCTCACCCATGATGCTATCTTCATCTTCCTCCTCTGGCTGGTTTTCTACAAATAAATCATGCAAAAGGAACCCGGTTAATAAAACATGCAAGACAGTTACTAATCACAGACATGTGATGCAGACAGAAACCCGTGTTTATACTTATTGGAGGCGTTCCGAAGTCTGATTTTGATCTCCTAGGCCTTTGTTCGGCAACAGCAACACTAGCATGGGAGACACAGCCCATGGAGAAGGGCAGAACGACAAACTTTTCCATTTGATCTCTCACCTTTCCTTGAACTCCCATATCGATTTCCACACTCACAACAGAGACTCAAAAACTGAAGGTTACAGCGACGTATGGCCCGATCAAGGAGATCGAAAACTTTGGAAGAGGAACAGAGTTGTTATAATGGAAGGTGTTGGCTTTTCTTTGAAGAAGGAATAATTTTTCATGAGAAAAAGTCTGTGCCCATGTTGGTTTGGTGGGAAAGAAAATGAAAGAGAAAGACGGGAGCTTACTGCTATTTAGGGCTGTTGTTAATATGAGAATAAACAATAAGAAATCCACATTAAGAACACAATGGAAAATCCAAATATCTCATTATGAAATTTGAGCTAAAAGGTAACCCCTATTATGAAAATCCAACTCTTGATATCCAAGTTCCCAGAAACAGTAGGTGGGCTCCTCCCACCACATTCACTCTCCTTGTGAAAAAAGCCACCAAAATAAAATTCCCACCTAGGGTTTTCTTATCTTAATGCTCATACCTTCTTTTCTTAGTATGTACTCCACCCTAAAGAGTGAAACATAAGCGACATTACGTATTCCAAACCCCCAGGTATAACAGATGGTGATGGGGATTTTGGGTGTGTCATTATATCAGAGCACCTAATGAGCAATGATGATCATATTAGAATAAGTATAGCAGCCCCAGCCAAGAAAATGAACAATTATCCATTACTCTCGATTCTTGAAGATCAATGTCTAAAGTAACGCCAAAAGATGATAAAAGGAGAATGTATAAGCTTTCTTTCATCACTGTAAGCTCATATGGGTTAATGGGCAATATTTTATAACGGTTCTGATAATTGAAGAAATATGTAGCTCAGGGGACTACCATTATTACACAATCTCACCGATAAGTGGCCACAATTTAGGCATTATTGGTTTCAATTAGTACAAATCTGCCAACATGATTGTGATATAATGCACAGGAACACCAAAGCAATACTTATCTTGTACAATTAGCAACAGTGAGTTAATTTCAGACTCAAAATGTGTTCATGGTCAATGCTTGATTCCTATAGACGACAGATTTCCTCAGAGAGAATAGAGGGGGAGTGGATGAAAAGAAACACATGCCGAAGTGCAGTGAAAGAACGGTCAATCAAATTTAGGCAAATACTTTTATCTGCAGCCTTGAAAACTTGCACAAGTTATTGTGCCAGGAACAGGCAAGTTGAACTCATACCATTGTTTTTATAATATAAGTATCAACCCTCACATGAAATTTCAACCGAATACATTTCCTAAGAAGGTTCATATGATCATATAGGAGAAAGTGCATATAAAAACGAATGAAGAATCCAGTTATAATACTTACTTGAAAATGTTCACCTTTGCTCTCGAAGATGATTCCCACATGTAGGCACACAACAGGTAAGGTAAACCTGGTTCAATAAATAACATCACCTAAAGGGATCAATGGCATAAAAATATAAGCATGAGCAAGGAGAAAAATCAGAAAGATTCAGGATCCAAGATAGTAACTCTGAGTATCAGAACTTTGGAGAACATATATGGCCTCCTACACTACATTTACATTACTTACCTCAATACTTGTTGTCATTCATGACAAATGAATAGCAGGAAGAGCCAGAGCACTGAGGTATCATAAATAAAACTATTAGCTTGCATCTTTTCACCAATAATCTCCACAAGAACAGACACCATTTTTGAAATTGTGAAACCTTCGAATATCTCTAACAATTATTTCCCTGTCCAACAGCAGAGAAGTATACTTGAGGAAATTATGGCAGTCAGTACAGACTCGGAGATTCTTCATGACACGAATCGGGGTACCACTGGCTGTAGTGATAATCCCATACACAACAGCAAGTTTCTCGCTATGGTAACGCAGGAAAATCTCCCGTTGCTCTTCTTCGACATCTTGCATTACTTGCTCTACATCAACACGATAACCTATTTCTTTCAGCCTACTAATCAGGCTGTCCAAATAAGAATATACTTCAGATTCTTGGGGATGGGACTTATCTCCCATCACAAAGCTGTGAACTTGGCTGTTGAGCTCGATCCAAGATCGACCCGGATGTTTTCTGACCCCTTTCTTCTGCATCAAGCTCCTTACTGTAGCAGATTCCTCCCATCTATTACTGGTAGCACACATGTTGGACAGCAAAACATACGGCTCTGCATCCATCGGTTCAAGTTCAAGCAGCTTTTGGGAGACCCACTTTCCCAAGTCATAGTTCTTGTGAACTCGACATGAGGACAAAAAGGCCCTCCATACTGAGCTAAGATGAGATATACCATTCTCATATATGAAGTTCTTTATCTCATCAAGGCGACCAGCTCGGCCAAGGAGATCCACCATACAAGTAAAATGTTCAACCCCAGGCTTAACATTGTAAACTTCACTCATTAACTTGAAGTATTTGCGGCCTTCATCAACTAGCCCAGCATGGCTGCATGCCGTTAAAACTGCCACAAAGGTTACATCATTTGGTCGAATGCCCTCCTCTATCATCGATTCAATGAGTCTGACTGCTTCTCTACCATGCCCATATAAAGCATATCCAGTTATCAATATGGTCCATAGGACTGTGTTTCTTTTCGTAGTCTGGTCAAATATCGACTGTGCTTTGTCTAAACTTCCACATTTGGAGTACATATCAACCAAGGAGGAGGACAGAACTAGGTTCAATTTGTATCCCGTTTTATTTATGAACGCGTGGACCTGCTGACCAAAACCCATCAACCCGTAGTCAGCGCAAATGGAGACAATGGTGGTGATGGTAAACCGGTCTACTTCAATTCCTTCATGAACCATATTGCAGAACATTGTTATGGCTTCTTCCCACCTGCCATTCTGGGCATACCCAGAAACCATGGAACTCCAAGAAACGGTGTCCATTATTGTACTAGAATTTCGTTTTTGGGTATTAACTCCGGCCATTTTCTTGAAGATTGCCGAGGTCTTATCAATTGCACCACATTTGGAATACATGTCAATAAGCGAAGCTCGTATGTACTTGTTATCATATAATCCAAGGGTTATCAACAGACCATGCATCTGTTTCCCCAACTCTAGCAATGATAAGGATGAAACCAAACTCAATGCTATAGTAAAGGTATACTCATCAAAACAAGTTTGTGCTTTCCCCATTTCATAGAGGAGTTGCAAGGCAGTTTCTTCAGAGCCACTCTTCATAAGTCCTGAAATGACAGTGTTCCAGGTTGCAACATCTTTAGAGGGCAGTTTTCTAAACAAATCAAGAGTATCTTCCACATTGCCACTTTCAAGAAGACCACCAATCATTATATTCCAGGCAACAGTATCTATGTTATCACCTGTGGGATCAAACAATCTTTTTGCATAATCAAGTTTATCAGATTTCACATAGAAGTCAAGCATGGAATTCTTCAATACAGAATCCAAAACAACCCCTTTTCTCAGAATCCACCCATGAATTGCCTTACCAATGGAAACAAAACATGCATTTGAGCAGCACTTGAAGACGCTCGACAGCGTAAACCCATTGGGACAAACTCCATCCCAGAGCATCCGTGAGAAAGACTCCACCCCAGCTCGATAAAGCTCAATGCGAGCAAAACCAGAAACCAGAATAGTCCAAGTCCGGACATCTCTGTCAGTCATTTCATCGAACACCTTGTGGGCAGCACCCATATCCTTGAATTTAGCATACAGACTCAAAATGTAATTCCTCACATCCAAATCAACAACAGACCCATCTTTGATCACCTTCCCATGTAAAGTTTGAAGGGTCAGCTCATCCTTCAAATTGTCGATAAAACCCAGAAAGTTGGGTCGTGAGTAATGGCGGGCGGAGGAGAAAGAAGAGATGCGGCGCTGAATTTGCTTCGGAGTAATCTCATGCTTGGTCGAATTTGCGACGATGATAGCAATTATACTTGAAGAAAGATAGCATTGTTGATTCAAACAGCGGGAATTATGCAGGAACTTGTTATAGCATAGATTACAAGTCCGCATTTTCAGGGATTTTGAGCTATCGTTGATGCATGTATCCTGGTAAAATGGGAAGAAATTGTAAGCTGTTGGATTTTGTTCGGTTCAAGGATAAATAAGGGGGTACCATAGCTATTGAAGCTCTTAATAGCAGTGTTCAACGAGTGTCTTTTTACTCTTTTGTGTGTCATGGGAGAACTTAAGCAAAAAAAATGAGGTCATAGCATTATTCAAGAAGAGTTTCTAGGATTTGGATTTTTGAGGTGGGTTCTCAAGGAAAAGTCAAATGTTGAGGTTGATTGTGACTGATGACTCTATAGAGGTTTTTGCAGATAGTCTTGTAAATTCGCAGCTTTATGTGAAAACTAACGTCGTGACATTCTATCATTTGTGCCTCTCATGATTATGTGGATCTTGATATAATTATTTTGAAACTAATCATAACTGACGTAAGTCACCCTGGGTTAGTTGGAGAGAATTCTGGTTCCATTCAATTGGAGGGTGATAATAGGAGTATAACTTTTCTAGGGTTATGGGTAGTGCTCGATTAAACAATGTTGATGCAAATGTTGAAAATCGAATGGTGTCTAGTGAAATGAGCAACACGAGCAGACGTTTGGTCTAGGAATGCAGGTCAAATAGAGAAACTGAAAAAGTTGGCGTAAGTGGCAAGACCATTGGGAAAGTCATGGTATAATTCGTTGAGAGCCCTCACACTAGCGAGGATTAGATAACACACAAAACACTGGAGATTGGTGGTGATATGGGCTTCTAGAAGACTGACAACCATGAGAAAACGATAATGTGATTTAAGAAAAAGATGAAAAAGGAAGTAAAGGCTCGTTTGAAGGATAGTGCCTCAATTGAATAGCAGGATTATGGTCATGGGTGTGAAATTAATGATTTGTATTGTTTAAGAGAGCTCTAGGTGCCAAGGGCTTCCTATGAAGCTAGGAGTTTTGATATTGAGTTATCTTTTCATTTTGCCCTATGTTGTTTTTGCTAAATTGTGCAGAATATGTTAATGTACTAAACAACATTTTTTGAGTTTAATAATCAAAACAGAAATTAACTAGTTTGCCTTCGATTTGTGGGAAATTTGTGAGCTCAACAATTTCATAATCACTAATGAGTCCTTATCATGTCTTTACAACACCATCGATTGGCACCTTTGTATTCATCGAGGGATTGTATAAATAATGGATTTTACTCTTTTGAGGGATTGTTAAGTCTTTTGAATGGAGGTAAAGGACCAGAAAAGAAAACATAATTTTATTCTTTTTCTTCAACTTAACCGATTATTTAGTCAATTAAACCATTCACCAATCGTCATGGTGAGGGATCAATTTATGACTCGATTTTTTCTTAATTGAATACGATTTGGTTAAAAGCTTTGAGAAAATATGAAAGTAATGAATCCTAAAAATAAAAATCAACAACCAACTAGGCATCTTTTGGGAACAATTGTAATGGTTGTTCCTTGAATTTTCAATTTCAAGCGATTACTCTTCTCTTAGTGGTTGATTTGGCAACAATCTTTCAAACTTGTTCCTAGTTTTTGTATTGTTGGCACACTCACAAACATAGTGCAAGTTAGAGCAATTCTACTTTCTAACTTAGCACGAACGTTTTGGGTTATTGTCATCAAAACATACGTTGGGAATACTTCATGAGAGCATGTCCAACAAAAATAAAACGAAAAAATGGAAAATATTTTAGAATAATGAAGTAAATATAAATAAATTTAAAAAAGCATAAAATGATTGTCCGATTAATGATTGGTTTTGATTCTTCCCTCGACCTCCCTTCGTACTCGTGTTTTGTGGAAGAGAGAGAGCATGAAGAACTCATATTGATTTCGTTCCCTTTTTCATATCCATCTCTTTCTCTCATCTATAACCCCAAACAACTTTCTCTCTCCATCTCCTCTTTTTTCTCCTTTTTTATGCCAATGCCTTTCTGGGGCTGGGGGGGTAAGAGAGATCTTCCATAATTTTTTGGAGGGTTTTTTCCTTTCGGGTAATAGAATTCTTTTCGGGTACGCCAATGGTGGGATGGGTAAGAGAGGGAGATAGAAAGTTTTGGTCTTTGAATTTGAAATGTAAGTCTATTGTGATAAAAATATGACTTTTGTCGATGTTAGTCTTGGTGGATTTGCCATATCAAGAACAACGGTAGCAACAACAGCAACTTCTGGATCATCATCTATCTTAGATGAAGGTTATTCTTCGATTTCATCATTTTTCCTAAATTTCGAGCCATATTTTCTTTTTTAATTACTCTTGTTAATATGTCAAATAATCGATTTATGCATGTTAAGTTAGTAATTTTGATTTTATTACATCAACTTCATCAAGAATTCAGTTCTTAGTATGCTTGAATTTTATCTCTTTGGACATTTTTGTTTATTTTCACTTTTTTTAGCGGGTTTGATCAGTTAGAAATGAGGGTAATTAAGGCCATCTGTAATTTCACGCTATTATCATGTCAAAGAAATGGATGATTGTTACTTTTGTTTAAAATGTGGATGATTGTTACTTTTGTTTATTCCTCTTGACCATAATTGCTAGTTTCAAAAGGAATATATATATAGATCCTCTAATATTTACCAAAATACATGATTGAAGTAAAAATGCAAATTTGAACATTTTTGAGATTGTATATGGTATATGATTGTGCATTTGTAATCCTTCCGTGTTCGATCCCCATGCTTAGTCTTGCATATTAATGTCAAGTGTGCAAAAATTATTACCTTATTACCACAAATATCAGATAAGGTAAATGTAATTTACGGGTGACTATGGTTTAATTTGGTGCAATAGATTTAATGTGGGCAGTAAATCTAAGATCTACTGATGCAATGGATTCGGGACTTTATCCGTCTGGGCCCTACCCTGAGCGTGAAGGAGAACCAGATTGTTCTTTTTACCTCCGAACAGGGCTTTGTAGATTTGGTTCAACATGCCGCTTCAACCATCCACCAAATAGAAATCTAGTAAGCAACAATTTCTAACTAGATCTTGCTTAATTATTCTATTCATAATTGTACCATAACCATTATTGGATGACAACTTATAATGATAATCTAGAAAGGAGGTAGGAAAATTTTTCCCAGGGAAAATTTATCATGGAAAGTGGGAAATTTTCTTCGGGAAAAATTTACCATGGAAAAATTTCCCTTAGCCCCCCCAGGGAAATTTTCCCTAGGGTGCGTTTGGTTGGTCAGTAATCCTGGGGAAATGGTCAATTTTCCTGGGCTAACTTATTTTCCCCATGTTTGGATGTGGGTTGACTTCGGGAAAGTTTTCACGATGGGTCTACCATTTTCTCTATTTTCCTAGAGAAAATCTCCCTTAGGGGGGCTATAAGGAAAAATTTCCCTGAAGTTCCTACCAAATACTCCCCTGGGAAAATGGAGAAAATGGTAGGCCCATCGTAAAAACTTTCCTGAAGTCAACCCGCATCCAAACATAAAGAAAATAAGTCAACCCGGGAAAATTGATCATTTCCCCGGGGTTATTGACCAACCAAACGCACTTTATAGAAACCGACTTAGATATTTTTACCTACTTGTGTTTTCAAGAGCATTGCTTTTTTCTATTACCATTTCATTGGAATGATGCTTATTTAATGGTTTTGATTATTACTTTTGAATCATAGGTTCTTGCTGCAACAAGAATGAAGGGAGAGTATCCAGAAAGGATTGGTCAACCTGAATGCCAGGTAAGATTACTACTTATCTTTGAGTGGCAACGTAGTAAATTGTAGTACCATAATGTGTTGAAATCACTCATTCATTCTGAACACATAGATTCCTTTAAGAATTGGGTTGTTTAAAATAAAGGTTTCATCTAGTCATTTGTCATTTCAAACCCTTTCAAGTTACATTACTGTATGATGAAATATTATACTCTAGTTTCTCAGTGTACAGTACAATGTTTTCACTGAAAAATTCCTATTCAATTTCTTCCTCAGTACTACTTAAAGACAGGAGGTTGTAAATTCGGAGCAACCTGCAAGTTTCATCATCCTAAAGACAAGGCCGGAATTGCTGGAAGAGCTCCCTTGAATATTTTAGGCTACCCGCTCCGTCCGGTACAAAATATTGTTGTTCCTTTATTAACTGGATCCATGTTTTAATTAACTTGTGAGTTGTAACTCATACCTAAGGTTGTTAAAATCGGGATCCTAACTCGATTTCATGGGATAGTTAGGATCAAAATTAACCCATGTATGATTATGAATCGTCATAAAATCGTAGGATCGTAGATTAGGATCGAGATTTTGATAACTATGCTCATAACAACTTGTATTGAATCATTTGGGCTCTTTTAATTTGTTTTTTTTTTCCCTTGACAGAATGAACCAGAATGTGCATATTATTTAAGAACTGGAGAATGTAAATTTGGGAGCACTTGTAAGTTCCATCACCCTCAACCATCAAATTCTTTGCGTGGTTCTTCTGTGTATCCTTTTGTCCAATCTTCAGCAAGTCAAGGTCAACAGTCATATCCAAGTTGGCCTTCATCAAGAACTTCGATTATTCCTAATCCACGTTGGCAAGGGCCTTCTGGTTACACGCCTTTTATTCTTCCACAAGGGATGCTATCCGTTCCAGGGTGGAATGCTTATATGGTATGCTTTACTACTAATGATACCCTATTCTTTTTACTTTAGGGTGCGTTTGGTTGGTCAGTAACCCCAGAGAAATTTTTTTCGAGGAAAATTTCCAATGGAAAGTTTTCTATGTGAAAGATTTCTCTGGGAAAAATTTCCCTTAGGACCCCCTAAGGAAAAATTTCTCTAGGAAAATGGAGAAAGTGGTGTGCCCACCGTGAAATTTTTCCCAATGTCAACCCTCACCCAAACATGGGGAAAATAAGTCAACTCGGGAAAATTGACTATTTCCCAAGATGAATTATTATTATTGGACCATTATGTTTTGATCATTACTCTTTAGAATTTTGACATAAAAACTAAAATTCTAAAGAGCAGAAACATACAATATTTTTCTTATTTCTATTGACTAAATATGAATTTAGGCACATCCGAGTTTGTCTTATCTGGAATAAACTCGGTACCAGACATCAACTTTTCTTTAGACGATTGATCGTACGAACTCGAAATGACTTGATGTGACGCCCGACCACTCTCAGGTCACAAACATTACCGATAAGTGTTTCAAGGATCGCTAACAGGCCCAACAAATCACCACGAGTCTTTTCAGCATGCTTTGTCCTCGCTCACACACTACCTGTGAGAAAACTTCCCCGGAGGTCACCCATCATGAGACTACTCCCCAACCAAGCACGCTTAACTGAGGAATTGCCAACGAATGAGCTACCTTAAAAGAAAGTGCACCTTAGTGATATAAGTAGTCATTTCAATCTTTTTAAATCACACTTAACCACATAATAGGGGTGTTACAATCACCCCCACTTAAGCCCACAACATCTTCGTTGTGCCTTAATCTCATCCAGAATCTTTACCCAGCTAGGTGACTACCCAACTCGCTCACACGCTACCTAGGAAAACTTCCCAGGACCGGATGTCACCCATCCTGAGACTACTCCCATCCAAGCACGCTTAACCGAATAGTTCCCAACGGATGAGCTACCTTAAAGAAGGTGCACCTTGGTGATATAACTAGTCATTTCAATCCTTTTAAACCACACTTAACCACATATCGGAGTGTTACACCTGAACTCAGATTTTTGATAGCTTTAACAAATGCGATTTGGCTAATGACATGACTATGTTTTTGGCTAGGGTCAAGTAGGGACAGGTTCTTCTGAGGGGCAACATATATCAGGAAATAACTTACCTTACGGGTCTGTGCGCCAAAATGAATCGGTAGGATATTATACACTACAAGAGGAAAATTTCTTCCCCGAAAGACCCGGGCAACCAGAATGTCAATATTATATGAAGACTGGTGATTGCAAGTTTGGGGCTATTTGTCGGTTCCATCATCCTAGAGAACGATTGCTTCCTACTCCAGATTGCCTATTGAGTCCTTTGGGCTTGCCATTGCGACCAGTGAGTTACTAAGCTCCTTTTTGTATATTTTTTGTGTTGCATTTGTTCTTTTTTTTTCAGTATCTTTAACGGTGTGTTTGGTTCCATGAGTTTCTAGGAAAGTTAGTCAACTTTTTCAAAGTTGACTAATTTTCCCATGTTTGGGAGTAAAAATAAGTTGGGGACGTTTTTAACTAGGACCCACAATTTCCCTATGGACCATGGTGAAAACTTTCCTAAGGGGGTGTGGGAAAGTTTCTTTCACATGGAAAGAAAGACTTATTGTAACTCAACTTCCCAAAATGTCCCTAAAAATATATTTTATAAATTAATATATAAGGATAGTTTGGATATTTCAAATAAACTTTCCTACAAACTTTACCATGTTAACCAAACAGTATGAAATATTTCCCAGCAAAAACTTTTCTAGGAAACACTTTCCCATGAAAAAGTTTCCTAGGGAATATTTTCATGAGAAAGAACCAAACACACCATAAGTTTTTAGACTCTCAGTGGACCAAGTTACAAGCGCTAAACTGGCGTTTAGTAAAACAAACTACTACCTCTGTCCCAAAATATTTGTCCTTTGACTAAATTTTGACCATTGATTAATCACAAATTACAATAAGTTACGATATGAGATTGTCGCCATTAGAAAGATATCTAACTAAAAATTACAATGACAGTAATTTCATAACGTAACTCAATGTAATTTGAGAATAATTAACGGTCAAAATTTTGTCAAAAGACAAATATTTTGAGACAGAGGTAGTATTCAAATTATTGTTTAGAATCAAAAAACCAATTTTGATATGATAAAAAGAGCAGTTTAAAGAAATTATTAGCTCACTCATGATATTCACCAAAATCACGTAAAATGACATCAACAACTACTTGATATTTGTGTTAAATTATTTACAAAGGACATGAATGGAAGAGTTTCAAAAAATATCTTTTCAGAAATAACTAATTTTATCAAATATTTTTTTCCAAACAACCAATCTAAAGTTCCAATAGAAAGTAGAAACGACCTATAGTTTGTCAAGCATGGCATGTATGTGATATGTTTCATTAACATATATACTTCTTGGACTAACTAAAAGCAAATCCGAAGAGCCAAAGTTGACCTAGCCTAAAAAAGCTATCATCGACTTGACTATAGTTATAGTGTGTATTTTAAGTTGCCCAGTTTACCATTTCGTAAGTGAGAATTTAGATAGTTTGGAATTGATCAGAATCAATAAAAGATTATCATTATCTCGCGAAGGTACAACACTTTTGTCCTCTCACCCCTTGTACACTAAACACACATTCAAAATAGACTAATGTATTTGTAGCAAACACACTAATCTTATATCAATGTCTGGATATTCTTTTGTAAGTGAATATGATTATAATGTTCACTGAACGCTAAGGTTTCTTTAAGAATATGATTTCTATGTTTTGGTTGTATGATTATTGTAATTTAGGGGACATATTATGGTTCAATGAAATTGTTTATAGTGTTCAATTGTATATGGATTGTACGCGTACAAATTTTCAGTACTGTGTTTCCAGATCTATAAGTGTGCTTTTGTTAGAGAATTAACAAGTTTATGTTAGACAATTAATGTACGTTGCTTATAAAAGTTTAGTGTGTTAATATTCAGTTAGATCGAAAAAAAATAGCCGAGGGGACGAATCAACACCATGGGAGACATCTTCAAAACAATTTCCTCCAAAAAGTTGCAGCAACTTCTAAATCGTTTTCCCATGCCCACAAATTTAGTGTGTTTGTGTGTTATTATCGGTGTGTTTTGCTATATATATTATCATGTTTTAGGAGAGATAGTAATGTGTTCTAGGTGTGTGATAGCATGTTTGAGTGGGGTAGGATATAAGTGTTGTGCCTTCCCGGGTGGACACAATTAGGGGTGTCCAAAACCGGTTAACCGCAATTTCGGTTAACCGCCTTTGCGGTTTACGAAATTTATAAACCTAAACCTAAATCGCTTTATACGGTTAATCGGTTTGTGGTTAACCGCTTTTGGAAACTAGAAACCGAAACCAAACCGAAACCGCATTGATAACATGGTTAACCGCTTTTTGGGCTTGGTTTATGGTTAACCGTCGGTTTCTAATTATTTAAAGTAACAAGTAAAGAAGAAAAATTAACATTTTACTTCAAAATTTCAAATTTTGCACCTAATTTAATCAAGATCGGTTAACCGTGGTTAACCGTTTGACAAAAATGCAAAACCGAAACCTAAACCGCTTATACCGGTTTGGTTAACCTAAACCGCAATTTTCAAAAAATTCAAATGATTAACCGCTTTAACCGGTTTGGTTTATGCGATTTTGCGGTTTGGTTTTTGATTTAGGTTTTTATTGGACACCCCTAGACACAATCATGTTCCAATTCATGTTCCATTTCGTGTTTCAACAGGGAGAACCTTTGTGCATATTCTATTCTAGATATGGTATTTGCAAATTCGGGCCAAACTGCAAGTTTGATCATCCAATGGGGATTTTTGCCTATAATGTTTCCCCAACATCTACGGCTGTTAGACGCTACCTTGGGTCATCATCGGCATCTGGGGGCTTAGCTTTGACATCGGACGGACTAATGGAATCTGGCTCAAGAAAGAAAAGAAGATTTTCTCTCTCAGAGACAAGAGACATATCACCTGATAACGATAATGAGGAGACAGAGGCATAGATTAAAGCTCATTTTTCACCATTTTCAGTTCATCTTAAATCTATTTTCCCAACTGATGAAGATGTACAATCCCCTTCTCATGTGTTTCGAGTTAATGATTTTATTTTCTTATGGGGGAAAAAAAAGATGCATTGCAACTAATTAATTTCGTTTCATTTGTGATACATAAATCTTAAATCATTGCCGCATTTTGAACAATTTTGGAGTTCAAAAGATGATTAAGAATTTGAGATAATTGTTCTTTGGTTTCTTGTTTTGAGAAGAGATAACAAAAGCTAAATTTATACATGACTGTTGCTAGACTCATAAACCTAATGAACTTTCAAGATAGAATCTGTAACACCCCGGATATATGGTTAAAGTGCGGCTTAAAATGATTGAAATGACTACTTATATCACCAAGGTACACCTTCTTTTATGGTAGCTCATCCGTTGGGAACTCCTCAGTTAAACGTGCTTGGCTGGGAAAACTTTCGATAAGCCTATGGCATGAAGTTGGGTCTTGTAAAGCCCTTCCTTGGGCAAAAACAAGTTTATGATTATGCTCAATAGGAAGAGTAGTTGATTTTGTACCTAGTAATCCACATTCATCCACTATGTATAAAGCACACTATCTCGTTGCTTCCACATTCACCTCGCATCACCTCAATGTCCAATAAAATATTTTAAGGGGCCTAAGTCCTTAATACCGAAACATCTATCTAGATAAGTCGATGTTGAATTTTTGACAATCATGCACATTATTTATTGGTGACTAAAATTACCTTGATGTTCAATAGGGAATAGCAACAAAGCTTAGATGAAAACTTTGCAAACCATTGCCTAGGCGATTGCTTCAATTCTTAAAGAGAATTTCTTAGTCTACAAACTTTGTTAGGTGTGCAGGCTTTATAACCTGGTGATAAATTTTTGTAAATCTCTTCATAAAGATTTTCATGCAAAAATGCATTATTTTCATCTAATTGATTCAGTCCCCAATCGTTAGCTACAGTAACAATCTTGAAACAACAAACACTTGTCATTATTTTTGCACTGGTGCAAAAATTGGATTATAATCAATATCTTATTCTTGATGGTCTCCACAAATAATCAATTTAATCTTGTATCTTTGAATAAACCTATGTGCATTGTATTTCATAGTTTTCACTCAATAGACCCACTTACCTTCGATAGTTTTGCAAGAAGATTAACAATATTTCAAGTGCCTGTTTTATGTAAGGCATGTACCTCTTAGTTCATTGCATCGCGCCACCTATTGTATTTGATTGCTTCATGAAAGAATCTAGGCTCATCAACTTTCACAATGTCTGTAAAAAATTACACACAAAGAAGAAAATTGTAGACAATTTACACAATTATGTAAATGATAAGGAATGGATCTGGAGGCTCCTTTTGGGTAGGTGAAGAAGCAAGGAAGAATTTCTTGACACTTGTATTCTAGTAAATACAATCATTTGAGTGCCTGAAACAATAGATTGATTTTGAGGACCATTAATTAGACTCTTCTATGCCCGCGCATGCAGAGACGAGGAAGGACCAGCGTCTTCGATTGATGTTCCAAGCTATTAAAAAGATAAACTTTTATCCTATATTCTTAATTGTGCGAGATACAAAGAAAAAAAATAGGTAAGATTCCCCTTCTTAACATTCGTCCCTCGGGCGATGATTCGCAAAACTGTAAATTTTAATGTAACATAATTTATTTTTTCTTTAATTTCAAATAAACCAATTATTCTCACAAATTACAATGATAAATATATTTATCTAAATCTCTTTCAATCATGTTCTCTCTGTCTTTCTAAATGGATTGAGTATAAAGTATAACAATAATTATTATATTCAAAGAGTTCCATTACTTTCACAAAGCAACTAAATTCATGTATATTTTTTCAATTATTCAAAGTTAAATTACAAATTTTATGCATAAAATAACGACAAAACAACAATAAATAAAAACATAAAAAGCCAATAAGTAAAAATGTTCATACATATAGTCTTAAAAAAATGTCCATACATATTTCTTTATAGCTTTTATTTATTCCTAGGATGCTCCATAATTAACTTTACCACAAACTATTCATATAATATTATTCATTTGTATGAAACTTGGCAATTGGCACAAGGAAAATTACATACACTAGAATCCAATAACATGACTTTAGAGACCCTAACACTATTATCTTAATGTACCATGCATGAGGATGCTTTTGACCACCTACCCTCCATGAAGACTTTACTTATCCATCAAGTTTATAATTTGATTTCATTATGAAATGTGCATGCTTTTATCAAGATTTGATATGATATTTTTCCATTAAAAAAAAAAGATTTGATATGATATTTGATGTATTATGAAGAAAAAAAGGAATCATATTCCCATAAAAACTACTCTTTCATTCTGTATTAATTGTTATAATTTTGACTTTCACGATCTTGAATATTATTCTTTGATGGGTGATTTCTTACATAACATGTTATTAACAATTGCAATATTATACTTTTATGATATTATTTTTCGTTACGAATCTAATAATGATAATTTTGTATAGCAATTCATTCTATATATTAAAAATTTTATAGTAAAAAATTTTAAAATTTAATTATACGATTACTAAAACGACGATAAATATGGAATAGTGGGAGAATTTACCAATAGTGCTAAAGTAGTGCCAAAATAAATAAAAGGGGCCACAGAAAATAAGGAACAAAATATTCCCCATATCCTATCCCATTTAGCCACGTGGCAAATATTAGAGAATAAAAATTGTGGGCTAATGATGCTCCACAAAATGATAATGATATTAATACACAACAGTTGTACTGTGGGATACTATAGCCCCATTATTCCTCCTTGCAAATTTCCACTTATCTCCCTTCTTATTATTCACTTGCTTCTCCTAAATGCTATGGAAATCTGAAAATCTCTCTCTCTCTCTCTTCTCTTTTGACATCATCACCATTAAAAACCTCCCAACCCACTCTCCCCCAAAAGAACAAAACCCTAATTTCTCAACTAGTGAGATTCATGTGAATGTATAGGTCAATCCCCCCAATTCAAAAACCCTCCTATCATCTCCACAAACCCTAGATCTGATTGGTGTCCCAAATAGTATTAAGTTCAAAATGCTAAAAATGGGGATTTTCTCTCAGTGGGTTGTTTCCTCTCTACTGTTGCTGCTGCTGTTCTCTGCTACCCAGTTCAATTCCCACCAATTTAAACTTGCCCATGTAAGTTTCTCACTGACCCAGTTGTAAATTTGACATCTTTTTATCTGGGTCACTCTCAGAATTGATGATTTTGGACTGTTTTTGCCAGGCAAGTGGGTTGTGTTCATCAGGGAATGGGACAGATGCAGAAGTTGGGATGAAATTGTACCCTTTGATTGATGATGAGAAAGTGAAGAAGATGATGGTGATGAATGAAACAAGAAGGAAACTTGGGAGCTTTCAGATTTGTGCACCATGCACTTGCTGTGGAGCAAAAGGTGTTTGTTTGCCTTCTCCTTGTTGTTATGCCATCAATTGCAACATACCAAACAGGCCCTTTGGTTTCTGCTCCTTTACCCCAAGAACATGTAATTGCTTTGGATGCCATCTTTGAGTGGGGCAAAAAAAGAAAAAATAAAAGAGAATTATAATTCAGTAGTAAGAATAGGAAAGAATTTCTGTTCTTACCCTCATTTCATTTCATCTCATCTTTTTTTCTCTTTTGTTCTTATGAGTTTTAATTTATGTTATTATCATTGTTAATTTAATTGGGGACAGCTATTTCCAGGTAAGGTTTTGCTATTTAATTATTTAAATGTGATTGATGTCTTCTTGTCCCATCATCTCCTTGGGAGTTGGGATTTGCAAAGGGGAAAAAAAAGAAAAAAAAAGGGAAAAAAATGTTTCTGGAAGTAGCAAAAGTTTGCCTGGAAAAAGCAGTGCCCCAATGGTTTAGTCCAGATTGGAGGGTCAATTAAGTTTAAGGTGCATAATTAATCTTATGTTATATGTTTAGTACTATTAGTAGTTTAATTAAGGTGCATAGTGAGTGGAAGTTTGTGATTATGCTATTGAGGATACTCTATACATTTATATAAGTATTAGTAGTATTTGTTTTTCCATTATATTAATGCAAAATCTTTGTTAATTGCTTGATGAAACATTTGTAATAATAAGGTTGTTGGTTCAATTGATGTCTCTCTTTTCTTCATATGGCTTGATGTTCAATTTCTTTGCATTGCCTTAGCTTAGAAGACTACTATCATTTTAAGATCTTGTCTATAGAAATGGATGTCAAGTTTTTGGTTGAGATGGTATCGAGTTTATGCGAAATGACTTGGTTGTTATAGGTTTCCTATTATATGACTATTGGCTTAAGTGCTTAAATAGTTTCATTCAAGACAAGCTTGTCTTATTGGGTTGAGTTAAGGTGGGACATTAATCATGTTATATCCCTTTGAAATTTCCTAGTGGGGTACTTGAACGTTTGCAAAAGATTAAGGAACAAAAGTAACAGTATTAGGCAATGAAAGCATTCTCCTTTAATTTTGATACGAACTTTTCAGCCTATTTTGGAGTTTGGTCCTGTTCTTTTCTGGCGTAGATGAGTTAGGCCCTGTTTTTTTTTTTTGGTTGGCAAACTGCGGTACCACAGCCTACCGCAGTTTGTCACACCACAAAATATCATTCTACCAACAATTCACCACAACTCACTACAAATTACTTTTTTACAATTACTAATAACCTGCCACAATTACACCACAATCTGCCACAATTTCACCATACCATACTGCGCCATACTGCAGAATACTGCATAAAAGAACACGACCTTAGTTGGTAAGTAATGTATGTTAGTTAAGATGATAAAAGTAGGTAAGGTTAAAATATATATTGTATTTTGTTCTTTCTATGAAGAGGTAAGGAAGGCATATGATACAAGAGTAGTGTAAGTAAAGTTGTAAAGCTAGTAGGTAAATGTTGTGTAGGTTAAACTTAACCTACATCCCGAAAGAACATGCTTTGAATAATCGAAAAAATAAACATTTTATTTCATTTTTCAATGATACCCCTTGAAATTTCCTCGGGTAGGAATGGGAGAAAGTTTTCCAAAGGGCAAAGGCGCAGCTGGTAGAATCTTGGGAAATATTTTTTCTAAAAAAAACTCTCTATATCATGCAGGAAAAACTTCATTGAATTTAACATCGAAATTTTATCGTCCACGAAATATCAAACATAAGAAAGTTTGTTAACTAACTTTTCTCGAAATAATAATCTAGCCAAACATACTACACGAAAACTCCTTTCAATATTCCACCAAACGTGCCCTTGCATGGAATTTCTACACAGCTGGTCAACCAAACCAGCAGGTCCAGCACAAAGGCATTCACACCGAGCTTCTCTTTGAGTTGTCTTGTGGGTCTTCTTGTTATTACTGACGAAATTTGTTTGATCCGAATATCCAAATTTGTTCGACCTAAAAGAAACTAGGTTTTGTCCAAGCTTGATTTGACATTGAACCAAATTGACCAAATATTCAGACAAAATATTTTTCCATTTTCCTTTGTTCGAACTTGAATTTAGTTCCGTCTGAATTGTCTGATCTGGTTTGACCCGAAATAAAACCGGGGTATGAACATCGATTTCTTGTCTGAATTTGACTGATCCAAGTTAACCCAGCCTCAAATTTTTGCCAACACTACTTCTTGCGTTACGTCTAGAGAGAGAAAGCTAGAGAGAGAGAGAGACACAAGATGTGTTTGTTTTGGTGGATATGCATAAAAACAGGGCATAGGGGGGTGCCTTAAATTAAATTTGGGGAGGGGATTGGGGGGAAGGAGTAGATGGTGGTGTTATTGCATAGCTAACTATATGAGGAGGGCAACCAAGGACAACCCCACATCTCTAATATTGTAATTGTTGAGGTGGGTGGAAGTTGGTTATAGCCATTAAAGCCCTCATATCTCTCTAAACTTTGGCTCCATAACTTAAGAAAGGGCAAAAAAAAAAAAAAAAAAAAGATACACTACTCTACTTGTGTGTGTTACTGGGATTTCTTTATTAAGGTTGGTTGGTGATGGTGTGTATTGTATAGGGTTACACTTGGGGAGTTGCAATGAAAGTTTTATATGTTTGTTGACCTGGGTAACCCACAAGATTCTCACTGCCTAGTTTATTATGTGAGGGTGACTCCCATATACATCATATCTACACTTTTTTTTTTTTTAAAAAAAAAATCTTGTCTTGCCTCCACATTTTGGAATTTCATCTCACCCTCAAACTAAGGGAGTGTTTGGTTAGGAATTTTTTTGGAAAAGTTAATTTTTCCAAGTTGATAGGTTTTTCTGTGTTTGATTGTCCTTTCAGGGAGCTTTTGGAAAGTTGGTCAATTTTTTCAAGTTGATAATTTTTTTTATGTTTAGTTCTCCATAATATATAGAAAAGTTTTAATGCGAGACTCATTATTTCACTCATAACTCCAGTAAACAGTTTCCCAAGGGAGACTAGGAAAAGTCTTTCTTGGGAAAGTTTTTTCTGGGAAACATATTTTTTTTTTGGAAAATTATCAAACACACCATAATAGATAAAAAAATTTTAATTTGTGGCCCAATATTTCACTCACAAGCTTAATAAACAGTTTCACAGGGGTTACAGAAAACATTTCCCGAAAAAGACTTTCTCAATAAACTACCAAATGCACCATTATTTTTTCTTGTTTTCAGGTCTATATAGCCATATTTATCACTGTGGCTTTGGCAAGTTAATGAGTCACAATGTGGCTATCGTATATATATGAAATTTGGGGAGATCCAGATGTAGACAATCTTGTTTTAACAGGATTGTCATTTGTTAGTGTTTTTGGATAGGTTTAGAAGTAAGTTGTCTAGTCTTACCCTCAAAGTGACCAAAATTGAGTTTGTGGGTTGTTATTTTGGTGGGGTTGGGCTATGGCCCTAGGGATATCAGTATCACAAGCCCCAAACTCCCCAAGTAGTTGACTAACCGTATCATATTCAATTCTATAGCCAATCTCTATCTTTTGTAATTATTTTCTAGTCTATTCTAGCAATTAATAATCCAAAAAAGTAGTTGATACTCGAAAAAAAGGGAAAAGAAAAAGGAAGAGATTACCAAAAATTAATGATGCTTGTAAGTTAAGGGCCCGTTCTTTAGAATGTTTGGGCATTTGTATCTGCATTAAGGTAGGGTTGTTCAGAAAATTTAGACGCTGAGCAAAACTGTAAACCGATAAAACTGAACCGTTTAAGCGGTGAACCAATCCTATTTAAATATCTGGGCTCACCGCACCCTAAAACCGGAGGCTAATTGGGGCAATTCCAATTTAGGATAGGGAACTGACGATGCACCATAACTATAAAATAGAAATTTACTTGGCTATTTTCCTTTGTTAATTAGAAAAAAATGTATGAGAATATATAATCGGAATCAAACCATTAAACCCGGTGCACCTACATCCAATGCACCGGGTTATTTGGTTACAGTTTCTGTGTACCGCTTTGAAAAACCGAACCTACACCGAATCAACCCCTAGACACTCCTACATTTAAAGGTGCACTCACCTGCATACCGTTCTTTTGTACGTTAACGCAACTAACCGTAACACAAATTACTGTAATTTACTGCAACATACCGCTAATTACCATTACCTTTTCACTATTTCCACCACAACTTACCGCAACGTAATGCAAATTAATGATATTTGCGCTTACTTGCACTTGACTCTTAGCCCTAAGAGGGCCATAAGTTCCCAAGAGATCTCTATCTAACAAAGTGAGCAGGAAATAACAGAAAATTAATGATATTTGAATGTTAAAGAACCTCTTGTTCTTTAGATCATTCGGGCAATTGCGTTTGCAGTAACTTACACTTGACTCTTCCCGAGATATGTCCTTTATTAAGCATATACGCCGAAACCATGTGTAAACAATATACAAACTATGGATCACATATAAATAAAATTGCAAAGAAAACTTATGTGTGAAACTGTGGGTTTGTTCTCCTATGAAGTCTCTTTTCTGTACAGAAATCACTTGCTAGTTGCCACTGCTCTGAAATCACAGAACAAATGACCTGATAAATTCGAGTTCTTGAATTCTATCCAGTAAAAAATTGGAGGGTGGTTTTCTATCTTTTTACCCTTTGTATGTATGTATGTGTTCGCTAGCGAGCGAGGGGTTTTACTGGCTCTGGGTAAGGATTAGTCCAGCATTCATCTGCTGCTGCTGCTCTATCCCATCGTCGTCTGAAGATCTTGTATTCGTTGTACGACTGTCTTCTCACCTATGGATCGTTATCCAGAAACGACACAGTTACATACACAGTTAATGACCTGATCGAGACCGTAATATTTTGCAATTTATTAGGTGCTCCCGGAGCACGTGCTCCAGATTATACAATTGTTCACTCATATGTATTAGGTTGTTCACTCTGATTATTATGATTGTTCACTTTGATTCACATGATTGTTCACTCGCAAGAATCTGGAGCACATACTCCGGGTGCATGTAATATATATTGATATTTTGAAGTCTAAATGAGGAGCAGATGGTGAAAAGAGGAGTAACTCACTTCAACCCTCTTGTCTAGGATATGAAGTTCATGTTGCTCCTGCTGCAAATGGGACAAACACCAATCAAAATGGTATGTTAGATTGCATTATTTGATATACACAGAATACATGCTTGTTTGATCAAAATGGTATGTTTTTGGCAGTGCTGGCAAAAAAATGGGTTTGGGTGACTCCAATTCGGGTTGATGTTAAGATTTGTACAGGAAATTGATGATCATTACTCTGTTTTTTTGGGGTCAGAGTAAGTGAGACAATCTGGAAAGATGTAAATTCTGCTCAAAATCAGGTTTGCGCAATAGAAATACCATAAATACTGTGTCTGAATTTCGGCCAATGTAAAAATTCAGACCAAAAATTTATGACTATACTCGTTCTTTTTTTTTTGTTTTTGGGATACCTTTTTCTTTCCTGAGGGCTCCCCCAACGTCGGAAGGCCATGATGAACAACATATTCTGCATCAACGACACCAATGTTTCTGGTGCGGTCACCCTAACATCAATAACAGACACATACAGTAAAAAAATGATCAGTAGAGAACATATGATGCAGAATACAAGCAGGAGAAGGATGATTTAGATACCTGAGCACAGTAGCCTAGCTGAATACCGAGACCCCAAGCGTGAATCAAGTCATTCTGTCCAAAGCATTTTAACCCAAAACCCGGTTTTACATGTGTTAATCTTGGCAGATTTCATCCATGATCATCATGCAGACGAAAAGAAAAGTATGAATTTAAAAGGCGACATATATACCTGTATCATGTACCATACACATCGCCAAGCTGGTCGCGAAAACACAGGAGCCATGACTTCTATCCATCTGCATTGCATCCACAGATCATATATTGGTCACCAACTTTTCTTTTTTTGATTTTTAAAACTAGGTAAGCGATGTAGATCGAGAGTGCAAAGTAGCTGACAATCATTACCCAGTGCAAGGAGGAGTTGTGCTGTTCTCATCGCACTCGCCAGGCTTGTATGTTCTCCTGGAAAACCCCAGAAAACAGCTTTAACGCGAGGTTTAGGAGCGGAAAAACTACAAAAAGATTAGCTGTTGAATTGAAACGATGTAAGCGAAACCTGTGCACATCTCCTCTTCTTCCACGCGCTGTAATCTGGTGATGCACCTCTGACTTGTTGCCATCCAGTGCCGGCTGTGATATTTCTAAACCCTCCTTCTTTATTATCGATATGTACCTGTGTAGATCAACATATAATCAATGGAGCTTCACTTCTAAGATGAGCCCGCGTCAAGAATAGATAGAAGACGATGCTGTCAAGTGTAAATGAGCAGGGGATTACACACCGTAAAGGATCAAAGTTTTCAACTCCAAGATCTTCGTCCCACAGGAACACGTACTCGTAGCCAGCAACAATATCTGGGTGCAAAAACCGCTTAGCAAACCACCTACATCAGCACCGATTATCAGGGAAACCGGAAAGTCTCACTTGAATGAAATGCATTAGCCCTTAGATTAGACGGTGCTAATTTATACCATTTAGTTTGATTGATGGCGGAGACATGAACAACCTGATCATTCCATCCAAATACCTTCCATTCATCCACGATCCCGTCATAATGGAACAACATTACATTGAACCCACATGGCATAAACTGCGATGATCACAGCGAGAAGGTAAAATTATTAGGCAGACTCCTGGGTCTATTTTGATAGGTAATCCAACATACATGAATTTTTTTTATAAACCTTTATAACAAGGGCAAGCAGGTCCACCTGCTAGGGCCCCCATCACAGGGTTAACTATCAGTAAATTTTACAGGGCGGGCAAAAAATACCAAACTGTCCATGACAAACATGACTCATTAACCTTACAATTTCCACGCAAAGGAAGTATCTTCATTTGTGTAACTTCAAATTGACATGCCTCTTTGGTGATTTTTTTTTTATATGTATATGTTCCACAAATCTCCCCTATTTTCATTTGTGTAACTTCAAGAAAAGTACGTCTAGATTTACCTAGGTAGGTAAATTACTGATACAAATCTCCCGTATTTTCATATGTATCAGTTTCCATAGGTAGGTAGGTAGATTTACCTAGGTAGGTAGCTTAAAACAAATACAGTAATATGGAAACTGATACATATGGACAAGCCAGTAAAAATCATACTGATTTTACAGACAGTTTACCTTAGAAACCATTGCATCCACCAGCCGTTTTTGCTTGATTCCAACGGCCATTGCCAATAAACTTAGTGACGAGTTGCTCTTCTGCTCACATTTATTTGCACCAACAGTAAGCGACGATGTCTACTTGTATTATTCGTCTGTAAGAGTGACAAAGTATACTGACGAACAGATTTACCTTTGGTAGGCCCCATAGGGGTCTCATTTCAAAGCTCGAACGCTGTGAAACAATGCCTCTGGGTAATGGGTCACTTCCTCGAGGTCTACACAGATTCTAAAACACAAAACAAACATAAGACGAAAAGACATAATCTAGGGAAGTTTGAATGCACCCTTGTGTTTTGAAAGTGCAGATGGACCAACAAACCTCACAGCTATTGCCCATCATCGAGTTAAGTTGTGGGATCTTCTGCGTAGCGAAAGAGATTATTGGAACATGCATAGAATAGCATCAAAACACAGTGAAACTGAAGCAGAATACTGTCAGAAATCAGTAACCAGAGCATACCTGTCTATAGGATGGAATGATGAATGCATTTGCCACCCAGTAAACTAGGATAATGCATGAAACTGTTTGAAGAGTGCGGCAAAGAAGTGATCTTCGAATCTTCGTATCAGAAAACGCTACAATCTGTCGCAGAAAATATCAGAGAATTATGTACACTGTCATGGTTTAGTTGAGATGGAAATCTGCTTCAAATGTTTTCCCTCTGAGAAAGGGGAGGATAATGTGTTTTTCAACAAGGGTGAAAATCTGATAACACCACCACGCAGACCTAGCAGAATTTGACCCAACCAAAAATAGACGTGAACCCGCCCAAAAGTTTAGGGTTTTGAACATGATTTCCAAACCCAAAATATAAATAAACCCAAAACCGACCCCTACTGAACCCAACTCGAAACCGACCTGCCCGCCCGTATCGAAAGTAAACAAGCAATAAGGAAATAAACTTTAGAGAGCACCTTCATATGTCATACTCCCTCCATTCCTGAATACCTATCATTTTTTACTTTCAATGGTTTCAGTGCAAGGCTTTAACTATCATTTTCTAACAATATATTTCTGAAAAAAAATTATAAAGTTGTATGTTTCTGAAAGTATTTTTCACTATAAATCTAATGACAGTAGTTTCACTTGATATATCATTACATATGTTAAGAAATTTACAAATTTGATCGCACAATTCCCACGATGACAAATATTTTAGGAATTGAGATGGTAACAATGAAGTTTTCTGATCAAAATGATCAAAAACAACAAAATAGTTTTCCCATATCCACACTGTGAAAAGCACATACTCAATGAAGAAATGACTCCAAAACAAAGCCCTAATCAGTAATCGTGCTGAAGTGACTCCAGAATTACATGAATTAGCACTAAGCAAGTAATCACTTTGAGACTAAGCTTCATGCTTGCCCTTCACACACCTCACTAAACAATGAAGGATATCATAAAAGTTATAGTTCCTTCTTTTAGTATGATCACACACACAACTGGACCCAACAAACAGGATTAAATAACAGCCACAAACAGACCCAAAAATCCACAGGTGTATAATATAAAATAGATTAAACTATTCAAAACTGGGCCCTAGCAGAAATAGAATGAATAAATAACAGGCAAAAAAAAAATTACACCAGCAGCAGTAAATTAACCCAAAGATAACCTAAATTTTGACATTTCCAGAATAACCAGTACACTTCCTCAATAGAAAAATTGGCCATGATGAGAATAGGGAGAGAATTTCACTTACATTTTTGGCAACCATGCTTGCCCACAATTTTCTGGGCAAAGATTCAATCTTTATCCCTCAGAAGATCCTGAAAAATCCCAGAAATCATATGATCATCAAAATCAAATTAAGATCAAAATCAAATCAGTAAAGGCTTAAAACTTGACACCCACCTGCTAATTTTTGTAGCAGACACAAACACACACACTGAGAGAGAAGAAGGACGAAGATGAAGATGAAAAACGAAGGGGTTTTATGGAGTAATTGAATGGATTAATTAATGGGGTATGGTGAATGATAACGCATTGAATTATGGAGATTAGGAGGAGGATTAATGATTATGAAGATGGTTTAAGAAAATGAATGGGAGCGAAGAACACGGAGCACGATCTTTGGGAAACATTTACAGAAGAAAAAACAGGGGAGAAGAAGGCAGAATCCGACCTGCGTACAAATTGTTTGATGGTTGGTTGGTTTGTTTATGGTTAACAGTGTAACCACACCACAAGAATTATCACTCAGATCAGAAAATTCAGCTTTTTTAAGCATCAACTTTTTTTTTTCAGATTAAAATCATGGGACTTTATATTTCGAGAAAAAAAATGAGGGCGGTTATTAGTAATAGGGGAAAGAAAAATTAGAGATAGTTATCCAGCTAAGATGTTTTGGTACCATCCTGAATAATGTTATCGGGATGATTATCTACCAAAAAAGCAAATTTTGGTCGATGTCTTGGATTTTATGTATTGGACCCACAAATTCTAGTACTTGATAAAGTTTTTTATTTTTATTTTCTTTTTGCCTGAAATGAGCCATGTCCGTTTTCATGAAGTGGGTGGGATTCGGCAAAAGTTGATTTCGGGTTTATTTATATTTCAGGTATGGAAATTTCGGACCTATTCTTAAATTTTCGGGTGAGTTTGGATCGACTTTCGAATCGGGTCAAATTCTATCTGTCCTGTTCATAAGGGGGACAAAACACAGCAAGAATTATGATGTTTAACCGTTGCTGAATTTTAGTCAACTGATTTACATGCATTTAAATGGGGATTGATATAAACTTAAGAGAGGGCCCCTTGTAAAATTATTAATGATTTGTTTGCGAATATTAGACCATTTAATTTTATTTAGGTTGTCAATATGTATTTTGTGCAAAAACATTAGTAATATTTATATATAGTATATATAGTAATATTCATTATCCTTTGATATTAGGTGGACCTCATCATTAGTATAAAAGAACATACATTATCTCTCAAAATAACTCACTTATAATGTTTACAACAACAAGCCCTAATATAGTCCTGTTAATACAAGGTTTGAAGAGATTCAAATGTAGACAATCTTCTCCCCATTCATAAATATGAATCCAAAAATATGCATGAAGAGGAAATATATATACTCCATCCTTTTCATTTTTTCTATCACTTTACAATCCTAATAATACATTAATTACTAATTTATCAAATTAAATTTATTAATTACATGTTTTTCTTCATTTTTATTTTTTTATATATTCACCATTTCTACCTTTCCAAAGAAGTAAATTAATGTGTAGTTGATTTTTTTTTGGTTTTATAAATTGTATCTGAAAATAAACTAGAAGATTACATAAAAGATTAATAATAATATTTTTCACTATAAAAATATAATAATTGTTGTTTCACTTTTGTATGATAGATATTTATATATATTGGAAAATTAATAATTAAAGTTTTTAAAGTATAATTACACGAGGAGGAAATATATTGTTTCATGTTATAGATATTATATGTAACAAAAAAAAATTAAAGAACAAATAAGTACTCCTATATATTTTCATGTATAGGATTTTTTGGGTCCATAGGAGTAGTGCTGACAAAAATTCGGGCTGGGTCAGACAAATTCAGACAATGTCAAATTTTGGATTAGAAATTCATGTCCATACCCAGTTTTATTTCAAGTCAGAAAATTCGGACGGAATTAAATTCACGTCGAAATCAAGTTCGAGAGAAATTTTATGTCCGAATATTCAGTCAATTCGGTAAGTATCAAAATTTGGACAAAAAATTTATAACTAGGCCCAATTTTTTTGGATCGGACAATTCAAATATTCCAAATCGAACAAAATGTTGTCAACTACACATAGAAGGTTCCTGAGAAGCTCATAAGTCATGGTCGATTCAATGATATGGGAGAGACCATTCCTTTGTTTAAACCAAACTAGTGGAACTGTGGGAAGACAGAGAAAAAGCTTTGCTAAAGTGATGTTGGTGTATTAGTATATATCGTGACGTGCACCACATTAAGAACCCAAGTTAGCCCCACACTTTCTATATGATAAGTTATGATAGTTAGATTTGAATAAGTTATTTGCAAGTTAAGATATTTAGGTTTAAATAAATTAGGATAAGTTAGGATAAATTATGATGTTTTTTTAGGTAATTGTGTTTTTAGAGTGAATATTTTTTTGAGGAATTGTGTTAGATTGGGATAAGTTAGATAAGTTAGGAGAGTTAAAACTAACTTAACAAAAGAACAGGGTTGCATGCATGCTAATTATTCAAGATTCAAAAGTTCATCCTTTGCACCCAACAATAAACGTATAGGCATGCATTATATTGGTTGAGATCTCAACTCTTTAACTTCCGTTTTGAAGAGGTTTGGAGGTACTTATCACTTATTAAAGTAGCACCCTAATGAGTACTAGCACTATTTTTTTTCAGAAAAAAATATTAGTAATAGCCCAACACGGTGGGTCTCATATCTTAGGGGAAATGGGGAATATTAATCAAATGAATCTCATATAATGAAATGATAGGAGATGTCAACATCATATACAGCGTTCACACCTTCCATTCAACACACTTTAATTTACATTCTTGTAAATAGGAATGCTCCCCCAAAAATTAAAGGCAAACATCAGTTGACGCCCTAATAACTAATAGGTTTTTTTACCACAAATAATCCGTATCAAGGGGCTTGTGATTGGGAATAATTCAAAGTGACTTTTCGGCCACTAGCAGTTTTTACTTTTTCATTATTTTCTCATAGCAGTCCAGAATCAATTTCCGACACCAGAAAGCTGACGTGACGATCGAAAAGTATGTTTATTCATACTTCAAAAAGGAAATTTCCAGTCGTCACGTCAGCTTTCCGGTGTCGGAAATTGATTCTAGACTGCTATGAAAAATAGTGAAAAAGTACAAATTGCTAGTGGCCGAAAAGTCACTTTGGATTATTACCAATCACAAGCCCCTTAGTACGGATTATTTGTGGCCAAAAACCCTAACTAATATATTGATCATTTGTTAACTATAACGAAACGTGGGGATTTTTTTTTTTTGCCCCTATTTGGTTGAAAAAAAATTAAAAGGAACTTATGTATGGATCATAAGAGCATCAATGGAGTGTTCTCATGGTTCAATCCAAAGTGGGTTGAGAGTGTTAGTTGGTTTTCTTTGTTGGTTGTTATCATTTCAATTTTTATGACTGTCTTTGTAAGCCCATCCTTTGATTTGAATAAAAGGGTCTCTTGACCGCAAATTATCAAAAAAAAATAGGAGCATCAACATTAGTGATTAAGCAGTTTTCTTTCGGCTCTCAATTTGTGATGTGGAACACTAACTAAACAATCGTTCATCGTTGTATGGTCCATACTACTTATATAAAATGTTATTACAAAATTCATCAATATTTTTTGGAGTTATCAAATTTTTACGAAAATTCACCATATAAAAATTTTATATATTTCAATATATATGATATATCTGTTAGAGTATTTCAAGAGTTTAGAGGCATAAAAGTATAAAGCATAAGCATAGGATCGACCGGGAGGTCAAATAAGAGCTTAACAAAGAAAATGGACTCAACACGGATCGTGTTCAGTATGACACGACCCGTGTTGGCATCCAAAAAGTTTAGAAAGTGTGCTTAGGATCAACACGGACCGTGTTGATGCAACACGGGTCGTGTTGGCTTCAACACGGACGGACCGTGTTGAACCAACACGGGTCGTGTTGAGCACTGACGGGATTGAATTTGTAATCCCTTGAATTATGCCTCGTGGTCAAATCATTTTGAGCATGTTTTGGGATGAGATTTGACTGAGAAATCAGTCTTGATTTCTCATCATTATGAGTCAACCAAATCCCATGGATTATGCTCTATGATTATGGCAAGTTTGACCCTCTTGATGGCTCGAAAGTTCACTATATAAGGTGGATGAATTGCACATTCATCCACACCCTCAATCATCATCTTCTTCTTTTCTAGAGAGTTTCAACACACTCCTAAGGTGTTGAATTGCAGCAACATTCTTGAGAGTTCATGAGAAATCTTGTTACTTTGCTTACAAGAAGTTAGGTTTTACCCTTGAGTCTAATTTTCACGGTCTAGTGAATAAGTCCTAAGGGGAGCCGGTGTAACTGTCGACTCCTAACCACCTAAGTGATCCCCCATCTTCCATGTGACCGTGTATTTCCATCTCATTGTTTTTTCCAACAATCTTAAGACTTATTGTCACCATGGATGATCGAGTTTGAGGGATGAATTTCAAGATCAAGATGCTATGGAATCGAAAGATACGTTTATGTTGCTTTATACAAGTTTTTGTTTATTCAAGTTTATTAACTCTAATTATCGAGATTATTAATCAATGGTAATTTATTTGATTGATGTAGTAAGTTTCTCGATCGGTTGTTGGCAATGATGGTTAATGGTGATACTCAAGAGGTTCAAGGAGTATGATGAGATTGCCTTTTTATCGAGATAAGTTATCTATATTTTAAGTTGACATTTATTTGTTTTTAAGTAGCATAATCCAATTTGATTTGGATTCAAATGAATGATTAATTAGAAACATGTTGAGATTTATTTATATGCCTTGTTAAGTCACCATTTACAAGTTTTTTCAAGAAAGTGGTGTGTTAGGGTATTTTATGAGTACATGTTTCTTTATGCCAAGATGTTAAGTGTGATTTTATTATTTGTCAAGTAAATCACAAAGTGTCATTGATAAGTGAGTTTATGGTTTTTATGACATGTTTTTCCATGGTTAAGTACATATATATGTTGTTATTCATATGAGTTGTTTTGTTATAAAGCATGATGATTGTTTATTAAGTTTATCATGATTATTTATATTTGAGTACATGAGTTTATCATTTTCCTTTTAATTGATGAATATTTAATTTTCAAGTATGTACATGTTCAAGTAAGTATGTCAATCTTTTGGATTCACATGTTTAATTTTATGTACATGAGTAGTGTTATTCTTCGCTAGAGATACAAACATGTTTAAGTTAAGACAATGTTTATTCATGAAAGTTCTTGTATATATGTTTTTAAGATATATATACTTGTGTTGTCTTGTTTAGTATGGTTCATGTCTTGTTAAGCATACATAATATGAATAAAGGTGCAAGTGTTCATGAAATGTAAGAGTTTGACATGGAAATTTATAAGTTGTGAGAATATGGGTTCGTGGTAATTTATTTCAAGATGAATTCATATGATTAATTCTTATTTATTTGATTATGCAAAGAAGGTTTATATGTTTGCTCATATGTCTTAAGTCTTTTGCATGTTTCTCTCAAGTTCAAGTTGATTGTCTAATGTGAGTGCATGTTTATAATGCTTAAAGTTTTGACAAGCATATGTTTATAAGTGCTTGAAAAGTATTCATGATTATATGAATGTTTTATAATTCTTTCTATTAGCACTTATGCAAGTTTGCCTTGATAAAATCTCTTGATTGATCTAAGTTTCAAGTATGCTAGCTAGTATGCATGTCAAGTTATCAATCAATCATGCTATATCCTTCTTTATGTTTGAGGCATGACAGGGGTCAAAAGTAATCATATGATGCTAATTAAGTCCTTGTGTTAACTTTGCTTAAAGTATAATATCAAGTAAACTCATATGATTGTATTGCGTGAATAAGTTGGCCATGACATGTTATTAAGATATGAATAAAGTATTTTGTTCATATGAGTGCAAGTAGAAATGTATATTTCTTATTTGTCATGGTAGTAATTAAAGTTCTCACGCATAATATTGTTTCAATAAGTTTAGCATAGCCAAATAAGAAATAATGTCGGTTCATTTGATTATTATAAGCATAATGGCTATGGGTTTGTCATAAGTAACAATGACACATATTTATTCATAAGTGCAAGCTTCTCATGTTCCATGCTCTTGTTATTATCAAAGATGATTTTGTTGTTAAGTGTTTACTTTGTCATATATGATGTTTCTTCATGAGATAAAGTAAATGTTTATGAGAAGGTTCATACTTTGTATGGTTTGTGTGCTAATATATGTGACCCTACATATTAAGGCATATGGTTAAGGCTTGTTAAATATATGATTATGTAAGATGTTCGTTGTTTTTTTCCAACAATATCTAGGTAGGTAGACTACTGTGAACAGTATAATTTGCACATTGCTAGGTATACATTACTCATATCAATTATGACTATTTGATAGAAATTGATCATTTCCTCCTTAAAAAAAAAAAGAATAATATGTATACATATCTTAATTATTTAAAAATCTCCATCTTTCCTTTAAAGCTAACTCTTTGTCTTATTCATCGCTATTTTTGGTTTGAATTAGATGATAATGAATTATGAATTTGTGATAGAAACTACTACCCATTAATGGATTATTTCAATAATAAGCAGATCATATATATACGTTGGAACTTAATAAGACAAATATAAATACCATAGTGAGGCTTAATGCAAGAAATATAATCAATATGGATAGACATGGAACTAACATAGGTTATGCTAGTGTCCATAAAGCAAGAAAACGGAGAATAGGTCCAGTATGGACCATGCCAAGCTAACACAACTCATGTTGATCTTGATACAGTCCGTGTCAGACATTAATCATGTGATTTTTGACCCTCTTGGATATCATTTTTGACCCTAATTATGCACAGTTTCATTGAATATCATTTTTTTTGACAAGTTATACACATATTTGATATTATGTTCTCCTCAGTTTGGAAAAAAGTGGCTTATTTCCAATGAGATAGGAAACAAATAAGAACAAAATTGCAGGGAAAAATAAAATTTACTTCACGATCATAAAAAACAAATTTATTTCAAAAATACCATCATAATTAACATGATCATTATTGGAGATGGTAAAATGACTACAAAACCCTAAACCTAAAAAGGTGTGGATCAAACATAATATCCACAACTAATGCTACACAAACTTACATCATCCACAACTAATGCTACAAACCCTAGGCCGGCTTTTGTCAATTCACTTCATAAATATCAGAAATTAAAGATATGATACGTCGAATTGACATCTAAAACCATGCAAAGAGCACCAGGGACTGCATCATATATGAGTCTGTTTGTGCATGCAGTACGTACAACATCAATGGAGACAACTGGCTGGTTGGACGACTCCGATCGCCCTTCCGTAAGCGTTGTTGCATTTGGATTTAGGGGTGACTTTCGGCGAAGAGAGCCGAATGTCCTGCAATATTAGGTCTTGGCATGGATGTGTCGGGCTACAGTCGAATGTCAAAGCCACTTGAGACGCGGATGTCCCACGTATTCCGTTGTATGTTACGTCGACAATCTTTATTCCTGATGCCTGTCACAGAGTAAGTTTTCTGTAAGATTGTCTCATTATGATTTTATCATGAGACTCACATGAGTTTGTAGTGATTTTGAGCGACTATGGTGATTAAAGACATCAAACAATAAAGTATTAGTCACAATCGTGTTAAAAAATCATTTGAGTCATGCAAAATGATAAACACGTCAACATGGTTAAACATTTCACTTGAATCACTAAAAAAGGTAAATGTAATTATATTTAAATGATTATAAAGGTATGTTTCGTTACTTTGAGGGTTACTATGAACAATTTAAAAATAATTATTTGTTTATATTCTTTCCATAAATATAAAATTATGCATAAAATGTATATTTTCTATTATGATTGATAAAATTACGCTATTATTATATTTTTTTGACATAGCTAATAAATACTATACTCACATAGTTGATAAATATAAATAATTATTGAAGAAAATATTATTAAGGGTTACGAAAATGTGAAATTTGGACAATTTAAGATGGTTATTGACCATCTTCACACTCAAGATGTATATCATGATCCATCAGTCATATTATTATGATCACTTAGGACACCCCAAAAGGGATCCGTCTCATAACCTAATCTTAAGTGAGATGGTTTCACACTAAAATTTGCACCCGCTAAACAAGCACAATGATAGAAGGGTTATAAGCTTATGAAAATGATGCTTCATATGAAAAATTATCAATATAATTGAATTGGATTGGTTTTATATATACTATGGTCTTATATGAGAATAATATAAATATGTTCCAGGGTTTGACATAAAAAATGTGTAAAATTGGACATACATACCTGGCCTCCAGGGCAACCACCCTGTGGGCAGTAATTCTGATCAATGATAATGGGGTTCATAACATTGTTCATTTGGGCATCCATAAATTTAACAGTTTGCACTATTCCTTGGGTTGGTTTTGCCCATGTCTTTATCCTCAACCCGTTTGTTGTACCCGTGAATTCTACAGATTTTACTGTCACATTTTTCACCACTGCACCACGATCCAACCCTAAGCTCCCTATGCTGCAATACAATTCATCCAAACGTTATCATCATAATTTTTTGCATACACTAAAGTCCATGCAATCATGCAATGCAACCCAGCTATATCATTTTCTTTATGATTTCTTACACTATTTTTTTAATCGTAAGAATTAATTATCAATTATAAAAAGATTCGGATGCATTGGCTGCATCAATAAGCACAAGTGATATTCTAATCGAAACAACTCCTTCTATTAAACTCATTTTAAACGTTTTCTTTAAATATAAAAATAATGGATAAAAATATAAGTTAAAATGATAGGACAAGACACTTAAAATGTGATGGTATAGTTATAACATTCATATCATTTAATTTCGATATGGAAATGGTGATAATGCAAGTCTTGACCCAAAATACTCAAGTGTTTAAGGCCATCTGCAATGGGGAGTTTAAATTCAACTCACTGCTGAGATGACATGAGATGATAATGAAATGAAGTTGTGTAGGACATTTCAGTGATGAGAATGAAATTCGTCTCATATTTTTTCCTCTCTCTCCTCATCCACAACATTTTTCATCAATATAACCAAATTAATTATACGAAAATGATAAACATCTTAAGTATAATTATATTATTAAGTATATGATCCACCTACTTTTTTAATTAATATAAGTCAAACTCATGCTCACCATTGGAAAACTAGCTAAATAAAGAGATAAATTTCGACTCTTTTTATATGGGTTCACAGAACTAAACAAACTCAAACTCACTACTGCGGGTGCTCTAATTACCATTAAGCAAATTGGTACTATTTTATTTAATAGTAAGAGTTAATTATCAATTATAAGAAGCTCCATATGCATATAGGAACTGCGTCAATGAGTACAAATGATACCATAATCGATTTAACCTCTTATGTCCAGTTTGTTTTAAACGTTTTTTTTTTTTTGAAGGAGTAAGTAGAGAAGTTGTAGAGCTAACCTTATACCGTGGCCTGGTCCACAATGTACGTGTTCAACCCAGACACCCTGGTTATCAGGACCAATGGAGATGCAATCATCCCCCGTCTGAATGTTAGAATTAGTGATAATAATATCTGTGGATCGTTCCATATGAATGCCATCAGTGTTAGGACTGTTGCCATCGGCTGATACAGTCAGTCCTTGTATACGAACGTGATGGCATGCGTTGAGTGTCATGTGAAACATCTGGCTGTTTATCGATGTCAAACCGTCTACTATTACGTGCCTCGAGTTGTCAAAGCTTATTGACTGCAATTTAACAATAAAAAAAAAACACAGTTATTTAATCGAATTGTATGGATACTTACGATATCATACATAGTACAGTTGGTAAGATGTGGAGAGTGTTGAAATTGTGAAAAATACAGTAAAGTGTGGAACGATATTATTATAAAATGTCTCTAACAACAATTATGTTTTTGTATGATCCGAAACTTGTTGGAGGTAGGATGAGTAAAATGAGTATAATAGTTATTAGAACAGTTAAATTCATACATATTTTTTGACAATTAAATTGGAACAGGTGACAGGTGTTGTATTATTATTGGTTGACTAAATACTGTGCTGGAAAAATGACAATTATTACTTGAAATTAATTAAAAAAGGAAATGGATGCTACGAGCATGTGAGATTGGTGGGCTAATAGTAAAATGGTAGAAATTGATAAGTAAATTATTAAAACTCATCCAAAATTACTAAAAGTTCCTAAGAATTTCAAAAAATTATTAAAATTTACTAACATTTACAAAAACTTATTTATCTTACCTTACATACGTTACCCATTAATCTTACATACCCTTAGATTACCATTTTATGGGAAACAAGATAAAATATTATTTTCTTACTTGTTAAGAAAATTTTATTACCAAGAAAAGAGCAATGTTCAAAGGATAAAAATTACATCAAAATAACTCGTGAATTTCAGTAACATCACATATAGCAAATCTACTTAATCAGGTAAAAAATCAAAAGAAATGACGATTTTCCAACATATACCAAAAACGAAATCAAACAAGAAATGGCAAGTTAATTATTCGATTCTTCTCTTGTACCCAATTAGTAAACTCTCATTTACTACTCATTATTGTATTAACACATACATACATACATACATACATACATACATACATACATACAAACAAACAAACATACATACCTGAGCTCCTCTAGGGCATCGTTGATGAGCAAGACATACATACATACATACATACATACATACATACATACATACATACATACATACATACATACCTGAGCTCCTCTAGGGCATTGTCGATGAGCAAGCTTGCAATCCCAAAGTGACTTGCCCTTAGCATCTAGGACACCTCCCTTAATATGTAACCCTACAACACCATGAAAAAGTATCCAACTATTCCCCTTTGCCAGCTGCTGATAATCATCAGGCGCCACGATCGTGCCATCGATTCTAAACGCTATCTTCGACGTCTTGCAATGACTACCCTGAAAAGTTACCGGCCTCAACACGTAGTTTCCCTTAGGTACGTAGATTTGCACCTTCCCCAAGGACCCGCATGCAGATTCCCATGCACGTAGAAATGCTTGTGTCGAGTCCGATTTACCGTCACCCTTGGCTCCCAACTCTACCACGTTGAAACTCTTCCATGGGGAGGAAGTAGTACTTGAGGCTAAATGTAAGAGTGAGACCACAAGAAAGAAGGTCATCAATGGAGATTTTTTATTAGCCATGGTGTTTTGAATTTAGGGTTTAGGGTTTAGGGTTTGAGTGAGGAATGGGGAATTGTTGTTGGGGTTTATATATAGTTGAAGGAGATGAGGGGTTAGGGTTTATTTATGGAGAATGAAGTTGGAAAAGGCAAGGATATAGGGCATGCAGTAGTGAATCAATGGTAATAAGTACAGAAATCTTGATTATTGGTGAGAATCAATAATTGTTTTGTATAGAGTTTTGAGATGTATTTGGTAATTTTTGCCAATGACTTTGCCCTTCTAATTAGAGCTTATCAAATTTATATGGGTAACTCTATTTTACCAAAATTTACCAGTTTTTGTTTAAATTTACTAAAATTTATCAAAATTTATCAAAATTAAAAAACTCAAAAAAAATAATTTTGATATATTAACATAAATTTATCAAAAATTATTAAAATTTACTAAAAGTTATCAAAATTTAACTTTTACCTAAACTGAGAGATGAGTTTCCATATGTGTTGCTACTGAGTATACTGAGTAAGAAATCAATTTACGTGATTAATTTAGATAGGAAGGAATTTGGAATTATTTTGTGCAAAATTATTGCGGACTCGCGGGAAAAAAAAAACGATTATGATACTTTCCGCGCGCCCGGCCCAAAATTGAGGCCCACCTCATTTCCAGCTCCAGCCGTCTGTTTTTTCCCCCCAAAAAAATGACAGGAGTAAGATACATTTTAAATAAAATAAAAGAATGATAAGATTGAATTTTGTAACAATATATTACATATAAATTTACATAAAGTTATATTTTTATTAATTATGTTTTGTATTTTGAAAAAATGCATAAAATATGTTGCATGGATGATGTCAATCAATTTGGGGTATAAGTTGTGTTCATTGACGTAGCTAAAGTACCTATTCTTTAGATTGGTATCTCTAACCAATCTAATCAAATCCAATCCAATTCAATCTCATCCAAACCGTACACAATTCGCCAAAAAAAATATTATCTCTAAAAATACAATTCGCCAAAAAAACATCATAACTTATTAAATCCAATTCATCCAAATCTGATTTTAACCAATCCAAAGAACAGGACCTATAGTCAAACCTTCTTATAATTGAAAATTGCTACTTACTATTTAAAAAATTTGTACAAAAAATCTATATAAGAACTAACTTTGGTGAAGGGTAAGACACTTAAGAGGGACAAGACACGTGTCACCATCTTTTTTTTTTTTCTTTGCATTTGATTTGGGTTATTGACCTTGTGAGATGGCCCAAGAATCAAATCGACCATGAAAGATTAGAAGAACAATGAGGTCCCAAATTGTAAAATATATTCAACATCTCACCCGACCCCTTCAAAAATTTCTCCATTGTTCAAAAATTCAAAATTTAAAGAATAGTCACTAATTCAAATATTCACACATTCAACACTGACATATAATCCCGACATCCATAATCGAATATACGTTGCAACACTTACTTACCCGAGACGGCGACGTTATCCGAGGTCGGCCGACGCTCTTCGCGCGGAGGCAGTGTTTAATTTGCACAGATTGTTAGGGTTTGACAACCGGAGGAGAGAGAAATAAAAGACTATATATATGGAGAGTGTACCACAAACGTGAATCAAGAGAACATCCTCATTTGTTCCCTGTCTGACGTGGTACCCCATCTTATATTATTTTAACGTAAAACGATCATATATAAGATATATTGTTATTTGATAATTATATTCGACAATTAGGACAATACAATTCACGATACCAAAGTTACATAAAGACAATCAATGTAGAGTAGAAAACAATAGTACAACAAACGGACAAAAAGCTAGTAGTTATTAAATTTGAACTTTATTAAATATATCAAATATTATGTCAAACGCTATTGTTCAACATAGTCATAATCTTTTAACCATAATCACAATTAAATACAACCGTTTTTAGACGTGGTATATTTTATCGGTTTCACTTGTTCTACAGTCCAAAGTTTTTTTTTTTTTTTTTTACTGCTAAGAGCTAATGTATTAATTAAGCAAGAAATTCTTAATTACTCATTAATTTACCTTGCATTGGTCCGAAACATACATGATGATAGATGTAGAAATGCACAATGCAATCCCAACACTATTAATTACTCCACCTGTTATATATTAATTGTTATATGTTCAACTGTTACAGTCTCTGATTTTACTCTTTGATTGATAATTTTTTATATAATATTATATTAACAATTGTAATATTATACTTGTATGATAATATTTTTTGCCACGAATCTAATACAAAACAGATCGTTGTATATTTTCAGTAATTTATGATCAACATTTTTAATTTTTGACTATATAATTTTCAAAGACGACAATTAATACAAAACAGATGAGTATTTATTTGTATTTACATAATTACATGTATATTATCCTGGGGGCTTCAATACAAATGAACTTTTCTTATTATTTATCGAAAATTTCGAATCCAATGGTACAATTTGAATATCACATACATTTTTCTTGACATTTGCAAAGAGCAAGAATATAATAAAAACTAAAACATGAAAAGTGATACACAATTCCATCTTGTTTATGAAGTTTAAAATGAACATAATCTGGATAAGAATTTTCTGTTTGTCTTTCGATTTAACGGTAGGATTCACTGTGTCGATTTTTGGTACAAATTCGAATTTAAGTAGGCATTCATATCATATCAGTGCATTGTCTGTAGTACTGCAAAATATGCAATTAAAATCGGTAGTGATGCCATCATTCCGAATATCACCCTGCAAAAATTAAAACATATATAGCTTAGCAGACAACAAAAATTATATTCCTCAAATTAAATCTCCAACATTCAGAATATTATTTCTCTCTGAATTGTTACACCAACATCTAATCCCAAAAAAGAAAATTCTAACTTCACATGAGGAATATTTTTTCTTTTTTGCAACCCTAATGAGTAATAATAAAGGTTTGGAATATTTTCTGTTATGATATAGGATTAAGTTATTACTTATATTTTAAGTAGCCGATAAATTCTATAGTCGATCTTAATGTTGAGAAATATGTGTAATTATTAAAGAAATAAGTGTAATTATCATATACGCACCTATATATATGATAGAATACTTAACCATCTTGCGTCAAAATATTTATCATTTTACATATAGAAATTAAGACTTACGCAGTACTAAGTACATCTGCATGCAGTCCGTATTCCTTTGCATATATGAAGGACGTAATGGATTGCGGCAAGGCTGCCTACAAAATCAAAATCAAAATTTTTTAAAAATAATTCAAAAAAAAATGCTATTATGGAATGAAGTATTCTATTATCAGGGATTCTTAACAATGTTTAACTTGTATCATAACCAAGTTAATTAATAGAAATTTAATTAATTATCGGTCGTGTTAACAGAAGCTTGTGAGGTTGATATATATACGTACCTGGATGATGGCTACTCGTAGTACGTCGCCATGCAAACCCACAAGAATGGAGCCTATAGCCATGGCGGCCGGACCAGCGACGAACCTCAACACCATCCCAAATATGGTTAGGCTTGGTCCGCATGCTATTAGCTTCTCTTGCAATGCCATGAACATCCCTTCAATACCCAAAAAAAGGAAACAAAATTATGTCTCAATACTCTTAGTTTTTAATTAAGATATTGAAAAAAAACATTCTTTTTTCATTCTAGCTAGCTTTCTAGCTAATATTATTTTGGAAAATGATAAATGTCTTGTGAAAGACACATATTATGTGTTTTGTGATTATAAAAAACCAATATATCTATAACTTAAATTAGAAAAAAGTGACATGATTGACTTCTATAATTATAATAATATATATAAATTGTATAAAATCACACTTTTATCTATATTTTTTAAAATTTACAAAAAGGCGTCAAAAATATGCCCAACGGATGGGGTTCATTCGTTAGGATGTCAATTTTAATTGTTGGCGTAGCCAACATATTCCAAGCTTCTTATAATTGATAATTAATAGTATCTATCAAAAGATTTTAGATTAAAAATGATAATAAGTATTAGTTTTACAGAACTGAAGACACTTAAGTAGTGTCTTGGGGCAAGACACGTATCATCACTCATTTTTTTTTTTATTCCCCAATCGATCAAAATCTGGAGGGTTCAAGACAGTAGCAAATTCACCAAATTAGCAAAAAGATGAAAAAGAAATCTAAGAGCTTAAATTATGCAAATTATACTGTACAGCATAATCGATCTATATAAGTCCGATCCACCGCAGTATTATAGTAAACCACTTTTTTATATAATGAATTTGTATAGAAAATTGATAAATTTAAAAAATTAAATATCGATGAAGCAATATGTAGCAAGACATAATTTGAACTTTCTAGCAAGGGTGCTACTTAGAGTTTGAAACTTCGAATTCAACTCTTACAAATGAAGAGAATGTGTTACGTAAAAGGTCTAACACTTTATAAATTTAATAATTAATAGTAGCAGCTTAATTGACTTTGATAAATTAAGGCCTAAATATATTTTTTTTCAAAAAAAAAAAAAAAACTTAGCTTACCCATACTAAACATGGCGGTGCCAGTTCCAGCTTTTGACATGAGTAGAACAGATCCATCAATGATACTTGGCATCTTAATGTGAAACCTACGTAATTTTGCATCATCAATTAATCACACATTAGATGAAATAGAAAGTACGTAAATATATTCAACTTGCATGTAAATCTAAATAAATACCGTAACAAAGAAATCAAACTTACTTGCTAGCCAACAAGGCCCATGCAATGCCAATAATACAAGAGTACGAGTTAGGATTATACGCCAACTTTAGCCCTACCACCTTCATCAAATACCACATCGACGTTGGTGATCTTTTCCCAACAATATGATGATCATTCTCATTACTCTCAACTTGACCACTTTGATCATTCATTTTCGCTTCGATATCCTTGATATCCTGGCTTGCACCAGTTTCGATATTATAACTGGTTGACCCTGATCGACAGAACTCTAGGACAAAGAGTAGGATAGTAAGCCATACAATAGCCTGGGTGACAGACGACTGCACGACAAGGTCGACCCCAACAGAGCCGTACATGGCACCTAACAAGGGCACCCCTACGACTAGCGAACTTGTCAAGGTAGACAAAGAAAAACTCGTTATGGACCAACAGTAACTGCCCTTAGTGCTATACTTGGCCCACAGCGAAATGACGGCCACTATAATGACCTTGGAAAGGGCATCGGCCGCCAGGAACCTATAGTTCCACCGAAACGGGTCACTGTGGGCCGTGAAATCAAAGTTGAACAAAGGAAGGGTAAAATAACAAACAAGACGGTTTATGGCGTCACAATGATCAGGGGTAAAGAGTCGCCACCACTTGACCGAGCAGTAGCCCAGGATCAACGCCACGTAGAGTGGGACCATCGCGACAACCACCTTGTAAACATCGTCTAAGCTTATCATGGCTAAGAATTGAAAACCCTAACACAAGTAATGTATGATACACTTAAAAAAAAAGGGTTTATGAACTAGTTAACTTGGCACTGTTGTTGTTGCATGAACAAAGGAAGAAGATGTTATTTATATGCAATGAGCATGCATAGCTATATACGTGAGACAAAGCATCTATTTGCTACTACAATTATTTCAATTTTTTAATTTTGTGTTTAAGATGCCACCTTTGTACATATAGAATAGATTCCTGTTTTCTGTAACAAAGGAAGTATGGAGACTTTACTAGCTAACTCCATTAGCTAATATTGGCGTTCATAATAGGTTTTAGAACCAAGAATCTTGTGATGTAATAATATATATGATAGTTGATGTAATAATATAATATGATATTAGGTTTGTTTTTTTTAATGAAACTAGGTTTGTTTCTTTGATGAAATTAGGTTTGTTAGGAAAGTGTCCTAAAATCATTCAATCTCTTGACCTCACAATTGTTGTTTTCTAATTGTATTAGGATATTATTTAGGTTCCTTGTTATGGTGGGTTTCCTAATTGTATTAGTTTCTAAACCTAATTGGAGTAGGAGTTGAGTTAAGGTAGGTTTATAGGGAGTTTTCTCTATAAATAGAGAGTTTTGTTCACCTTGTTTGGTGTGGCCAAGTTTGGTGCCCATTAGGGCAAATCTTGGATGGTGAGAGAGGTTCTGTTGAGAGTTTTATTGAATAAGATCGAGCATGTGTCTCTTTTGGGTGGGTCTCTTTCGGTGTTTGAGATATTTGTAAAACTCTCTTTGTGGGATTTGGGGAGGAGACCGTTCATTGTACTCTTTACCAATAGTGGATTCGTTTGTGCTTGTGGCGCCCGTGGTTTTTCCCCGATTTGGGTTTCCACGTTACATTCTTGTCCCCTTTATTATTGCATTTATTTTTCTCGACATCCAGTAGTCATCTTATTTTGGTGCTTCCGCTATTATGTATTGCTCTTATAATTAAAACCCTAACAAGGGCTCTAATACCAGGCTCAAGGTGGAGCCACTGGAACCTGCAGTCAGGAGGAAGCTACTGATGATGCTCCGAAACGGCTCAGGTTGATGAGCCTGAGATCGAGAATGAAGTTCCTCGGGTTGAGGAAGAACCGAGCATGGAAAGAGATTGTCCTAAGAGGGAGATCAGGAGACCAGCACGGTATACTGAAGACGCCAATGCTATGATTGCATATGCGCTGAGTGTTGCAGAGGAGATGGAGAGTCTGTAGAAGAATTATACATGAGAGCTGTGTGAGTTGCCTAAAGGGCGACGAGCTCTTACTGAAGAATGGGTGCACAAGAAGGGTCATGTAGAGAGTGACTGTTGGAGAAAGGTGAGAAACCAGAAGCAGGGTAGTAAGGATAACCGCACCAAAACTGGTACCCCAAACTATGTTGAGGCTAACGGTTGCAGGTACAAAACAGAAGATGGTGTCCTAAAAATGTGCAGGGGTTCCATGGTTCTGATGAAGGGAACCTGGAAGGGCAGCCTATACACCCTACAGGGGTCTACAGGAACGAGAACTGCAGAGGCGGTCTCAAACCTTGATGAATTCGACAGCACAGATGGTCTTAAACAGGCATCCAGGCAGCGGTATATGATGTTTACCGCTTGAGAGCCCTGCGGGGCTACGCCATGCGGAAAGGCGTGTTGATGGAGACAATCGAGATGTTTATCTGGACCGATGACTCGGATCATGGTCCAAGGCAGAGTTTGTTGGCTTTTGTGACCTATTGGATCCTCGGTGGGGTACTCCAAAACCTGAGAAGAATCGGTAGAGGATACAGTTTTAATCTAATTCTAATTTCCTGTTCAAGTCAGATACTACTTGTTGTTATTTGAGTTTTAATCTGACTCTATTTCTTCTCCTAGTCACCCTATTAATAGGGTTCAGTTTTCTCCACTTTATTTCACGGCGATCGAGTGACAGAGAGTCAAAGAGGGAGAAAATATTGAGAGAGAAACATTCTCACCAATATTTTCCCAAGTATATCCTGAGAGATTGTGAGTTGAGAGTTTTGTATTGTAATCTCATTTCCTGTTGATCGCATCACACCCTGTGATAGTGATCGAGTTGTACTCCTTCTCTCATAGAATTAACTTTTGGTTGTTGCCGTCCGTGAGTTTTTCTTCGAGTTTTTCGATTTCCCACGTAAAATCTGGTATTTGATTTATCGCACTTATTTTTGTTCCTGAATTTTGTCGTAATATACGCTATCTCAATTTATTTCGCTTCCGCTGTTACCTTGCTATTACTTACTTTTTCCTAACAAGGTTTGTTTTTGCAAAAAGATGTTGTAATAAGGCAGCCCACGAGCTTGCCTAGATTAGTATAGCAAATAGGAGTAGTAGTGTGGTCTTGTTCTTTGGTTAGGTTGGATATAACTCTCTCAACTTAGCCTAACTTATCCAAGTTTATCCAAACTTATCCAAACCTAACACAATTCCCCAAAAAAACATCCACTCTAAAAACATAATTCCCCAAAAAAGCATCATAACTTATCTTAACTTATTCCAACTTATCCTGACTTATCCATCCAAACCTAAAAATAACCTAACCAAATAACAGGGTCGGTGTGGGTGGATAATTTCCCTGCACAAGTTGGGTCAATTATTATACGGGAAAGTTTCTGGTAGTAATGAAGTGTTGTTTTCCTAAAAAAAAAAAAAGAATAATAATATGATAGTTGGAGGTTATGTCCTTATTAATTAGGGTTTGAATTTCTGTGATTATAATTTTCTTAGTGTATAATATGGTTGAAATAACCCTTGAGGGGGTGGGGAAGGTGAATATGTTTGTTATAGAGTTCCTCACTTATAAACACAAGAATGTTAATAGCACTTGATTGAACTGAATAATACTTCTTTATTAGATAGGCTTGAGGTACAATAGAAATAGAGGAGGTTAGGGAACTCAGCAGAATCAGGGTAGTGAGGTCCTTGATGATTGCTTACAAGGATAGAAACTGAGATTCAGTTTCTGTTGAGGGGCCTCACGGACGAGGCTTGTGATGAGGGGCCTCACAGATGAGGCAGAGAGGAGGAGCCTCACAGATGAGGCAGAGAAGAACATAAAGGATTACAATGAAGATCAAACTCACAAAGCCTTAGTGCTTCAAGGTTGTGCTGCACAATACCTCACCAACATATTTGGCTACATAACTCACCAAGACCCTTGGTTACACCTCACCAGAAGTACCTTACTGGCTACATAACTCTCCAATGACTCATTGACTATACTTAGAAATCTCACCAGATTTCCTACACTCGATTACTTGCTTGGAATCGACTAATTCTCCATAGAGGATGCACAAGACTATTTATAGATTGCTCCATTCAGCTCCAACGGTTTAAGCTTGCCTTTCCTTATTGATTGATACTTTCCTATCTTCATTTGATCTTCAATCTTCAATTCTATGGAAGCTTGTGGGATTGCCTTTTTGAAAGGGAAAGTGTATAAATCAGTGTGAATCATCTAGATAATATTCGGATGTAGTGAGATAATATATGCTAGAATACTTCCCTGATTTATTTGTGATTTTGTTCTTTCAAACAAAACTGACGGCAATATTGGAGGGCCTCAGCGACAATGGTTGGAGGTCCTCACAATTTCTACAATATGGTAGTCCTAAGGCTTGTGAGCTTGGAATCAAGACTAAGTCTTCATTGAATCTAGTCCGATTCTTCGATTATGAGCAAATGGAATGAGGGCTCAAAGCTAAGTAATTACTCCGGTCGTTCCAGATTGTTAGGATTAATCAATGAGTAAAAATATTCTACATCGAAAAAGTAAAGAGAAATGACATGGTATATAAGCCAAGTGAGTTACTCATCTTAACACCAATTGGTTTTAAGATAAACTTCACTTAACTTGTGTACCATGGGCCTCGATTGAAGTGGGCTCCCGCCTTGGATCCCCCAACACATATTAATTGTCGTCTTTGGAAATCATGCAGTTAAATTTCAAAAATTTTGATCATAAATTTTTCAATGTATACCAATATATTGTTAATAACATATTGCAATTGTTAATAACATATTATGCAATAAAATGAAATTACCATCATTGGATTCATAACAAAAAAAAAATGTTATCATCATAAAAGTATAATATTGCAATCTTTCATAATATATTATGTAAAAAATTATCAATCAAAGAGTAACACTGGAAACCGTAAAAAGCAAAATTATAACAATTAATATGGAAAGTATGGAATAATTAATTAAGCCATGCCAACAAATGGGTGGTTTTTTTTTTTTTTTGGTTCTTTAGAATTTTACTTTGCTCTTAGTAGTTGCTACCTTCAAGTGGTGAATAAGATGGGTTATTCTGAAGGCATAAATCAATTGATCCTAGTTTGGTGCTATTCATCTTTGTTCCTGTGATACTATTTTGTGCTTAATTTATGCGTTTGACGGGGACAGAAACAATATATTGTTAGTTTCTTAAATTAATTGTATGGAAAATGATACATGTCTTGATTCAAGATGGTTAGTTGCCTAGCTATGATTCATAATTTGTGTAATTTATAATAATATTTTCTCTACTAATTACACATGTTAATCAACTATAAAAGTATAACACTTATTAACTATGTCCGCAAATATAAATATTAGCCTAATTATATCAACCATTATAGAGAATATATACTTTATGCATAGTTCTATATTTGTCGAAAAATCTAAATAAGAAAATATTTTTATATGATTCACGAGTGATAATATTCTTCAAACTAATCAAACATACATTTATAATGATTTAAATATATTTATATATGATTTAAGTGAAATTCAAGATGGTTAATAACCATCATGATTCAAGATGCTTATCATTTTCGATTGTTGGATATTGCATCCTAAAATAATCCAATATTTGATTATTTGGCAAGCTTTTTATACTTGCTTGGACTATGAGTTGTTGGTTGATTTTAGAAAGTTAGTTTTCCGAATTGTGTAGGTTAATTTCTTAATTGTAATAGGTTCCTGCAACCTAATTATATTTAGAGTGGTAAACTGGAAGTCAAGGTAGATTCATAGAATTTTTATCCTTATAATAGAGGGATTTATATATTCATCTTGTGATATGTAGCTGTTACCACATTTACCATCATAATATTCATTAGAGAGAAATATAAGGATATCACTAAAGCAATTTGTAACTCATTTGATCTCTTCCTATGGCATGAAAGTCTTCTTTGTATTCTTCTTTACATTGATTATAGGTTATCAGTTGTGGTTTTTCTTTCCCAATTTGTGTTTACACAATCAAGATTGTGCATCTCCCTTTATCTATCACTATTCTGGCATGTTGATTATTCTTTTCTAAGAATCATCCTATATTTTATTCTGCTGTATATATCTACTCTAATTTTAACCCTAGCAAGTCGTAATAGATTTGAATCAAATCATAAGTAGTATTAGAGCTAGGGTCAACCAAGTTCAGTCAAATTCAGTTCCTAGTAGACCTAGGCTCGACCATATGAAATCAAAATCATACCCTATCAAAATCATGTTAAATACATTCGGAGCTAGTTGTTACCATATTTAGTCATATTAAAATCCTACTGGAGTTAGGTTAAATTCTTTAAGAGTCGGGTACAACCAGATCGATTCAATTCAAATCCTACGAAAGCATGTAAAATTTCTTTAGATCATGATTCAATTAAATTCTGGATGAAGTCAAAGTTTGGTTATTAGATCTTGAGTGACATAGCTAGTTTTGGTAACATGATGGCATCAAGAAGTTAGTTGACAAGATCCGTTCATGTTTAAGAAGAAGCTTTTGAGCTTTTATTGAACGACTTTGGTCCAAGATAGAGTTCGACTTATTAGAATTAGATCCAAATCGATCATCTACAACTTGTTGGGATCTGATTCATATATATTGCCGCTTGCTAGGGTGAAAATTCAATTAGATATGCAGCAAAATAAAATATTGGATGACTCTTAGAATCGAGGGTAAAGGGACATTGATAAAAGGAGAGACAAAATATTTAACATGGAAACCCAAATCGGTGAGCAAAAATAAATATGCACGCGACAACAAAGGTTCAGTTCTTGGAAGCAAAAAAAACTTTCAAGCTTCACACCAAGGTGTAGACCCCGAAAAAATCTGCCGATCTTTTCGCGGCGCTACTCAAAAGAGGAGTTCTCTTTTTAAATTGGGAGCCGACTAGGATTGCTTATCCATAATTAAAGGTTTAACTTTTAAGGACACTTTTAAGTTGACAAATTAGATTAGCCCGAAAACTCGATTTTATTAAAGAAAAGAAAAGATGGAAAGAAGAAAAAAAAAGAAAAAAAAAAGATAGATGAGAACTCGATGGAACCCGTCTGAGTTCCATGAGAACAAAACGAAAACAAGGCAACGAACCCAGACGGGTTCTTTGGAGAATGAGAAAGGGAAAACAGGGCTAGGAACCCGTCAGGTTCCCGCCATGGCTCGAGGTGAAAACAAGAGAACGTCTGAGTTCCTTGTCAAGGGTTTAAAAAGGATTTTCGGAAAAAGTTAGAGTCGCGATTGAATTTAAGGATAAAACAACAAACCAATGAAAAATTAAGACTACTCTACGAACCCAAAGACGGATTCGGGGTAAGGTTACTGGATTTGACAATAAAATCATCAAACCCCTATTCAAACGAATAGACTCTACTAGAATTAAATTAAAGTGACAGATTTGAAAAGGGGAGGAATTGAATAAATTTCATAGATTTATCATTAATGTCATGCAAAGCGAAAAACAAAGAAAGTACAAAGAAAGCTAATAAGATTACGTTACAATAATAAAAAAAGCTACGCTAACCTTAAAATAAAGCACGATGGAGGGAGAAGAAGAGGAATATACTAGTGTCAATACTCCCAATATATTCCGTGTGTCTTCATGGGTGATGAGCGGTGGGTATTTATACGGGAATTAGGTTTAGGTTTAGGGTTTGGAGGCTAGGTTAAGCCGCGGCCGTGGAATCAACAGAAACCCAGGCGGGTTCTGAAGGAAGGAAACGGCCTTGGGCCGGGAACCCAGACGGGTTCTGTGGTGAGGCGAGCTCGGCCACTGAACCAGACGGGTTCTGTGGTGTTGAGTGAGCTCGGCCGCTGAACCAGTTCGGCATTTGGGCTTTGTATATTTTTGGAGTTTTGGTGGAAAGAGACTTGCGTGCCATTTATCGGTTAGCCTATTTTCTAAAGCGACACTAAAAGAAAATAAAATAGATACAAAATTCGGCGTCTCAGATAGCCCCACTTTGATCGAGTTTGAGTAAAGCGATGATCAAAGTAGTCTTGATGATCTTGGATATGAATCGGAAGCTCGCTTAAGGTGGTTGGCGCTTGGAAGCTAGGTCTGCGTCGATGTCGATATGATGTTCATCGCATTGTGAAGGCCCGATGATGGCCCTTGTCGCCTTGTGAAGGCCGGACAATGGCCCTCGTCGCGTGTGAAGGCCCGACGATGGCGTTGGCGCTGGAAGGCGGGTCTGGCCGATGTAGATGTGATGTTCGTCGCATTGTGAAGGCGGCGATGGCCGCCATCGCATTGTGAAGGCGATGATGGCGCCATCGCATTGTGAAGGCGACGATGGCGGTATTGGCGCTTGGAAGCTGGGTCCTGCGCCGTTGTAGATATGACATTCATCGCATTGTGAAGGCCCGATGATGGCCCTTGTCGCATTGTGAAGGCGACAATGGCCTCGTCGCATTGTGAAGGCCCGACGATGGCATTGTTGACGCTTGGAAGCCGGTCTGCGCCGATGTAGATGTGATGTTAAATCGCATTGTGAAGGCCCGATGATGGCCGCCATCGCATTGTGAAGGCTCGATGATGGCCGCTATCGCATTATGAAGGCCCGATGCTGGCCGCCATCGCATTGTGAAGGCCCGATGATGGCCGCCATCGCATTGTGAAGGCCCGATGATGGCCGCTATCGCATTGTGAAGGCGATCGGCCTCGTCGTCGTATTGTGAAGGCGGCGATGGCGTCGTCGCGTTATGAAGGCCCGACGATGGCCGCCATCGCATTGTGAAGGCGATGATGCCCGTTGTTGATGAAGTGTCGCGTACTAGCCGGCGGTGATGATGTCATGTATTGTTAGGGCGATGGCGGCCATTTGGTGAAATGTCGCGTACTAGCCCGGCGGTGATGGTGTCATGTATTGTTAGGGCCGATGGCGGCCATGGTGGGAAATGTCGCGTACTAGCCCGTGATGGTGTCATGTATTGTTAGGGCCCGATGGCGGCCGGTGGAGAAATGTCGCGTATTAGCGGCGGTGATGGTGTCATGTATTGTTAGGGCGATGGCGGCGTGTTGGTGGAGAAATGTCGATATTAGCTTGGCGGCTGATGGCGTCATGTATTGTTAGGGCCCGATGACGGCCGCTGGTGGAGAAATGTCGCGTATTAGCCCGGCGACGGCTGATGGTGTCATGTATTGTTAGGGCCCGATGGCCGCTGTTGAAGAAATGTCGCGTATTAGCCCGGCGACGGCTGATGGTGTCATGTATTGTTAGGGCCCGATGACGGCCGCTGTATTTCGCGCATTGTCCTGCAAGAAAGAAAGAAAGAAGGCATCAGTTTATTTGAAATCCAAGGTGAGTCAGAGAATTTACCTGTCAGTTTATGTCTTGAAAATGGGTTCGAGTTGAGCATCAAGTCGCATTGGGCTCGAAAACAGCCTCGATTGCTTATTTTCGACCCAGCAAACCCGTCCGGGTTTGGTCAAGTGTTGGGCTCTTCTCCTGTTTTTTCGTGAGTCGGGTGAGGTGAAAAGGCCCGGCCCAGATGGAATAAAAGAAGGCCCACACCTGTCTTTCGTCCTGGCTTTTAGGCTGATTCGATCCCTTTGGCAGTGCATAGCCCCGATTTAGTGGCGATTCTTGCTAACCGGAGTCAATTGATAGTTGTCGTAGTGACTTGCCCCTTCTTGAATTTTTCCATGATGGACTTTGTGGACCTAGGCATCGTCACCGATTCGCCCCTTGCTTGGTCGCATAGCCCCCAGTTTAGTGGCAGTTTGATTTAACTCTTGCTAAACTGGGAGTCAATTGATGGTTGCTGTAGTGATTTGCTTCCTTTTTTGGATTCAAACAGCCCCCGGCTTAATGGAAACTCGATTGAATTTTTTCTAAGCCGGCGTCACTCGAAAATGCAGGCGGTGCCGAAGTGCTGCACCTATCTGGCTCAGGTAGCGATACAGAGATGGTAGACTCCTCTTACTACCAGTGGGACACTTACTTCGGATCTGGTGGAAGCGGGGTCCATAGAGCTGATAACGCTAGTGGCGGTGGCGACACAGAGGTCTGGCGTGATGACGACTGAGAACGATGCGTCTGCAGGGTTCTTATGCTATGCTATACACGACTCTTTGCTATGTACTTAGGACAATGCTATGCAATGATGTACTAAATGCATTTTTCTATACTTATGTACTAATGCAGACTGTTGATGCAATGCTCATGTAATGATGGTGTTATGCAATGCAGTTATGACTTTCTATATACTGCTGAAAACAATCCGGGATAAAGGATTTTCGATCAACACAAAGTCAAACTAACAAACAAGCACAAAGATTAATCTGGACAAGATCAAAACTCAGTTCGAAAGAGATAGGAAGAAGTTTTCGAATCTTAAGGGAGAGAACAAGTAACTCAGACGCATAAGTCCACCAACACCAAGAAGAACAATGCAAATATCTGTGATTGGTTATGGACGTAAGCTAGCCGTAAAGAGCGAACCTCACACAGAAGGAATGAACACTCAAACACTCAATTTTGAATATGTATGTGAGTTTCTCTCATGCTCAAACCAATAAGCAAACTACCATAAGCTTGGTAAGAACCTCGCTCTCCACTTTGGTATGCAATGCACAAGTGACAATCAAAAGGACTTTTTCGGGTTGTAACGGCTTAGGCTAGGTAAGGAGCGGTAAAATTTGGGAATGAGGAGTTAAAAGCCATGCTTGGATTGATTTTCAATGAAATCCTCTAAACTCTCCTTCTCACTTAATGTATGCAAAGCGTTTCACCTTCCATCCTAAAACATCTCCACCGAATACAACCGAAAGTTTTCGGACTTTAAGTTGAATCTCCTAACCGCCCTTTATTTTTTGAATTTTTTTGATTTTTTTTTGATTTTTTTTGGGTGATCGGGAGAAGAAATTTCTATTACAACCTCGACTTTGAATAGCATAACTAAATTCGCCAAGATATGGGACTTTCAGATTCTCAGGACTTTCATATTTTGCTCACACCAAACCAATTGTTCCCTCCAAAATGACAGACTCTCTTCCAACCAAGCGAGGCTCAAGGGTACTGGATATCATAGGCTAAGGCTTGTATTGTCGTGGTTCAATCATGAAAAAGGGTGAACAAAGGCTAGGCGGCAAAAGAGCAGTAAATACAATGCAGGGAAGGCTATTTGGCTATGTAGCTTAAGAAAATTGAATGCCTTAATCACTTTGTCACAGCGTGCTATGCAAACATGTAGTCTCAAGCAAGATGCAAAACAAGTTCTAGAGATGCAACTAATGGGTGAGTCGCTCAAGGGATCATGGAATTGATGAAAGTAATCAATTCAAGTTTTAGGCAATGTGGACTCACGGGACGGGCTCAATCAACTAAGTTTAGCCCAAAGATTTGCGGCACGCACATTTATACCTTCTAAGATAGTCAAAGCAGTCAGATACAATTTTCATAACTTGTCTCAAAATCAGAAGGTTTTGAAGAAAAGGTTTTTTGAAAACTTTTGAGATCTCATCTAGATTTTCCTAAGTGAAGCAAGTTAAGCCGGGAAAAAGATCAATTTTTAGAAAAAGGTCATGGACTCTTTTTTGTTTTTTGTTTTTTTAACCTTATGACTAAAACTGATATGATGCTCATGCAATGCAATATGCGACCTACATGATGGGAGACATGGAACTTATGCAACGCAATATGTGACCTACATGATGGGAGACGTGGAACTTATGTAATGCAATATGCGACTTACATGGTGGGATCTTTCCCGCTTCCCCAAACAAAAAAAAGATGATTAAGTAAATTCGAACTACAGTTTCAGGGCTAGCGAAGACGCATAATTAGCTCGTGGACCCGTATCGCGACCATAATCGGGCCCAATGGAAAACTGTCCGAGTTGAGAGCCCGAAAGGAGTTTTGGCCTACAGCAGATGGGCCGAGGAAAGGAGTACAATGGCCCACGAACCCGTCTGGGTTCCTAGCTTGGAAATTGTGACAGAAGGGCCCAAAACCCGTCTGGGTTCCTAGCTTGGAAATCAGTGTGGCAACAGGGCCCAAAAAAAACCGTCTGGCGGTGGTGTTAGGTCGGTGGAACCCGTCTGGGTTTCGCTAGCATCCTTGCGACGCCGTCTACGCATGTGATCTTCGCATTCTAACGAGACCCATCTGGGTTTCTCAACACTCCCAAACTGTCGTCGCTCTTTCTTCATCCATATTCCACATTAAACTCATCTGGGTTAAAGCCAAGTGTCTAGAGAGAGGCATTCTAGTTGCTTGGCCTAACCAGTCGATTGTTCTTTTAAGGGCACACTGTTAGCAGCTTCAATTTGAACACACAAGTCCTTTAAAGTCTCAAAGTCTTTGATGGATTGGAAACCAAAATGCCGAGTGATGCGGGGATGGATTCCTTTTCTGAAAGTGCTTAGTTGCATTCTAAAGGGGACAGACTCGTCGATTTCAGATAACATGGAGTGCCATCGTTCGTAATAAGAGAGGAACGATTCATCCTCCTTTTGTTTCAGGGAAGTTAAATCATCCACAGTGACCTCCTTTTGCTGCAGGCGACTGAAATGGCTTATGAAGGCTCTGAATAACTCATCTGCGTTGGTCTTAACTTGCTGGGGTAGATTTTGGTACCATACCTTGGCCTTACCTTCTAGAGTGGAAGGGAAGACTGTGGTGTAGAGACCTTCATCTACCTTATGGAGGAGCCACCTCGGAATTCCTCCAAGTGATGCGATGGATTTTCAGAGGATCTGAATTTCATGTTTGGCACCTCAACCTTGCCCCTTATTCTCGATACACAATGTTTGGGGATGGCAAAATCCATACAGGGGTCGGTGAAGGTCGGATCGATTTCATCATCCTTACGTGAGCATATCAACTTTCTCCTCAAGTTTCTTGGCGTAAGGGGTCCTCCAAGTTACGGGTTATTCAAGATAGATTTGGACTGACCTCACCAAATGACTTAGGTTTTGGGCCTCCATTTTTGGACTTAGGTGACCTTCTCCAACCCCATCATCCGCCTCAGATTCGGTGTCATAATAGTTCTCTTCTTCTCAAGTCCGATGCCGAGCTTTTGTTGATCTGCTTAATGGCTTCAAAGACGCCATTCATAGTTTGTTGATTTTCATTGAACTTCTTTTCCAGTTTCTCATTGGTTCTGTCCTCCTGATCTGCCATGCAGAAAGCAATTGCTTCCTGTATCCTCTCATATAGCCCATCAGGTAGCTTGTCACCAGAACTCTCCCCAAAAAGGTTGTTGTTGGGAGATCCTGACATGGTGGATTCACTGGATTGAGCCGACAGTCTGTAATTGGGATTGCGAATAAGCCTGCCGGTTTGTGGGTCACGGATGCGGGCTCGGAGATGGTCTGTTATCTTGCCTGCATGGAAACTGATTAGTGCTCGAAAGAACTTTTACGCCACCCGCCCAATGCATGCATGACTTAGTGGACCTATATGAACCTAGGACATGGACATGATGCCTATATGCTGACACAAGGGTGACTCACCCACTTTTACGGGAGTGCATGTCCTAACTCTACATGGACCTAGTATGCGGACTGACAACATTAATCGTCTATTGGGTCCTTGCTTGGATCGAGTCACGATCGCTTTCGGTTTCGGGCTCAGATTCAAGTAACAGATGCAATAGGGATTAGACTTAGGGAATGTCATAAAGGGCCGAATAGGATCATCAGCAAGGCATTGGTGTCAGGTAGGGTGAAGCCAGTTCAAGAGAAAAGAGAAGGCGGATCAGGTTAGGAAACCCAGGTTCTCTTTTTCAACCGGGCCTGGATCGATGACCAACACAGATGGGCTGGCCTTGACAGGCCAGAAACCCGTCTGGGTTTCAGATGGCCGACCTGCCTTCGCGTGTTCCTATGCGGACTAGAACGACTCCCGACTCATGAATGGGCTGAATACTCGGACTCGAAGACTCTTTACAACTGGACTCTAAAACTCTTTACCAGGTAAAACTACATAATGTATATATAGACTCGAAACTCTTTACAGAATAAAACTCTTCAGCATATACATGGACTCAAAACTCCTTACAAAATAAAACTCTTCAGCATATACATGGAAAATGAAATCACATTGCATACAAATGCGGGATTAGCCTAACCATGACTCTAGGTTTAGGGTTTTCTAGGTATAGGAGATAAGGTACCGCATGTTCTCGCCCCGGTGCAACCTCCCTACGTTCATAGGAAGCGTTGTGTGGGGTGTTGCTCTTCGGGTTTCAGGGAAACCCTTAGAGTGTAACACGGGGAGAGGAGGAGTCAAAGGCTTGGCGATGTAAGTGCATCCCACAAGTAGTGACTGCTCGCTCTCAGAAGGTAATCCTAGTTTTAGAACCTACCAACGCTTTTATGCTCCCCAGCCATAAGGCCCAAGAGTAGCCTGGATGCAATATGCCTAAAAAAATGATAAAAATATGAAATAAATCAATTCCTCCCTTTTTTACAAAAACACTAAAATTCAACCCTTTCAAGTTTTACCCTCTTTTAAGTTTAAGTCCCCAGTGGAGTCGCCAATCTGTAGACCCCGAAAAAATCTGCCGATCTTTTCGCGACGCTACTCAAAAGAGGAGTTCTCTTTTTAAATTGGGAGCCGACTAGGATTGCTTATCCATAATTAAAGGTTTAACTTTTAAGGACACTTTTAAGTTGACAAATTAGATTAGCCCGAAAACTCAATTTTATTAAAGAAAAGAAAAGATGGAAAGAAGAAAAAAAAGAAAAAAAAAAGATAGATGAGAACTCGATGGAACCCGTCTGAGTTCCACGAGAACAAAACGAAAACAAGGCAACGAACCCAGACGGGTTCTTTGGAGAATGAGAAAGGGAAAACAGGGCTAGGAACCCGTCAGGTTCCTCGCCATGGCTCGGGTGAAAACAAGAGAACCCGTCTGAGTTCCTTGTCAAGGGTTTAAAAAGGATTTTCGGGAAAAAAGTTAGAGTCGCCAGTTGAATTTAAGGATAAAACAACAAACCAATGAAAAATTAAGACTCCGGCCTACGAACCCAAAGATGGATTCGGGGGTAAGGTTACGGATTTGACAATAAAAATCATCAAACCCGCCTATTCAAACGAATAGACTCTACTAGAATTAAATTAAAGTGACAGATTTGAAAAGGGGGAGGAATTGAATAAATTTCATAGATTTATCATTAATGTCATGCAAGAAACAAAAAACAAAGAAAGTACAAAGAAAGCTAATAAGATTACGTTACAATAATAAAAAAAAAGCTACGGTAACCTTAAAATAAAGCACGCAATGGAGGGAGAAGAGAAGAGGAATATACTAGTGTCAATACTCCCAATATATTCCGGTGTGTCTTCTGTGGGTGATGAACGGTGGGTATTTATACGGGGGGAATTAGGTTTAGGTTTAGGGTTTGGAGGCTAGGTTAAGCCGCGCGCACAGGGAATCAACAGAAACCCAGGGTTCTGGAAGGAAAACGGCCTTGGGCCCAGAACTCAGACGGGTTCTCGCATGAGTCGAGCTCCCCACCGAACCTGTGTTCCCTGATTTGGGCTTTGTATATTTTTTTGGAGTTTTCGGTGGAAAGAGACTTGCGTGCCATTTATCGGTTAGCCTATTTTCTAAAACTGACACTAAAAAGAAAATAAAATAGATACAAAATTCAGCGTCTACACAAGGTCATTCTAGGTGGAAGCAAAAAAAAAAAATTGATTTGGTGAAATTGTAAGTTGATGGGTCTTGCTTGTCATGGATAGTTTGGTACTTATCCTTTGCTCTTGACTTGTAAAGCTTATTGATGGCCAACCCTAAGATAAGAGTCCACTGGGAACGCTAAATTTACCCGGTGTAAAAGACGCACGATAGCCATGAACATTCTATGAATCTATCTCGACTTCCACTCGAAATATAACCAGGTTTTAGAAACCTATACTATAATTAAGAAAGTAGCGTGAGAAAAGAAAAGAATTTTCTATGTCGAGCATAATTTGAATTCCAAGCAAGTTTAAAAAACTTATCAAATAGTGAGTTAAGTATTTGAGTTATTTTAAGACACAATCCAACAAATATATCTCCGGATATATTTATTGTTTACACTGTTCAAAAAGAACAAGAATCATAGTGACAAAGGAATGTCATGAGCATCTAAGGATGTGCAAGTCTTTGAGAGATCAAGAGTAGATAAAGATCATTGGAAGGGCTTCAATTCTCTTAGAGAAGCCTTCAAAGTGACTAACAAGCAACACTTGAGAATGGCATTTAGAAACAAAACTTGTGCAAATTCCAAACTATAGCATGGAAGATATATGGTGTTTGATGATGCAATTTGAGACTGACCAACCAAGGGTTCAGCAGATTCTCTTAGTGGATATCAGGTATTTCGTTCTATTGATATGATATATGTTTTGAATTGTCGAAATTTTATGTTCTTATGATTTTTAATAATATTTTTTTTTAAGTAATCACACAATATTATTAAGCATAAGAGTGTCACAATCATCAATTACGTCAAAAAATATTAATGATAACCTAGCTAATCATAGCAACTATTATAGAGAATACACATTATATGTGTAATTCTATATTATAAAAAAATACAAAACAATAATGGATTTTATATAATTTATGAGTTGTACATACTTAAAACAATGAAAAATATATTTATAATAATCTAAATATACATAAACATACCATTTAGATGATTTTAGTTAATTTGAAGATGATTAACAACCATCTTGAATCAAGAAACTTATATTCTCATTTATGATATTACTATATCATATCATGTTACAACAACTTACATCAACAATATTATTTAACATTCAAAACTATATTAACATTGCCTTATTTTAATGATTTAAAGTAATAGTTCTTTAAATGCATGCCCTAGTTTAAAAGTTGATAAACTTCCATCAACCACTTAACCGAAAAGGTTGTTATTTCTATTAAAAGAAATAGCTAAATGAAATTGGTTCAAAAACGTAGGTTGGGTAAATATTAACTTAAAAATGTTATGATTGAATTTATAAATATCATAAACATAAGGAAGTATATGCAAAAAAATTTCAGCTTTATAACCTACCTTCTCTAATTCTATTCTTGGCTAGCATCTTTCCATAGGGTTTTTTGTATTTTGGACCCCGAAATATAAGGTTATTTACTTTTTGGGTCCTTAAATATCATTGTTTATTTTTGGGACCCTAAAATTTATGATTAATAAAAAAGGACCTTAAATATTACTTCTATTCTTCGGGGTCTAAAATGAAAATAAATACAGTATGCTTATACGAATCAAATTAACATGATATTATAGCTAGGGTTGTATATATAATTTTATTCACTTTTTCACTGAATACTCTCTTTTCCATAATTGAATAATCACATATATTCACAAGTTGAAAATCATTATTATATTATTTGATAGGGAACAATAGTTATTCTTGAATTAGTTACTTTGTAAAACAATGACACATGTAGTTGGAAGCCATGCATGGGGTACTGTAGGAATAAACATGCATGGAATATGTACACAGAACAAATTCGACCCAAAATCACTCTAGCTGGCTAATGTTTTTACTCTAATGTCATCAATCTTTCTGTTAGATCTGGCTCAGATACCCTTGTGAGACTCTGATACCACTTGTTAGGATCGAGGTAAAGTAATAGGCCTAGTATTTGCAGCGGAAGAGAAAATTATCAGGATGTATAAATTGAAAAGAAATTTAACAAGATCAGTAATTAAAAGATTAGAGAGTATAAAGACACATAATTTACGTGGAAACCCAAATCGGGAAAAAACCACGGACGGCAACGGGGCAATAATCCACGCACTAGTATAAGGGGAGAGATTACAAGAGGGATCCCAAGGGGCTATATAACGCAACGAGATCGACGGCAAGATCTCAAGGGGTTAATAGCACAGCGGGAATATACTGAAGACAAAACAACTCTCTAAACGAGACTCTCACAACCTAGGGATGGGTAGAGGTGAAGAATGCTCTGTGTGTTTGTCGTATGCCATAGGTGTATAGGTTGATAAAACCCTCTATTTATAGGAAAAGCTCCCTATAAACCTAACTTGACTCTCACTCCAATTAGATTTAGAATCTAATACAATTAGGAAACCTAACATAATAAGGAAACCAAAATAATATCCTAATACAATTAAGAAACAAATAATTGTGGGATCAAGAGACTGGGTGATTTTAGGACACTTTCCTAACACTTTCTATTCAAATTAAGAACCCGTAAAAAAATACAGTCACTATTGAAAATTCATTGGTTATCATTTAAGGAAATCTATGAGAAAATTTATCCCAAGAAATTTCTTAAGAAACATAAAAAGAAATTGAAAAATCGAATTATCTATTAAAAGATTTTTGAGGTCTTCACAATATTGAGTGAAGTCTCTAATCCTCGATCGTGCAAATTATACCGTGCACTGTGATGGACTTACGTATCTAGGTCGGATATTTTGCACATACCTCTAATCACATTTTTGACATTGATAAAACCAACCCTAACCTTTTTAGGTTACAATTTACCTTTCCTATACTTTTCAATCAATATAATTTAGAGCTTTTTCTGGCGAAGATGTAATTATTATAATGATTATTATTATTATTCCTATTATTATTAGTTATTATATAAATGGGAGACAGTCTTTCTCATTTCATGACAGAACTTATTTGATGCTTTAAGGTGTCCAGTTGTGTAAGTTTGTAGCCACATTTGTGACCATTCAAGTGGCATACTACCAACGTAACATATGCATCCACCTCCAATTACATTCCCTATTCATCCACCACCATATTTCTTTTTATCATCTCTTTGACTCAATTCATTCAAATACATGCCCTAGTTTAAAAGTTGATTAGTTTGCATTTTATATTAATTTCATTATTTTAAAGATCATAAAATTTATAAATTACATAAAACTATCATTGGTTTCTAGGAAAACTTCCCAGGAGGTCCATGAACATTAAATAAGCCATTTAGGATCGCTAACCGGTCCCACAAATCACCGCGAGTCTTTTTTTTCTTTTTTCGATAATTTGCAAGTCAATAAAGGCAAAGAAGGCATCAAAGATGCTACAGGAACCGCAACAGCAGTAAACCAGCAAGAAACCAGCACAACAAGAACACAACTCACTACACAGACAAGAAAACAAACAGCTATCTAACAAGGTTCTTCTTTCACTCCAGCAAATCCTCTCTAAACGCCTTATTAATTGATGAATCTAACCGTGAGTCTTTCCAGCATGTTTATTACTTGATGTTCATAACCTTATTAATTGATGTTCATCTATTCCCAGCTTCGACTCACACATAGTTAATGCAATTGCAGCTGATTTTTTTTTTTTTTTGATTGAGAGTGAATTTAGTGCAGGTGGTTTTTTTTCTAGTTTCCAGCCCAAGTAAAAAGGAAAATCGGTGGATTAATTATCATCATTAATGAGACTCATTTCCCCGGCCAAAAAAAAGAACAAAGTTGGATTAATTGCATGATGAATCTAATGGCTAATATTTATCCTACTCACAAATAGTCCATACTTATTCGATCAATTCTCATATTTATTGTGCATAATTTAATACTTATTACTTATACCTTCCTGAATTAATACAATTCGCTAGTGATTATCCTTGAAATAAACATGTCTTCCTACCAATAAAAAAAGTTAAGTATCGCCTCAAAAACAAACACCAAAAAATAGTCCTAGGTCAAAATCATGTTCCTTATATTATATTCCAAAGAATACCGGCTATTCGCGAAGGTACAGTATGCTGAATGCCTGAAATATCCCATAGCATTGTTTCGATGCCAATTTTATTGTCACTCTCAACTTGAATCCTTAGAAATCTTCTTTTGCTTTCAATAAGCAGAATGGTAATCGTTTTAATTCAAGATGGCTAATAATTATCTTGAATTTCACTTAAATCACTTAAAAAATTAAATATAAGAATATTTGAATAATTATAAATGTATGTTTAATTATTTTGAGGGTTATTACGACTTATAAATCATATAAAAACAATTATATGCTTATACTTTTTCATAAATATAAAACTATGTATAATATGTACATTAATTCTCTATTGGTTGATAAAATTATGTTATCATTTATAATTATTGACATAACTAATAAGTGTTATATTTTTATAGTTCATAAACATGCATGATATTAGATAAAGAATATTATGAAACTTACAAAAATATAAATTATAAGCCATTCAAGAGGATTATTAACCATTTAAATTCAAAGACACATGTTATTATCCTTTCAATAATTAGTTGATCAAAAAGATGAATAAACGATATTATCCTTTCAATAATTTAAACTACCTATAGAATAAGGTAGGTCCAAAAGCCTAAAACTCGTGGCATTGATGCAACTTTGGCACATAATCACTCTCTTAACATTAATTGATATGTCATAATTTAAAGTATCATAATAATACAAATATCCCCTCCGTTTTTATTTATGTGTCACTTAAAAATTGTGTCAAAAACTTTGATCGCTAATATCTTAATTTATATAGTGATTCATAATACAAAATTGATGTCGTTAGATTCGTAATAAAAACTACTATTAGAAAAGTATAATATTATATTTTTTTATAAAAAAACCTTATATCAGAAATTATTGATTAAGAATGACCTTAAAAAATATATAAACAGCGAGAGTAAATTATATAGAAGAATTTGTGTGCATGAGGATATATATGTGGGAGCAAATACTAAAATAGAGAGATTGGACCACTTCCCTCAGAACATATGTAGCTGATTATGACAAAATAATGAGTGATTCTTTTATCTATCTTCCATTTAAAGATTGTAACTATTAAGCTAATATATTCTTATCTGAATATATCCTCTTATTTTTTCTCATTTTAGTGTCTTCTCAACCTTTTCAATGCTTACCAACTTTTAGAAAAAGACATGCAAGAATTAGACCCTTTCTTTTTCTTTCTTCATATACGTAGAATCGTCCCACCAAAAACTTAAGTTGATGAATGTAGGCTCAACGATGATTTATTACTACTGAAAATAATTAAAAAGTGTAGATTCCATATCATGCATGCATCACGTTATTCACGTATATTTACATTGGATTAACAAATAAAAAATCCACTTGTTTTATGAGTAATAGCTGAAATTATAAATGCATGCATATAAAGAATTAAAAATGTGGATAAATAATTTCATTTGCTTTAGGAAAGAGGATGGTAAAGGTTGTCAAAACTGCATTAGGTTTTTTTTTTTTTCAAATTGAGCTGATTAAGCTGTTATTCTGTGTCTTTTTATGCCCCTTTTGAGAAACATCACAAAGGAAAACAGCTTTTGGTAATGCAAATGGCTGTGCATCATCTTCCATATTGGAAACAATTGTTTGGTTACTGTCAAATGAAAGTATTTTCAAACAAGACACCCACCCTAACCCTTTAAGTGAGAGGATAGAAATCATGCTTGTAGTAGATGTGAAGCTTAGGCCCGGTTCTCTTATGCAGTTGGCAAATTGCGGTACCACAACATACCGCAGTTTGCCACAACTCACCACATTTTAACACAAATCATTACTTTTCTCTCTCCTCACTTTTCTCCTCTGCTTTTTACATTGTCTCTCCTCACCTATCCCACATACCAATAACCTACCACAATTCCACCACACCCACCACAATTCCACCACACATCACCACACCATACCGCAAAATACCCCAGAAAAAAACGGGGCCTTAAAATATGTATGTGGAGAATAATAATTTATGGCAACATATCACATATACTTAACCAGAATCCTGATCACTTCCTGATTTTCTGTTGGTGCATAACAATGACAGCTCAGGAGAAACCAACACCATGACATTGTCAGTCAAATTGGTAAAAGAGGTTCGAGTTGGATTGCTTTATGATGGTCCATGCATGGGTTATTTGTATTTTGGACCCCGAAGTATAGGGGTATTTATTTTGTTCCAACAGCATCATAAAGCAATCCAACTCGAACCCTTCAAATCCAACTCGAACCTCTTTTACCAATTTGAAGGGATCCAGATCAGGAGAACCCTTCAAATCAACACTAAAGAAAAATAGTAGTTCCAACAGCATGAGGAAGACTGACTACATCTGGATCCCTTCAAATCAACACTGTTGGCATTCCCATGCATCAGTAGGAGGAAGACTAACTACATCTGGATCCCTTCAAACCCCACGTAAGCTGGATTATACCGAGGTTCGTTGTATCTTCTTAAACCCTTAAGGAGCTTGGAGGTGTTAATGTGGGTTTAGGTTTGTGTTGGACAGTTGAGATTCAGGAAGATGTTAGTTTGTTTGCAGAAGCCTAAAATATGGAGTACTTAAGCAAAATGACACACTAAATTCACCAAATAGCAAAAAAAAAAAAAAAAGCTTGTCATCTCTTATTAACCAAGACCTTATTAAGATTAACAACCACAGGGAAAAGCAGAACTACAAGACCAGGATTCAACACTTTCCCCTGGGTTGATGATAAACAATTGAATCATACAAACCCAAAAACAACCCACAAAATGATGAGCAAAAGTCTGGTAATTACCACCTCTCAGATCCATATATACAGTATGATCGAATGCAAAACCAAAATCGGAAGGCGAAAACGAGGACATTACACCATGATGCACCATCATCATCATCATCATCATCATCATCCTATGTTCAAGTCGAAGGCGCGACAGAGCGAGGCCTAGTAACAGCATGCAGGATTTCCCCATACCCGACGACTCCAACCAAGACATCATCTTCACCCTCAGTCACCCACACGTGTGTCGCCCTGTGCGACAGCATCTGCGCCATGACTGCGGCCAGTGAGCTCGTTTCCCTGCAGGTCAACGGCGCGCTCCTCCCTCTGTACAGGGTCCTCCCCCCGGGCCCAGCCTGCTGCTGACTAGGATTGGCCCCGGCCCCACTGAAGAACCCGATGTTCCTGCTGCTGAACTTCTTCGGCCTGGGGGCCCCACCTCCGATGGCGGCTGCAGGGTTGATGTCCATGTCAGCGTGGGCGGCGGAGGAGGAGGAGGACCTGGATGACGTGGCATTGTTGTTCTCCTCGACCCCGGTGACGAACTGGCCGGAGGAGAGGGTGGAGAGGGCGTGGGCAGCTGCTAGGTAGTCGCACTTCCAGAGCTTGGTGGCGGAGATCTCCCCGATGATCTTCTCGCCACCCCGGCCATCCGGGGCGGGCTCCACCACCGCCACCGCGTGCGGGTCCCGGGGGGCCCGCCTGGCGGAGTGGGAGGCGGGCAGGGAGGCGTGGATGGTGTGGAAGTGGGGGCTGATCGCGCCCAGGGTGGAGATGGGGGTCAGGGGGATGGGGGCCAGGGCACCCAGGCAGCCAATCAGGAAGCGGGTGACATCTTCCCGTGACAGGCAGCAGAATTTCGTGGTGGTGGTGGATGAGGTGGCGGTGGGGGGGCGGGCGAGGTTGGTTGTGCTGGACTCCATGTTTTTCAGCCAGCGGCCGTTGTAGAGGACGGAGAACTTCTTGCTGACGCACTTCCAAGCACCGCATTTTGGCACCAGGAGACGCTTCACCCCTTGCTTGATGATTTCCAGTGTGTCTATCAGTCTTGTACATGGCAAAAAAAATCAGATTTTGTTACCATGGGGTGTTGAAGAATTGTCAGAAAAACAGTTGACTATAAACTATGTACAGCAAAATCAACAGAGCAGGATGTATATATGTCCTTGCTGAACTTTATCGAGCATTTGACTGCAGGTGTTGTGTCTAGGATATCTTTCCAACGTCGGAAGGTTCTATGGTTCTACGATTCTATACACCGTCTGCTAATTGCAAACCAAGTGTGCATTCCAATTCGATAGAGAGTGTGCTTAAACATGCCAAAACTAAACTAAAAATGGTAGGCATGAAGATGAACATGCACAAATTCAAATAGTTGCATAGTAAAGAGATGAACCATTACAAAGTAGATGGACTTAACCCAAATAAACTCGATATCAAACCAAGATTTACCAAGAGCAAAACTTACTCTCAAGTTCTAGGAGAACAAAATGAAATACTTTGGGGGGGGGGGGGGGTTTGTTAGCCTGGTCTTTAAGACGACCAAAAGACACCCAGAGGCCAGAACCACAACCAAGAAGAGAGAATTAAACAATGGTGGACCTACAACACCAGAATAGGACATTAGTACCATAATAGAAATTTAAGTGTGTGCTCCGATTTAGAACAAACATACGTCGGAAAGTCCTCCAATTTCCACGTTCAAATTCCCAACGAGGGAACGAGAATATCCCATGAATATTCTGATCTAAAAGCCTCCATCAAAAGGTTGAAACCAACACTAATCTTGCAACTGTGCATCCTTATCAAATCAGACTGGTTTTCCTGATCATGAGCTATTTGTCACTTATATCAATTTTGTTCGTTGTTATTCTCTCAGGCATCAAACATCAACTGTATGGATGAGACGGAAAAGTATGATCATGCGATCATTGGTTCTACAACCCCCTCCCCCCCCAACTACTACTTCCCAACTTCAGAACAATCAACACTGCTAGGCATTGCCCATTGAAACGAACCTGCACCCCATTGCAAAGGTCAAATTTGCCGCTTTCCATCTTTAAATGATTAGTTCCGAAATGCACACTAGACCTCCCAAGTTGTTTTCGTTTGATCCTAGGGAGCGCAAATGCAACAACTATCATAATCATATCAAAAGCCATGTAGACTTGCTACATAATTCTAGCCTGTAAATTTTTTCAGAGAACCTTATACCTACATGCTGTCAATTTCAATGACACTCACAAATATATGGAGCCATAGTACACCTATTTTGGCATGTTCTCCTTCTCTTCACAGTTACTATGTATCTGGTATGTAGGCCACAACCAGTTTCCAGCTGTTCTTGATACAAATAGCCCCCTTTCATCCAAAATATACACAACATTTGTATGACCAAAAAGACATGATCACAGAACCTAGTAGTAATAGAGGTCACATTGACCCATTTGATCACAATTCAACTCAGAACTCAAATGTCAGTCCACAATTTCACAATGCCCACCCACACCTTTATAATACTATTCATATAATTAAACCCAGTAATATATATGTGTGTATATATATATATCATCAACAGATAATATCCAGAATCCAATAAAGCATATAGCAGTACATCTTATAACCCATCATTGATTAGATCAGGGAGCAAAACAAGATCAAATTGGCAAACCAAAACAGAAAGAAACGGATCCAATCTAACCTGGTGGCAGGATCAACTTGTTTGAGGAGAGAATTATTAGGAACAACAATCTCAGAAACAGGTGTCTTCAATGCTTTCTCATGATCTTCCAAGCACCAATCCTGAGCTAAAAACGCGACTATATCAAACGAAGTAAGAATCCCCAGAAACCTCTGTTGTCTAGCCTCGATATTCTCAAACCCACCCTTCTGCGACCTCTTTTTCCAGACACAAATCCCACCCTCCGTCGATTCTCCGATGTGTTTGATCGCAGATTCAACCGTCTCAGTCTCGGAAAACTCGACCAAGTCAGGCTTCCCCACTGTCAGATCACCCACCACATGGTACAGAAGAACTGATGCCATCACAAGAACGAGTAATCTTCGTTGAGTTTGAATGTTTGGCGTGAAATCGAGAGAGAAAGATGGAGGGTTTCTATGAGAGGGAATGGAGGAGGACGAGGAGGAGGTGGAATGCAAAGATGGGGAATGAGAGGGAATTCAGAGGGGAGGGAGAATACGCCATTGATGAGGATCGAAGGTGGCCATGAATTGATGACGAGGTTTGGAGATGGGAAGCTATTTCTGGAAATGAAATGCCCGAAGAAGCAGCGGAAGAAATTTGGAGAGGGGAGATCCGATGGAGATACGTTGGGGTGGACCAAGATTCAACTTTTTCAGGGAATTTGTATTGATTTGATTGAGTTTTTTGGGGGGTACGGACCAAGATTCAACTTTTTCAGCGGGTTTTCTATTGGAGTGGAGAGGATGAATTTATTTGGGTCAAATCAAATGTGGATTTTCATAATTTCAATTTTCAGACCTAAATTTCATAGATACGTCACCATTTGACCTGATCACTGGGCGGGCCCCGCCCGACCGGAGGGGTTAAGCCTTTTTCGTCGATTCGGGTCGTGTTCTTTAAAATGGTAGGATTAAGTTAGATAAAGGAAAATTGGTAAAGAAAATAAAATGACATTGATTTGAGTGTTCTTTTCAAGAGATTTATTGCTACGCAACAATAGAGCAGGATAGCATTTGGCGCCCACATGTTTGAATTGTTGGGTAAAGAGCTCACTTGTTATACGGGATCCGACGCATCCAGCCGAGCAAAGCAGCGTTCCATTCTTTTCGGCGACATCCTTCCACATTGGCGGCGAGTGGAGTGCCACAATCCCATTCATCATTTTTGATCTAAGAAAGTAACTGACGGCAGGTTAGGACAGTTCTCTTGCTGCTCATTTGGCCCTGCACTGATTCAGGAGCTTCTTCTTTAAGTTACGAAATAATAAGAAAATCAAAAGAAAGAAGGGGTGGACGAGAACAAGAAGCGTTCGCCAACTTTGGACTTTGATAGGCATAGCATTGCAAGCAGATAGAGTAGAGAGTTTACCGTTTGTTTCTATTAGAGTTGCTTTCTTGCAGCTAACGCGCCCACTTTCTTCGACGTTTCTCACTTGGATAAGGTGAGGTAAGAAAATGATAAGATAATCCTAACTTACCATTCTAAATAGCAGGGCCTCAATCTAATCCAAAAACTACGGATCACCAATCTAATTAGGGTCGGGTTTGTGTCAGAGGTGCATTGATGTGACCTGATAAATAAATACACAACATAATTTTAAATTTTTTTTGTTCTGTGTTTCGAATTTGGAATTTGGATTTTATTAGTCAAAATGTGTGTTTGAAATTTTGAAATTTTAGAATTTATCCAATGAAAATAGATAAAACAATACATATTAAATTCCAAATTTTAAAGTCGACTGACCTGATGATTTAACCCACAACCTATATGGTTAGGTTCAGGGTCAGTGAACCCCGACCTGAAATGCGGGAAGGGTTGGATCGGAGCGGGTCAAGCGACTCCCGACGCAACTCGAACGAACTTTGAACAGGTCTAGTCAATAATCACCTTTCACCAACATCACATCATGCTATGTTTTGTGGATCCACACTTAGATTTGGTGTGCTTGTCAAGGCCCAAATTGGTGGACTCCAGAAATTGAATCGATGAATTGGTATCCAGGTTTGGGTTTGATTGATGCCAGATTGAGGGAGATGTTAGGGCCCCCATTTTACCCACCCAATTACTTAACTAGCCCAGCTATCCAATTATTCCAAGTCCAAAGTAAGGGTTATGGATCATGAAGGATCACCTAAAAATCAAATTGACCATTAAATTAGGTGAGAACAATGAGATTTCAAATTGTAAGTTTTTTTTTTCTTTCAATTGTTTGCCTCCCGTAGGAATCATTCTTTTTATGAACTCTAAATCATGGGGAAAGTTGTCTATATATAGACCCTTTAGACTGCGCTTTAAACATATTTCCTTGGGGAGGTTGTTGTTGTTGGTTCAATTGTTTGTCCCTCTCCACCCACCACCACCCGCGCCACCACCAGCACCATCACCCTACCACCACGGAACCTCCGCCTACCACCACCTGCACTGCCACCTCCCTTTTTCTCAAATTTGTTACCTCAAACCTGAACCCGACTTTAGAATTCGACATGACCGATTTGAAATTCAGACAATAAATTGATGCCAAACCCAATTTAATTTCACTCGAACAAATTCGAGTATTCGGATCAAACTAATTTTTGTCAATGCTAGTTGCACCGTCTTTCACATCCTCACCCACACCGCATCAACGCAATATCACTATCAAACTCGACGTTACTGCAAAAATCTTATTTCATCCACTTAACTCAAGGGTGAGTGATAAAACAAAGAGTATAAATTTAAACCGCAAAACTATAGGGAGTGTCCTTTACAAAGGAAAGGAGGGAATATCTTTACGACTTTAGCCCCCTTGAGAGCAGAACCATATCCTGAGCACGTGCGTGGAGGTCACGCGAGGACAGAGAAAGCAAAAGATGCTATGCTCCCTTAATATCATTCACACACGTTTAACTCAACCCAAATGCAAAGCTGTCTAAAGCAAAGACAGAATTTTTTTCTCTGCTTTTTCTTTTCTTTTCTTTTCTTTTTCTTTTCTTCTCTTTTGCTGATTGATTAAAGGGGGGAATATTTCCTGTTCATTTAATAACCTACCATTAATATACTATTCCCCTCATTAAATATGCCCAGAATTTCTCTATCCCCAGAATCCCAGAAAATCCCTCTCTTTCTTTCTCACTCCCAAACTGGTCACAATCCCAGCTGAGTTTTCAGTTTTCTGATTAATTAATGAGAGTAATTATGGTATGATATTTGGTGAGCATGCTTTTATGATTATGGAAATTCCCCCCCATTTTTATTAAAACTAGACAAACAAGGAAGAAAGAAAGAAAGAATGTTTGTTCCTCCTCTTTCTCAGGTCTTTCTCTCTCTAACTCTCTCGTTCTCTCTCTTGTTTGGGGGGAAAATCTCAAATGCCCACTTCAGTTTGGTTCAAAATGGAGGTGGGTTTCCATTTTCAGCTTGAATTAGCCATAGTAGTGTGACTAATTAAGCTCACTTTTTTCCTTCTTTCTTTCTTTCTTTCTTTCTTTCTTTCTTCCTTCCCCAATGTGTTTGTTTATGGTGGGTTATGTTATGTTTCCTTCTTTTTTCTTTCTACCCCCACTTTTTTTCTGAGTAAAGCTGAAAGCTTTACTATGGAAGCTGGGTGGGGTTTCAATTTCAATTTCCACCCATGTAGATGTAGTAGTAGTAGTAGTAGTAGTAGTAGTAGTAGTAGTAGTAGTAGTAGTAGTAGTAGTAGTAGTAGTAGTAGGGTTAGTTTCCAGATTATGCCAATTTTGCTGCTCTTGATGTTACATTTTGTGGTAAACCCTAGAGTCTTTGCTGTTGATCTTCACCCAGAAGATAGAGATTCCCTAATAATGTTCAAACAACAGTTACTCGACCCGGGTCAGAAACTATCCACCTGGGTCGGGTCGAACTGCTCCAATTGGACAGGTATCCTATGTGAAAACCAAACGGGTCGGGTCAGCTCCATGGACCTTAGCTCCATGAACTTGTCTGGTACAATTGGGTCAAGTCTCTGCAAAATGCTGTCTCTTCAAACCCTTAATTTTTCACACAACAACTTCAGTACTTCTTCTGTGATTCCACCATGTTTGGGGAAGCTTGTGTTGCTGAGGAGCCTTGATCTTAGTTATGCTGGTCTTGGTGGGTCTGTTCCTGATACATTTGCCAAGCTGAAGAATTTGAGGGAGCTCAATTTGAATGGGAATGGGGGCTTAGGAGGGGAGATCCCAATGTGGGTTGGTGGTTTTTCGAGGAGGCTCGAACGGGTTGATTTGGGTTCGAACTCGTTTCGTGGGGAGATTCCCAAGGGGTTGTACCGGTTGGAGTCGCTCAGGCATTTGGACTTGTCAGGGAATGATTTGTCTGGGAGTCTTGAGGAATTTCATCAGCCTTTGGAGAGTTTGAATCTTGCTTCGAATCGCATTTCGGGGACTTTGCCTTGTTTTGATGCTTGTCAGCAGTCTCTGAGGATCCTCAACTTGGCTAACAATAGTTTTGTTGGGAGATTGCCGTCTTGTATGTCCTCGCTTAGGGTGTTGGAGCAGCTGAATTTGTCTAGTAATGGGTTCAAGTATGAGATTCCTCCAATGCTGGTGTTTTCGGATAAGCTTCTTGCTTTGGACCTGAGTTTCAACCAGTTTTCGGGACCTCTACCGGGAGAAATGGCAGAGACAACAGACAAGTCAGGGCTTCTCGTGTTGGATCTTTCCCACAACCAGTTCTCAGGCACCATTCCTTCGAAAATAACCGGGATGAAAGCCTTGCAAGCCTTGTTCCTCTCTCACAATTCGCTCACTGGGGAGATTCCCGAGAACATCGGGAACTTGACTTACCTCCAAGTGATCAATCTCTCCCACAACTTCCTCTCGGGGTCAATCCCTCTTAGCATTGTGGGGTGTTTTCAGCTCCTCGCTTTGATTCTGAACAACAACAACCTCTCAGGAGAAATCCAACCCGAGCTCGACGCGTTGGACAGCTTGAAGATCCTCGATATCAGCAGCAACAAAATCTCCGGCCAAATCCCACAAACCTTAGCAGGGTGCAAGTCCTTGGAGGTGGTCGATTTCAGCTCCAACGACCTCTCTGGACCCTTGAACGACGCCATGAACAAATGGCTGAATCTCAAGTTCCTGTCCCTCGCCCACAACAGGTTCACCGGCCCTCTTCCTGCGTGGCTGTTCACATTCCCAGCCATCAGAACAATCAACCTCTCGGGGAACAAGTTCTCCGGGTTCATACCCGATGGGAACTTCAACATTGGCAAGAATTTCAACGACGACGACAACACACTTTCCATTGACGAGTTCAGCATCCAGAACTCTGTCACAGTAATGGACAGAAACGAGGTCAGTTTCGCCTATGATCTACTCTCGCCCGTTGGAATCGACCTGTCAGACAACCAGCTAAACGGGCAAATCCCAGATGGTCTGTTCTCATTACGCGGGTTACAGTATCTCAACCTGTCATACAACCTCCTTGAAGGTCAGATTCCGGTAGGGCTAGAGAAGATGTGGGGTTTAATGGCTCTGGATTTGTCCCACAACTCGCTCTCAGGCCCACTCTTGGCTAACATTTCGGGGCTTGAAGACCTCGCGACACTGAACCTGTCATACAATTCGCTGTCAGGGTTTGTGTCGCGGAAACAGGGCTATTGGAGGTTCCCCGGGGCGTTTGTGGGGAACCCCGCGCTGTGCATTGAGATCTCTGCCGGGAAATGCCAGCCGCCCACGATACCTGTACTGCCCGGGAGCACGTTCAATGATGACATGGACGAGGGACCGATTTCTGTGTGGGTGTTTTGTGTGAGTGCTGCTGTCAGTTTCTATGTGACTCTGATTGTTGTTTTCTGTTCGCCCAGATCGAGAAACTATATTCTCAGAGGGGGAAGTTTAGGATGTTTTGTATAGGAAGTGAAATGATTTGTTGTAAATTTGTGATTTGTCTGGTTTCTTGTGGAATTTTGTTTGCCCCTTTGAGGGGGAATTGGAGATCAGATCATCAATTGTCTGACATAGTTCAAGCATTGATTGAAGGGAAACCTGAAACCTGAGAAAATCTCAGTTCTGGAGAACAAAACTGTTGCATGCTCCTTTCTTTTGATTACTTCTGTTGATTATCTAGCACGTCGTCTTGTTAAGATTTGATTAGTGTTTTTACACGAGCATGGTTTCTTCTTGAGACCGATTCAATGTCCAGCAGCAAAAACTAAAGATGAAGAAGCATCAACATTTTCTTCGCTTTGACAAGAAACAAGCAGCAACACAACTTGAGTTTCGGTATAGCTGGACAAACTGTAAATGTAAGGGTGATTATTAAGAAGATAATATATTTCAAGCATTTACATCTGCAAGACTTGCATGCTGAAATTTTGTTCAAAGAATTACAAATGGAATAGAATAGCAAATAATTTGGACTGATCTATCGTGTACATACTCGGATCATCAGACCAAAAATACATGAGCTAACGAGGCGAAAACTATGGCTGCCCAAGATTCAACGGACCGCAAAAACTATCCTCCATGCGTATAATTATGGGAGCGATTGTAGCCAAGGAAGCAGCCTCAGAACATAACAGATCTAGTCGATATCTCTACAGGCTTCTGTCTTGGTAACATTTTTTTTTCCGTTTGCCAGAGACACAGCTAACAGATCAAACTGCACGTCATCATCAGTCTCCTCACTTTTATGAACCGTCCCTGATTTCTTTGCTCTCTTGGCATCAGATACTTGACGAGTACGTGCTTTCTAAACTACCTGTTCTAGTACTTGATGGGTCCATCCAAGCTTCCAGATGCAAACTGCGCATGAACCGACAAAGTATTTAAGTCCAAACAAGGTTACAACAAGGCGTAAACAGATAAAGCTCCTTAACCCCAGAGAATGACATTCTCAGAAATCTAGCACCGTGGAGTATCATATCACAAAAAGGAATTATAAAGCAATGACATTGAAGCTACCTGTTGAACAATAGGGTTTGTTGATGTGGTAAACTCATGGGTCAATCCCTCCCATACAATCTTGCCTTCATAAAGGAAAATCAATCTACACACAAAGCAAAACGGTCAACCACAGCGATAAATCACGAATCTAACTTGGCATGCAAGTTCATTGCTTGATGAAGTTACCTATCTACTGCTCTCCGAATAGTACTATGTTGGTGAGTCACAACTACATATGATGCAACCTTTCCGCTCTTCCCAAGTGCATCTTCACCTTGTATGTGAACGGATCGTATGAGGTCTTCAACAACAGTGGATGCAATCGGATCAAGCCCAGCTGTTGGTTCATCGTACAAAAGCACCTGTTGATAAAGTTAGTTGTTCATCACTCACCAATGAAAGGAAAGACTCTCACAACATCACCAATTCCAAAGTCTAAAAAATGAAGAAAATCAAGCAGAAGTTCCATGAAGAAAAGCCGAGCATTGCATACTACAGGTCACAGGATACAAATTGTGTAGTGTGGTCATGAAATGCATAACCAACAAAGTAGTTGCTCGACTTGGTTTGTTCTTTAGAGGGGTAGCGTAAGGTCGCGTAAAGTGAGGATGGGCAAGTTCAGGTAAAAGTTGAAGAGCTGAGTGTTGAAATATCATAACAAATGGGTAAATTTGGGTTTGCGAATTCGGGACTTGACAAACAAAGTCCTGAGAATCATTACTACGATAGCACTACAAGAAGTTAAATGATCAGCAGAAGTAACAGAAGTGGACTCACTAGACGACACTGCTACATAAATGACAGACCACAATAACATATTATGAAATACGAAAATTACCGTATAATGTACTACTAAACATACCTCTGGCTCTACAGTCTCCTTTGTGGTGTCAAAAATGATAGACCGAGCAAGGGCAACTCGTTTCTTCATCCCTCCAGACAGTTCAGAAGGTAACCGATCCTCAACTCCCTCCATACAGTTAAAAAAAATGCTCAAATCGGTAAATCCTCAGTCAAAACAAACCAGATCTAATACCCAAGCAGCCAAGGACGAGACTCGCACGAGCAAAAACAGCCAGAAAAGTCCTATGAAAATAAAGAAAACACTCGAGTTAATAGCTCCTGACATACCTTCAATCCTACTGCAGCTAAAGTCTCAGTTACGAGCTCTGAGATTTGCTCCTCTGACATTTTTGAGTTTTCATACCTAGGTTCAATAAAGAGATGAGCAAAATGTGGGCACATATCGATTCAGCCTAACGTGAAATTCACAATGCATATAGACCCTTACAGAAGGAATCCGACATTTTCACGTACAGTCAGAGAATCAAATAGTGCTGCACTTTGAAAAACCTGTCCATCAAATCATGCTAAGATTAGCTATATATGCAACAATGCAAATAAACACTATTAATCTCTGAAATAGCAATTACCAAGCCGATACGAAGGCCAGATATTGATATCTCCTCATCACTGATTAAGCCTTCTCTCTTTTTGCCTCGCACATAAACCTCCCCCTATTCATCACAACACACAAGCATGGTTCATCCTTCACAAGCAATACATTAAAGAACAGCCACACAAATACCTTGCCTCAAAGACTCGGATAATTTACCTTGTCTGGAGCAAGAAGCCCAGCAATTATCTTTAGTATGGTAGACTTTCCGGTACCAGAAGGCCCAATTATTCCAACGGCTTCCCCATGTCTAATCTACAATATCAAGGTTAATATTATCAAATTCTTTAAAAATGCATCCAACAATCTTGAATAAAAGCACAACTAACACGGGCATAACCTTGAAGCTGACACCTCTTAGTATGTGCTTCTCACCAAATGACTTGTAAACATCTCTACACTCAACGAGCACATCCGAATCACTTCCGGGTTCCTCAACTGAGTTTACAATTTTCGCATCAGACAAATCCTGATACCAAAGAACAGCATACATTGTTGTCACCAAAGTGGAACTAACTCCTCATTTCCCTTAAAAATGAACACTCAAACATCTCACATCTAGCATTATCCTCCGACGCAGTGCACAGTAAAATCAAAATCAAAACCAATTCTCCGAACTCCCGCCCATACGAGGTATGGAGGGGTCAGATGTTGCAGTCTACCCCTAACTTGAGAGACTAGTTTCGATTGACCCAAGATTTAGAAACTGTTCACTGCCTACAACAGTACAACTCCATGGCAAAGAAGCAATAGGAGGTTTATTAAGGCACAATGCAAAAGAGATTCATACCAATAACCATGACCCAAATCCTGGTTAAAAACATCCCAAATGGCAGCCAAAGAACCCAACTTTGGCTTTGAAATGGCAAAATTAATGATTTTATACAGCAACATATACAATTACACCAATCTTATAATGCAATTTTTACCCTGAATCACAACTTAGCACACAAATAATGTTCGCAAACAAGCATTACTAGCAACAATAGAGATTCATACTAATAACCCATGATCTAAACCCTAATTAAACATCCCCAATAACATCTAAACACTCTACATTTGGCTTTCAAACAACAAAAGCAACAATCATTATCATAATAGAAACACTTACACTAACTTTATACGGGGATAATCCACCGCTCACATTCCTTGAAGGCGTCACACAATTACAAGCACACACAATCTTCCTCTGCCTGTTAACCCATGAATTTGAAACATTCGAAGCAACAACGCTGGAAAACAAGCTAGAGCGAGGATACCCATGAGACAAAGGTAAAGGAAAAAGCGTCGAGCCTGATGTAGAAACCATTGTTGAAAAAAAAGGGTAAACAATATCAAAATTCAAGGTTGCGGAAACTAGGGTTCCTCAATTCATTTGTTATTACGAATCAAGATCCAACGAAGAGTATGACTGCAAATTGGGTTCTGGGTTGCTAAATTCGTTGGGATTTGAAGCGAACCCAGAAGGATTGGAATCAAGATTGATTAAACAACGAAGCAAGGAATCGAACCCCGCCAAGGAAGAAGAGGAGGTTCATACATTCGGGAAGACCCGGAGAACTTGGGGGACAAATCTAATTTTTCTTTTTTTCCTTTTTTGAAGGCAAAATCTAAATCTTAATTTGTGCAACTGAATTTGCTAAATCGTAATGTGAAGAAATTGGTGGGGGACATTACAATTTCTGATTACTTGAACCACCAACCCCCACCCAAACACACCCTACAAAACAAACAAGAATACCTTAATAAAAAATAAATCTTTTTTGGATAGAGTTTTAAAAAATAAATCAATTGGCTATGATGGAATGATATTGATCTTTTTAGATTTTTATTACTTAAAACTAGTATGTATGTCATATATGTGAAGAAAATTTAAGTCAATATTAATTTTAATAGTTATATGTATAAGTTCTTGACAATATATGTCTATCACCGTAAATAAACATAATTTAATTATAAATAAGAAATGTTGGCAGTTGAAGTGTATGTTGAAGTTGTACATTTGTACAGGAAGGTTTCTTTTGAACATTGAGTTGTGATAAATTAGAGACTTTCGTTGTAGAAAAAGATTTCAACATAGACTTTTTTATGATCAATATATCGTGCTAAAAAAAATTCAATGCATTGTATCAGGTAATAGTTTGTTTAAATTGGGGAGTCTTTGTAGGTTATAATGGAGATGGTAGGAGCAGAGGTGGTGACTTAACTATAATGCAACAAATAAAATGGTGTCACTTATTAATAAGTTGTTCAATCATTCTTTAAAATAAATGTTTGATTAGAAATACAAAAGAATCGAGGAGCCTCCCAACTCAACCTGGTAAAAAATTAGCTTGAGCTTCACTTATTGGCGACTAACAAAATAATTGAGGAGCCTCCCAACTTAAAACTCAAGTTGATCATCAAGCCTGGGAGAGAATGCATAGGACTATTAATCTTCTTGGTTAAAACCTCTAAATTTAATTTAATTTCTCCATTTCGTGAAGCCTACTAACTTGGTCATTAATATTACTATGATTTCCTTATTCAACTTTAGTAATTTACTTATGTTACCTTGCTCCTTACTTACTATTTCAAAGAATAGAGTCTTAGTTAGATCCTAGATTACGTTCTGAATCTTAAATGTTATAATTTAGTATCAGATCCACTTATAGTTGTATCTTAACTTTTGTATCCAATATTGAATCCAATAAATCAAGATTGGGATTCAAATTAAGTATAATTCCACATTTCCACTGGTGCTAAATCCAAATCCTGGTACCCATTTGTTCTATTCACACCTACCAAACAAGCACTCAATCCATTCGGTATTAACTTTGTGACTGCAGAATCATGGCTTAACGCAATTTGCCACATTTTACCCCAAATCATTACTTTTCTCCTCTACTTTTTACATCATCTCTCCTTACCAACCCCACGTACCAATAACCCACCACAATTCCACCATACCCGCCGCAATTCCACCACACCTCACTACATCATTCCGTAAAATACCGCATAAAAGAATAGGGCCTCAATGGCATATCCATCCCAATGTTCTATCCTACTCGTGCAAGATCCCGTATCAAATCCATTTATAATTGAATCCTAATTTCTGTAACCAATACCAGATCCAATCAACTAGGATCCGGATATGAATGATCTAAATTCTACAAATCTCAAAACCCGGATCCGAATACCCGTTTTTTTCTTCACACCTACCAAACAAGCACCCCCAAATTGAAAAAGACAAATAATGTAGGGTTAGTACTGGTTTTTTTTTTTTTCTCTTCACACCTATCAAACCAGCTGACTCTTTTCTACTGCGGTTGTGAGTCTTGCATGGCCTACAGTAGTTTCTGCTGGCCGCCACAAAATATCGTTCTATCACAATTTCACAACCCACTACAAATTATTTTTACATTTACCGTCTGATATTTATATATATACAAAACTCATCACAACATGTCAATCACAATTCTGCGATCACAATGCGATTTACCACGTCATATTGCATCATACCACATAATACCGCATAAAATCTTTTCAAGTGGCGTGATCCATCCCAATGTTCAATTCTATCCATTATCGACCGACGGCTTTTGAACTTCAAAAGTACCCAATTGTTTCTTGCCTTTTCACAATCTGCATAAATACAGGTATTTACTGAGTTTTTTCTTACAATATTAACATTTAACATGGCCCTCCTCTTCAATCCCACGAATTATCTCTCAATTTCCCCTCCAAAATCGATTCCAAGAACATCATTATCAACGTCGTCCATGGAGAACAACACCTCCACTGGCAATTTCAGCACTTGCGTTGACTCCTCCCATGCTTCTGCAATGGAGAAGAGAAAGCTCCCTGTCCTACTCTTTGATGTCATGGACACCATTGTTCGTGACCCCTTTTATGAAGATATTCCCGCCTTTTTCGGGTACCCTTCTGATTTTATGCCCTTTATTTGCTATTTGTTATGTCGATTTCTTGGGGAGATTTCGTGGGGTCTGTGCTGATCAGTGGGAGATGGAATTTTTGAGATTTTTGTGGGGAATTTGTATTCGGATGTGGGTCGATTAGGGTTTTCTGGGTTGTTTGATTTTCGGAGAAGAAGGGAGAAGTTTGTGATATTGTAGGGTAGGAAAAGAGACAAATGTTAGCTAGTTTGGGTTTTTGCTTTTCCATTAAGAAGAGAACTTGTGGAAGTATGAGATTTTGGGTCAGAAAGATGATATATTCTCCAATTGAATGAAAAGGAATGAAACCAATAGAGTTGGTTCAATCTAGCATTGGCAAAAATTGGGGTCCGGGAAAATTGGTCCGGACCCGGTTTTATTTCATAGTGGGACAATTTGGATGAAGCTAGAGTTGGGTTTGGACAATAGAAAAAGAGAAATTTTGTGTTCGAATATTCGGTCAATAAAGTTCAGAGGAAAAATCTATGTCCAGACCCATTTTTTTTCTGGGAACGACAATTTGGGTATTCCATGTGGGATAAAATTTTGTCAGCTCTAGTTCAATCCGAAAATTAAGTTGATTGAGATGAAATTTGGACTTAAGTAGCACATTAACATAGTTAGAACTTAGGAGTATTTTACCATATTGAGTCTGGTTTAGCTGTTGGTCTGGATGTCTGATTGTCTACTTGTGAGTCTGAATGGGTGAAGTTCCTAAATATAATGCGGTAGGGCAGTTGAAAGCATGATTCTTTTCATGATTGAGATGACCAACCAGGCTGAGATCTTGTGTGATCAACTGATTCATATGCTAAACAATGTTGCTTGTGATGTATGGATCGTTTGACGTCTGATAAGATGAATAAGAAGTAGTAATGTTGAGAGTAAGTGTTGCGAGATAACGAATGTCCTACATCAGTAAGAAATTCTGTTTGGACCTGAATGTGTTGTAATGCAGTAGGAGAAAACGAATTGAAGATCAATGAGGAGACGTGTTAGATATAGATTAGTGTTTGATTGTTTTTCATCGGGGTTATGAGAAGCACGCAACTAGCATTGGCTAAAGTTGATTGGTCTTATATGTTGTTGATTGGGTCTAGATGGGATTCTGCTGGGTCCAAACATCAATTTCTCGTCCGAATTGTGACATTGACTGAACATGGCCGATCCAAATTGACCCGGACCCAAATTTTTTGCTGGCGGTTAGCAGTGTTTAGTTGGACGTCGTAAGCCGGGTAGGATAAACGACTTTGCCATTGTGTCTCCATTACCTTGTTTGGTTGTACAAGAGTACTATGTAGAAAACTACCTAGTAATTGTGATCAACACCAACTTATGTGTGATTGCATTATTTCCATATCATTAGAAACCAAACTTTACATAGTGGAAAAAGTCCTTTCCTGTACTCATGATACAACAGACTTTACTACTCTGTTGTTTTCTAGCGAGTACAATACTATAAGAGAAGCTCAGGGTGTACCTGCTTGGGGCCGTTTTGTTTTGTTTTGTTTTTTTCGAATACATTTTAACGTGTGATCTTACCATGATTGTCTAAGTGTTATGGCATCGTTTGTTTTATAGCTTTCCTTTGAATATTTCTTATATTATTTGAGTTGTTTCGCCGTGATACCAATTTCGATTCTGCTCAGCATGTCTATGAAGGAATTGCTGGAGTGCAAGCATCCTACTGCCTGGAGTGAATTTGAAAAGGGATTAATTAACGAGGTATACATGGGACGACCTTCAAAAGTGACTTATAATGCTGTACATGAGTTTTGAGCAGTCTGATGGTTTTCTTTAAACTGCTTTGCGAAAAATATATTAGGTAAATATTTGCCAAAGAACTTACCAAAATAACACTTTTTCCAATACTTATCGAAACTCAACTTTGACCATATCATTCATTTACCAATGAATTTTACGAGTTTTCTTTTTCTAGCTTTATGTAAGAGTTGTCTTTTAAGATGTTCTCCTGTTTGTTCTCATGCAACTGAAATGCTTTGCTTCCATTGAATATTTTTGTTTGCTAGATCTGTTTGAAGCTAATTTTTACACAAGTTTTATGATGGAAAATATGCGTTTAGATCTGAGATAAACATCTTTGCAGGAGGAATTGGCCAGGAAGTTCTTTAAAGATGGAAGAGATTTTGACCTGGAAGGTAGGTCAGAGTGTTATTCGATAATTTCGGCAAATCTTAGTTGCTGTCTTCAACACCTGATCAAGCAGCGAAGATGTTTATCGTTTGAATTTGCATTTTGTTCCTTGATATTGAAGACAGTATATACATCGATCTTTGCAGGCCTCAAAACGTGCATGAAAGAGGGATATTCTTACCTAAGCGGCATGGAAGAATTGCTTCAAGCATTGAAGCAAAACAACTACGAAATGCACGCTTTTACAAATTATCCCGTTTGGTAGTTGTCATCTTTCCCATTCCATCTACACGTTATCTTTATCGTTGGATCCTACTTCACTGTAACTCAACCGTATTCATGAATCGCTGCAGGTATGAAATGATAGAGGATAAGTTGCAACTCTCAAAGTATTTATCCTGGACATTTTGTTCTTTTAAAATGGGTATGTCGGTATTCTTCACATTAATACTGTTGCATTTGTCTGCCCTAATTGTCGTATCTGTCATCGAATTTCATCGCGAGTGTCATCCATGAAATTACAGGAAAACAAAAGCCAGATCCAGAATTTTACGAGGAAGTAGTTAGATATTTGGCGGTGGATCCTAGCAGCTGTGTTTTCACAGATGATAGGTAATCGCTGCTTCTCATTCATTCTAGTAAGTTGAGTGGAAGACAAGTAGAGCTGGCAAAATTTTGACCGACCCGAAAAACAATCAGGCATGGTCACAACATTTTCATCTGAATCTTGTCATTTCCAGACCCGACCCGACCCGGAAAAACCCGGATAAGGATCATCAATTTCCTGTCGAAAATCCAACCACTTTGGCTGACCCGAGTTGACCCAAACCGGAATGTTTGCGAGTGCTAAGGACAGTTTTGAGTTGTGGAATTTGGTGGCAGGAAAAAGAATGTGGATGCAGCGGTGAACTGTGGAATGATCGGTCTACATTTCAGAGGTGCAGAGGCATTGCATCAAGATCTCTGTAATCTCGGACTTGAATTTTCAACCGATGAACTCGAATGCAGTGCTCCTTCAGGCTCATAATCTTAATCGAAGGCAGTTTTGGTGTTTCCGAGCTCAAGTTTGATCGAATTCTTCTTCCTCTTCTCTGAATTTCTTGGAGTTGATTTATGAATGAATGTACATATATTAGTTATCCTACTATGTGTAGTTGTGCATGTTTTGAGCTTCAGATTTCAGCTCCATCAGCACACATCACTTTTCCACTAGTGGTCTCCAAAATGTATGATGATTCAGTCCTGCCATGGATATTTGATGTACAATGATACATATTTTTTTCAGAAGATGATGAATAAACTTATAAACCCACCATTTGATTTACTGAAAGAGATTTTATGCTTTGAACTAGTTCTAATTTGTCATTCTTAATTAGTTTCTCTTACCTCAAATTATTTTCATTAACTTCTCAGAGAATGGCTCAATGAAAAGATTGAAAATACTACTCCATTGAAAGAAGCAATTAGGTTCAATAAAGTATATAGACTTCATAAAATTACCTCCCATTTTTAAAAAAATTAACCTAAACAAGAAGGTTGCTCTTCCAATATACTCCCTGTGTCTCTAAATAAGTGTCAATTGATTAAGTTTTGACAGTTGATTACTCACAAATTATAATGATTTACATTATAAAACTAACACTATTGTAATTCTTAATTCAATATCTTTCTAACGGTGGTAGTTTTATATTGTAACTCGTTGTAATTTGTGAGTTATCAACGATCAAAACTTAGTCAAATTGACAGAGGCGGTAATACTTCAAATTTTACAAGTCATACTTATACCCAAAGAGTTAGACACTGATAGTGATATGAACAATATGAGAATTTGCAAGCAAAGAAAATTTATTTCTCCAAGTTTTCCTTATGATTTATGAAGCTGGCTTTTCTTTCTTTCTTTCTTTTTTTTTTGAAAACAATGGAAGAATGAAAATAGCCAGGCCCAATTGTTAAGCCCATTTTCAATATGGGATACATTGCCCATTTATTTTCTTAGCCAATCCATGTTCCTTTAATAAAAAAAATAGAAAAAAGAAAAAACCTTTGGATAACATTGCAGAAGGTGGGAGAGAAGGAAGGATTAGGAACAGAAGCAAGAGAGAGAGAGAGGCTGTGTTTGTGAAGTGAGAATAACAGAGTAACAATGGCGACGTCTTCTCTAACCACTGCTGTATTTTCCCCTCTTTCTTTCAGCAATTCCTCTTCTCATCCAAACAAACCCGAAGCTTCTACTCTCTCTTTTCCATCCTCTCTTTCGAACCTCAGAACCCTCCTGAAACAATCGCCCATTACCAGAAATTCCAGAGCTTTTGCTGCTCCTCAAGTCTTGGAATCTGAAGAAACTGCTCCTGAATCATTTCAAGTAAGTGCGTTTGATTGCAATGACTTGAAATTTTTGGTGGGTAATAAGAATTGATTCACAGGAGTTCTGGGTTCGTCTTCGATGAACATTTCCCTGGTTAAAACTAATGGTTTGAATGATTTGTTGGGAAATTTTTTTGTTGGGCGCAAATTAATTGAATTCTGTTTGTTCTGAGGATGGATTATGAAGATTTGAGCTAATTTCTTGATTCCCAAATGTTGAAAATTGGATTATACTTACTGTAGTGCCATGCTCTTGTACTCTCGGAATGAGTTTTATGAGCATTTCTGTATAATTTTATGAGTGTATATGTATAAATATGAGCATACAATTTTAACTGAACGATGACATTACCATCATTTATAACTATATGAGTTTCCAGCTTTTATTTTAGTAACTTTGTTATGAGTATGCTGATAAGTTTATGCATTTGTGCTCATATAATTATTACATGTATGCTCATGAAACTATACACTGGAGTAAGCATGGTATTCCCGGGAGTATAATCCGAGCTTTGCCAAATTGTATGGTGTCCTTCACATCTGGGTCTAAAAAAATGTATGTGAAGGGGGGTGTCACTTTTTTTTTTTTTTTTTGAGTTATAGAATAGTGATTGAATGTGTTTGCTAAACCTTAACAAATGTTCATGTTAATTAATGTTTTGTTTGTGTGTGTATGTGTGTGTGTAAATGAGTTTTCTGGGTGGTTTTATGCAGGCTGGAGATTCAGAGACTTCTGCACTTGGTATCAGTGCTGACCCTGAACAGGTTTTGAGCTCCTGCATCTTTTGCTTCTTATTATTTTGCCCAACTGCTGAGATATCTGGCTAAACATTGCAAAATTAGGTTTTGAGATAGATAGAATGAGTTTTCTGATAGTAAATACTGCTGAGTAATGACTCACTTTATGAAACTGTGTACCTCAGGCCTAGTTTTGGCTTGCAACTTCCTTGGAAGATTGTAATGGTGTTTTGCATTGATTCTATGTCATCTGCTGCCAATCTGTATATATATATATTCTTTGAACTTGCATGGCAGAATGATAAGAGTATAAAGCTGTGTACAGTGCTTCGGTATGAAACTTCACAGCTTAGTGAGAGTGATTTCAGTGTGAATTTAGATGAGTTCAAGGGCTTAAGCAGCCAAACTTACCATGAATTTGCCGACATCAGTGGAACTATCCTAGCAAACCACCAGTACGCTGTCTGCTAAATTTTGCAGTCTTACTCCTAAATTTTGCAATTAGAGAGACCGGTTCCAATTGACCCAAGATTTAGAATCGTTTGCTGTCTACTACTCTATGAAAAAGGAGCAGAGGAGGTTTATGAGCCAATTTACTTTAGTCCATTTAGAATCTAAGTTGAAAAGAGTAATCTTTTTCGACTATTCAGAGTATGGACATAACTTTGCTCACTAGTTGGTAAACATCATCTATGCTTCTGTTCAAGTGCTGCGTCTATCATGCATGTGTTTTACGAGATGATTTTCCGTCCTTGCAGATGGCTCCAAAGCAAAAAATCAGAATCAAACTGAGGTCCTACTGGGTTCCATTGATAGAGGATTCATGCAAGCAAATAATGGAGGCAGCGAGGACTACAAATGCAAAAACCATGGGGCCCGTGCCACTGCCAACAAAGAAGAGGATCTACTGTGTGCTCAAGTCGCCCCATGTCAACAAAGATGCCCGATTCCACTTTGAGATCAGAACGCACCAGCGTCTCATCGACATACTATACCCAACTGCACAAACCATCGACTCTTTGATGCAACTCGATCTCCCTGCTGGTGTCGATGTCGAAGTCAAGCTTTGAAAGCTTTAGGTAAGACAAACAACCCTAAGTTCCTATTCCGAGTTTCATTACTTGTTTTCTGGTTCCTGCCCTGAGATTAAGGAACAATCGTGCAGGCATACTTAAATGTCTATTATGATTGGTCAGTAGTAGACCTAGCAAAACTGACACGACCCAAATGATTCAGCTGAACCCGGCTTGACCTAGACCCGAAATTGCAAAAAACAATTCACCCGACCTGAACTTGTACGATTAAACACTATTACTTTGGAAAACACATAGTTGGCAATGCATCAACTAATACGTAAAGTGTCTTGTATGGACACATCTAAACTTGGCTATTCTTGAGACATGTTGGGGTTTTTCACTTAGCCAAAAGCATTCAATTGTCACTTGTGCTTGAATGTTGTGTATCAACACTGGCCATATGCACACGCAAAAAGTTCGAGTAGTGTATTTCCTCCTTCAGTGATCGGACTCTGTTTTTCGTTTTGCAGGTGTGTAGAGATTTGTACGAATTGATTGAGGTGATAGTAATGCAGGTTTAATCCATTTTCAAGCTGGACGACTAAAGCTGTCTGTTTTTGTGTTATGTTTTCTTCGCGAGCTGTATAATTCCATTTGTTATGCGTTTAGATGATGAAAAATTTACCCGAAAGTATGCATATAAAAACCTAATTTTGATGCATTTTACTAGTTACTGGAAAGCTTTACCCTTGTATATTTCCCCCCTTTATGTTGGCATGGAGAAAGTATAATTAAGTGATCCTCATTCAAGTCCTCGTACTTTCAATGATTCGAGGCTTTTACACCAGCTAAGACACAGATGATGAGAAAGAATGGTAAAAATAACTATTAGCATGACAAATTCTATTAGATCGTCAAGAATGAGAATTGTAAAGAGCATTTAGGGATTGTAGAAGGGTCGATTTAGAGTTCGAAAAAGGGGGAAGGCCAGGAGGGTTTACAGACGCGTTCATTAGCCCTGTATCCTGCTTTAGTCAGTCACTAAATGTTTGATGCTGATCTCGGGCCAAGTATTGATGAAGAAGAAAATGAAAAAGAACGAATTGCGCTAAGACAAGGTCAAGACATTGGATCAAGGCAGCCAAAGTCTTTTCAATCAAGAACTGTAACGGTCAGAGATGGGGATTGCATACTGATACCGTAAACTGAATATGAGGGCTTGCACTTACAATTAACGGGCCAGTGCTCGTTCGAGCTATTGCTCTAAGGTCACATCCTGCTTCGTCGATTCTCCAACGTCTTTGTTGTGTCAGTTGACAGTGACATGAACAACTTAGTCAAAGATGGTGGCTATGCTTTCACCAGTTTTTTCAAACATATGATGACAATACAAGGGAAGAGGAGTCAATAACTTGGTAACATGTGGTGGAAGTAATATCAAGTATTAAACAGGGAGGTGTGAAGTGTTTTCAGATGGCTAATCCTGATGTAACTAACCTTCATCTAGTCCCTTCTTTTTACCTTATTTACCCTTAACTCAGCTTCATTGTCCTGGTTAAACTCAGCATGGGCCAAGTACTGGTGAAGAAGAAAGTGAAAAACAAAGGGGTGAAATTTGAGACCAAGGAGGAGTATTTCGTCAGAAACGGGGGCATTTTGCTGCAAAAGCAAATCGCGCTAAGCCAGGGTCAAGACATTGGACAGAGGCAGCTCAAAGTCTTTTCAATGGAGGATATCGAGAGGGCCACAAACTGCTTCAACCCTGATCTCATTGTTCACCAGCATAATGATACCACTGTCTACAAAGCGACCTTGGATGATCGTGTCGTGGCTCTCAAAGCTCCTGTGGGTCTGAAACCGACACCCGAACTGTTGGATCTTTTCGTCACAGAAGCCTCAACAGGAATGGTGATGAATCACAACAACACGGTCAAACACGTTGGATGTTGTCTTGAATCCTGCCTACCCATACTTGTTTACGAATTTTACCCAAACGGAGCCCTTTACAACCATCTACATGGTGCGGTCAGATTTGACAAGAGCCTCAAGTGGGGTATCTGTTTGAGGGTTGCAGCTGACGTGTCCTACGGCATATCTTACATGCATAATGCTTTGTCGAAGCCAGTGGTTCACCGAGGTGTTGGATCTCTCAGCATCCTTCTGGATGAGTCCTTCCATGCCAAGGTAGGAAACTTTGGCATCTCGTTGTCCATTGCTCCAGGGGAGAAGAACAAAAAGTGGCCTGTCCAAGGAACTCCAGGGTACATTGATCCTGAGTACGTCGACACCAAAGAGGTGACAGATAAATGCGACGTGTACAGCTTTGGGGTTCTCATGTTGGAGATGCTGACCGGAAGAGATCCCACAGTAATGGCTGAAGATGGGTTAGATTTGGTTTGTGTGTTTGTTTCAGCCGTGGGGAGGAACTGTGCGATGGAGATGATAGACACGGAGATCTTGGAACAGGCAACGACAGAGGAGATTCAAAAGTACGTGCAACTTTCTCTGGAATGCGTGACAAAGAGAGGGATGGATAGGCCGTCTATGATTGAAGTTGTCAGAGAGCTTTGGCTGATTCAAGGTCGAGAAAACATCTGAATTAGGAGCTTTACAAGTCTATATATGTTGATTCGAGCTTTCGGTTTACGGTCATATTACTCTTGTGTCTTCCTCTATAACAAAATAAAAACTCCATACATATTTGGTCAATCTCTCATCACTATTTACTTCAATTAAACTGTCTTTCTGACATCCTGCTGTTACCTCGACCTTCCCCGATGCAAGTTTCATCTCTTACGCAATGTTCTATGTGTTTTACTAACATTGCTCACTAGTATGTGTTTGTCTTGGTCTAAACTACAAATGATACACATAGCATTCACAATACAAAAAATTTGTAGGCGGCCTGCAATACATCCCAACATAAACATAGATCATCACACAATGGCTTTTCTAATACTCAAGGTAAATGGTTAAAGAAATGAGTTAAATGATTGAAATGGCTAATTACATATCCAAAGTGCACTTTCTTTCAGGCAGAAACTCCATTGTTAAGTGTGCTTAGCTCAGAGTAGATCAAGTGACAACCTACCTACTTGAACTTCAACGCACTTGTTTTGTCTCTTGACTTTGTATCGGCCAGAGCTCGCTAACAACTTCAATCATATTCGGCCTCTCTATTCCTCTCTTTGCCACGCATTTCAGAGCAAGCTGCATAAACTTTTGAATCTCATCGCTCGTTACCTCTTCCAAGATCTCCTTATCTATCATCTCCATCCCACAATTCATCCCTACAGACGAAACAAATCTGTGAACCAAATCCACTCCGTATCTAGCCATCACAGCAGGATTCCTTCCAGTCAACATCTCCAACATCAGAACCCCAAAGCTGTATACGTCGCATTTATCTGTCACCTCCTGGGTCTCCACATACTCTGGGTCAATGTACCCCCGAGTTCCTTCAACGGGCCATTTTTTGGGCTCCTCCCCTGGAGTTATAGACACGGACAAGCCGAAGTTGGATAATTTAGCATTGAAGGACTGATCCAACAGTACATTCAGAGACTGAACATCCCTGTGAACCACCGGCTTTGACAGTGCATTGTGCATGTAAGATAACGCGTAGGCCACATCCGCTGCAATCTTCAAGCGATAACCCCATTCGAGACCCTTTTTGCCACTGTGTAGACAGTCGAAAAGGCTTCCGTTTGGCAGGAATTCATAGACAAGAATGGGTAGAGAGGGATGAAGGCAGCATCCATAGAGCTTGATCATGTTGCTGTGATTCATCACCAGTCCTGTTGAGGCTTCTGTGAAGAAAACATCTAGCAATTCAGGAGTTGGTTTGACATCCACAGCAGCTTTGATGGCTACTACACGGTCATCTATGGTTCCTTTGTAGACAGTAGAGCGAACCTGGCCGAGAATGAGATCAGGGTCAAAGTGGTTTGTGGCCCGTTCGATGTCCTGGATTGAGAAGACTTTGAGCTGGGTCGGTCCAATGTCTTGACCTCGGCTTAGGGTGATTTGCTTTTGCAGCAAAATACCACCATTGCGAACGAAATACTCCTCCTTGATCTCAAACTTGACCTTTTTCTTTCTCTTGTTCTCCTTCAACAGCGATTGGCCCATCTTGACCAAAATTACAAAGCTAGATGTCTGATTAGCACCGCCTTTCACTTTTCTTCCGCTCTCCTGTCCCTCTGAATTGAATCCAAACACACTGTAAAATCCAAGAGTTGTTGGTTATCGAAAATGGAGGTTCCATTAAGGCAATGACGTGAATATTTTGAAGTTTCAACACCAAAGCTATATGTTGACTCAGTTGGCAGTGAAATGGACAACTTTAGTCAACGATGATGGCTATTTTTTGACTTTTTTTTTTCCTTTCAAACATATGATGACAATACAAGGGAAGAGGGGGAACTAAACTTGACACTGAAATAAAGTATGGTGTTGTTGAACTAGTATTAAGCTAGATGGCTAATCCTGATGTAACCTTCATCTTGTCCCTTCTTTTTACCTTATTTGCTCTTCACTCATCTGCATTGTCCTGGTTAAACTCGACATGGGCCGGGTACTGGTGAAGAAGGATGTGAAAAAGGGGTAAAATTTGAGACCAGGGGGGAATATTTCATCGAAAACAGGGGCATTTTGCTACAAAAGCAAATCAGTGAATCACCCTAAACCAAGGTCAAGACATCGGATCGATGCAGCTCAAAGTCTTTTCAATCCAAGAAACGGAGAAGGCTACTAGCTGCTTCAACCCTGATCTCATGTTTATCAGCTTAACCTGCAGTTGTCAGATTACCCCCCCCCCCCCCAAAAAAAAAAAAAAGTTAGTTAAAATGACAGATAAAATGAAAATGAGGTAGCAGTATTTTCATTCCTTCCCCCAAGTATGAGGATGACAAATCTTTACATATGTTGGTACAAGGAAATAATCTTTTTGGCGTATATACTTGGTTATTAGGTCACTTGGTTGAATTATCTTGATTTCTTTAGTAAAAAACTCAGTTAATGATCCTTTCGTTTGTAAATATTTTACTAATTGCTTGGAATTGGTCGCACTAAAATCAATGGGTATTTCTTTTCTTGCTTTTTTTTTTTTGGAGTTGTTAGAGGTTGTCCATCAGTGATCCTTAAAACCAAAGTCATATGTTGACTCAGTTGGCTGTCAGTTATTTTCTTAGACATTTTCCTATTTTCAAGCATATTACACAATCATTCAAGGGAATTGGGGAATCTAATCGGCATCTTCCATTCGTACCTTCATTCTGAGGTGCTCGTCAGTAGCCGGACAGACATTAATTCAGCTTGGTAGTTCGCGTCAAGGTGCAGGTCAAGATGGGCCAATCGCTGTTGAAGCAGAACAAGAGAAAGAAACAAGTCAAGTTTGAGATCAAAGAAGAGTATTTCAACCGCAATGGAGCCATTTTGCTGCAAAAGCAAATCGCTCTGAGCCGAGGTCAAGACATTGGACCGACCCAGCTCAAAGTCTTCTCAATCCACGATATCGAGCGTGCTACAAACTGCTTTGACCCTGATCTCGTACTTGGCCAGGATCTTTCTATTGTCTACAAAGGGACTTTGGATGACCGCGTAGTAGCCATCAAAGCTCCTGTGGAAGTCAGACCAACTCCTGAATCACTCGATGTTTTCTTCACAGAAGCCTCGACAGGAATGGTGATGAATCACAGCAACATGATCAAGCTCTATGGATGCTGCCTTCATCCCTCTCTACCCATCCTAGTCTATGAATTCCTGCCAAACGGGAGCCTTTTCAACTGTCTACACAATGGAAAAAGGGGTCTCAAATGGGGCTATCGCTTAAAGATTGCAGCGGATGTAGCCTACGCGTTATCTTACATGCATAATGCACTGTCAAAGCTGGTGGTTCACAGGGATGTTCAGTCTCTGAATGTACTGTTGGATCAGTCCTTCAATGCCAAGTTAGCAAACTTTGGGTTGTCAGTGTCTATAGCTCCAGGGGAGGAGACCAAGAAATGGCCGGTTGAAGGAACTCCGGGGTACATCGACCCAGAGTATGTGGAGACCCAGGAGGTGACAGATAAATGCGATGTCTACAGCTTTGGGCCTCTGATGTTGGAGATGTTGACTGGAAGGAATCCTACTGTGATGATTAGACATGGGGTAGACTTGGTTCACAGGTTCGCTTCGTCTGTGGGGATGAATTGTGGGATGGAGATGATAGATAAGGAGATCTTGGAAGAGGCAAGGCGAGATGAGATTCAGCAGTTTATGCAGCTTGCTCTGAAATGTGTGGCAAAGATAGGGGTAGAGAGGCCGAGTATGATTGAAGTTGTTAGTGAGCTTTGGATGATACGAAATCAAGAGACAAGACGCGTGAATTGAAGTTCAAGTGGGTAGGGTTTTCGCTTGATCCACTCTGAGCTAAGTGCGCTTAACTGCGGAGTTTTCCCCAAAAGAAAGCAAACCTTTGGAGATATCAATAGTCATTTCAATCTTTTAACACGCCTCTTTAACCATTTACCTTGAGTATACTTAGAAAAGCCCTTGTATGATGATCTATGTTTGTGTTGGGATTTTTTGGGATATAATTATGGGCCGCCTACTGATTTTTCGTATTGTGAATATTCTGAACAAGTCAGTGCTGATTTGAGCCATTGTTCCAAGGTCATGTGCTTCTTCCTGAATCCTGTAACATCTTTGTCATGTGCAACTTCTGCATTTGATCCTTTCATATTCCAGAACACAATTTCTCTCTGCATCTTAAAACAAACACATTACTAGTGAGCTATGTTAGTGAAACACATAGAACATTGCATAAGAGATGAGACTTGCCATCAAGATTGAGGTAACAGTAGGATCTCAGAAACACAGTTTAATTGATGTGAATAGTGAGGAGACATTGACAAAATATAGAGCTTTTACTTTGTTATTATAGAGGAAGACACACAAGAATAATACGACCTCCGTAACAGGAAGCAGATCATAAAGATACTAAGTTTATGAATCATATATACTGGCACTATTTCTGCATCTGCCTCTGCAATCTCATAACAAAAGCTCAAATCAACATACATAAGACTTGTAAAGCTCCTATCAGATGTTTTCTCGACCTTGAATCAGCCAAAGCTCTTTGACAACTTCGATCATTGTTGGCCTCTCAATCCCTTGGCTAGCTACACATTTCAATGCGAGCTGTGCAAACCGTTCAATCTCATCTCTGCTTCCTTGATCCAACACATCCCTATCTACAATCTGCATTTCTCTCACTGATGAAAGAAAAACTCCAACCAAGTCTGTCCCTTGTTTTGCCATCTCAGAGGGAATCCTTCGCGTTAGTAGCTCCAACATCAAAACCCCGAAGCTGTACACATCACACTTATCTGTCACCTTTTTGGTCTCTATATACTCAGGATCGATATATCCTGCAGATCCTCGAACAGGCCATGTCTGGGTTGTCTCTCCTGGGGTAATCATCACTGCGTTGCCAAAATTCGACAATTTGGCACAGAATGAGTCGTCCAGAAGTATAATGCGCGAACCGAGACCTCTGTGCACTACTGGCTTTGACAGAGTGTTATGCATATAAGATAAAGCGTAAGATACGTCGGCTGCAACTCTCAAACGATAAGACCATGCCAAACTCTCCCTAGATCCACCATGTAGATGCCGAAAGAGGCTGTTATTCGGCATGAACTCATAAACAAGTATCGGGACACATGTCTCAAGGCAACATCCATAGAGCCTTAGCATGTTGTTGTGGCTCATAACAGCTCCTATCGAGGCTTCTGTCAAAATGAGATCAATCAAACGAGGGCTTGGCGTAAGATTAACAGGGACTCTGATAGACGCAATCCGGTCATCCAAGGTGCTTTTGTAGATTGTGCCAAAATAGCTGCTAAGAATGAGATCAGGGTCAAAGCAGCGTGTCGCATTCTTGATGTCCTCGACCGAGAACACTTTGAGCCGCCTTGGACCAGTGTCTCGGCCTTGGGTCAAAGCGATCTGCTTTTGCAGCAGAATGCCTCCATTTTGAACGAAATACTCCTCCTTGATTTCAAACTCTACCTCTACCTCTTTCTTCTTCTTGCTCTTCTTTATCAGCGCTTGTCCCATGCTGGCTTTCAGTTTGCCTCGAAGCAGCTACTTGGCATGTCTTGTCGTCAATCTCAGTCTCCTAGAAGACAAACTGATTAAACAAACTGCTTCACTTTCTTGTCGCCTCTGCACCTGTCATGATAACCAACCAAATAACTCAGATTTCGAGCATCCGTGTACGGAATGTAACTTTCTTGGTGCTGCTTGGTCGCTCTCTCGATTTCAGCTCTCTGTATTTTTTACAGATGTACTTTTTCCCCCTACAAAAATAAACACAGTGGCTTGAATTGAAGCATCAAATGACTGTCAGGATCTTGTGCCATACCTGCCAGAACTCGGTAGAAACTCTGATATTGGTGTCTTAATTGCCATCCATATTAACCACAAAAACAAAATATCAATGCTGGAAGGGACCCCAAAATGAATGAATGGTAAAGCGACTGAAGTGACCACAAGAAACAGAGAAGCCAAGTTTGATTCTCCCTCTTCCCTTGTCCTGTCGGTCAGTCACCATATATATATATATATATATATATATATATTAAAAAAAAATTGGCCACCATCAATGACCAAGTCGTCCATTTCATTATGAACTGAGTCAACATAAAACATTGTCGCAACGAATGGGGTAAGAGACCAAAATCAGACCCTGGTAGGTGTTAGATGCTGACAGTAATTTAATGCTTTTTTTCACAATAATACTCCTAATTCAGACTGCTGTGTTTATTTTATATGGGGAAAAATACAGAGAGATTAAACAGAGAAAGCAAGCAATCAGCACCAAGGAAGCTACACTTTGTACGCAGGTTCGTGGAATCAATGCGATTTGCCATTCTTAGGCATCAATCAGCATAATTTTTGCTTGGTTATCAAAACAGCTGCAGAGTAAACAAGAAAGCAAAGCAGTTAGTTTAGTCATACTTTCTAGGAGCTGAGATTGAAGACAACCAACTAGCTGCTTTAATCCAAACTGAAAGCCCGCATGGGACAAGCACTGACGAAGAAGATCAAGAAAAAGAGCAAGGTAAAATTTGAAACCAAGGAGGAGTATTTCGTTCGAAATGGAGGTCTTTTGCTGCAGAAGCAAATCGCCCTAAGCCGGGGTCAAGACATTGGATCCAGGCAGCTCAAAGTCTTTTCAATGGCGGACATTGAGAGGGCTACAAACCGCTTTGATCCTGATCTCATTCTCGGCCAGATTCGTTTCAGTGTCTACAGAGGAACTATAGATGACAGAATAATAGCCATCAAAGCCCCTGTGAATCTCCAACAGACGCCTCAACAACTCGACTTTTTATTCACAGAAGCCTCCACAGGAATGGTGATGAATCACAACAACATGGTCAAGCTTTACGGGTGTTGCCTTCATTCGTGTCTGCCCATTCTTGTTTATGAATACTTGCCGAATGGGAGCCTTTTTCACTGCCTACACAGTGGCGGCAAGAGTCTTGACTGGGGTCATCGTTTGAGGGTTGCAACTGACATAGCCTACGCTTTATCCTACATGCATAATGCACTGTCAAAGCCAGTGGTTCACAGGGATGCTCAGTCTCTTAACATTCTGCTGGATCAGTCCTTCAATGCCAAACTATCAAACTTTGGGTTCTCGGTGTCTATAAATCCAGGGGAGAAGCCTCAGAAATGGCCTGTTGTGGGAGCTCTGGGATATGTTGACCCCGAGCATTTAGAGACCCAGGAAGTGACAGACAAGTGTGATGTGTACAGCATCGGGGTTCTGATGCTGGAGCTACTAAGTGGAAGACATCCTACTATAGTGGCTGGAGATGGGGTAGAATTGGCTGAAGTGTTTGTCTCGGCTTCGAGGAGGAATTGTGTGATGGAGATGGTCAACAAGGAGGTCTTAGAAGACGGGGCGAGGGATGAAATTGAAAAGTTTGTGCTGCTCGCAATGAAATGTGTGGCAAGGAGTGGGATCGAAAGGCCAACCATGATTGAAGTTGTTAGTGAGCTTTGGTCGATAGGTGGATTAAAGTCACAAGGCATGCAAGCCCAGCAATGATTTTGTTTTGAGTTTATATACTAAACTAATCATCTTCTGTTTATCCATTTATCAGAACCTGACTTTGTAAGGAATATGTTTTTTGTTATTATTCCCAACTTATAAAATGGACTCCAGTCAATAACTGGTGACATTCCTCTGTCATTTGTTTCTACTTGATCAGATTATCAAATATGTCATATTCGATATAAGGCCTGTAAGCAAGCCATTACCTATCTAGTTTGCAATGTTCAGCCAATGCCGAGATTTGCCAAGTGTTGATAAAATGGAAGAAGGGAAACAAAGAAAAAGGGGTCAAAATTTGAAGCAAATGAAGAACATTTCATTAGAAATGGCGGTGTTTTGCCGGAAAACCAAATTGGCCTCAACTATAGTAGTCATCATGTATCACAACAATATGGTAAAACTCTATGCAATATCTAAACAATCCATTCCGACTTTTTTGCCAATACCCTGCCTCCTTTTCTGCCTACACTTCAGCCTTCTTACTGCCTGCCCCTCAGTATATGCATCTTACCATTGTAAGTAAACTCCATCCTTAATTCTTTAAAGTCCCACAGTATGGTTCCCAGAGTTTCCAACCATGGAACCCCCAAGATCATATCACAGCTTCCCAAAGTCGCAATATATACATCAGTAACGTATTCCTCTCCATTCATAACCCATTTGAACCCCTCGCAAACGGCTTCACACTGCAACTTCTCACCCTTGGCAACACTCCTAAACCACATAGGAGGAACCCTCTTCAATTCACAGTTTAGTTTCGCTGCAGTAGCTGCATCCAGAAAATTGTGTGCGCTACCCGAAACTACCAAGATACGAAAGGATTGGGAGCCACTCTTCCCAATCATCCTCATGGTCTGGTAAGTATTAAAGGCATTCGGAGCTTTTTTCAGACTGTATTGATGAGTTTGGGTTTCGATGGTTGATTTTGGGTTTTCAAGAACAGAATTGAGGGTTGATTCTTGCAATTTCGCCAAACAATAGGCATCATGCAGTGTCTGTGGTTCAAACATCCTGACAGGTGTTTGTATTCCATCAATCAACCCACTGAGAAAACAACTCACAGCCTGTTCCTCTGACAATTCAACCCTAGTTAACAAGGTGTCAAATGATTCCTTGTAGGATTCCACACTGTCTTCTTGTTTCAGTTTCATCAATTCAGAAAGGGGATCATCAAATGATTCAACATCAAACCTAGCAAGTATTGCTTTCTTATACACATCCCAAGTAGGCCAAACCCCTTCACCCTGACAATTCATGAATGAATTATGCCAAAGCAATGCCCTCCCATTCAAGTGTATAGCAGCAAGTTTAACTTTCATACCATCAAAGGTGTTATCAATGGCGAAAAACTGTTCACATTTGTATACCCACCCCCCAACATCGTCTCCGTCAAACTCGGGGAAATCCAAACGAGAAAACCTAGAGAAAGAATTACCTCCATTATCAGCAATAATGCGATTGGAAAGTTGCGCCACTTGCGTGCTGAGTCGTGTGAACAACTCTAGAAGTTGAGCGTTTGATCGATCATGGCTCTCTCTGAGAGCAGCAACATCTCCATTAATCTGAGCTTGTAGATCGTCGATTGACTGCTGCAACTGCTGCTGAACATCATCAATCCTTGACATGTTCAGTTGTTCACCCACTCGTAGCTAGGGTTCTTCCCGTAGATTGAAAATCGATGAAAACCTTCCGAAGTAGTGAAAATATAAAACAAAAAATATGCAAGGAAAAAAAAACCTGGCAAGTGGTAACTAACTTTATCAGCACCTAGACCATATTCTAACCGCCTGTGCGCTACGAGCACGTGCAATGTGCATTCCAATATTTTTAGAATTATAGTGGAACCCATCTTTCATATTATATACAATTTCAATTTTTTGAAACTTTATTTTAGAGTAATTTTTATATAAGATCGTCTTACCCTAAATTTATCGTAAAATGTATAACTTTGTGGTGACTATTTATCAATAGAGGGGTGACTAATAATTTATTTTAACTTACTCAGATAAAAGTCACCCCATAATAAATTATTAGTCATATTCGTATTAAAAAGTCATTCTAATATCACTTATTAGTCATGTAAAATATTAAAAATGTCACACTATAAAGAGTTCATCTTACGATAAATTAATATGAGACGGTCTTACGCTAGAATTTGCGCTTTATTTTATCTATCCTGCATCCATAAAAACTCATTCCACCTTCTTAACTTAAAAATATTTAATATAGTACCTTTTCCTTTTTTAATAATAAAATATAGTAACTTTCCATTTTTATAATTTGTAATTGAATAAAAAATGAATAAGTAATCTCTCTTAAAGGTTGTGTGTGGGTGAATGTGGGATTAAAAATAAAATAAAATGAGGAACCTGTCTAAGAACAGGGCAATGTTCTAGAACGCGTGAAAACCCAATTATGAGAATGGTTGCATGCCTTTCCCACGCCACCCCGTCCACCTCACTACCTTAGCATGATTTCATCTTTAACGTGTAGCTCTGCCCATGTTCTATAAGATAAGACATTGCTCACCTTCCAAAGACGTTTTGATATGCATAGTGTCAAAGTTTGGGTGTGACATTTGTTTCATATGGGGAGCTTACATCACGACAGAGTTATTGAAAAAGAAATGGCGCAAAGAGAAAATCGCAATTTCCAAGGATCAGTTCCGATTATCTTATTTAGCTGTGTGTGATGTGATGTTTCTTTGTTGGTTTTTTCTTAACTGTCATGTTATCTTGTTATTTACGTTGTTTTTGTAGCGTTTGAATAATAAAAAAAAATCAAGTTAAAACCCCCAATCATGTGATGCCCTCGTTACAGGTGGGGCCCCTGCCAACCACACTCTGTCATGGAACTTGGCCGAACATTGGAGTTGGGTCCAAGTTAGCTATGATGCCATTTATCACACAACCATTACCCTCTTCCAATGACATCTTAATAGGGTATGCAGCGTCCACATTTATAAATCCAAGACCCCCAATTTCCTCTTTTGGCGTGAGACCTTTTTTATCCCATGACTTATGCATATGCAATCTTTCAATGTGCTCCTAGGTGATTTATTCCATGCAAAATTATTTAATCTTAGGGTAAGAGTTAGACATTATTCTTGGCGGCTAACCGTTTTAACATAAATTTTAAGTAAAAAGGTAGTAGGAACTAGAATGCATATTCATATATTTCAGAAATATAGAAAGACAAATAATTTCGTGATTGACCTACCAAAAAAAAGTGGGGCAAATGAAATTTGATACATAAATCTTCTTTCATACGTTGATGATTGTATATTCATTCGAAGGTCTCTAGCCTTACTCCGATGCATACGTTATCGCCTTTGGTCTACTCAGTTCTTATGAGAGACTTTAGAATTATATATCTCCGCTACATTTTAGGGTCCAGAAAATGCATACTCTTAATTATCTTTTGCACGCCCGATGAAAATACATTAGTGAATTTATCATGCAATTTGATCTCTTTCCTTATAAAAGCATAATCAGTGCCTTGTACTCGATTATGACCGGACTAGATATGCCTGTGTTGTATATGGTATTATTTTGACAAGCATGTCCAATTTCAAGGTACACCTTATGCGACCACAGGCGGCGTCATTTTTCCCGTCTTTCTTATCTCTAGGTGCTCCAAGAGACGACCTACACTGGCCAAATCCTCCGTTGTAGTGGAATGCACGGTTGTTGCTTACACCAATATTGACTCTTAGGTTGTTATCTGAATAGGATTTTTTTTTTTATAATTAACGGTCAGAAGACCCTTTTATTCACCAAACCAGACTGAACCTAAGGAAACAGTCGGACAGCAGCAGCCAACAGGCGACAACCTGAGAAAAAACATCCAAGAGTTTTGACAACCAGAGCAGCAAAGTAAATGATACAACCACAATTACCAACTGCATACTAACCACACATCCAAAACCTACTGAAAAAGAAAGGTAAGTGTTGAAAAAATAATGGCTAAATGCCCAGCCACGAATGAAACCCACCAAACCAAAGACACCAGGCAGATGCTCCTTTTTGACATTTTGCAGAACCACAATAATGTTTTCCTCCTGAAAATCAAGCAGAACAGATTGTGATGCTCATTACAGACCAACAGCAGCTGCACCAGATTGATCTCCCTTTGCATGATTTCAGAACCAAAGAACTGCCACCATCTTTGAAACAGACCCTGAGAATGCTGCTGCAAAAGCAAATAAATTACAATGGGTATAAAGTATGAACACTAAGCAAATCTTAGAGTGCATTTAGTTTTAACTTTACTCAATTTCCAGGAAAGTATGTTCAAGTGTCATATTTGAATTTGACTTCATGTATTTTGTGGCAGAGTTCCGACAGTTCCACCATTTGCATGAGCGGTTAAAACAATTGTAGCATTAGGTTACAACAATAAAAAGGGTAGCATTGATGAGCAAACATATTTCCTAGCAAGACAGACAGATTTCTCGCTGTCAGTGCAGATGAAAATGCAAATTAACTCGAAGTGGCTGTTCCCTTTCAGTTGATCACCTAATGGCTAATGGCTAATGGCTACTTTTCCTGTGTCCTGGTTCTTTCTTAAGTCTCTTAATTAGGCATTATATAGGACATGTAGTAACAATTCAGAAATTAAACAAAGCCACACAACTGTCTTTTTTCAGTTTGTGCCAAAACCAAGAAGGGTCAAATGCATCACAATGAAGAAAATGGAAGACAGAGGGCTGAAATGAAGTTATACAATTGTCTTTTGATTCTGACCTCATATTAGGTAGTGTTTTCAGCATGTCTACAGCGGGAGATTGGAAGACAGAAATGTAGCCACCAGAGAGCACTACGAACCTCAAGCCATACCCTGGACTGGCTGATCTCCTCTTCACACACAGAAGAGTGTGCTGGTGCTCCGAGAGTTGTATTCTGGTGCCAATCTGCGAGGGCTACAAGTGATTTACCAAATGATCAATCCATGAGCATAATGCTCTGTCAAAACCAGATGTAATCAGAGATGCTTACCTTTGTTCCCAGTCCAAAAATGATTGAGCTAGCCCATTTTGCATCACCTGTCTGAAAATTACAGAACAATGGGATAGACAATAGAATGCAAGGTTTTCTGCTAACAAAATGAACACTATGGAGCTAGCCAGCATTTGGTGGTTTGAAATGAGGAATGCACTAGTTCATTACAGTATTACACACATAGTACAGAACAAAATGAACAATTCCTGGTGCACTGTTTTACAGGTGAAGAACAACTGAACTAATTTAGCTTGTTAGATCTATGATGTAACTTCAACAACCTACTACAGTATGCAGCTCCATTGTCAAACTCCATCTCAATACTTATGAGACTACAAAAAAATTGAGCAGCATCTTCTCAAGCTTCAATCATTCATTCAATATACATTAAGCTCTTCCCCAGATAAGCATGCCACAAGCTTCACTAGCATATAACCCAATATCATGGTTGCACACTGAAGAGCCATAGTGCCTCTTAACTTCACCTGATTACATAAAATCAGTCACCATAGCTCCTGAACTCCTTGAAGAGCTCCCTCGAGGTCCTCTGCGGCCTCCTCTCTTTGCCCCTCGCCTACTCTCACCTACAACCTTCCTCCCAGATCCATGCTCCAGTTTGTCGTCCTTCCTAATGATCCTCAGCGCTAAAGATTTTAGGGGAAGTGTGATGTCCAAGGGCTGAAGCACACTTTGCAACTCATGCCATTCAAGGTCCTCGAAATCACCATCTTCATACACAACTCTGTACCAAACAGTTTCTTTGTCATACTCTGTCACAGTGCCAGAATAATATGTCCCACCAAACAACTTCCGCACTTCTCGTCCTTGCAGCCATTCACTGAATCCTGTGTTTCTCTGCTTTTGACTATCAATTGTTGAATCTGAAGGCTTTGCCCTAGTTGGGACCATATTGCCATCTTCTGAAGGGATGTCAGGGACACCATTAATGACAACAGCAGGCTCTCCTGGCAACTCAAGAACCCCAATTGATAGATATTCCAAGTTATCTTGTTCACATGCACATTCCATCTTCAGCCCGGGGTCCAAGCAGAAACTACAGTAACAAGGCTGATTATTAGATACTGAAAACAATATTGGGCTTTCAATAATTTGTTTATAAAAAATAAAAGTAACCATTTAACCCCGGGATCATGATGTAACAATTTGGCTTTGTGGTTCAGAATGGTCAAATGCGGCAAGGTAATATCTTTTAGGGATATTGGATGACAATATACTGACCTTTGGGGGTATTGGATTATAATATACCGACCTTTACTATTGGACAACAATATCCCTGACCTTTATACTTAGGTGAGATTATTATACCAATAGTGACTAAAGGGGTGGAGACTGGTTAATTGGTCTCGATTCTGACGTGATAGGCGGAGGAAAAATAATCGACCATTGCCCAATAACTCCGTTAACCCCCCCGTTTTTCTCACTAACCCACGTTAAAAACAAATCAGCCCTAAAACAGTGACTAACATGGTGGTGAACCGGTCTTCATACTAACGTGAAACACAACCAATCAATGTCTTGTAATGTAGGTTAGTGAGAAAAACTAAGGGGTTAATGAAGTTATTGGCTTGAGACAATTTTTTCCCCTTCGTCAACCATGTTAGCGCGCATGGAGACCGATTCACCACTCCTTTAGTTATTGTTGATAAAATAATGTCACCTAGGTATAAAGGTCAAGGATATTGTTGTCCAATAGTAAAGGTTGATATATTACAATCCAACACCCCCAAAGGTTGATATATTATCATCCAAAAACCCTATCTTTTTCCTCTTTATTTCAGGTGGATTTGTCGGAGTCCACATGTAAATGGGCACTATGCAAAGACTATATTTGCATCTCATCGCTTAGCTCCTGAAAGGATTAGATCAGCACCTCAACCCTACAACTTACTCAGGTGGGGTATTTGCACACTTCATATACAGATATACTGAGTTTAGAAACTAAACCGAATCTCATAACTACTCCCCCAAGTCACACGACTCACCCCAGAAGAAGGGAAAGTGGGTTAGCTTACATCATCAGGTCAAACACCTCAAGTTGGCTAAAGTTTGGACTTCAACCTGCTACAGTAAGATCTATCTAGGCAGTTAACACTACATTTAACTGAGGAATAGTCACCCAGTCCAAGTCAATTATGAATCAGTCTTTGACATTTTGTGAACATCATTTCATTGTTTATACAACATGATGGCTCAACTAAACCAAAACCAATACTCTGAAATCCCACCCGGGCGAGATATGGAAGGGTTGGATGTACCAATCTTACCCTAACTTTTGCAATTTAGAGAGATTGGTTCCAATGGAGCCAAGATTTAGAAATCGTTCACTACCTACTACTCCATGGAAAGGAAGCAATGTAGCCAAGATTTAGAAATCATTCACTTATCAGGACCCGTGATTTTATCCCAGGAGAACCCATGAGTTTATCTCTGGACCCCCTGAAGTCTAAGGGCAATTTTTACTCTCATCAGGGGCCACAGTACAGTTCTTCAAATCTAATCATAAATTGAAACCCGTTTCTAGTGGTCAACACCCAGCCCTAATACATTTAGAACCTCTTAGATATGATCATCAGTGCAGTAGATCTAACACTTCAATTTAATTCCATAAAGATGCAGTGCAGAGTCTTTCAATTAGACCCCTTACTACTTAAATATATTCCAACATATTTGAAACATTCACCCTATATAAAAATGCTTCATTCACCCAAAGAGGTACCATACATACAACCCCATCATACCTTCATCTCACGTAGTTAACTTAGGTAAACAAACCCTCAACACATAAACATATAACTCAGACGTGTAATCGCCGTAACATGAAAGCTTACACTCAGGGGCATGTCGTGTGGCAATTCCGTGGCAACATGAATACAACTCCTCAAAGATTAACATTAACAGGGTTTGCTAACTCGTGAAAACAAGTTGGAAACCATGCTATTAAAACTACACAAAACTAAACAATAACAAAACTACAGCAAGCAATCCATACTTGGAAATTGGAATCAACAAATTCTCATATTTGAGCATATAAACAGCATTCACATTCAACATAGTGCACTTTCCTAATTGCATCATATAAGCATCCACACTTGGAATCAACACAAACATAATCTAACAGCAAACAAACAACATTGAACACGAAATAGGGCTAATCTTAGCAAACAAACACTTATGTCAAATAATCTACTCTTAGAACAACATAGTCCACCAAATTCTCTAACAATGCAACAATTTCCAACCTCCCGAACTCCCTCTTCACCATCACCCCCCCAAACAAACCTCAGCGATCAATGGTTCAACCTAAATCTCCGTCACTCAATTTTCAAATCGTACTCCATGCAAACTATACCAACATGCAGCTGTAATTGAGTCGAAAACATTGAATGCGCTTCGAAATTAATGAGTAATTCAAGGAAAAGAAGTTACCAACTTGATTCGATCAATCTACAACACTTTAGGGCTGAAATTGAGAACGAATCTGATCGTAATCCGCGAAACAGCTCCAAATTTTCGAAACTCGATGTTCAACTTGTTCTTTTCCGCTCAAAATCTCAACTCTTCTTCTCCATGGAGGAGGCTTCCTTGTGTCGAGAATCCATGTTTGTAATTTCTTTGCTTTTACCGCTTCGTTTTCTTGAATATTCGCTCCCTCTCAAAATAAATGCGGGACTTATCTGATAAAGGCCAACTTTTAAATTTTTAACTATTAATATATGGATTATTAGGTTTTAAAATTCGTAATTGTGAAGATTATTTATCATAATATTCTCAATTTCAATTTTTGACATGAATATTTTAAAATTTGGGATTGTCAACTGTCCAATATTGAATTAATATCAATTAAATTCAGATTCTTCTATAATTTAGTGGTTATTTTTATTTAGATAGACCTCCATTCAACATATCACCTCAAAAAATATTGTTACATTACATCAAAACCTGAGTTTAATTGAAGTTAATTTGGTTTTAGGATGCGGACAAATACCATCCCGAAGTTTGGGATAATAATGACAAAATGAAGTTCGTCATATTCTGATAAACAATCCCAAATTGAGAATTTTGAAACCTAATAATCGTTAGTCACGTTGAACATCGAGTTGCGATTTTGGTAATAGACATTGGAAATAGGTTAGTCTTGTTGGTTTCTATTAAATACCAACACTACCCCTATTTAATAATAGTGATTAACGTATTTAATATAAGCAAAAAGAAATGAATCTGATCGTAATCCGCAAACTATTACCACCGTTACTGCCTACTGTCACCAGCACCACCACCTTTGTTTTCACTCTCCTCCCACCCAATAATAACCACCAACATCATTGCAGTCATTATTGCTACCGCCACTATCATCAACACCCACAAACCACCATACCACAACCAAAGCCGCTTCCAACCTTTTACCTATACCACCACCATCCATTGGGTTCTTCTATCCTTTCTCCTCCCTTACCACACTCGTAAACTACCCCCGCCACCACAATTGTCATCTCTTGCAAAACCCCAATACCTCAATTATGAGTGTATGTTTCCCAAATTGTTACTACATGCCCCCTAACTTATAACTGAATGTCCCTTGCGAACATTAACTTATAAATTAAACAAATGAAATAAAACTCACCCGAACTCATGTCCCCCAATACATTAGGGCATGTCTCCCATGTTGTGACTGCACGTCCCTCAAAATTGAAAATTTGTCTCTCAAATTTAAATACATGTCACCTAAATTATAACTACATGTCCCTGGTATGCATATGAACTTTAATCCAAATATAAAGTCTGAATAAAATATTGAAATTGCGGCCAAATTTAGAATTCACGCAAATTTAGAGTAAGAGTTATGTGTACAATTCATTGGGTTCGGGTTGAGATTTCGGCCGAATCTCCGAATTATCCCAACCCAAATTGATCCAAACTCGAATCTTTTTACCACCACTGTCCAAAAAATATTCTTTAAAATATAAAATAGTGACAAATGAATAAAAATAGTTAGGATTTATCATTATTTAGGGTACGATTACTCGATCCTTATTGCATTAGACCATTAGAAAAAATTGCTAAGAGGTACCATCTGTATTGTGGAAACTATTTTTTGGGGACCATATTATTAAAAATTATAATTAGGTGACCAGTGTTATTAGGAATCTATTAATTGGGGACAAATTCGCCGGAACTAACAGGAATCCGGCGAAATTTATCAATTTACTAACCTACCCCTGGTCACACAATTTATAGCAGGCTTAATTTGCTTGACTAAGATTTTTTGCTGATGTAAATACCTCGAATGCCCAAGTGCAACCCTTTGTTCAGCTCGAGATAGATAAGGTACAAAGGGTAAGTTTGTATTCCCACAACTTACATAAATGACTGTAACCTTATAGAGTATAGCGACTACTATTTGCAGTAGTAAGGTAAATCGCTGCCTCAGAATGTATGCACAAATATATAGATGACACAGCTACACCTTTTTGACAAACATACAAATCTTGTTGGCCTTTGAAAACTCTTGAGTGTAATGTGAAAAAGAGTCATTGGGATCTTTCCCTTGAGCGCCATGGCTTCCTTGCATCCTTACTACTTGCTATGAATGATAGCCATGTTTCCATTTGATCGTCAAACTTGAATGGATCAAGCAACAATTTCTCTTTGATGAATGCATCTAAGTCAAACCCGCTCTCACTTGAGTAATTTTCATCTTCATATATGTTTAATTATAAATCAACATTTAATTATCAATCAATATGAAGGATAGGTTAGTCATTTAACATTTAATTACAAGGTCAAGTCAGTAAATTGATAAATTTCACCGGATTTCGGTAAGTTCTGACGAATTTGTCCCCAATTATACCATTGATCACCAAATTATAATTTTTAATAATATGATCCTTAAAAAATAGTTTCTGCAAAACAGAGGGCTTAACAATTTTTTGGATCATTAGAGTAAAATGACCCAAGACTTTTACTTTGCGGCAACACGACTAAAAGAAACCAAACTGGCCAAGCAAATCACAACTTCACAAGCAAGGGCTTGAGTAGCCCTAGCTTGAATTCAGAGAGGGTTGTCACTGAAATTCTGCATAAATAGTTGCAATTACACGATTACGATCATATCGAATCGACGAAGAATCAGAAATCACTGAAATTCTGCATAAATAGGTAGCACTGCAATTGCCTTTTTGCCACTGTGATGTTCAACTGCAATTTCGTCCCTACAAAGCTCATTTACATTTTGTGTTCAATCCAATGTAAGTTTTCAATTTCTTCTTCGTATTGTTCTTCAGCTCCTCGCATTGCTGTCTACAAAGTTTCTCAAGTTCAAACTGAAAATGGCGGCAGTGATACTCAAACCCTAATTAACGACCATATGTTCGTCTCATCCCCGAAAATGGGTTCTTATAGATTGGGCGATTCGACATTTTATTCTATGATTGAGAGGTGTGCTTATTCGGGCGATTTTGAGTCATTGGAGAGGGTTTTCTACAGGATGAAATGCGAACGTCGTTTATTCCGGGAAAAAGATTTCATTGTAGCGTTTAGGGCTTATGGGAAAGCAAATATACCCGAAAAAGCCCTCGCCTTGTTTGAGAGAATGGATGATGAATTCCAATGTAAGCCCACGGCTAAATCGTTTAATTCTGTTCTAAATGTAGTCATTCAGGCAGGTCAATTGAACAGGGCATTGGATTTTTATTACCACATTGTTGGGTGTAAGAATATAGTCCCGAATGTATTGACGTTCAATTTGGTTGTGAAATCTTTGTGTAGGTTAGGAAAGATTGATAGGGCTGTGGAATTGTTTAGGGAAATGCCGAATTGGAAATGCGTTCCGGATGTTTTCACATATTGTACTATGATGGATGGATTGTGCAAGAATGGAAGGATTGATGAAGCGGTTTCGTTGTTGGATGAGATGCAGATCGAGGGTTGCTTTCCTAGTCAAGTGACATTTAATGTCCTCATCAATGGGCTTTGCAAGAAGGGTGACTTGGCTCGAGCTGGTAAACTAGTGGAGAACATGTGCTTCAAAGGTTGTGTCCCGAATGAGGTCACATATAACACACTTCTTCATGGTTTGTGCTCGGTCGGGAAGTTGGATAAGGCGGTTAGTCTCTTGAATCACATGGTATCGAGAAAATGCCTACCGAATGATGTAACATATGGAACCCTAGTCAATGGGCTTGTTAAGTTAGGAAGAGCGGTTGATGCTACTACTTTGTTGTTCGCCATGGAGGAAAGGGGTGTGCGCCCGAATGAGTATATCTATTCGTCTCTTCTTAGTGGGCTTTTTAAGGAGGGAAGGGTTGAAGAGGCGATGCAGTTGTGGAAGGACATGATCACAAAAGGATGTAAACCTAATGCTCTCATTTTTAGTGTTCTTATCGATGGTTTATGCCGAACTGGCAAACCGGATGAGGCCAAAGGATTTTTATCTAAGATGGTTGATGAAGGCCATGCTCCTAATGCTTTTACTTACAGTTCATTGATGAAAGCCTATTTTAAGGCTGGTAATAGCAACAAGGCACTTCACTTGTGGAAGGAGATGGAAGATAATAATTGTGTGCGTAATTTGGTTTGTTATAGTGTTCTTATTGATGGTTTATGCGAGGAAGGAAAACTTAAGGAGGCCATGGAAGTGTGGGAGTGTATGCTTGGCAGTGGATGTAAACCTGATGTCGTCTCTTATAGTTCATTAATTTATGGGTTCTGCAGGGCTGGCTTAGTTGGGCAAGGTTTGAAAGTTTTCAATGAGATGCTTTTCCAGGGTGGTCAATGTAAACCAGATGTAATTACTTACAACATACTTTTTGATGGTCTATGCAACAGCAATAACATTTCTCAAGCCATCGATCTTCTGAATTGTATGTTAGATCATGGTTGTGATCCAGATACTTATACTTGTGAAATTCTTTTGAGGGCATTAAGAGACAAAGTAAGCCCTCCTCAAGATGGGAGTGAGTTTCTGAACGAGTTTGTTTTACGGTTGGGCAAACGAAAGAGATCGGAAGCTGCTTCCCGAGTTGTGCAGTTTATGCTGCAGAAGCTTTTGCTGCCAAAAACTTCTAGCTGGGAGATAGTTGTCCAACATTGTTGCAAACGGAAAAAGGTCATTGCTGCTATTGGAGACTGTTGGAGTGACTTATTTCAGTAACATCAGCGGTAATACTGTTGTGCCCCATACCCCAACCCCTCTTGTTGTATGTATCATGGCCACACATGCCCTTCATTCTTTACTTTGCAGTGAAAAGAAAAGCATAAGATTCATTACACCAAGTTTGGAATCTGGATAAGATGTTGAATATACCTTGAGAAGGTACTAAAGATGGTTCCCTTTATGGGAAGAAGGAAAAAGAAGATAAAAAAACCTTCAACTTGTCACTTACTCACTAGAACCAAAATGACACAATAACTAGGAAATGCCAGCCCAACACTACAGTAGAAATAGTCACGCATCCGAGGTTCTAGAGTCCGACACACATGTGGGGAGAAGGAACGGGGAAAGAGATTGTTACCTAAAGGGTTTCCCTCTTTCTAAAATTGCATAAGCTAGTTGCTAAAGTAGTTTTCATCTTGTCTTGAAGCAGTGTGCTCTCTTTATATGGTTGACATCCGTATCTCCCAACTGCAGTTTTGTACTGAATGGGGCTAATATGCTGAATTGCTAATAGCCAGACCTGGTATGATGGAGCTAGAGAACACAATTCCCCTTGCATGAATACTTGTTTTTATTTCGACATGTTTGGCAGTAATAGTTGGGCTCGTATTGGGAGGAGCCACTCAGGGAAGAGATTAATGAAACAAAGGAAACAAAAATATGCTTCTATTTGGATGTGAATTATTTGGAGTTTTTATATATTCTTACTCGCACATTGTTTTGAAAGATTGTTACGAATACTTCTGGTCTGGGGTGTTGCTTCCTTCAAAGTGGTCCAAGGTCCCAAGCTTCAGCTACAATTCGGAAGATGGTGGAAGAAGACCTGAGCAGCTTGCATGTGAAAATAGCTTGTCAGCATCTTTAGAGGCAGGCGAACTGCACAAGAGCTCGTGTCATTGGCAAATGAAAGGTGATCCCTGTACATGGGCCAACGTCACTCTTGAAGTAGCACTTTTTTGCAAACGTTGATCAGTTTCACGCATGAGATCATCCTTTGGAGGTAAATTATATTGTTGCTAATCGGATATATTGGTTTGCTGTTATCAATGTGAGCACAGTATGCACGATAACTACTACCACTGTCCCAATTTCATGTGTTCCAGGTTAATGCTTAGATATTTTCCCCTTGTTTTAACTCTTTGAGTTGAGGCCTTATGTTACGCTTCGAGCATTGCATAGAGTATAAAAGTTCAGAAACTGCTTAAATTTTCTTCTCTGATGGGGGGGGGGGGGTGTAGTAGTAGGAGTTTTGCATTCATACTAGTGGTTTTCTTTCAACTAAGGTTTATCATTCTGATGGTCACTTTCTCCATAGCTATGAAAATCACTGTTTAGAAACTTTTCGCCGTTGAGTTATTTTGGTCTCAAACAAAAACATTTCACGGAGTTGTCCCTTTCATGCCAAGTAAACAACCAGCACCCATTGAAACTTATGTTCTGATTAAAATGGCCTCTTCGCATTATAATTTGTAGGGGCTTCACTGCTGCGATTAAACTAGAAAAGTTGTTTAGGAGGTTTGAAATTGTGATACCCTTCCAATGCGAGCTGTTCTAGCCAAGATGTTTAATTATGCATACAGTTGAACCCCACATCTGTTTACTTTGTATTGGAATCCCAGGAATATTCCTTTCCGAGCACTCGACTTAGAGAACTTAAAAAAAAAACTGCTTTTGGGGTGTATCAGACTCCACAAATTTTGAGCCAAAACATCATGTTCTTTTTTCATAAGGGGGTCTTGAATGTTAATAACTGAAAAAACTGCCATGACTTGTGGTGTACTTTGGGGTATGTGCCACGTAACGAAGATTTCAGTTTCTCCCATGATTGGGGATCTAAGTTGCTGCATGTTGTGTTGCAGGCTTCGTTCCTGACGTTCTATCAGAATCTAGTGATTCTCTTCTCGGAGTGCCTTCACTGAGTCCTCAGAAATTGGAATATCTTGTTTGCTAGACTCAGAATGAAGCATGAGTGACAGTCTGACAGAAGTAGACAATGACAAAATGAAGGACCAGGTTCTGCATCTTACGTCTTACCTATTACGTCTTCTTTTTCTGTTCAACATTAATACACCATCTTTAGCTTTCTGGTCCTCTCTTCACCCTCCCTTTTTCCTACTAATACTTGTTGCTACACGTAACAGTGGGCAGCACGTCGTCCGATGGGAGAATTAGACCAGTGGGGACGGTTGCCTCTGTATGAAGGCCTTCACATCACAGCATAGTTTTGCTTATGAGGTAAACTCCGTATAGTGATATGGATGGTACTTGTTCATTGCATTGTCAGTCTCATTCCTGAAGCTGATGCAAATAACTAGATGGGCTACGAGAAACAAAAGACAGCATGCACGGTTGTACATATTTAAGTTTTTCTCTGTTCACGATTTATGTATCAAGTGGATGAACTTGGAGACTTGTATGTGATTCCTTGCTTGCATTAAAATTCTGACTTTTGATTTGTTATCGTTTTGTCTTCAGCTCTGGGGCTCAGATCAAGTGGATGAACTTGGAGATTTGTATAGAATTCAGCAGTCCCCCTTTCGGTATTGTTAGAATCGGGATTCTGACTCGGATCCATTGGGTAGTTAGGATCAGAATAAACGTATGTAGGATCGTGGATCGGAATATAGATAGTAGAATCGCATCGAGGATTCCAAAATATGGAAAGTCATTCACTTTATCTGACCATTGACCAATTGACCTTTTGATTGGTCCTTATTTGTTAATTTTTAAGTACATGTTTGTAAAATGCATGGATAAATGAATCATATGGTAAAGTTAAAAGTTTTGATAAGTATTGAATGTCACTTTTGAGTAAATAAAGTAGCACTTTAATAGTGCAAAAATAAATATTGATAAATATGTTAAAAGTTTTAAGAAGTTTAGCAAGCATTTGTAAATTTTGATAATCTCTTAACTTTTCCCAAATATTTACCTGCCCCTTCCTTTAATTGTCCTGTCTACGTTTGTAGGCTGGAATTGCTGCGCAATAGTTAATTATTGGGTATTTCTAGCACTCAGATGTAAGCCATGGAATAACGCTGTGGTGTCATATGCAGCAGCTGTCTGTCTTGAGAATTGCAAGTTCCTCTAATGTGTTCATTGGAAAATGTCAAATAAACGCGATTACATGCCAAGGGATGAATAGTGTTCATTAAGAATTGGAATCCAATGTCGTTATGCGGTTCAAAGTGGTATCAAAGGTGCAGTCATACATACATGATACATTTATTCTGATTGATCCAGCTATCCAAACAGGCTATTTATTCCATGCACTTGTTTATGCCCATTAACGGGAGGTTTATTCCAATAGTGACGATATGTTTCTCCATTAGTATCAAGTCTCAACATTTAGGCCGCAGCGTCGGCAGCAGAGGAGACCTGCTGTATGACATTGACTGGATCTCCCACTTGAACTTTGCCCTTCCCCTCAGTAAAGCACTCCTTACACACCAAATACTGCCCAAAATAAACCTGCACGAAAAAAACTTGCTCAGTTACTCATTTCTCATTCCATTACTTGAGTCTTGAAACTATAAGCATGAGGGATGACTTCCCCACCTCCCCTTGAGGCTTTTTATTAGGAAGCAGGACTCTATCAGATCTAAACACCTTGAGAGTTTCTCCTGGTTCAGAACCCGGAGTTCCCGTTTCCTGATTGATTGAAGGCATCTGCAGTAAGGAGAAAATCGCAAATTGAAAAGCAAAAGTCATTCTCTCCTGTGAAGAAGTATGGATAAATGAGAGACTGAAAGAAACCCCAATTTTTAGTAGTTGAGAAATTTTGATTCGGTCCAATCCTAGGTTCCATGGGTTGGACTGATGACCACATATCATAATTTCTTGGACTGAATACAATTTCTATTTAAATAGTTATGCACTATTTGCTACCCAAGTCACTATCCATTACATAGACCGCTATTCGCTACGTAAACTGTAGTCCACTATCTAAACCGTTATTTTTGCCTAACATAGCCTTTTACTTCTGGAAATTATGTTTTGCTTCTTTGGCTAGCTTTGAATGGGTATGTTTCCCAACAATGCTGCTATTCCTAGTCAGGCTAGGGCCAAACATATCATAGAGAACATTGTGTCAAACATGCTATCGCAATTACATCAACAAAATCTAATGTTTGGGGATTACTGAATATTTCACCGACTGGGATTTAGCTAAGGTTCGCATGAGGGTTCATGGAGCCGGAAAATGACAATAAGATAAACAGAAGGTTATTACCTTGCACCGTGCACATAGTCTCTCAGCAACGAATGTTAATTTGTTAATTTTGATCTCCTTCCAGACATCTTCAGAAAATGGCCCACAACCTTCAACAAGGATGCTGCAACATTCACGTATGATAGTGAGGTCAACTAGAGGACTGTTAACATATAAAAAGCAAATGATATGGAGAAGATACTACATAAACAACAAACAATGATATTAGAAAAGAGAGGCAGAGAATCCCATGGTGGAAATCACCCATAAAATCTGTTCCACAGATTACAAGAACTTCCAACAGAACATGATGCAGAATACGTTAAGGAGTGATGAGGTACTTGGGTCTAAAACGGTTTATAGGTACTGGCTCCTTAAGAATCTCATTTAGAGCATCTAATGACCCCTGTTTTAAAAAAAAAAAACCATGATGAGAAACATCTTAGGGAGTAGTTGAATAACAGTCAAATGAATCCATTCAATTACACTCATTGAACCTGGGAGATCAATAAGAAGGGGGACAGATCAGAGAACATGGTTCTGAATCCGTCGGCATATTCAGGATCTGGACTTCTAATTTGTGATGCTGCATTCATAGGATATATTTTGTCAATGGAAGGAACAAAGGAGCCTTTTCGCTAAACATGCACATTATTGCCCAGCTTTTTAGAGATTTCAACATGATTTTCTCTGTGATTAATAAAGATTAGATTACGTTTCAGGCTAAGCATGCATACCTGGGTCAAATCGTACCAATCGGCTAGTTTTACCAAGGTATTTTGAGAACCATTCAGCTGCTTCAGCTCCTTCATCGAAAGCAGAGCCACTCCACTCCCATACAGACACATTGTCAACCAGTTGCTGGGGCTTACCCAAATGAACCTTCAAAGCATCCATGCCAGGGGCCTGCACCACTGCAGACAAAAGGAAAGTTACACCAATGATACACATCATATCTCTTTCTTAGCAAATTCAAATATAAGCACAACAAACTTCTCCGTCCCCTGAAAATTAAAACCTTGAAGGCAAGAAATCGAGGATGAAGAGAATTTCGGATAATAAAGATTTAGAGTTGGTGGATAAACCAACCAACCATATCAAACAAAACCAATATGACAAAAAATTGCATAGGGAGAGGGCTAGGTGTATGTAGAGCCTTACCCCTTGAAATGTAGAGAGGTTAATATGGTGAAGTCATTTTACAGAAAAAAAAAAAATTATAACCATATTTATGGACAAATCACCAAACAGAAGATGTCACAGCACCACTATAGTTGTCAATGCTAGAATTGGCTAATTTGAAAAGACGCCGCAATTAACATTTTAAACATACAGGGCAAACTCATTCATTTTTGGGTCCTGAATGTCAGCATAAATTTGACTGGATATGGCTTCGTAACTTCATGAATACAACCCAAGTGACAGGGAAGGGCTTAACAAACCAAGTCCTCATATTAAGCACTTGAGCTTAAACAATCAAGGATACAACCTTAGAAAGATGAAAGCTATGTGAAATCCATCTAGATGGCCACTATTAAAGACTTCCAAATTCAATAGGTCAACAAGCACCACGTGCTTATTCCAAAATACAGCTCCACAGTTTCTTATTTCCGATTTTTCAAAAGAGAAAAAATGAGTTTACCCAAGTATGAGTTGCTGGAGGGTTCCCAACCCTCCAAGAATGCCTCACTAGGCAACTCAACCTGAATTAGAGCAAGCTTTGGCGCAACCCTTTGAGTGTACATCCTCCCTCTCGAATTAACAACCATCCATTGTCGGTCCCATCTAAACCCTGCAAAACCATACAAGCAGCCCTCGTCAGAGAGAACTAAGCACATTTGGAACATGTGTACCGTCGTACAAAATCATAAAACTAGTAGATTGAAAAGCACTGGTTCAAATCTATTTATATCTCAAGCGAGAAAAGTGAACTAGGAAGTTTCATTTCAAAACTAGTCGATTAATATGCTAAAAGAACCATCGTGGATAAACCTACGGTGATTGTCGGCACATGACAATCACTGTAAATAAATAGATCTTTTTTTGATAGGAGTAACTAAATATTAATCATTTCCAATAAATGAACACAAATTGTACCACTTTGCTAGTAACACAAACGTAGCAATAAAAGAAAAAAGTCCTAATTTTAGAGTGAAAATGATGTGCGCTTGAATCAAAATGATTATTAACCATCTTGAATATTACATAAATCACATTAAAATTATATTTATGCATATTAAAATCGTTATAACTTATAAATGTATCTTTCATTCTTTGAGGATTATTACCACTCATAAAACTATATAAAAATAATTTTATATTTATATTTTTCCATAAGTATAGAATTATACCTAAACTGTGCATTCTCCATTATAGTTGATATGATTATGTTATCATTTATATTTTTCGACATCGCCAATAATTGTTATGCTCTTATTGTTGATAAATATGTGTAATTACCGAAAAAATATGGTTGAAAATCATTAAAACATAAATTATGGGCCATTTAAGATGGTTATTAGCCACATGGGCGGATCCCGGGCATGATATTATGGGTGGCCACGACCACCAGTAACATAAAAATAAAATTCAATAATTGAGTATAATTTGTGATAAAAATTATGGGTTTTATGTGAATTGGATGAATATAATAGTGTATTGGTCACCCCTAATCAGAAGACCTAGATCCGCCATTGATTTTAACCATCTTGATTCTAAATGCATATCATGGTCAATTTTTCATAGTCCATTTTAGAGTTCTAGTAGGGGGGCAAACATCACTTTTGCTAGGGATAAAGTACACAACAAATGAATAAAAATGGGTCCATCCATGTACATGTAACTGGAATTTCAAATGTCAGTGTAAACAACGCAATCAGTAACAGTGTAACTAATCTGACCACAAAACACTTACCAGTAGAGGCGATTGGAGCTTGATCCACGGAAATCCCTCTGCATGATTTGATGGGGTAGATGAAGATTGATTTCACTCTCGCAGCAGCTACTTCACTCATTTTTGGTCGGATATTTCACTCACTGGCACTGCTCAACCCAGAATAAACCTAGAATTTCAATTAATCTAACCACAAGACATTTGAACAACTTCGAATTTGACAAACAAAACCTAAATTTTCAACATGGGGAAAAAGCAAAATTGGGTTTGTACCTTGAATAGTTGAGTTGGATCTAAGTTCGGCCGGCTGGACTCGACAGCGTCCCTGTCAGCACTGGTCGCTGCAGGCGGCAGCAGCGGTGAAGAACTGGGCGGCGGCGTGAATTTCTTAGTGGAAGCTTCGAAAATGGGTAGAAATAGAATGTGTTGTCAAAGTGATTTTCTAATATTGTTTGTGGAGAAGCCAAAGTAGAGTGGTCCTCCGTCCTTGTTAGCCACATATGTGATATGTGAATCAAACAAACAAGGTTTTCTTTCTTTCTTTCTTTATTATTTTATTTTTTATGATCAAACAGTGAAACAAACAAATTATGTGTGAGGTAAAGCGTTTCTACTCCCTTTTTATTGATAATCTGCTTATCAATAATGGGTAGCTCGAGGCTTCAGGTTTTTTTTTTAGCATGTTTGAAGGTGTCATTGATGCATATATCCCCCCTAAAGTTGGAAAGAATGGTAGAATATTTAGTTTTGTGCGGTATGCAAATAGGGATGATGGGAAAAAAGTCACTAATGAGATGATCCTTAGAACTATTGATCACAGAAAGCTCTTCGTTTTTGGGCTAAATTCCATAAAACACAAGCTGTTAGACCTCCTACTACAACAAAATATAGTCAGAAGTAGATCCCCAAAAAGAATAATGGTGGTGCTCTTATTTCGAATGTTTTGCACATCCCGTCCTCTTGTGAAATTAACAATGGTTGAAGAATTTTGGGAAAGAAACACAGTTGTGCCGGACTCTCTCAAGGAATTTAAGTCGCTTAAGGGTTTGGAATTTAAGTCACAACTCGCAATATGTCCAAATGATAAATGCATAGACAGCAATAATTCTGGAGCCTACATAGTACATGCTGTCAATCAACCAAGAATTTAATTACACGAAACATCTTGTCCTGTTCCAAATATTCACACAATGCCATCATTACTCAAAGAGGCTGTGGAATTCCCGAACAAACCAAACAAGTTTAACTCTAAACAATCAACATTCAATAATTTAGAAATTTACCAACCAAACGATCATCCATCAATCAATCATTAAACCGCCATTCTTGACCTAAAATCAATTTTGAATTTCGAACAGCGGAACAATTGAAGCAAATCTAGTGAAGCTCCAGTAAATTTGAACAGTAAGAAACAAGAAAAAGGAGGAGAGAGAAACCTGATCATGTCCAAAATCGAACGAGACCTGATACACCTCCGGAAAGAGACGCCACCATCTCCACCAGTGAATACAAACCTCAAATTTCAATCCATACTTTCCTCCAATCAGAATCAATCGATCGAAGAAGAAAAAGAGTATGTGTAGATACCTGAAGGTGTCGAAGTCGAATCAGTGAGGTTGCGAGCATGAAGACGAAGGAGGAGAGAGTGAATACGAACGTCGCAACTCGGAAGACCAGAATCAGTGAGTTGAATCGCTTGAGTTTGTGTAGGGAAAGAGAAGAGACTGGAACCTGACATCGTGTGGCGACGCCGTGGGAGTACGGCGGCGACGGCGGTGGAAGAAAAGGTGGAATGGAGGATGCAAAAAGCTGAGAGTGGGAGAGGGGGGGAATTCATGGGTAAATGAATCGGAGAATACTGTTGTCAAATTAATAGGTAAATTCAACTTATCAAAATTTATCAATTATTATTTAAAATTATCAAAAATTATCAAAAATTACCAAAAGTTATCAAAATTAAAAAAATTTAATTTTGATATATTATCATACATTTATCAAAATTATCAAAAATTACTAATAATTAATTTTACCCAACTGCTTTTTACTCATAAAATTTACACATGACAAATATTGAAAAATGTGTCACTTTGAGGAAAGTAGCACTTTTATGGATAAGTTTTAGCAAGCATTTCGTAAATTTAAATTTTGATGCAACAACACCTAACTGATTAGCAAAACGAGGTCACTTAAATGGATCGGCTAGAATGAAACGCTCTTAATTAATACTACTTCCGTTTTGTTTTATCTATCGCATAGGGAATTGTGGTAAAAACTTTGACCGTTAATATCTTAATTTGTATAATGGTTCATCATACAAAATTGATATCATTAGATTCGTAATAAAAAATACTATTAAAAAAGTATAATATTATATTTTTCTATATAAGCTTTATATTAGAAATTATTGATTAAAAATTGGCACTGAAAACCGTAAACGATAGATAAAAAAGAACAGAGAGAGTACTATCTTTAATAATATTTTGCAGGTAAATAAGACGGACCAATTTCTTGTAAAAGGACGCAGGACGCCGATAGTCCTGTAAAAGGACGCAGGACGCCGATAGTCCGTATTTCTCTCATGTCCTTACCTTGGTATAAAAATAAATAAATTGTAAACTTTGATAAACTCTATTAACTTTTGCCAAATATTTACCGACCACCTCCTCTAATTGTGTTGTCTACGTTTGTAACCTGCAATGGCCGTGTAGTAATTGGTTATTTCTAGCACTCAGATGTGAAGTTCTTGCCATGGAATAACGCTGTAATGTCACGGCGGTGCAGCCAGTAGCTGTCTGTCTTAAGAATTGCAAGTTCCTCTAATGTGTTCGTCGAAAACGTAAAATAAACGCAATTACATGCCGCAGGTTAATAGTGTTCATTAAGAATTTGAGTACGATGGTTCACTACATACATTATTTATTTGCATTCTGATCGATCCAGTTATCCAAACAGGCTATTTATTCAATGCACTTGTCTAATCCCATTAACAGAACAAGGTTTATTCCGACTGCACTTGTTTATGCCCATTAACAGGAGGTTTATTCCGATAGTGACGATATGTTTCTCCATTAGTCTCAACCATAGTACCAGGAACGCTTCCCGGGTTATTAGTCCCGGAAGGTGGTCGCTAATTTTACACAAATTTAGTTAAGTTTTGACTTCGCAACACGGGTCGCAGGCGTATGTAGCGTACCCGGTAACTATGGTCTCAACATTTACACTGCAGCGTCGGCAGCAGAGGAGAGCTGCTGTATGACATTGACTGGATCTCCCACTTGAACAATTTTGCCCTTTTCCTCAGTAAAGCACTCCTTACACACCAAATTCTGACCAAAATAAACCTGCACCCAAAAAACTTGCTCAGTTACACATTCCATTACATGGGATTTCATTCAGAAGTCCTGAGACTATTTGCATGTATGATGTATCACTTGCCCACCTTCCCTTGGGGCTTTTTATTAGGAAGCATGATTCTATCGGATCTGAACACCTTGAGAGTTTCTCCTGGCTCTGAACCTGGAGTTCCGGTTTCCTGATTGATTGAAGGCACCTGCATTGAAGAAATTGGAAATTGAAAAGCAAAAGTCATGCTCTCATGTGAGAAGTATGGATAAATGAAAAAGAATGAAAGAAACCCTAAAATTTTACTAGTGGCGGATCTAGATATCCGTATTAGGGGTGTCCACTATATTATTTCGCTCATTTAAAAATATATTATCTGTAATTTTTAATTTAAATTGAACTGTATTTAATACATTTTTTTGGGTTAAGGGTGGCCATGGCCACCCCACCCCTTGCCCAAGATTCGCCCATGACTAGTTGAGTCACTTTTATTGGGTCCTTCAGTCCAATCCTTGATCCTTCAGTTCGGCCCATAGGTTGGACCGATGACCGAATATCATAATTTCTTGGACTGAACACAATTTCTATTTAAGCAGTTATGTGCCCGCAATCTAAGTCACTGTCTATCACCGAAACCGTCATCCGCTACGTAAACCGTTGTCCGCTATCTGAACCACTATTTTTGCCGAACAAGGCCTTAGTTCTTGAAATTATGTTTTGCTTCTTTGGCTAGCTTTGAATGGGTATGTTTCCCAACAATGCTGCTATTCCTAGTCAGGCTAGGGCCAAACATATCATAGAGGACATTCTGTCAAACAGGCTATTGCAATTACACCAACAAAATCTAATGCTTGGGGATTGTATGCATGGGATTTGGGTTTTGGGGTGAGATTATTGAGAATATTTCACCCACTGGGATTTAGCTAAGGTTTGCATGAAGGTTCATGGAGCAGGAAAATGACAATAAGACAAACAAAAGGTTATTACCTTGCACCGTGCACATAGTCTAACAGCAACGAATGTTAATTTGTTAATTTTGATCTCCTTCCAGACATCTTCAGAAAATGGCCCACAACCTTCAACGAGGATGCTGCGACATGCATGCATGATAGTGAGGTCAACTAGAGGACTGTTAGCATATAAAAAGCAAACGATATGGAGAAGATACTACATAAACAACAAACGATGATATTAGAAAAGAGAGGCAGAGAATCCCATGGTGGTAATCACCCATAAAATCTGTTCCACAGATTACAAGAACTTCCAACGGAACATGACTTTAAGAGAAGTGATGACATACTTGGGTCTAAAACGGTTTATAGTTACTGGCTCATTGAGAATCTCATTTAGTGCATCTAATGACCCCTGTTTAAGAATGAAAAATGAAAAAATGAAAAACCAGGATGAGAAACATCTTACACAGTAGTTGTAGTTGAATAATAAACAGTCATTAATTCATTTAATTACACTCAATGAACCTGGGAGATCAATAAGAAGGGGAACAGATCAGAAAACATGGTTCTGTATCCATCGGCATATTCAGGATCTGTACTTCTAATTTGTGATGCTGCATTCATAGGATATATACACAGTTTAGCTTTATCCAGTATGCATTCCAAGTAGGATATGTTTTTATGTGTGCTCACTATACAGTATAAAAGAGTAATTCAGCTTAAGCATCAGCGGGAAGTTTCTGGTCAACCAAACGAAAATAGAGCAGTGTATTCATTATTGATAAAACAAGTTAGTTAATATTATTGCCAGCTTTATAGAAACTTCAACATGGTTTTCTCCATGATTAGTAAAAGATTAGATTAAGTTTCCGGCTAAGTACACATACCTGGGTCAAATCTTACCAATCGACTAGTTTTACCGAGGTATTTTGAGAACCATTCAGCTGCTTCGGCTCCTTCATCGAAAGCAGAGCCACTCCACTCCCATACGGACACATTGTCAACCATTTGCTGGGGCTTGCCCAAATGAACCTTCAAAGCATCCATGCCAGGGGCCTGCACCACTGCAGACAATAGGAAAGTTACGCCAATGATACACATCATATCTCTTTCTAAGCAAATTCAAATATAAGCACAACAAACTTCTAGGTCCCATGAAAATTAAAACCTTGAAGGCAAGAAATCGAGGATGAAGAGAATTTTGGACAATAAAGATTTAGGGTTGATGGACAAACCAACCAACCATATCAAACAAAACCAATATGACAAAAAATTGCATAGGGAGAGGGCTACTGTATGTAGAGCAATATCCGTTGAAATGTAGAGAGGCTAATATGGTGAAGTCATTTAACAGAAAACAAAACTACATTTATGGACAAAGTACCAAACAGAAGATGTCACAGCACCACTATAGTTGTCAATGCTAGAATTGGCTAATTTGAAAAGATGCCACAGTTAACGTTTTAAACATACAGGGCAAACTCATTCATTTTTGGGTCCTGAATGTCAGCATAAATTTGACTGCATATGGATTTGTAACTTTATGAATTCAACCCAAGTGACAGGGTAGGGCTTAACAAACCAAGTCCTCATGTTAAGCACTCAAGCTAAAACAATCAAGGATACAACCTTATAAAGCTGAAAGCTAAACCAGGGGTGAGATATAAAGCAGAACAGAGTTTGCAAAATAGAATGAAGGAAACTATGTGAAATCCATATATATGGCCATTATAAAAGACTTCCATTTCAATAGGTCAACAAGCACCACATGCTTATTCCAAAACACGGCTCCGCAGTTTCTTATTTCCGATTTTCAAAAGAGAAAAAATGAGTTTACCCAAGTATGAGTTGCTGGAGGGTTCCCAACCCTCCACAAATGCCTCACTAGGCAACTCAACCTGAATTAGAGCAAGCTTTGGCTCAACCCTTTGAGTGTACATCCTCCCTTTTGAATTAACAATCATCCATTGTCGGTCCCATCTAAACCCTGCAAAACCATACAAGCAATCTTTGTCACAGAGAACTATCTTGTTTTGATAGAAGTAACTAAATATATCTTAACAGTATATTTAGAGTTAATTAATCACATTCATAACCACACAATTTATAACTTAAACTTTAATTTACTTATATAATGTTAATTCAAAATAAACTACTTTATAAAATTGATTAGAATACAACTTGAGTTGTGTTTGATTGTGAGCAAACAATTCCACCATGTGAGTAAAAGCTAATTTGATTTGATTTTTTTTCCAAAAGATCAACTAGAGCAACACAATTAATTCCTCCATCCATTCCAACCAAATTTCGGTCGAGGTTTTATAAACTCTGGCCAACATACTCCATGAAAATTTGGCCAGAACGAATGGAGAAACCAACTATGTTGCTTTGGTTTGTCTTTTGCAAAAATCAAATCAACAAAACTTTTACTTAAGTAGTGAGATAATCTATTCACAGACAAACACAAATCAAATTATAATTATAAAAAAAACAAACACTTACAAAATAGTTCATCTGGAATTAAGATAATATGCTGAAATTAAAATTTAAGTTATGAATTGCATGGATGTGATCTAGCCTGTACAATTCAATGGTAAATGAAGGGTGGGCAAATATTTACCAAAACTTACCGGATCCAACAAAAATTTACCAAAACTTACACGTTAACCAATATTTATTTTTTCCTAAAAATTTACTACTTTATTCAAAAGTAAAACTCCAATATTTACCAAAACTTTTCTTTTATTCACGGAAACTTATCAACGCTCAACTTTTTCCGCATGATCCATTTACCAACTAGTTTTACGGGTACTTGTCTATTTCAGGCCTCATTCTTTTATGCGGTAGATTGCGGCGCGGTACCACAACGCACCGCACTCTTTAATTTTCCATCACACTCCACCACACCACACCACAATCATTACCAATATATCTTTTCATTTTTCTCCGTCCTTACTTTTCTCTTCTACTTTTCACATGCTCTCTTTTGACACCTACTACAACTTTCACCAAAACTCACTACAACTCACCACACTTTTTCAAATTCCACCGCACCACACCATTACCACCGTATAAAAGTACGGGGCCTTAACTTTTACCGCATGATCCATTTACCAACTAGTTTTACAGGTACTTGTCAATATTAATTATTTCAAATAAATGAACAAAAATTTGTACCACTTTGATAGTAACTCAAATGCAGTAGTAGAGCGCACACATATTAATTTTTGATAGGGATAGAGTAGACAAGAAACGAACAAGAATGGGTCCATCCATCCATGTACATGTAACAGTGTAAACAACGCAATCAATCAGCAACAGTGTAACTAATCTGACCACAAAACACTTACCAGTAGAGGCGATTGGAGCTTGATTCACCGAAATCCCTCTGCATGATTTGATAGGGTAGATGAAGATTGATTTCACTCTCGCAGCTGCTCCGTCACTCATTTTTCGTCGGATATTTCACTCACTGCCACTGCTCAACCCTAAATCAAACCTAAAATTTCAATTAATCTGACCACAAAACAGTTGAACAACTTCAAATTCGACGAACAAAACCTAAATTTTGAACAAAATGGGGAAAAGCAAAATTAGGTTTGTACCTCGAACAGTTGAGTTGGATCGAACTTCGGCCGGCTGGAGTGTGAATTTCTTAGTGGAAGCTTGGAAAATGTGTAGAATTTGTTGTCAAAGTGATTCTTTAAATATTGTTTGTGGAGAAGCCAAGTATGACTGGTTTTCCATGCTTGTCTAGCCACATTTGTGAATCAAACTAACAAAGTTTTTCTTTCTTTCTTTCTATTTTATTTATTTTTTATGACAAATGGTGAAACCAACAAATTATTTGTTAGGTAAAACAGGCTTCCCACGGGTATTGACAATCTAAATGTTCGAAATAACGGCGTTTACTGTACTATTATAGTCATGTAAGAAAACAAAATTTATAATTTTTATCTCTAATTTCACTAAAAAAAATGTTTTTCCTGGTTTATGGATGGCCGTGGTCAGTCATGACTAATTTAGGGTTGTTCAAAAAAATCAAAATTGTTTCACCGAACTGTAAGTCGGCCAAAAAAAATGGAACAGACAACACTGAACCACTTTATTTTTTCAATGCACCGAACCGGATAAATCGGATGTTAAACGGGACGATTCCGATTTATAATTTTCAAACCGATAGAAAGTCGGAACCACACTATTAATATATATATTAATATATATATATATATATGTAGATAGATAAAAGCTTGCTTCTTAGGGAATGTATTTAGACATTCGTCGTCATGAATGATATAAAAGTATTCTCTATTTATTTGAAAAAGACATGCATCGATGTTGGAAAAAATTGGACTGATGGCCATCACAGCTTACTGCCCACTTGTGGCGGCTGTCCAGCAGGCAGCAGTGCAGAACTGCAGCAGGTCCAGTCTGGAAAAATTGGAACTGAACTTGAATTTTTTTTCCAGTGAGTGATGATTTTTTAATTTTGTTGAAAATAAAGGCGGTTCTAGTTAATCAGTGATACCGCCCTGTTAAATTCGGTGCACCAGTTTAAAAAAAAATTGAGTGTTCCGATTCTGATTTATGATTTTAGAAAACCGTTTCAGTCGGTGCACCGCTTTGTGGAACCGTTGCTGCAACGAAATGCATCGTGAATACCCCTAATGAGCATGGCCACCACCAAAGAGCATGGGGATCCACCAATGTGGGTAGGAAGTAATAAAATATGTGTAATTTTTTTAAAAGAAAAGGTTTAATTTTTTTTAACAAAAGTACGAATTAGAATTACTTATTTATACCATTATCGTTTTGGACGTGTGAATTTTAGGAAAATGTAAATTTATAGGTAAATTGAATTTACTTGTTTTTACATAAATTTATCAAAATTTATTAAAAATTATCAAAATTACCAAAGTTAAAAAACAAAAAAAAATAATTTTGATATAATAGGATAAATTTAACAAAAGTTACTAAAATTTAACTTCTACTCAAATACTTTTTACCCATAAATTTCACACACCCTTAGTGATTTTTGCATAATCCCAAAATTGGTGGTAAAAAGTAAAAATTAAGAAGTACTACATCACTTAAGGCTATGAGCAATGACGTTCAATAACACTAAGAATGGTGAAGAGGGAATGGGAAAAAAAGAAAAATAAAAAAGGTACTGTATACCTAAATATGCTTCAACTAGAGCAAATGCAGCGTGAGATTTTTTGTCTAAGGCAAATGTGCAAGTCCTTTGCGTTTTTCCTCCAACCAAGAATGAAAATTGGGGAACACTCATGTGAGAACGCTGCAACCTTCTCAAAATACAGCAGCCTTTTGTTTTTTCTTTCAACAAATAATATTTTGACATGTGAAAATTATGTAGTATTTTTCTCAAAAAGTAATATTTTGAAGATGAAAAAGTAGGATGAGTTCATATGGTTGTAGATAAAATAGAATAAAGTTCCAAAAAATAGGAACTATGGGTGATGTGTAAAGGTTGGACTCCCACGACAATCTAAAAATATGGATCACTACTGTATTTGCTCTTAGAACGGAGGAGAGAGAAAAAAGGATAGGGATGAGAGAAATAAAGAGAATTAGGAGAGAGAATAATATTAAACAAAATTTATTTTATTTTATCTTTTCTTTTTAAAACTTTTTTATTATTATATATTATTCATTAATTCTCACTTCATTCTTCAACTCATTCTTCACCGTTAACAATACTCATTTTCAAGAATATTATTGCCTTAGGATATTCTCAATGATATTCGTCAAAATGAAGAACACCAAGTACATGAATAGTGGGTTTAATATTATTTTAATAGGTATTGGAGAATGAGTATTATTAATGGTGAAGAATGAGTTGAGGAATGGAGTGGGGAATGAGTAATATATAATTATATTAAAATAGAACAAAAAAGAAAAGATAAAATAAAATAAATTTTGTTTAATATTTTTCTCTCTCCTAGTTCTATCTATCTGTCTCCTCCTCATACCACATTTTCTTTCTCCTTCTCATACCATTTTCTCTCTCCTCTCTCCTCAAGAACGCCTATCGTACCTAAGTATGTCTATTTTTTTATTTTTTTTTCCATTCTCTCTCATCCATTATTAGTGTTTTTAAAGGTGATGTATTTGAAAATTTTAAAACATACAAGCCAAAAGTGGACTGCATTGTGAATCATTTATTAAATTTCTCAAATTAAATAGAGGTAGGGAATAGTATGAACCTAAATATTTCAAAGAAACTAGTATTGTTCATGAGGTCACAAGTCACAACCTCCCCCCCCCCCCCCCTCTCCAAACTCCTCTAACACAATGGAGTAATTGAAAGGAAAAACCAAATATTTAAGGAAATAATTAATGCTATGCTATCTAACTTTGGTTTAAGTGAGAGATTTTGGAATGAAAGTATCCTAATCGCTTGCTACATCCCAACTAGAATTCCTATTAAGGATAATTCTATTGCTCGTTATGAGATTTGGAACAAACACAAGCTAAACTTAAGTCACTTACAGGTTTCGGAGTGTACGACAATTCTTGAACCTAAGAACAAAAAGTTGGGTGAATGGGGTACTAAATGTATATTCATTGGATATGAACAAGATAGTAAGGCACATAACTTCATGGTTGTGGAACCTAATGAGTATATACCGTTATAGAATCCATTGATGCCTTATTTGATGATCAACGATTTCATTCAATACATAGACAAAAAGATGTCACCTGTGACATGGTTCTAAATTAACAAATATCTGGTGATCATCATGGAAATGATGAACCAAGAAGAAGTAAGAGAGTTAGAAAAGAGAAATCATTTGGAGGTGATTTCTACATCTATTTAGTACTCCATCCATTCCTTAATAATTGTCACTTTAAAGTTTTGGGAAAATTTTAAGAAAATAATATTGAGAATGATAATTGTATTGGAAAGGGTAAAAGTAAAAATTAAATTTCTATTTTAGTTACTATATAATTGTATTGGGAATTATAAAAGTAAGAGGTAAATTTGAAAAGATTGTCATTAATGCTGCATTGGAATTCTAAAGTGACAAATATTGTGGAAAATAGAAAATTGATCGAAATGATAGATATTGAGGGAGGGAGGGAGTAGAGTAGACTAGGGATAAGATTTGCAATCAAATCCCTAATGTCCGTTGCATTGATTGTGATCCTAGACCTTTTAATCAGGCCATGGAATCACAAGATGACACCTTTAGGAAGGAGGCTATAGAAGAACAGATGGTTTCGATTTTAGAAAACAATACTTGGATCCTCGTAGATCCTCCACTGGCTGGTAAGCTTATCATCTCTAAACGAATCTTTAAAAGAAAAAGAAAAGTTGATGGTCCCATAGAGAGGCCGGTATAAAGCCTGACTTGTTGTTAGGAGCTTTACTCAACGGGATGGTATAGATTACTTTGACACTTATACACAAGTGGCACGAATAACGACTATGCATTGACCTATCTAATGGACTCCATGCTCAGTTTTCATTGTACCAACATCAAGTTTATTGTTGTCTTGTCAACAAGGATTGGGCACTTCAGTCATTTTCAAAAAAAAAAAAAAACAGCAATAAATAAGTATATGACATTGTACAATCCAAAGCATATGGTCAAAACAACAAAGGTATCTACCAACTCTCATTCTTTTCAAGTATATGACATTGAGGATACAAGGCATAGTTACCAGGAGCGCTTTGTGACCCACGTTCCGGGAATAAGCGTTCCGAAGTCAAAACTAACGAAATTCGTGTAAAAATTAGCAACCCGTGTTCCACGACTAGCGATCCAGGAAGTGTTCTTGGTAACTATGATACAAGGACATACAATAGCTAGCTCTTCAACAGCATAACTAAGCACATTGGTAATTTTACTACGATCAAACATTCATACCGGGTGAGGCCTCAAAAGGCCACTCTTCTTCACTGAGTTCCGAGTTTTCACCTCGTCTATGTCTGTGTCTGTGTCTCTGTTGCGACCTATGGCCTCTCATTGCCTTGGACAGTTCCTTTATGGAAGCACAACTGCTGGCCTCCATCTTATCAGCCAATATGTCCACCTGCTCCGAAAATCCTAACCCTAAGAGCCGGCTCCTCAAAAGCTCGATTGTAGAAGAATATGGCGGTATTCCCTCGTCAATCATGGTCTCAAAGTACTTACACGCCTCCTCTAGCTTTCCTCTCTTCTTAACAAACCCATGAATCATGACAGCATAGGTTGAAACCGAAGGGTAAAAGCCCCTCCCTGGCATGCCATCCCACACCTGTTCAACCCTATCAAACCTTCCAATCCTGATCAACATCTTAAGCAACATGTTGTACGTGTGTCGATCAGGCTTGCAGTTTTCCTTCTCCATTCGAGAAAGCACCCCGAGAGCTCGGTTAACCTCGCAGTGATCACAGTGGAAAGCGAGGAGTGTGTTGTAAGTCCACGTGTCAGGATCAATGCCCGCTTGAATCATCTCATCCAAAAGTTGGTAACCCTCTTCAATCTTCTGGTTGGCACACAACCTCTTGATGATACAGTTATAGGTATACAAATTCGGCACCAGATTGTATCTCTTCATCCTATCGAGTACTCTGAAAATCGAGTGCACATTGTCGCGTTTACAATAAGATCGAATAAATATGGAGTATGTATTCGCATCCGGAGCGAGACCCCTGGACCCCATATGGCGAAACATAGCATAGGCTTCATCAAAATCACCTCCATTGCACAAGGCCTCCATCAAACTGTTATAAGCAGGAACATCAACCACACACCCTCTCTGAAGCATTTCGTCGAACACCTTCTGTGCTTGCAATGAATCACCAATGTCACCCCAACCCCTGATCAAAATGCTGTAAGTTTTCACACTAGGCTCAAATTGGTGTTTCACCTTGTCAAAAAACTCTTGCCCATCTTTCACAAACTTCCTCTTACACAACAAATACAAAAGACGATCAAGATCATTCGAACTTGGCTTCAACCCGAAATCATCCATTCGATCAAACGCCCGGATTGCATCACTGGGCAAATTTGCTCTAGAATATGCACCAAAAACAACCCAGAAAATCTCCGGGCAAAGCTCGAAAGTTTCATTCTCTCTGACCTCGAAAAGCAAATCCCAGATCAAAGGGAACTGCTTGCTACTACCCAGAACATCAACAAGGATCTTGTAGCTATTCAAATCGGGTTGAAAAGCAGGAAAGCTTTTAGCCCAGAGGAAGAATCTATGAACGGAAAAGCCGAGATTTTTGGTCCGTTTCAAAACTTGTTCGACCAGATTGGAAGAGAGTTTGGATGAAAATGGGGCCAGAGCATGCTCGATGTCGTGGTGAGGGGAACGGAAGTCGCTGAGAATGCGAGAGATTTCGTTGACGTCTTCCGGCGGCGGTGGTTGGGACGCGGCGGAGAGAGAACGGAGGCCGGAGAGGATCGGCGTTGGTTTTCTCCTGGAGAAAAATGCTCGGACGGCCATCGGCGACCATGGGCCGGCGGTAGTTTACTAGAGTGAAGACTGAAGAGTATATTGGTGAAGACTGAATAGTGAATACTCACCCAAATTATTCAGTCCAAATTTTAAGAGATTTGATTGAATATTCAGTTGTAATATTTATTTATTTTTTCCTATTGTTCGAATCTCATTTTAATTTGAACATAGATCCATCCAAATTATCTAGCCCGACGTGCAAAAACAAAGAAACCAACATCAAATTTCTCATTTAAATATTGAGTTAACGAATCTGATTGATTCAAGTAGGGGTTTAACCGATATCAATCAAATTTCTCATTTAAATATTGAGTTAACGAATCCGATTGATTCAAGTAGGGGTTTAACCGAGTTGATCTCGAGCCAAGTCCCCTTAGGCTTAGGCCTGGGCCGTAGCTTGCTGAGCTTTCAAAGTCAAGGCTTGGACAGAAAATCTAGGCTCGGGCTCAGCTCAGTTGCTTTTTAATTTGAAATTTTCCAAATTAAAATCAACTTGATTATGTGATAGGAGGATTGGATGTAATTGATCCAATTTTGTATGGATTGACAAAATTATCATTGGAATATATCTATCACTTTCCAAATTGATCAGTTTCAAAGATAATTATTTCATCAATCGTACCACAATCGATTAGTTTCCTTTCAATTCCAAATAGGGGCGTTTTCGTCACTTAGCAAATACTTGTCATACTGTTATGTGTGGATGCCCGTTGACCTGAAGTACCAAATGATGAATCAGGCAGCTAGAGCTCAACATTCATCTTGATTTTCCAGGTTAGATCATCTATCTATCCATTCATCTGTTTTCTTCTCGTTCAAAGATGATGAATCGATTTCTGACAACCAAGAGCAAGAGAAAGAAGGAGGTGAACCTCGAGATCAAGGAGGAGCATTTCATTCGAAATGGTAATATTCTGCTGGAAAAGCAAATTGCTCTGAGCCAAGGCCGTGACATCGGATCAAACCAGCTCAAAGTCCTGTCAGTAAAGGACATAGAGAAGGCTACAAACTGCTTTGACCCTGGTCTCATCATTGCCAACATTTTCGGCACAATCTACAAAGGCATCCTGGATGACAGAATCGTCGCTATTAGAGTCCCTATGAACCTTGCACCAACACCTGAACTCATTGATCATTTCCTGACAGAGATCGCAGTAGGAGCAGTAATGGGTCATGTCAACATGAGCAAGATATACGGATGTTGCCTCGAGACCTCTATACCAGTACTTTTGTATGACTTCTTGGCAAATGGAAGCCTCGCTGAACATCTACATGGCGGTAGGGAGAAGTTGAAATGGGGTCATCGTCTGAGAGTTGCAACTGATGTGTCTTATGCACTGTCTTACATGCATAATGCGCTGTCAAAGCCGCTAGTGCACATACTCCTAGATGACTCGTTTCATGCCAAACCGTCGAGTTTTGGCAATTCTGTGTTGATTACCCCTGGAGAGTCGACTCAGAGATGGCCTGTTCGAGGGGTTCCGGGGTATATTGATCCTGAGTATGTGGAAACCCGAGAGTTGACAGAAAAGTGTGATGTGTACAGCTTTGGGGTTTTGATGCTGGAGCTCCTGACTGGAAGGAATCCATTTCAGATGGCTGACTACAGTATAGACTTGGTTAGTGTGTTTCTTTCAGCAGTGAGAAGGAATCGAATAATGGAGATAATCGATGAGGAGATGTTGGAACAAGGAAGCAGAGATGAGATTGAAGAGTTTGCAGAGTTTGCATTGAAATGTGTTGCAAAGAAAGGGATCGAGAGGCCGACAATGATTGAAGTTGTCAAAGAGGTTTGGCTGATTCAACGTCGAGAAAACATCTGAATTAGGAGTCACTGACGCTTTACAACATATCGTCTGTGTTGATTCAAGACGGTCTTATGCTTCGGGTATATGGGATGGCATAGTGCCAATTGTGATATGTTACTCTTGTGCATCTTCCTCTATAATAACAAAATAAGAACCCTATATTATGTCAAATCTTCGTCGCTTCACTTCATTTTAACGAAATGTTCTTTTACAATAATCTCACAGTAGCATTTGGATGTAAATGATTGAATTTTGCTCCCAGGATCATTCAGCGAGGCTGTATATAAACACAAATTTCGAGTGTAAAACAAATAAAGACGAGAAAATAGACAAATTTGACTTGTATTGAACATTTTGGGGGGTAGTGAAACTACCACTGTACTCACAGTTGTATATGCATACATGGCAGAAGCATGCTGCCTGCTCAAACGTTTCGTTGTATGAATAAATTGCATTTAGATCACAAATAAAAGAATATAGCAATCTCGAGAGGAACATATCAGATACACTAGCCTATGAGATAATACGCAGCCCAAACGCATTACCACATCAAACCCCAAACCCAATACGACATCAAACAAAGGACTATACTCGGACAAAAAACGAAAACTACAACCTCCTAGATATATACCAATATCTTGCATACACCATCCGTCAGATTAAACGCTCTCCTTGCGAACTAAAACCCGAAAGATGGCAATTACGTGAGCCTAAAAGTTTCCTACTTGAGTTGCACACTTCATTCTTGCAAATATGACAACCCTGGCGTTTACGACAGCTCAACCGTGTTTCACTTTTGACCTTCTCGAGCTGGAGATGGGAGCTTGTTTGTCAGAGCATGGAGCGTAGATTGCATATTCACCAGATTCTCCCTGAGCATCGCGTTATATTCATACAGATTTTCGAGGTTCTGTTTGATATCGGACACATCACCAGATACGGTTGGTGGTGCAGGAATGCTGTCATCTATATGCACAGATGTAACACAAGGAGAGGCAACCTCTGTGAAGACGCTCACGCTTTTTGTAGGCTGAGAAACACATTTCTTGGCCTGTTTGTACACCGGATTCCATCGATAAGGTTTAGATGGTTTTGCATGGTATCAGAGCCAGACAGAAAACAAGCTAATAGACGTGACTGTACACACACGGAACAAACCACAAAGTCACTAAAAAGGAGAAAGCCTCACCATTTTCTTATGTGAGCATTCGTTCTTGTGAAATCCGGTATTGCGCAAATTGCTCTCCCGCTGAATCCTCCTTTGCATGGGTTCGTTCCTTTTATACGGGTCTGTCATGACGCAAGTGCAGCATATATCACTGTTGAAGTCCTCTTCTTCATGGAGTAAGTGATGGCACCAGGTATACATTACAAACTTTCTCAACTGAATGTGAAGGCAACTACTAGTTCATCAGAATGAGATGGAAAACCCGAGGTGGAAACTACTAAAGCAAGAAAGTTAGAGGATCGATAAACGGTTGCACACCTTATCCCAATGAGCCTGAGCTTTACACCGTTTTTTGACATCCCGGAGAATCTGATCTTCGTGGCGCAGTCTTTTGATCCTGTGTTTACACTGCAGTGCAGAGTCTTGAGAAAACAAAAGTGGTAGACACGAAAAAAATCTCACTACTCACAACGTCAAATGTGATTAATTATCTGAAACAAGCATTTAAAGCATGATATTCTGACAACGAAATAAAATAACACTTAAAGTTGAAGGCACATTTTGCAAGCGTATGGAAGATGCACAAGGAAATTAACATGGATGAAGACACTACCAACTAATAAAAAGCGACTAGAAAAGGTATAAAAGCAGCGAATATAGAGTGGATACGTACTTGTACTAAAAGCAAGAAGAAAATCCCGATACTGAAACAATAAAGGCCACCAAGATCCGCAAGAAAGCTCACTGCAGTCATCAAAAAAGAGACACACAAGAACCCGGTATGAAAAATGCCTCATTTGAAGAGACCAAAAGGAAAATGATCCCACTGAAGGAGGAATGAAAAATACTTACCCGGTCCAAAGATGTTCTGGTGATCAATCTCAACAATGTAGGACGACAGAAAATTAATACACAATGTAGTGTTGATCAATCCATCATCTGACCCTCCAAGAGATGCTTGCAATGCCTTTGCATCACTAACAAAGGAACCCGGTAGAAACGCGTGGAACAGAGGCTGAACCAGCTTGAGGTTATGAAAATTGCGGTATATTCTGGGAAACAAATTGAATTTCAGTATGTTTGTATCCTTTCCTCTGAAAGTCACGGTTTCAACATCGAAACCAGTTCCGTTGTTCACTATTCCACTGACTAAACTAACATGTCTGTTCTGTGCACGGTTTCTTGCTGTAAGATTGAACTGGAACCCAACTGCCATGGCAGGTTTTCCAGGGATATCAACAAACTGCCATGAGATGTACGCATTGTCCCGCGTAAGAGGGCAGTTATTGCATCTAAGGGTTATTGTCGGTCCGTGACTTGTATTGGCACAAGAATAGTTTGCGAAAGTGGAGAGACGTGTTATTCTGTAGTCAATTGAACCCGGGTTGCCCAAGAACAATGTGCCAAGACCCCGCAACTGAGAACAGCTCATAGTGGAGATGGTTGTAATGTTGAACTCTAGGTCATTCACGAAAGACGCTAAATCAAAAGCATTCGATGCTCTAACGTTGTGCATCTCAACGCTTCGTTTGGATATGATTTGGTATAGAAGTCTGATGAACAGCCACGAGAGGAAATAACAAAGTTAGATGATAAAAAAAGCCCGGACAAACAACTAGCAGGTACCAGATGTGCAAAATAGCTTTGCCGAAAGCATACATACAATAAAACACTCACGCTGCGAATAGACCGATAAAAAGGATCCAGCTAGCAATAGAGAATGTTCCACCAAGTTCGGTTTTCCTCTTTCTGACTACCTTCTGATCATCCTACAGATGCCAAAGTAATGGTTAGCACAACAAAGTTATTGCATCCTAATATCCTAAACAAGCAACTAGGCAGTTTTAGTATGTGTATTTCAGCAACCATTAAAATTAAAACTATAAGATACGGAGAATGGTATTATAGCATGATTAGCTCTCGCTTTCAAGATTTGTGAAAGATATTGGAATTTAATAACTTCACATCACATTGTTCCCTGAACACTTACCAACCAAACAACCATATGAAAACTGAAATGGGTGATACAAACATCCATACAGTGATGTAGAGGCTATACTTAAAGGGATAAAAAAGAAACACCCAAACATAGTTCCCTGAATTCCAAGTTCTAATTCTAAGCAATTCTTGCTAAAAAGCATCACAACCCATCAACACATGATGAATTTCCCACCTTCCTAATCCAACACAAGCCACACAAAAAGTACTCTGTAGGGTATGTTCTTTTAGAGATTGATTAGGTTAGATAAATTTTGGTGTATATAGGTTGAAAAATTATTGTAAAAATATGTAAAATTTGGAAGAAAAAAAAGTTGGGTAATTTGGGTAAATGTGTAATGCAAGTATTTGTCATATATTTTGTAAGATTTTCAAAATTTGACACATTTTCCCAATACGTCACCAACCAACATATACCAAAATCTTCCCTCCATACATTTATGGCTTCTTCATACATCAACCCATTGATCTCCCAAAAGACAAGCTAAACTAAGAACAGAAAACACTCATCCAGAAAGCCAAAACAATACATGATAAAGGAGAAAAAGAGACCAAACTTTACCAGCCAATGTTTAGTGGAAAAGCAAACATCCAGGCGACTAATCCACCACCTAATCTTGAACCAAACAGTCTTCCCATCCCCCAACTTTCCAACCCTAGCAAGCCCACAAAACAACAGCCAAGTAGCAAGCAAAACCACAGTGCCTTCCAAGAACACAGCTTGAGACTGAGTAAACTTCTTGAGTTGATCAAATACAAAGATTGTCTCTGGGAATGTGATAGAGTAATCAACCCCAGAATTCATCACCCATTCATCAGGAGAAACAGTGAACAAAGTACAGCTTTTGCTGGTAAAATTGAAGAGATACCCAGGTGAACAAGCACATAGGGTGTCATTGTACAGCACTGAATTCCCAGGGCAATGAGCTTGATTAGCTGACATCTCTACTCAAAATCAAGGGTTTTGGGGGATTCTAGGGTGTTTGTCAAAAACCCAGATTAGGGAAGTCATAATAGTGCTGAAATTTGAGGTGGGCAGTCATGAATTTGTGGGTTGATTTAGGGTTTGTGGTGATCAAACAACAAGGTGAATAAACTGTCTTGTCAGAAGAATATGAGAAGTAATGAAGTGGGTCAATTAGGAGCAAAGGAGGGTGTTCAAAATGCTGAGAATTTAAGCTGAAAGACTTTAATTAGAGCCAGTGAAGAAACAGCTAATTGAAGATGTAACAAGCACAAACAGCAAGGAGTAGAGAGAGAAAGAAGAGAGAGAAAGAGAGGTGTGTGTGAAGAAATGATCTGGACAGATAGAGAAGGAAATGCAGAATCAAAATTGTGGGGAATCTTGCAGAGGCAGAACATATTGAAATGGAATGACTTTTGACATGTAGTAGGACACAAATTACACAAAGATCTTGTCTTGGGTAGTTGTGTTCTAGAACTCCTCAAATCTGATCCAATTATTGTTAATTACTACTCCCTCCATTCCATATTAACTGACATCTTTGGAAAATGTGCAGTCAAACGTTAAAAATTTTGACTACAAATTTCTCAATATATACAATAAATTGTTATATAAAATTACTACCATTAGATTCATAACGAAAAATACTATTGTAAAAGTATAATATTGTAATTGTTCATAAAATATCGTATAAACAATTATCAATTAAAGAATGACATTGGAGACCGTGATAGTCAACAAAATGACAATTAATATGGAACGGAGGGAGTAGGAGAGTAGGAGTACATCTACTGCCTCCTTTTTCTTTTTCTTTTTTTATTTAAGTGTTATTTAGATAATTATGTCAAAAAATTGATATTTTAGTTTATATAATGATTTATCAAATAAAATTGATATCATTATATTCGTAATAAAAAATACTATTAAAAATATATAATATCGTATTTTTTATAAAAATATTATTTGTGAAATTGTTCATTAAAAATAGATCTCAAAAAGTGTGAATGACAGGTAAAAAAAATGGGGGAGAAGTTTTTTTTTAATAATAACAAGGAAAATTAAATAAGAGAAGCTTATGTCGTTAGTAGAAATAGAAATCTGTGTCATTTTCTGTTCACAGCTTTGAGAATTGGAGTATGGTTTTTGTTTTTTTCCCATCATGGTTTCTTCTAATACATGCATAAACATATTTTTATATAAGTGGTAATCAAGTTGATTACCAAGCACATTTATCTTTTAAATTTCTCAACCCAATTTAAATTTTGGTAAAAATGAAAAAAGAATATGTGCTTGTTTTGTTGAACTCTACTGCCGAATTATGTCAGGTTGTTACACACAAAAAATTACAACAAAAATAGTTTCAACTCAAAATTAGTTGTGAAAACAAATTACACAGGACGTTTAAAATAAATATAACAAAATATAAGTCTTTTTTTTTGCGTGTGATTATAACATAACAATGTCACAATGTGTTAATTTATGTAGTTTAATTATATAATTGAAATATCCACTTAATGTTAAAAAAGAAAAGGAATTCAGCAGCAAAATAAAAGAATACAAATCTTAATGTTGTTTTATGATTCTATAGTTCAATCCTGATCATAATCAGCTTTGATTACTCCTTTTGCAAAAACAAAACTCCCTTTTTTCACATGTTAACACATATAACTTTTGTTGGCACCCTTTTTCCTTCACTAACCCTAGCATTGATCTTGAAATTAGCTTTTTCTTTCCACTTCAGCACTTTACTCTTAAATATAAGAAAAAATTCATGACAGTCTGCATGAGCATGGATACTTTATCCATGCATAAAGAATATTTTTTTAAGATGTTTATCTCCTTTAATTTAAAAGTTAAAAAAGGTCCATGAACTTAGAATACATGGTACATGCACCATTTGGTCACCCACCCTGTAAAAACATGTGATAAGAAGTATTAGAAAATACAAATAAATTTATGTTTCAGGAAAAATGTGTAGACGGAGTTGTCAAATGTTGCAAGGAATTTGATTGACTAGAAATAATAAAGAATCCAACATGACTAAACTTACTCAACCTATCTTTCCAAAGTGAGGGCTGTTAGTTGTATATTGGTGATCTGTGTAAATGGGACACTTTCTAAAGAGAAAGGAAGGAGAAAGAGGAGGAAATGAAGCTCAATCTTTGTTGTGGAAAGTAATAATCTAGTTGGATCTTGTTTTCTTAACCTTCATTTTATTTTTTACAGTAAAAAAAAAAACGATTGTGGGTAGGATGGAGTGAAATGAATATGCTCGTAGATTAATAAACTTTTCTTCGGAGATATCTGATAAAATTGGAACGATTTACTTGACCGTAACTAAATTCAAGAGTAAATAGTATTGATTCTTATGATTTTTAGTACAAAAGTTCGTCTCCTGATAAGTTTATGTGAAACGGTCTCAAACTAGAATTTGTCTTTCTTGTATAGGCTTCAGCGCTCCGCTGATTCAGAATATTTATGTACGATAATTCGACCTGCATTTTGATCAGATCTGCTGTAAGGATATTGACTGTATTTAGCCATCCTCAAACCACATAAAGCAGGACTGTAAATCAGAATGACTTCTGTAAATAAACACTGAATCCATATGACCAGAAAGACTGAGAATAGGAATATATAAAAGATTGAAACCACTCTTGATTCAGACATTAAAAGGCTTGGTAACATCCTGTAATTTTACAACTCAAATGTACTGTGTACATAATTGCGATGACATTACATGTCTTCATTATTCCTACCAATGCAACCTACCAACAAACAGGGAAGCCTCTTAAATCTTAAGAAAAGAATACCGTAAAAGTATGCATATTTTTTCTAACACTATCAGCTATGTAAACTTACATACATGTAAAGATTTCCAAAACCGGTAGGTATACGTAAACAAGTTTAAACATTAAACTCAAGAGATGAGAAATGAAGACAGAACTATGTATGATTTCGAGCAGGATAAGGATATCAATAGTCTCCTCGCCTGCTGTTAACAAGGGGACCCACAAAATCATCCGCGGTCTCCTTTTCTAAATTTTCCAACAAACTGGAATACTCAGGATCAAAAGCTGCGGCTCTGCGCAAATATTGAACAGCTTCATCTTTACGACCTTTACTGGACAAAATACTGAAACCAATGGAGAACAGTTTTAGAGTGGTTTTCCTCAGGCAGTTTTTATTCTGAGGACCTGTAGAAGAATGACAACTATACCATTAAGAAAAAAGTAAGCGTAAATCTACCTTGCAAAGACCACTAATCCCTCATAATAACGGGCTTTTGCTGTTTTGTCTTCAGGCTCTTCCATGTCTCTTACTCTCCCAAAGTGAACAAGAGCTTCGGCTAGCTTACCCTGACAAACAACAGTGCAGGAAGAAGCAAATTTGATTATCAACCGCTATCAAAGCTTCAAAATCAGCTAGAAATGGATCCTTGCATGACATGGTAAAACATTATAAATTGAAACTTGAAATTTAATCCATGGCAGGTCGAAACTCGAAAGGTCATCTGGTCCTTTTAGGTTACAAACATACAAAGCTATAAACATTAGAATACTCCATATCTCTTTGTGCCAATAATGAGTACTCACTATCAGTGTTGTTCAAGCTTTTTGGTATCTACATAATATGGATGATGGATCATTGGAAAAAAAGGAAGTGCAGACAGTTGGATAGTTGGGTAATGTACCTGACGATGAAATGCAACACCCGCAGATAGTGATGCCAGAATGAGAAAATCTACTGCCTCAGCATCAGTAGGTTGCCCATTGACAGAGATCTACAATGACATGAAAACTAAAGTCAGCAATGATCTTAAGGCTCAGCTATAGAGTGTGGAATGTTATGACTCATTTAGGATTACAGTAATTGGACCGAAGGTGGTTACACAGACTAAAATGATAGACACAGAATTATTTATGAACAGATGAAAGTGTGAACCTTGGCTATAGCCCACTCTAAATATTCACTAGCATCCTCATAACGTCCCTGTTGAAGCATAACCTGCCCCATCACAGTCAAAGCTCTAAAGCACTCCGGATCCTTGTCAAGTGCTACCCTATTGCAAGAGTAAGTTCAGCAAAGCAAGATAATGAAATTGAGGTCAGAATTTTGAATTGGATAACGGCAAAAAATGAAATTTACCTCAGCAAAGGAATTGCTCGGTCTAAGTTGCCTTTCGATAAGTAAGCTATTGAATACTGTAAAAATTGCAAAGCTGAAGATATGATTGAAACTCAAATGCTTTATGAAAATGCACGAGTTCACAACAAATTTGTACATCATTAAAATCAAGAAAGTGGATTAGCCTTGTAGACGGGAACCATATAAGTTGTCTAATAGGACTCCCACTTACATCAACTAGTTCTCGGGGGGACAAGTTGAAAGCAGAGATTTGTGTTGGTTTTCTTGGAGCATCTGGTAGTTCTGACTGATTTACATCCTTCTTAGGGTCTGCAGCCGTTTTTGGAGCTTCCCTGTCAGGTAATCCCAACGCTTCGCGAATAGGCGGATGCTGAAGGCAGAGTTGCTGCATCATCGATTGCATGTAAACGAGCAATTCATGAATGAAAGAAAGCACCCTGACCTATGCCCGTCCCACATCTAAAGATTTATGAAAAGGAGTCAGGCTATCTCATCTGAGGGATCTAGTTAAACGGACTTTAGGAGTGACTTTGATAGCCTATGTTTGAACCTTGGTGGGGAGCTCAGAATATGGGGTTGCAGAGCAAGTGATAAACAGCAACGACATATTCACGCAAGTCAAACTTAATGCGAGTTTTTTTTTGGCATCCAACAATGTTTGAACCTTGGTGGGGAGCTCAGAATATGGGGGTGGCAACCAACTATGCTACCACCTCTTTAGTTCTTAACAAATTGAAACAATTACCGTTATCGCAAAGCCAATGATAAACATCAGTGACATTCATGCAGGCAAAACTGCAAAGACATTTACAATAGAAAAAAAAAAAAGAAGAATATAACTAGAATAAGTTATGTATAAAGTTGAACTCTACAAGACTATGACTTAGGGGACCTTTAAGGTTGCACAATCTAACCCTCCTCACAAGTCACCACTCTAGTGGAAAAGGGGGGGGGGGGGGGAAGATCACCTGAAGAACAAGATTCATAAAACTAATCAATCAGAAATCAAAGTGAATGCACTGACCTGAATGAGAGTTAGAGAACTGTTGGTCACCCAGTAGACAAGACTACCCTGTCAAGGCAATGGAAGGTATGAACATAGAAGTATTAGCAGAGGAATTGTTGAATGTCAAAGAAAGTTGAAAGAAATGACACATAAAAAAAAAAAAAAGTCACTGATAAAACATCCCTAATGTTGAAATACAAAATATCACAACAATAGACAGATCTACCCTGTCACAACAATAAGATGACATCGAAGAGATCATGATGGTAATCAAGACTCCTTGGGTGATATGCATTCCCAGAACATTCTTAAAGATCTAAAAGGTAGTGTAGTTAGACCATTGAGAACCCTCAAAATGAAGGTCAACGATACAGTTAAATAAGTGGGAGCAGACAACAGTCATTAGTTGATAAATTGGATAATGCCTTTAATAAGAAGAAAAGAAACGAGGCAAAACTTATAAACTTGCCTGGGGTATATGGAACCCTATAAATAGGATAGGCAGCGTTAGCACCTCCAAATACTTCCTATAAAACTGCATCAAAAAGTTAATAAATAAAGTGGTTGTTTACAGTTTAAGTGTAAACCACTCATTTATTTTTATATATATACTGCAAACAAATTAACAGCCAGAAAACGATCACCCTGAAGGCCTGAATTACCCTAAAGACAGCAGTTTAATTCTACTTTTCCAAGTTCCAGCATTGCCAAGAAGAATTTCAACAGATTTAGATATAACTCCATCACTCACCTTGACTAGCAAATTAAAAACCCCAGTTGCTTTTCCAACTGAAGAGAATCTGAAGGAGACCTGTCACAAAAGGAAAGAGGCTTCAGAATACATATGGCAGCAACTTGAACTTCAAAGGTGAGTTTCCCAAGAAATGTCAAAAAGTATTCAGAGTTTCTGCTACTAATGAGTAATGTCCCAAAAGTAACATCTTCAAAAATTGTGGTTACTGCACAAATGAATAGTTGCATGAGACAGCAACATCCTTCCATTATATAATATACATACCAGCAATTACAATAATGTGACCAAGCAACTCAAATTTGACAAATTTTGCATTAGTAAATGCATGCAGATAACTTCATAAAGTGCCTACATAACCAAAACCAAAACCAAAACCAACAGCACAATCTTTGATAAAAAAAGTCTAGCTAACTTCCAGGGAAAGAAGACAAGTAGACTTCCAATCGAAAAGAAAAAGAAGACAAGTAGACTTGGCTACAAGTTACAAATGTGTGTTTGAAAGGAATACCTGGATATTACAGAAATGAAGCACAGCAATTGCAACAGGAAAGATGGGGCCAAAAACACCATTAGGTAATTCAGTCAAATTTTGGAACCATAAGATACCGCCCTGCAGAAAATAATCAAGTTAACACTCACTGAACCCAACTCGGCGCAAGTCTAGTACAAAATGTAAACAGAAAAGGTCAAATTAACTGTGCCAGTGAAAGAGCATTGAATTTTTTGGCATAAGAATGTAGGGAATTTGAACCAAAGCGAGCATTCAACATTAAAACTCCAAACTATCAGAGCCTTACAGTATCAAATCCTGGATGATGATCCAACGACATTCTCCGTATAGTAGCCATCCACAAGATAAAGCAGGGCACCTACAAACCAATAAGAATGCAGGGATAGTCAAAAGCTTTTCGCAACCGCAGTCAGCCATAGTAAAAAGAATTGCTCTACACACCTGAACAGCAAATGTTGCCAAAAACCACAAATATGATGGGCATCCAAGTGCTTGCTTTTCTCGTAGAAAAAGAGAGAACTGTCCCATAAAACTCCTTCCTGAGAAAGGTGGCGGGAATGGAGGAGGCACTTCAAAATTTCCAAATGGCATTCAATTGAAAATCTTGTAAGTTAACAAGGTAAAACAACACACGGACACTCCTTTCGTACTGTTTATAGTGTTGTTTCCTAAATAGAAGTTCTTCATTTGTTGGTTCAATTGTCCCATCATTACCATCATCAAAGAAAGGGGGCCATCCAAAGTGCTGGGAAAGCTTATACATCAAACAAGTACATAGTACACTTACCTATATCTAGGTTAAAAAGTTTTCCAACAAGGTCGCCAAATATGTACTCATATTACTATCTACCACAAGATTTTAGCACATGTGACTGAACACAAGTAGTGTCCTACTATAACTCAAGACAAACAAGCTAATATCTACCTAGTTCCAACTAACAAAGATTTACCGGGCATAAACGATAAAGCAAGCTAATAGTGCATTATTTTTAAAAAAAAAGGATATTGGAAAGATGCCAAGAGATGTCACCCATTTACAAAAGGAAAGTACAAAAACACTAATGCCCTCAAGCTTGCATCAATAATATTGCCAACAAAATCCAAAAAACTAAAGTTTCTATCACCCTTAAGCAGCACACTCCAACTATACAACATCCTCAAAAAGCAAAGCTTGAAATCATCAAGGGAAAAAGTTTTCCTTGAAAATTTGTCAATTTCTTTCCTTCCATGTGTCCTGCCAAATGGCTAAGGAACCAAATTCCACACACCATGAACCCACAACCTATCTTCATCCTTCTCCTCCAAGCCAGCAACACATCTCCCAGTACTTGCTTGAACCCAAGAAACCCACATCAACGAAAAAGCAAGGTTCCAAACCGTAAAGGCTCATGAACAATGGACAAGTAAATGATCCACAGGCTCTTCCTCCTTACGACACATTAAACAACAATGGACTAGTAAGTGTCCTCTGCTGATTACTTTCCATGGCTACCCAACCAAAGAAACAAGCATTGGGAGGAACCTTAGAATTCCAAATGGACTACACAGAGAACTCCACTTCATTTTGATCACCAACAAGAGTAATACAAAGTCTCTAGACAAAGAAAGGACCTTTAGAGCCAATAGGCCAAACAATCTCATCATTAACATCATACAAAACCAACTTCTCACCAATAAAGACATCAAACTACAAATGTTACCCACTTTCCAACCATTAAGAGATCTCTAGTCAAATTTTAATCAATAGTGTCACACAGCAATCTATTCCTAAACAAGCTCCAGTACAAGTTCCCCTTCCCCCCCCCCCCCCCAACACACACACACACACACAAAAGAATACAATATGCGGCTTTAGCCTACATAGGTTACCACAAACACCGATGACAGTTTCTCAAATTTTCTTCATACTCAAGGCATAATGATCTAGGCATTTTGACCGCCCAAAAGGCAATAAACCAAAATCACCAATTTGAAAAATACAAAAAAATAATAACAAATTTAAATTCACCAACTTCGATTGATTGAATAAGAACTGGATACATGGGGGATTACGACAGATTCGAAAATCTTACATTTGGGAAAGAGCTCGGCAATCTTCTTCAACTTATGAAGTTGCAAGAGTAACCAAGGGAACAGTGTAATTCTAAGAGCCAAAGTTGATGAGACAATTACCATCCACCTGATTTAGAAAAACCAAAGAACAAACAAACAGAAAGAAGCATTCAGCCTCCCCACTTAACTTCAAAAACGATCTCTTGGTTGATAATGACACCAAGTTTTTAAGTTTTTTTTTTTCCTGTTTCGCCACAATGCCAATTCTTCTTACTCCATGTCACTATGATCACTGGCAATATCATCTTCGTTTAAGTAACGGCAACAGCAAATTGGAATTCAATTCAATAGAAGTTTGAAAATAGTGACATGTTACAGTGGAGATGAAATTTCAGTTTGTAAATAGAGCACATGAGTTGCACATGAAATTTTATAATTCCTTCTCTCTAACTTTCCTTTACTTACCTTCTAGAAATCATTCTCCAGGAAGATATATCAATTTGTCATTCAAATATTGATACAACTAACTAAATGCATACTTCAATACACATTACTTCCACAAAATCCTATTCTCTAGCATCAGAAACAATTGACACAGAAATAACTTCCAACAGATATACGGACATTTCCGAATTCAAGTATTAATTTCCGGCAGCTTAACTTCCTAACCACCAAAACAAACTTCAAAATCGCACAACTGACTTACCAAGGAAGACCGGTGAGATCATGGAATCCATCAAGCAACGCGACAAGCGCATTAATCGGAAGAATCGAATCATCCAGAAGTCCGTCAATGGCGTCGTAATTCTCAGCGCCGTCGTTGAGCCCTAGGCTCCGGAGCTCCGACTCAGTGACCGAGTTGATCTGGTGAGTCGGGAATTCCGAGTCAGAAGATCGCGAGGAGAAGTACCGGAACGACGACGTCGGGACGAAGAAGGGCGAGTGAGGGACATCGGAGGTGCTTGGGTGCGGCGGCGAGGGGCTAGGGTTTGTGAGGGGTAGAGAGAGAAGCGGCCGGAGTAGAGAGAATTGACGGCGGCGGAGGTGGCGGGATAGTAGTGAAGTCGCCATTAGCGACCGGATGGAGTTGAGTTCGTTAGCTAAGAAAGAAATCAAATGGACCGGCAACGGCGGGATTGGGCCTAGGAGGGTTTAACTTAGCCCAAAACCATTTTAGCTAGTTCTTTGGTAAAAGTGTCTTTGATATCTAGAGATGGTCTATTAGGCAAATGAATTTGGAATAAAATATACTTTGCCAGACTTTAAGGTTTCAATTAGTAAAAAGTAATGGGGACTTATTACGTTGATATGGTGTGACAAATTTTGGGCAACTAATTCAATAGACAGATACTTCAATTAATGAAACAAAAAATCTTAGTGAGTGCATTATGGTCTATTTCTTTAATGGGTCATCCTCTAGGTCGAAAATCCTTGGTGACAATTGGGTCATTCAAATGTTAGTCTACAGTCTACTACATCTTTTTTAAGCCTATGATATTCTTATTTACATTAAATCATGTACCTTTGTTTCAAACTCAATCAACAAAATTTCTATTTCAACAAATTATATCTTTAAAACAAGACAATCAAATCGCTGATAGGATTGTTAAATTAGGTTGTCTCTCTTTTCTATGCATGTGTAGAATCAAGTTCCATGAGAGGAACTTTATGTAAAATCTAGGTATTTTATATGACGAAAATCAAGGTAGAACTCTTGAGAGGATGATTGTCTTGTTGATGTAACCTTTCTTTAATATACACATATGTATGTATGTTTGGAATTTTGAATAATATTTGTATAACAATGCACAAAAAAATTATTACTAATACTAAGCAATCTCAAGGACAAGTAACCCCAAAACAATAACAATTAAAAAGTCAACATGCTCCCTTGTGGGATCAAAGAAGCATTTGCCAAGTTGGTGGCCATTTCTGCTCTTCCAAGCTTTCCACCAAGGTTTAATTGTCAAAGTTTTTGGACTTTCTAATCTTTCTCTGTTGTTTAAGGAGCAATAGCATATAGTCATTGCATTAAAACTATTGGCCTGTGGCTACAATCGAAGAAGAAACAATTTTTCCGGTAGGATATATGATGCAACATATCTGTTAGACTATTAAACGATGACTTTTAAATGGCTGCGTCGATACATGTAATTGTTAGATTAAAACAATTCATTCGATATGAGGGGAAAATGAAACTTCTACTAAAACAAGCAAATATCAAGTTACATGGAATTCGATAGGCAATGAAGTTGCATGATACAATGGTATAGCAATTCACTGATGCATAATTTATGAGATATAAGGGTTTTGAAACGAATATCACAACAACAATATACAGGTTTATGATGTAAAATACGAATCTAGTCACCGGTACGACTGTTTCTTCTGTATTTCCATCACATCTCGATGTCGTCAAGATCTGGAAGGGGAAACCGAAGAATTGCAGCAATGCCTGTCAGCTGCGCCAACTCTGCATTCACATATTACTATTAGTAACAACATAGTTACAGGGAACGTTACATACACCTGCGACCCGCGTTCCAGGAACAAACGTTCCCAAGTCAAAACTAGACTAAATTTGGGTAAAAATTAGCGACCCGTGTTCAAATGCTAACGACCCGGGAAGTGTTCCTGGTAACTATGCTAACAGCACAGTGTATATGGAAAGAGAGCACTGTTTCAAGATCAGAACAATTTTGTGTGTTCACTTGCACATGCTTTCCTCTGTCTTCTGTTTTTCTGTTGAGTTTTTTGTGTTCTCAGTTCATTCTGACTTCAGACTACTCTCCTGTCTCACGTGCATGAAGAACAGCAACTATTCCTAGCAGTTGTTCTACAGTGGCCTAACTCTAATTCAACTAGAGCCGAGCAAAAATTTGGGGCCGAGTCAAATTCAGGTTGGTCAAATCTATCAATGTCTGAAATTTAGATGGGAAATCGATCACGCTTACCAGTTTCTTTTCCAGGGCAGACGAGGTCAGACAATTTGAACAGACCGAACTTCAGGTCAAAATCAGGCTTGGACAATGGAATTAACATAATGCTGTGTCCGGATTTTCGGTCAACGCCACTCAGACGGAAAATGTATGAACGAATCCGACTTTTTGGTATTCGGGTCCATCAAAATTTTGCCAGCCCTAGTATTTTCAACATGCATGCAATTGAATTGGATAACCCCATAAGATAAGAGTTAAGGGACTTAATAGTCTCAGTGACGACAAATGGTGCAAAGTATGGGAAGAGGGACCTCGTAATGCCCATGCAGCGAGAGATGTACTTTGGTACCATTACTAGTTGCAGGAATCTTGCCGATTCATGGATTTAAGGTCATTACTGATTATCCAATTCTCATCCACCAAAAGATTCCAAAGACGACAGACTAACTCAAATCTCTTAACTAACAGAAGTGTATTGGGGTTCTAGAATGGATATAGTATAGCAAGGATTGAATATACTTACGTTCCCCAGACACGTGCATGGTTGAGAATACATGAACATTTCCCCCAGAATCCTTCACTGATTTGACAAAGTTGACATATTTTCGTCGTGTGGCAATATCAGCACTCCTGTGACCAGCAAAAAATACGGACCAAGTTTAGGAAACCAATAAGGCACTGGCGTTCACGAAAAATGACATGATGTCATCTACTCATACCCTGCATATAGCCTTAGCCTATAGCCCTATGCAAAAGAGGCATTCCAATTTGAGCATGAAACAGCAACAAAAATGACATAAATTTTGAGAGCAAGATACTTGCTCGGTAGAACATCTGCTCCAACAATTATCCTAAAAAGTACTCCAATTAGGAAGCTTACAATACAATTTTAAGTGATACTTTCATATTGTGGGATTCCATAGACATAACATTATAATTATGTTAGTCATGGGGGCCACCCAAAACACATAAACATCAAGGGGGACTCATGGCGCCGAGAAAAAAAAGAACACAATAATTTGGATAAAGCCTAGCATGAGCGAAAAAACACCTGAAAAGTTCATCTGTGATAAGTAGGGTTTGGATTGCCATTCGCTCATGAGCAACTTCTACATGCTTGGGGCCATAACATGCACGAGTTGGGTCCTACAGAGAGAACAAGGCTTTACATGGTCAGAAATCACAATGATGACGAAACACACACACACAAGGGAATACTTCTGTTGGGCAAAATATCAGAACTTTGAAAGTGGCCACTTCCCAGATTTTACAGGTAATGAATTTCTCAATAGAAAAATGTAAGGTAATTGAGAAATTAAAACAAACAAAGAGAAGCCATGAGCATTGACAGTTTCAAAGGTACAACATCAGAAAAACAAAATTGATTTCTTCTGGGAGAATTCCAACATTTTATTAGGCTAAAGGTTCACAGCAAAGGTTCGATTGAATACTCAACAGCATCTGCACTTCAAAAGTTACCTTTTGGAAAGCACATACGCACCTGCAACTCATCTATGCAAGTGTGCCCCTTCAAGCAAGTGATTATATAAGGGAAATAAGGCTTCTTCATGGAACAGATATGCTGCTGCTGAAAGAAACTAAAGAATAATCCAGTCTAAAAAACTACCCATGTTTGAGATCAGGACCTAGGCTCATACTGAAGCTATAATATTGAAGCCTAGGCTACATATTGTTGCGCTTTCAAAATCATATCATAAAGAAGCAAAATATACAAGCAGCTAAACATAAATCTCAAGAATAGAACCTGACATTTGATAGCATGCTGAAGAATTCTTCAAGAGCGCGGACCTGGTTTAAACAGGACAGTCATTAAAACTATACAGAGAATAGTCAACCATATATTATGGGAGCTAGAAAGAGGAAAAGAAAAATGGCACTAAAGTTAACAACCTCTTGGGCAGCTTTTGTGTCCTTTATCATATTCATCACATTTGCTGCTTCCAAAACCTCTTTCAAGCTATGCCTGTGTGACGAAATAGGCAGCAAGTCAAGATTAAAAGAAATTCGGGGACTTCAAGAAGACTAAAAAAATGTTTCTAGGGCAAGGGATGAGAAGGACAACAGATCCCAAATGTAAACAGCTAGTCACCACATCACTTGGGCCCTCAATTTCACCTCTCATGCACACTAAACACTCCAACATTGGGATCACTTCACTCCAACCTTTTAGACTAAAAACATACAAATCTACACAAAATGGTCAAGTCCAACATGCAGATCATGCATCTTAAGTCCAAAAAATCACTAGAGTAATTAAGCCATTACACTACGTAGGACCTGCTTGGTTCAATATGAGAGAAATCAAAGGAGTGGAAACTAATGTATGAGAGGAATTGAGAGGAACTTGATTCTTCGATATCGTATATTTGATTCCTTATTGAAATCGAATCAATATCATTGTTATTGTTTGGTTTCACAATGAAATGGAACTAGACTCATTTACAAAAGGACGCATAAGAATAACAATAATAATCTATTATTGATTCTTTGATCTCTATGTTTTTCTCACCTCTCAATTACTACCATCATAGAGAGTCTTATTGCCTTTAGGCTCGCTATTCATGAAATGGAGTCCAAGTTAATTAGAGTATTTGAAGATTGTGTGAAGCCTTGGTTTGAAATTACATCTTAGGTAAGTTTCATTAAGAATGAAATACCATCTCTCCGACTCTTGCTTAAATACCACTAAGGTGACAAAAGCTTGTGTGCCTTGGCTTGAGGTGAATGACTCAACAAGTAGCATCGGCCCCCTGAAATCTCATCCTCGTCCCTTAATGAGACTAAGTGCCACAGGCCTCAAGGCACTCAAGTCAATTAACTTCAATAAGTAGCAACCCAGTACTGCCTATTGCCTATGATGAATTTTGAGCATCAGGGCTTAGTGAAACGAGTCACACATCTGCTTTCTAAAATTAAAACCTAAATATGGCAACCTTCTACCGATTCTCAGCAACATAGACTAAAGTAACTCATTAAAGTGAAAGAAGTCATACTTGTATCCAGATGTTGTGTGCAGAAGAATTATGCGCGACTTGTTCTCTATGATAGACCTCAGCTGTTTCCTTTCAGCTTCCAACATCAAGTGACGATGAAACTGGTCCTGTGTGAAAGAACAAGCATCAAATATTAGCTGATTCTGCACACCATCCTCTGCCTCACATTGATGCACTACAAACTCGAACATCCTACAGCTGTGGAAAGGAAGTCGTTTTGCTGAAGGCAGTTCAGAATAGGTTCAAATGAAACATGATATAAAGCTTCAGAAAAGTTGATTGATCATCTCAGAAAAGTTGATTGATCATCTCAGGTGAAATTCCAAGAGATTACCCCTCCCAATAAGTCTATAACCCCCCCAAACACACACTCACTCTCAAAAGGAAAAAAAGGCCAATTGAATACTATGTTACTTAAACTCTTCATTTTTCTATAAGTACCAATATCGACCACTCAACATTCAGACACGAGTATGGATAAGCAACACTCCACTTTAGACCAAAAATATGCAAAAATTCTCAAAACTTTGCTGAAGTGACACTTTTGTTGAACTCTCGACACTTCAGTATGAATATGGTTGCGTCCGAGTAACATAGCTTCAATGGCTTTATCCAGATTTACAACTTTCTTTCACGACTCCACGACACACTAACCTATATCATTTCAACTATCATCATCACTGAAACCCAGGACTAGTCAAGACCGTCCTGGGAATAGGAAATCAGATCTCAAGTAATATATGCTGCTGCAGACTGGATTTATCTTATGTGTCACGACCAGCTCACCATGACAACACATAAGATGTTATCACTTACCATTCAGTGTACCTAATGACCATAAAATGAAAGCAAAATAAACTGTCCTCTGATAATTAACTTGCAGCAAACTTCCTAAGTCCAACTTGTATCCACAAAGCTGGAGTAAAAATGTGCAGCCCCCAAAAAAGAACCTCAACAACTACAGATAAAAACCTCAACAATCTTCTTGTCCGAAGTCCAGAGTCCAGACAAGGGTTCATAAAGCCTCCATTTCACTTTTCAGGATATATGGGCTATTAGTTCCACCATTATACATAAGAACAGGGAAATGTACAACAGACCTTAGTGAATCCAGGGCTAGCAATAACAGCACATCGGACGACCTTGAAATCAACATGCTTCAGAAATGCCTGTAATGTCAACATGGAGTTTGCACTTCATGACAGGTCGCAATAGAGAAAGTACCATTATAAACAAGCAAACAGAAAAAGACTGATTCAACAAACCTGTAGAACATTGTCAAAGAACTTATTTAACGCCTGGGAGAAAAGAGAACCCCAGTCAGTTTGCGTTGATTATAAATTATAATAACTGAGAACAACATTCATTCAAGGCTTTGAAGCAATGTAGCCCACAATCAAAGTGCTAATACGTACAGCTTCATATCCAGCAATAGCAGGTCCATGTTTCCGAGGTATAGATACTTCTATTCGAGAGCGAGTAGTCGTTACACTGTCAGTATCAGACCCAAAGGAGTCAGCTTAGTAAAAAAACAGTCTGTAATAAAAGAAAAATCATATAACAAGAGACAACTGTAAGAGAGTCAGAAACATATTAATTCAATGCAGATGTTTTATGAGTGCTTATACCAGGGGAAACAATAGGCTACACAAATCTATGCTGTAATATACAACTAATCACAGAGCTCTTGCACAACAATTTAATAGATGTTCTTTGGGGCTGAGTGGCTGACAGAGCTTGGATACAAAACGGTCCATGTTAGCTTATGGCATTCCCTGACCAAGATATGGAGAAGGAAATCATATTCACTTTCCGAACAAAAAAGAAGTTCCTTTTAGGCATGCGTTTGGGCCTTTTGGAGGGCGGGAGGGTGGGTGTAATAGAGAGGGCCAGTATAGCAATTGAAAGAGGACACACCAAGACAGAAGCAGCGGTGAAATCCCGCATATCTTAATGATTCAATTAAGATCCAGATTTTGTTGAAAATATGGAAGAACTATACATGGATGCCACAATCAATTATATGAACTGGAGCGAAGTAGATATTCAGCATTGCATGCTTCAAATCAAATGATCTTGACATTATCATACCCTCTTAGTAAGGATTTCATGATACCTTTTCCCAACTAGAAGTATATGTGCCAATCCTTCTTGCATTAAGACCACCGCCAAATCAGCACTTGCGGCAGGATCTGGATAAAGCAAGGACAAGAAGAACATAAAGAGAGTATTTAAGTCAGCATCCAATCTATAACAAGAATTTGGTCAGAATGGCAGATATATACATGCAGTTTCCACAGGGGAGCTTAGTCATAGTTTAAAAGCTTTACATTGTTCTAACAAAAAACAAATTATTTCATGGTTCAGTTCTATGGACCTCTTCCCAGCAACACAGGAGCAAAGGAAGTTGGATGCTTTCTCTCAAAGTTATACTTCAACATGAAGTATTGGAATGCCGACATACATCCAAAAACCAATGTGATACCAAATTGCTGTCTCATTGATTAAAATTTTCAAGAATAAAACCAATAAAACCAAAAATAAGCCAAACAAGCAGGTCCACAAAATCAAATTATATTTCTATAGTCTTGGTGGATCTTTAAGACTAAATTTGTAACTCCCCGGTCCCTCCTGGGCCACAGACATCACAGGTGGTATTAGAGCTCTAGGTTTGACCTAGAAGCATTGAAGACAAAGAGATTGGGTAAAATACAACTAAAAGAAATAGACTTAGGGGAAATCGGAGTGATGAGTTTAGTGGGATAAAGATACTTGTATTGCTTGTGCATACTTATGTGATGTTTTATGACTAGTAGGATGAATGGTTTGCTTCACTGCCACTCTCTTAATCGTCGTTGCCATCACTGGGATTTAATTAAGGATTATCAGACGATAATACACTGAACTTTGAGGGTATTGGACAGTAATGCACCCGGAACAATTCCAGTGGTGATTGACATGGTGGTGGTTGTGAACAACTTTCCACACCTCAAGACTGAAAAGAAAAAATAAAACCCAAAAAAAAATCAAAATCACCATCAAAAACATTTACCTGCTGCTTGATTTATCATATCCAAAGCCAAGTGGTCCCAGATATCCTACAATATTCAGTAAAAATAAGCTCCACAAGCAAAACAATAAAAAGGGAGACCAAAAAGTGTTCACGATGAGTTCATTTATGTCTGAATTAGTATATGAAAGTGACGTCATGTGATACAATGTATCACTACCCAGGATATGAACTTGTCAGGCTAGTTTCTTTAGTAATAAGTTAACCATTAGGCCATTGAACTCTCTTCTGTCAATATTACATTTCGAGATGGAAGAGCAAGACCTCTTCTTCTAGTGTATTGGATCAAGATGCTAATAAGTGGGGAAAAAACATTCAGAACAGGGCTGCTCCTACTCTATGTCTACATCAAATACATCCACACAGATAACTTTCATGTTAACTAGAGCCTTACCTTCCTTAGCACAAAAGGTCGCTGAAGCTCAAGTTCCAATGTGTGAAATGCACCTATCTTCGCCAATAAAAGTAAAATATCTAAGCATAACATTGTTATAGAATTAAACTCTGCAGTAAAAATACGGCAATACTGTGGCAGGTACCTTAACATGTTCATTTTCTAAAATATTCTTGCCACGGAGACGTAAGACAGAACCTTCTTTTTCATATTCTACAGCCTGTGAAAATCATGCGAGGTAGGGCAATCAAACATTCAGATATACTGTCTCGAAGGGAGAAAGAACATTCACATATGCTCAGTCTTTACCTCTACTTTGATTTCCAATCTCAGCTTCACCCTCTCCGCATCCCTTCCTCCAGATGCCGCCTCTCTTAAAACCTTCCTGTAGAGAAGAAAAGAGAAAGAGACCATCACCCATTATGAGGAAGCCATGCTTTCGTCGAACACACAATTCATGATATTGACCTTTCATTAATCCTCCTATGCTTCTTTTCCATGAAGTAGTTGGGAGCAAACAATTTCTAAATCTTGGGTTTATTGGAACCAATTTAGGGGTAACAGTGTAAGGCTGCTCATCCGACCCCTCCATACCCTGTCTGGGCAAGATTTCGGAGTATTGGCTTTGGTTTTAGTTGCACTTGACGGGGCTGCAGGTTGCGGATCCAACTCGGTATTTCTTTTATACTCTAATTTTCTAAATCTAAATATGCCATATTATATAAATTATACAAAGTTTAGTAGAACTTTAATGATACGGCCCTAGGTTATGGCCCCGTCTGAGGTCATCTTTGGCTTCGCCCCTGGTTCCAACAGTGATCTTCACTCAACAATATCACAAGCACTGAGCATTGTACAATGCCAACAATGCTTATATACTCATATACTTGCACTCCATATTGTTTCCCAATGTGTCGAAACTTTTGAGAGTCACTGCTAATATCATGAAGACTACAATACAACAGCTCAAATTTCCTAACTAAAAGGGCATTAACTCTATATATAACACAAAATAACCATCCCTATTTATGATACCTAATCAATACATACATCCAGATAAACCTCAAAGTTCAATTAAAACAGAGAAATTAGCAATTCTTTTTCAAAAAAGAATAATTTGGGGGAGCAATGAAAATACCTAACAGTGACGGCTAACACAGAGTCACCCTCAGCAATCAAATTGTAAGCAATCCACAAGTCATCCGCTTCTTCTGGAACCATCTGTAGGCCAACCAATTGAACACACATACAATCAAAATCAGCAATTTTGTCGAATTAGAAACCAAAAAGATTAAAATTTCTGCGGCAAAAGCAGAAAAGGTGGCACGATTAACTGCAGAGAGTGTTGATGATTGATCAAGAGAAAAAAAATTGATGGAGATTGAAAGAGTAATGACCTTGACGCTGCCCGGGCCGCCGGGAATAAGATCTCTGCGAACGATCTTCATTGAAGCTGTGTGATCTTCTGTGTGCTCAACAATGGAGGTGTTGAGGGGAATTTGCACACGATGAAAGAGAGGGGTTTGGCTATTGAGTGTACGAGTTCTACAGGATTACAAAAAATCCGACGATGGCAAATATTATTGGAATTTGTCGTTGGAAGTTCGGAACTCTCCAAACAAACGAGGAAAATTGAATTTTAATTGGAATATTAGTACTCCCTCTCTCTTCCGTATTAATTGTCGTCTTTGTAAATCGTGCAGTCAAAATTTAAAAATTTTGATCATAACTTTATCAATATATACATTGAGTTGCTATATAAGATTACCTACATTAAAAATACTATCATAAAAATATAATATTGCAATCATTAATTACATATTATGTTTAAAAATTTTCAAAATGAGTATTTCAAATTTTGGGATGGTATTTATCAATATCTCAATACTGAATTAATATGAATTAAACTCAAATTTTTCTATAATGTAATAGTTATTTTTTGATTTAGGCACATTTATAACCCCAAAAAATGTCGTTACACTATAGAAAATTTTGAGTTTAAATTCTGAGTTTAATTGATGTTAATTCAATGTTGTGATGCTGACAAATATCATCCTAGAAGTTTGAGATATTTATGTCGAAAGTCAAATTCGAGATATTCTAATAAACAATCACCAAAGTTGGAGATTTTAAAACATAATAATCTATTCTAATAAACTGTACACCTATAGTCTCACAAAAATAAAATTATATTTTTTAAATCACTTAAGAATGTATATCTTAAATGTTTTCGAAAGACCGTCTTTCTAAAATAGAAAACAAAATCTTTTTGAAAAGTAAATGGAAAAGTGTTTGGGAAGACAAGAGAAGGAGAGAATTTGAGAGAAAGTTAGAAAGATAACTTTTGAGCTGTGTATTCCAGACAATGAGTAGTTAAGCCGACGAACCAACGTACCTGAGGGCATAATAAAACACGCAGAAAAGGCAAAATAAGGTGTATTACCACCAATTTTTCACCCCCTCATCCGACTACCTTAATCATAGCTCACAAACAACCTTATCAAGTATCATGTCTTCTATTAAACCGACCCGCTTCAAATCACTTCGCTCATAAATTTCACAGGCCTCTCACGTCCATAAGGAAGTGGGCTTCACATTTCTGAACATGGGCATCTACACTCCTTTTGTACATATGATATTATTATCAAACCATTTTCGTCTATCCTCTCATAGATTCTCCTAAACAGATGTCACCCTTGACGGTTAACACACATCACTCTTAATCCTATCAAACTCAAGTAAGAGAAGTCATTGGATTGTACGGAGTAAACTAAGGGGCAGATTCATCAAAGTTAATGTTGATGTATCTAAATCATCTTCAGGAGCAACAAAGGGTTTTATTCTTCGAGTTTTACAAGGAGTTTCACCCAAGTGTCAACTTTCAAATCAGATTCTTCTTCTATTCTTGTAGGTGAAGCAATAACCATTTGAAATGGTATCAACATTGTCTTGCAAGTGGGGTTTCAAAATATTCAAATGGAAGGGAATAACAATATTTGATTCAAGCTATTTAGGGGGTCACCCATCATCCTTGGGATATTGATGTTTTAGTCAAAGATGTTCTTAGTTCCATTAATTCTTATAATTTTGTAGCAATCAGATACATTTTTACAGAAGGTAATAAAGTTGCTAATTAGCTTGCGAAGTTAGATTTAACTATCAACTCCACAAGGTTCTGTGTAGTTATCCTTTATTTTTGTTCGATAATTAAAGGCCGACAAAGGGTCGAAGAGTATAGCAAATGGCAGCACAAAACAACACACAAATGTACAACAACATCATGACATATCCAAAGCAGCACAAAAAAACACACCTAAACCAAAAGTAAAAAACTGTTAAGAGACAAGAATCTTCTTTTTTTTTTTTTTTTTTGTCAGCAAGTCATCCCTGATGAAAGTCTTAGCCACAGTCTCTTGATCATCATGAACAAAATTTGAAACACCTGCAACCCTTGTTGCTTTGCGCGCCTCCTCATCTAGCCTATCAAGGGAGATAACCACACCTTCTTTAGCACTTTCATCACTATTCTCAGCTCCATCTTTACTACTGGGCAAAAGCCCAAGAGGAGACTTCAACCTCCTTTTAACAAGACTAGAATTACAGGTGACTGAACTATAAGAAGCTATGTTGATCAACTGTCACTTAGTAGTCCGTAATATTTCATATTCCTCTTCTTCCTGCCCCTAACTTTGTGAACCCTCCCATGAGAAGAGTCCCCATGAATCTGGGGCGAGGAAGAACCCACCTCATCAACCACATTGTCAGCGGATCACTAACAGTATGCTCACTATCAGAAACAACCATCTTAAGAAGAACCTCATTTTCAACTTGAAGACCCTTCAGAAGAGCATCTTTAAAAGCCGACTTAATCGGCGCCTTAGGAACAACCAAAGACACAATAGGATCAGAGATTGTTTTGCTTGAGACAGAACCCTCGCCTCGGGAGAGCGTGCAACACCACTCTCCACAACCTTGTCTGGACAACCGCCCCCACCAGAACCACACGCAGACGTCTCGTCGCCAGAAAAATTAGTAGCCTTAGACACCTACTTGCACCCCTTAGACATCCACTTCGAGCAGGGGAAAGACCTCGGTCTCTTACTAAATTTCGCCTAAGAAACAATCAAAACATAGCCCTTAAACACTTTGCCATCCATACACTTAATAGCATTTGACCCAACTTCTCTGTCTTTATAACGAACAAAGCCAAAATGCTTACCATTTTCCCCGCATTTTCGAGGAACATATGCATCAACAATAACACCAAAACCCTTGAACAAATCACCCAACTGAACAAAATTAACATCAGAAGGTACATTATCAATGAACATCGAAAGGGCTGCCCAGACTCAAAACCCCTATATGCAATAACAAGCACAAAACCAACAACACCAATGTCCGAAGTTGGGATAACTTGACAGTCGACCATAACAGGCTCACCACAGGCTCAGGCAGAGAAACTAGGGAGCAGAGGCACAACTAGACTAGGTTGAAGATCAAATCACCTTCAACTCACACAAGACTTCCAAAATACTCTTGGTTCTGTCAAACACAACCATAAGATCACACAAACCGGCAACCATGGGAGTTGGAGGTTTCTAATCTCATTCCCAACCCCTTATTTTTTACAATTCCTACAAAATAAATATGGAAATGGTTTTTGGCTCAAAATAATCCGAAGTCGGAGGTCACTGGCCGAAAATAATCCAAACTCACTTTTTGGCTGAAAATAATCCAAACTTTTAACCTATTTACTCGGACTAAACCGAAATCGATTTCCGACGCGTCGAATCTTGGCCACGACTTATGTAGACCCCAGTCAGCATAAATTCAAAACCAAAATCAATCAAAGAAACACGTGCTCCGACTAACTAGTCAAAATTCTGACGCCGGAAATCGATTTCGGTTTAGCCTGAGTAAATAGGTTAAAAGTTTGGATTATTTTCAGCCAAAAAGTGAGTTTGGATTATTCTCAGCCAATGACCTCTGATTTCGGATTATTTTGAGCCAAAAACCCTATGAAAATTGTATCACCAATTTATCCATTCTCATTCTCACCTCCCAACTCTATGGCACCAAACACCTCCTAACGCTAAATTCTTTCCGATGATTACAATGATAATGAAGGGTTTATTACAATGATAATGAAGGGTTTCGGAAGTTTTATACTTGATGAAATGACCAATGTAACTCTAATAAAATCAGCATTGGTTTCTGAAAAACACGCGTACCACAAATTATTATTGACAATTGTGTGATGGTGTACATGACTAATTATACAACCTAGGATTTCAATTTTTTTTTTTGACGATACTTTATCTTTTATTCCCTTCGTCCAAATAGGGATGACAATGGGGCCGGGAATCCCCGAACCCGTCAGGGCCCGCCCCGCTCTGTGGAAAAATCCCCACCCCCATTGGGGATGGCGACGGGGACAGGGACGATTTTACAAAATCCGCTCGGGGACGGGGCGGGGATGAGGACAAAATTTTCCCCATCCCCGTCCCCATTTTTCCCGCCCGGGTGAATTCCCCGTCCCAATCCCCGAAAATGTTAAAATTGTCAAATAACTTCAAATTTAGTATATATATTAATGAGAAGGACAAAGGAGTAATTTTCCAATTTACTCTCACTTGTTGATGTATTCTTGTTTGATTTTGATGTATTATTACTTGAGCAAGTTAAATACGTTGTATTTTGAACATGTTAAAAACCAGGTTCGATTAAAAACCGGATCCAATTAAAATTGAGTTAAATTTATGATAGTTTTAAAAAATCCCCGTTGGGGATGGGGAATCCGCGGGGATGGGGATGGGGCAAGAATCATTCCCTGAATCGGGGATGGGGACGGAGATGGGGATGAGTTTTGGGAGCGGGGATGGGGACGGGGGTATACTCCCCCATCCCCGATCCGCCCCGTTGTCATCCCTATGTCCAACTTTTCATTCCCTTGAAAAAAACCAAAAAATATGGTAAAATTGTCCCACAATCAGCTAACCCAAACAGTTAAAGTCAAACAACTAATTCAACCAGCTATCAAACAACAGCTACAAGCTAACAGCTAACAACTGGTTGACAAACAAAGCCATAATTATATGCTCAATTGAATAACTTATACAAATTACTTTTCTTAATATAAAATAAATTTGGTTGGCTCATTAGATATCTTGGTGAGTTTGACAATGTGATATCAAATTAACATAACAAATATAACCTATCAACCCCACAAATTTTATCAATGAAAAATATTTTACTCTTGACAAAACTAAACATTCAAAGTTAGAAAATCTTTTAGGAAAATTGGAAAAAAATAATTCAAACTTAGGGGTATTGGAAAAAAATAATTCAAACTTACAATTTTGTTACGGATAAGCTAAACTTTAACCCCTATTATTTTTAGCATTCAACACCTAGTTAAACTCGTTCAAAAAGTGACGTGATGGTAGTGATATTATATGTTGAACTTTTTGCAGCTCAAAAACAAGTTAAAAGTATGCTCCGCGTGTAATATCGTCACCACCATGTTACTTTTCGGACGAGTTTAACTAGATGGTAGATATTAAAATGTAATAGAAATTAATGTTCAACTCATCCATAACAAAGTTGTAAATTTGGATTATTTTTTTTCAAATAAGCCCAAAATATGGATCATTTTTTTCCAGTTTCCCAATCTTTTAACCATGTCCTTCAGCCCAATTTCCCCAATAGGTTGTTTGGGTAAAGAAAAGGAAAAGAACAGAGGCACCGCCTAGCCTGCAAGCCTGCAACTACACTACACCTGCGCTCACAACTGCATGGAGACAGAGGGAGTAGCAACGAACAACTGACATGCATTTCATTTGGGGTTTTGATTCAACCAACGTCTCCATGCTGTCATCCTTCCTTTCAAACACCTGTCTTCTTTCTCTGTAAATCGCCTCTTATCCAACCCAACCCTATACTCCCACACCTCTCTCTCTCTCTCCCTGTAAAACCCTAAACAAAACCCTTTTTCACCTCTTCACAAACCCACCGATTTCTGATACATACAGCACCCACCCTCTTCTCTTCTTCAGGTACCCCCTTTTCATCCTACATATAATTCATTCTTCTTTCTTTCAATCTTTCTACTTAATTTGTTCTTTAATTGGGTTGCTGATTTGCTATGTTATCTATCTTCATTCTCATTGCTTTGCATGCTTATGCTGTGATTGCCCACTTTTGTTCAAGTAGAGATTGTGAATAAATGAGTCATTTTGGAGAGGAGTAATCAGACTAATCAGAGTAACTCTAGTAATAAGAGGAGTAATCAGAGTAACCCAGATGATAAACTTTGTTGTTAACGAGGTGGGGAACCCATGGATGCATGCAAGATGTTAAATTTATCTTTGGAGAAGAGTAATCAGAGTAATTCATTCTAATTAAGTACTCCTATCTGTGCACAATTTTTTGGCTGAAGTAAGCAAGTTTCTCATGGGGTGAGTGACTGATGAAAAGTGCATGATTTGTAGCAATCATTTTCTTGAGTGTGATATTTTCAGTTGGGTTTGAGTATCTATTGAAATTGACATACAAATCACAAGCAGATAAACAGGTGGGCAAATTAAGTATTTTCTGTGTGACTAATGCATGATTGTATAGGTTTTTGCATAGAAATGGAACACTTGAAGGAGTGTCTTGTACTAACACATTTTTCATTTTGGTTTGTCACAATAGAAAGTACTGTTCTCCTTAATTTGCCCCTATATCCTGTCATAAAAAGAAAAGCCCTTGTGTGCAGGGTAGATGTGTTTGATCACTGAGTTTGGTGTTGACTCTTATGAACTCACTATTTACCCTCCTAAAGATGAGCAATTTATGTACTATGTGTCTATGTTAAATCTTTCCCATTGTTACTCATCTTCTATATTTTTGTCGACAATGGTCATCTTCCTCGACACCCTCTCAAATGGGCTGTTACTTCTATTATTGATTTTAAGAAAACTGGTAGGATGGAAGATGTTATTAAAGAGGAGTGGGAGTGTGAGGATCACTCACCATCTTACGAGAGCGATGACAAATTAGGGTGGATGTGGAGAAAAGGGCTCAGTTTGGGGAAGAAAATGGCGGTTGCAGGCGTTGTGATCACGTCTACTCCTCTAGTGTTTCCTTCTCTTGTGGCATTATCCACTGTAGGGCTTGCTATATCTCTGCCTGCAGGCTTTGCCGTTGTGACATATGTGTGCGCGGAGAAGGTTGTCAACAGTTTGTTGCCACCGGCCTCGCCAACTTCTTCGCTAGACGATGGCACCGATGACTGGTTTAGTGGCGATGCTGGTTATACTTATAGTCAAGCGGATGATTACGGTCCAATATCGTTCCATAAGGATGAGTCTAGCTCGGGGACAATGGTGAGTGAGATTACGGAAGAGAGTGTGGACATGGAGTGTGGAGAGCAAGGTCTAACTTCGGATGCTATTCCTGATATACTGCGAGGGATAAGAGAAGCGGAGGAGGAGATCATGTCTTCGAGGAAGAGGGAAGGTGGCGATGAACTGCCCCGGGATTCGGTAGAGGCAGTTGTAGTGGCTGCTGATTTAGGCGGGGAGAATGAGGACGAGGTATTGGAAGAAGAAGTGGCGTATGTAGCACCAAGGGAAGACAAGGGAAAGAAGTCTTCTGGCCCGGATAGCAGCGGGGAGGCGACGGATGAATCCAAAAGCGAAGCGAAGTCGAGCGCGGGAGAAGAAACTGGAGGAAGTAAAAAGAAGGGGAGTAAGAAGCGATCGAAGAAGGATAAAAGTGGGGGGTCCATTCAAGAGGAGCAGAAGCTCATGGCGGAAAGAAGGCTCGAGGTGCATGGGAAAATGCACGGTGGTCAAAACCCGAGTGATGCTCATCAAGAAGCTGGGTCGGGTGGGAGGAGAGGGGGTTCAAATACATCCGATTCTAGTGAAAGAGGGGATCATGTTCATGATCATGGAACTGTGGCACCAGAACGAGCTTCAAATGTTGAAGGTATAATATCTCTTATAACTTGATAGGACACATGCTTTGATATCAGGAAACCTTAATGGCTAAGGTAACCTTCCATTTACTGTGTGTTTGGTTGAGTTATTTTTCCAGGAAAGTTGGTCAACTTTTCCAAGGAAAATTGACAAAAAATTTCATATGTTTAGTTGTATTTGGTGAATCTGAAAACATTTAACGTGGGGCCCATTATTTTACACGGCCTTAGTAAAGTTCTTTTGGGGGGAAAGTTTTTTCCAGTTTGAGATTCTACCAAACACTCTTTGAGATTCTACCAAAAACCGCTCAGCAACCATTGAATCATTTCGCGGTTTTGAACCAAAATATACCATCTGTTCAATTGTGGACACCCCATAGCAACCATTGAATCATTTCGCGGTTTTGAACCAAAATATACCATCTGTTCAATTGTGGAAACGACGGGTATATCTCTCTTGGGTCTTTACAGTTGATCCTTGGTTGTTTAGGGAAAGGGCCGTCATCAAAGAACGAGGGGGTAAATGCGGGTCATCATCAAGCTTCGGTTGGGACAAGAAAGCCCGTGACCAAAGACCCCAAATCTAAGGCTGACCACTGCAGCAGCACAAGTTCGTCCAAGGTTAAGGGTCTGTTCCTTCAGCTTCTTGCCTTGTAGTATTTTGAAGTTATATACATCATTTTTTCTGTTTCCTTATATTGTGAGTTGTGGCCACTTTTGCATACATTTGAACACCAGTTTCAGGGGCAAGCAGATTTGGTTAGCCCCTTGTGGTTAGCCCTTTGCGACATGCTACATCGCGCTTCACATGTTACTGGTAACAATGTGTGTCCAATAAATTAGTAAGGCTCCGTTTGGCTCTGGAGAAAAAAAGAAACTTACTTTCCTTCATTTGATTTTGAAAAATAAAAAGAGACTTTCCTTCATGTTACTGATGGAAAACATCATGGAAATTTTGATTGATTTGGCCACGAACATGATAGCGAGGGGAAAATGAAGTGAGGAATTGACGAAGAATGAGAGACTTCTTAGTTCTTATACCAATTAGTTAGGGACAAAAAATTTCTTCCCATTTCAATTTTTCAAGAATCGAATGGAGCATTCTTTTTGTGGGTCATTATCCACTTTACCCGATCCAACCAAAGTACACCCATACTTTTACATATCTTCAACTTTTAACTGAACTTGACCAACTTTACCTTCACCCAACCTTATTATCTTACACCTCGAAAGAACAGACCTAAATAGAACGGACCCTGAATGTTTTACAACTTTAGGATCTAGTATCATTCCTTGTCCCAAATTCCCTTCCCCCCCCCCCCCCCACACACACGCACATCTACCGTCCTATGTTTGGGACAAGGAGATGAGCTCTTAAGTCATCTCAAACTTCACCTAAGTTTTGGACAAAGAGATGACCCTAAATAGAACTGTACCTCACCTTACTACACTGATACCCCTGCTCTCTTGTTACATGCGCGGTGAACCATCCAATATGAATATATGATGCCGTTCGTCATTCGATTTCGATCTCAATCTTTTGCAGGGGGCACTAGATGAAGTCAAGATATGGGAGCAAATAACCGCAATACGGAGCACGGTGGGATACAAAGCTGCTCCCAACTCATCATGCATGGAGGAACTGAAGGCTCTTTACGTGTTCACCGGGGTGGAGCCACCGGCTTCATCTAAGGGGTCCGATGATCTCACAATAATCAATGAAAAGCTTCACTTTCTTATGTCCATTATTGGTGTGAAGCAGAGCTCTAGTTGACCTTGTTTCATGCTTGAGATCATGTTTAGGTTAGTGGTTTTGGTTACTAGAGGTGTATTTTTGTATGTTGAATGTTTATCAAAGAAAAGTGGGACAGAAGATTTGTGTGTTTTGTTGTTAGTAAAGACATTAAGCAGATCATTTTATTCTGCTTGCCCTAGAAATAATAGTTGCTGGTGCCACATACAAGTTACTTGGCTTCTACTTGGGCAATTTTGTGTCAAGTCTCATGTTGTAGGCAAGAGATCCTGTTTATATTCTAGACAATTTAATAGGCTGGTACCGAACTATCTAGAATAAACACGATCGAATGAGAAATATTTTGCTTTCATTGAAATTTGAATTTTGATGTCGCGTATATGGTGGGCTGGTTGTCACTTGATACAATGAGATAATATAGTGATGGTTAAAATGTGTCACTTGATACAATGAGAATGTGTGGTTTCACGTTCAAGTGAGAAGATGGAAAAGTAAAATTTTAGGTTAGTTATTTTATACTTTTTTGTATGGTCCTATTGTGAGGGTTTTGAATCCAAATGTTTTGACATCGAAGAAAAAGTGTGCAGAACATGCACCGTTCTAACAATTCACGTGTTTTAACTTTTGTTAGTGAGCATAACTCAATTAATTATACGAACAATATACTCTTGTGTGGAATGAAGTTATACAACAAATCAAGTCTGTAGTATTTCAATTTTCCCTCTCTTTTGGACATTCAAGCTTTTGTTAAATACTCACTCCAATATAATCATGACCTGAATTTATCAAAAATATTCAAATTAATTTATTAGCATAATTTTTTTAAAATCAAAATTACCCTTTGTTTATGTTTATTGATCAATCACAAAATAGACATTAAAGAACACCATTATAATTATAATAAGACAATAACAAAAATAATAATAACAAAAAACAATTAGGGAAGCCGACATTGGGAGCTTTAAAGAGTAAACAATACTCAATGCCTGATTGGCTTCCTTTTTCCAGATAGAAATCGAAGCTTTGAACGTCCTTTTAGATGAGGGAGAAGGGAGGAGCAGCCATTGATGATGAGAAGAAAAGAATGAGAAAGGTTCCACCAACGCTGCTCTCTCTCACCATTGACGCCGCCATTCTTCGTCTCTCCTCCTTCACCGATCTCTCTCCTATCCCTGATCACATCCTCCTTGACCTCTTTGCGGTAATCCCTCTCTCTGATTTCTCTTCCAATTTGTTGTTGTCGTTGTTTTCTCAGTGATCGGATTAGGGTTTGGTGTAATTCATTCATTTAGGGTTTGCGCTACCTTTGAATTGAATTGTTGTGGTCACTATGCGTGAATTCGTGTTTACAGAAATCGAATTGATTTATCATATCAGTGGGAAATTGATATTCGTAAATTCGTAATACCTAGGAAAATTTTAATATTTGGTAGTCATTCTGTCGTTTTACATTTGTACTAATGGGTGAGAACTGAATTGTGAAAATCGAACAACTATTAACTGTGATCGTTCTATTTCCAACATCAAGGAGAGGTGTTGAAGGTTCCATTCTCAATTGGTGGGGAATTTGGGATAAGAATTAAGGATTACATCAAAGAGACATCTGGATGAGTTTTACTTCAACCAAAAATTGAGAGCCATTAAAAGTTGGTGAGGGAATTTCGCCGTAATTTCTTGAGAGTGATATTGTAGTCCATCTCAAGTGGGTGAGTATTGAGCACACAGCCCTACTTTCATTGGAGGAGATAATTTGTAATCCTAGTATAGCAAATAGTGGAAGAAGATATTCAGACCTATGATTCCTAGGTTTTACCTTTTTCGTGGAGGGGGTTTCCATGTGAATGTTCCTGAATCTCCATCAATTACTCTTTTGCAATTTTCATTGTTCGTTTTGAATTACATAAGTCAGGAAAATGGTTTGCTTCGGCTAATTACCCGCCTTTTCCTGAATCTCCATCGATTGCGTCCGATGTTATGTTTGACACCGTATACGAACTCTAGAAACACCTATAGTCCTTGATCGAAAAGAAAAATCCACGCAAGAAATTTCTCCTTGATCGAGCACTTAAATTAGTTAAATAACTTTAAGCTATGTTACTCCGACTCTTCATTTTCGTGCCGTACCTTTGTCGGACTTTTGATACCTGAACAAGGGTACAACACTGTAAATTACAATGAAAATGCATAAAATTTCTTTGAAATAGCTGAGTCTGACACCCGTATCAGTGTCCGACATGTACACGCATACCCGAGTCCGAGTAACATAGGGGGTGTTTGGCTACCCAACTTTTTTGGTAGCTTTTAGCTTTTTGACCAAAGTTAAAAAGCTACTTGAGGTGTTTGGTAAGTAGCTTTTTATATTAGCTTTTTGGACCCAAAAAGCTAGTTGATGGAGCTTTTTGATGTAGCTTTTCACAAAAAGCTACTTTACCAAACACTTTTCCTGCAATCAGCTAATCCAAACAACTAAAGTCAAACAGCTAATCCAAAAAGCTATCAGCTACAAGCTAACAACTAACAGCTAACAGCTGGTTGCCAAACAGAGCCATAGACTTTAAGGGGATAAAGAACCAACTCCTCCACCTAGATTACATGAAGTCTGGAGATGAATCAATGTCTCCCAACTCCCAACTGTTAGGAGGTCAACTAGCAAAACCACCTCCAATTTGTCTTCTAGCTTCATGTCACATTTGTGCGTCTGGCTCGAGGCGGTTTCGGCCCCTTGAAGTTATTCAAGCGCTCAATCAGTTAGATTCACAACTTTCACGGTAGGACCGTGGGAGAGCGTCATTGGGTTGAGTTCTCTTATGGACCAAGGACTTTACTCTAGATGTTCCCATAGTTTGTATGCATTGTCAAATGCAGACACATGGTCGAACAATATCGAGTTATTACTTTCGGATGATTGCTAGAACCTTCTGATGTAGCATCTTCCATGCATTTGCCTTTTTGCCAACGACATCTTCTCATGTTGAATAGGTCAAGAAGTCTTCTTATAGCGCTAGTTATCCGCGCACTATGTCACCAGCACAAATGTCTCATTAAACCCCCTTTGCTTCTTTTCCATGGAGTAGTAGGTACGAATGATTTCTAAATCTTGGATCAAATGGAATTAGTCTCTCAAAATTGTTAAATTTTGGGGTAAGGTTGCTAGATCCGACCCCTCTGTCTAGGCGGGATTTCGGAGTATTGGTTTTGGTTTTGGTTTTGGTTTCTTTGAATTTGCTTTCATGAATTTATATTGTAACTCCTATATGAGCTCTTTCTAGTTTTGTTATTCCCATGAACCCTGTTATTCATATACAAATTCTTGTTCTGTCAGAGAACTTTAAGAGCTGGAAAACTGAATGAGAAGATCCTGAAGTTGTTCGTCGCTACTGGCCAGGATGAGGTTCTTTCCTTCATTCAAGAACTCAATATCCAGCCCATAATCACTCCAGTTCTTCCCACCAGTAAGTCTCACCCATGATATATCAATTTGCTTATGTGGTTGTAGGATTGGAGCAACTTAATTGAATGTCTTTTTGATAGATGATATGATTTTGTTATCAGGATGCTCGGGGAGAAAGTTCTGATGCTCTATTTTTGACATCATATGAGCATAGTGAGTTGATGGTGGATCGACTCACTTTGTGAATTCCTTGTGTGCTCCCCTTAGAGGGCTTAGTTCTGTGTCAAGGATGATGATGTTGATTTTGATTGGTGCACTGCAGTTAGGTCGCATGACTCGCATAAGATTATGAGTGTGTAGAGACTAGAAACTCGTACCCTCTTGATTGGAAATGTTCTATGAACCCTCCGCTGACAAATTTTCTCAAGGCTCAAGAGCATTTTAACAGTAATATGTATGCCAAATGCCAAATCAATAGGGATGAGGCACCAGGACCTTTACTAATTCCCAGCTCTTGTGCGCTGTTAATGTGGATACTTTGGCTATATACTCAGAGAGGAGATATGTGCATGAAGTATTATGATGATTACATCCCAGCTGAGTTCAGCAATAGTAAATGCTATGGTGCAGTATATCTTCAACCTTGCCGACTTTCACTCTCAATTCATTTTGTCATCCACTCTGCTTGGAAGCTGAGTTTCTCCATAGACTACCCGTTCAACACGTAAAATGGGTCCCTTGTGGTCTCTCATATTGGATCTATCTCAATTAACAGGCCTTGATGTAATGAACCGAGTACTACGCAAATGCTGCCATTTATGGTCTGTTTTAAGCTTCGATACCCAAATAGGGAAGGCATTGTTCTAAGCTCTCAGTTCAGCTGTCAGTGTGGTGATGACCAATTAGTCTATGCTAAGGCAAGAATGTGGGTTCATTGTTGTCCTGTTAGAGTTTAGAGGGCGAATATGGGTGCAATTTTACTGTTGTATCGTTTTATGCTGTCATGCCTTGTAAATATTAAGCAGCAGCATGTCAAAACAGAGTGCTGTTTTTGGTATATAGGCTGTAAAATTACAGAAATGATGAAATAGTCCCATGTTTCAAGTCGATTCCCTTGGCATTTTGTGTAGACATTTAACGTTAGACTTTGCAAGCTCTGTTTTCTTAACATACCAAAACACTATATGCGGCATGATGTTTACAATGTCAGATTATATCTGCTGGGTTGGACCGTCTGAATCTCTTTTATGGAGCATTTGGAAAATGTAAAATGCTAAGGTGTTTCACGATATCCTCTGATGTATCTATCATTCTCATTAGGGCTAAGAAAGCAAATGTAGAATGGGGAGTTCATAACAGGCTGTCTCCTCTCGATCAAGGCATTCTCATACCATCTTCTTCGGTGTCTAAGGAGGAAGGTTTGTACTGGGTTTCATGGAGCGCACCATAAGGAGGAAGCTTCAAAATCATAGCGATGAGAAGATTCGTCATTCAAGATTAGCGAGGTAGGATGTTAGCAGCTCGCTCTTTAATTTGGAAAAGTCTTTAGTTTGATGGTGGAAGCAATGACCATGCAAAAATGGTCTCTGAAAGGCACATGGTAGATAGCAAGATACTCATTCGACAACACCTATTCCGCCCCTCCAAAATCACAACGAGTTGACAAGAGAAATAATCTCAATGTTTCCAACATGTTTTCTTTATTGTTGTTGTCGTTGTCGCTTTCTGACGCTGTTGCTGTGACATTTCTTTCAAAAGGAAGCGAGATCAATTAGAAAACTATGTTATCATAAATTCATGTGCTGAAAGGGAAGGCGCATTGGGGCCTAAAACAAAGGGTCATCAAAATATTTTGTCTTTTTTTTTTCTCCTTAAAATAGTTTATCAACCACATATTTTCCGTCAAATTCTCTTGATTGTCCTATACTTAGTTACTCCCCTCTAGATTTCTTACAAGTTCTATAAATACCATTTATGCCTTCAATATTTGAACAGAAAAATCAAGAAACAATGGCAAGCTTTCATTCTTCCCTCCCAAAGCTTGGTCGCCTTGGAGCCACCTTTGTCACAAGAAGATATGTCCAAGTAAGTGTATGATGATATAACATACAAGAATTGGCTTAAATTTTATTCAAATTTCAATATACATATATTTATTTTTGTATTTACTTACATTTCTAAATTTGAATACTCCAATCAGTTTTATAATTTCATTCAACTAGCAAAAACATCACATTTTAATTTCTCAACTTTTTCTGTCTTCTTTTGGGAAACAATGAAGGGCGGCTCACAAGAAGCAGCAAAACGTGGGCTCAACGAGGCAATAAGAATTGGAGAAACCCTCACAAATCATCCTGCCGTAAATGTAACTATTCCTTTTATTATTTAATTTTCCCTCGCCTCTCCTTGCACTCTATATATATATATAGGCAGGAAGGTGAGAAGAATAAATCACAACCCGTGATTTTACATCTGACAATGTGTGAGTCATAATATCATTGATTGTAGTCATAGATTTCATGGCCACACTCTCTGAGATCCATGACCACACCCTCTAAAATTTATGACCACACACCGTCAGATGCAAAATAAAAGGATTATGATTTACGTATGTGTATAAACATCACATTCTTAGCTAAAGCGGTCTTACTAAGGGTAATGGTGATGAGAATAAAGAGATGTAGCTTCCTAGAGATGAATACTGAAAAAGATTTCACATATATATTAGAATGATTCTTTTAATGGGAAGAATATATCAAGAGGTAATTTTGGTCATATTAATCACGAGTTAATTATATTTACCCTACCTGACTTATGTGGTAATAATTTTTGTACACCTGACATTTGAAAAATAATTTTCACCCTAGTGGTCATAAATTCAAGGGTTTTTGGCTCAAAATAATCCGATTTATAAACAACATAGACAAAGGAAACATTATGATACAAATTGGAATTGACATTATGATTTATAAACAACATAGACAAAGGAAACAGCAGAAATGCTAGCAGAGAAAGCAAAGAAAGCAGCAGAAGAAGCATTGGAGTCAGCAATGGACACTTCCAATCATCATGTTGAAAACACCCAAGATGCTGCCAATGAATCTGTCGAGGAGATCGCTGAACGTAACATGAACACCAAGAATTACCCAACCATATAATCACCACATACATAATACACATATATGCATGTACTAATACGTACATATATAGTTCAAAACCCACAAATAAATGTATGATTTTTGATTACTGATCGATCAATATGTCATTGTATTTTTGTTTTTAGTTAGCGCTAATTAATTTGTTACTCACCTACGTACAAAAGAAAAGAAAGTTATTGATAATTCAGGATTAATGTATGTTGTTGTATTTTTATGTACAACTTTTCTTGTCCACTTCAGGTCGGTGATTTACGTATTCTATGTGTTTCATCATTTTTATGTTACAGTAGGTGAGAAAGAGTGTTTTAGTGAGTTTTTCTCTTAAGAGAACAACCCATTTTGTGTAAGTACAAACTATTATTGGACTCGAAATTATCAATATCCTCCCACCTCTCAGCTATCGGTAAGTTGTGACTTAGTTTAAAGAATTGGCCGAATTCTCCATTTGTTTCTTAGAAAGTACGATGAATTGTGACATTGTAGCACATTGCTATTAATTGATGGATGTTGTTAATGATCCCCTTGAGTTGCCAAGGGATGGCCAAGTTTCCCTGGATGGCTTGGATGACTAGAAGTGTATCTATCTCTTTCAATGATTAATATTTGTATATCATATCTTGTCTCTTATGGTGCGTTTGGTTTAGAAACTTTCCTGGAAAATTTTTGATATGGGACCCATAATTTCCCTCACAAACTCATTAAAAAGTTTCTCAAGGGAGGCTAAGGAAAGTCTTTCTCGGGAACCAACCAAACGCACCACTAATTTGAACTCAATCACTGCTAGGACTAGGACTTGCAAAAACAACTTGATATGTAATCCCGCTCACCCCTAATTAAACAATCTAGACTAGCTAGAATCAACCGTTAGCCTTCACATAGGAAACAAGGTATAGCAACAAGGAACCCTACCAACCAACTCGTCCAAGACAATATAATCTATACAGATAGACAACTAAGCTTAAACTAGATTTTATTATTTAAACAAATGATCTAGTTAATCAATAAAGTCAAACACGACCGAATTCCTTAAAAATTGGTGTTACAAAGTATGCACTTCTTATCACACTGCTAAACCCATCAAAGATGAAACTAGATCGTACCTGATTTGGCCGTCAAAACCCCATCAATCGAGACTAATCTGGTCCACTGACTCGTTCTAAATTGCTCAAAAGCAGTGTTGCCTTTTCTTAAGGTTGAAACACCGATCAACATAGATTTGTAGATCCTCTTTCTCGATTTGGATTTTGCATTAAGGCAATCGCAATTGAAGGAATTAGTGCTAGATAAATCGATCCTTCAATTCTAGGTAGCAAGTCTTAGAATCTTGTTATAGATCGGAGCTTAAAGTCCAAATCTACACAAGGTTACATTCAAAATCACCATTAATAGCAGCGTTTCCAAATCTCTATTATAGATATGTTTGAGGTTCTTTTAAAGCATCGTTCAAAGCTAAACTTTAGAAGATATGATTGAACGGGGATGAAGTTCATGTGAATTAGAAGAGATATCTACTTTACTTGACCAACCATAGTATTTGAACTTACAAAGAATAAGAGAAGAAATTCATGGAGTAGAATCGAAATGATTGAGGTAATAAAAGGGGTGAGAGAAGAAGCTTGAGAACTTAGAGAACAAGAATTCTCTCTCTATCTCTCTAGATGGGCTTCTCTCACTAGAAAATGTTGATTTTTCGAGTTGGAGAGAATGAGTTAGAGAGAGAACCTCTTACTTTTATAACGTAATACTAAGGAAATTGGGTGAAATCTTTTAGGCTCGGCATAAGTATATATATTGTTCTAGAGGTCGCTTTTAGGTTCGGTACATTTGTATAAATTGCATAATCAATTAATTAGCTTAAACTAAAATTTAGAGAAACAAATCACTCCGATATCATTATATATTTGAAAAACTCACTTTATATTATCTCACGATGTAATCTACAACACATATACGGCCTATGTATACGCGCATAAGCCATTTTTACACGTGCAATTAAGTTGATAATAATAAAAAAAAAAGAGCAAGATGCCCCTAATATTACAATATAGAAACTTTTATATACAATAATAATTACATATATTTTATTTTAGAATGTTGTAATTTGTCTTGTAATACTTTTTTCACTTTGGGAAGAAATTCTACACTATAAAAACCAATGATAAAATGAAAAAAAATGATTGGACGGTACTCCTCACTTTGTGAAACTATTTTTAATTAGGCCCCATGTTTCTAGAATAAATTTTACGGTACCATTCTTATAAAAAAAAAAAATTTAAGGCATCATATAATTTAAATTAATTATTGTTAGGTGACAAATTCGATGATTTGAACATGTTTTTGACGAAGTTTTGGTGGCAAATTGCTTGAAAATGTTTATTGTTGACTAACGTCAATACTAAAAACATCATGAGCATTTAAGTAGTCCACCATACCACCCCAACCAAAACGAAAAAGTTGGTCAAACATACATATATAATTTGCTCTTTTCCAATAAAAATAGTCATACACAAAAATTATTTTCTTTCATGACTTTCCAGATATTTCCAAAAATCAAATCCATAGGATTCAAGCCAAGTAGCAAATCCACATAGAGGAAAAATAAATTAAGGAAACGTTTGGTTGGTCAATAACCCCGGGAAAATGATTGGTTGACTTATTTTCCCTATGTTTGGGTGTGGGTTGTCATTGGGAAAAATTTCACGGTAGGTCAGGACTTTCTTCATTTTCCTAGAGAAATTTTTCCTTACGGGGGTTAAGGAAAATTTTTCCCCGGGAAAAATTTCTCTGGGGTTCCTACCAAATTTGTATATTTTTTTCAAACCTATCTTTTTGACTTGTAAATTTATAGCAAGGATATCCAATCCAGATTTCAGTGCTATAGGTTTTTGAAATTTCACCTTTTTTCCTATAAATATTTTCTTTTTCTACTGCCATCACACAAATTTAGTTGAAAATAGTTTTTTCTTTTCTCTTTAAAACCTCTCTAAAAAATGGTGAGGAAAATAGAGCTGAAGCTCATAGAAGATGAGCTAAGTCGTCAACTATCTTTTGCAAAGAGAAGAAATGGGCTCGTCAAAAAAGCTTTGGAGTTGCATATGGTGTGTGGCCTTGATTGTTTATTCATCTCTTTTTCACCTTCTGGACGTCTTAGTTGTTTTTCTGGAGATAAAAGGTAACATCTCCATTTTTTTTTTGATATAAAATTTTAGCTAGGATCTTCTTAAGGATAATTAATATTAAAAAATTGATGCACGATTAAAGTTTTATAAAATGGGTTATTGGAATTAAATAATTCAACCTTTGGGGCAATTTGGATACGATGAATTCACCTTTGAAACTTAAATTTGACAAACTATACTTAACATCCAAAAGGTGACTTCTGGTGGTGATCAAGATGTTTTTTCTTTACTTTTCACCTTTTAAATAATTTACATAAGCAATCACCTTTGTTAGGTCACTTTTCAGACGAGTTGAAATCGGTAAAAGTTCACTCAATCTAATAGGATGGTAAGTATAATTCGTTGAATCCAAATTCCAAAGGACAGTTCGTTGTATCTAAGTTGTCTTAAATGTTGGATTATTTAATTCCATTAACCCTTTATAAAATAGAGTAATACTCTGGATATATGGATAAAATGTGGCTTAAAGGGATTGAAATGACTACTTACATCACCAAGGTGTACCTTCTTTTATGATAACTCATCCGTTGGGAACTCCTTATCCAAGCATGCTTAGCTGAGAGTAGCCTTAGGATAGGTGACCTCGTGGGAAGTTTTCATATGAGCGAGAACGAAGTACGCTGGAAAGATTCGTGGTGATTTATGGGATCAGTCAGCAATCCTTCAAGCAGTTATTGGTAATGTCCCCGGCCCAAGAGGGGCCAGAGTGTTACAAGTAGATTCATTCATAAGCCTGGGCAGAATAATTTTTTTTATTATGTATTTTTTTAGAATGAAAAAGTGAATACAATTATTGAGTAGATACCTTTTTTGATCTATATTTCAGGGTTATTCCAGCTGCAAATGATTATATGTACTATTTTTTACATGTCTGTTAGTTCTCACTTAGAAAAACTTTTATCTTATTCAGGGCTGAAGACATCTTGGCTCGATTTGCAACTGTGCCAGAAAATCTTCGAAAATTGTAAGATCGAGTTCTGTCATTATTATTTATTGTTTGTTGATTTACATATGAAAAATCATTCTAGATACAAAATCCTGGAGATTATATAATTTTGATGTTGAGTAATTAATTAATTGTTTTTTTTTACTGTTGCAGCCATTTATCAGAGCTAGAGGTTAGACTTCCTTCTTTGCTATCTTTTATTCATTTTCTTTCTCATAGGGAACAAATATGGAGGGACCAATTTTAATTTAATTGCCACTTTTCAATTACAAATTTAGATTTGTTTATTTTTTATTTATTTTTATTGATGTGCTAAAATTGCAGTTGCAACAATTCATATCTATACTTAAAGAGCTTAAGGAGCAAACAGAGGAGCACCTTGAAAGCGATCGGTAGGACCATCACACAAATATTACTCCCGCTGTCCCTAATTATTTGTCCACTTAACTATTTTTTTTTGTCTTTAATTATTTGTCACTCTTACATTTTCAATACTAGTTTCACTATTTTCGCTCATAATAAGTAATTTTGGAACCAATAACTTAACAATAATCGATGATACTTTTACCGTTTTAATATAAGTCTACCTATGTTTTTATGTTACACTAGTTTTTGCGCTTTTTTCCAAGGTGACAAATAAAAAGGGATGAGGTGAGTACATGCTTTAGGTTTTTCTTAAAGGGGAAATTCTCATCATTCTTGAATTTTAAGTCTCTGCAATTTCATCAATGTCCTTTTAATTATTGGTTGGAAAAATATGAAAATATTTAGTAAATAAAAAACATTCATTGATCCTTATTATTAATTTTAATGAATAATTTTATTAAAATATTAAAAAATACTAAATAAATGCAAGAAGTTATGAGATTTATTCAAAATAAATAGTACAGAATTAATAAAAAATACTAAATATATTCAAATGAATGTAATATATATATACTATAAAATATTATGATAAATTCTTCCAATTATTAGTGCAAAGTTTTCTCTGAGGTCATAAATTTTACTTTATTTTTTTTGCCCTAAAAAAATATCCTTTTTTTCTTAATGAATATCCTTTTTTTTCTTAATGAATAAATTCTGACGTTTAGTCAAGGCAGGAAGAGACCTTGTAGAATCCGTGATTTATTTCCTAATTAGTGTAACCTTAATTATACATTATGAAAATAAATATTTTGAATCAGAAAATAAATTGTCTTACTTTGAGCCCAAGTGTAATTTTAATTTAATATTGTGAATTAACTATCTGTTCAAAGGTCGGTCGGGTCGGGTCGAGTCGGGAGTTTTGACCCGACCTGGCCCGCCCTTTGGGCCAGGTACCTTCGGCTCGAGCCCTGACCATACGGGCCGGTCAATGGGCTGACAAATATTTAAAATGATTTTTGTTTTAATCAAAAAGCCTAAAATTTTACACAATGTTATTTATATATTTAGTCGGGTCGTCGGGCCAGTCCGGATCAGAAAAAACTAAAACTTAATCGAAGTTTTTTTTTAAAAAAAATTTGTATTTATTCAGGTCGATGGGCCGGCCGGGTCACCGAGCCCGGCCCGACCATCCTTGGGGCCCATACTTTTTCGGGCCGTTCCGGGTCACCTTAACATGTGACCTTAACCCACATTTTTTCGGGCCAGGTCGGCAGGTCCCCGACCCGTTGAACAAGTCTATATACGTTCGTGTGTGAGCATTATTGATCATATAGAGATTGACTTCAAGAAACCTCACACTATAAAAAGAATGCCTGATAAAATTTTTATAGATCTAAACTTTTCAAAAATAATTAAAACTAATTGCAATGCAAAATAATAAATTCTTGATAATTAATATGGTCACAATTAGACCTTTCAATTCGGGCGGGCGGGCGGGCGGGCGGGCCGGGTCGGTACGAGTCGGTTTCCGGTTTTTATGTTTTAGTTTTGAAAATTCCAGGCCTAATCTTAAACTTTCGAGCGAGCTCGGGTCGATTTCCGGGCTGGGTCGATTTCTGCCAGCTCTAGTCACAATAGTAGGTAAACCAACAATTTCTCTTGATACTGAGTGTTGAACATTAAATTACATTATTGAATAAGCACTCATCATAAAGAATTATTAACATTGCCATGCATAATACATGCTATAAATTTTTGGCCAATCCATTATCCATGCATGCTACCATAAGATGGACTACTTATTTGGAATTTGGCATATATACATACACTTATCTCTCCATTCCTTAATGAAACTTTTACAAATTACATTTTCTTGTGATGTATAAATCCTTTGTTAAATGCTAACACATTTAATTTCTTCTTTTATGCATTACACTATCATGCTGACCTTGTTGGAGCTGCCCCCTTTGATTTTTGCAGTACCATATCTGTAAGTTCAGTTAATTAATTTGTGCTTAATTATGATTTGAGTGTTATAATTTGGATTAATTAATTATATATCATTGTCTAAAGCTCTCCATTAATTAATCTAACTCTTGCAACCTATACACTACTAGTTGGCTCAAGAAGAAATTTTGAAGGTGAAAGAAAAGATTCTACAAGCTAAAGCTCAACTCAGGTAAGTCTTCTGCTTTATTTTTTTTTAATTAGAATTAAATAATTTATATTTAATTTGGAATACTGGAAAAAATAATTTTTAATTTTCCATTTTGTTATCACTAAGCTGAACTTTGTCCTTAATTATTTTTTTTCACCACTAAAAATATACCAACTGTAATCCCAAAAAGAAAAACCCAAAAGAAAGCTTTAGTAACAAAGTTATAAATTCGAATTATTTTTTTTCGGGTATACTTAAAGTTTGAATTCTTTAATTCCAATTTTCTCTTATGTAATTCCAATTTTCTCTTATGATTATGATCATGAAGAAACATATGTAGTGTTAAATTGTCGTCATTAAATTGGTTACTTAATTGCAATGTATATAATTATTATGTTTATTAATTAATTATCCATAGGCGATATCAACCATTAGCAAGGGCAATTATGACTGTTAACGAAGCAAACACTTCTGAAGGCATTCTTGAGGAAGCACTTGCAAAAGTTCAGGAAAGAAAGGTACATTTTTTTTGTACCATTTATTTCAAATCTCTTCATTTAAAAGCTTTCTTTATTAATTAATTAATGATATAATTATCTAATTAAATCTTTCATTTCTCCTTTTTTTTTCCTTTGGACAAAATATTAATTAGAAAGAGCTAATGGAGTATCATGACAACACTGATGCATCTCAACCATCTGATTCCATGGTATATTAAAGTATCTTATATAATCTAATCTACATGAATTAAATTGGGTTCATATTATTATTAAGTGTATTTATTAATTATCATATTTATTTTTGGGGGCTTAATAATGTAATAGGTTGTGGTGGAAAATTCATCAACAAATCCTTCAGATGAAATTCAGCAAGCAGAAGTTGAGAACCAACCCAATGAAGAGTCTAACAAGGATCAAGACCAGATGTTGCCTCATCAATCACCATCATCTGAAGGGTATTTTTCTAAAAATTTAATTATAATGTTATTCTGCTTCTATTCTTAAATATTTGTCGCTATGAAAATGGTAAATTTCTTAATGTATGTAATAATCCATCATATAAAACTACCAGTGAAAATACTTTCATAAAGTACCATTTCATGATTTTTCAAAAAAAAAATTGATTGAAATAAATGATCAAAATATTATAATGAAGAACTATGAAAAGTCAAAAGTGATAGATATTAAGGAATGGATAGTGTGTGAAATCATCTCAACCAAAAGGTTAGACTGATAGTTGAAGGTCCAATGATGGCTTTATACACTTGACCATACCCCTTATGCGAATCCCCTTTGAACTTAAAGCGTGAACACTGCAAGGCCCTGTTCACTTTACGCAAATGAATATTGGGCTGCTGAGATTCGAACTTAATACCCCTTGCTCAATCTGGTCCTAATACCATGTGAAACGAACTTTAACCTTCCATTTATATTAAAAAGGGTACATCAATATATTCAAATGAAATTATTTTTCACAAAGAAAATAAATCTAATACTATTAATTTTATATTTTAAATCATTTTTAACATATCTGAAATATTGATACATGGATGAATTTGTGCATGGTGTAGGCAAATAGCAGCAATGATGGAGAGTGTCCCACCAGCTAGCTTACTGTTTGAGATGCCAAGCCTTAATCCATACCAAGCTGCTACTTCATTCACCAGCCTCTTACTCAGTGCTGATCTTCCTGATCAATCCTTCTCTCTATTCACGGTACTCATAATTTTTCGATTTATTCCTGCATGATGAATATATACATATATAATAAGTTTACGTGAGATGGTCTTATACTAGAATTTTGCGATATAACAGTATCATAAGGCGAGCTTCTGTCTCCCCTACTTCTCTTACGTATTGGTTTCTGAGCCGGTTTTCATCGTTGTTCTTTAACTAGCTTTATTTTTTTTTTGTTTCCAAAAGATCTTTGTTTTTTTTTCTTTTTTCTTTTTTAAATTTTGGGTCTGCCGATCGAAATAAGTTTTTTCATGCACTCTGATGCATAGAGAAAGGTTATTTACATTTAAATTAGGGAAATTGGACGGTAATATACCGACCTTTAGGGGTGTTGAATAGCAATATACCGACCTTCACTTTTGGACAGTAATATCGCTGACCTTTATATATAGTTTGGTGACATTAATGTACCTTCAAGGATTTACCCCCTAAAAATTAACAACAAAACTAACCCCCTAATCCTAAAAATACCAAATACAAACACACAATACCCCTAAAAATACCTAAAAATGACACCGGTTTTTTTTTGCGCCGCCTGCCATGTCAGACCATCAACCGGTTCGCCGCCCACAAAATCCTTGAAGGTACATTAATGTCACCAAACTATAAAGGTCATTGATATTACTGTCCAAAAGTGAAGGTCGGTATATTGCTATTTAACACCCCTAAAGGTCGGTATATTACCGTCCAATTTCCCTTTAAATTAAGTCTTAAGACGTCACATTAGCGGGATCATACTAGAGTTTGTTGTTGTTGTTATATCATTAGGTAATTTTTACTCTTTAATCGATAATTTATTAATTTTTCATTCATACTATTTTATAAGTAATTGTTATATTATACTTTTGGCATACTATTTTTTTCGTTACAAATCTAAGGGTTTAATATGCAATAAAACATCAGGAAACTGTGCCTACAATGCCTCTGCAGAACAACAATGGCGGCTCTCTTCAACAGATGAATCAGTTCAATGTTTTCCAGGATGGTGTCCTCAACACCCACTTCTACTCGTAAGAAACAAAACCTAAGTCCACTATATTATTTCTATATTTGCAAAATGATATGAATATATATTGGTAAACAATAGTTATTTGAGTTTATTGTCTTAAAGTAATCAAAAACTATATTATTAGCATTAAATCAAAGAAAAATGATACAGTTAGATTCCATTGGTTTGGTACATATATAAACCACATAAAATTTTATCAAAATTGATAAACATCTTGTTGTAAGATGATTGTTAACCATCTTACATTTCATCTAAATCACTTATAAAATTAAATGTAATTATATTTAAAACACTATAAAGTTATATTTCATTATTCTGATGGTTATTATAACTTATAAATAATATAAAATAATTATTTATCAGTATCTTTTCAAAAATATAAAACTATGCATAAAATATGCATTTTCTAATGATGATTGATAAAATTAGGCTATTTATATTTTTTTGACCTTGTTAATAAGTATTATACTCTTATAGTTGATATATATATAATTATTAAATAAAATATTATTAAAAGGTATAAAAATATGAAATATGAACAATTCAAGATGGTTATAAACAACATATGCTAATACGACGACAGGAAGGGTACGAATCCAAGAGAGAGCAACCAGATCGAACCATCAGAGCGAATCAGGAGCACCTACGAGTCTCCGAACAACAACATGAATTTCGCCGATTTCCAAATGCCTCAGCAAATATTGCAGCATTCTAATCCATCTCTTAATTTTGGTTCATTCTCTTCTAATTTTCTGGGCAATAATGGTGACATTCAGCAACAGATGCTTACTACTTCTAGTAGTGCCCCACTTTTTTCTTCTCTTCAATGGGACACTCAAAATTCAACTTCATTAGGGTATGTACATGCTTTATAATTAATTATCACTTATTGTTAATTACTTTACTTAATTAATTGTTATTGGAACTGAATTTAAAATTATTTATTTAAAGAGGAGGGTTACAAGAACTGCTGAATTCAGTGGCTGGACTAAACATGCTTCAAGATCCCACAACACCTCTCCTTTCAAACCCTCCAAATCGGCTCACCAATCATCAGGTATGTATAGAAACTTCTTACAAGGTTTTTTTTTTTTATCCCACTTTTTAATAAATTTTTCGTATTTCCACTTTACAATATTAGTAATATATTAATCACTGTTATGCCAATAAATTACTAAAAGGTATCATATGTTTTGCGGTATCTATTTTTAGGGGACCATATTATTGAAAATAATTTCTAGGCACCCTATGTTTTGTAGTACCTATTTTTTGGTGACAAATTATCTTTTAGATTTATTACAAGATCCCCATGACTATGTAAAATTGCAAAAATATCCATACCTTCATAAAAATTTGTCAATTTATATTTTCACCTGCATTACTATTTGTTTTAAAGAACTAGCATCTCCACATTTTTCACTTGGTATCAGAGCAAATATCAATGCAGCACATATAGTAATTCTTTAAAACAAATTATCAGAGCTTGTCAATGAAAAATATGGAGATGCTAATTCTTTAAAGGGAAATTGGATTTAAATAATATGAACTTTGGGTCATAATAGAATAAACAATCTGAACTTTGAATTTGGTTCTAAATAATCTGAACTTTGACCTTCTTGGATTCTAGTAGAACGCCACCGAGCGGCGGCGGGATGACAATCGTAAGTTGATATGGCATAACCAAAAAGCTCAGTCACGTGCCTCCGTCGCCACGTCATCCCGCCACCGAGTTAAATTCGGTGGCGTGCTACTAGAATCCAAGGGGATCAAAGTTCAGATTATTTAGAACCAAATCTAAAGTTCAGATTATTTAGAACCAAATCTAAAGTTCAGATTATTAGTCTACGATGGCCCAAAGTTGAGATTATTTAAATCCAATTTTCCTTCTTTAAAACAAATAGTAATGCAGGTAGAAATATAAATTGACAAGCTTTTATCAAGGTGAGGATATTTTTGTAATTTTACATAATCTTGGGGATCTTGTAATAAAACTAAATCATAATTTGTCACTAGAAAATAGGTACTACAAAACACAGAGTACCTCTAAAAATTATTTTCAATAATATGGTCCCCTAAAAATAGATATCGCAAAACATAGAGTACCTTTTAGTAACTTATTGCTATTATGCTAATTTACCCTTAATATTATTTAAAACCATGACAATATTACTTTGCATTGATTACGTAAAAAATAAATTTTAAAGATTGATTTTAAGGGTATTTAAGTAATTTTTTTACTAATTATCCCGTCCGTTTGTGATATTGACTTTCTCCCCACCCTAATGAAAGACAATTAAAAAAAAAAAAAGAGGTAGTGTTCCCTAGAATTTTTGTACATTCTTAATGGCAAATTAGCTATTAATTTACCAATTCTACTCTTTTTAATAATATAATGTTTTAATTTGTGCTTCTTGCTAATATGTATCTTTATTCATTAAAAAAAAGGACAATGTGATTATTTAGGGTGCGTTTGGTAAGATTCCTAGGAAAATTTATCTCGGGGAAAAATTTCCCTGAAAAAGTTTTCCATTTGAAATATTTTCTCGGGAAAATTTTCCCTTAACCCCCCCAAGGGAAATTTTCCCTAGGAAAACCTTGCAAATGGTGGGGCCTTTATAAAAACTTTCCCGAGGTCAATGTACAACCAAACATGGGGAAAATAAGTCAACTCGGGAAAATTGACAATTTCCCCGGGGTTTTTGACTAAACAAACGCACTAACATAAATTTATCTAGGGTGCGTTTGGTTGGTCAATAACCCCGGGGAGATGATCAATTTTCCCAAGTTGACTTATTTTTCCGATGGGCCCACCATTTTCTCCATTTTCCTAGGGAAAGTTTTCACGATGTGTCCACCATTTTCTCCATTTTCCTAGGGAAAATTTTCCTTAAGGGGGGCAAAGGGAAATCTTTTCCATGGAAAACTTCCCATGAAAAAATTTCTCTGGGTTTCCTACCAAACACTCCCCTAGAAAATTATGTTAAATGACACTTGTGAATTGTGATAGGGTGGAAGTAATGCATAATGTATTACTCTATTGACACCTTTTTTTTTTCGGCATTTTGGAAATTCGTAGCCAACGGGAAGTCAAAATACGGAGATCAATGTTCCCCTGAACATGCAACCATCACTCACAAACTCTACCTTGGTACGTTCCCTCTCCAATCTCTACCCATATATACACTTTTTATTTGGCTTAGATTTTTTATAATGGTAAGTATTTTTATGTATAGTTTTATCTTTATGAAAAGATAGAAATAAATAAATAATTTTATACAGTTTATGAGTGGTCATAATTCGCAAAGTGATGAAATATACATGTACAATGATCTAGATATGCTTACAATATAATTTTTAGGGTGATTTAAGTGAAATTCAAGACACTTGTTATTTTTAATATTAGGTCATATATAAGGGGCGTCTTGACATTTTACAAACAAGTCAGTTTTCCATTATACAGTATTATAAATTATATAAAATTGACCTGATTTTTAATGCAATGGCCTCCCTAAATTATTCAAACTAGTCTATGGCCTCTTTTGTATATAATGGTTTGCTTCACTCCCGCACGTAAACCATTATATATGTGCCAAAAAAAATATAAGAGGGGTCGCACAAATATTAAATTAGGCCCAATGAAGACTGAGCCCTAAAAGCATGTCCGCAATGTTCATCAAGCAAATTGTGGCTACCAAACTCAAATCTTAGTAGGGAGGATAAACCTCTAACAGAAGAGCAATATGTTCATGGCTTTTACCATGCTTTTACATACATTAAGAAACTAATTGTGTTTAGGATTAAATTTCTTTTTTTTTCGATAATTTGGGCAGCAAGGAGAGCAAGGAAATAAAAATTGTGCTCTCCCAAGAAAGTTTGAGAAAGGAGGATCTTCCTCCTCAGCCCAAAAGGTAAGAAGATCTCAATCTCAATATTTTTTATTACATCTTTTGATACGAACTTTATACCTTGAAATAATATGTTTGCATTGTGAGAAAAATAAATTTATAATTTCTCACATTTTCGCAGCGGAAATTGCCATGGAATGATGTTATATTTTTGAGGCTTTCAAACAGCCCAAATGGAAATGCATCATCAAACAGTGCTTCCCATGCTCCCAGGTATCATATTATACAAACTCAACATCTTTTACCGTTCATAATTATTATAAAAAAGAAAAAATAACAATAATAAAAGGAAAAATAGTTAATAATGGTATTTTTTGTTGTTTTTAACTTCAGACCCCCAAGAAATTTAGCTTACAATACTGCATATGAAATAATGGGTTTGCCAATTGATCCCCATTTCCGGATGTTTCAAGAAATGCTGAAAAATGGTAAAACATCTCAACTTTACACCTTAACAACTTTAATTTCCAGATCTGATGTAATTAGTGAACAATATGCTGAAAATTTTTGTCGGGTTTTTGAACAGATAAAGGGAAACAGCAGCAAAGCGAGTAAACTCTAGCTTCAACTACAAAACTCAGACTGAATCCTTACGATGATCTCATTTCGAACTGAAATCGGCTTTTGCATCATTGAAGATTTGATTTTAGGACTTATCATATCAGTTTCTACATTGATTTCATGCTCACAGACCCACAATGTAAGAATTTTTCTTTAAAGGATGTTGTTTTCCAGATTTGATCCAACCCTGAAAATGGGGGAAATACTTTCATTTACGCGACAGTGGAATTGCCATTACAAATTACAGCAGGAAATGCGATTCAACTGTACAGAAGCAGATCCCAAAATACAACAATTTCGTTAGCGTAGGTGCTGACAGTAACAATACAGCAGGAGTTTTAGTTATGTTCGCTCGCCCTGAAAACAGCCTCGAAATGACAACTGTGATCTTTGTGGGTTTTTACTATTAGTGTCCCCTGTAAAGCATGCTCTGAATGGTATCCTGTTTGAAGTCCTCTTCTCTGGCTGAACTGGCTCGGGTTTTTTCTGTTGGAAGTGTTTGTAGAAAGCATTTACGGCTCCTGTAACCCCGTCTTCCTTCTCCATTGCCTTTGCCAGTTCCACTGCTCGTTGTTTTACCTGTTTTCACCGGACATAAATCAACCATAGTCATACAGACCAGGACTGCATGGTGTCAAGATCCGGTTAACACCCACAAAACATAAGGTTCACATCATTACTAGATTCAGAGTTCTGCACATTATGACAGCAAAATCATCGATACATCTAGCTTCATTAGGAGCTTTCAATCAGCGATACTATAACACTCCTGAATTCCTGATGAAAGAGTTCGGTTTATCTCATAATGGAACCTGCTCTTTTTAGATCCGTCTATCATCAGATTATCCCAAAAAGCTCTTCAAGAGAATTCAACAAATACGGTTTGTGAAGTTTCTGTTATAAGTCGGTTAGTTGTCTGGTCGAGATGTTGGATTGGGTCAATAGTTAAGATACTTTGTTCCGTAAGACACTTGCAAGCAATTGATTAAATACAAGGTCAGGGCATAACAGGGCCACGTCGTTGTTACCTGAGGATCTTGCATGAAGTTTATCGCATCAACCAGTTTTTCAAGAGAAAACTCGTCGATGGGAATGGGGGGAGGCCCCACACCTTTTGCATGCACGCGTTCTCCCCAAAAAGGCTGGTCACCGAAGAATGGCACGATTGTTGTCGGGCACTGAGTTCATACATCCAATAAGAAACAGTAATCGATATTGAAATATGGGGGGTGATAAATAGAAGAATGAAATGTAGAAGCAGATTTAAGAAGAGGGCAATTACAGCAGCTCTAAGACCAGCAGCAGTAGTCCCTGCACCGCCATGGTGCACCTGAAAAGTCGGAAAGAAACGACATTATCTCTAGCTAGTTTTCTAAGCAAAACGGATTTTCAGAGTTATAAGAATGAACAGAATCAAGGTTCCCAGTTGTAAGAAGTCTTACGACAGAAGCACATCGCAGGAATAGCCAGTCGTGAGGAACATTGTCCAATAAGTACACAAAGTCCTTTGGTTCAGCCACTGTACAGGAAAACGGAAAAGCAAGGAGAAAAGGATTATATTTTCCATTTCGTTTTTTTCCTCGACATCTTTTTTTTTGGAAGGGGGGTGATCAACTTACAATCGCCGAGACCGCCCCATCCTTTATTTATGATGCCTCTTTGACCTGTTATTTCCAGAGCACGCACAATAATTTCAGTCATCTTGTGTGGTTCCTGGACCGGCTGCCACGGTTCGAACAAGCATTTATCAGAGTATAGAACTCCCACTCAACCTCTACTTATGCCAAAAAGGCGCATTAGCAGAATCTGACACTAGTATCAAAAAAGGGTGGAATCTATTTCATGCAAGGAAAATGCACATGACACGTATTAGCAGGACCAAAGGATATTATTGATGCAAATGACACCCAAGATTGCATACAAGAAAGAGAAACAAAGTAGACGATAATCCAATACATAGTTACCAGGAACGCTACATATGCCTGCAACCTGCGTTCCAGGAACAAGCTTTCCAAGGTCAAAACTAGACTAAATTTGTGTAAAAATTAGCAACCTGCGTTCCGGGACTAACGACCCGGGAAGGGTTCCGGGTAACTATGATTCAATAAAAGGGAAAGATTGCACCATTCAATATTACAACTTGAATAACCCAGGAAATGAGTACTCACAAGGCTTCCGAAACCGATATAAATTGGCTTTTGGCCTTTCGCGAGCCAATTCTCAAGATCTTCTGGAGGCTTGTAGTTTGAAGCGAGGTCAAGGAAACAAAACCCGACAACGTCAATTTTGGGTCCCCAGTCTGCATGATGATTAAGCATCAACATATCCACAAAGTAAGTTCTTCTATCATGGGTCATTCTTGTTTATATGTCGGAAACGAAATTACTGACCTTTGGGCTTGGGAACAAGATGAGGGCTCCACATATATCCATATGGTATATCCAGAGGAGAACTGTAGGAAGGGCTTAAGTAGGAGATACGCCTCAACTTTAGCCTTTTCTTCCTGAATTCATTTATCATGTCCCTTATTCCAAGCCAAATCAACGCATCGACAACTTGGTAGGACAGCTGCAATTATATGAACAGGAAATGAATCACCGAAGACTGATAGTTTTTCAGATATTCATGCATTGTGTATGAAAAGAACGATGCTTACCCTATATGCAACTGGTTGTCTCACACGGGATAGAGGATGCGGAAATTCACTAGTAGGCCTGCAAGATACAAGTATTCATGCGGATTGCACAACAATTCAATAAATTCAATCGCTGTAAAGTCAAACACGGTTTAATATATTGTGAAGACAAAGGTATCTAAAGCCAGATTACTAGTCGGTCCAAAAGTGCACATTTTGAAGCTATTCAATCATTTGATAAGGTAGGAAAAGCAAACATCCTTATTTCAGTTATTTACATTGAGGAATGCCGAAAGAAAAAGTCAGATGACGAATGCAAAAAGAAACAACAGACACAGTACAGTAGAAGAATACTTACGTCCAAGGCATGGTAAAGAATATGTGAATCGGTATTTTGAGAGCTTCAGCAACATGGGTATGTCCTGAACAAAACCCTAGCCAGTCAGTTCAAATTTGCACGAGACTAAAGAAAACAAAACAAAGTTCCATATATGAAAACGTTTGCTTCACAACCACTAGAAAAAACAAAAGAATCAGGCAATGAACCACCAAAATACAAACAACCTTTTAGTCCTATGCATGAAGTCTCAGCTTATAACTAAGACGGTCTGCTTCTCCTCACAAACTCTAGAGCGATGAAATCCTTTGTAAACCTCTCTTGCCTATTTCGCCACTAATAAGGAAGAAAATACCTTCCATAAAGAGGCATAAGACACTAATGAGAGAGAACACAAAACTAGGTTGAAAATTTATGTACTAAGAACTAAACAAAGATCGATGAAGTACTACCCAGTCTGAGAAGAAAAGACTAATGACGTCTTATTGAATGCCAGCAGTCCCAATCTTCAAACACTAGTACTCAGTGGCGCATTTGTGTTAGGGTTTTGGGTGATTATGGCCACCCTTAACCCAAAAAAAAAGATGTTCAAAACAACTAATTGAACAATATAATAAACATGAAAGTGAAATTGCCTGACGATCCTTTCTGATTGGGGCCATAAATATCCGAAAAGGAGCATCCAATATAGATATACCTCCTTTTGGGCTAAATAACATACCTTCTAAATAAGTCGTCACTTATTTAAATAGCAGAGATCACAAGATGAGACCTCTAAGGGAGAATAGTTTGAGCAGATAGAAAGTGAATCAAAACTAGAGAAGGCATCTGGTAATGAATGTGCCGAAGAATTGCAATCAGACATGCATAGGTACTGGAAATAATCACATAGTTTACAAATCTACGCAAATGTCAAAATAAGAAAACAAGAACTAATAACTAACCATAAGCAGGTGGGTTCGCAATGATTGCATCAGCTGTAAACGGAACATGATTTTCAGGATCGGGTTCCTTGCAAGCAGGTAGCAAAGAAAAGATTATTTCTTTCATTTGATTCCTTTGAATATGTATCTCGGAAGGTTCTGAAGGCAAGAAACCCTTGTTCTTCACCATATCTGAACAAATGCTACCGGTTTACCATGAGTAAATATAGTAATATACAACTACCAACAAAAATATTACTCAAAGAACAGGCTGGGTTGATATTCCAACAGCTTCTGTTCTCTAGACGATGAAAGACTTTGAGAGCCAGTAACACAAGGATCAAATTTCCAAACAGAATTCATAGAAAGAAAGTTCTGAAGCCTCTAAAAACAAACAATTCGTAACACTGACGAAGAAAATTGAACCAGATGTAGGATTTTGACTACAAACAGAATACCAACAGCAGGAGGTCAAGTACAGAAGGAAGACACAAGCACTGTAAATTACTAACAAAATAAGTTTCTTAATAGCATTTTTTGGAAAAGATCGAATAGTTATGCTCATTTCCAATCTATCTCTCGCCTCAAGCATAAGTTTTCAGTCACTTTTGGACCTTCCATCACTATTCCGCCAGCTGTAAGCCCTGTTCATAGTTTTTCCAGAATAATTCGTCACTTTGGGTTTATTTATGCTTTTAACCGTTAAATAATGTGCAAGTTCTGTAGTATCGGGCTAAAGATACAGGGGATTTTCATCAAATATCAGGTGGTTAACCTATGATGCAAAAATATTACAGAAAAGCTTTAGAAAAACATATCCACCAGGGCGAACCATGCAAAGTATTCAAAAATTGCATAGGAAGATTAGAGCAACAATGCCTGAGACAAACTCAATTTTTTTGAATTCCAATTTTTGTAATGCAAATCATGCCAATATGTTAGATCACTGTAATTTTAAGGATATTTCTCGTCACAGAAGCCAGATGATTTCAACTTCACTCTAACCATTTCACTGGTGTAGATAGTGAATGCAAATGCCAAGGAATCATAAACCGAAGTCAGAAATCTTCTAATACTCCATAACGAATTCCCGATCTTCGGGTAGAACTAAAAGTATTGTATAATCTCTGATCTTCGGGTCAAGGACAATGATCACCAACATTTTGCTACGAGACGATACAAGCATCAAAAAAAGGAAGAGCTGTGTACATTACTTACAGCCAGCCAGAACTTTTGGGTCTCCACCTAAAGGATAGAACTCCAATCCAGCAGTGAGGACAAACTCCTTGAAATTACTGTGAGTTGCTAATCTAACCCTATGGCCATACTCCTGCAAGGAAATACAATAATGAAATGGCAAGCATATTTGCTAAAAAAGAAAAGGTAACAGATAAGAACCCAGTGTTATATATAGCAATATCGGATAAGCTAAACTTAAAAGCATCAGCCTTTACCGAATGCTTAAGTTGCAGCCTTTTTATCCTACTCATGTGATGCTAGGAGATTGAACTCAAAAATAGACCCATTAAGTCACCCGACTCACCCCTCTAGATCGCACCTCATAAATCCATGCACCTAGATAGGAGTCCAAATGTGTAAAACCATAGAAGAACTCCAAAAGGACCTAATGTTCAGGCAGTTTCAAGAAAAGACTCTTACACCCTTCAAATTTCAATGCCATGCATATAAAGAAATCATTTACCAGGGAAACTCAAACTGAGGCATGTAAATGGTTCTTTTGGAGGTGATATTGATACGTTGCATCTAGAAGATTTTATCATCACAGAATAAGCATATATATTTGTATAACTAAAAATGCTTTTTTGGAGGTGATATGATCAAAGTTTAAAGTAATATACATCAAAACAGTTGCGCATGACCAAGAGCACAAAGACAAAAACACAAATACCTGCAAACGCTTTCCGATGGCAACAAAGGGCTGTACATCACCTCTGGTCCCAACGATTAGCATCACAATTTGCATCGGTGGTAATTCCTGAATATCAGCTGTCTCAATTTGTTCTTCAGTTGTAGGTTCACCACAATGTACATCTTCTTTAGTTCCCAAATCAAGACTCGAAGGAGGTTTAATATCTCCAGGAACTTCAAATTGTACAGCTCCACCGCTATCAATAGTTACCAGCCGCTTCAGCCACTTAAACTGCAAACATAATAGCAGCAACACAGCATAAGCAGAGGGCAGTAGTTAACCGGAAACATGCAGATTAGTTCAAAATTATTTGACGTCCACAAATGATTAGTGATACATTTTTACAGCTTGGAAACAAAAGTTCAAAAAAATTCAAAGCACAAAGCGACAAATCACACCTTCTTCTTGAATGGAACTTTTTCATCAAACACTTTTGACGCCAGAACACTAAGTCTACTACGGTTCCTTGAGCTTCCAGATCCAGAAGAAGCATTCGACGTTGATGGTTCCCCATCAATAGTTATGTCCATAGATAAATTCCTGTGGGTATGTACTATGAAAAACATACTTAGCCTTCGAATGTTATAATAGGATACAATCAGCAAACCCAAATGCCATTTAAAAACAAAAAATCATCCAAAAGCGCATGGAAATAAACATTCATATAAATAAGCACATAAATATTGTCACTAAGAGATGACCATAAAGCCTTCATGGGAGACTAAATAAATATTAGTTGAAGAATCCACACATTATGAACAATCTGCCATTGCTTTCATCCAAACACAACTATCTCCAAGGCTGAAAACACAACGTAAATCATAAACACCAGTCAATACTACACAATTACACACTGGTACACATTGAACTCCTACGTTAACTTACTTAGACGCGAATTCCCCAACCCTTACCATAATTATCAGACATGAAATTAGGATTCAATAGCATTCAAACAACGCACAAGGCACTTAAGTTCAAACTTCACTATGCCATTTTGCTTATCACGACAAATATTCAACAAAATATTGAGATTCACGACCCATGCCACCCATAACATTGTCAAACTGAGGGGAAATTTCTCAAAAGCATAACAACTATATCAACTATATTTGACATAAACATGCCAGAAAAAGATAAATGATATGATTAGGGGGGAAAGTGTAGAGCATTTTGTTACCATATGCATTAAATGGGCAATTGATTCAGTAATCAATATCATCGACAACTAATAACTCAGTCTCCCATACTTATCACAATGCACAACTAGAATTTAGAAGACCTTGCAAGAGGTAACAACCCAACTACCTACCGGCCATTGTATACCCCTTTTTAAAGGAAAAATATGTAAATATATATTAACAGTAGGATCGATGCTCACAGGGGCGGATCCCCATTGACACCAAGGGTGTCCACGGACACCCCAAGCTCCGAAAAAAATTTAAGCAACCTATTATATTTTAGGAGGTTGTTGTATATTTACGTTAAGTGGACACCCTAGAAAAGACCCAAAAATATTAATAAAGGGTGTCCAATTGAACACAACAGTTCGACTATTCAAAATATTATTAAGTGGACACCGCTAATTTCGCAGTCTAAATCCGCCACTGGATGCTCATCAAGCATCCTACAAGGTTATGTACAACCAAAATATAGACTATCCAAAAAAACCTACCGGTCATCATACATAAGGTATTAAGATCACCCCCTTGACAACTAACAACATTTTGAAGTAACATCACCCAAAGCCTACAAATATAGTGCCTCCTCTCTACAATTTATTCGTGATCCTGGAGTTTGTGCCCCAAATAGTGCGATTATTCACTTGCAAAGATCATGGAGTGTAAACTCCTGGTGCATGTAATATATATTGCCTCCTCTCATCATGCACCTCGGAATTTCCGCAATTTATTACATGCTCCTAGAGTTTATGCTCCAAATAGGCTCATTTTTCACTTGCAGATACAAGATTGTTCAGTTGCTGATACCCTGGAACATAAACTCGAGGTGCATGTAATATATATCACAGAATTTCTCCCTTCTAACTCCTAACAAGAGCAAAGTTGTGTTCTTTTTACCACCACTCAGCCATGCACTTCAGATACATAGTTCCTATTCACAAAGTAGTACACAAGCAACATTGGTGAGTTCCCATCACAACCCCAACACAAATCACCCAGAAAGTACAACCACCGTGAATTCAAGAACAAAGAAAACCCCAGAAATGTAAACACATAGTACAACAAAAAGATCATAGAAAAGTTGAAACACACCTGAAGAGTCCATGCTACTAGTACCGAAAGAACCATCAATGGCGACATCTGTCTCAGAATCACTCCCTTGAACATCCACCTCCATACCCAAAACACCAGAACCCTTTTCCGAATTCCCACAACCCATTTCCCCCATTCGAAAACCCTTGAAAGAATAAGGGCAAAACAGAGGGGGGGATGAAACCCTAAAATATAGAAAACCCAAGAGAATCAATGGCGTCAGAATGTGGACAGGTTGGGTTGGTGGCCGGAAAGTATGAGTTGGGTCGGGTTGGGTTGCCCAACTGGACAGCAAAATGGGGAAGCAAATGCAATGGAGGGAATAAAACGGACACGTTAGAGAAGAAGAAGAACGAAGCAGATTTTGCAAGTTTTTTAAAAAGTTGTGAACTTTTAAATCAAGAACCAGCAACAGAGGAGAATTGAAGATCAATTTAATTCAATAAAGCGACGCTTTTTTTGTTTTTTTGTTTTTGCCTGTATTTTTCTTTATTTACTCAAAAAGAAAAGAACATAGAAAATTGGATTGTCAAGAATGGAATAAGGAAATGATTTGGGGGAATGGACTTAGATCGAGGGAAGAAAGGTTCCCCTTGGTGGGTAGCTATAGTAAATTGGAAAAAGCTTTTTCATTATTTGATTTTTTTGATACTAATATACTGAATTTTGAGGGTATTGAAAAATAATATACTGAACTTTAACCATGGATAATAATACAATGTACTTTAAAGGGTGTTGGACAATAATACACCTGGAAATATTCCGACGATGATTGACTTGGTGGTGATCCTATGTGGCAGGCGGACCACGTAGGATTGTCATTAGGGGTGGAAACGGTGCGGTGCGGTGCGGTTTGGTCTTGGCGGCGGTGCACGGATAAACAGTCTTAAAACCATAAACCGGAACCGGAACCGAATCACCCGGTTTTTAAAAACCGGTGTACCGGCTTTAACGGTGCGGTTTCACCGGTGAACCGGAACCGCATAAATTTCTATCAAACATAAAAAAATCTCTATTTAATAATAAAAAAAATCTTTATTTGATAAAAAAAAAAAAGTGAAAACCAAATTTACTAACCCATAAGCCCAACTCAATAACACACTAACACCTAATGTTCTTTTTTTTAACTAGTTAATTTATATTATTTTTGTATTAATTTTTTGGTAGAATTTTTTTTAACCAAAATTTATATATACATGTATTTAATTATATTAACGGTGCGGTGACGGTTCACCGTCGGTGTGAATATCCCAAACTAGAACCGCCCCGTTTAGTATCTGGTTTTTCCGGTGCGGTGCACCGGATTTTTAAACCGGTTCGGTGTTGCCCGTTCCCCGTTTTTTTATCCGGTTCCCGGTTCGGTGTGCCGGTTCCGGATTTTTCTTCCACCCCTAATTGCCACCAAGTCAGCCACCACCAGAATTGCTATGAGTGTATTATTGTCCAACACCCCCAAAGTACAGTGTATTATTAATCAATCTCAAAATTCAGTGTATTATTGTTCAATGTCAAAATTCAGTGTATTATTGTCCAATACCCGAAAAATTCAATGTATTAGCGTCAAAAAACTTTTTTTTATTTGAGTACTGATGTCTAGAATAATTTAAATTTAAATTTTAACAAAATATACGAATATACTATAATTATATGAATTTTGGATTGTTGGGCTTTATTGAATCATTGATGCTCAATCATTTTATTTAGTTCCACGAATAAATATGAGCTAGTGTATTACTTTTTTGTGGAGTAGAGTACAATAACATTAATATATTAAAACTCGTATATTAGAAAAATAGCTAATGAAATGAAGACAATGTCCATTAAAAATATTTATTATAGCTAGTGTGTTAACATGTTTTGTTGTTGTTTTTATCATAGGCACTATTTGTTCATTTGATCTTTTACTGTCAAGTTAGTGTTCCTAAATTGTTAATTCACTTTGTTGGGAGCTAATTGTGTTTAAAGTCAACTGAAACTGAAATGTTGGTTTAACCTTGATTTTCAGGTAGCTTATATTAAGAGGATCGTATATTTCAAGGGATTTCCCTCAGAGCAAACGTTTGTAACCATGTTTAATTGTTTAATAATAAATTTGTTGTTATCCTTCATTTTGATAAATTCAATAGTGGGTGGACTAGGAGTCACATCTATGTGCGCGTCTCTAGACCTTATAAGACGATAGTTGGATATTGCATAAAATTGAGACTAGTGTTGTCTTCTACTTATGGTATAGAACTTATATTAATGGTTTGGGCACCTTTGGTCACCTTTCCTGGTCTTACCAATTAATGTGTTTTACTCACCTCATTTATATGTCTTTTCTCTCATTCAAGCGAGAAATAATCTTCAACACTTTCCATGCTCTTCGGTACTAGATTTAGAGATCCAATCATGTGCTCCTCACTAGATGAGTGAATTTCTTCAATTTCATTAATGCTTCAAGGGCCTTATGTCTCTCAGATGCTAGTCCTCAAACCTTTATACTTCGTGGAATTGCATTCTCACTTGTAGTGGTGTGCATTATTCGATTTAGAATCAAATAAACCGTGAATTGAATCGGTTCAAACCGAATCAATTTTTAACCAGTTCAAATTTCGGTTTAGATTTTGTCCCTTATTTGATTTATTCAGTTCGTCTTGGCTCAATTTCAATGAAAAACCCCAAATAGAAACTTAAATCGAGAACCGAGTCGGACCAAACCGAACCGATTTAATCCGGTTCGATTTTCAGTTTAGACTTTACCTCTTATTCATTTTCCGGTTTGTTAGGTTTGGTTCAATTTTGAACCGATGAACAACCCTACTCACTTGGTCACAATTTAGAACTGCTTTGAAATCATGTACGACCTCACTGGTTCAATTTAGCTTCATCAAAGTTGTTGTCTTATAAAATAAAATTTTAATATTTTGGGAATCAAAGTCCAATGCACACGTTTGCAAGCAATAAAAGATTGTTTAAAAAATCCTCCAATAACTACATGCAACCAAGTTCAAACTTAAAGATATAGTCGACTCCACCGCTAAATAAAAGTCATCATCACATACAGGTACACCAACGCTATTATACTAAAAGGTAAAATCATATACAAACACTACTTGTGTAAGAGCCTTTCTACTTAAATAACCTATTGTTCCCTCATTCACTTGTTTCACTTTGAAAATAATAATAGTCCAGTATCTAGCACTTACAGATCAATCCAATCACCCGCAATGTTAAAAAACTTGACTCCCTCATGATGTACAGAGAAACCCGAACTTGGACATTCATCACTCAAGGTTAATAACAACACTACAAATAGCCCACCACTACCATATACAGTCAAGCTTACCTCCAAATGCCACCACTCACTTAATCACCATACTACTACAACTTCATTCCTAGAATCACCAAATGAAGCACATCAATACCACAAGTCCCCATGTCACCACCAGAACGAGGTTGCTCTAACAATTCTCACTCGAACCCCCTAAAAAAAGACTTTGAGGGAGAGTCATATCGACCTAACCCGATTTAGGAACCAAAAAAAGACTTCGAGGGAGAATCATATCGATCTAACATGTCTTTTAAGTACTATCATAATGTGGTCAAGTACCAAGGGGTCATATAACTCCGACTCGATCGACCTAACCTGATTCGATCCGACATTTGAACATGTATATTGGAGAGCCATGGGCAACATCATTACACTCTCATTTGATCTCATTGTCAAATTGGTACAACCCAAAATGTAGAGGCCCCTAGGCCCTATTGCCCTAAGCCCATAAATTTGAATCACAAGTCCCACGTGAAGCCTCACACGTGAGAGAAAATCGAAGAGAAGAGAATATAGAGAAAAATTGAAGCTCAGATTTTGAGAAAGGGAAAGCACAAAGCAAAGCAGCAACAAAAACAGGAACAACCAACAACAAAGTTAGAGAGAGAAACAAGAGAAGAGAAGAGAAGAGGAGGTCTTACGTTGGGCCCCACACCCACTGCCCCCTCTTTGAAACGATGATATGATATGAAATGAAATGACGTACCCTTTTTCAGAACATACACAGACGTTTCAAACATCAAAACCCATCTCTCTTTCTCTCTCTAAACTCACATAATTAAATGTACCCAGAAACATAGCCAACCAAGAAACAAAGCAAGCAAACAAAGAAAGAAAGAAACTACTCCTGCTCTTCCTTCCAGAATCAAACTTTCAGAGATGGATAGATAAGGAACAACTCCCTGGATTCTTCTCCCATTCACTAAGATTCTGGTCAGCAACATTTCATTCTTCTTTTCAATTTTCAATTTGCATTCATTCTTTCCCCCTTTTTGTTGGGGGGATGCTTGCTTTTTGTCTGCTCAATTTGTGAATGCCGCTTGTGTTGCTTGTGCTTTGATTTGTTTTTGGTGGGTCGATTGTTAGTTTGGTTCTATCTTGTTTGTCAAGCGTTCTGTGAATTTGGGTTGCTTTATTTTGAAGAATCTGATAATGGGTCTTGTTTGTTTGTTTGTTTGTTTGTTGGGGGGTTGAAGGGTATGATTATCCGGGGGTTAGGGAAGGAGAAGGAGTTCATCGTTTCTGGAATTGGAACGAAAAGTGCGATTGCTCAATTGGGAAATTAGTAAAGCAAATGTTGAATAGCCCAAGCTCTGCCTTTCAAAAGAATCCAAATTGGGAATTGGTGATGTTTTTTACAATCTAGAATGTCGAAGCACATGGGATGTCTTTGTGGTTTTAGTATCTTGGAAGTTGCCATCACTTCCCCAAAGAAATGGTGGTGTAGTTCGAATGTAATGGTAGAAGAAAAAGGATTAATACAGCAGATAGAGGTGATTACAGACCTTTTGAGTTTTGGCATACAATGCTAGAACTGAATGATGGAATAGAATAGCCCTAGTGTTGTCTCTTTGTGTGCTTAGTGAAGGGATACGGTGTTGTCTTCAAAATGGGTCTTGTCTATGCAATGGCGAGGCACAAACTGTTTCTCTTGATGTTATGGTGTTGATTTGAACATTAGGTTGCCAACTAACTACAATTACTATATGCAGCTCTGTTGTTATTGAAATGAAACCTATGGTGTTTATGGGGATCCCTTGCTTGAAATACACAAATGTTACAGCCTTTTAGATATGAAGTGGCTACTAGAAGTAAGAATATATGCATTGTGGATGAATGGATTTGATTTACTGCCATGAATGATCAACTAAGAGCGTCATGAGGATGATGACATCCCGCCTTATATATGATCCTGTCAACATAGATTTTGCCTTCAGTATTTAGCTACCTGTAATTACTCTGTAGTTTTCATGGAGTAGTAGGTAGCAAACGATTCCCAAATATTGAGTCAATTGGAATCAGTCTCTCTTAGAGTAAGACTATTACATCATACCCCTCCATACCTCGCCTAGGGAGGATTTTGGAGTATTGGTTTTGGTTTTGAAATTACCCTATTGTTTTCACTTTCAGTTATTATAGCTATGTCAATAGGTTATGCTCCTGACTCCATGTTTGTTACTAATGGTTTCTGCAGAGGCCCCTGAGCAACCATTGATTATGTGAACTTTGAGTTCGGTGTTGTGCGACCAGTTCCTTTCCATTTTCAAGCTTCTCTCAGGTTCTGTGGAGGAGCTTAAGTGGAAGTCTAGATGTCAACTGCTAAGGTCATCTTCACATACAAGCGAAAGCGGTTATCTTCATGCTCCGGTGTTGGCCATGCTAATGTCGGCTCCGATTTTTCTTCTGATGTCCAGACTGGTAAATGCCAGCATGAGACCAACGAGACGTCGGAGTTGCTCAAGAAGGATGTAAAGGTGAGTGCAAATGTATTAAACAAGTAGAATGTAAGCATCAATCATCAGAAGGAAAAATAAAAGAGCATCGCATTGTTTGAGCAAAATGAAAGAGCTTGGGGAGAAGAAAAAGCAAAAACATGAACGATTTAAGTGTTTCGTGGAGATAGCTGGATTTATAACCCTTTTTTTTTTTTTTCTCTCAAACATTCTTTCTCCAATAATGAAGCTAGATTCAGGCTAACAGACTGTTCTGTCCTTACCAAAGCTAGTGGGAAACAAATATATATCTTGGACCTTTAAGCATTGAACCCATTAGTTGCTGATAGATATTCCAGGAAATTCAACCATTTTTTCTGGCTTAGTTATCTGTCCCTTTTCTGCCCATATATTGTGATGTAAACCATTGCCCAATATGTGCTAGCACAAGCTTTTTTCAATATTTCCACTCTTGTTTTTCTGCTATAGTTTCATATTTCATGTGCACTTTGGTGTGTTACCAACACCCTTGAAACCTTGGTGAAGGATAGTTGTCATTTGAGGCTTGATAAAATGACCTCCAGTTATTGAGTTGTTTATTTAGTATTTTTCCTGTGCATCTTTGATATAGAATGAAATCCGTTTTATCGCCTCAAATGCCTTGGTATTTATGCAGATTTTCAAGCGCATGAACCGCAGTGATACAGACCTGTCTGCCAATTGCAAAAGTTGTCTTAATGCATATAATCATGGACATGTAGACTACCACCATGAGGTCTGTTACAAATATTCTTTTATTGTTACTTTAAAAAAATTCAAGTATCTCACTGTTTTTTGTGGTTCATTTGATCATTTTGAAGCAGGTCTGTCAAGTAGAAAACTTCTCCTCTTGTTTGTCTCCTCGAATTCATGGCTCAAGCATGCTCAAAGAAGATAACCATGCTGAAAGATCTGACACAGTTAACCCAAGAGAAACTATGCTTTGCTCTAGTGAATTAGCTCGGGACCATCCTTATAAGACATCGGGTTCTAATATTGCTTATGAAGCAACATCTATAACAAAGACCAATAACCCTGGTCAGAAAGGCTCTTGTTTAGATCTGAACTCCTGCTCTCCACATGAAGATGGATGCATCCAGGGCGATTCAGTTTCTCAGTCAGCAGAAGAACGAACTGATTTAGTTGAGAAACCAAGTTATCAGAGCAACTCTGAAATTGCAAAAAGCAAATTGACTATTCCTCTACGAACTTTCAGCCGAAGGGTGAAAAGAACAGTGATCAATAAGCCACTGACTGGGGAAGGATCAGATGCTGTCAAGTTATCAAGCGGTGAAACCAACATGAGAAATGCACTATGTGAAGGTGAACAAGAAGTAAGTTACACATTCTTGAGTTGATCTTAATGCACTGTGATTATGCAATATAGCAGTAACTAGTTAGGTAATCAGCACATTTATGGCTGTGTCTGCCTAGTTGTTACGGATTGGTGTGCCTTTTTCTATACTTGTTTGCATTTGGGCTTTTGTGGTCTTTCATATGCATTCCTGAATAGCTATGACTTTAGGGTCATGTTGAAATATTCAGCTTTTCTCATGACAACATCTTGAACTTTTAATGCTGGCTCACGTCTGTTCGTTCTCCTGGTTGACCTGAACACAATCATCGTTTGTTTGGCTGTTAACATTAGCCTACGTTGATTCTTAGCTGGGAAGTCCAAATGCTTGTGGGGCTTCACTTAAATAGGAATTTATACAAGGGCTGTGTTGTGACTTGTGTATATATATCTTCCCTTGGATTTCATTTTGCTTTGAGAAAAAAAAATAGAAGAAAGAAAGAGAGGGAGAGGGAGAGTATACTGCTGTGAATTGGTGACAGTGTCATGAAAGATGGCGCATACCAAAACTATGCAGTTAAATGCAAAGGTCTGAGTATGAGACGACTTATTTGAAATTAATTGAATTAACCCCTCAGATTTTTTTGTTGTTGTTGGATTCCTGATTCGCATCTCAAAGGAGGCGCCTAAGAGTTATTGTTCCCTTAATAACTGCTGCTTTCCACTAAGTTGAGAATTGGATCATTTGTAATAAGGTATGAAATACCCATGAATAGATCAAGCAACAGATCCTTCCTCACACGAGGCTTAGTTCAGCTAGCCCATGGTTATATATAGGAGCTTAGGTTCATCATTGTATATAGCTATCTGTATCTGGAGTTGAGAGCTGTGGCCTATTAGTTGTTTATTTGTATCTGAAACTTTAGAAGTAGAGAGGTATGCGTGGCTGAGGTCAAGTTATGGAAACATTAGAGGTTTACAAGCCCGTTTTTCTGTATTTTCATTCTCATCTGTAAGATTTCTGCTGGCTGAATGCTTGCTCGCTTTCTTCATATTAAGCGCAAGGAAATATAGGCTTGTCACTTATTCCCTACTTCTAGTTGTGATGCTATGATTATTTTATTCTGTAAATATGAAATTGCTCATAGTTTTGATGTTACTGATGGTCTTTGCCTTTGACTTGTTTATGGAGCAGATGATTAGGAATGGAATTGGGGATTCTCCACACCCTCGCTCAAAATCACAAACAGATGTTGTGATGTATGTTAAACTGTTTTTGCCGTTTCCCGTTTCCTGTCATCCTACTTTGTCATTTGCCGGGGTGTTTTATATAGTTTGTAACATTTTGGTGGGCAGTCTGGGACATAGCATGGGACAGAGATTTTCAGGAGAAGACTCGACAGTGGATTCCTCTGCTATTACCAAACAGGCGATTAAAACTTCAGGATCAAGTGCCTCTCCTGCTGCTGATACAACCACAAACTTTTCTAAGGAGAGTGTTGAATGCTTATCAAACACTGGAGTTGCCGTCTCCTCTGGCAATGATACCGGTATAACTGAAAAGCAGCATGTGTCAAACTCAAATCAACTTCGACGAGCTTCAAGTGGGGACTCTCAACTAACTTCAAGCGACGGCTCAGATTCAAAAATGATGGCTGGAAAGACAGCTGATCAAAAAGCATCATCAGGTTCTTTAGGCTTCCCTTCTCCTTCGCTATCATCTGCATGCGTGACAAACTAAATTCATGTGTTCATTTTCTGATTCGTTCTTGCTGATGCATTCTGCAAATAATCTTTGCATTTTGGTTAGAAGGCAAAATCAAATGCATTGAGGTATCGTTACTTTCAAGCTCTGACATATATGATTGGTTTTACAGGCGCTTTTTTAATCGACTGCAATGTGATCCCAGAGTCCAATATTGAAGAAGAAGCATTCGATATTGTGCATGACTCTTACGGAATTGCCCAAAACTGCAGAAATCTTATGCAGGAAGGGTATTCTCAACACAAGAGTCTGAAATTGTTTCAAGACAATTGTGTGCAAGCTGAGGATTTACGGGTTGCGGAGTCATCTAAAGGTGGATGCACAGCAGTTGAGGCAGAATCTAAACCCAAGAGCCATTGCTTGCAGGTAGTTACTGTCATCTTATCACTTGTTTCAGATACCTGTGTGCCTATTATGGTCTTTTCTTTTGACACGGCCATCAGTATTCTCCTATTTGATAACTCCTCTTTCTTTTCCCCTCTTTTTTGTGTTTTATTGGGGGAGGTATGTGGGTTAAAGGTGGGGAGTTGCTTTCGATATTGACCCATTTTCCAAAAACTTGTTGGGAGGTGATGTTTGTTCTGTTTAATTGACTTTTGGTCCCTAAGGTTCTTTTTCCCCATTGAAGAGTACCTTAAGTTTTATTTTTACTGACTCGGAGATGACAATCCGGCCATTTTGGAATAATTTCTCGCGAGACAGTTAGGTGGGTCATAAATTTGTACGGTTCAAGTGATTTGCCCTCCCTTTTGAATGATTTCCCGGGAGACAGGTGGGCGGGGTTGTAAAAGTTGCACAGTTAGGCGGGTTAAGGTGGGGAGTTGCTTTTGACATTGACCCATTTTGAAAGATTTTCATCTGCATATTTTGGAATTTGTTTACTGTCTTCTGCTTATAGAAATGACGCATGCTAATCTGCGTGGATTTCAGTTATTTCCTGATCATGGAAAAACCTGTCCGTCACCTCCACCTGATGCATACTTTGGCATCGATTGCGGTAAAGCTGAGCAACATTTAAATTTCCCTTCGAATGGTAGAAAAGATCGAATTGACCAATCCCCAAGTATACCTTCTTCTGCATTGCTGGGTTTAACCATGCCGATAGAGCCATCGCTACTCGGTCAATCCTCCAAGCACGGTTCTGGCATCCACCCATTCCTCCAAGATCCTACCTTAAAAACCAAACCCCCCATCCAAAACCAACCGGCTTCACCATTTCCCGATCACACATCATTTCTCTTAAGACATAAAATGTTGCTTGAGACCATCAACACTAAAGCCATGGCTCTGAGCGGAAACAGGCATAGTCTCGCATGGTCGGAGGAAGAGTTGGATTCATTGTGGATTGGCGTGAGGCGACATGGGAGGGGGAATTGGCATGCCATGCTCTTGGACCCAAGGCTTCGCTTTGCTCCTTGGAGAACTGCTAGAGACCTAGCTGATCAATGGGAGCGCGAACAATGCAAGCTTTTAACCGGACAACAACATATATTGCCACAACAAGGTAGATGCTCAAATCGAGCCTATCCTTGTAATTTAGACAGTAATGTTGGTGGTTCGAAGTACCCCAGGAGTGGGACAATAATGAGAGACAGCACCTCAGCCGAGACCCAGCTTTCTCTTGGCGACGTATATGCCCAGAAAGTTCACAGACTGGCTACTTGTGGTTTGTACAACAATATGCAGAATAACGTGATGGTGGGAAGTGGTGGGTCCCCGGATGGTCTCGCGATTGGTTTGGGAACGGGTCATTGTTGGGTTAAAGAACCGAGTTTGCCCGCGAGTTCCGGTGTCTCACAATCAGGGGCTGTTCGGGTTCATCCGGAACCTTCTTGTGGGCTCAGGGGCCATCCGATTATGGCGGTTGAGGTACAGCCGGCAAGCCACTACAGCAGGGCTTCGATGAGGAAACAGTTCAAGGCTGACAGTAACAATCTAATTGTCATTGACAGCAGTGACGCTTCGTCAGAGGAAACAATATCCGATGATCAGAACATCAGGAGGTAATTTTGGGTAAGGTTTTTCTTACCCGAGTAGTGTTTTGAAGTTGTACAAATATGTGATGGTCTGTCTATGGTTTCGGGTGATGCTAATGTTGTACAGTTTTTTTGTGTACACTTTGTGGAAAACAGTTTTGGGAACTGGTTGGTTAGTACTTAGTAGTGTGTAATTTTGGTTGTTTTTTTTATTTGGCAATGTAATGTTGCTTTTTCAAAGTGCTGTTTGGCTTTCTTAGAGAGGATCCTATATGTTCACCCACAAGGCCAGAAAACCCTTAATGCTGGGAAGCCCTTTTCATTATTTGGTATTCCCTGTGAAATCAATGAGAACATGAGATGTTTGAGATTTGATCATATTCATTCCTCAATTTGATGATTGATGTTGTTTTGAATGTAAATGTCCATATATATGCTTCATCTGATAATACTGACAGTTGGGTGCGCTCCCGAGTGCCTCAAACATAGGTGTACTAAATGAAAAGTGAATGTACTCGATGAAAGGGGCGTTCGGTTGTTGGTAGGCAACCTATTGAATGAGTTATTGAAAAAAATGGCTTATTTGAAGATTTGACCGAGTTAAACCAGCTAAATTGATGCACTGATGAATAAAGATAAAAGTACAAGATGAAATTTTCAATTTTAAATATCGGTTGGTTTTACATTCCTGATACACATTAATGGTTAGTTTTCCTTTTTAAATTGTAGTTTTTAAGTTTAGTTTTGATCCCTTTCATTTTGCTATGTAATTTAATAGTGTTTATGATTCTTCCCCTTCTATTTTTTGAGGATCAGTTGAATTTGGTGCAATAAAATTGCTTGAGTTGTTCTGTTTCAAAAAAAAAAATAGTAGATGGCTAATGCGAACTTTTTATGTCAAATTTGTTAATAATTTTTCTTGTTTAGGTAATAATAGAGCTAGTAAAATTTTGTACGATCTGAATACCCAAATTTGTCTGACTTGGAAAAAACAAGTCTAGTCATAGATTTTTTATCTGAATGTTGAATATTGACAGAATATTTGGACATAATGTTTCCTTTTTTTCCCTATTATCCAAACCCAATTTCAATGTGAAGATAGGCCTATATCTAAATTGTTCAACCCGGAAAAACCAAGCTTGTCATAAATTCCTCATCTGAATTTTTACATTGAACCAAATTTGACCCGAATCCATTTTTTTGCCAACAACATGAAAGTTATTCTTTTCTTGTTCTTTCTCAAATGAATATCCATATTTGATTTTGACCACGTTACGAGTATTTCTAAGAGTATCCCAAACCTAGAAAAATATTTGCAGAAAGTAGGCCAGCATTCACAATAAACATCTCTTTAACCCTCTAGTTCTACTATAATGCGAGGGGAAAACCAAAACCAGAAAGAAAGAATGAAAAAAGAAAACAAGATCACAGCCAGCAAATCATTCACATTCCACACTGAGCACAAAATGAAGCTTCATTTTTTTCATGACATAAAAATCTTGTTTTTCTTTTATAGAAACCTATACACACCACAAGTTTGAAGCTTAATACAAACCATTCTCCCTCACAAAACACTACCCAAGGAATCAACTTCTACCATGAATGGTCACAAACCCAGACTACCATATAGAGAGGACCGGGAGCCACATACATACCTTCGGGACCAATATATGGATGTATGGGGCACACTATCACGGGACATTATACTCCGGTTTGCAGCCAAAAACCCCCGTTGAAGAGACCTACTTCCCGCAGTTGAAGCCGTGGCAAACTGACAACACTATGATAAGGATCAACGCGATGATGATGCCCAACACTATCAGCTTAATCTTCATGTTCTGGAGCCACATCTTCCTCCTCATTTTTGTTCCTTGCTGGCGGAAGTCTTGTGCCTAGACATGTTCAAAAGGGTCAGTTAATTATTGGTTCGCAACTCGTTCTATTATGCTGTTGGTATGGTGTAGAAATGATGCAATACGGTGAAATTGTGGAAAATACGGTAAGGTGTGGAATGTTATGTGTGGAAAGTGTGATTAATATGATAGGGTGATGAGAGAATGTGAAAAGCAGAGGAAAAAAATGAGAGAAAAAAGTAAAAAGATACTCCGTATATCGGTAGTGATTGTGGTAGGGTGTGGTAAACAAGGGAAGGATATTTAGTATGGTGAGTTGTGGTACCGCACTGCACCGCATTGTACAAAAGAACATGGCTTCGAAGTGAAGCATGAAAACAAGCCTCAAGTTGAATGGTCCCCACATCAAATCACATCAAATCATCAATGATGGGAGAAACAGAAGCCAGCAAAGATGTATTGTGGAAATAATACGTATGACATGTAGCATTCATAATCCATATTATCAATGAGGGATGGTATGCTATATATGTAATCACGAACCTGTGAACGAAGATTTTCGGTTTTGTCAACCAACAGCTCAATCTTCTCACCACGATCAAGAACCTATGCCACCAAAAAATAGAGAAAATTATTAGCTGCTATTCTGTAATTGAACACAAGGAATCATGCCAAGAAAACAACTTAAAAGTGAGATTAGGTGTCAGGTTAATGACGAAAGCCCTAGTGGTTCAATTTTGTGAAGCAAGACAGTACACCCGACAATGTTTTAAGGGTTGACAATACTTGTTGACTATCAGAATTTTCCTAAGAATACATTCGTGTCACAAGACCAGTCACAAGAAAAGATGTACAATATCAATACATCACCTTTGCTTTCCCTTTTTTGTATGTGCCTTTTTTTTGTTTTTTTTGTTTTTGGGGGGGGGGGGGGGATTGATCACTTGAATATCATTTATACATACCTTTTCTATGTTCTCCATCATCACCCCCTTGACCTCTGAAATCTGAGCCTGCACCTTTGCAAGCTTGTTCATCTCGTCTGGATGATCAACACAGTATTGCATGTGTTCCTTAAGTTTAGGCCTATAACAAAATAATTAGTTGTCTAGGTATCCATGCATGGTTAAACTACAGGTTAAGAAATGGTTCTAACAAAATTCATGGTCAAAAGAAGTACCCAAAGTCTTTGTTCAAGCTCTTTGCAACAGCAGTGGCAGCCTTTCCACCCCCATATCTCTTATTAAAGTCATCCTTGACCCTTTCCAAGAAAGCCATAGGAATCTGTCTACCAACAGATTCAACTGCTACGACACAATAGGCTGAAATATATCCAAAGTACACGTCTCAGCTTTCAACAGATAATACAACTTGAAGAAAATCGGCCACAGAATCATACGCATGTGATTACCCGTTTCCATGAAGACATTTCAAGAATTGTGTGCATAAAAGAGGGGAAGACAACACCCTAACGAGGCTCCTTAGTGTGATTGTGTGTGTGTGTGTGTGTGTGTGTTTTTGTTGGGGGGGGGGTGCTCCGATGCTAAAACCAATATTATACAAAATTCGGCCAATGTAGGCCAGAAATATATCTCCAAGAACCACTTGAATAGATTGGAAACTCATTTCAACGTCGAAGTTGAAAAATACTAGCAATCAATAGCACAGAAAGTCGGAAGGCTTAGCCAACTTTTTAGTTAGTCTATCAGACCAATATGGGGCATGGAGCCAAAGAAAAGTGCCCATATATCCTAGGACATGAGGTTTTCCAAATTTAGTCAGATAACAAGGAGTTCAACATGAAATCACAACAACAAGTTGAACAAGATACAATGCATACGAAGTGCACACGTAATGACATGTCTTAAAATGACCTGGGACTGTCGGCTGAGCTTCTAAATACTTAAGGCACATAACAAAGGGTAACCGTGCAACAAAATAATCGCAGAAGAAACAACACCCAATGTGGTGCCACTTCAAACCCTAATCAGGTCCAAATTTAGTCAGATAGCCTTATCCCTGGGGAGAACTATTTCCCATAGACCTGCAATCAACACCCAACAAAATAGTTGCAGCCAACAAACTCAATTAACTCTACACGATACGCCAAATACTGAACTCCAGATTTTCATTCCTCAAACACAGATAGGAGCAAATCACTAACATCAAACCGATTAAATCACACATTTCCAATCAAATAGTCGTACAATGTGAAAACGTGCCTCCCTATCCTTCAAACGCAATACCCTCAACACATCGCATCATCCCTTATCTCGAGAAAACACAGCGTTTCAGAACAATCTACAATACACAACCATCTAATCTTATCGCCCTAAAACCTCATCAGCACACCGGAATCAAACAATCCACTCAAAACCCTAAACCACAACATCATCTCCAACCCATATCAACAAAAACTGACACCACACACATCAAATCCAGCTGACCACTGGCGATCACAACTTCAATCAGGAAACCCTAAACGAAGCAGCAAAGGTCCAAAACCCATACGCGAGCAAACAAACAGCATTCAAATAAAAAACAAAAACACAATAGCAGAAGATATCGAATCATACTGAATCCATCGGAGACGAGGAAGTTGAAGGTGTGACCATCGCAGTTGTAGGTGAACTTGTTGTTGGTAGCAGGAAGCTTCTGGAGACATTGAGAAGCGATGGAGGTGAAATTCCCGGAGAACTCCGTGTACTCAGCAAGTATGACGCTGCCCCTTGCGACGAAACTGTAGATCAGATTCTGCTGCCCCATTGATGCTTCTTCTTCTTCTTCTTCTTCTTCTTCTTCTTCTTCCTCCTCAGATCTAGAGAGAGAAAGAAGAGAGAGAAAGAGATAGAAATGAATTCTTTGAGAAAAAAGAGGATTTGATTAAAATTCCCAAGTTTTGAAGATTGAAAATTTCCGAATTGGGTGACGCAGACGGCGCCGTTTTATAGTGTTGGTGAGGTGGTTGTCAAGTCGCGCATATTTCGAACCTAAGATTTAGCGATTAAGGGAACTGGACGACGCCGTTTTGATCTGGCTCTTTTTTTTCGGTTTGAAGTTTTGAGTTGTTTGGGGAAATTGGTACAACGGATGATGTCGGTGATCCAACGTTTTTGTTTTTGTTGTCCAACTAATAATTCCAAGGTTTTCCAATTAAATTAGGGCCCAACTTTTCTTTTCTTTTTCGTATTTTTTGTCCTCATCTCTCATGTTTAGTACTATTAAAAAAAATAAAAATTTTCCATAAAAAAAAAAACAGCGTATGCGTGCATTTAAATTGGATTACAAAATCTATAAATTTGTTACACAAAAGATGCCCAAATGTTTAAGTGTTTGTAATTTTATCTACAAAGATGTGTCATTGGGACCTTGTGGTTGGTTTTGTTTGAATAGAAAATTCTAATAGAATAAAGAAAAGGCTATTATCACTTACCAATTACCATAATGTTTTAATTTTCATGTTATGTGTAATTTTGTATATTGTTTTTTTTAATAATTGATGACTTTTAGATCAATTTTATTCATTAAAATGTAGTGATATAGTACCATAAGTACATAATAGTACCTTGCAAAGCTTATGGCTACATGACATCCAAGAAGGCAAGAACCTTTGGTAATTGGTATCTACTAAATCACTATCAAAAATAAAACAAGAGCAGGAGTAAAAATATAGGTGAAACATCGCATAGTGCTATTATGCATAGACTTTATATAGTCTTCTCCCATTTTTTTCCGAACAGTTATGTATTTTTTAGATTCCTTCAAATTGTGCTTTTGCTAAACCTTTAATTTCACAATTTACACCTTACAAAACCAATTTAACCCGCTAACATTTTATCCAAATTGTTTCGTGTCTTTTATTTTATATTTAAATTCAAACGCATTAAACAAAGTTTTGGAGTGTACCATAATGGTGTAACTTTTTCTACTTTTTATCAATGTTGTACTAATGTATTATAGTTGTTTAAACCCAATATAACCCAAATGTAGATATGCTACAATTTACTTTGAAGAGATTGTCTTAAAATTGAACATATGCCTACCAAACCTTCTCTTGAATCTTGAGATAAGGTGTTTCATGAATGATAGACCCTTTTAGATGGGATAGAACTAATGGTAGGACTTTCCTATTAAAAGCATTTGAATTCAAAGTGCTAGACTTCTAGTAGGTCAAGATTATCTAGAAGACTAGAACTAAAATGAATTCTAGCCTTTGAATATTTGGATAAATGATGCATTTGAAAGTCAATTCAACAATAGTCTTCATAACATAACTCAAATTCTTCAAAAAAAAAGAGATTTACAATTTTCCATTACTAATGCTTCCCCCCCCCCCCTAATTATGCATGTAGTTTAAATAAACTCAAAGAGAGGCCAAAGGTAAAAACGAAAACAATAATTACTAAGCAAATCACCACTAGTAAAATAAAAAATAACCAACTAACAAAACTGCATCGTCAAACGCAACTGGTGGACAATACTAATTCGACAACTATTTAAAGTATATTTTGAATACCTTCTACCAGAACATCTAATTTTACTAAACACTTTTCTTATAAATAGTTAATCCAAATAGCCAAGTCAAACAACTCGTTGAAGTTTCCAACCCCAACCAAGAATGAAACTTAATAATAATCATTTGTATCAAGTAGGAGAAATGGCGCAAAGAGAAAATCGCAGCTTCTACGAATTAATCTAATTATCTTGTTTAACTGTTTTTGTGATGTTGTTTCCTTGATGATTTCTTTTAGCTGTCTTATCATTTTGCTATGTACGCTATTTTAACGACGCTATTCCAAACTCCTCAGCCTTTTAAGACTTTGAATAATAATAAAAAAAGGTAGGATTCAATACAATGTGTTGCAAATGTAATCAACAGCAGAATTTCACTCCAATGTCCTTCTGGTTACAATGCATTACCCAATGCAAACAATGAGCAATTGAAATTAACACAGAAGACTTACAGTTACAGACAATAATACCATACAAACATTACATCTTGATGAATTTCAAGGTTGGGTACGCTCGGTCGGAATTATGTACACAGCAGCAAATGTCTTGTGTGATGAGCTACTACTTGAAGTAAAGCTCGACGAGTTTTTTCAAAGTCTCGAGTACACTTGTGAAGGGATCAAATGCAACAGGAGCTTTTAGTTGCAGATCAGGGAACTGGTTGTTGAGAGCCATCTGCATTTCAGACTGCGACATCATTGCTGTCAATTTAGTGTTGGACATCACCTCGCAATCTTGTGGGGTATCCTTGATTTTATCCGGGTCATATCCGAAATCTGCTAGATACCCTTTGTACTTCTCTATGAATTCCGGGCCAGGATTTGGTGTTCTAGAGTATATCTGAAACATCAATTCCATAATCACTTAGGTTACGTTTGGTTGTAAACTTTCCCAAGTTGATAAACTTTCCTATGTTTGGTTATCCTTAATAGATGAGAAAGTTTTAATGTGGAACCCATTATTTCACTCTCAAGCTCAGTAAGCATATGGAACATATCGACCATTACCTGGATAAAACTTCTGTCTTTAGCCCCGGAAACAAGCGCAAAGTGGTCATAATCAGTTGCAATCACATCATAGGGCTCCTTAGGAATGAATGGCAATGTCGGAAACCGGAGGTAACACTTCCCTTTGATCATCTCAGTCCTTTCTAACTCAGTTTCAGTCTTTTCCGTTTCCTCCTCTGACAAGCATTGAACTTTTCCTCTTATGCCAGTAATGTATCCATCAGGACCTCCATGCACACAGAAAGTGTCAACTTGGATAGAGGGTGCCTTCATATCAAATGTATAAACGCCCTGGAATGAATCAACCCAACAGCAAGCAAATGAGTTCATGATTGCTTAGCATGAAAAATAACCAAAGCCGTGCAGAAGAATTCAATCAATTCATATTTATCTGTTGAACATCATTTATATGATTAGTTTGGTTCAAGGAAACTAGGACAAAAAGAAAACTTTTGTCTCTCCTCACTAATTTAGGAGCATTTTTAGAATCCCAGAGAAATGTTTCATTGGGAAAATCTTTTTCATCGAAAAAATTTCTGGGAAAGGTATAATTTACAGTGTTTGGTTTATATCCTGAAATTCTGTGGGAATGTATAGGAAAATTTTTACACTGTTTGGTTGAAGTCGCAAATTTCTTGGGGAAAATGTTTGAATGTACAAACTACCCTTATTTATAATTGCTAGGGTTCGTTATATTAGGAGTATTAGAAGATTTCAACACACTCCGAGTTTCCATTTCACACAGTAAATTTTTTTTTTCCAGTACCTCCCATTGAAATTTTTTTCGCAAGCGACATTCTAAAATTATGAGCTCCACATAAAAAGGTTTCCCGTTGATAAATGACAACTAAACGTGAGGAAGTTAGTCAAACGATTTTCATGGAGTAGTAGGTAGCAAACGGTTTTCATAGAATAGTAGGTAGCAAACGATTTTTAAATCTTGGGTCGATTGGAACCAGTCTCTTTCAATTGCAAAATTTAGGGGTCTGCTAGATCTGGCCCCTTCACACCAAGCCTTAGCGGGACTTCGGAGTATTGGTTTTGGTTTTGGTTTTTGGTTTGATCTCATTTTCCAAGGACCAAACTAAGCTTTCTATAAACATTTTACCTGGGTACAGTGGCAGTCTTCTTGACCTTGTCCGGCAAACCCGCGTTTGAGAGAGGCCACTTCAAACCATCTGCCAGCATATCTGACTGGATCAAAATTTTTAGCTGTCATGCCTCTCATCATCATCATCATCATTTGTGCAGTCTCATTCACATCACTCGAACTCTCATCAAGAGGAAATGGGACTTCACTATCTGAGATACTGGCAAGCTTGTATATACCATTTTGACTAGAGAGATCCACTGCATGCACCTGTTATACCATAACAAAAAGTATCAAATTACTGACAACTATCTAAAAACCTCGTTCCTGATTATCTTGAGTTTGAAAAAGAAAGCTATTGTGTCTCAAAGTTTGATTTATATATTGTACTTGACCATATAAATTTTGGTTTTGCTTGTACATAAATGTTTGTCACGGAGAAGAAATCAACTTTAAGGTCTGACAAGAAGTAGTTGTAGCAACTGAAAAAAGCAAATAGGTATTCGATTCACAGCTAATAGCTGGGTAGCTGGCTTTTCTAATGCAAGTTACTGGCTCATCAGCAACCTTTCTCCATGGGAACGTCTGTGAACTCTCAACTTCCCGTGGGATTTAGCCTTTGGGTGCCTAGGTGTTGCTTGGGTTGTTTCCTATTCAGTTAGAAGTCATCTTCTCGCATCGGAGGGTGCCTTTGGTAGGAAACTGAAGAAGAAGAAGAAGAACACCATGGTTATGCCACATTTATTTTTTGGAGTATTTGGAGAGAAAGGAACCAAAGGGTTTTTTGAAGGAGTTGAAACTCCCTTTCAGTGTTTGAAAGACAATGTTATCAAGTCTCTCTTCTTTTAGGCTAACGACAGGGGGTCACTGCAGAACCATCTCAACCACAAGTTTAAGCTGACGGTTGAAGGCCCAATAATGGTTTTATACTATAACATGCCCATCACAAGAATGTCCTTCAGGCTTGAAGCACAGATGCTGTAAAGGCCCCAGATGCTGTAAAGGCCCCAGATGCTGTAAAGGCCCCCTTAGCCTGACGCAAATAAACACGGGGGCTGCTGAGAATTGAATTTAGACCTTGCGCTCAGTCTGGGTTTGATATCTCAACCAAAAGCTGATGGTTGGTAGAAGGTCCAATAATGGTTTTATACTCTAACGTCTTGGACTTAAATTCCATAAAATCCAAGTAGTAACCAAATTGGGTAGTAAGAAAGACAGGGTGACAGATAAGATCACACACATACATGCACAAAATATGGTAAAGGCAGCAACAGAGTAAGTTCTGGACATGAATTAGAAGTACTGACCAAGTTGGTTGGTGAGAGGAATAAGCAGGAAGCAAGAATGCCAGATACTACATGTCTTGAAATGGGATTGCCCCAAGTTGGGAGCTCATGGGAGCATCTTACAACAGCTACATTCTTAGCTTTCCTCCTATAATCACAACACATCTCATCAGACAGACAGTTTACTGTCAAAGCTACAAGGATACAGACATACAGTATGTATAGTGGGCAACCAAGGTTCAAATTCTCTGACAAACACAATGATTTTACAGTCTTTCAGACTCTGAAAAACAAAAACCCTAAAAAGGCAATCACATAGCATTGTAATTGAGATAAAGGGTTACAAGGATACCAATTGGAAACCAATTTTCAAGGAACACAAGAACAAATAAGTCTGAATGCTAGTTGAATCATACATACATCATCAAGCATATATTAAAATGCCCATGATAATTCAACAGAGAATAATGGGAAGAATGAATCAGAATAACCATAAAAAGAAGTCGGATTTAAGAACAATGAGAACTGGTGGAGATTGGTATAGAATAAAATTTGGTGAGACGTACCTGGGATTGGAAGAAAAAGATGAATGAGAAACAAGTGCAGAAGGTAATGAGGATGGAATTGTTTGCATTTTAAGATTATAGCAGTCAGATTAAGATGGGCAAAGATTGAGAGGGATTAGTATAAAATCTGGCACTGTCTGTCTCTCTCCTGAAAAATCTCAGTGCTCACTATTCACTAACTGGGCCTCTACAATTGTCTGAGCAGGGAGCAGTGAAGAAATGCAATTTATTAGGGTCCTGCTATTTGGATCACTTATTTAGACCAGTTATTTTCACGTTAGGATAATTATGTTAAAATAAGTTAGGATTTTTTTCGGGAAATTATATTTTTAGAGTGGATGTTTTTTTGAGGAATTTTGTTAAGTTATGATAAGTTAGCATATAGGGCTAGATGCACCTGGAGTACGTGCCATAAATATTATAATTATTCACTCTTGTTATTATGATTGTTCACTTTTGTTATCATGATTTGTTCACTAAATATTACTAGTACAATTATTTACTTTTATTGTTACGATTATTCACTTTTATTATTACCATTATAATATTTTGGAATATATGTTCCAGATACACAAAAAAATAGGATCCTGTTTTGCTCATTTGGGTCGACATCGAGTCTATGCCACTCAAATTTGCATAAATCACAGAGGAGTGGCTTTTCTTATTAAAAAAAATGGACCATTTTTCATTCATTAATCCAACCTAATGGATAACTTTGTCTTTTTCTTTTTTTCTTTTTTGCATTTTTTATATAGAAAAAGAAAGACTAATTTATGTAGAGCTATAAGATATGAAAATTATGTGTGACAATCAAAAATTGAAAAAAAAAATCAGCAAGAAAATGACTGGAGATGTCCCATAGTTTGTGACAACTAGTTTTAGATTCCTGATTTTCTATAATATATTTTAAAGTACCTATGATTTAAGTTACCAATTATTAGTAGACAAATCCGGTGATTTAAACATGTTTTTGGTGAGATTATGGTAGTAACATTACCATTTATATCAACATTTTTCCCACTCAAACAAACTAATTTTTTTGAGAAATAAAAAAATCATTAATAAAAAAGTATATGACATCTACAAGGAAAATCATCTCACAAGAAAAAAGTCAAAACATAATCTATAAAATATACTGAATACATACTGAATACACTGTCGATCGGCTCTGAATTTATAGGATTCTTTGACCATTTTTGTCTACTTTCTTTCCTTTTACTGCTAAAAAAATTCAGTTGAAATTTAGAAGTAAAATTTAACTTCAATGATTAGAATAAAAATTTAACAATATCAGAAAAGAAAAATACACAAAACAGACTAAACATGCATTCTAAGCTCCTATTTTTTTTAAAAAAAATTTGATAACCATATAATAATGTATATGGCCTCCTAAAAAATACTGCCTTTTGTATCTTCTGTATTAAAGAGATCAAAGAGTGAATTTTGCTTGCTGTCACAGCTCTTACTTTCACCTTCAATTGCCTGTAGACCACCTACATTTGATGCTGATTGAGCTGGCTTGTTCACAGATACAAATGCCACTCTTTTATCTGATACAAATTTAGGGTTCGACGAGGCCGAAATTGGACATGATGTGGTTGAGCCCTCAACGACGACGGTTTTACTTTGTTGTTGAATGATACCTTCTGAACCATCTTCTGGGTTTTGATTAGTTGGTGATTCAGGCTGTTTCCTCTTCAAGTTAGACACAGTTTCTTCACTGTTGTTTTCTGCATCACCTTTCTCAGGATCAAGTTCATCTTCTGCATAAACCGACGAGGATGGTATATGTTAAAACTTATTACAGAAGGTAAGGCGTTTCGATAAGGGCACAAATATGAGCTGAATCGGCTGAGCGAATCCATAATGTAAATTTAGAAAAAAAAGGACAAATGCAAGGTTTTTCCAGACCAGAAAGTTGAACAAATGCACTTGTTAAATAGTAGTAAACATAGAACAAAGATTACTACTGTACCTCCAAGAAAAGCCTCAATACTTCGATACTTCACAGATTTTCCTGCAGGAGTATTTCGTCCTTCCACATTCTCATCCTGACGCTCCACCTCACATTTCTTAACTGTTTCCGTCAAGACGAACTTATCCGTTTTCCAAACACATTCTAATGTGACGACCTCCTCCATTGTTGGATAGTATTCTCGGAAAACCTACACAATTTGTTGTGAAGATTGAGGGAAACAATCCAAATGAAAATAGTTAAAAGGTTGAGAAGAAATGGAAAAGTAGCTCTGAGAATGCATTTATGTTACATCAATTCCGTCCTGGGTTATCTTTATAGATTGTTTCTTCTGAGCGATCAGAGAGACTTCATTGTACACTGTGACTACATCCAGCAACATCTGCAGTTTGAAGCAGTTTCAGGTGATAAGAAATAAACCAATTTGGGACGAACGGTAAACTGAAGATTGATTATAGTCAACTACTGAACTTTGTTTATCATGATTCATGAAGAATGGTATGGTTGGCACTTGCCATTGACGATAATGAAATCAACGCATTCGACATTGATGCAATGCCCATTGTTACAACTCGGTTTATATCTACCTGGCAATTTATATAATCCTACTATTGCACAAATACATAGAAGGTGCATATTGTAACAACTCAAACATTCAACAGATGAAAAGAAACTCACCTGTTGAATCAAAACTCTCAGACGAGCAAGCAGAGCCAGAGTCACTAGAGAGAAACTCATAAAAAATGAACGAGCTAGCAATGTAGATATTTCTCTGAATGGAAGTTAAGGAAACATACAAAATGCCAAGCAAAAAAGAAGAAAAGGACACATCAAATTATCAGTTAAACGCCTCTTTCTCCAAGTAAACATCAAACACTATTTTCAAATTATGACGAAAGTACACAGGATACGTTGCTGCCTTCAGTATGGGCTCAACCATCTGGAACCACAGATAAGAAAGGGTCATCAGTTAGATATTCACGTATAATCCAGACTTTTCTCCAGGAAATATTGGATACCTCAGAAAGTAGTCGTGATGCTCCTACAAGACGTTCCAAGAAGTTAAATTTTCCAGTGTCCCGTCTACTCCGTTTCAAACTGAGGAAATATGGAAATGGAAATGGGTGTTATACTTTGGATAGACAAACTATAATAGTTAATCCTACTTTTCTTTTACCGTATTATCCACATTATTTGTTAGGAAATAGGACCCACAAAATCTTCTAGATCAAATCCAAAGACCAATTTAAACAACCAGAAGCATGCAGGCTGTCTCCAAGAAAGGCATGCTCAAGCAGTCAAGCATTCTCAATTTGAGACTCCAATTTTCTTACCTTTCTAAAAGATTTGCCTTTTGTTTAGCTTTCTTCCCGGATATGACAAGAAAACATGAATCTAAAAGCTCGTCAAGGTGAGCAGAATGCAGAAGTTTAAGATCCCTCCTCACCTAAAATTATGTAAATATACACATAAATAAGGCATGAAAACTATTAACTTACAATAAATAAACCCCTGAATATAACAACTATTCACCAGCTCACCTTTAGAAGGTACTGAAAATAGTAGCACCTGCGATGCTGATTCTTATTTTTATATACGAGTCTTTCCAGAATACCAGATTCTGCCTCCAGCTGACAAAGGAAGGACTTGATCCTTTCCTCAAGAACATCAACCGGAGAAGCCATGTAGTGTTGTGCAATTTCTTACCATAAATGAGACCTGAGCAAAGCAAAGAAACTGTCATCCATAGTGGAAGTGGATCCAAACATTCTGAACAAAGGGTGTCCTATAAACCCATGTTACTTGGACTCAGGTATGGGTGTCCAATATGGACACGGATACGGGTGTCGGACTTGGCAGTTTTGGGAATATTTGCATATTTTCATTGTAATTTGAGGTGTCGAGTGTCGTACCCTTGTCCGGATGTGGAGGGTCCGACACAGGTATGACAGGGAAAATGAAGAGTCGGAGTAACATAGCTGTAAACCCACCATCATATATAACCAAAACAACTCCAGAGCACAGTTAATAGCAAGAACTTGGTTGACATTTGTGCTAAAGCAGTAGAATCATCAGAAATTGTCACCAAAATAAACTCATTTTTGAGGCCTAGCTTATTATAGACGGCAAATTGACTTAACTAATAAGCTGTTATTTTTGAATGATAAAAAGCTTTCAATTCAACAAAAATGTTTAAATATATCCCACTTCCAAGAATTACATTAGGGCTTCTAACTTCTAAGCCTTGAATCCAAGAATTCCATAAGGGCTTTCAGGCCTCGAATCCAAATTCAACAAAAAGTTCAAATCCATACCTCTTCCAAGAATTAGATTAGGGCTTCCAGGCCCTGAATCCCCATAGATGAATGAATAATCTAACCAACTTATTCGAGATTGGCCCTAGACCTAATGCATAGAATGAACCTTACGAACCTTACGAGATTGGCCCATAGATAAATATCAGCAGCCTCAGTACAAAACACAGACACTACACCAGGTAGAATGAACCTTACGATCCCACTGTCCTCGATTTCCAGCCCTCAACAGCATAGAATGATTAAACCAAATGCACATAAAAGATACAGCATCCTACCATGGCAGATGATTGAGCCACAGAATCAGATAATTTGTCGCACAGATTCAATCACCAGCATGAATGAAATCAAATCAAAAAGGAAAAAAAATAACAACTTTAAAGAGTGTAGTGATGACACTAAGGGGTGGGCAATGGGCCGGGCCAGGCAAGGCTTTTTCAAAACGGGCCCAAGTGGGCGGGCTTGAGTGGGCCCTGGGCAGGCCAGGGTTTATGCAATGGCTCCATCACAATTCACAAACAACCAATTTCAATGATTAAGCATTTTATGAGTCTAGACATGCAAAATACATTATAAAGCAATTTATCCACTTATACACCCATTTTTTCCAAGTGAAATATCCTGCTTTTGATCTGAATTGACTGTTGTAGACCAAATAAGGGTCTTGGCACAAAAGAAACTTTTAAACGGGTTGGGGTATTCCGTGATACTCTCCTAGGTGTACATATGAGCAAGGCAACCATTATAATGTAGTAAATTATACTTCCCTCTCTATCTCTGTGCATATTATGGGCTCAAAATTGACTACACAGTCTACACTAGACCAACATTAAAGAGTGAAAACCTATCTTTCTTGAAAAATTATACAACACCCAGAAAAACTAACCATATCCAGAGTCCTAGACTGCAATTTATTACATGATGCTCCTGGAGCATGTGCTCCAAATTAGTCATTGTTCATTCTCAATACCATAATCATTCACTAATACCTACTCGTAGTTTAGCCTCAATAGCATAATTGTTCACTCATACCTATCCGTTGTCCACTCCAGTAACATAATTGTTCACTCATAACTACCCGGAGCACATGCTCCAGTGCATGTAATATGTATTGTCTCGGTTTTCTGATGCTTAAACAGGATATATCCTTTCTCCGGCAAGATTTTGGCTGCCAGAAAATTCACTCACTGTCGACCACAAATACAATCTTACAACCTTGCTGGATGGTGCAGAGAGAGAATGAAAGGCAGAAGAGGGAATAACACCCTAACTAATGATAAATTGGGGAAAATTTTAAGTGTGTAGTTATTGCAGATGACAAAATCATAACTTCACTGCCTCTCATGCTCACAGAACATGAGAATCCAATCAAGTGTCACACATTCAAATCACAACAATTGAATTCAAGTAAAAAGCAGTTCAGAAGACAAACTAAAGACTATAGAATCAAGAGTAGAAAACAAATTGAAGAGTGTAGGAGTAAGAGTTTATACCTTCGCTTGAGAATTCGAATTAGATAATTTAGGTCTGAAGGCTAGAGTACGGGGCTGTCGGAGAACGGTGGCGCCGTCGTGAAGGAGGCGGCCTTGCGGTGGCGGACTGGTGGTGCAGGCGGCGCCGGCGGCAGTACTACTACAATTAAGTTCCGGAATCAGGAGGGACGCAACAGTGGAAAGCGAATGGGGTTTTCCAATAATCTGCGAACTTGATAAATAACCCGGTTCCATATTAATGGTCACACTTTTGAATTTCAAAGTCATTCTTTAATTAATATTACTTCTATTTTAAAATATTTGTCGTTTGATTTTTTGACTATTGATTATTTTCAAATTACAATGAGTTATTACTAGCGGTGCGTTTGGTTGGTCAATAACCTCGAGAAATGGTCAATTTTCTCCAGTTGACTTATTTTCCCTATGTTTGGATTCGGGTTGACTTTGGGAAATTTTCACAATGAGTCCACCATTTTCTCTATTTTTCTGGGGGAAAATTTCCCTTAGTCGAAATCTTTCCCATGGAAAACTTCCCATGGGAAATTTTTCCCTGGGGTTCCTACCAAACACTCCCTAATGTACTATCTATCTAATGTATGTGGTTTCATATCGTAAATCATTTTAATTTGTGAGTAATCAATGGTCAAAATTTAGTCAAATGACAAATATTTTGGGACAACAGATGTAATTTCTTACATAATATGTTATTAATGAAAAAAATATTATACTTTTATAATTGTATTTTTCATCACAAATCTAATGATTGTAATTTTGTATAATAGCTCATTATATATTGAAAAATTTATAGTTAAAAATTTTAAAATTTAACTACGCGATTTCCAAAGACGACAATTAATATGAAATAGAAGGAGTTTTTTTTATTATGTTATTGAGCTTCATTTTTCCTTTGAGTTAATTTATTTAGTGTTTAGACATTTCTTTCAATAATCTTGTTTTACAAAATAAAAATATCTATTTACACTTTTATGTTGACTTGAATTCACTTTAATCTTTTCTTTTCTCTTTTCAATTGTTCAAAGGTAAATAGGTTAAAAAATACAAATAATATGCACATCAAGATTAAACACCAAGATAATTAGACCCTAAACAACAAAATGAAAAAAAAAAGAGGTAGAGAAGACGCACCAAAATCGGAAAAATCACCTAGAACACCAAAACAGAAAAGGCAAAACATCATCCTAAATAAGAAAACACAAGGCAAGCTTCAACTCACCCCGACCCTCGTAAAAAACACCACAATGAATCTTTTTCTCCAGCAGCTGGATTAGGATCTCAAGAGCATGGTGCTCCATGGTCCCTTGTGTAACTATGGGCTACACAATGACGTGATCTGGTTACGTATAAATGGATATTTGCTTGCTTATTTATAACTTTGGGCTGCAGAATGACGTGCTTCATGGTCTCTTATGTAACTCGGAAGTGTCTAAAACGTAGGTATACATATTCTTCATATGACATTTAATTTTTAGAACTCATTTCCTTGTTCCCTACAATAGATGGAATTCCAACTTGAAACTTTAAATTAATATTTGTCTTTATCCTAATTTACCATATATAATATATATTTTTGAAGTAAAATAAAAAAAAATTAACTTTCCACCGATAAATATTTGTCATCATTCCAAACATCCATTTGACGTTCCGCTCTATCTTTACATCAAAGCTAACACCAATATTAATTCTTCCTCTAATCCCTCCTTATTATCATTAGTTTTTGAGTTACATGTTATTTAATCAATAACAAGTTTTGCTAGTTGAGATTTTTCAATGGGATTTTGATTTAGAATCCATCTCATCATGAATTTTAATTTGGAGAAGAAAAGATATCGAGTTATACTATTCATAATTGGTTACTTCGCTCTCAGTATTGCAGGTAATTATTTTTCATATTAATTTTTACCCTTAATTTTTAAATATTTGTTCTTCTATGTGGAGATAACTCAATTGTATTCTTCATAAACGCGATAATTGTTAGTTTAACTTTAATACGAATACTATTTAAGGAGATTTATAGATGTTGTTCTAATAAAGAATGATTAAGAACCTTGATCTATGATTTACTTAATTTTCATAGCGGAATTATTATAGTGTTTTGGAATAGATGATTAATTCCATTAACTAATTGATTTTAGAGGAAAGATGTTGATTGTTCTTGTTGTTATTCAACATTTTTGTCTATGAGATATTTTGAAAAGGTTTTCCTACCTGAAATTTCTTTTTGAGTTTGAGTGTAAAATAATGGGCACCACACCAACAGTTATTCTGCCAAATACAACCAAACTCATGATGGTTTGTCAACCCATTGGAAAATTTACCCAAACTTTTCTGTAAAATAAACCAACCAAATGCAATAAGAGAATTAACATGATGTTACGTTTGCATATTGTAGCCAAGAAATGCAAGGAATTCGTGGGAGAAAAAGACTCGTGCCAAACTGGAAAATTCACCCTAGGTCAGTGCTTCGACATGGGCTCAGGAACCTTAATCTGCTTAGCAAAGGAGGGTGTGAAGCTATACGCCAATAGCATTCAAACCTCTCAAGTGGAAAGAGTCCGAAGCCTAGCAATGGAGAAAACAATGTCCTACGCCCTGTCGCGAGGGGCGTCTTCAAAAGATGCAGCCAAACAAGCCGCAAAAGCAGGCAAGAATGCCGCCAAGATGGCTTCGCAACAAGCCAATCGGATCATAGGACCGATCTTGTCTTCCGGTTGGGACCTCTTCGAGACCCTCTACTTCGGGGGCTCCGCCATTGAAGCCTTTCTTAGGGCTGGTGGAACCCTCTATGGGACCTATGCAGGGGGATTCTATGGGGAGTTTAGGCTCGGTAGGGTGGGTTACCTTCTAGGAAGTCAAATTGGCAGTTGGATCGGAGGAAGGATTGGAGTTATGGTCTATGATGTGGTGAATGCAATTCGATTCATGGTTTGGTCTCTTAAAAATGGAGTACGTCAAGGTAATCGTGAAGAGCTTTAGCATATGCTTGTCCCACGTTGACATTACGAATTTACCAATACAAAAGAGCTTTGTGTTGATTGGTATGAGCTAACTTTCTTTGTTCTAAAAGTAAGATAGTAAATCTATTAATGTTTCTTACGAAAAGTGAATGCTTTTAACAAGAATGTAAGGTGATTGCTCGATACTCATTGTTATAGCTATGCATTTTCGTATATAAACGTGAGACATGGATCATAACATTTAACAAGGATTTAAGTTGATTGCTCAATAGTCAATACTCATTGTTCTAATCGAACATAAACATGAGACATGAATCATAACACTTTTGTTGATCGAGTAACTTGACCCTAATATTATTGGTTACTATAAGTCCTTTGGGATTGCACTGTGGTATATTACAAGTCCTATGATCAATTCTTAGGAACAACATAACTTAATATTCAATGAGTAACTCGACCCTAATATTATTGGTTACTACATCAGGCCTACATGGCCACATTCTATTTTACAACCGACTTTGGGTAGAGCTATAAAAAAACTGGATTCGGGTAATTATGGATTCAGACAAATCGGATATCAGATGAAAATATGATGTCCAACACTCAGTTTTTTGCATACTCGTACTTAGATCCGTGCGTTGTATGGGATGCAAGTAAACCATACATATTGATGAAAATATTACTGAGGTTATATTTAAACAAATAAAGAAAAAAGAAATCATGAAAAATAAAAAGAATAGTTTTCTTAGAAAAAAATAGTGTATATGAAAAAAAAGGAAAAAGAAAAGAAGAGTCATTAATGGAAACATACCCACATTAATGCACACATTAATATTACATGATTTTTATAAAAAAAATTAAATAAAATCAATTATAGGTTTCCCAAAATGTCTCCATTAGAATCCACATATTTCGATTCTCACCCTTTATACCCATAAATATATATTGATCTATATATGATATATGATCATTTAGGCCGGACAAATCGGACAAACATAAATTCAGGTCTAAATAATGTTCGATCAAATATGTCAAAATTTAGACAAAATTTTATGATCATACCATTTCTTTCCGGATCGAACCGATCCGAATGGTCGGATCGGACAGATTTTCAGAAAATTGGAGCCGTATTAGAGAGGGATGGGGTAAAAAGAAAAACGAAAACGAAAACGAAGGGAGGTGCCTGCATTGTCAAACCCTAGCATAAACTTGCGAAAATCACAGCAATGATGAAAAGTTCAAGTAGCCTCAAAAGCTCAATTATCAGGCAAAAGCGGTCAAATTGGACGGATGTAGTTTGTCCACTTTAAATCAATTAATTGAGGCCAATTATGTTTCAACTTTCATCCATTTCCAAACATATACTCCTCCGTACCAAATAAATTATCCACTTTGTTTTTTCACGTTTTTCGATGTTATACTTTAACTATCAATATTTTACGTTTTATCTTAGCAAGACTTGTAATATTTTATTTAAATGAAAGTATTTTTCGTCACAAATATGATAATAATAGTTTTACGCAATAACTCAACATATAATTTGATAAATTAACGGTCAAACTATATAAAGTTTGACCTCATTAGTTAAATTGGGACAAATTATTTGGAACAAAGAGAGTTGTAGATTTTTGTCTCTCCACTCTGTTGGGTCAAAATAAGATTATGAACAGTATTATGAAAAGACTGGCCAACTCACATCAAGGATTCAGCCAAATGTTTTATTTCCTTTCCTTTTTTTTATTATTTAGCCTATATTAGGATGTAATTGTAAAGTTTGCAACATAAGTTGTACAAAATCGCATAAACACAACAACTCGATAGGTATAACAAAATATAAAAATTGATCAAAGCACAAATACGTTAAAATAAACAACTAATCAGGAATAATATTTCATTTTTATTCGTTTCCTCCTGTCATATGCCCCTCAACATCTTCCCTGTAATCTCTTGATCATCGCAAATATAGCCCTAATAGCACCCAACCTTAGAACGCTCTGCACGCCTCCTTATCGAGCATATCGAGAGAGTTTTCCATAAATTCCTCCGAATTATCTTTATTGATTATCTCTAACCTATACTGTTGGATTTGCAATTTTATTTAGTGTGTTTTTTCTTTGCTTTATTGTTGCCCGAACTCGTTGAAGAAGTGACCTAGCAAGTTGCTTGTCTCGCCAAACTCTACTTGGCTAGCCAGATTATGCTATGATTTCTCTTATGTCTAGTTCTGACTCTCACAAAACCTCTTGGACATAATCCGAAAAATTTGGGGGTGAGCGATAACCTAAATAAACAGTAAAGGGGCCAAACAGATCACTAATAGTGCGATCACTATCCGAAATGACCATCTTCTTGTTATTCACCCCACCACCAAATTGAGAATCTCTCATAAGAAGATTTATGTAAGACAACTTGCTCGTAACCTTAAATAGGACAATCATTAGAAATGTCAATGTAATATGCGGTGTTTTTGCTCAAAATAGAACCAACGCCTGCCAATATGCTAAGTCGTCCGTAAAAAATTATTTTCCATTTCAATTTAGGTTCCGTTTATTCTTGAAAAATTAGATGGAAAATCCATTTTATGTGATTGATTTATTACAAATTAAAAGTGCCATCTTCAATTCCAATTCTTCCCTTGATTTCTTCCTCCTCAATCATCACTCTTATTTGTATTATATTCATGCATGGTAAATAAAGTGTTGATCTTGAGCTTCAATTTTGGAAAATACGAATAAAAGTACTACCAAATGGTTTGAATAGTCTTTTTGAATATCTCGTATGTGAATAAACCTTTTCTATCATCACAAAAGTCTCATATAAGAAGTTTCAATTCTAACGTAACTTAAGTTATAGCTTAGTTTTCAAATTCAACTGAAAGAGAAAAAGTTGATCAAAATTCATTCAACAATAAATATACCAAAAATAAAGGAGATCGAGCCAAAAGATAGGGGAAAAAGATGACAATATGAATGGACAAAAGAAGGTAATCAAAGATTGATAATGAGAATATATTCAATAGTCCCATGTGTCCATGTTACAAACAATTCTCATCATGTTTAAGGGGGAGGAAGAACAAAAAAAGGTGTCAAGTGGGATATCTTGCACTATTCAAGATATTCATGGACTCTCATATATGATGATATGAACCATCAAAATTGATGGATGGATAAGGGAAAAACTTACCAAATTAAAGACCTAAAGATACCTCCAAAACACTCATTGACTTCAATTTTACTAAATGTCAAATGTCAATAGCTTTGATATTGATTGATGACCTTTCTTTTAAGTTGTTTCTTTGGCTAGCCATAGCTAATAATCAATTGGCCTTCCAAAACATGTAAAGACAAGTTTTTTTTTTTTTTTAAAAAAAGAAATGAAAGAAAGTATTATCATGAATGTATGCAATGATTAATATTCAATAGTGAACAAGAGAGATGAAGAAAAAGGAAAAATGTGAGTTACATCACGAAAGATGTGATTTTTTTTTGGGAATTGTGTTTTTAAGAGGGAATATTTTTTGAGGAATTATTAGGTTTGGATAAGTTTGGATAAGTTGAGAGATTTATATCCAACCTAACCAAAGAAAATGGCCTAATTGACATGAAAATATAGCTAATAATCAATTGGCCATGTTTGTTAAAATAGCTTTTTGAGTTTTTGGGCAAAAAAGACATTTTTGAGGGTAATTAGTTGTTTTGACTAAGTAAAAATTATTAATGGGGTGTTTGGCAAATAATTTTTTGGATTAGTTGTTTGACCCCAATAAGTTATTTTTCAAAAAGCCATGTTAATTAGCCTTTTAGATTAGCTTTTAGCTGTTTAATACTAAAAGTACATTATTTCCCTCATATTTTCACCAAATTATTTCATATGTAATACAATAATTTTAATAATATTTTGTTAAGGCTTTTTATAATTCTTTGACCATATCATATGAAATTAATATTTTTCACTTATTTATATCGCAAAAAGAACTAATGATTAACTTAATGGGAGCTGATCATATGACTATAGGTCTTTGGTGAGCATATGAGCATAGTTGGATATCTAGCGAACATCAAATATTATTTTCGTGGACATCAAGTATGAAAGGTGGAAATCAAATATTATTTTTACGGACATTAAATATAAAAGGTGGACATCAACGTTTGATATCCACCCAACAAAACTTTTATATTCTCTTTGCTTACTTAATGTCCACAAAAACAATATTTAATACCCACTTTTCATTCTTGATGCCCACAAAAATAATACTTGATGTATGTCGGATATCCAACAATGCTCACCAAAGGGTCATGCTCATATGATCAATTCTCTAACTTAATATTTTCATAAATTTAACAAATTACCACATATTTTCATCAAAATTACATCATATGTTGTATGATAAGATTTTAATAATAGTTTCTTATGACTTGCACTAATTCTTTTACCATATCAAATGGAATTAATATTTTTCACTTATTTGGGTATGAGTCATGTTTTGATGGTATTGGAGGATTTTATTATCAATAAATGACATTAGAGTTGTCCATTACATTCACTTTATTGTTTACCAAAATGAATAAATGTAATTTCATATAAAAAAATTAATGAATAATTCAATATTTTGATGAAGTTAAAAAATATGTTCATCTTATTAGCTCTACATGTAATAAAAAGCTTTTTATGTAATATATTATAATAATTATTAAAAAAAATATATCGAGTTGGTATTGAATAATAATATAATTACCATTGAATATTAAATATCACAAGTTTATACTAAAGAAATCTTTTTACATAATTATAAATTTAATTTGTAATCCATTTTAAAACACTTGTAAAAATATAATGAGAAAAATTATATTACTATGGGCATAAATGTAACCTAACCTAATATTTTTACAAACAACTAATTTTATCAAATATTTTTCTTACAAGTAGCTAATCCTAACAATTAAGTCAAATAATTAATACAAACAGCTAATGGCTAACAATTAACTCAAACATCTAATAGCTAACGGCTTATTGGCCATATTGTTTGTAATTTATGGGATCTAGTGATAATTGAATTTCATATTTTATAAAAAGGATGTAGTTAAATTTTTAGTTGAGGTATGGAATAGTTTTCATTTTACTTTTCTCTAATATGAACTTAAACTGAGCAATTATTTATCAAATATATATTTTTTTTAAAATAATATTGCACGGTACGTCTTACCTAATGCAATAGCTCCCTTCCATTAAAAATAAATGTACAATAGCTCACTATCCAAGCTTGGACTATGATAATATGATAATTTATACTAAGAAATAATGTTTGTGAACCGTCCATTGACATTGCATGATAGGATCATGTGGATGAGTGTATTAGCATTTATAAATAAAATTTATTTTACTTATGATAATGATTATGATTAACCCCACTATAAATATATTATTTCTCAATAATAAAAAATAAAATACATTTACCTTTATAATAATAAATATTGGCATCGCTTCATTTTTGGTTGGATATTATCTTTTAGCCTAATCCTTTATATTTTGTTTTAGTGCCAGTTTTCCTTCTCATCTTTAGCTGGAATTCACCATGATCGAGTAAAACATTCCACATCAGAAGATTAAATTGAAGGATATAGTATATAAGTTAACTAGGTTGCTCTCCAAATACTAATTGATTTTAAAATAGAACCTCTCTTGACTCGTTATCATGGACTTTAATTAAAAAACACACTGCTTTATGCTGGCTAGGGTTTGAAAAGGAAAGAAGTACGATTTTTTTTTGGGAGGCGGCGGTGTGTGGAAAACACACACTACTCTATGCTAGCTAGGATTTGAAAAGGAAAGAAGGACAAGGACTGGGTGCGATGGAAGTTGTGAAGTGTGAACACATACAAATTAGAAGGATCTAACATTCTACTAGAAAGTGATTGTTGAATTTGTACGTACCGGATTACACAAATTACTTCATTAAAGCTTAGCTTTCGATGACAACAACCCTAGTATATTAGATATATTCATTATCGATTCAACCTCAAATAACTTGAGCCACACGTCGTAGTGACATTTTTGAGGAGAAATCGAAAAAGGAAAGAAAGACACACTTCTTAAAAGAATAACAGTGTATGGTTGTGTGGGCAAGATGCTTGATTTGATGAGAGTTTCATAGCTCTTGTTTTCTTCTTGTGTGTTGTTGTTTCACTATGTTAACTGGTCCTAGACTTTGTTTATATACTTATTAATCTTTATGAGCTTTGAATAATAAAAAACAAATAGCTAAAGTTTTAATTAATTAGGTTAAATTTACAGTTGCTCAAATTTGAACACACACATTCAAAATACATAAATTGATAATTAAATAACTACGAACTGTTTGTTAAAATATAACAACGTAACTATTTGATCGCTTCTTTAATAATTATCTGTTTTTTGGACAACTATCTACTATGTTGTTTACTAACGTTGGTAATTAATAAGCCGTTTGTTATATCTTTTTTAATTGTTAAAGCAGAAAGCGGTTGAAACTAGCTAGATTTAACCTTCGAAGGAAGTAAAAGTCCACACACCCTATCTTATCACTGTTCTCAATGGGCATTCGAGCTACCTTCTCAACATTTTTAGACGTGTCCTCACGTTAATTTGCACCGATAAAAAATTTCGTACTCCCTCTGTTTGGTTTTATTAGTCGATTTGGAAATTGTGTCAGAAACTTTGACCGTTAATATTTTAATTTGTACAATGAATCATCATACGAAATTGATGTCATTAGATTCGTAATAAAAAATACTATTAAAAAAGTATAACATTATATTTTTCTGCAAAACATTTATATTAGAAATTATTGATTAAAAATTTGCACTGAAAAACGTAAATGACAGATAAAAAAGAACAGATGGAATATACATTTTTCTTTATTAATGTTTTAAAGGCATGTACATTTCGATGGTATGTTGGATTAAAAATTTTGTTTATTGTCGTTTTCAAAGGCATGTTTGTTTAAATTTTGCATTTTCAAGTGTATTTTCTTGTATTTTGTATTTAGGGTATAATTACTGATAAGATTTTTCTTCGTTTTACAATTGTACGCTCTATTATTGTCGCCTACTCTAACAAGGCTGGCTCCAAGGACTAATACGTGGGATTTTTACATTTTGGACCCTAAATTTTAGAGGTATTTATTTTCTGAACCCTTGGTTTTCAACTTTAATTTTTCGGACCCTAAAGTTTGTAGGTTGAATAATAGGGACCTTAAAGTTTGTGGGCTGAAAAGAAAGCTCGTTTCCCGTTTTCCTTTTTCTTTCCATGTTTGAATTTCTCTCCCGATTGGCGTCAAACTTCAAGACTATTGTTAAAACTGATATTAAAGTTATAATAAACCTCTCTATTCATGCTGGAGTTACTTAAACCATGTACTCAGGAGTCTATATAGCCCCGACATGAATAAGAGAGGTGTATTATAGCTTCAATATCAGTTTTAACCATAATCCTGAAGTTTGACGTCAATCGGAAGATAAATTAAAACATGGGATGAAAACAAAAAATGAGACAGAGACCTTTTTCTTCAGCCCATAAACTTTAAGGTCCTTTTTTCAGCCTACAAACTTTAGGGTCTAAAAACTTAATGTTGAAAACCAAAGGTCAGAAAATAAATGCCCCTAAAGTTTGGGGTCCAAAATGCAAAAAAGCCACTAATATGTTGTTCAACTATTGACGACGTATAACAAAAATACCCTAGGTGAGCCGTTTGAGCGTGATGTGGGGATCTTAAAATAGGCAGCCTTGCCCCCATAAACAAGAGACTGACCTTGACCTCATTGCTTAACGATCAAGAAACAATGTACCATTTTTAAATCTTGTTCATATTTATGGGATAAAAAAGTTTCGCGGCAAAGACTAAACAAAATTCGTAATTCTTCTTGCTAGGGTTATATATAGTATGAAGCACGGATCGGGTGGTAGACGAGGATGTGTTACGAAGGATTTCAGTTACCAATTTTAATTTGAATTAGTTCCTGCATAGATCTACATAGACTTTAGGTTAAATTAGATTCTAATCTATAGATCTACTTAAGTATATAATGCTAATGAAAATAAATAAATAAAGATTTAATTTTGTATTAAAGTAAGTCATTTAAGAAATATCTTGTTCCAAAATTGGTACTATTTTTATAAAACTCATAATGTATGATTGGAAACAAATACTAGTGGACAACCACTATATACATACATAAATTATTTGCAAACATCGTAGTGTCGACATTCATATTCATACATGATTCAAAAAATTATTTATATTTATATTTCAAATCTCAATTTGGATCCAATGCCAATGGAACATAAGTAAAGTACTCAAATAACTCATTATAAATGAATAATGGGATTAGAAATAAAAGAGGTGATCGGGCGAAAATGATGAAGGATGAACAAATAGTGTCGACACTCATACAAGGGGATCGATGGCCCTAAAATCTACACAGAAAGATTAATTAAATATATAAAATCGTTTCTTTTCTCATGCGCCATCAAATTCAACAATCAACAGGAAAAAGCCATAATAAACCTTTTGGCTTTTGTCAGTGAGAGAGAGTGAGTGTGTTGAAGCTGCTGGGAGCCTGGGGGAATAATTAATTAATCAAATACTCTAGATATAAACTTTAGGCTGCTAAGAATTTGTTCTTATAGTATAAAAATCATTCATCGTGCTATAATCATTGGTTTAAGTTTTTGGTTGAGATGGTAATTCTACATGGTGTCAAAGCTAAGCCTAAGTTTCAAATTCGAATCTCGGCAGTCCCCAATATTTATTTGCGCAAGGTTAAGAGGGGCGTAAAACCATTCCTAGGGCGTGTTTGGGTTTGAAATTTGTGTCCGATTTGTCCAAATTTTGAAGACAATTCAGGTTTAGAGAACCAATTAAAATCAAGTTAGGATAACATGGCACTTGGTTTATAGATATTTTTGGAATCTTTGTATGGTTTAATTTTCCGGAAATCTTTACAAAAAAGGAAATCGGGTGTGGGTTAAGTTACATATAATTTCAATTAGAATGTAGTACGAATTCAAACATGGAGAGAACAACCGGTTTGGACATTGGACCTTCAAGGCCCGATGAGTCCATTGAGTGTCCGAATCCGTAACCAAGCAGACTATATGTTTGTTAATATTGTCCAATGTCAAAGCTGCCTATATTTCGATCCCAAATCACGCTCAAATGTGTTTCTCCTGAGAGTTTGCTGCTGTTATTGTTGTTGTTTTTGTTGATTAATTGTTGATGATGAGTGTCACGAAACGATGCAAGAAAAATTACTAAGTTGGGTGGGGGTGAAGTTTTTTGATGGCCACCAATTATTAGTATGAAGGAATTAATAGGATGCATGCATGCATGCATGCACAGTTTGCTGTAGATTCCTGTCCTGGGTAGCTAATTAATGTCATCATAAAATCGACATAAAGACACATAGCAAGCTGCACTCATATGATACCACAAATATAGTATTAATTTGTAATATGTTGTAGTGCAGGTAGCAATGATAAGAGGGAGAATGGGGGTGAATGGCAATTACAACTACCTAGTGGGCAGCTATTAGTGCCCTAGCAAGTGTTTCAGGCCCTGTTCTTTTCTGCGGTATTTTGCGGCGTGGTGTGGTGGGGTGTGGTGGAATTGTGGTGGGGTATGTTGGAATTGTGGTAGGTTATTGGTATGTGGGGTAAGTGAGGAGAGAGAATGTAAAAAGTAGAGGAGAAAAGTAAAGAGAGATAAGAGTGAGGAGAGAGAAAAGTAATAATTTGTGGCAAACTGCGGTGAGCTGTGGTGCCGCAGTTTGACAACCGCAGAAAAGAAGAGGGCCTCAGTCTTCATTCTTCCAACATCATGCATGCTATTGCTATCCCTTTGTTACAACAGTGAAATAGTGGACTATGTCCTCATTTCATCTACATACACTCCCATCCTTTTCTTCCTAAATGTATGTCAAAAGTACTCCATTCATTTGCTTTCTAGTTTACATGCTCCCAATTTTCTAACACATATACTTATTTTTGGCCAATATTAAGTTACAGGGTTGGTATGTAAAAGTAAGATAAGTAAAATTAGATAAATTTGGATAATTTACGTAGAAGTAGGTAAAAGTAAGTAATAAATTATTTTAGAAGTAGAAAAGTTATGTTAGTTCATGTAGAATTGGGTAAAAGTGTGTTGAAAAATATTGTAGATAGTTTACCCTTGCAAAGAACAGGACTTTAACTGGGCTAACTATACGAGTGTCACACATGCGTGTGAATCTATATGGCATGTTACATGTATGCAACACATATATATGTGTATTGTTTTGTTTATTCTACTGATCTAACTTTTGTATGTAGAAAAAATAAGTGAAAAATGACAATTACCTCAGAATGCAAGCAACTGGATGCCTTGTAACAGTGAACAACTAATTGCCTCTGGCTAGCATGAATGATGCTCTTTCAAGCCAAATGACATACTTCCTTCTCTATATATATTTTCAACAAACTAAGCTAGTGTTAGGCAAAATCTCAAGCATACCAGGCAAAAGAAAAGAAAACAAAGGGATGGAAGTAAACTCAAGAACTCCTTGGGACCACTCTGGAAAACAGCAAGATGCACACCCTAAGAGCACTAGCAATGTGGAATGAAACTCATAGAATTCTGACACTCTCTCTCCTACTTGACACACCCTCACTCCTCTTTTTTTTTTCATTACTTTGAGTTCTGGAATCTTTGTAGAGTTCAGGCTGAACTCAAAAAGGTGAGAAGGTGCCATACAACCAGAGAGGGGATCAAAATTCCATGGATGAAATTTTGCATTGCATATACTCTAAGCTTAACCCCACAAAAAAATAAAATAAAAAAATACTCTTTATATATGTCCTAATTATCTGTTGACTTTAATTTTTTGTCAAAATACTATATATAATGGTCCTTTTTTTATTCCCAATCACATGTCATTTTATAATTTTAATATAATTTTACTAATTTCTCTAACAATTAGCTTTCTAATCTTTCAAATATGATAATAAGAATTTAAAATCAGTTTAGGTATTTTAATTTATTTTCCGAGATATGATGTATTTTTCTTGGTATTGCTCCATCCTCCAAAGCATGCATTATTAGTTCATCAGGACAAGTTCTTAGATATAGACTCAACCATGCACAGATCCCTTTATTGTCCCACGACTTATATATATATCATACATTCATACTTTAGTTACGAAATAAGGATAAAAATGTACGTATAATTAAAATATTCATATGATAAATTTGTCCTCAAACTCTTCTAGTGAGACTCTTATCATCAATCTCGCAAGGCAAATCTCATTTTCACCCTTGAAGTGTCTTGCATAACCTTATTTAATATCATATCAGCAATGAGTCGAATTTAAATTCACCATTGAAGATTGACTTAGAGAGGTAGGGAGGAGGTAGGGAGGAGTATCAAGTAAAGCAAGAAAAAGAAAAAAGTAACAAGCTAGGAATATTTTCACTAAACTATTCCCTTGGACCCACAAATGGCAATAAATAAAGCCCCCATCTCACTCCCTAAATCTCCAATTCTCACAAGCAAACCAGCAACAAAGACTACCATACCAATTACCAACCAACACTGAAGCCAACCTTTTCTCTCTTCATCTCCCAACATATATACCTCCCTAGTAAACCTTCTTAACTTCAACAATGGTGTGCCAACAAGCAGAGGAGACATTGGTGAACCAAATCACCCATCTCTTCCACCAAATCTCGCGTCTCGACTCCCTCAAACCCTCTCCAGAAGTCGACGAGCTCTTCACAAAGCTCGTGTCCACCTGCATCCCACCCTCCAAAATCGACGTCCTCAATCTATGCCCGGACATCCAGGCAATGCGGTCAAAGCTCATCCGACTCTGTGGACAAGCCGAGGGTCTCCTAGAGAAACATTACTCTACGATTCTATCCACAACTTACCCTGAAAACCCTCTCCAACACCTAAACTTATTCCCTTATTTTGAAAACTACCTCAAACTGTCGTCGCTCGAGTTCAACGTCTTGAGACGGCACTCGAGCGACGATGTTATTCAACGGGTCGCATTTGTCGGGTCGGGTCCTCTCCCGTTGACTTCGATTGTGTTGGCGATGAACCACCTCCCCGAGGCCAGGTTTGATAACTATGACCTGGATCTGGCCGCCAATGAAATGGCGGCCCGGCTCGTGGGGCCCGATGCGGGCCTCTCGGCCCGCATGGGGTTTCACACTAAAGATGTTATGGACCTAGAGAGGGAGGAGCTGGAGGGATACGACGTCGTTTTTTTAGCTGCCTTGGTGGGGATGGATAGGGAGGAGAAGGTGGAGGTGGTGCACCATCTAGCTAGGAACATGGGCCCCGGGGCGACCCTGATGGTGCGGAGCGCCCATGGGGCCCGGGCGTTCCTGTACCCTGTGGTGGACCCGGATCGGGACCTCTGCGGGTTCGAGGTTCTCGACGTGGTCCACCCCACTAATGACGTCATCAACTCTGTCATCGTCGCCCGGAAACCGGCGGCTGAAGATCGGACGGCTCTGGTGAAATCCAAGGAGTGGGACCCTCTGATCTCGCCGCCATTGACGATGCAGAGCAGCTGCTGCAAGTGTACGTTGGAGATCAACGCATTTGACCGCCTCAACTGTTGCAAAATCATCGAGGAATTAGCGATCAATAATGAATGAAACATAAACCTAATTAACACTACTACACTCGCTAATTAATCATTCATTTGGGTCCAGTATTTATATATGTTTATGCATGCATGTCTTGGTTATAGAATAACGGTCCCAGGGAAGTTAAGTTTAGGGTTGTTATGATCCTAATTAATTTTTAGTGGACTTAGTTTTCAATCTAGAATAAAGCACGAGTATTATTAGGCCTGTCAATTCAGACGGGTCGGGTTGGATTCGATATGTCTAAACTAGGTATTATATTATGCCATATATGTTGTGTTAATGTGTTGGTGGGTCAAGCTAATAATTAAATGTATTGGTTAATGTTTGGGGTTTCAGTTTTGGCATTTGAATTAAAATTGGTCAAGATGGTTATTATATGTAGGGAAGAAGTCAATAGAGTTGTATTTGGGGAATACAAATTAAGCTTACATATGGTACTCGTTTATATTTCTTCTTGTATTTCAATGTGTTCGTTGTTTATAATTGTATTATTATATCCTTTGTTGCGATTTTATAATTTGTTATAATCCCCTCCTCTTTTTAATATATGTTGCCTCATTTAGTGAATTTTGACTATTAAGATGCATTTTAAAAGTTACTATCATTAAAGTTATAATGGAAAATGGTATTAGAAAAGAATAACTTTGTCCTGTATAATTTTTTGAAACAAGTTATTGATTAAAGAAAGATCTCCTAAAATGTGGAAGTGATCATTTTAGGAGGGGGAGATCGTATAGGACTCTGTGTGACCATTTGACCAGACCAGTTTGATCTAGTAATATATTTTTCATCCTTCAATCTTCAATCTATTATTATTTGAATAAATTGTTGTTTCTTGATAATTTTGTATGAATTGTTATAACTAATCACATTACTATTCAAATGAGAAAATTAAAATGTCTAACAGAATTAATTATTTGTGGCAAAATGGTTGCAGAAAAATAAGATCTTCATAGAAGTATATTGAGTGAATTTTTTAAAGTTCACTTTTTAAATCCAACCTCGTTCTTTTATACAGTTGGTTGCGGTGCAGTGTGATGGAAATTGAAAATTGTGATGGGTTGGGGAAGTTCTAGTTAATGTGGAAGATTGTGGTGGATTGTGAAATATTGTGGTGTAAACAATTACAAGAGGGTTGGTAGATTGTGGTGGAATATGAAAATTTATAGTGCATTGTGGAACCAAAACCAACCAGCCGTACAAAAGAACGGCCTTAAATTTTTCAAAAAGTTGGTTTGCTCTGCTGAACATAGACCAATTAAGTTAAACCTAAGGCCCCGTTCTTTTGTGCGTTGCGTTTGCGTTGCGTTTGCGATTCGATAAGTTGCGTTTGCGTTTCGATAAGTTGCGAGTAGGAATTAATAAAAAGGTGAGTAGAGGTGAATAGTAGATTGTGATAAGTTGCGTTCTCTTGCGTTTGTCATGCGTTAGGTTTTATTGATTTTGCGTTGCGTTTGGGTGCGTTATCGCACAAAAGAACGGGGACTTAAGTCAAATTTTTTTTTAATAAAATTTGCCACACCATATTCACCAAAGAGGCAGCCCAGAAACCTATCAGAATACAACAAATTGTACTGGCACATCTTTCAAAATAGATTTGAGTTGGAGTACTAACCCTAATCTTTGTTCTATATGATTTCTTGTTTCATGTTTCTCTCTATAATGTGGAGAATAATTACTCCCTCCGTTTTTTATTGTGGCCTTGGTAATTGTGTCAAAAACTTTGACCGCTAATATCTTAATTTGTACAATCATTTATAATACAAAATTGATATTGTTAGATTCGTTATAAAAAATACTATTAGAAAAATATAATATCGTATATCTTTATAAAAATATTATGTATGAAATTATTGATTAAAAACGGACCTCAAAAAGCGTGAAAGACAAATAAAAATAAACGGAGGGAGTATATTCATGATTGATGTAACACCTGTGATTTTATTTTATTTTATTTAGTGATTCTCATTTGTTGGTATGTATGTGGTGGGTTGCTAGATTGTTACTATTAACAATGGTGGGATGCAACCAATTGTAGACCGAAAAAATTCAATAATTGCATGATTTGTAAATAAGGATTAGCTAGAAGCCGCAGCACCATGCATTCATTTTCAATCCATGTCACATCAAATTATAAGTTCCTATGCATTTTATGTTTCTATCTGCAACTAGTCTGTTTTCAGTCCTTTTCTGTTTCATAATTTTAAACTAGCATTTAGCTCAAAAAATGATTTGGAGGTACCTATGTTTTTGTAAAAATGATTTTTAGGACTCCATATTTTGAAAATTAATTTCCAAATCTCTTTCTTTATGTGCTAATAATTATCAGGACCCACTATTTTAATAGAAACCTATTAAAAAGAGTAATAACTTTTTATAGTTATAGAATAGGATTTAAAACAAGGATTTTTTGTGCAAAAATAGAATTTTTTTATTAAAACAGGTTAAAATAAATAGTTTTAACTCTTTATGATAACTTTAATGGTATTAGTTATCACAATCTACTACTTATACCTCAAAAATTGTACTTGCTTATGATAACTTTTTAATAATTTGACGGTCCAACACAACTACGCTAAGATATCAATCAAAATTTTTTAGTTAAGTTTATTTTTATTTTTTTTAGCTAAGCATGGTGAGTCTATAACCACAGAAAATATATTTTTTTGAGGTATAAGTAGTAGATTGTGATAATTAATACCATTAAAGTTATCATAAAGAGTTAAGAGTGTTTATTTTAATCTGTTTTAATAAAAATTTCAAAAAATTCTTATTTTTGCATAAATGATTCTTGTTTTAAACCATTTTCTATAAATATAAAAAGTTATTACTCCTTTTAATAGGTTTCTATTAAAATAGTGGGTTCTGATAATTATTAGCACATAAAGAAAAGGACCTGAAAATTAGTTTTCAAAATATAGGGTCCTAGAAATCATTTTCATAAAAACATAGGTACCTCAAAGTCATTTTTTGCATTTGGCTCTATAGTTAGTGGTGGAAGTTTCATTGCTTATATATATATATATATATATATATATATATATATATATATATATATCATTACTTTGTAATAAATATTGGGGCTTTGCAATATTTGATTGATCACAATTCTGTATATTTCATTTACTATAAAAGTTCATATATATATATATATATATATATCATTACTTTGTAATAAATACCGGGTCTTTGCAATATTTGATTGATCACAATTCCGTATATTCCATTTACTATAAAAGTTCATATATAAAAGTTCCCAGGGAATTCATTAGAGGAATATTTCCAATCAAAATTGTTTGTTCTTGCATCTCCCTATTGGTTCTGCCAAGCTAGCTATATGCTATGTATTGTCAACTATTCCGACACAAGATGACAATATGATATCTTGAGCATAACACTAATAGACGTCTCACAAATTCCATATAGATCACTTCACACACACACACACTTTCATTTAGTCTCTCCGTGCTTTAATCTTGTAAAAGAATTTAATAGCTCACATAAAAATGTCATTTTGGTAGTTAATGATTCAATGATTAAATTTTCCTTAATGTTTATAGACATAAAAATAAGAAAAAGAAAAATAGACAAAGTGGTTAATGTGCGCATAGTAATCAGATTAAGGCTATGTTCTTTTTCATGGTATCATATTGTATTTACTGCAATTTACTACACTATACACAAACTATCACATCTTACCATATAATAGCACATTTTACCACAACAATCATATTTTTCTCTCTTGTTACTTTTCTCTGTATATTTCATTTTCTCTCATCGCCTGTTAAGCTGTCACACCAATTATTCTTACCACAACAACCTACCACACCATACCGCAACATACCACACTTTCTACAATTTACCATATCATATAATTTCCGCACCTTACGCACCACAGAATATGGATCACCTCCCCGAGGGAGCCCCAATATTTTCACCCTTCGTCAAGATATTTTACGCTTATTATGCTAATGTATCCCCCAAAAGTTTTCCAACCCTCACTTTGATGGCTCCAAATCAACCAAAGGCGCGGCAGGTAGCTTCATCATTAGTCAATAAGTCTAGCCTTTTGCAAGTTGGTGTGGACCAAATCAGCGAAACAATCACCATTAAGCAAAGCTTTTGGCAGAGGAAACATTATCATTTGAACTTCACTCGCAATCTAAAAACTTCAATAACTATTACCTAAATCAGACAAATACAATGGTCCCATTATTTTATACGGCTGGCTGCGGTCCGGTGTGGAGGAAATGTGGTGAGTTGAGAAATGTTGTGATAGATTGTGGTGGGTTAGGGAAAGTTGTGGTGAGTTATGGTGAAATATAAAACGTTTAACATTTAATAAAAGGATAAATTAAAATTGAAAAAGTAAATTATGGTGGATTATGATAAATTGTGGTGAAATATGAAAACTGTGGTTCAAAGCAACCGAGGAAAAGTTATGCTAAAGGGAATTCCCAGGAACAAGTCAAAGATCCATAATCAGGGTATTATTCACTGTAGTTCTCATAACAAAATGCCAGCCTTCAGGCTTTCAAAACCTCTTCAAACAAAAGCACAAACACAATTGAGCATGAAATACAGCATTACTTTGCCAAGCATCTCAAAAAATTATTATTGGTCATGAAGGTGGGACAATGAGCCACTCTCATTTACAGTGAGCAGCAGAAATGATTTGTGTAATTGTCTGGAATTGAAGATAAACTACTCTTCGGCAACGACACTGATCTGGCCTTTCTCGAGCATGTCATAGAATGCTCTAACTTTCCTCTGCTCATTCCAGTGGTGCATTTTCCACAGAGAACCGGCTGCTAAGCCAAGAGTGAGTCCGATCACTATCTCCTTCACTACGCTTGGGCCTTTCAAGGCAGCATGTGCAACCTTTGAGCCAGCCATAATTCTTCACCTGTAAACAGGTGCAGTGAAGTAAATAGGAAGTAAATGAAGGCGAGAGAGAGAGAGAGATCACATCCACTCCAATGCAGCAGAACACTACTCGATAGTAACAATCTAAGCATTTGCATGTGATATGGAGTTAGTATCTGGAAATCTAGAACCAACCTTCTCCTTAGTGTTTAAATAATGATTAACTAGCTAATCCTCCATGGGTGCCATAAAAGGACCCAGTTAACATCATATCCGTAAGCCAACCTTCCATGATGTATAACCAGTTCCATTATGGAAGCCAATAAACAGGGTAAAATTACATCAACGCACTCCACTGTTCAAAGATAAGTTGAGTGCCTGGGCTCATAAAAACTTAAATTTCATATGCTTTGTTTTTGACATCTGAAACAAAGCCCAAAGGCACAAGAAAACTCTCACCTTAGAAATGAAACAGGTTTCATAGGCCATGTTGGCCACGTACATCTTTCATCACAAGAATCAACATGGAAAGACAGGGAAATCACAAGCCTATTCTACTAACTCATAACCACTTATAATGCACATGATACATAAATGGATTTAGACTATAAAAGGAGCACAGAATAATAGTACAGTGTCCAACTGACGTGTGCTTTCGTTAGATCATTCAAGCCGATGCAGCAACTCCCCTCTGGCTCCCGAAAGCAGGTTTGACATCCTTTTCTTATTCTATAGCTAGAACAAATCAGGATGGCACAAACCAAGTTCAAAAGGGGCAGGTTGTCTTCCAGGGCTCAAGTTAAAAAGGGGCAGGTCATATTCCAATGAAGAGATTAACATGGAACTGGTAATCGTCAGTCATACATGTACATATTGGCATACATGTGATTTCTCAGATTTAGCCATGTTGGTTTCAAACACATGCAGCGGTGTCACTGACTATGTGAACTTCAGTATGATTTTCCCCCCTAAGATCTCCACCAGCACTACATCTAAAAAATCTATTAGGTATATTTTAGCACAATCTTCTCCCTGTTATGTGCTTTACTGCTCCAGAAATGAATGTTTCAACTCACTGCACAAAGTCCTTTATTCTAGAAAATGAAACTAAAGTCCATGAAGGTGTTACGATTAGTCCTAACTCCAGACTTTATGGAACTTTCAGCATATTATGGTTCCCAAACCTCTGGTCACCACATCCAACTTTCTAATAATCCAACTTTTCTATAATCCATGAAACTTAATAGCTCATTCCTATTGACAGAGGTAACTCTCAATTTTCATGATTTGAACCTTTCCATTTACTTTCATGGGCTCCTTTGTCTTGAAACCCTCATGCCTATACATGATTCAACAGCAATCTACCAAAAAAATCCATCAAACTTACACCCATGCACATAGCAAACAGCAACAATGAGCTAAATACTTGAAGTAAAGTTCATTACCTTGTTGCACATCAAATTCAAACAATAGTTCAATAGCTACCAAAGACCAAAGAGAACTCCCATGCTTCAATTATACTTCTTCATACAAGTTACTTAGCAACACTATGACATGGTTACAAATGGGTCAAATTACCCCCAAAGGACATATATGAAGGGAAAACCAAAGAAAAGGACACCCACTATACCAAGCTGACACCTGACAAAGGAAGTATGAAGAAGTAATTCATTATATAAGACAAGCAATTGAGTAGTAGCATGTCCTCTCTGAGCATTTCAACCAAAAAGGTAATCCACTGAGAACTAAACTCTCCACAACATGATTCTGCTACTAAATTTCGAGAACACAGATTCTTCCTCTCCTATTTCCTTTTTTACTTGATGCAATAAAAATAACGAAGATGCCCCTTCCTAAAGTCAAGATTAATTTTCTAGGATGCTGACGAGTTGGTGTTATGCTAATGGAGTTAGAGCCTTGCATTTTTTTGGATTTTGTTGATAATATTATTGATGAGAGCATGACATAAAACTCTACTACAATGTTGGAGTTTGCTACTTTTGTATATAGACATCCCTTTGGTGCCCTATCAATAAATCTTGCTTACTTATCAAAGAAGCACAATAAAATGGAAACATGATTGCATTAAGGTGTTTGGTTACTTGCAATACATAATGCACTTACAAATGTAATAAATTGGTCATATTTATTTGTGCATGTATGTGTGAGACAGAAGAATGGGTGTTTTATATATATATATATATATATAGAGAGAGAGAGAGAGAGAGAGGTGGCAGAAGGTGAGAAAGTGAAGGATACAAATGCAAGAAACATTGATCCAATAACAAAGGTGACTGTTTGGATTTTGTGTGAATACTCACAATTACCATAGTAGATATAGTTCTCTTTTTACTGAACGTGATGATGCAAACAACTTTTTAACTTCGATTATTACAACATGGTTTATTCCAATCAACGAAACAAGCTATATGAGAAGGACTATGATCAGGGTCATTATAGGGGAGGAAAAGACAGGAGAATAAAATCTTTTTCTCTTGTATTTGGATTGATGGACTCAAAAACAAAAGGATTAATCTTTCTTCTCCCAGATTTGGTTCAAAACGCAGGATAAATTAAGCAAAATTGAGGCCCATTTCCCTGTATGTGCAATCCAACAAAACTAATTTGCACATCAACCACAAAAAGATGGCAACTTCCCAAAAAAATGCCTCTCTCTTCAACTATTTCGATGGATCCAAGCACACTGTCGATATTGGCACAACCCTAATGGGGTTAAAGCATCTTCAACCAACACCCTCAACTCGATAACCAAATTAAAACAGCGAGATATTATACCTTATTGATATTTCTGACTTTTGAACAGTAAACAAAACCAAAAAAAAAAAAAGATAGCTGAAGAACACAATCATATTCACAGATTTCATATATAGATGAGCTCAAAAGATCAAAAACACGTATTCACAAATGCAAACAAAAGCAAGGATGAATGTCGAAGATTAAAGCAATATATAACAGCCTAGAAACATGAAATCGCGATTTACCAGAAGTAAAGGGAAGCAATCGAGAATCTAACCCAGAATTAATAGACGCAGAACAACAGATAGATGATTACAGATGCGATTTCAGTCATTAATCTGGAAAAGAAGTAAGGCAGATTCATAGATTGAGAAGAGAGGGGGAGAGAATTTACCAGAAAAGCGGAAATGGGGGAGGAGTCGTCGTCGATGGGCGAATCGGAGAAAGGAAAAGTGCGAAATTGCGAATGAATGAAATATTGGTAATGGTCGGAGTAATAAACTGAAACGTGGATGGGCCTTCTGAAGCCCATTTGGTAAATAACACATTGCCTATTGGGCCCAGCACTTTTTATCCCACCATAAGGACTAAGGAGCTTTTGATTGGAAATTTTACCAGAAAGTTAGTCAACTTTTTTAAGTTGAAAAATTTTATGTTTTGTTCTCTTTAATAGATAGGAAAATTTTAATGTACAGCCCACAATTTCTTTCACAAGCTCAGTAAACTGTTTCTCAAAAGAAAATTGAGAGACGAACGACGCTCATTTTTCTTGTCAATTTGTTAAATTCTACATGGTTACTATGCACACTTTGATTTCTTCCTCCATGAACGAGCATTTGGTTCAAGGGTTCAATCGACGATAAAAAGGAAAGGTATTATTTAATTATTTATCGCACAATTACATGCTTTTTTTGAATTATCTATCTCCTTCGGTTCAGGGGGGATCCAAATAATTACTTGTCAAACAATTGGATGCTTTGTCCAAATGTTCAATCAGTTCAGACAACATCAAAGCCGAATTTGGACCAAATACGATTTCTTCCATGTCAGACAAATTCATGTATTCAGGGGACAATGTCAAATCACTTTGATCCAAATAAATTCTTGAACATTGTCCGAATCCACCATTGCGGCTACAGGTAATGAAATACATAGAACAGACAATCTCACATAATAAAAGCACAAGACTGTCACAAGTCACAATATGAGTCTTTCAGATACTGAAACTTAAGCACATGAAACCCCTTGAAGCAAGTTAAACATACGAGTCAGACCCCAAAATGCAGACAACAAAAACACCAGCCAGACTTTTATTATAAACACGGCAGGGAATACAACTGCATTTCTAATAGACACAGTTGCACGACACGGATTGAATCAATCACTTTTGCTCGCTATTTTCATTACCATCCTCCTCCTCTCTGAGGACTTGCCGAAGAATACCCATTCAACCTGTCGAGCACGGAATTGAAATCCACGGGCTGCCCGCTCTCTTCCATCCTCTGGATGACACTCACGACGTGATCGCCCCTGTAACCCATGCTCACCAACTTATCAATCAGCTCATTGTAAGGATGGTTGTGCACCATCGGTGAGGGGCTCGGGTTTCTGACCATAAGACCACTACTGCTAGGCGGGCGTGGGTGTGGATTTGCCGGAGGATAACCACCCTGAGGATAGTGCGACATCTGAGGCCTAGCAGCCCCTCCTCCATAGCCATATTGCATAGCCTCCGGACGACTCAAGCCCGGGAATGGCATGGGCATTGGCATACTGCCTGGCATTGTCATTGTCTCCGGAGGTGGAGGATTTCCGGGTTGACCCGTGGTTATGTATGGAGAATACACCCCAGGCTGCTGGGTACTAGGAGCTCTTATTTCATTCTGTGGTGGTGGCATCGGTGAGGGTTGCTGTTGTGGTGGCATCGGTGATGGTTGCGGTGGTTGCATAGGCTGACTGACTTGCTGCTGAGGCCATTGCTGTTGATACTGAGAGAATTGCTGGTTCGGTGCGGTTTGAGGCTGCCCCTGTTGGGGAACTTGGGAGGGTAATTGTGGGGGACGATACTGGGAATCAGCTGGAATATAAGGCTGAGATTGTGTTGGGGGATTTGGTAACTGAGATGGAGGCAAGTAGTAAGATGGGAGCTGAGTTTGCGTGGGAGCGTGAGAAGGTTGTGGGGCCACCTGGCTGGGAAGTGCCAGAGCCAGCTGAGTGTTTGGTGCGTCTGATACATCATCTGTTTTCTTGGGCTCGCAAACACCTTTCTCTTTTTCACGAGTACCACCGGATGATGATGATGGTGACTCTTTCTGAGCAAGTTGAAGCTTTGCAAGTTCCTTTTGGGCTTCCGCCAATTCCTGCTTGTCACTAAGTATCTGGACGGATCTATGGACCTATAATATAAACAAAGAGGGGTTACTGATGACTAACTAAAGACGATAAACATGAAGATAGTTTAGAGACATGCTCAGTAGATATGTGCACCGCCACTAGGGGTGTCCAAAATCAGTTAACCGTTTTTGTTGTTTAAGGATTTTGTAAACCTACACCACATTACGCGGTAATCGCATTTGGAAACTAGAAACCGAAACAAAACGAAAACCGTCAGTCAACCGCATTGCGAATGCGATTAACCGCTTTTTGGGTTTGGTTTACGGTTAATCACAGCCCATAATACTGTTTTGCTAGCAGCATCTCAACATAACAATTGGGCAAAGCCAGCCATAGCTAAAGCCAAGTCGAGTAATCACAACAGAAGTGTTGACTACACGGTGAATACAGATTAATTGGATGAGCAGAACGGGCAACATAGTCTCACAATCATGAATCACCCCACAATAAGACACACTCAAGGGAAATCCCAATCAACCACCTAAAGCAAAAGTTTATAATTCCCAACTTGATTTGCTGTCAAGTGTTAAAAAAAAAAATAGTATGAATATGAAACAGCTATACACCAAAAACAAACTGTACTACTATCTATCTCATCAGAAGGGAAGAGACTACAGCTAGCAAGCTTTCGATATTGTCCCATGATTGTTTGTTGACTAATGCCACATGTCTATCATAAGAATTCCAACCCCATAATAGATCAGACATTATGTCAACTAGAGCATTCTTATTTGTGTCAGCACTTTAGGGCAGACAGAACAAACAAAATCCCAAACTGTGTGCTTTAATACATTGTTAAACACAAGAGCGAAAGATTCGTAAAATTAGCACAACCAAAGGAAATAAACTTACTTCCTGAAGGTGTTTTTCAAGAGATTTCAGCTTCGAATCTGCTTCTCCATGGTCACGCACCAAATCAGACCTCATTTCCCCGATCGATTTGTCGAGGTTGTAACAATACAATTCCAGCTGCGAGAGTCGAGAACTGATTCCTTCCAAGAAGCGCATAAGATTGTCAGAATACTTCTTCATGCTCCTTTCCACCATGGATGCTAACTCTTGATTCAGTGTTTCCTCCGGTGGACTGTATGAATTAGCGGCAGGAAACACAGGTCGTGAAACCCTACTTTTCGGAAAATCCTACCAACGATTGAGGAACAATATCGCATTAATCATCCACATAACAGAATATCCCTTACAAGCAGAAAACAGCAAAGAAACACTGGACAAGGATAGCTAGACTCCTTACAATCCACAATGAAACAAATATTGCAAATGACAAAGGTAGGTTGAACATCTCAACAGTCAAGGTGGAAGATCTCTCATTCACGCCCTCTTTGTGCATATATTTTCCAAGGCTATATCTTCCTATAGAGGTGTCTACGAATATTGATCAACAATTGGATAGAGGAATCACATGGGAAACCCTTAGATAGAAACCTTGCAACCATCCATTTTTGTGATATCAAACATGAACTGCAACCCTAAATATTATTGCCCAAATCCCAGAGGAAAAAAATGAGGTTTACCCACATAATGGTATCCCACAACTGATAAAGCCTACGCAAAAATGCAAGACAAAATCAACAACGCGTAAACTGATGACAAACCAAAACCAACACTCCAAAATCCCACCAAAGCGAGGTATGGAGGGCCCGGAGGGCCCGGATGTAGCAGTCTTACCCTTAAATTTTGCAATTCAAAGAGACTTTCATTAAATATCCCTGTTTCAATATTTAAGGAAAGGAAATTGAGGAAAATTTATAGAGCTTGATATCAATTTAACTCCCCTTTTCACCCTTTCCACCCGTAAAGCACCCTTGCACTCATACACACTGTCAAAACATGCTTATGCTTCTACTGGGTTGCATTAATGAATCAAATTCTGCAAAGTGACCTAGTATTTTTTGCAAAAATCTTTCACCACAAGAACACAAGGAAGAACACTTGACGTTAGTTAATTGTAAAACGACACCATCTTCGCCCAATACTCAAACACCCAACCTCTCTAGTTTGCACTCCGGGGAGATCCTGAATATAGTTTCCTATCTTTCATTCTTTGTAAAAATAGAAGGATGTTGTTACCTGGCCTGGAATTCTAAATAAGATCCCTTAATCTCTAGGGAGTCATCATCAACGAGAAATACTGCAGTGGTCATACTCTCCTACCTCGAGAATAATAAAAGTAGAAAGCCCCCCAAAACAACTCAAGAATACGATTCTCTTATCTAATATTTCCACAACCAAACCACATAACACACGAGAAGTAGCCATACTCTCCAACCTCGAGATTAGTATTTTCTACAGCTAAATCAATGGAAACAGCTTGATGCAGTGTTTTCAAATACTGAAACTAATCCTTCTCATAACTCACAAGTCAAAGTCACTAAAACGAAAGATCAAGAAACCTTAAGAACCAAAAAACAAAAAAAAGAAACACAGCAAGTACTAGATCAAAACAGCAAAAAGACAATACCTTGCCGGAGTTAGTTCCAACCGACGGATCAGAGTGATTAGCACTGTCCTGGTTGCCATAGTCTTCATAAGAGCACAGAATATCATCGGTAGCGAAATCAAAACCCTTGGAACCCGAATTGGGTCGACCCGAGGATCCGGAAGCCATCGTAGAGAGAGAAAGAGAAAAGCAGGAAGGGTGATGAGGGACAGAAGACGAAAAAGCAGAATAAATCGTTGATGGATTGGGTTTGGTTAGGGTTTGCAAAAGAGAAGAAGAAAGGTAGAAGAGATTGCTTGGCTTGGGAGCATAAAAGAGGTATAAACGAACTTGGAATTCAATAGGAGAGGATTGAGGTCCGAGATTATAATAATAACTAGTGGCAACGCTGTATTAAGACTGATTTGTACAAAACTTGTGTTATTGGAGCATAGGCGAGACAGATCATTCTTCAACGGGAGCCCTACAAAGAAGATTGTGTACTCCAAACGCCATCCATGAAGTAGATTCTACAACCTAAAAAATACCTTCATGCGCCTTTTGATATTTGAGGATGGGTTCAAATAGCAGTGTACCACCTGCGCCATCACAAAAAGTTGATAAGATAAATCTGAAGTATCTGTTCATTGAAATTTTCACATATTGATCTCCGGATGAACGGATACAATAGAACAACAGTTTTGAAAAGGAAACCAAGCTAACTCTCCAGCAGAATCAAATATGTTTGCAATTGCAATCAATAAATCATCATAGACTCATAGTAAAGAATAAGAGAACATTAAGAGGACATACTGAATAACCTACAGTGCTGTCACAAAATATGTCAAATTGACAAACAAGTAAATCTATCATCCTTCAAGCTTGCTTGTGCAACAATTCTAACACGCGTAGCCATGTCACAATTCTCACAAATACAACTTGTAAGTGATTCAAAGTGCCTTACAAAGATGACCACCATTCATGATTACAGAAGAACCCCATTTGATTTAACTGACCAGATAAGAGTCCCAGGAGCAAAATGAGCCAAAAAAAGTAGAGCAAACTTGTTTACATGTGAAAGTTTCTGAAATTTGCAGCAAAACCAATTTGAGCCCATTCATGTTTGATATGTAAGCAATTGAGGGTTTTCCTTAACAAATCTCCCACAATCACCCAACCAATTTGACCCCATTCATGTTCTTCTCTGGCTTGCAATCAAACCTTGGGAAGGTAAACTCTTAATTCTTGTCTGGCTGATTAACTACTCTTAATGAGAATAGTAAGACTCAACTCAACAAACTCCCAACAAGTGGTCAAGCAACATAAACCAAGCAAACACTCACTGTCTTACTCTTATACAATCAAACTTTTGAACTCAAATTAAAAAAATTAAATTAATTCATGGATGATGCCTTAGTCATCAATCTGAACTGTCAAACATTAGTGCAATTCAGAAGAAATCTAGGAATGACTTGTCATTACATCTATAAATTACTAGACAGTTATTAGAATTTGTGTTTTTCAATCTTGAAAGTTCAGCGTATATATCCTCTAAATCAATACTCAAAGTACCATACATTACAATTCAGGAATGTCTTGCATCTTTGCTGCTAAACAAACCAAAGAAATGGCCAGTAAAATGAAGAAAAAGAATGCACGAAGTTCATCTGAACACAAGATCAATGCCCAAAAGAACATGGTTGCTGAATCCTTAAGAAAAGGTCTTAACTTCCTTAAAGTTGCTGAATGCACACTCAATTCTAAATTTGCACAAATATATAGTTTATTTCAGAACCATTGCCCCATAGAATGTATATCAGAACAGAAAATAATGCAGATGATATATCCTTTACGTAATAAATTCAAAGGAAACATCCATAATAAACCCTAATTCAGAAGAAATGATCGGACCAGAAAATAGTTCAGATGACATATCCAATAGATAATGAATTCAAAGGAAGCATGGATGATAAACCCTAATTGAGAAGAAAGTACCTGAGATGTTACGATTAGCAACGAATTGGAGCAGCAGAAGTGGAAAGGGAATTGATGGTGCACATAGTTGATCCGATTGCAGGAACTTGAAGCAATCAGGCAGACTGGAGAAGAAATTTGAGGGATAGAGATGTGAACGCAAACTACCAAAAAAGTAGGTCCATTTTCGTTTGGTACGAGTAGGATATATTTTCCAAAAAAAAAAAAAGTGTATTTGGTAGAGGATGAAAATAGCAATTTATTAGGTGCATCTGGAGCTTGTGATCCGGATATTAAGATTGTTCACACATATATATTAAGTTATTCATTTTTATTAGGTTATTGTTCGCTCCCAAATATCTAGAGAACATGTTCAAGGTATATGTAATATATATTGGGATGAAAATCATTTTCTAAAAAATAATTTTATCATTTGTCAGTATTGATGACCAAAAAATAGAGAAAACGATTTTCAGAAAATCTTTTTTTTCTCTCATACACCATTTTTTACATTTCTCTCTCATATTTTTTTCTCTTCACCACTCTCTTTTAAACACCCGTTTTAATAAAAAAATTTCTCTCATATCTCTCTTTACCACATTCTTCAATACACCCGTTTTAATATTCCTTCCTCACTCCCTCCCTCCTTTTTTTCTATGTTTCTCACGCACCCATTTTAATTTCTCTCTTTTCTTTCTTTCTCTCTCCTTCATCACTCTCTCGCACACCCATATTAATCATTTTCCTACGTACCCAATGCTTGAAAATTCATTTTCTAAGAAAACCATTTTCAAAAAAAAAAACGATTTTCCATTGCATCAAATACACCCAAAATGTTTCTAGTTCACCGGACACAATTATAAACATATCCTCTTAATTATGTGGGGGAAGAATGGACTTTAAATATGATCATTTCTCATTTGTATGAGGACAGTTAAGTACACAAGTTTAGCAGTGTTTGTATGTATCTTTTATCTAGCGTTAGTTGGTTGTTGTTCTCTTTGCGGCTTGCTGTATTGTGTAATCTTTTAAACCTTTTGGCTATCAATAATCGGGGGGAAAAAAGTACACAAGTTATGCAAAAATTGCATATACTAAAACCTACCCAGGGCATTATGTTATTTATTTGGAGTTGTTGGTCAAGGATTGACTGCAGCATCAAGCTAAAGGGGGTGTTTGACTACCTAACTTTTTGAGTAGTTTTGAATTTTTTGGCTAGCTTTTAACTTTTTGACCAATGTGAAAAAGCTAGTTGAAGCATTTGATAAGTAACTTTTTATTTTAGCTTTTTGGACAAAATAAGCTGATGAAGCTTTTTGAGTTAACTTTTCACAAAAGGTTACTTAACCAAACATTTTTCCTACAAACAACTATCAGCTAACCGCTACCGGTTGGTTGCTAAATATGGCCTGAATCAAGTCTTGGCCCAAGTATCGCTGGAGATCCGAGTGGCGAGTGGTAAAAAATGAAACTCTCGATAAGTAGATGGACTATGCAATAACGAGAGGGGCTTCTGCTAGTCAATATAGCAAACAAAATCTAGCCAAATTTCAGGAAATTCAATGCAATGCCAGATTCATCTCAGATCATGGCGGATGGCATAAATCGGATGCAACATCAGAAGAGGTAGAACTGTAGAAGCGTGGAGACAATATTTTGCAGTACGTTATTTAGTTTGAAGGGTTGAAGATCTGATTTCCCATCAGTCTTATACATACAAAAAAGAGAATCTCAGGAACACCTACATCTTACCATTGCGGCACGTCAAACCCCTTTTACAATAAATATTCAATCTTAATACCTCTAATGAAATCCAAAGCATCATGATCAATGCCGCGAGATTACTGATCACAACTCTCTTTTCCATGGGACCAAAATGATTTGCATAGGCAAGCCACAACATTCAAAATCACTTGATTCGGGAGCTGTATGTTTCCTAAGACCTAACATTATCAATCACATTGTTGGATACAACCCCAGCCTAACATCATGAAGACTGCTCAGCGCTGGTGGCTGCAGCAAGTGGCTGTAACGCCTTCAAAGGGTTCATGATGACACCGTCAATGAGCCCATATTCTTTGGCTTCTTTCGCGCTCATGAAGAAATCCCGGTCTGTGTCTTGGTTGATCTTCTCCAGGCTTTGACCGGTGTGATAAGCTAGATACCCATTCAGGTTTGCCTTGTGGTGCAACATCTCATTTGCCTAACCAAACACATACACAACATCCAACAACTTGTTTCATGCCTCCAAAGAACTATAATTGGAACACCTAAAGGAAAGGGATATTTTCACATATATACTCCTGAGGTTGAGTGTAATTACAAAGTTACCTATGTTGTTTGAGTCTTAACTTTCATACTTCCTCGCCTTTGATGCTAAGTACAAACATGCCAATTTCAGGTTAAATCATAGTTTTCGAGACTTGAATCAACTGCAATGCCACTGTCTGTCTATCTGTTTTAAACAAACTTTTGTTGATCTTGCTAATTTTCAGCCAAAACCATATTTTAATAGGTTTTTGGATTACAATGATCCCAACTTTAAACAAAAGAGTTGGTAAACCCAAAATAAAACAATCATAAAAGTAGCGGTAAGTTTACTTAAAGCACATTGACAAAGGCATTTTGGTCAATTCATATCTCAAAAACCATGTTTTGGCCGAAAATTAGTATAGGTGTATTTAGTAGCAAAGGCAAGGGCTATGAAGGTTAAGTTGCAAACATGGATAACTTACCTCAAGGGTATATATGTAAAAGAATCAAAAAGAAAATGCACTTCAACTATCATCCCTCCCCAAAAAACACACACACACACCCAAAAAAAAAAAAAATTACAGATCCAACAACATACTACGATGAGTAACTGTTTGCTGTAGAAAGCATGACTAAGAATTTTCTGTTCAGTTCAAGCAAATGTTGTATGAGACATAATAAGCTCAGAGGCAGTCTAAACATGGGGGCCTGGTACTGGGGGTTGGGGGAAGGTACGGTTGTTACTTGTTACCCCCTGGCCTCTCTATTTACATGGTTTTGTAAGAGCAATCAACACAATCCAAAGCTTCTACAAAGCAAACCACTAAAGCTCCAACAAATCGGAGACCAATGTGTTCTGAGGGAAAGAAGGGCAAGGCCTCTATTCAGAAATAGGCATCCATTCCTCGTTGGAAGGATGCAATAATTAGAGAAGGGGTTTACCTGAATGTCTATGTCAGTCTGACCACCCTGTGCACCACCGAGAGGTTGATGGATCATAATCCTTGAATTAGGCAAGCTGTATCTTTTCCCTACATAAAAACAGCAAAGTTAAGAAACTATCAGTCCAATATGCAAACTTGTATTTGCCAACAAGGCCATGCTCTGGTCATCAGAATAATTACCTTTCGTGCCAGCACTCAGGAGAAATGCCCCCATACTGAAAAGGATAGGAAATTAGTTAAAAGGCATCAAAGTCTACATTAGAGGTACAACACCCCTAAAAAGATCATATAAATAAGTAAATTACTATCATGGAATCTAAATGAAAAAAGAATTTAGCAGCCCTTACACCATAAAACTATAAAAGCTTCTCAAAGTCAAAAGTATGAAAAGATTTAGGAAATATCACACTACCATATTTATTTCAATTAATCTTTAGTTCTTTACTTTATATTTGATAGGTACAGCATGGTCAGGACCAGGGACCCAAAATATGGTTTCCGTTGCCACAAAAAAAGCTTAAGCTTATAGTTGTAGGCCCAATGATGGTTTTATACTCTAACACACCCCCTCACGCGAATGGCTTTGGGCTTGAAGCATGGATACTGCAAAGACCCCCTTCACCTTGCGCAAATGAATATGGAGGGTGATGAGATTCGAACCTGATACCTCTTGCTCAGGGCTCTAATATCAAGTGGAACCATCTCAACCAAAAGCTTAATCTTATAGTTGTAGGCCCAATGATGGTTTTATACTCTTAACACTCTACACCCAAAATTATTCCTGATGAGGCTGCTTCGTCTCGGAACGGCCACCTTTTGAATCCATGGTCTTGAGGACACAAAGATTTAGATGCCAATCCCACCTCAAGGATCAAAACCCAGTATTGGCAAGGGACGAGACCATGAAACGTGAAAGTTTGATGCATGAAAGTCCAAAATGTGTACTGACGTGAAGAACAAACTATACAAGTACCCGCTGGCTCAAAACAAACTTGATCAGTAACATTAGGCAAAAATGACACAACGTGAAGCTTAAAACTAGGCTTCACCACCACAGACATTTTCTTCAAAACTCGAGAGTGACTACAGTGCACAAGGGGCTCATGCACACAAACCATCTCATATTTCCCCCTATCCCATATTCAAGGATCGTGTTTGAAGCCAGAAACAAAATCATTGACAAGCTGAAGTATGATTGGTAAAAAAGAAGTGCAAAATGTATCCCCGGAAATGAAGTACTGAACCAAATTTAATGGTACTTGATTCAGAATGAAAATGGGGTTAACTTAAGACTGATAGAATTTTCGGTCACCTTGCTGCAAGCCCAACACAAACAGTGGAGACGTCAGGTCTGATGTGCCTCATGGTGTCAAATATTGCCATACCTAACAAGATAATAGTGATTTGAATCAAGTTTCAAACATCACATGGAACAACACAGCATAAATGAAGTAAAGATAATAACAACAATAAGGCATTACCTGCCGTAACTGAACCTCCAGGAGAATTAACATACATGACGATATCCTGTTTAAGACACAAAAATCACAGCTAAGACAGATCATTTTATTAGAAAAACATTTTGAAAAACTCAGCAAACAATCTACGGACACAACATGAAAGAAGGGCGCACAATAGCACATTATCAGAATCACAGACTAGTTCCTCCTCACAAGAAGTGTAAGGCAAAAGTTGATACACTATCATACATTGTTTTTCATAATAACCAAATATAGGGGCTCATATGGGCATTAGTCAATTAGATTTTGCAAGAAATAAATTAAGAAATAAATTAGCGTACGATAAGCACAAAATGTTCTCACAAACAATGTTTTCCAGGGCAATCTGAGAAGCCTTAACCATGAGCAGCCTTAACTATGAACAGCCTCAACTATGGACAGACATAGCTGTAAAACTTAACTATGAACATCATCAACTAGGCATCAATAAAACAAAACTTAACTAACCACGCACAAGACGATGGGTCATCCTAACGAATGGAACATAATACTCTTCATTTCAAGAGCTTAAACCCGGAGCAAAAGACATGAGTACACGATCCCAAAGTGCTTTATCCAAATTTTTCATGGCATACATCAATATCATAAGAGTTAGATGGCTCAAATTCTAAAAACCTAAAGATATCGGACAATCTACAATGGAATCATGCGAGTAAAAAGCTACCATACACCAACTCAGCCAAGATACAAACAAAGAACAAACCTTGGTAGGATCAACAGCATCCAAATAGAGAAGTTGGGCAACAATTATGTTCGCCATATCATCATCAACTGCTCCACCACATCGAATAATTCTCTACAAACCCACAAACAAAACTACTCAATCAAAAATTTCCCATGCTTAATCAACACAACCTAAACTTGGAGAAGAACTTACATATTGAAACAGTTGGGTAATCACACTCTGGAACCTCTCGGCCAACATAGGAGGAGGTCCTTGCCCTTGCGCATACGTCGGAAAATATGGCGACGACGGAACCACCAAATCATCTCTTCAAAAACACACAAAAACACAATTCATCGACAACCGAAACTCAAAATCTCTCCATGAAAAACACCAAACAAACCCTAACCTGATGGACCAAACACCAGAGCGCTGGGGATTAGTCCTGGGAGTCCCGAATCCGTCGGAATACACGACCTTGACCTTCGAACCCCGACGAATCTTCTCCTGAGCAACACCCGCCCTCAAAACCCTAGGAAAGAAACCGAATCAGAAATCGAAAACCCTAAAACGGAGGAAATTGGGGAGGGGAGATGAGGGAGTACCTGGGAGGGAGGGGGGAGAAGGGAAGAGAGAGAAAGTGGGAGTGGGAAGAGGAGAGAGAGTGAGAGTCGAAGATAGGGTTCTTGAGAGTTGTTGGAGATTGAAGAGATAAACAGGAGTTCGCCATTGTTGAATTGAGAGCTGTGTTTTTGCAGGAAGAAGGATATCCTGAGGAGCGATAGATAGAAAGGAAAGGAAAGACAGAGAAGAGAGTGGGAAGGCAAGTTTAAGGTGTTAGAGAGTTGGAGAAGAAACTAGGAAAGGGAAGATATTGTTGGTGCTTCGAAAGGTATTGTTTTGTGGTATGCTTAGTGGCCCAATCACTGTAATATTGGGCTTTTTTGCCTTCAGCCCGGTCCAACAATCTAATCTATTTTTTCTATCAATTTTACCCATTTATGGTGTGCCGGCAAAAATCCAGGTTCGGATAAATTTGTGTCGGTCAAATTTGGTCAATATCAAAATCCAGACAACAAATTCATGTCCAGACCAGATTTTTATTTGGATCTAAACAAGTTGGACAATTTGGACGAAACTAAATTCAAGTTCGAAGAATAGGAAAAAGAGAAATATTATGTCCAAATATTCAATCAATTCGGTCAATATAAAAAATTGGACAAAAAATCTATGTCCGGACTCCGGACCCATTTTTTCTTGCTCGGACAAAATTTTGTCACTCTAAATCTATGGATTTATTTATGTCCGCACACCTATATAATACTAACATTTCTTTTATAAAAAAACCGAGATTTCTGTCTAAATATAATTGTGCAGCTTGAATTTTGAAGTTTTCCATCCTTAGGTACCTTCCCATTATGTATTAAATAATAAGTGCCCAAGTGATTGCACTTGGTCAAATTTCATATAAAACGATGACGCTTTGTGCAACAAACTGCCCTTATATTCACCAAAATCCTGTTGCATCCATGAGACACTCAATGGCAAGGGGTTTTTCGCTGAAAGAGCATCGATTAGCTAGTCGGCGATATGTTGAAAGCTGCACAATTTACGAAGGCATGGGGAAAGAGACATGATCCATGAATAAGAAGATAACAGTCATGGGACCTGCATCCAGCATTCATACTGCTTGAACTACATACATCAACATGTACTGTACTACTGTGCCAAGGCACCTACTTACTACTAGTAGATACACCTACTAAGTTAGCATTAGCAAGCAGAAGCAGCACCTGAAATTTACACCCTAACAGCTTAACAATCTGTTTCCAAGTTAAAACGCGGTCAAACTACTACAGCTAAACTATCCAATCATCATCCAACTTGTTCAACTGTCATGCAGATGCTCCAGCGAACATGGGTGTGGGACCCGAGGACACTGCTCGGAGGAAGTTATCGAAGGGGCTTGCCGGAGGCAGCCTCAGGGTAGAATATTGATCCTGTTGAGCTGCTGCACCTCCTAGGGCCGGCTTGACCTGCACCAATGGGCACGAATGAAAAATGTACTCTAGAATTTAGATCAGTCAATTAGGGCAGGCGGACGGGTCGATTTCGGGTTGGGTCGGGGTTTATTCAGGTTTCGGGTTTGGAACTCGTGTTCAAAACGTTAAACTTTCAGGTGGGTTCAGGGATTTTTGGGATGGGTCAAATTCTGCCAGGTCTAGGCTCAGATGAACCAAACAATAGATCCAAATACAACAAAGCAACAAACACTAAACCCAAATATGACAACTTAAATCGGACGAGACTTGAACCGCATCCAGGTAACACAAAATTTTGAACAAATCGGCACAGCCTCGGATCCAGATTAAGGCTATACTCTTTAGAGGGGTAAGGTAAGGTTGGGATGAACAAAGGATTGATAAGTTAAGGTAAAAGTTGAAAAGTTGAGTATTGAAAGTATGAAAAGAATGGGTAAATTTGAGTTGGATAAGACAAAGTGGCCCACCTAAAGAAGATGGCCTAAACCACCCAATAATCACTAAAAACTAAGGCTGCATTTGGTCCTTAGAAAAAAAGATGAAAGGAAAAGGTTAACATAACTTGCTTCATTGGATTTAGTGAAAAAAATGAAGAATGAGAGGTGGAAGACATTGCGTAAAGTTTTGATTGATTTTGTCGACAATGTTTTCCTTCCTAACTTAAGAAGAAAGTGGGAGGAGAGTATGATCGGTGACGCCTCTAAATAGGAAGGGAGGATGGGAGAGGAAGAAAATGAAGCGAGAGACTAGTACAGGGAAAAGAATGGGTTTTAGTTTTTATGCTAGACAAGATTTAGTGAGGCGAAAGACAAATTTTCGTTTCATCTTATTTTCTAAGAACCAAAATCAAGCCCGAGCGATTTGCTACACATCAACAGTTTAGATTGGGGGGTTATCTCTAACATCACAAAGACCCAACCCGAAAATCGACCCAAACCCACCAGAAAGTTTAGGGTTTTGAACACGATTACCAAACCCGAAACCTAAATAAACCCGAAACCAACCCATACCGAGCCGAACTGACCCACCCGCCGGAATAGGCAGGTCACAAGTAATTGATAATCAAGAATAGTGGTAACAAAGTCTCACATTGTTGATGAGTGCTTGTCCAGCTGGAAGAGGAAGCATGTGCCCAGCAGTAGTAGTTTCATGGGCCAGCCAATTGGAGAGCTTCTTTCTAGTACCACTTTCGAGCGCTTCGCACTGACCCGCCATGGTGCTGAATGAGAGTGGAGACGTCGAGACTGATGTTCCAACTACTTGTCCGGCCACTTCTAGCGCCTGGTAAGTGCAAATGATGACACCAAAACCAGCAAGTTCATGTTACTTACCCTTGACGATACACAAAATTGGTACCAGTAGTAATGAATTATGATGCATGAACCAAGTCACATATACCAAAGTTATTCATTTTCGTAAGACAGGCTTATCAAAGAAAAAATGAAGTGACCTAAAGTCAACCCGATCCAGAAATGACCCAACCCAGCCCAAGCCATGTTTACCAGATATGACTCAACCCGAAGCCGACCTGAATGATACAATTGCCAGGTCACTAACCGGGTCGATGCACTTTTGAGGAAACTTTCTTGAATATTCAATTACATGACACATTTTTAAAGCATGCAATGTCTTCCAGGTTCCAAAATGAGGCAATAAATAGCTGCAGAACTGGGGTCACATAAAAAGAGCAACAGAAGAATCACCGATTCAAGAAGTTGTCCAATGCTCATGACATGCGTGCTGGAAGGGGAGGCTGGAACCCTTTGTCCGGCAATGTTCATGGCAGAGAATGAACTTGTCACATCATCCTCGACCACCGAGCTTACAGATAACTCCTGTAATAACAAAGTTCAATTTCATCACTCATCAGTATCTATCCATAAGAAGTTTGGACCATGTAAAATTAGCCAAAATCAGCTTTCCTTAGCCAAATTTGATCCAGATTGAGCCAACTTACCCCATCAAGAGAAGACAACTCCTTCAAATGGCCGAGTATTTGAGTATGATCAAGATCACGCAATGCTTTTGGTGCAAAAATGAAAGCATCGTCAGGAGAGAATGTAGCCGATAGTTGGTTCAGCAGTTCTTCCTCTTCTACCTAGATGAGGGTAAACAAGATGTAGACATGTTCAGTTTTCCAAAGGGTATGTTTAAGTAAAACCAGTAACCACCAACTTGATCTAGTTACACTAACCGAACGTTATACCTTAACAATGCAACAAAGGTGCCTTGCTATGATTTCTACCAAAAACTTGTCAGATTCCACTATGTTCTTGTCCTGTAATTCGGAAAGGTACAAGGTAGCTGCTTGGTTGTCAGAAGCACTACCGTATTGCCTAACATCTGCTTGAGGCTTCACATGCACTTGAAAGTTCTCATCAATGCCCAAATAGGGATCAGCCTGCATGGTCATCTAACATAAGTCTACGACAACAAGAAATGTCCCACAAAAAAAAAAAAAAAAAAAAAGTAGTTTCGACTTTAGAATATAAAGTTCCCAAGCAAAATTATCCAAAGACGGGGTTCTCGTTTCTACACTCACATCATGTGAAATTTGGGACTTCAGTAAATCATTCAGTTCATGCATGTGGTACATCTTGGCAGCAAACGATAGCATGGCTGTTGAGGTTACAAAAAGTGATCTTCGGCAAGATGGTGGCAGCATCCCTTTAAAGAAAAATACATCAGCGACGTAGACTATAAAGTATTAAAATCATGCAAAGCAGAAACAGTAATTTTAAACTTTGTACGTACCATAGTTAGCACATAAAGATACATTTCTCAGTGATAAAGGGAGCTGGAAAAACCGGACGACAAGGCTGTGATTTGTACTCTGCAATAAACAAATTTTGGTTAGTCTACAATGAGTGCCTCAGATGCCGTATCCTGTGAAAACTGGAATGGAATATTAAGTAGACAGAACTACAGAAGTCTGCCAAGACTTTTACACAAACAAGTTTATCCACATGGAAGGAGTAATAATATATGTTGCCTATATTGGTAAACACTAATGCATCAATTACATTTATTGAGTTGTTGGACATATTTCGGTGTATTCATGCACTTTAGTAGACAAGTACCGGTAAGTATTTTAGGAAACAGAAGTTACCACTACAGCAGGTCAAGAGATAGAAAAAAAAAAATATTATACGAACTAGGCTTATGCAAACCAAAAAACTTTCTATGTTTTTAATTATGGATCTTCAGTCAGTCTCACCTTAATATGAGACGAAATGAGCGTCAAGCAGTAAGAATGAGCAATAGCTTCAAAGTTAGATGGTAAATTATCTGAAAGATTCGCCTGTATCCAGAAGCCAGAAAGTAACTGCGCTATCTGATCTTCGCTTAGCTTCATAACACAAGGTTCCTGCATGGATGCATGAGATGATAAGATGATGCATGCAGGAATGGCCTTTAGCTGATGAAACAACTTAAAATTCAATCAAACGAGCGAGTACCTCGGGAAAATTGTTTGCCCCAGCTGTCCTGTCAATGATAGAAGATAGTTTATGAAAGTTGGGAGAACTCTTCCGATTCCAGACTTGTTTGCACTCACTTTCCAAGAACTCTCTACCCTTACAATCATCACTATCCTCATGTGAATCTCCTGCTCGGACAGAAGTTTTTTCTTTCCTTAGCTTTTCAAGTAAAGCTGTAACTGAAGCGGATGTAGCCGAAGAGCTTGACTGCAATCTCCTTGTTTCATAGCTTCTACAGGAACTCGGGAACAAAAGAATGCCAAATATTTGGTGGGCCACGTTACGTGCTTCGGTATTAGGGTGCAGCATAGCCTTCAAAAGTTGGACAAGAAGTGCTTCGGGGAATGCCTATTCCGGATTTGAACATAAGACTCTTTAAGTGTAAGCGAAATTATTAGAGAATGGGGTCTCAAAGTTAACGGCTCAGAAAGAAGAATGAAACAAGATGATTGATTAAACTTTCACCTGCTGCAGCTGCGAATGAACTGCTATTATAACATGAGCAAGGATTAACACTGAGCCCAAGGTGGCTTGGGCAACAACCCCTACAGGAGGCAACTTTTCCAATGCTATCACCATTAAGTCGAATAATGGCCTTGGATTGTTAATCTGGAACAGCAAAGAGTCAGCGTTGCCAAAAATTCAGGCCCGAGTCAAATTCCGGTCGATCAAATCAAACTCGGTCAGTGTCAAACGTCTAACGAGAAAGTAATGTTCAACCCCGGTTTTTTCAGGTCGGAATGTCGGACCATGTAGAACAATTCGGACGGAATTAATGGAGTCAAAATCGGGTTCGGACAATAGAAAAAGCAGGAATATTATGTCTGAATGTTCGGCCAATGTCAAAATTTAGACGAAAAATCTATGGCCAAACCCAGTTTTTTCTAGGTTGGGCAGATTTGGTATTCAGGTCGGACAAAATCTGACCAGCTCTACCAAGAGTAAGGTGCGGATGAATAGCCTGAAGTACAGGGCGCCAGGCGGCAAAATTAAATCTCAGCACTTACCCCTTTTGCCACTTCAAGTAGGCAAGATTCAATGGAATCTTGGAGATGGATGTTCAAGTTCACTTCATTCTCTCCCATTGGACTAGCAGTTGCCTGGAGACTCTTCCTCAAGTGTCGCAACAAATCACTGACACATCCAGCATCAGCCAAACCGGCTCCCGACCTAATTTGCCGCGCCAAGCTGGCAGCAACTTGTGCCACACAAGACTTAGCAATGGGATCATGTGCAACGTTTTTATGGTCCATATGACGTATCACTCCATTCAAAATGCGCATCTGATACTCTGGTTGGGCAACGAAAGCAAGAGCATCAACAAAACTGCGAAAACTCGTACTGTAAAGATGTTTGCAGACACCCTACTGACGTAGACAGGTTATGCGTAAATTCAAGCTATGAAAAAGATAAAGGTGAATCCACGAGCTAACCTAGAATAAGCTACCATATATTTGCAACCACATCTTTGGTATCACCATGATAGCATATAGCAATAGAAAGACGAGCACAAAAACAGCACATTCCAAAAGTACAATTTGTAACAATGCCCGATTCAACTACCATAAAATTCTTTTTATTAATTTTATTTTAGGAAGTGGGGGTTTACCCGGAAGCTCCACAAAATAGGACAGATCACACAGAACCTTCACAGCCAAACCCTCTTGAGGAGACCAATGACGGCTTGTATCAAAGTACACAAGCATTGCCTCTAGTACCCGGCGCATTGTTATGCTCTCTTTTCCAAGTTCAGCCATTCTTTGGAGACAAATTTGAGCCCATACTCTTGGATTTTCAATCTCCTCTCTTTAAGAGTCACATGCATAAAACACGGGCACAAATTAAGCATTGGTTCTTCAGCAAGTGTTAAGAAGAGAATTTTTGTAGTTCAATCATATACTCTCCTTCACTCGAGTACCTTGTCAATGAAGAAATATCTTTCCTCTCCAGGGGCGCCCTGACAGTGATAGAGCAAGTGCTTGCATCAGCAGCGCCTCTTGCTTCACATCTAACGACCTCGTCCACCCAGTGATGGCGTTGCTCTGCCCTTTCCTCCTCATTTTGCACATCGTCCTCATAATTGCTTAATGTGACATGCACAATCTGCCATGCAAATGAATATACAATTAGATGAATCCATTCCCCCCCCCCCCCCAAGGAGACAGCATATGATTACGAGTCATGATTTCTCTCTACTCGGACCTAGAAAGAATACTGAAATTCAAGAAAACAGCACGATACACATATTTTGTTAAAAATGGAGAAAACAAATGGAGAGGGATAATCAACAACAACAACAACAAACTCCCAAAAGAACACGTTTTGAGTGCGGTCTGGGATCCAGATGTAGGCAGTCTTCCCCCAATGAACTGAAGTTCGTGGAGAGGGATAAACAAAATAACTAAATTACACTCACCACGGTAATGTGTAACATAAAACTAAAATTGTTAACAGTATAACACTAGCTCATGGAGACCGAAAAAAAACAAGCACGCTTGAACACTATCTATGTATCATGAATTTCTCAATGACTGAAGGGTAACTGAAATCCTGCATAGCCTCCTCTATAATGCCAAATTGAATATAGGAACTAGCATTGACATCTTAATTCTTAAAATCATGAATTTCTACAGAAGCAAGCTAAGAATACCAACCTCATTAATATCTTCAAAAAAGTGGGAAAAGTTGCCCATATACCACACCTGACAGAAGAAAAATGTCAAGCAACTGAACAGAAGTAACCCCAAGTGCTGAATGTTGGATTGTTTCCAAATAAATTCTATATCAAATCTTGAAAAATGACGACAGTTAGGAAAGTACCATAGCTGAAAGGCACTGAAGACTTGCTGCTTTTAAGAGGCGCTTTTCCTGATCTTTGGCCTCACGAGCGACATTGCAAATTTTGGGGGCAAACTTTTCAATGTTGTGGGCATAAGTTCCATCAGTCTGCCAATGTAGACGACAGTTAGGTAAGATGGTCAAGTGATCGTAACATAAGAGCAGTGATGCTCAGAATAATAAATGTTTCAACTTAAACAAGAGATTGAGAATAAGAAGATTCATAATATACGAAGGATCACAATAGTTATTCATCATACTACAAGCTACATCACAAAAAGCCCTACCCTCAAATTACCATTACTGACACAAAGGAAATAGAAGGAAATGTGTCAGTTACCTGGCTGTATATAAACCTGGTTAAAGTTCGGCATCCAGCTATCTGCAGAGAAACTTGTTTTGGGCAATCAAGAAGCTCATTGATCAGGGTCAACAGACTGGAAGCAAAGTATGCCCTGACAAAATAAAAACAAATTCAGTCTCATCCACTATCAAGAACAAGAACCATTATCAATCTATTCAAGTTAAAAGAAGAACCTGCCATTGCAAGCAGCAAGTACAGCAGAGCATGGAAAGGGAACTTACATCTGCTTGTCACACATGCATAGCAACTTATTATAAGCATCCACGACAATGCTGACGATATTCAGGTGCCCGTTCCTCAATTCTTTGCAAAATCTCTCGTCGAGAAGTTTGGTAATCTACAATGATATTGAGTTACTTAAAAGGAACTGCATTTCAGAAACTCGCTCCCAAAGATTGAGCGAGACACGCAAAAACAAAAGGGAACACAAACACACACACACATCAACCATATCATAATCTCTACCTTAGGGATACGAATAGGATTCTTGCCAGCATACTCACACAGTTTGGAGAGTTTCCTTTCACTTGGTTGGCCCTCCTGTACACCAAAAAAACTGCCTTAATATGCGCCATTTTCACAAAAAAAAGGAAATGAGGAACCAGTACAGCTCCCTACGAACTCCTTTGAGTTTTTACAATATAAACTCAATTTAACAACTTGCTAGTTACAAGCATCAAAGAAAATCTTGCCATAAAAAAAAAAGTACGAGGCGAAGAAGTAGAACCTCAGTTGCAGCTATGATATTACTCCCTTTCTTTCTAGTCTCCATCGGTCCTTCCCATTATAGACTAGATCAATAATAACACTAACAAGAACACGACACTCGAAAATCCAGACACCTACTGTTTCCTTTGTTCAAGGCCTTTTGTTCTATAACAATCATACCGGAGAAAACACCAAGGCAAGCATAATCACACAGGTTTCAACATCCCACTCACCAATTTAGACTCTACTAATTCATTCTTCTCCTAATAGCATAAACAACTGCCACCCATGGCAAAAACAACTAGACAAGGGCTTTAAGAAGCTGTGTCCCAAATGGGTATTCATATAATCCTGATTCTAGTTCCAAGAAGCAAATTATAGCTCAAATTGCAAGGTTACTATGTCAAAACAAAAAATGCAAAACCTTTGCTTGTCAATCAATGCACAGAAATGCAATATATCACAAGTGTACTCACCGGGGACTTGGGGAATATCTCAGCAACCAGTTTTTTGTAGCGTTTCACAGGCTGCCTGGACCTGGACCTCATTGCAGGACAACATATACACATAGTACCACATGCTGATGACAATTTCCGAGAAATGAACCCCATTTCCTGCATTTTTCACCCCACAAAATTCAGCAGAAAATCAAACTTAAGTAAAAAAACATACCAACCCAGGTACAGAACTTCAACAATCAGGAACCCAACAACATTCAAGCTACATATACCAAAACACATACACATACTGACATACACCCAGATGAAAAATGAAAAAATGCCCAAATGAAATACTACAGTAAAGTAAAATCAAAGAGAATAGAGAGTTACCCAGAAGAGAGGAGCCTTGGCAGTTGTTACAATCAGGAACCCAACAACATTCAAGTTACATACACATACACATACACGTTCACATAAACCCAAATGAAAACTGAAAAATGCCCAAATGAAAGAGAGAAAAATACTACAGTAAAGTAAAATCAAAGAGAAGAGAGAGTTACCCAGAAGAGAGGGGGATCTGGGGGAGGGGAAAAGAAGAACTAGTGTTGTTGCTGAAGGGAGAAAGTTTGTATTTTGAATAGACAAGTGAACATGAAGAATAAGAAGAGTAGAGTAGGGTGGAAGAAGAGCAGAGAAGAGAATCAAAAGGCTGCCAGAGAGAGAGAGAGAGAGAGAGAGAGAGAGAGAGAGATTGATACAAATTAAAGAAGAGAGGGAGTGGTCACGTGAATGTGCACAGTTATTGTGGAGTTTGAGAGAGAAAGAGAAGAATACGAGTTGTTGCACTCGTTGGTGGGGCGATGTGCCATAATCTGGGGAAGATCAAATTCAAAAGACCATTTTTAATCAAACCCAGGTGGCAAATTCGCAAGTCCTTCTCTCTCTTTGTTGGGTTTTGGGAGTTGGGACTTGGGATATACCATGCTTTAATTGCTGGGTTAACTTAATGCTGATTTTTGATTGAAAGTGCTACAATTTTGTCAAGTTTTTGGTGTTAAAGCTATCTTTTGGCTTTGGAGTTTGGACAACAATGCCTTCATTTGGTTTGTTAAACCAATGTCTATCTACCAAGGTTAATGCAACCAATATCTACCAACGTTGATGAAGTTCAAATAAAAATACCTTGAAAAAGGTAGGGTAGTTTTATTCACACCAAAGAAAAAGTAAAATATTTTTTATTCGTACGAAAAAAGGTAAAGTATTTTTATTCAAAAAGGGTAAGATATTTTGCAGAGGTGATGAAAACGGTAAGTTAAGCTCAAGTTTAGGTTAGTTGATCATTTGATTTTGAAATTCATATGAGAAGTAGTGGTCAAATATTCAGTTATTATTGTTGGAGGATTCGAATCACAACTGTGAGTAGGCAATGGGAGGATGATGCAACGAGGGACTGATGAACTTCTCGCAACACAAGGACACGTGGCAACAAGGGTGATACTCACCCAAGTGAAGTTTATCTTTTGTGATCGTTGCCGACTGAGAAAGTTTTTTGTTGTAGTGAATCCTTGCTGTTTTGCTTATGTTTTGCAGTTTTTTCTTAGGCTTGTGTCTTTTGTAGTGGGCTAGCTGTTTGTTGTTTTGTTTTGCGATTTTGCAGTACTTTGCGAACCTTCAAGCCTTTTAGCTTGCAATAATCGAAAAAAAACAAGGGCGATACTCGTGTGACACGCTGGGCATGGGAAACACACGAGAATTGGGAAGAAAAGGAAAAAGAAAGAAGAGTAAACAAAACTACAAAGAAAATAGCCCATAATAATATCAACTATTCTTTTACTTCAATATAAAATACTTTATCTTTTCTGTTTTTTACATAATAAAAAGGTTATACATTTACCTTAATGGTCCATCAACCCCCATACATCCGGACAACATGATAGAGGTAATTCAAGCTCATTCAATAACATGTCGAAAGCTTAAGAATTTAGAATCAAACCCATGACATTACTCTTGAAATTCAACCCTTTTCAACTGAGCTACATGTCAAGCATTTAAATGCAAATGCTCCAGCACAAAGAAGCATTTAAATTGATAAATACCTTTTTTTTTAATGAAAAAGATTGGGGGATTATATTAACAAATATCATCTGGCATCCTAAACAATATAGACATTGTTTATCCAAACTCTTCTCTCTTGGTAGCACCATAGTTGCTCATGAGCAAGTTCAAAGGCTACTCAATTTCTAATGGATGCATTTGTCTTATATGTTTCAAAAAAATTGGTCAGTTTTATAAATTTTTTATCATTAATCTATTAAATTATATTTTAAATATTGTATAAAATTATCATAATTAAATTTACAATGAAAATATAAAATATTATAAAAAGCTTATTAAAATCAAGCATAAAAACTTAATGACCATAATAGTAAATTTATAAAATGACACACGATATCATTTTTTTTGGGACGGTTGTAATATGAGAGATGCCCATGTCATTGTAGGCCCATGGGTGATCAAAGTTAAGTATGAGGACAAAAGATCGCCTGGGTGATGAAATGGTAAATTTAGGAGTACATGCAATAGCAATTTAAGTTTTTGGAGTATAAGTGGAGTCCACTTCTTCCACATTATTATCTTTATATAAAAGAGGTCACCTATTTTGAGATTACTCACATCCAAATACGTTTAACTGAGGAATTTCTGACGGATGAACTACTATAAAAAAAGATATTAGTGATATAAGTAGACCCTGTTTGACAATCAGCTGGTAGCTGTTAGCTGATAATTGATAACTGTTTGAATTAGTTGTTTGACTTATGCTGTAATCTTTTTACGAGGGCACATGGAATGTCAAATAATTCAAATCTCAACGAAGTGTTATGGCCACGAACCCAACACATCTCTCATATCATTGCCTCGTTATGCCATATCTCTGTCAATTGTCGTCAAATTAATTATTATGGCTAACTTAAAAAGAGCTACTGTAATCCACTACCCAACTATTAGATTTGGTACTTGTGAATTTGATTTCTAATATTCTATATATGAGCCGTCAATATTTATAATAATAACATAGGATACTTTTTAATTCTTAGCAATGCAAATGCTCTAACAACTTTCCATAGAAAATTTTCTTGTAGTCTATATATGTGGTCAATATTTATAATGAGAACACAAATATTTTTTTAATTTTGGATAATGGTAAAATTTTGTCAGAACTAATAAAAATAGATATAATTATAGATAGATTCTTTTCGCATGTGTTTTTACATTAAATTGGATATTCGAACACAATATTTATCATTTTGTTATGGTCTAACTCCAATTTGACCTAAATTAAATCATACCGGAGTAGTTTAATTCCAAAACGGTAATTTTTGTTTTTACATTGAATAATTTAGGTCTCTGATTCTTTAAAGGTGTAAGATTAAATTAGGTAACGTAAATTTAGGAAAGTTAGGTAAGGAAAATAGTGAAAATAAGTAAATGCACATCACCTATTTCTTTTTTAATTTTAAATAAAATATTTGAATTGAATAAAAAATTTAAATATAAATTATCTAAAAACAAGTGTTGTTCTTTTAAATGATATGGTAAAATAAGGTTATGTTAAGTCAGACAAGGATAATCATCGCAAGTTAAAGAACATACCTTAATAGACTCAAAAGTAAATACTACGTCCGTCCTTAAATGAGTGTCAAATTTTCTAACTACCTTGTCCCTTTTTATTTGTCAAATTACCTAACTTTTACATTTTCAATAACCATAATACCAATTCTACCCATAATAAATACATTTTTTTTACCTCATTTCAAGAATATTATAAGGGTATTTTGATAATTTAGAAACTTTTCACCTTATTCCCATGTTTATTGGTTTTGATAAATTAGTTTTTGTGACATATAATCAGGAACGGAAGTAGTAATCGTTAATGTGGGTCAAACTTACATGCTCGTAGCAGAGGGGTGAAAATTGAGGTGACTCCTAAGTAATTTGCTACTAGTCGCTTGCAACTAACCCTAGTTGTAAATAGGGATAGCCCATTGTCCAAGTCTTGGTCGAGTCCAGGTGGACCCGGATCCGTCAATTTTTTGGACCCAAACTATAACCCAGGAACTGTTGGGTCCCCAAAACCCGGACCCAAACCTAGACTGGCCGGGTCTGTAGGTCTACGGGTCCATAGCGGGTCCTTAATTAGTCCAACATTTTAATGTATTTTTTTACTAGATTTATCAAATTTTCAAGTTAATTTTATACATGTACAATTGTATAATAATAACTATTCTATTTAAATATACATATTGCTGACGAGTCTTATGAACATAATATCAAATTTTCATGTCAATAAATACAGTAATCTAATTTTTGAAGTTCCATCATTAAACTCAACATATAGCGTCCCGTTTTATTGCTGACGAGTCTTATGAACATTATAAGTTTAGCCTCCTTGGCTCAGTGAATGATATATGTCAATCTAGGGCCTTTCATATCGGCTAATAAAACCGAAGGCGGCTCTTAGCTAATTTTCAAAGAGTCAAGCTTGGGCCTCACTTTGGAGTCTATGCTCAGCCAATATTGGAGCAAAAGGCCTCTTGGATTGGATGTTCACTTTATCCATGGGATGAAGTTTTGGGTCTCCAATGGGACCATTCCCGATATTTCTAAGGGGCTAAGGGATCACCGCCATTTATAACAGGGTGGAGTCTCGCATGACTCTCATTTGGGTGCCAAACGGGAGAGGAATCAACATCGGGAGCAAAAAAAAAAAAAAAAAGACATGCAATCACTCTTTCAATCATAACTCCTTCAATATAGCTCGATGGAATTGAGATTTTGAGAGCTTAAACTAGACACTTAGAGCTTTCTGTCAATGTAAAATGGAACCAAAATAGAATCCGAACGAAGAAGTTTTGCACGTTTGAAGTCAACAAAAAGAAGCCGGCACGATTGTGTGATACCTTCCCGAGACCATTGCATGATCGTGCCATGTATAGCGAAGATCGTGCCATTTTCGGAAAGAAAACAGCGTTTTGGCCTGAAATCAAGATGGCACAATCGTGCCATCCATGGACCGGGTCGGGTCAGTCACGATCGACACATTGGCTATGTCGGATCAGGTTTGGTCCAGGGCTGCACATTAACGTTGTGGGTCGGGTCATACTTTCTGGCAAAGATCATGGGCCGACCCCTTTCGACCTTTGAAGTTAGAATGAAGTATACTTGTACAAAAAAAAGGGTCATGTTAATTATTCTTTTATGTGGGGTATTAATAATATATTTACGTAAATTCGCTTTTAAAATAATAGGAAAAACCATTTATTTAATTTGAACTATTATAGGTCGACTTGGTCTGACCCATTCACTGATCCTTTCACATAGTTAAACGAGCTGACCCGTTAATGGTTCCACCCTTTAACAACCCGGCCCTTTGCCGACCCATTTTCTATAACCACGACACTCTCCCGGTCCATTGCCCAACCCTAGATCCAGTTAACAATAGCACCGCATACTAATTGATCGATTTGATTGTAACGATGCGTTTGATAGGACTGAAGTATTGAATAGTTTGATCTGATTCATCTCAATCTAAAGCAGTGGGGGGAATGCATGCATATCTTTTACCTGATCATCTACGACCTGTAATAATAATGTTCAACATTGATAGCATGCATACTCCCCCTGTTCCATATTGTTTGTCCATCCAACTATATTTAAAAGTCTAATGGTCATGGGAAATAGGGTGAAAAATGTGTAATGTACCATAATTGCCCTTACTTTTCTCATGTGAAAAAAATAAAAAAGAAACAAAAGAATATTTATTAGGGACATAATAGGAATTACAATCATTGGAATTATAAAATGGACAAACATTTTGGGACAAAGGAGTTAGGTAGATGGACAAATAATTTGGGAGTCAGGTAGTATTTTTTTTACAAAAAAAGTTGGAAAAATCAATTTGCATTGGAGATAGAGAGAGAGTTAATAAACCTTGAATACAACCGTAAGATTCACGTTGATCGCCTCCATGGTTTTGACCGCTCAAAAGCTACTTTGTGTTCTGAGTCAGTGATAAATACTTTGGCTTCCATTTTTGCAGTAAAAGCAATCTCTACTTTTTCTTTTATTTAAGTTTATTTATCACAAAATGGTTTTAATTTTAAGAGTATTTTGAAAGCAATCTAAGCCATTCATAGAAATCACGTAGACATGCATGGGCATGCTTCACTGGACGTGGTTGTAAAGCTTTCGTTCACTAACTGCTCTCATCGTCCCAACCGACCCATTCATCACAATAATATTGGTTTTGAATGAACGAATCAAAGGCAGCGACTACTGCATGCAATTCCCAACAGACTTGGCTTAGATTCAACTACTTGAGTAACTCACATTCAATGCCAGTTTGCCTTTTTCTCCTTATATATTCATAGACTATGGGGTGTTCTCTTCTCATAATAAACTACGATTTGGTACACATTGTTATTTTGCAACTATGGGAAGGAAGTTGGCTTTGATGCTATGCCTAGTTACCATTGTAGTGAGTTGTTGTTGTCTTTCTTCCATCGAGGCTCGGAAGGAGCCAAATTGGTTATTGGAAGGACAACCCGGGGATCGGGGGAAGATGGAATGGAGCTTTGCAAGGGGAAAGGGGTTTGGCTTTGGGTATTCTAACCCTGTCCATGGAAGTTTCCGAAAGCCTGATTGCTTTGGAAAAGGAGGTGGCATTGGTGGAGGCGCTGGTGGAGGTGGTGGCATTGGTGGGGGTGCTGGAGGTGGTATTGGTGGTAGCATAGGTGGAGGTGCTGGTGGAGGTGGTGGCATTGGTGGAGGTGCTGGTGGGGGTGGTTTTGGTGGAGGCATAGGTGGAGGCGCTGGAGGCAGTTTTGGTGGTGGCATAGGTGGAGGTACTGGTGGAGGTGGAGGCGTTGGTGGTGGTGGTGGCATTGGCGGAGGTGGTGGAGGCAGTATTGGTGGTAGAATAGGTGGAGGCGCTGGTGGAGGTGGAGGCATAGGTGGAGGTGGAGGTGGAGGTGGTGGTGTTGGTGGAGGTGGAGGTGCTGGCATTGGTAGTGGAGGTGGAGTTGGGGGTGGCATTGGTGGCGGACATAGAAAAAGGCACCACCATGGTGATGGGAAGAAGCACCATGATGGGAAAAAACATCATGGCGGAGGAAGCCGAGGTAGTGGTGGAAAGGGTATCGGAGGTGGTGTGGGTGGAGTTGGTAAAGGCACTGGAGGTGGTATTGGTGGAGGAATTGGTAAGGGGACCGGGGGCGGTGCAGGTGGAGGAATTGGCAAGGGCATTGGTGGAGGTATCGGTGGGGGAACTGGTGGAGGAATTGGTGGAGGAAGTGGTGGTGGTGTAGGTGGAGGTATTGGTGGGGGAACTGGTGGAGGAATTGGTGGAGGTGTAGGAAGTGGTGGTTCGGGAGGTATTGGTGGTGGTGTAGGAGGTGGAGGAATTGGTGGAGGTGTGGGAAGTGGTGGTTTAGGAGGTATTGGTGGTGGTGTAGGTGGAGGTATTGGGAAGGGAATTGGGGGAGGAGTGGGTGGAGGGGGAGGAGTTGGTGGTTTTGGTGGAGGCATAGGTGGAGGATTTGGAGGTAGTATAGGTGGCGGAGGAGGTGTTGGAGGTGGTGGTTTTGGTGGAGGCATAGGTGGAGGATTTGGAGGTAGTATAGGTGGCGGAGGAGGTGGTGGTTTTGGTGGAGGCATAGGTGGAGGATTTGGAGGTGGTATAGGCGGCGGCGGAGGAGGCGGCATCGGAAGGTAGTTTTAGTAAAAGTTTTGGAGGAGTTGCTGGTGGTGGTGGATTTGGCTGCCAATCATCTTCCAAACATTAGACATGGACCACAAGTCATCAACATATCATAATTGTGTTTGTTTGCACAATCATCCAACTTAATATTTTTATTTTGCACTCTAACGTTTTAATTATTAATTTCCAGCATTGTACTTCTAGTTGTATCGCATGGTTAAATTTCATCCATTTGTTGTTGTGAATTCTTGGATTTATATTGTAATTGTTTAATTAAATAAAATCCCATGACTTTCTCATTATTGTTTCCGCAATCGCTTTCTAATAAGCTAATTTTATGAAATGCATTCAATACACACTAGTATTTACCTTTAAGTTTACTTTAGATTAAACAACACGAGTGATTTGGTTTTATTGTTTTGATTACCGTAGACAAAATATAACAAATGGCGGAGTTAGGATCTCAAAAATAATTACACCATTCTTAGAGTAATGAGATTTAATGTGACAAATCTATGCTTTCTAAGAGAGTTCCGCAGAGCCAATTGCACGAGACATCATAGAACATAGGCATCAAAGATTTACGCCTTGGTTATAGTAAAAATATTTATGAGGTTATTTCAATAATTCTTTTTAGTTTTATTTCATGATTTCCTGTAAATATTCAATGATCTCTTTTTTATTGCCTTTCCCATTTTGTAAATAGCTTAAATGCCACTCATATTAATGTCTCTCATAGATGCAATGATGATATTCTAGTTTTTATTTATTTATTTATTTTTTAAATGAAGAAGAATTCAATAATAAAAGACGAGACGTATATGTTTTATTGTTCTCGGCAAACTGTCGTATGTGTCAGCTCTAAAATCACATATGTTTTGGCATGACGTCTTTGCTTAGTCTTATCCTCCCTTTTTACTCCCTAATTGATCTTAGTGTTCTACCATAAATTTAGGTAACATATCATAAATGCATATATTAATATAATTTCCCTCGACAACCCTAAAAGTGTCCGAGGTATGGAACAAAGGTATTGAAAAATTCATGAATCAGGCGCGCTGAAGTATTTGAGTGTTCTGTGTTCAAGATGTTTCTTAACGGAGTAATGTTGGGCCTTAGAATTAAGTATTTTAAGATGAAAAAATGATTTTTTTTTAACAATAGTAGAAGAAATGAAATGAAATTTCAAAAACATGAACGATGATAAATATAGAAAAAGTAGACCCCACTTTCATTTTAGAAAATAAAATTACTATTGCATTACTGCATTTGCTCTTAGAGATGCTCATGTGATTGTAAATTTGTAGGTCCATGGGAGACCAAATTTGTGCACGAGGACAAAAGATAACCTGGATGATGAAATGGTAGATTTATAACATCTATGAGCATTCTCACTATAAAATATAATAGATGTAATATTTTTATGAGTGCACATGGAATATAAAATGATACAAATCTAAACGTAGTGTTACGGCCACCAACCCAACATCTCTCTCGTATAATTGCCTCGTATCCTTGTTATGCCATCTCTCTGTCAATTGTCAAATTAATTTTTCTGGTTAACTTCAAAAAAGCTACTGTAATCCACTACCCAACTATTAGATTTGGTACTTATGAATTTGATTTCTAGTATTTTATATATGAGCCGTGCGTATTTATAATAATAATAGTATACTTTTTAATTCGTAGTAATAACATAGTATATTTATGTTAGAGAGCATTTGGCGAGTACCTCAAAGAAATTTTTTTTGGGGAAATTTTCTATAAGAAGCTTTCCTTAAGAAAATTTCCTTTACCTTCCCATAAGAGAAATTTTCCTTAAGTTAAAGGTGTAAAATTGTGAGCTCCCTATAAAATTTTTCCCAACTCCAAAATACAACCAAACATGGAAAAAAATAAGTTAACTTGAGAAAAATGACCATTTCACTAGGGTTTTTGACCAACCAAACGCTATCTTAGATTGTTAGCATAGCCATCATAAAAATTGAGCAGCATCAATAAAACTGGACTTCAATAAGCTCCTAATTACTCAGAGATCGACCAGCAATGAATAAACAGACTCAACATTTGAGCCTTTGCCCATATAGTACCAGCTACATTGATTGTTTGTTAAATATGTTGTTTGGGGGGGGGGGGGGATGGTCATTGAAATATTCTAATTAATGTACATTGTCTACAAAATTATATTCTGAATAATTTGAAGGTACTGTGTTGGTCCCAATTTACAAGATACAACCGAGAGAACTGACGGGCCAATATCAGAGTATCCAAAATGGCAAAATGTTGATCCTTGTCAAGTCATCGAGTGTAATACCTAAGCAGAAGCTATATTAGGTTGGTGGTTATCGACAATACCTAGGACGGAGTTCACCGAGTTTTTCTGCATGCTCAATCGGTGTAACCTCACCTAGAAACACCTCATTCCATATCCTGCAAACATCTGAGGAACAGATAAAGAATCAGCCCAAATTCTCATACACTTCGAACATCAACTTTTCAAAAGCAAAGATATGAATCCGTAACTAGTCTACATAGCTATTCTTACTGCAAACACACAACCCCGAATTCTCATATTCTGTTCTTTAGGTGGGTTACCACCTACTCACCCGACTCAACCCATATTTGCACATTCTTCCCATATCTTTTTAACGCCTCTAAGATCAAAGCCTCTCTCTCTCGTGCACGTGCAAGTTCATACTAAGGTACGACGTGTATGACTCAGTAATTCCTGTTCCATAAAACATTCCGAAAAAGGGAAATATTACAAGGTTGTTTATGTGGATTAGTGTACGTACCAGCTTTGTCAGCAGGAGGAAGGCACATGATAATCATGTCGAACCTTGGGATCTTGGTCAAATTTTCAAGATATTTGACGGCTAGTTCGGTGTCCTCTCTGCTTTTACAGAACAATAAAAAGCAAATTAACCAGGTAATGATCATAGCGCAATAAAGGATGAGGCCTCAACTTACGTAAAAATGGTGGCAATGCACTTGATTATATCCACTAGTAGAGGAGCAGTCAAGGCATTTTTGAAGATCTGTGGCAGCGACTCTGGTGGAGTAACCTATCCATTTTGCAATGTCATCAGACAAACTAATAGTGCATTTGGTTGGAAACCAAATTGACAAATTTTCCCATGTTTGGTGGATGAGAAGATTTTAATGCAGGACCCATTATTTCACTCTCAATCTCAGTGAACTTTTTCCAAGGGGGTGGTAGGGAAAGTTTTTCTCAAGAAAATGGTTCCAAAAATCCTACCAAACGCACCCATAAAAGCAAGAAACCAGGGATACAATATAAAGTACAGCAGGATCAGGTAACGAAAAAACCTTCACTAGACGAGCCTGCAAGGAACGGTCACCACAAAACCCTTTCCAGGTGGCTTCAAATTGATAAGCAGAAGTTGGCGTAGTGATGTTTTTAGCAGCTTCTGCCATAGCTCGTGAGGCAGCCCGAGAAGCAAGGTCTTGCACTGACGTCCCCAGTTCCTGTTTGCTTTTATGATTTTTCTGCTAACGATTGGAAACGAAAATATCAGCCAACACTGTAAAACAACCTAAGTAGAAAGAGCTCCAAATGCCGCGAGGTTTATATGCTATATGTTTGCTGGATAGAATGTACCTACCAAATGGGAGCTTGTGGCTTGGTGCGACTCGTTTGATTGTAACTTGTTTTTGGCATCCGATGTCTTGTTCTTGTTTTCCATGTTACCGGAATCGGGTAACTTTGTCCCAGATACCTTCTTCACAGCACAGCCAAAGGAACTTTTGAGGATCAGAAACGTTGCCAGTACAAAAACGAAAAGCTAAATTCTAAAGGTGTGTAGGATCTCCACCTTTGTATTGTCTGGAAGCACATCCACTACTACTTTCTTACTTCTATCGACTGTGGACTGGGTGGCCTTTTCATGTCCACTGGCATCGGCATTCTTTGTAACTTCTTTCACACTCGGTGCAGGTTTTTTAGCATTTCCAGCAGCTCTTGCAAGAATAGCCTGCAAAATTGCTTTCACTTGTTTTTAGCATGCTATCATTCGAAGAAACCAAACTTGACCAGACTATATAAAAATCACCAACATGAACTTTTCTAACACTTTGGGCCAATTAAAAGTCGAATCATTTCAATGCATTGGCCAAGTAACAAATTAATGTCTAATTAGCCTTCCTTTGTTTCAACCCTTGTCGCGTGTTCTTTTACAGGTTAGGGATAAGTTGGGCAAATTTTGGTTGGGAAAGTTTTGGGTGAATGTAGAAAATTTTGGAAAGGTTGGATAATTTAAATAATGTGTAACATGAGTATTTGTTATATGTTTCGCGAAATTTTCAAAATTTTCCATGCTGTCAAAACTCTCCGGAAATTTATATAGTCCATTCTCACCCTCTAAAAGAACACAGTTCCACTGTGTTAACGTTTCTTGTGCCACAAATTTGAACAAACAAGAATTATCGGTCCAAAGCTGATTGGTTCAAGTTCCATCATAACATCACACAGTCTATCACAGTGATGGTCTGATGAATTCATAGGCACGGTTCATATCATAACTGAGATAAAAATAGATGACCCTATCATCCCAATCCTATTAGAATCAGCCTGTACTACAGTCTCGTTCTAAGCGATGCTAATGGAAAGACATCAACAAAGAGCACAAACACTGCTGATCAGCCAAGTAAAGATTCTAACTGAGCAGAGGAATACAAATGTATATCCAAATAGCGCTGGCAAAAATCCGAGTCCGGGTAAATCCGGGTCGGACAAATTCGGACGATGTCAAAATTCGGATGAGAAATTTATGTCCGGACTCGGTTTTGTATCGGGTCAACCCGGGTCGGACAATTCGGATGAAGCTAAAATCGGGTTCGGACAATAGAAAAAATGAAAAATTTATGTCCGAATATTCGGTCAATTCGGTTAATATAAAAATTCGGACGAAAAATCTATGTCCAGACCCGGTTTTTTCCGGGTCGGACAATTCGGGTAATCCGGGTCGGACAAAATTTTGCCAGCTCTATATCCAAATGAAGAAATTAAAACAGGAGGAAGAAAACAAAACGGAAATGACAAATAAGAAGCCATATGTAGCAGAATGCTGACCTTCTCTAGTAAGGATTTGATTTCAGCACGTTGTTTCTTAAGTTCTTCATTTTGGGGCTCTAACCTCAATGCAAATTCAACATCTGTAACAAACCCTGACTGTTAATCTGGCACTATCAACTAGTAACCGGAACTCTAGAAGCAATCCATATTTCTAGTGAATGTAAGCATGCAACATAACCTACCCTCTAAGGCATCTCTAAGTTTACCGAGTTCCTTTCTAGCTGTTGCTCGGCGTGAGTACGCTTTAATGTATCGATCATCTAAGTTTAGTGCCTCTGTGCAGTCATCCTCCGCTTCTTTATATCTGCAGGACCCACGTAAAAGTAGTAAAAATAAAGATCAATAACAAAATTTAACAGTTGTAGCATGTAGACAACATTTCAGAGCAACTATATTGACTAGCCACACATTTCAGCTGCTGAATCTGCATAGACCCCAAGTTGCTATAGAGTCTATAACTCATTCATAAGAAGATTTATAAAAATGACGAACACACAAATACCTTCTGATTTTGAGATAGGCCATTGCCCTATTTGCATAAGCTACAGCTGTTGGTGACAGTGCAATGCTTCTGGAATAACAGTCAATAGCTTCATTATACTTCTTTTGCTTAAAGTACTCATTACCCTGTGAAAAAGAATTACGTTGAATTGCATTGTAAAATTAGTTGTCTGACGTAATACACACAAGGATAGCAACAACAAATGACAAGAGGGAGTGATATGTTTTACCAGATCTTTCTCTGAAGTAGCATCCACGGTACTTTGTTCAGCCATGAAGCTACTTGGGATGTCGCTCAACGGATCATACTGCATAGAACGTGGGCTATTGGTTGTGTAAGAAGCACTTCCAGCAGCAGACTGCTTATCCTTGCTCACTGGTCCAAGTTTCTAAAGTGTTAATTTGGTGAAGCAACCACAAAAGAAGTTAGTTTTGCATCATTACCAATATATCTGTTTGAACCAAAACAAGGCTTGCAAACAAAAGTGTAAAACCAAACATGAAATAGTCAGACTTATAAAGTTGGATGCTAATGACCACTGTCTCTCCTTGTCTTGCAATAAAATAACAGGCAGATAACCAAAAGATTTAGAAATCTAGCACTGTACAGCCACTATGCTGTCTACGATGCTTAGATACAAGAGATGACTCACACAAGAAAACAAAGAAAGAAAACCCATAAAGTATCCCAATAGATAATAATTGAACTAGAAAACTTTCACTCACAAAATTGACACAGAATCAATTATCCTTAGCATTACATAAATTGGGCACTTTCACTTAAATGAAGCGCTGAAGGAACAAAAGTTTGCATCACACAAACGTTGAAGACACTTATTTGGCAGAGGCAGCAATCTTATACTATCAAAATACATAGGTACACAGATGCACATAATAATTTTTCGATAGTCAAAGCACATAATAATTACTGCATACAAAGCTAACACTTCCCAAATTGTCGAATTATTTTCACCTATGTTGGACAAGCTCCGTGAACTCCAAATCTAAATCCATACCTTGGACTCTTGCCTAAACAAGGTAACAGGTAGCCTTACTCCTAGACTATTGCTAGGTTGCTTCCTAGGGACTTGGGGCTCTACAATTTTAAAAATCTTTACCACTAAACTCGATACAAATTTCGCACCAAGTGAAGTGGTATTGGTGGTAGGACGATGACAGATGAGGAAAGTTTAATACTTTACTAACAGGATCACATTTCCTAAACGAAGGATGTCTAGTTCGTTTAGTTCCCTAGAATTGCGCAAGCAATGGGGAAACTAGCAATGAGGACCCTTTCTCCTGGAAGGTTTGGGTTTAAGCCCCTTTTCTGTTTGGATGAAAACCATCACAAATTTCTCAATGCTCACAGAGTGCATTCTATGACTACCAACAGCAAAAACCTATTTCTTTATGCAGTTTACATGTTTGGCATGTGTGATGTGTCTAACAGTTTCCAAAGAGTATTAGAGTGTCGGCATCCGACCATCCATGCTCCTTAGCTTATCAGGCAGGGCGGACGACAAAATAAGGACAATGCTAGCAATGAATCACTCTTTTGGTGTAGCAAGTAAGAACCCATCTATGTGGATTACTAATGTACTGTCTGCTGAAGTTTCACATTAAGATCACCCTTGATAAGTTGCAAAAACCTAGAGATGGCGCAATTGTCTCACTACCAACCAAACATGCTAAAAATACTCCGATAATATTCATATAGGACATCAATGCATAGACACATAATTACAACCTACAATTTAGTTCATAAAAATGCACATCAACAAGTTTACCCTCCCTTCATATCATCCTAACCACAACCCAATTCCCCTCCATGACTTCCTCCATAACACACATGAGCAAACAATCAGAAAACAACTAAACAAGGTAGAGTAAAAAAAGTTACCGATTTTCCTTTGACAGAATCGTGAGGTTTTGGGTTTTTGTCCTTGACATTACGTTCCCAGTCTTGCAAATCACTCAAAAAACCCTGAAAATTCTGGGTTAAAGCAACGAAGCCCTCTCATCAAACAAGCCAATTGAAAGGATATAACCTCAAATTCTTCAAAGGAAGTACAACCCAGGTGAGCCTGGGCAGAATAAAAGGGAAAACAGCAACGAAAACACATAACTTTGAGGGCTAGCTGAAATCAGCGAGAAAAATGAGACGACCCAAGATTCAGGAATGCGAGAATAAGAAGAAATCAATGGAGAAGATGGTGATGGCGTACCATGGAATTCGACATAGCCACTGCCAAACATACAGCAACAGTTGAGATGAGAGGGAGGAGAGAATCAGAGAAAAGAGTACTCCAGAGAAACCCAGCAGTCCAAACCCCGTAGACTAGTCCGCCTGTTTTCGTTCTTTTGATTTGACGACGCCGTTTCTTCTTTATGCAGAGCCGGGCCGTCCAGAAACGGGCCCTTACTTTTGTTGGTTAGTAGACCTATCAATACGGGCGAGCGGACAAGTTACGGGTCGGTCGTATATCGGGTTCGAGTAAATATAGGTCGGGTGTATTTCGGGTTCGGATAAATATGGGTCGGGTGTATTCTGGTTTCGGGCGGTTTGGGTCGGGTTTACGGGACCTGACCCGCTTTTTACCGGGTTCTTTGGGTTGGATCATTCTCAGGTCCCGAGTCGGAATTTTTTGTTCAAAACCCATTATTTACGGGCCGGTTTGGGTCGGGTTTCCGAGTCGGGTCGAGAATTGCCAGGTCGATTGGTTAGCGTTGTCAACTTGACTACTATTCATCGTCCCCTTTTTATTATTGTCATTTATTTTTTTTATAATAATTTTCAATATCGCTCTTAATCTTCACAATTTCACTTTCTAATTTTTCTCTATAGAAAACGCTCTCAAACAACCACCAACAACCGCCAAAAAATAATAATAATAATAAAAATAATGATAATGATAATAATAATAATAATAATTACAAAATATTATTTAAAAAAATTCGAGAAAACTCAGGAGACGGTGGTTGTGCGAAAATTGTGGCAGCACCGCAGCGACAGTCGCACGTCGATCACAACTCAATTTTTGAGATTATTGAGTAATTTGAGACTGAGAGAATTGGAGATGATGAGGGAGATGAGAGAAAATGATAAGCGCAAAAAGGGAATTTGGGAGGCGACATCAGTAAAAAGTGGGTGGCGTTTAACAAAACGGGCAAAAAGGGAATTGTCACCCCCCTTTTTTACTGATGTCCGACCCAAATTTAATGGATGGTGGTGGATTGGTAAAAAATAAATTTGGGTCAGACAAATTTTATCAATATCAAAATTCGGATCAGAAATTTATTTCCGGATCCAATTTTATTTTGAGTCAAAATTCAGACGAAGCTAAATTCGGATTAAAACGGGCTTTAGTTCATCAATGGCCCGCTGAAAGTTACAAGGGATAAATGTACAGTCCGTTTTGGGCCGGGGCCAAGATTAAAGTGGGCTTAAGTCCGTGTATTTAAGCCCATTTCCCAGCTATAGACTCACCAGATAAGCCCAGTGATTTTTCGTATTTTCTTTTTAATTTTTAATATGATACGCTGAGCTTTGTTTAAGGAAAGGAAGAGACACGGAGCTCCGGGAACAAAACGCGCAGAAAATGGCCGGCGTACTGAAGATTTTCAGGACCGGAACCACCGCGTGGAGAGGTATCTGCACGGCGGCGTCTCCAGCGTCGGCGAAGAAAGAGAACGACGGGACGGTGCTTTTCCGGCGATTGACAGCTTTGGGACACTCTTCTAACCGCCGCGAAGCAGCTACTTCCGGCGCCAAAGTCGCCGACGTTCTGGACGAGTGGGTTAGTCAAGGAAACCCTCTTCGACGCGCCCTAGTTATCACATTTGCTTCCCAACTTCGCCGTTTCAAGAAGCCTCACATTGCGCTCCAGGTACCATTTTTTCGTTCTGCTCAATGTTTAGGGTTTTTCTGATTAAGATGATACTCAATGAGTGAATTAGGGTGAATTGTGTAAGATTGTGATGGGTGAATTAGGGTTAATTTTTTAATCTTTTTAATCAAAGAAGCAGGGAACATCTTTAGCTTCTATTTGTACTTGGGTCTGCCTGGGTTCATCCTGATTGAAACTCTGAGCATATACTACATGTATGATCAAGGGTCTTCTTTTTTTTTCTTTTTTTTTTGCATGAATATATTGGTCTTTGTTATTGGATTGCAATATAACAACTTTGAAAATTGGACATTAGTATACGAACCTTTGAACCCATTTATCGTTAATGTAATATAGCCGTGTTAAAGTGGTGTTGTCTTAGTGTCCGATTTTACTCGTATCACTAAAGGTCAGTACATTCACGGTAACTAGGTCGTCCAGAAGGTAGTTATATTACAGTCCAATATCCCAAAGGTCACTATATTAACGTTCGAAAATCCTAGTATTTAATAATGTATCCCATTCTTTCCCTTTGGTTCTTCCTGTAAATGTAAGAGCTACAAATAATGCATAGACATAGAATGTGAAAATAGATTAGGCCATGTTGATTTTACTATATTGTGTTTCTTTGCTTTTCTGGGTTATCAGTTATATCTATGGATAAACAAGAGGAAATGTTAATGCATAGCATAGAATGTGAAAATGCATTAGTTGATGATCAAGTTCATCTTTATACATCGTGTTTGCTTCTCGGGGTTTTCAGCTATATCAGTGGATGGAGCAAAACAATAGGAAACTGAAAAACGCTGACCGAGCTCTTTGCATAGACCTCATCTACAAGACCGAGGGAATTGCGTCGGCCGAGAAGTACTTTAATGCCCTCGAGGAACCTGCAAAAACTAAAAAGACATACGGGGCACTTCTTAATTGTTACTGCCAGCAGACTATGTTAGAGCAGGCCACCCAACTCTTCGAGAAAATGGCTCAACTGGATTTCCATGCAAACGCTCTCCATTACAACAATATGATGAGTCTTTACAACAGAGTCGGTATGCCCGAGAAAGTCCCTCAGTTGTTTCAAGAGATGAAGGAGAAGGGCATCGTTCCAGATTTGTATGCTTATAACCTGTTGATGAACAGCTATGCATCTCTTAACGACATTGATGCTACAGAAGGCGTGTTTGAGCAGCTAAAAAGCTCGAAGATTTACATTGATTGGTTCACATTGGGAAATCTCGCCACCATCTATTTTAACGCCGGTCTCAAGGACAAGGCAACAGCTGCGCTGGAAGAACTCGAAAAAATGAAACTCCCGAAGGACTCTGAAGCTTTTCACACTCTCATGAATCTTTATTCTCACTTGTCTAATGCAGCCGGGGTTGCTAGGGCGTGGGAGCTTTGCAAGTCAAAGTTCACAAAACCGAGCAACCTCAGTTATCTGATCATGCACCTGGCATTGTCAAGGCTAGGCGACTATGACGGGCTTGAAAAGTTATTCAAGGAGTGGGAATCATGTCGCTCTAATTATGATGCTAGAATTCCCAATGTTGTGTTAGAGTCATATCTGAAGCGGGATATGATCGAGGAAGCTAGCTTGCTATACGAGTCGATCACCAAAAGCGGGGCCAATAATCTGAATTTGAGAACTCACAATTCGTTGATGGATTTATTCCTGAAGAAACGTGAGATCAATTTAGCCTTACAGACTTTAGAGGCTGGTGCTACTAAGGCAACATCTCAGCAGCAGAATAACTGGTTTCCCCGTCAGGAATCAGTAAATGCATTTGTTAGGTACTTGGTTGACGAAAAGGATGCTGTTGCCGCTACTAAAGTTCTGGAGATCATGAAGAAGATTAATCGTCTTGATGCAGAAACTGAGAAAATACTGAATGAAGTATGCGCTTCCGTTGCTTAATGAACAATCTATGAGATTCAAGTTCCATGCAGGACGATGTAAAATGACAGAATGCTTAAAGGTGAGATAGCCAAGCAAGTTTGATTTCCCGAGCTAAGGAGTGGCAGTAATAAAAGCCTTACGAATCGCAATTCCATCCATCTGAGCAGGGAGTGGGTTTGCCCAATGTCACATCTCTTGTGACATCGTGCTGAAGTTTCGGACGTTCTGCACAGTTTTCGGATTTTTCCAGGTTCTACATTTTGCTCGATTTTTCTAAAATATGTCGGATTACTCCATTATTTAGAATGATCTAGAGATGTTACAGAGTTGTGTGGAATGTTCTAGAGTGGATCTCTCTAGAATACCTCAACTAACGACAAACACTAGATATCTGTGGGCTATTATAGAATTGTCTTGGTTGTTCGGGTCTTCGAGTTTGTAAGTATTTAGGATATATCATATATCAGTATAGAGAATTCTAGAGGATGCATCGTAGTCGTAGTGTTAGAATAGATCTCAACAGTCTACTTTGCGAGGTGGATCGCTAATTGGCTATATAAATCCCTAAGGTGCTCATATGTAATCATTTGGATCATTTGTATCTAAGTTTATGTGATGCATTTCAAGTATTAAGTGATTGTTCAAATTCTCTCTCGAGCTCCCCTTTATAGTTCTTGCTTACTTAGCTAGGTACTAGGTACTTTGAGCCAAGCACCGGGAAAGCTTAATATAACACACTTTAGACAGTTTGCTAGGCTACACGAGGTGCGATCGAGTGGGAATCAGTACTAGTCTTGTGACAACATGGTATCGGATTGGGTTTTCAAGAGCTACGAGATTGGAAGATGGCTTCAAGTTTGTTGCTTTTGACAATAAGCTGACTATTTCGACTTCGCTGACTTAGAACAGTTGGCAAGGTTTGAGTATGATCATGTCAAGGATTGAGTTACAGTCAGCTCTGTTTGGTCCTCTGAATTAAGGCCCTGTTCTTTTATGTGGTATTTTGCGGAATGGTGTGGTGAGGTGTGGTGGAATTGTGGTGGGTATGGTGGAATTGTGGTGGGTTATTTATATGTGGGGTAGGTGAGGAGAGATGATGTAAAAAGTAGAGGAGAAAAGTGAGGAGAGAGAAAAGTAATGATTTGCGGTAAAATGTGGTGGGTTGTGGCAAACGCGGTAGGTTGTGGCACCGCAGTTTGCCAACCGCAGAAAAGAACAGGGCCTAAGAAGAATATTGCTTTGGAATTTCTGGTTGTATATATTGTCAAGCATCGAGTTATAACCAATTTCAGTGGCATCATAATATAGGCAAAGCTGCCTTTGGCCTTGGGTGTGGAAATCTGTTGGATGATTTTGGGTAAACACTGAAAGCCAATTTTGTGTTAGTTTCTTGTTCTTGGCCTAGTGCGTATATATCTCTGGTTGAATCAGATGAAAAATGATGGGATTATGGCAGGGGTCGGCAATGGGTCGGGTCCCCCTGGGGGTTAAGAGGGTCCCGGGCCATAGAAAATGGAGGTCGGCAAAGGGTTGAGTTGTGAGAAAGTGAGGTTGTTAAAGGGCCAACTCATTTAGGCCAGCCTACCAATAGCGTAAAATAAAATCATTAATTCTCCACATTAATCAATAATTAACATAACTATTTTTTCAGTAATTCTTATGTAAGATCGTCTTACCATAAATTTATTGTAAGTTGTATTATTTTGTGGTGACTATTTATCAATAGAAGGGTGATTAATAATTTATTTGAACTGACTCCGATAAAAGTCACTTCATAATAAATTATTAGTCATATTCGTGTTAAAAAATCATTATAATATCACTTATTAGTCATAGTAAAATATTCAAAATGTCACCCTGTAAGGAGTCCGTCTTACAATAAATTTACGTGAGACAGTCTTACGCTAGAATTTGCACTATTTTTTTTATGTACAGGTATAATTCATTTTAACTTTAGAATTGAAATGGGTTGACCCATAGCCTCTGGGTCGACTTTTATTTTTACTAGAAAGTTCCGACCCTGCCTACAACTTCAATGGTCTGACCTTGAGCAGACCCGACCCTACATAACCAATAGGCTGACCCGACCGAGCCAGTGCCCAGCCGTAGATTACAGGAAAGAATTGAGCCCAAAAAGCAGAAAGAGGGAGGAAAGTAACTAAGTAAGTAGTGGATAAAAACAAAGAAATAAAGAGGGTAGATTAACAGAGTTGGAGTAAAGTTATTATTAGATGGGACTCTGATATGCGATTTTGATTCATTTCAGAGGGAGGGATTGACATTTTGACAGGTGAGTTGATCTTGAGTTGAGTTGAGTTGAGTTGATATGAAATGAATGAAAGGATAGAAAACAAGTGAAGTAAGTGACACACTGACAAACATAAAACAAGAAAGAAACACTAGGTGTTACGTGGGGCAGTCATTCGCATTCGCATTGGCTTCAATATATTCAATGTCAGATGAAATCTCAGCCTCGGTCTTACACACAAACAGGAACCCAGACGCCTTGAAAAAGGCACCTACTTTCTCCATAACTTTATCATTTCCAACTAGGGATGTCAATAGGTCGGAGGCGAATCGAAGGTAGGTACGTCGACCTACGCTTCAATTAATAATCGGAGGTGGAGGTCCATCTCCAAATCTGATTAGTCGGAGGTGGGAAGACCTCCAAATCCAAACTTAATCGGAGGAAGGTAACTCCACCTTCGCTCCAATTAATAATCGGAGGTGGAGGTCCACCTCCAAATCCGATCAATCGGAGGTGGGAAGACCTCCAAATCCAAACTTAATCGGAGGTACTCAACTCCAACTCCGACTCTGACTCTGATTACCTTCGACTCCGATTAGCTGTTATACGTTTCCATAAAATGATTTTATCCGACTCCGATTACTTCTAACTCCAATTAGCTCTAATTATATATCATACTTGTTAAAATAAAACACCAATAATAATTATTAAAAATGTTTGCATAACACACAACAGTACAACACACATATAACATATCAAAAATAGTGTCTCAACCATCAGAATATTCCTTGGAAATTCCAAAACCATAAATTCCAAAATTTTTACAATCTTTTATAAAAAAAATCGGTCATTTTAATTTTCAGTTTTTTTTTAATTTTTTATATTAATTATTATAATCGGAGTTAATCAGACTTAATCGGATAGACTATAATCGGACTTAATCAGATTTAATCGGATCAGAGGTGGTTACCTCCATACCCGCCCCAATTATAATCGGAGTCGGATTTTTTTAATCGAATTCGAATTCAGAGTCTTTTTTGTCGAATTCGGACTCGGATTTTTTAGTCGGAGCGAATCGAATTCGCTTTGGATTCGGACTTGACTGCCATCCCTATTTCCAATTTTGCCACTCTTGTTTCGCTCGCGGTATGTTGTGGTGTAATTGTGGTGGGCTATTGGTATTTTGTGAAAAATGTAATTTGTGAAAATATAATTTGTGGTGGGTTGTGGTGAATTGTGATAGAATGGTATTTTGTAGTCGATTGTGACAAACTGTGGTAAAATGTGACACCGCAGTTTGCCAACCGTAGAAAAGAACAGGGCCTAAATCTAACTATGCTAACTTATCTTAACCCAACACAATTTTTTGAAAAAACATCTGCTCTAAAATACAATTCCCAAAAAACCATCTAATTTATTCTAACTTATCTCATCCAAAGAACAGGACATTTATTTAATTCTATCCAACTTATTTTAACCCCTGTTCGGCAAAAGTAGCGGATTCAATAGCTGATAACGGTTGAGGTAGCGGATGACGGTTTAGGTAGCTGATAGTGGTTAAATTTTAGCGGATAGCTTATAACTGTTTAAGTATCCATTTATTAATAATATGTTCGGTAAAATTAGCAGTTGAATTAACTGACGATTATACAATGACCAAAAAGGACATTATTATTATTATTATTATTATTATTATTATTATGAGAACCCTAAATTAGACATAATAATTCTCCAATAAATTCCATAAAAAAACACCTGCGAATTAAACATCAAACTAACAAAATTAATATAATTTTAAAAATGAGAATACACGTTACTAAAATATTCTATGTTCAAACTGGAAAAAAAAAACCCACCAACCTTCAAAGGCTAATAATTTAGGATACTTTTCTCCAACTCTTCAAAAATAATATGGAGCCTGGGAGCACTCCATTTGTCAACCGCAAGAACAGTGACATGCAATTGAAGGGTAATTTTGCAAATCAACACGTTAAACGCTATTTTATTTCATCATACGTTAATGTATTTAACGTCTCAATTTTTTTACAAAACGCTATTTAAAACTCTATCTGCTAATTTAAAACGCTAATTTACCGAACACCTAAAGTTTATAAAATGGAGTTTGAATTCAATGAAAATGCTAAACGGTACCTTAAACGCTGTTGTCGAACAGGGCGTGCATATGAATGTAATGTTTGTCAAAGTTAATGTTACAACACAAGCTTTTTTTATTTAAGGATAGCCGGTGATATTAGATTATATATGCATACTTTGATAATAGGGTTGAGTCAGGGTTGGACAGATTTTGATCAATGCTAATCAGTGGTACATGGACAAGAGACCCACTACCAACACCATTCATAGGACTAATTGCAATGATAAACCCACTTATCAAAACCTGCTTTACATCGCAAAAACAGGGCCAAAAATCCCAGTAAAACAACACTCCTATCAGGGAAATAATAATCTCATCTCATCTAATTACAACACAGCTAGTGAGTGATCATTGCCCAATTCCCGATGTGGGTCCCCCTAATGTTAGAACCAGCCCTTGAAGATCCGATCTCTCCCTCAAATTTCCATCCCTAGCTGGGCCCGCCCCGTGCCCACGGGCCGAGTAATCCGCTTTCTCAACATATCTAACGGGTTGATGGGCCGGGCTCGGGCTCAGGCTCGGCCCCGGTCCATAAGCGGGTCGTCTGTGGGAGTTGCATGGATGATGGCCCAAAGGGATTTGGATTTGGCCACTGCTGCTTTGGCTTGGATTACTGGCTCTTTGCATCATGCTTGATCCCTGGTTATTCTAAAGACATAGAAAATATCATCCCATAAGGTTCTGAGTTGCGTGTATATAATAAATGTAACAATTATTATGACATATAAGTTTGGGTGCTGATTTTGGATTTTGTGACATTTTAAACAAAACCACAGGAGGAAAACGTCAAAATTTCGAGAGAAATGGTCGAAGCATGCATGTCCATTTCGGGTCACAATCGGGTCATCTCATTCGTCAATTCATCTCTCGCTAGGTAATCCTTTATCAGGTGTAGAGTTCAAACTTTTGTCATCTCATACTAGGCATTATCAGCCCTACCCACATGATGGCGTCGCATGCTGGTCTAGTAAAATTTAAGTCGGTTAAATCGGTCATGGAAGACAAATTGACAAGCACTACATATTCTTTCGGGTCAAATTGGTCCATGCTGAAATTCGAAAGAAAAATCCCACAAACTTACCACAACCTTTTTCTGGGTTGGACAAATTCAAGTATTCGATCAAGAGAAATGCTTGCCAATTCTACTACATGACAAGCTCGTGTAATCGAAAAGATGAATATTCCTACCACTGTACCCCAATTTGTTCAGGTCAGACAAGTTCAAATATTTGGGTTAGACAAAATTTCGTCGGCTCTACAACATACCAGGTTTATGTAATCGAAAATAGGAATATATCCCAAAACAAAAAATTAATTAGTCAAAGGAATTCAAACTCACCGGTGCAAACAAGACCCCTCTAAAAATTCTCCCATTCACAGTAGCAGTCATAAGGTAACCAGAATCAAAGGCTCCATCCACTTTCCCCTGCACCTCTGCCCCCATCTAATAACAGAAAATCCTTCAAATTGTTAGATGCGGAAGATTTACGGAGTATTAAAATTTCGACAGCAAATTCATCTGAAGAAAACAACAAATTACCAAGTTTTGAATGCTGCCATGACTCGCTACGAAGTGCCCCTGTTTGGGGTTATTAGGCCGAGTTTCGCCTAGGAAGTAGACATCAGGCAGATTTTTCTGGGGGATCCATTTGTTAGATTGAGTGTATGTAAATGTTGGTGATTTGTTCGGTTGATTTAGCGGAGGGAATTGGAACTCCTGAGAAACTTGCACTGTGGATACCGGGTTTGGGACAATTGTTGTTTGTTCTTGATCGGATTGCGAAGGGGAGGATGAGTTTTGAGAGAGGGTGAGGGAGTGTTCTTCCTGTTCTGGGTGGTCTCTTTCCCATGAGTTTGCAATGACGGATCTTTTCTTCTTCGAATGCCAAGCGTCGAGCTCATGAGTTTCTGTTGTTTCTGCTTTGATGATGCAGTTTCCTTTTCCTACCAGCACTTTGTTCTGTAATGGGAGAAGAATTCTCATGTGATGTGACCAGTTTTCATCCTAAAATAAAATAACAATCTTGCAATACTTGATATGTAGAAAGCATGGCATGAATCCTGCTTAGGATGTAGGGAGACTTGGCAACTGGATCATTCGGGTTGGGTTCAGGTTAGGTCGATTTGGGTTGTGTGAGTTCGTGTCAATAAGTTTTGGGCTGAGTCGGGTTTGAGTCATTTGTCGGGTTGATTGCTTTTTAGAACCATAAGCTTGTCGTGTGAAAATGAACTTTGGTGAAAAATAAACTTCGGTCCATCTTTTGCTTTGGGCCGAGTTCAACGAGACCTGGCAAAATTGACCCGAATGACCCACCCAAACCCAACTCGACTAAGACTCGAAAACAACAACTAAATAACCTGAAATGGACCTGAACCCGATGGGACCCAACCCAACCCGACCCGAATTGATCTTTTACCAAAATTGTTCATTCTTTAACGATAATCTTTTTTGACAAAAAAAAGAGCGACTGTGCTTAATCCGACCTTAAAATGACCCAATCCAAACTAGACTCAAACCTTTGTTGGCCCGTATTGACCCAACCCAAATGGGTCCCACCCGAACACGACCTTATTGACCCAATTGCTAAGTCTAATTCAGGTGGGTCATTTCGGTCACGGCAAATTTTATCGGGTCTAAGGTAAAGCAATGATGAAATGTATGATTACCAAGCCATTTTGTGTTCCATATAGGCCTTTTCTCTTGTTCTCTTGGTTCCAATGGTTTCCAAAGTTCTTGCATAAGGAGAGATTGTATCTCCCATAAGGATGCTCCCCACCAAGCTGCAGTATTAGGAGTTCTCCTAGAGGCCGCTCGTCCTCTCCACACCTGTTTTAGAGGGGGTAATTAATTTGGTTTCAAATCGAGCAATCGATAAACATAACAATGGGAAGAGGGGATGGAGCTAAGTCGGCTAACCCGCCATAAATGGCAATGTCATAGTCTGTAACAATAGCTGTATGAGAAAATCGTCCTTGAGGCTGTTGACCACAAACGTCGAGCCTAGACCATGAACTTGTAGAAGTGTCAAGGACCCAAACATCGTTGTAATATTTCTTGTCTCCAACTCCTCCGATGATACAAACCTGTGTTTCGCATAAACATAGCGATTAGGTATGTCATTTCGAGATCAGGATCGAGAGTTTAATAACTATGGAAGAGAGTTTATGCGAACAAGGCAAGAATGAGCGCAGGAACTAGCTAATTACAAACCTTAGTCCCAATTCTAACAGCAGCATGGCCTGCTCTCCTACCGGGCGACAATCCTTCTACTTCCAACTGCCAAGTACAAGTTAACCATTATCGTACTAGCAAATACTGAGGCTACCATTCACACTATAGCGTCCTAACATATTATAAAAATAGCAAATTCTAGGATGAGTCCGTATCATTTAACAAGCTCTACTTGATATGACGCTTTTAAGCATCATATATGACCAGTAAATTACATTAGAATGACTTTTCAGTCCGAATGTGAATGAATAAAATGGGCAAGAATTCAACAAGTTACCCTGGACCATGTCAACGCGTTGACATCGAACACGTCCACATCCCCAAGATACCGGTCCCCACAATCACCCCCGTAGACATACACTTTGCTCCCAACCGCAATGCTGATGTGGCTGTCCCTCGGAGGTGGTGGGTCCCCCTTGACCTTGGGGGACTTCCAGCTCATGGTGTTGAGGTCGAGGATATGCAAGTCATTCAAGTAATTCCCAACCCCCTCTCCGCTCCCACCAAACACCACCAACTTGTCCCCGCCCACGAGGGTGGCGGTGTGGCTCTCCCGGGGCGGGGGAGGGGGCCCACGGCACACCAGTTGGGCCCACTCATTAGAGCCGAGGTCTAAACTGTGGACGTCGTTGACCTTGTGGGACCCATTTGTGCCACCAAAGACTATCATCTTGTTACCCCAGAGTGTGGAGGTGTGGCTGTCTCGTGGGCCCGGGGACTTCCCCAAGGTCACCAAGGTGCTCCAGGTCATGGTGTCTAGGTTTAGGGTTGAGACATCACTGAACTGCATACCACCACAACATCCCTGAAAAACAACAAAGTGGGGAAATTAGCAAAGGGTTTAGTTTAAGAAAATCCCAAGTTTTCCTTCTTTTTTTTTTCCTTTTTTAGAAGTTGAATCATTTAAGAGGGTGCATACAAATTGAAAGACAAAGATCATACAATAAACACCTAGATGCGTGCTAAGCACCTCATATGATAATTAATCTTCTATATACCTAAGTGCAAAACAACTTGGTAAATAGTAACTAAATTAGGCTCCGTTCTTTTGTGCATTGCGGTAGAAATAATAAAAATTGTAATGGTAATTTGCAGTATGTTGCGGTAATTTGCGTTCGGTTAGTTGCGCTAACCCACAAAAGAACGTTGCCTTAGTCTAAATATCAATACACTGGGAATGGAATTGTTCTATGTGAACCAACATATTGACTTTCTAGGGTACCAAAAGAGATATTAGCTAAATTGCTAATGGTACTTTAGTATGATTTTTAGAATAGTTTGATATACCATGTTCTTCATGTAGTTAAGGTAAGTTTGAGTAGAATAAATTTGTGTATATTATATATTAGGATGAATATTGGAAATTTTGATGAAAATTTGGTATGTTTTATATTTTCTAAATTTGCCAAAAATTACCAATATTGTGCTAATATACACAACATTATTTTATCCAATTTTACCATACCTTAAAAAAAACTCGCCCTAAACTTTCCCATTCAAACTTCCAGACTTGTATCTAATATCTTTACTTTTCAATTCATATACAGGTAGAAAGTAAAACTAAAGAACTAGTAGAACTATTTGAATATTCATTGTCATCATTTTAATTATCTCAAAATAAGGCATAAATAATATTTACAAAAATGTAAAAAAATGAGAAGAAAAAAGAAAATGTTACCCCAAAGACATAAAGAAGAGGTTGAGAGAAGCAAGCAGAATGACCCCATCTTTCATAAGGAGAAGAACCAACCAGCTTTGGATACAACCACATTGCTTTCCTCTTCTCTTCTTCCTTAATATTTCCCACAGAACCCATGAATTCAATGATATATTAATGAATATATATGAATGGAAGAATTTTTTATTTTTTTTTTTGGGTCTTTCTCTCTCAAATTTGTTTCAATTCCCTCTGTAGAATGAACTGCAGAAGATGGTCAAAAAAGAAGGGCTGCACAGCTGCTGGTTAAATGAAAATAAAAGTAAAAAGGATAAAATAAAAGAAAAGTTATTTAATGGGAGATTGAAAATACAATTAAGACATGAAAAGATGGGTGCTTTCAACTCTAGTTGTCACTGTGACAACCAACTCCCAACACTTGAACAAAACCTAGCTCATAGTGGGACTATGCATGATAATGTATAATATATAATGCAATTTTAATTGTGAAAATAAAAAGGGAATTTGATAAAAAAAAAGGATGGATGATGAATTGATGATGGAGGGTGGTAAGATATATAGGAGGTTTGAGGAATTTATATGAAGTGATGTAAAATCATGGAAGACATGACAGGTGATCTGACAGGAGAGAGAGAGAGAGAGAGAGAGAGTCAAGTTACTCTTCAGCTTTCTTGCTTGTCTAACTGAAAATGATGGTGAAAGGAAATGAAAATGGAAAGGAAATGCATTGGGTTGTGGACACTAAAATTTGGGAAGTTGTGTTAAGTCTGAGGTTTTTCTGACATTGCTACTCATTTTCTAGCTACTTCTACTCCAATTCTGCCTTTCTTTTTTTCTTTTTACAATATTTTGTTTAAAGATTTTGAGGGAAAGTTGATATCTTTTGTCAAAAAACAATTGTTTAAAGTAGTCTTGGTATTTTTTGATTATCATTTGCAAAAAAAAAAAAAAAAATTGAGTTTGATTGATGTTAATTCGATTTTGAGCCATAAACAAATATTATTCCATAAAATGGGTTGATATAAGTTAAATGTAAAGCTCAGATATTATGATAAATAATCTTAAAATTTATGGGTAATAAAATGTTGGGTAAAAGTTAAATTTTGGAATTTTTTGGTAATTTTTGTCAAATTTATCTTATTATATCAAAAAAAAATTGTTTTAAAGTTTGTTAATTTTTATAATTTTTGATAATTTTTTGTAAATTTAAGTAAAAACTGATAAATTCAATTTATTCGTGGATTTGACAGACCCCTCATAATCTAATAATATAAAAAAAAAAGGAAAAAAAAAGAAGGTGGAACTCTTGTTTAATGTGAGTGTGTGGAATGAATTGGTCATAGTTAGGGCTCTCTTTCATAGTAGCAGGAGGTGATCTAGGGATTGATGGAAAGGGGGCAAGGTTTTTCTTGATAGTTGGATTCCAAATAAGGCACCAAATTTCAAGGTGTAATAAGAGTGATGGTGTATGGGGAGTGTGCACCTTGAAATTGTGTCCCTTCTCTTCTCAAGGCTAAGCTTCCTCCTTGGACAGAGTGTTATGGGATTTGTTTAAGGATCCTTTGTTTACTTTACACACATATTCTCTCTCTGGGTCATGATTATTGATAATTATTAGGTATTTTTTGGCAATTAGTTGGTAATTGTTAGCGGATAGATATTTGGATTAACTGTTTGGGTTAGCTAATATAATTGCAGAAAAGGTGTTTGGTAAACTAACTTTTTGTGAAAAGCAACCTCAAAAAACTTTCTCAATTAGCTTTTGAAAACTAACTTATTGGGTCCAAAATAACTAATATGAAAACTTTGTTATCAAACATCTTATGTAGCTTTTTCACTTTGGTCAAAAAGTTAACGGCGTCCAGAAAGTAAAAAATTACCCAAAAAAACTGACAGTCAAAACCCCCACCAAATAGAAATATTGAACTTTTAATTCCCTTTCTTCCCCTTTGACCCACATTAACAAAAAAAAATATATATATATTACCTCCATTCCTGATTAATTATCCTTAAAACTACTTTCATGATACTAAGAAATATAGAGAATGTAGCAAAAAATTTGTACATTGTCCAAAATGTCCCTGAAAATATTCTTGGAAAAGTGCAAAAAGTGTATTTATAAGGGATAGAATGGAAATTATAGTTATTGGAAATGTAAAAGTTAAGTAATTGACAAATAAAAAGGGACAGAGAAATTAGTTAATTGGACAAATAAAAAGGGACAGAGGTAGTATATATTTACCTTCCCTTTCTTTTATCTAACTTTTTAACTAAGGTTGTGCATGGTTAGAAAACTTTTCTGAAACAATTATGAATTATCTAATTTTTTCAAGTTAAAGAACTTTTCCATGTTATTGTCTCTAATAGACTAGAAAGTTTTAATTTGGAAAACTTTCCCAACAAAATTAGTCAACTTTTCTAAGTTGACAAACCTTTCCATATTTGATTGTTCCTAATAATGAGAAAGTTTTAATATGGGATCTATTATTTAACTTTTAAGCTTACTGAACATTTTCCAATGACTAAGGAAGGTCTTTCTCACCAAACTACCAAAAGGATCATAATTTTTTCCCAATTTAAACCCCGTTCTTTTATGCGGTAGATTGCGGTGTAGTACCACACTGCACCACACTCTTTAATTTTCCACCACACTTCACCACACCACACCACTACACAATTATTACCAATATATATATTTTCATTTTTTCTCTCATCACTTTTTTCTCTTAACTTACCCCACTTACCACAACTCACCACACTTTTTCAAATTCAACCGCACGACACTATTATTACACCGCAACCAACGGTATAAAAGAACGGACCTTAATGTACTTTGCAATTCCTATGACATGTTAGTTACAAGAATGAAGGTTAAGTTCTGATTTGGTCAAAACACAAAATATTACTCCAATCATTACTGTCGAACATAATCAAAATGTTGTTTTTTCAAGAATGAAGATTGAGTTGTGACTGTGCTATTGTGTTTGTTTGAAAATCTCTTATAAATATTATAAGATAAACTCTACGTGTTATCTAATAATGAAATTGAAGTTGAAGTCTGGAGTAAAATAGTGTGGATGGTAAAATAGAAGTCGAAGTTTATAAAACATGTTACAAGACGAAGAAAGTTTAGAGGAGGGACAAGCTCTTGGGAACATGGCTATCTTAACATATATTCAATTCATGTCTCTCCCATGTATTTTTGCCATGCATGTTGACTGTTGACAGAGAAACCATCTAGATAGGATCATTGTTTGAGATTCCATCCATGCTTCATTTCCTCCTAAGTGGCTACGTACGTCCAACGGCACAAATAGGCAATTTGCATGGGGCCCTTTTTCATTGTATTTCAAATTAAACATTGACATATAATTATATTTCAAAATTAATATTGGCAAATGTTTTATTGTAAGACACCTCTCCTAGCACTTAAATTGATATTTAAAATGAGAAAGTTCTGTCTTCATCTATCTGGTTATTGGAAGTTGAGTCCCGGTTTTTTTGTACGGTTGGGAAGATGCGGAAATGATATATGGTGTGTTGAAATTGTGAAAAGTGTGGTAATGTGTAGAATGGTATGTAAAATTTGTGGAAAGTGTATGTGGTCGATGTGGTAGGTGCTAAGGAGAATGTGAAAAGGAAAAGGAGAAAAGTGAGCAGAGAGAAAAATGAGAAGACATATTGGTAATGATTGTGGTAAAGTGTGGTGAAGTGTGAAAAAATATTGAGTAATATAGTGAGTTGTAGTACCGCGCCGCATCGTATAAAAGAATAGGCTAAGGTCTACCCTTTGTTGGCAATCAGAGCATTAGCATCAGTATGTAAGGGGAGAGGGAGTGGATTATGTGTCACCTTTTGATTGGGTGGGGGAATATGGTGGAAAAATTCCACAGCCAATTTCCCATGTTCAGGGTGGAAACATGCATGTGAGGAGGGAGTGTGAAGGGAGGAGAGAGATAGGAAGAGAAGGGAAAAGAAGAGAGAGAAAGGAAGAAAAAAAAGGAGAGGGAAATTTATACTCATTATTCTTTCACACTTATGTAGGATTATTCCTCTATTTTCACACTCTATTGCTAATGCTCTTATATTGGTATAAGTTTATGAAATATTGAATTGTACGTTGATGATGACTATCTAGGGAAAAAATGGTCCAGTGTATTATGTGCCATTATTGCCATAGCATAATCTTTGAATATATGATGTTATGTTTCCACTTGTAGTTGGCACTATGGGCATCCACGATATGATATTATGATTAATGTTAATCCAATAGCTTATAAATGATGCAACAAGCAGGCCCTTACAAATGGCACATCACAATGGATAAATTTTTGGGCAGGGCTGTGAATAAATGAAAAAAAAAGGTGCGTGTCAAGGTCTAACCTGCCAAACGATGCTTTCTAACATATAGAAACAGTTAGTGTCGGATTAGACACGGCTTATGTCACTTTGTTTTCCTCAAAAATTCACCCTAAAATAGGTCGACTGGGTATTGAACGCCCATCAAACTTACACTTAAGTCCAACTATAACTTGTGAATAAATTTTATCTTAACAATTTTACCTCAAACTTACTCAACATTACATGTACACTTGAAATTATCGAAGAGTTTGAATAATTGAGATACATACTCAGGTTGGTAATGGTAAAAACTAGAATGAGACACGCAAAAGATCCTTTCCTAACAAAACTGATTACATCGAGTTTACCAAATTGTTAATAACTTTAAAATCATTCTGTAGAGTATTATATATAGTACTATAGTAGTGGTAAAAATAGGGAGGGTGCACGCGACAAATACGGGAGTGGTTGTCTTTACAAACAAATGGCGGCAAGAATTTTTCGTGAAATGTTGTCCAATTTTTTTTACTTTTGTTTTCTATGTAATACTATAGTTTGGTCGATTTTCCATTGAAACCTGGAAAATAATAAAGCAGGAAGAAAGACGTGTGATTTGTTTTTGAGATGAAAGCCAAGCCATCGATCTTTTCGAAAATTATCAAGACAAACACGGAGAGATAAAAGGCGTGAAATATCGCTATTTACTTTGTTTGTAGGAGTAGTGGGATATCAATGAACATGACTGATTGGATTTTGTCACTCTTTCATCATCATCTCCACCTATTATTGTTTTCTTGCTTCTATCGCTAATTATCAAACTATAGCCCTCCTCTTTTTTTAGGTTATGGATAAATTGGGATATATTAGTATAAATTAGGATAAATTATGATACTTTTTTGGAAAATTGTGTTTTTAGAGAGAATATTTTTCGGACAATTGTGTTCGGTTTGGATAAATTAAGATAAGTTAGGATAAGTCACTACTAAAAATATGTGTATTACCAACCACTTTTTTCAACCAATTTAAAATGATTAGAAAAACCAGTAATTTTACCAACCATTTCATATTCTAACTATGTTTCAAAAATTTTAGTGAGAAAGAGGGTTGAAAATTCCAACCACTTTTGCTAAAATTAGTTGGAAATTTTTCCTACCATCTTTTTTCCAACTATTTGAAATTGGTTAGAAAAACGGTTAGGGTTGTGACTAAACCAAGCCGGGTTGAAGTGAATCGATCTCCATTCAGTGAAAACTCAATATGAGCTCGATTTGACTAGAGTTCAGCTTAGTTGGAGCTCTACTCACTTAGACTCATTTAATTATTTTATTCTATAGACATAGATAATTATATATTTTGGATGAACTATTTTCAAGTTAAAATAGATTTGGTTAAGTTAGAATGTTTTTTTGAAAAATTATGTTTTTGAAGTGGATTTTTTCTAGGGAATTGTGTTAGGTTAAAATAAGTTAAAATAAGTTATGTTAGTTAGATTTAACCTGCCAAAAGAACTAACCTTAATACAAGATCATAAATTTGTTAACTTTCTTTAACTTTCTAGTTATAGTTTTAATAAACATCTCCAAATTTACTTAAGGCCCCGTTCTTTTGTGCATTAACGCACACAAACACAATACAAAATAAATAAAACCTAACGCAGGATAAACGCAAGATAACGCAACTTATCGCAATCTACGCACAAAAGAACGGGGCCTTAAGCCAACTTGAAGTTGGAGAGTTTTAAAGTTTGAAAATAAATAAAATAACCGAGCCGAGCCAAGCCCAAGTTCACAAGTTGAGGCATTGACCTTGCAAGCTTGACGAGCTTGGGGCCAAGCTTTTCCAAATCGAGCTTAACTCAACTCATTTATACCCCTAGCTGAACACGGGTGAAGTGAATTCAGAGAGCCCAGAATTTACCAACTTCCACATCCATTTTGGTCAACAACAATTAAATTTTTGCTGATTAACCATATACTATTAATACAATTATACAATTGATGAATATATACAGAAAAAATGGGGTACCAGTTAAGGTTGTTCTCGTAGCATACAAATTTGTAATGATAATGATGAACTTATGCCGGTCGCTTGCTAACCTAATAACTAAACCAAATCATCCATGGAAAAATCACAGATGGTGAAACCTAATGACATGTGTTTTTGGTGTTAGAATGAATCAAAACTAAATATAAACATATTCTTCATTTACAATCAGGAGGTTGAGTACAATGAGTCACCTTTTTCATCAAATGTACAACATGGAATTGATGTGAAACTCTGCTGTACAAATGGTGTCAGTCATTCACTTGCCCCCTCCAAATCCAAACACCCGATCAACATGTCCTGCAAAGGAACAAATCAAGCGGACAATAAGATAACAACATTTATCATCGATCCAGTTCACAATCCGAACAATTCAGATATTGGACGATATCAGCAAACCCGGATCCTGTTTCGGTTACCAATTCAGACATATCATTGAACCTATAGACGTCCGGACCCAATTGTCTGAGTTTGTGGTAAGATTTTATGACATTTTCACTGAAACTCTGAGCGAACAGACCCGAACCTAAATGTCCAAATAATTTTTTCAAAAGATTTCTTGAAAACAAAGACCAAAAATTATCTATACACCAAGTGCTCACATGTCTGATCACTGTTGTCTGATTGTCGAAATTCGACTGAACCTAAATTGTCTCTAAAATCAGGACGACCCAGACCTGGATTACCAAACCCGGACCAAACCTGGTTTTAAATGACCGGTTATGCGGATTTCAAACTCGGTCAAAAATATGGTGATTATACCCGGTTTTTTTCCGGGGTTGGACAAATGTAGGTGATGGGACCAGACACTCTTTCCAGCTTATAATGCCCAATATTATCAGACAATGAGATTAAGCAGCAAAAGCAGGAATGAGAGCTTACTCGATCACTAGAAATCAAAAAGGCGGTGATCAAAGGAGAACAGTCTCTTCTGCTGATCTGTAGGGTTCATCAACCATACACAGAACACATACGCAGCTGCAATGACCGACAGTAGCGAGAGCACAGCTAAGTATCCAAAATGTGAGACATCGTTTGCAATTATCGCGACACCCAACATCACAAACTCTGCCAAGCTTGCAACCGAAACCTCGGTAGTCCCGATGAGATTTGCTTTTGATGATGGGATTCCGGTTTGAAGAATCTGCTGCCCGATCACATCGTATGACATGTGCCCTAGCCTTGATAGTACCTAGATTTTTACAAAGAATAAGCACAGTTCAAGAACATAGAAAAATACATGAAAATATTGAGCGGAACTGTAAGAAACGGAAACTTACAATAAGGCACAGGAAGAAAACGATGGGTGTCTGTTTGGAAAGAGACCCGCTCCAATAGACAGCAACGGCAAGAGCGAGAAGTGATGCTTGAAAGATTAAACCTGCAGCTCCAGCCTGCAGTAATACTTGATTTGTTAGGTTAAGTAAATCTTTGAATGAATGCAAATAGGGTAGATAGGTTTTCTAGAACGACAGCAACCTTTAGGATACCGAGCTGTTTGACTAGCCGAGCGGATACAAATGTTGCTGCGACCCCCATGAAAGCACATAATCCACTAAACGCCCCGATAATGGAGGAGTTCAGACCTGTCATTACATTCAAAACTACAAATTAGCAGAATTCTTTCAAAGTTATAGAGAACTAAATGCATTACTTTGAAACAAAGAAAGAAAAAGGAACTTTCCAAGATTTCAGAAACGTTAGGAATCAATAACATAACTTTACAGGACTAATAGCAACCATAGCCCACTACAGAGTAGCTTAAACATTTCCAAAAGTTATCAGATTACAGCACTTGTCTTAGTATCGTACAGCATCGTAGATAGCCTCTTTGGTTTTAACTCAGACAGTCGAGCAACCATCAAACACTTTCTACGGCTAATAAAGCTGAAACATACCGCGCTGTGTTAAGAATGCAGTCATCAATCCGCCAGGGGTGAGAACAATGTTGAAATACAGGAGCACATAGGCTATGCTAGCAGGAAGAACAGGTTGCTGCATATATTCAGCCCATCCATGTTTGATAGCACCAATACCTACATCCACTAAATAACACAGAAGAAAGATCAACCCATATTCAGACAACCAGTAGAAAGCACTAGGAAGAAGAGAGAGAGCGATGAGTGCTCACCTAAATTCTCAGCATCATCATGCATCAAACCACTATCGGAAGCGGTCTGTGAACACTTAGCACGGTCAAGAACCCCATGCGAAAGCTTGTTGGTTAACCAAGTAAGAGCGATCTATGACACCAAGGATCCATCAGCACATTTCTTCCAAATTTTTTTTTTTAAAAAAAAAAAAACCGTCTTAGCATTTGGAAAATCAGATCAATTACCACAACAGGCAAGGCCCAGATCATGAGTCCTGCAGTGAGTTTTAGGGAGGTCACCGAATCATATTTAGCAAGAAGAATACCAAACAGTGACGCTCCAGCTATCTGCAATCATGCATAAGATCAATATTATGAAATGTCTTCTACATTCGTAATACCAACTTGACACCTCATGCAACTAAAATATTCACAACATGGTGAACAAGGAAAGATTTATTACCTCACAAAGGAGATCAATCCTATTGATGACAGCATTAGCCTGTGCAAGTGCAATCGGCCGGTTGGGCCCCGCCAACTAATGACAACAGAGTGGCTGATTTAATTAATATCTTCACAATTTCCATATTTGAAATGAAAAGAATCGAAATCAAAAGTTCTGCAGAAAGCATTATCATTACCAGTACAAGCCAATCACGCTCCATGGCAACCCCCAAAGCTAACCCACAGAGCCGTTCAATGGCTCCCGCCAACACAAGAAGAACAAACCAAGGACGGAGAAGAACAGATGACACGGACGTAGGCGGAACGCTGTGAGCATGAATTATCATTGCCACAGACATCAGCTGTGCGGATGCCTGATACGTACGGTCCATGTTAGGAAGCTAAGAAAGAGATGATCTCCAAACATTTAAACCAATGAAACGAAAGGTTACCTGGACAAAACTTAAACAATTATACGCTGGTACTCTAGGTAGACGATCCATAAGTTTTCCCACCAGTGGCCCCCCAAGAATCACTGCAAGCTGTCCAAAATAAAGCTGGTTAACACTAAGGTACACTGCATCATGGAATAAAACTATTTGGAGGACATTAACCACCTTAGTGAAAAATCCCATGACCGCAACAGGGAGAAGGCTTGGATGAATCAAAGCAATAGCAGCAGGCCAAGCGAAATTCCATAGTTGCTCCACAAAGTTGCCAGCCAAACAGTTCGCATATAAAGCTGTAAATGCATCACCCAGTTAGTAGCTGTAGGACAAACCCCATAATACGGCACATGAACTTCTTGTTTCTCTTAAATATTCTGTAAGGGTTGCTTTTATCATTTTGCGCTTGAGTAAAGTTGAGCGGAAGATCTACAAAAAAGAAACCAAATCGGAAATTTTTGCCTGTTTTTGTGATTCAATTTAGAGCACAATCACATGTTGCTTTATTTAGAGATCATAATTATGTAGGTAAGCCACTCTTTTTTTTTAAAATTTCAATATAGTGTCTCACTGGTTAACCTCACTTCTATGTTCTCCGTGTCTCGCCACTTTCGCTACTTGACTTCTAATGGGTCATTTAAAATATAAGACCTATAAAGAAAGTTGCTCCATAACGATGAAATAACATCACAGGGACATAGAGTTATACGATGCAATTCTTTAGGTTGAAGGCTTCCCTTACCATACAAGCCAGCGGGATGAGCTGGAGTAGCAGCAAGGACATTCTGTTCCTCCTCAGACAAGACCTGAGCGAGGGCAGTGAACGCAATTACAGAGTTATTAATTCAACAGGAAAGGAAAGAAGGAATGGCATGGCATGGGGGAAATGAGTTGCATGACCAAACAAACACTTACTGGCAGAGCAGTCAAAACATTATCTACATAACTTCTTTCGCTCAAAAGGTTCAAGGGCTCAGCCTCAAGAATATCGGGATTAAGGTGAACCATTGGACCAGGAGAGGTGGAAGCAGAAGATGACAAGTCTTCCTCAGTGTCTTCATCAGAAGCAATGTCACCGAGATGTAGATCTGTGTCTATCATTGAACATCTAGCACAAAAGCCATGAACCCTGCAACCATATATTTGAAGATGAATTACTATCACTATTAGTATTATGCAAAGTCACTGCGATGTAGATTTGGGTCCGCAAGAATCAGTCTATTCAGGAACTTCAGTTCATTGGGGGGGGGGGGGGGGGGAAGCTGCCAACATCTGGATCCCCCAGACTGCGCTCAAACGAAGAGGGACCTTGGACAAACATTCTCCCAGGGACAAGAAGCCAGATCCTTCTTGGTCGTGTGTTCAGTAACAATCTCTAATCACATACGTAGTTTCAAATTAACCAGTTTATTTTATTTACAGGACCCTAAATCTAAGGTTCAAAAAATATGGCAACCCTTTCTCCCTTGGATCAGCCATATGGATTTACCAAACATTGTCAGCAAAAACAACTAAACACCAAAAACATAAGCAAAACATGAAATTTGATCAATCTTTTAGCTTAAAACAGTTCAAACAAAGCAAAATATGCAGCCAAAAGTCCTCCCCAACTGTAATAGATATAGCAATGCAATTTTACTTAGCTCGATAGACGCCTAATCAGGTTTCTGACAGTTCATCATAACTTTTCATGAATATATCCCATCAAGAGACATTATCCCTCTTCCTTCTTCAGGCTTACCAAGTAACTCCCAACACAAAAACTTGCTGAACTTCTCATCTAACCACAATTTGCACAAATTAACAACAAAACAACTAGCTTCCAAATTCAAAACCCACCAAAACCCTCCACAGTTATACATAGTTTGTATCGAAATTCAATCCCAATACACTCAAACACAGCCTAAATCTAATTAAGACCCACCCCAAATCCTCAAAATGAAATTTCCACATACGAAGAATACAAGCAAATTTCAAAAACCCAAAATGGAATTAGCTGGGAAAATCCAATCGTAATCGAACCTGGTGGGAGGTTGAAGAAATTGGGAACCAATCAACCGTCGGCCAGAAGAGAGGCGATAGCGTATTCCGAATGCCGGCGGCAGAGGTGGCGGCGGCGAAGAACAGCTCCGGCGATGAGAAGAGAGAAAAGTGTATTGGTGGTGAGAAGCAGAAGAGAGTGGCAACAATTGGGCAACCATAATCCCACCACCCGCCATTGTTGCAAAATACCTAAACCTTGTTCTTCTTGTTGTTGTAAGTCTATGAACTTTGCTCTGTCTTTCTTCTTCAAGTGGCCCGACTTGAAGTACTCTGACCGGATAAGCCTAACCATGCAGCCTCCAGTTTCGAACCAATTCGATCCCGATCAAAATCCCAGCTTCCAAAACCTCCCAGAAATCCTTCAACTATCAACAATGGCTTCCTTCCTTCCTGGGTGTTCGATTTTTGTGGAAGTGCGAAACACTGTATGTCAACTTTTGTGGATAATAGAGCGATTGAGTGTTCGATAATATTAGCCTCTATTTGCTGGGGGAAATTGTGGTTTTGGGTTTGCGAAGAGAATTAAAGGGGCAAATTCTCTTATCTGAAAGAAATGGATTTGTGGGTATTTGTTGCTTGGAAAATTAAAACTGGGTACATGCTGTTTTTGCTATTCTCTTGTTCTCCAGAGTTTGGTGGTGGATAGGTGTGACAGGTCGGCGGCGCTGGGCCCGGCGATAAACTTGTACTTGTACAATTTTCCTTTTTCTGTCATATTTTTATCCCACGATTGGACCAAAAAAAACATTCAATTTGCAGATGGAAGACGAAAGTTACTGGTAGTATTTGTCCAAAATGAGCAACCTTTTCAGAATTTGGAGACGTGTTTGATGGGCATGTCAACTTAGCGTTGGTATCCACTGGCAGGGATCGTTGTTTCGGTGACATGAAGAGCAAATGTAACAGCGATTCAAGTTTTTGGAATATAAGCGAGGTGCGTCATTTTACATTATCTATTATTTATATTTGTTGGAAGTTCATTTCATTTATTTTATAATAATATAAACTCATTACTATTTTTTCCCTTTAAAGTATTTTTTTAAAAAAGACATACCATACTACTACCACTGTCAAAATATGATTTTTTGAAAAATATAAAATAAAAAATAAACACATGCATTTCAAGAATGCAAAAGAGGTTTTAGAACTTATTTCTTGAAATTTAGTTCCTTGCTGCCAGAACTCAACTCTCAACACGAGTTTCAACACACAACAAGCCACCATTGCATTTGCTCTAAAGATAGCTCTATTTGAGATCCACACTTTAAACGTGTGTCAAATTTATGGATAAAAAATAATTGGTTAAAAATTATTTTTTGTCAAATTTTGATAATTTTTGTCAAATTTATTCTAATATATCAAAATTATTTTTTTATTTTTTTTACTTTGATAATTGTCGGTAATTTTTGATAAATTTAGGTAAAAACTAATAAATTAAGTTTACCCGTGAATTTAACTGGCCTTTCATTGTAGTTTTTTTCCCTATAATTATGGTAAAATTCAAGAAAAACAAATACAATTTGTTGTAGTTAAGTGACAATCATCTTCATAATCTAATTTTCCACCAAGGTTCAAATCTTATGGAAGTAAAAATTTTCTCATGATGAAAATTGTGGGACTGATGAATCATGCTTGTCATGTATAATTTATTGGTGATTACCCCGAAAATAAGGAATTAATGAGCGCGCAAAATTTATCCAAGTAAAAAAGAGTAAGGCAAATACAACTTACAATAGTACAATAAAATTCGTACAAAATGTGTTCTTGATAAAATTAGCTTTTGTGAGACTTGGGTCCATTGGGTGATGAAGTGTGTCTCTGATATGTCTTATGCTATTATTATTAAGGGGAAGCCCACAATTTATTTTAAATCAAGTAAGAGACTCCTGTAAGGACATAATCTTTGCCGAGAGATATGAGCATTTGGTGAAAACACTGAACTATACACTTGCTTTTGGATAAATGTGTAGGGCAAAGTGCTCGTGGTACCTCCTGCTCACCCTTCCTCCTCCACTTTTTGAATCGTGTGAACGGATAATGGACATAAGGGAAAGAGGTCCTCATATGGAGTCGCACACTTACTCTCCAGTCCTTCATAGCCTCCTGATGTATCTTGTCCCCATTTATGTCAACAGATCGAACAAGAATCTCATTAAATCTCCCCTCCCCCCCCCCCTTATTTTTGTTTCTTTTGTTCATCGATGACTTCTTCAATTTCAAACTATATGACCATTCTCAATTGTTCGAAAAACCAAAGGAAAAATTCCTCTAAAACGCACAAATTTAGGTCATTTTTAGCCTAAATGTCTTACTGCTTCTTGATCCATCAACCGATATCGCCACTTTAACCTTTTCCTTTTCAAATCAACTATTCTTAACCTTGGATATTGTTTATTCTCCTACTCGTAGGGATTAGTTCTTCATCGATCTTGCTCTGATTTTGTTTTCTTTATTGATCTTGGTCTAATCTTGTGTGATTTCGAATATGAAGTTATGTGGACTACAATTTCCTATGATTTTTTGTTTGAATCTTCGATCGTTCTTACATGTATGTCTTTGAGACGATGTTTTCAAATCATCATGTTTTTATGTCCTTTGCAATTGATCCCAGATAAGGTATGTTTTGTGGTAGTCTTCTTAATCGAAGAGCCAGATCTGGACAAAGATCGTTTCGAGAATCAAACATTATGAAACTTGGTTTCATATTTTTTTTTTACAAGGATAAGTTCAGGTCATCTAAATTGGGCCCTATCTCAGAGGTACACCAACTGGACTTAGTGGCCCAGAGGGAGGGGAAAACATAAACCCAAGCCTAAAGACTTGGTTCATGACCTTGCTCATCTCCACACAAGGAGACTCGCAAGCCATGGGAATCGATCCCATGACCTTCAAGATGGAAGGTCACATCCATGCCAAGTGAGCTACTAGCTCATTGGCGAAAATTGGTTTTATATGACCATTTTTTATTATTGTTCACAAATCACCCTTTTCCTTTAGATTACTAAGGCACCGTTCTTTTGTGCGTTGCGTTTGCGTTAAGTTGCGTTAAGTTGTGGTGGAAATAGTTAAAAAGTAATGGTAAGTTGCGTTATGTTGCGGTAGGGTTGTGATAAGTTGCGTTGCGTTTGGGTGCGTTAACGCATAAAAGAACGGTGCCTAACCATTTTTTCAAATAGTAGGAATAAGGATGGTATAGGAAAAATTTTCAACCATTTTAGCAAAATTGGTTGGAATTTCCAACATTTTTTCCAACATAAAATTTTTAAAAATAGCTGATATATGAAATGATTGCTAAAATGGTTGGTTTTTCCAAAACCATTTTAAATTGGTTGGAAAAAAGTGGTTGATAATACACATATTTTTAGTAGTGTGGATACTCGTTTTTTTATCGAGGTACTATCTGGAGTTTCTCTGCCTTCATTTTGTTTTTTGGGCCGAGGGTGAAGCTTTTTCAGGTATCATGGTTCTCTCCCTTGCTTCCAAATGTGTTGTGTTAAAGTCTTAGTTATCCATGACTGTGGATTCTTGGGGTTGAAAGGGGTGGCTAATCCCTCCTTTTCTGTTAATGGCTTTGACCGTGATGATGCCTTTGAGGTTCCAATTGTGCCTGTTAGTTGTGATGTTGATCCTACTGTTAAAACCTCTAATGATGTTCCTTTGAGTTTTAAGTCTCGCTGTTTCTCTCTTTTTGTTGATAACCTTCCTGTTGGGGTTAATAGTTGTGCTTGAACAATCTTTTTGTTGATTTTGGGAGTGTCTTTGATGCCTACATTCCTCAAAAAGCGGGTAAGAATAGAAAAAGGTTTGATTTTATGCGCTTTAAAGTTAAGCAAACGGGTTTGAACGCTATTCAGAGCCTTAATGGGTCGGGTTTTAATGGGTTTGTGTTAGCGGTTTCTTGGGATAAATTTGAAAAGAAGATTAAACCCTTTCCTACCAATCAAATTTGGGCCCCTAAAGTTAAGCAAAGTAGGTTGACCCAATCTCCACTCTTAGATTGTGGTTGGCCTTGTGCTATTGCAAATTCTCAGCCGCTTGCGTCATTGGATTCTGAGCATACTGTTTCAAACCCTATTCATGTTGAGTTGAGTCCATCTCTAGTTGTCGCCGACTTTCTTGATGTTGGCTTGTCTTCTCCAGATCTGCTTGTGCGTCAGGATGTATTGTTTGCACATGATCCCAGTGACAGTGAGGACACTTTGTCGGTCCAATCTGTTTATGATGTAATTCGGGTCTTGATCGAGGACTCCATCATGGCGCGCGGTCAAAAGTTGGCTCTAGGGTTAGGAAGCGAAACAAGGCCATTGTGAAATTTAAGTGGAGGTTGGTTTATGCATGGAAGCAGCTCAAAAGGCTAAGTCGATTACCAATGAAACACCTCGAAGTGTGAACGATTTAAATAATATTGAAGCGATACTTGCGTGTAAGCGAGCCAGGGCGAGACAGATATGTGGTTTGAAAGTTATATCTACCAAGAAGCTGTGAAGCCTTCTGCTTTGTCTCTTTATTTGACTTTGTTTACTTGCTGTTATTTTTTATTGCGGTCTTTTACTTAATGTTGTAGCATTTTTAATATTTTTTTAGCCTTTTTGGCTTTTAATTATCGGAAAAAAGGGAGTATTTTTATAGGAATATATTGTTGTAATTATGCAAAATATTAGCAATAAGAAGTTAAACAAATGCATTCAAGGCAGTGAAAAGTCAATAATGACACATACTACCTTTGGAGCTAGAATTCAGTGCTACCCCTTCTTGGCACAAGGAACAATTGACTTCCAACAAACTAATAAAAAATATTTGAATGACACTATCATTTATATTGAAGTTGATCTAATTCCTTTCACAGTATATATGGAAAACCCTTGCTACTTAAAAGGGTCATCTTCCATTTTCATCACTGTTGTATTTGTATAGTGTCTGCTATTGAAACACAGCACAAATATGGCTGTGTATCAATGGCAATGAACTGATATAATCTATGGTTGTTCACTGATCCAATTATCAGGATCTATGAACAGTTGTGAAATGTATTTTGAAGCTTCTGATCCACTCAGCCTCTTCTCCCATTCGACACGATGAGATAAGTCTGCACCTGCTCCTGTGCAATTTATCTCCGAGTATGTAAACTTGCTCCTGTAAGACAATCAAAAGTTTCATCAGATAAACCATTCTTCCTACATTTTTTTATTTGATTTTTTTTAACTAACTTTTCTCATTTCATATTGTTATAAATATTTTTGTGAATTTACTTTCTTACTACTCTAGTGTCCATACACATTGGTTCTCTAACTATAAGGTATTTTGACTCTTGAAAAGAAAGAAGACGCATAGTACATACACTAAGGGAAAAACTAAAGGTTAGTTTTAAGGTCCCTTTTTTTGTGCAGTGCGATGCGGTATCACAACTCACCATATTAATCAGATCACGTTCCTTTATGCGGTTGGTATGATGCGAAAATGGTACGGTATGGTAAAATTGTGGAAAGTACACTAAGTTGTTGAATGGTATGGTTAAATTTGTGGAAATCGCAATTGATATGGTAGGTGAAGAAAGAAAATGTGAAAAGTAGAGAGAAAAAAAGTGAAGAGATATATTGATAATAATTGTGGTATGGTACGATATGATAAAGTGTATTTAAGTAATTTTTCTACAAACTACCTTTTTTCTTAGTGATATTATTTTTCCTACATATATACATGGCAAGGTAAAAATAAAAAACTATTAAATTCTTCTTTCTCATCTAAAATCAATATAAAACAGTATATTAAGGTCCTGTTCTTTTTTGCGGTATGGTGTTGTGAGGTGTGGTGGAATTGTGGTGGGTGTGGTGGAATTGTGGTACGTTATTGGTATGTGAGGTAGGTGAGGAAAGAGAATGTAAAAAGTAGAGGAGAAAAATGAGGAGAAAGAAAAGTAATGATTTGTGGTAAAGTATGCTGAGTTGTGGCAAACTGCGGTATACTGTGGTACCGCAGTTTACCAACCGCAAAAAAAAAACAGGGCCTAAATAATGTTCCGGTTCATTTTCTGAGAGACTTTAGTTATGAAATGGGGGAAGTACGTAAAGATATGCATGCATGCATGCATGTAAAAGGAGAAAGAGGGTTAGTGTAATTACTCTTGCCCATGATAGCGCCATGCATCCCATCCAGCAGGGATAACCACATTTGATATTGATGTTTGATGAAATATGACCGTAGAATGTGACCCATATGCCCTTCCTAAGTAGGCAATACCACTCTCATTCCCATCGATCGAACCTCTTATGAACACAAATGCACCATGATCATCAGATGATTGCCTTCCTTGTGCTGTGATATATCCATATCCAATCACATATATAGAACAATCCTACATTTTTTTCGATAATTACAAGTCGAAATAGGTTAGAAATGCATCAAAGATGCTACAACAATCCACAAATAACCGCAAAACAATCCTACATACATATAGCCAAAGAGTCAAATTTCATTGTGGAGATCCACCATGGATGTTAAATAAAGACTTACTACGTTATGCTTTTTTTCCGATTATCGTAAGTCATTAAAATGCTAAAGTTTGCATAAAAAAAGGTACAATTAGCTGCACTTAGGGTCTGTCAAATTTATCAGTTTTTGCCTAAATTTACCAAAATTTACCAAAACTTACCAAAAAATATCAAACTTTTAAAAAAAATTAATTTTGATATATTGGCATTTGGCGTAAATTTGCCAAAAGTTACCAGAATTTACCAAAAGTTATCAAAAATTATTGAAATTTACCAAAATTTAACTTTCATCCAACTGTTTTTACCCATGAATTTGACAAACAGCATAGCAGCAAAATACAACAAACAGTCAGCACACAGAGCAAGAAATACATCAGCACACAGAGATACAAGCGAGTATCTATCACAAGATTATAAAAACTCACAAGACAAAAGGCTACTAACGGAAATCAATCATTAAGATCAATAAAATTAGGCAGTAATTGTTATCAAGGTTGTTAAAATCGTGATCCTAACTCGGATGGTAGTTAGGATTGAAATTAATCCACATCGGATCATGGATTGGAATGTGGATAGTAGAATCGCATCGAGAATTTTGGATCATAAAATCGGAGAATCGTTGATCAGGATCGAGATTTTAATAACTATGATTGTTACCTCGTAAATAGATTGACCATCTCCCCAAATGAAATCGACAGCTCCTTCGATGTAACAGTCTTTGAAGTAATGGCGAGATGCCGCATCCCAAAGGGTATCCTGGTATCCTATGAAGCCGCAGTCGTAGAATGCGGCTTTATCTCCATAGACGCTTAATGCAACAGCTTGTATCACCTTCTTGTCTTTTTCATAAGCCTTCATGTATTCGAAATTATAGCTATTCTGCAAACTCCAAGCAAAACAAAATTAGCATTGTTTAATTTCTAATTATGTTAGGTTTTCTAAATTCTTATTACTCCCTCCGTCCCAAATTATTTGTCCATTATTCCATTTTTTAATGTCTCAAAATTATGTCCACTTTCCTAAAATAAAACTTTTATTTTATAGAAATTATTAAAATGCCAATAGTTTGAATTTTAAAAGTATTTAAATATGAGGGGAAAAATAAAAATAGTTTTGAATTTAAAACTAAGAGTATTATTATTTTTTTATTGTTAATTGAGATTAATTTGTTGATTTTTCTTAAAATGCGCGTTAAATCAAAGGGAACAAATATTTTGGGACGAAAGAGGTATTATTTTGACACTAGATAGATAAATATAAGCTTTTAGGCTGCACAAAAGTGGCGAAAAGAAGGTGCATGTAAACATATTCCATGTAAAAGAGTGTATTACAAATTGGTATGTTAAAAAAATAGGGTCAAAGAAGGAATGAAGCGATAGAATCCACCCTTCATCACTCCACCGTACTTTACTCTCTTTCCAAGCTAGGGCGAGGAAGAGTGAAGACCTTTAGTACTCCAGTTAATTAGGTGCTCCCAGAGCACGTGCTCCAAATTCTATAATTATTTACCCTTGTATATTAAGTTGTTCACTCTGATTATTATGATTGTTTACTCTGATTCATATGATTGTCCACTCACAAATATTTTGAGCACATATTCCAGGTGCATCTAATATATATTGCTTTAGTACCCTCTTCCCCAGCAGACCTTAAAGGCTCTTAGATCACCGTAGCATGTCACAGAGTTTTGGCAACAACAAAAACTCAACAAAGTTCAGATCATTGAGATTTTTACGACACATAGTTCAAATGATTTAAATCCAAAAACCCTTTATATATAATTTGTACTACCTCCGTCCCTAATTAATTGTTCATAAAACTACTTTTACAATACCAAGAATTATAGGGAATGGAGCAAAAAAATTGCATATTGTCAAAAATATCATTGAAAATACCATTGGAAATGTGCAAAAATGGCATTTATAAGGGATATAATGGGAATTATAGTTATTGGTAGGGATGACAATGGGTCGGAGGCGAATCGGAGGTAGGTACCTTCACCTTCGCTCCAATTAATAATTGGAGGTGGAGGTCCACCTCCAAATCCAAACTCAATCGGAGGTAATCGGAGTCGGAGGTAATCGGATTACCTCCGACTACGATTAGCTGTTATACGTTTCCATAAAATGATTTCCTCCGACTACGATTACTTTTAACTCCGATTACCTCTGATTATATATCATACTTGTTAAAATAAAACACCAACAATAATTCTTAAAAATGTTTGTGTGCGGTAATCATAACGTCGCGACTGGGTGTCGTGAGGGGTGCGACGGTCGGCTGTCGTGCGACGGTCAATTGAGACAAAGAGAGGAGACGGGCTTGACAACAGGCGCAGACAGAGAGATGCAGAGAGGACAGAGGTCAGAGGTCAGAGGAGACTAAGCTGGAGATGATGGTGGTAACGACGTTGAACTAAGAACTCGAAACTCGGAAGAAGAAATCAAAGGCTGGTGAAGTGAAGGTGGTGGATGATGGTGGTAACGACACTGGGTTGGGAGCCTGGGGACTGGGATGCGCAGGGCAAGTGAAGTGAAACTAATGAAATGAAACTCTAATGGCTAATAGTAATACACAATTTCCCTTAAAAAAAATAAATAAACTTTTACAATCTACTATAAAAAAATCGGCCATTTTAATTGTCAGTTTTTTTTTAATTTTTTATATTAATTATTATAATCGGACTTAATCGGATCGACTATAATCGGACTTAATCGGACTTAATCGGATCGGAGGTGGTCACCTCTATACCCGCCCCAATTATAATCGGAGTCGGATTTTTTTAATCGGATTCGGATTCGGAGTTTTTTTAGTCGGATTCGAATTCGGATTTTTTAGTCGGAGCGAATCGGATTCGCTTCGAATTCAGACTTGACTGTCATCCCTAGTTATTGGAAATGTAAAAGTTAGTTATTTGGACAAATAAAAAAGGACAGAGAAATTAGTTAATTGGACAAATAAAAAGGGACAGAGGTAGTACAACTTCATGCAGCTATAGATTTTCAAGTTAAATTTAAATACTTATCATGGATATTCATCAATATATATTTAACACAATTCAACATATTTGATCACTACTCAGTACTCAAATAATAACATACTAGTAAACAAAATCAGAATTTCAACTCAATTTAACATATTTTAAGAAGCTCAAACATGATTAACATCTAAAAACATAAATACTTAGATTAAATTGGCTAAATTTGTTGTATATATAGTGAAACTAGTAGAAGTTACCTTGAAGGTAATGTGCTTGGCAACAAAGTTGTCTGCAGCAACTTGGAAAGTAGGGCTTGTATTAGTAGATTCATGAGCATCATACATTATTATTGTGTCCTTCCTGCTGCTCCCTTCTAGCAGTATGCAGTCCTGACCATAATCTACCTTCACTTGCTCCCTATATTTCCATATTTCCATTAATAATCTACTCAATCTAAATCTACTTGTGGATAGTACTACCTTCGTCCCTAAAAAATTGTCCATTTGGCTAAACTTTGATCGTTGATTACTCATAAATTACAACGAGTTACAATATGAAATTAGCATCATTAGAAAATATAGTAAAATTACAGTAATATTAATTTTATATTGTAACTGATTGTAATTTATAAGTAATCAACGGTCAAAATTTAGTCAAATGAATAATTATTTAGAGACGGAGGTAGTACACTATTAATTAGTCCCTCCGTTTCATATTAACTATCGTCTTTTGAAATTGTGCAGTCAAATTTCAAAAATTTTGACCATAAATTTCTCAATATATATACATAAAATGTTGCTATATAAAATTGTCACAACTAGATTCATAACGGAAAATGCGATCGTAAAAGTATAATATTGCAATTATTAATAACATATTATGTAAAAAATTAATTATCAATCAAATAGTGATATTGGAGACCGTGAAAATCAAAATTATGAAAATTAATATGGAACCGAATTGAAGGAATAGTACCTTAATAAATAAGTATTTAAGCATTAAAAATCCAACTTGATAAAATTTGGTTTTCTTGTTTTACTTTGAGGGGCTTCTTGTCAGGGGTAGACCAATTTTGCTTTGGTACCACTGCTGGGTACTTTTATTGTTAGTTATTTGGATTAACTCTTAACTATTTGGTCATCAATAGTTAGAAAAAAAAATTCAAAACTGTCTGCATTTTTAATATATTTTTCAAATTAAGTGATTTTCTCGTCCTTACTTACTAATTTTATCTTAATTAATAAATAATTTTATAGATTTTATTTAAAAATTCTTCCTTCAAAGCTTTACAAATTTCAATATTATTTTACTGGCTAGAAATACACAAAATAACCAATAATAACAAGCACATACTATTATTTCATAGAGTAGGTATGAGCGTGGATATGCACTAAGCACCAATTAACACTTCTGAAACGGATAATCAATGAATTCTTAAGAAATGTATTAATCATAACTAATGCTAACTCAAAAAGAAAATGAAATTTGTATGTGATTCGCTATAAATTAATTGACACATATATAGCAAGTTAATCTCAAAGCAAATCTAAACCGATCTAATCTTATAAAACATAATCACCTTAAGGAAAAGTTACCATAGCAACAAATACAGTAAGTTAGTAACCAAAATCATAATCCAATTTGATACAATTAGGTTAATCGAAATATATGTCCATCATCTAGATAGTTGAAAAAGATTATTTTCTAAGTTAGATTGTAATGGACTAAGCTAAAACGTCTCATCAAATCTTTTGCTTCTTTTCATGGAGTGGTAGGTAGTAAAGGGTCAATTAGAACTAGTTGCCCTAAGGAAAAACTGTTATATACAACTCTTTCAACCTCGACAAGATTTCAAAGTATTAGTTTTGGTGTAGGTTTAGAATGTGGAACCATCTCAACCAAAAACTTAAGCGGATGGTTGAAGCCCCAGAAATGGTTTTATACTCTAACATAGACTAACCAACATATAATTCCTCAAGGGTAGACAATAAATCAACATCATACATTAATCCTTACCACTACAACTACATAAACAAACAACAATTCTTCATAAAACTTGCAAACAATTCTCATCAAAACATACAGATTTCAACATGTTTTCAAAACTCAAAGCAAAAAGAAGACAAGGTTAAAAAAAAGATTACCAGTACATGCCAGAATCCACATAAATTCTGATCCATTGATCATTGTTAATAGGGACAAACTTAATCGCATCTTGAACTCTGGTGAAATTCCCACCGCCGGATTTAGATACTGTGATTGTATATGCAACTCTTGATTTACCATCTTCATTCCCCCGGCATTGACGAGCACCATCAGACACTGTAAAAAAGCTCGAGAGAGTAAAAATGATAAAAAATAATACTGCCCTAACAGTAAAACCCTCCATTGTTGCTCCACAACTGTCCAAATTCCTCCTGATGAGCTGCTCCAGTGGAAAGTGAAGGGTTTTTAATATTAATTTAGATGGAAATCATATATATATATATATATATATATATATATATATATATATATATATATATATATATATATAATATTGGAGGATATATAATCTAATTGGATCTAATTTTGTGATGATAAGTTTCCATATATTTAAATCTGTGGCAGTGTTAGGTGATGAAATTTTCCATAAGATGGATTCCCTAAATTAGGTTGATTTTGATTTACGATAATTCATTACTAATATGGAGTATGAAGTGGTATTAATTAAATATTGAATCTAACTTACAATTTGAAGTTTGCACGATTTAATTATTGGTTTTTGTCATTAGAAAAAAGAAGTTTAACAGCTTCGTGGAGCAGTCCAGAAGGCGCTGCTTGTACTCTTTTCGGAATTAGGAGTGCTTTTATTTCTTATTATCCACAATATGGTTGAGTGATCATATTTTTATTTTTATTTTGAGTGAGTTGAGTGATCATATTAATTTTGTACATTGATATTTTTAGTTGTCCTAACTATAATTAATCATTGTTTTATCTAATCTTTTAATAAATTTTTCTCATTTTATATTTTTTTGTCTCTTCATAAAAGATATATTAATAACTACTCTTTATAATCAAGATACTGTAGCTAAAGCTTTCACGTAAGACTTGTCGGAGAAAAAACTTGTTAGTTAGTAACCGCTTTTCGGCCTTTAACAATAAAAAATATATATATATTAAGAACTACTTGAACTTTTTCTTACTACTATCTATTCATTGAATCAACCTCAAATATTTATCAAAATTAGAAATATTTAAGGGGTGATGATACGTGCCTTGCCCCAAGACACTGTTTAAGTGTCTTCATTTTTATAAAATCAATACTTATTATTATCTTTAATCCAAATTTTTTTGATAGGTACTATTAATTATCTATTATAAGAAGCTTGGAATGTGTTGGCTACGCCAACAATTAAAATTGACACCCTAACGAATGAACCCCATCCGTTGGACATATTTTTGATGCATTTTTGTAAATTTTAAAAAATATAGATAAAAGTGTGATTTTATATATATTATTATAATTATAGAAGTCAATCATGTAACTTTTTTCTAATTTAAGTTATAAATATATAGGTTTGTTATAATCACAAGACACGTAATATGTGTCTTGCACAAGACATTTATCATTTTCCTTTAATTAATATTCACACTAACTATCCAAATATTGATTGACAATGCTTTAAGAAAAAAATAGAAAGTAGTAAATTAAAATCTATAAAAAAAAATATTTTCTTCTTCATGTTAATTATTATTGAAGGAAGATCGAATATTATTCCAATGAACAAAACATGGGAGCTCACAACTATATACTAATACTAAAGACTCCCTCTAAAAAAAAAAATAAAGACATCCCTGATGGAATGTTTGAACATTCTATATATCCAACCCAATCATAAACAATAACAAATTCTAGGAAATTAAAATACATCTCACTAATTAATTAACAACAATTTCATTGTGGAAAAAAAAAAGAATATATGGCCTTCCATATATATAAAATTATGATCGATATGGTCATGGCAATTTTTCAAGCCAGCCGTCTTGGTCAATGAAAGCTTGTTTATCGTACATTGCAATGGCCGAGGAACTTAAATGTTCCTCAGCCATGGAACCCTCTTAGATGCATCGGACCCTGCCCCTTTGCAATCCACTTCTGCAAATACTATGTCTTGTCTGCATTTTTATCAACATATTCGTACTATTAGAAAAATATATATATGATGGTTTATATACGAAAGTAGTATTATTATTTTCGTAACAAAGAATGCTATCGTAAAAATATAATGTTATGATTCTAAAATATCACGACAAACATTAAAGACCATAAAATATTCTGGTCATATTTGGTTTTCACTTGTTAGGTGTTTGAATCAGCTATTAGTGCATTGTTAGATGTTTTGATCAAGTGTTTAACTTGACTGTTAGGGTTAGGAGTCTAGGTTTTTTTTTTTTTTTTTTTGATTTGTGAGAAGCCATCAAATGTTTTTTGAAAATTAACGTTTCGCATACTATCAGTCCAAATCAGATTCTCCAAAATTGTAAAATTTAGGGGCAAACACTACTACACCCGATGAAATTGTAGAGTATTGAGTTTCCACTTTTTAGATGCAAAAACATTAATTTGAAAAACTATTTATAGCCATACACTTGGACTAACTGAATTGTTCACCAAATAAAATGGGAATGAGGCGGTACTTAAAGTGAAGGAGGTTAAGGAGGGGTGCTTACTCGTGACCAGATTGCTCCCAAATGGACCATCCTTCAGGCCTAATAATACCGGGCAGGTTGGAGTTGATGAAAAGAACACAAGCATACGCTTTATAGGCTCGGCCGAGTAGTGTTTGAGATTGGCCGGAAACCTTGCAATTTTTGAACACAAAACCACTCTGCTGCGACAATGAATTTTTGCCTTGTGCAGTAATAAATCCTTCCCCTGTCACTTTGATCTCACATCCCTGCATCCACCATTCAATTCCATAACAATTACAACAACTACTATTAGAAACTTTTGGGTGAAATACGTTTGAGCATGATTTTGAAGATTTTAAGGCAGACAACCTTTCCCCATGAACTTTAGTACGGAGAAGCTGACTTCTACGAATTCGAAAAAACATTTCAACAAACCTTTAATTAAAAAACAATTTAGACACAAGCAAAGCCTCTCTATAATAATTAGATAACTAAAAATATCTAAAATCTCAAAATAAAATTAAAATATCCAATGACATGTATGACAATGACATACGTCATAGATCATCATATTTATCCACATAAAGAAGTAAAGGAAAATATTAATTTAAAATAGAAACTTATCACTGCAAAATCTTCAAGATTGAATACTTCTTAATCACGGAGTATTATGAAGCAGAAGTTAGAACTTTTTTAAAAAATATATATTATGTTTGACGTAATTAATGTTTTTTACCCCCAAAATTAATCTTAAAAACTTGAGCAAATACACACATCTTGCCTCAAGATGGTTATTAACCATCTTGAACTATCTATATTTCATATTTTGTTAACTTTTAATAATATTTTCTGGAATAATTATGTATATTTATCAACTACAAAAGTATATTACTTATTTGCTAGGTCAAAAAAATATAAATAATAGCTAATTTTTCAATTATAGTAAGAAATGCATATTTTATGCATAGTTTTATATTTATTAAAAATTATAAACAAATAAATATTTTTATATTGTTTATAGGTTATAATAACCCTCAAAGTAATGAAACATACTGATTTAAATATAGTTATATTTAATTTTATGAGTGATTTAAGTGATATACAAGATGTTAAGAGTCATTTTGCAGCAAGATATTTAACATTTTGCATAAACTGAAGTACCTCGAAAATAGCTGCTCCTCCACCCCAGATGAAATCGACGGCGCCCTTGATGGTGGAAGATTGATAGTAATGGCGACCACCATCATCCCACAAAGTGTCTTGGTATCCCTCGAAAACACAGTCATAATATGCATGTTTCTCTCCGTACTGCTACTGCTGGTGTTATCTGTGACGACCCCCCTGGTAGATTGTAACTATTCTGTCATGTTTGTTTAGTACAAAACACTATATTAGCTCAATAATAAGTAATCTTCCTTAATTAACTCCTAATCACTACTTAACTTGCTAATTAGCTACATAAGGTGATCACACATTCATATAATTAACAAGGCTTGATAAACGGTCCGTTCATTAGCATGTTGATAAAAGTTGACCTATTGAAATATTGGACCAAGTCAAAGAAAGAGCCCGAAAGAATATCTGGTAAAAAAAACTTATATGCTTGAATATTTGGGTCTGATAGACTGATTTTCAATAGAATAAAACAAATATCCTTGTGGAATAGTCTATTCTGCAAATTACTATTTTACTTGAGACTGCACCAAAGCTTCATCGAAATACATCAATAATAATTGATACAAATTATGAATTATTGATAAATGATGCAAATGAAATTTAATTAGATGTCTTTATTAGAAACAACCGAACATCCTTTTTTTTCAAATAACCAGTTCAGACAAATAAACTAAACAGTTTAACTATAAACAACCAACAATCGGCCAGTTGTATTTTTTCAAGTAGTGTCATATACTTTCTCTGTTCCATATTAATTGTCATTTTTAAAATTGTACGTACGGTCAAATTTTAAAAATTTTGACAATAAATTTCTGACTTGTTATATAAAATTACTACTGTTAGACTCATAACCGAATGTATTATCCAAAAAATATAAACATTACAATTGTTAACAAAATATTATATATGAAATTATCAATGAAAAAAACGATATTTGAGACTATGACAATCAATTAAGTATCAATTAATATAAAACAGAGGGAGTATACTATATACCTGAAAGGTGATTCTCTTGGCTACAAAATTGTGAGTATAAGCATCAAAAGTAATGCTCTGTGCTGTATTATCGTGAGCATTGAACGTTATCATTGTGGTAGAACTATCATGCCCTTCAATAACTATGCATTGTTTGTTCATGATTTGTACTTGTTCTCTACAAATATCAAAATCAAAATTCCGTTAATTATTGTCACATACATATATAATAACTAAAGAAATTAAACAACTAGTTAGTTAAGTACTTGAGCAAAACAAATGCTGATTAATTACGTACTTATAGGTTCCAGGGCTGAGATAAATTTTAACCCATTTATCATTATCTGTAGAAATAGAGTTAACAGCCTCCTGAACAGTGGTAAAATTTCCACGCCCAGATTTGGAGACCGAGATAGTGTAAAACACCTTGGATGGATTCTGACTGTTTATCTTACACTCTTTTGGAGGATCCTTATTTATGTCAAAGCAACTTGCTTCGGAGATAAATAGAAATGCAACCCACAAGAAAATAAGCTTCATTTTTTGACTCGATAATCGATAATGAATTTAGAAAAACAAAAGCAAAAATTGATGTGTAACTTTAGCATTAGAAGGGGAAACCTTGGTAAAGATACAACTGAGTTTCATGAAGAATATTGTTGTTATTTAACCAAACGTAGGGTCCAGTGTTGGGTGTGGTAAATAATTAGGTTAATTAATGGAATATCTGGCAAAAAAAGATAAATATCGTATAATCAAACAATATTTGTTAATATACTGTATTATTAAGCATGTGTTTCTTCATGTGTTTATTTTTCATTATAATACTTCTATATTACTATATAAGATCATATTAAACATGCAGTAATTTAAGAGTGAAACGGATTATTGGAGAATTTAAGCTTAATAATTTATCAGGGTACGTAATATTAAAGATAAATTTCCGTATATGTATGATTAAATCTTAGGGAAGTTGCATGATGAAGACAAATATATCACTCTTTTTGGTATTGTATAACATAGTGCAACATTCCTTCTAGGATTGATATGATAAGATATGCGAATGTTTAGCTCCTAATCTTCAATCATTAGCTACTAATGATGTTCTTAGTGTCGCAATTAGTTGATAGCTAGGAACTTAATATAAGAGAGTTTATCAAAAGAAAGATAAGATTGAACATGAGGATTTCGGAAAACCCAAAATCAAAAGAAACTATTAATAATGTACTATTCTTGAGAATTATGAATACACAAGTGTTTACGATGTGGATTTTATGCGGATCACTTTAGGAATACATCTAGCATAACAAATCTACCGTTCTTATCATTGACTAGTTTCAGCAATTGAGGCAAGTCAAAAGACTAAAAAATAACTTAACTATATATGGACCATAAGTGGTCATCAATAATAAAAATAGTCAAAAAAACGAAAAACCAACTGTCACAAAACTAGCACATATTTCTACATAGGGTCATGTCCACATGACATGGATTATGTTTGTACGACACACTTAGTGGTGAACTTCTCCAAACTTTAGTTTCACCGCTCTTTGCCTGCCAACACGTAGTTAGGGTATACTCCGGTTTAGACATTGCCTCAATTATAGACTCGAAATTTGTCTCTAATACGATTTGTGATTTTTAATTTTGTTTTTGTTTGGAAAACTATGATGATTCACTAACTATAATCCCATAAAAATATCTATATTACTATTTACTCCTATGTTTTGTTTTTATTTGGTGTTTTCAATATTTGTAATAATAATATTTTTACAAGTAGTTATCAAGTTAAGCACTAACTACAAATTGTTTATAATTTTTTTGATGAATATTATAGTTAATTTCTGAGATGTAATTATAATGAAAAAGAAGTTATGTAAAAAAAATAATGAAAGAGTATAAATAACTACATAATATAACCAAAAATCAGTAAAATACTTATATTATAATCCATGCCAGACCATCCACTATTTCCCCAATAACAGTTTTTCTAAAAACTACATCTATAAAGGAAAATAATTTGGATAATTGGATTCTAATAATCCCTACTTTCACCAATTGGACAATGGTGGACCGTACTTTCACTTTGTATTCTGGTGGTAAAAAAAAAAATAAAATTGGATTGTAGTGGGATATTTTCAAGGGAATCATAGATTTTGTGTTGCATTTGATTCAAAACTTAGTATAACACTTTACAATAATTTTTAATGAATTTACAGCGTTTCTCCCAATTTTTTTTTCATTTTTTACTATTTTTTACGATTTTTTCACTTTTATTATTTTTAAAAAATCATAATAATTATTCGGAGTCTAAAAAAATAATTTAAAAAATGTTTTAGAAACTACAATTCATTAAATTTCTAGGGGCAGGAACGAAAAAAACAAAAATAATATAGTGTAGAAATGAAAAAAATAAGAAGAATGTGGAGGTGGATTTGGTACCACTACAATCCAATTTTTTTTTTGACTATCAGAATACAAAGTGAAAGTACGGTCCACCATTGTTCAATTGGTGAAAGTAGGGATTATTAGAATCCAATTATCCAAATAATTTTCTAAAATTTATGCAAAAATATATGGATAGAACTATAGAAGTTTTTATTTTGCTTGGTGTTGGGCTGATGGTGATGGGTTGCATAAATCGGCCCAAATCCAAACTAACCCATGGGCCTTTAACTTCATGGGTTTGGTTGTTTGACGTTTGGATTCGTACACTAGTTAATTGAGTACAGGATCATCTTTGTTTCCATATGATTCCAAACGCAAGGAACAAAATGGACCAAAGATACAAAAATGTCAAAAAATACTTTGGCGCTGTTAGATAATTAATATCAACACTTTAGGCAGACGGATAATATATAATTGTTCAAATGAAAGTTATATTCAATAATTTAGCGGTTTGCTTAACTTATTAATGTCAACATAAAAAGATATGAATATTTTTCAAGGGCAGAATTTTCAAAACCTAATTTTTTTCACAAAAATTTAAAAACACTACTCCAAAAAGTAAATGTTATTCCATTTGTCACTAAATAAGTGTCAATTTGATTAAATTTTGTCTGTTGTTTACTCACAAATTATAATGAGTTACAATATAAAATTAACACTATTGTAATTTTTGGTACAATATTTTTCTGAACGTAGTAATTTCATATTGTAATTCATAACTATTAAAATTTAATCAAATTGATACTTATTTAGAGACGAAGTTAGTATTTAAAGTACTAACTTATCGAGCATTGTATTTACCAATTAAAATTTTAACGTAGCTAGAATGTACAATATTACCCTAAACACTAAAAGACAAGCTTTAATTTGAAAGGAAAAAGGAAAAGGAGTCGACCAATTTTTGGCTTTTGTTTAGTGAAGGCACATGCTTGCATGTGACCATATGAGCGTATAAGCACATGCGTCAAATTATAACCAGCCGTACAGGGACCACTTTATACAAAAGTTCACTCATAACCCCTATCATATGCTTGGCTTCACTTCATTAAAAAAAAAAAGACAAATTCAGAAAACTATTTCAGTAAAAAAGTGTGAAAATAAATATGAAAGATTATGACTATGTGTTATTATCAATTGCTAAAATAAATTAATCGATATTTGATAATGACATACAAATATATATGTAAATTTATGTACGCAAGTGTATTGTGTTTTCAGTAACTCTTTAAATTCTTAAGTCATATTTTTTTAAAAAAATAACACTAAATAGTCAAATTTAAAATAAATTTGGAATTTTATTTTTGCTACAATTTTCCAAACTAAATAATCATGGGTATAGGATTTTTTTTTCTGATCATGAATGGTTTAGTTAGTTTTGTAATATTTACTAAGACACTGACGTGTGCTTTCGAATAAGATAATTTCATATGGGATGATAATATTAAATATTATTTTTGTGTGCGGATTGAGTAAATACATAATATGTCTGTGTTTGAGATGATTCGAGATGGAGTATGAGAAAAGAGGTGATCAACAAGAAGATAATTTGCCACATCAATCTTGTGAGTTTAGTCAATAATTGATATTATGTGAGACGTCTCTTTGGTTTATTTCGTCGATTGCTTTCTTGAATTTTACTTATTCTAATGTTTCTTTACTGTGTTGTTTATGCTATTGTGTTATTTTCCCACTCGCTATAATGCTGATACTTTTATAGTTATGTTCTTTGTATCTTTTGATACGAACTTTAAGCATATTTTAACAAAATAGTCAAAAAAATATATTTCCTCTATTTTGTTTTATTAGTCATTTGTAATTCGCGGAGAAAAGTTAATACCATAAATGTTATGAGATAGTTCGTGAAATTGATTACTTAAATATTCTTAAAACTTAACCAATACTCCATATATGATTTCTTTTCTTAATATAATTGATATATTATTGGAACTTTAATTGATATTAGTGATAAAATAGAAATATTAATAATTATTATTAATATATCATTGAAACAGTAAAATAATAGATAATATCAAATAACAAAAATTAATTAACCAGATAAATAAATTGAAGGAATTAATAAAAATAGGGAGACTTAGGGATAATAATGAAGTAGATCGGGGACAGAGGGTCTATCCCCCGTCCCCCCTCCCCCTCCCCACCGGGTTCTCAACCCTATCGTGACTCTAATGGGGATATAAACAATTATTTTAACATGCTCTATTAGATCCATTTGAAAAAAAAAGGATATGCATCCTCATAAAATGGCCTGAGTTCAACAATATAAATTTATACAAAAATACACTTCCTCGAACAATGGAATTCAACAATACAAATTAAATGTATATAAAGCTCAACAAACATTATCGTGCATGATAAGTGCAAAAAGATTTAATAATACGATAAAAGTTCAATAGCAAGTCTTCTCATAATAATCATGTATATAATTTTAAAATATAAAGGACACTCGTGTAATTTAATAGAAATTTGAAATGAAAATGTGGGTCGGGTAGTTTCCCTATGAAGGAAGCTGAGATAGGGATGAGAAAAATTGCGCCCCGCCCCTGCCCCGTCCCCAGGGATGATTTAAAAAACTTCCTCCATTCTTGTCCTAATTTCAATTGGAGGCGTGAATTTTTCGTCAAAATAGGGTGGAGCCCTAGCAAAGATGAGGATTCCACACGCCACTGTCATCCTTAGGGAGAAACGGTTGCAAATTAACCAGATATAATATGACATCTAATATCCATTGTAAGGTTGGAAATTGTTTGTAGTGTTGTAATAATTTAATTATGGCAATTGCACAAAAAATTACCAAAAACCAACATTCAATTTTTTTTTTTAACCAACACCCAAAATAAAAAAGACAACGTTGACATAAAACAAAACTGTCAATTTAGCTTGGGTTAGTAAGTTTATAGTATCAATTTCTTTTCTTTTTTTGGTGCAAAAGTATCAATTTCTTAAAGTAATTTACTTTCAAATACATATAGGTCATTAGTTTTTTCATTTGGATCTAGTCAATTGAGGAGAATAAATACATAGAATATTTCGGCACTTTTACATTTTCAATAATAATTTTTTAATTATTTGTCACTTTTACATTTTTAATAAATAATTTTATTACTTTTATCCTTAATAAATGACTTTAAAATCAATAGTTCAAGAATAATTGAGGGAATTTTTATTATTACAATATATTCTACTTAAAACTTTGTATTGCACTGATTTTTTATTTATTTTCAAAGTGACAAATAAAAAAATAGAGAGAATAACAATTATTTGAAGCCATGCAATATTTAGAAATAGACCTAATTAGTAGGGACATAAGGACACACATGAGTTAAACATGGCCTTCAATAGATCGATTATATGCCATTAATTAGGACACACATGTGTTAAACTTGGCCCTCAATAGATCTATCAAAGTGTATGGCCATTGACTAATAAGTCCACGGCATTGACTGTCCTATAATATTGGGGTATGTACCTTACAAACAGAAAAGAATTAGAAAAAAAAAAGAAAAAAAAGGACCAAATTAACCAGTCTCCCTAATTAATAACGAGTGTCATAATCAAACATGTTGGCATGACATTTCAGAATGCTACCTCCTTTTTATCTAAGTGTCATATATATGTAATTGTGTTTAAAATTTTGATCGTTAATATTTTAATTTGTATAATGATTCATTAAATAAATTAATATCATTAGATTCATAATATAAAAATACTATTTAAAAAGTATAATATTATATTTTTTAATAAAAATATTATGTCTGAAATTGTTGAATAAAAATAAACTTTAAAAAATATGAATGACAGATAAAAAAAAAATAAAATATGGTGTCCAGTTGAAATGGTGATGTTTAGGTCATTAGGTGTATGCATGGGCTTCACCACACAGCTTTTTCATCTGGGCACTATATACTGCTATTTCTTCATTAATGGTGCATGGATGGATAGTGACATTAACATAATAATATTAGTCATGCATTTATATGAATAAGAAATCATGAAAATAATAAGGATGAAAATGAATGAGATGAGTCACCAAAATTATAAATTGGAAACTCAGACATCTCATTAATTTCCCATCTTTATCTATCCTCACTGTTTCCATCTGGCCTCATATATATATATATATATATATATATATATATATATATATATATATATATATATATATATATATTTGCAGGGATTATAATACTTTTTAAATATTTAGTTTATTACGATTATTAGGTTTTTGATGGGTAAAATTGATATGGTGCATTCTTGTTGTTTTACTGGTTTGTGCTTAACAAACAATTAAATAATCCCATAAATCAAATTTTATTATGATTATCAGGAGTTTAATTAGATGTTCATCCTAAACTCAAAATTATCCTTGTGAAAAATATTCCAAAATGGGCAATCTATCAAAAGAAGATTATATTGCTTAACGGATGGATCTGCCTCGATGCTTCTTGTAGTATATGTATGCTTGCAACATAAAATTAATAATCATCTATATATTATCACTCTCTACCATGGCAGTAATACTGTAATAGGATTGTGAGGTCCTCAGAACTGCTTACAATGGCAGAAAACTCCACAATGGTTTCTACTAGGTGACCTCACCAAGGATCTTGGTGAGGAACTAACTCACTAAAGACAGATGCTCTCTTTCTTTAGCTACACAGAATGAATGACCTCACTAGAACAATTTTTCTGGTTACAAAACTCACCACTAAACACACTAGTAATTGCACTCAGAATTTTCTCACCAAAATTCCTACACTTCGATTTACTCTTGCTTGGAATCGATATCTTGCTGGAGAGGACAATTTAGGGCTCTATATAAGCTAAGCGGCTTATTCATCCTAACGGATTTCTCAATTGCTTTTCTTCCTTGTTAATTATTGCCTTTTCTCATCAATTACTTTCCTTACTTGTTGATTCTTGCCTTTTTTGCCTTGATTATTGATCTCCATATTTTGGAAGTTGTTTTTTTTTTGTCTTTTTCGTTCATTATCTATAAAGGCAGGTGTGACTATTAAGATGTAATATCTTCAAAGAATAATTAGATATAAGAATGGAATATATGATTAGGATACTTCCCTAAGTTATCCATCAATTATGTTCTTTCGATCAAAACTGCTTCAGGAGGTCATCTGCATCTTGAGGGTCCTCATGGTGAGACTCGTGGAGGGCATCAGAGGTTTGCAACTGTTTCTACAAAATCTGATATTCCCTCCATTTCATATTAATTGTCATTTTATTGACTGTTGCGATTTCCAATGTGATCACTTTTTTATCGATAATTTCTTGTATAATATTTTATCAACAATTGTAATATTATACTTTTATGATGATATTTTTCGTTATGAATCTAATAGTAGTAATTTTATTGAATAAGTCATTGTATACATTGAAAAATTTATGTTCGAAATTTTTTTAATTTGACTGCACAATTTTCAAAGTCAGAAAATGAAACAGAGGAAGTAATTAATACTGGGGCAGGTAGTCTAGGTTGTGACATGATAGAGCTAAAACAAAAATGGGAATAGGAAGGAAAGGGAAAGGGCTGAGGCAAAGGGGGTACAAGTACATGTGAAGGAGAGGACACCCAAATTTGATGCAAAATATAACACCACAAACATGCAAATCCTTCACATGAAATGCCAATGTCAAGCCAAACTTAGTGGGGGTTTTGTCATTATATTGCATGGCCACCCCCATTACCTTCATTTTGTTGTATTTATATTAGTAGGGTTATATTTATGCACTAATCACCTACTCCACATAATAAATTTTGTTAGAGTATAAAATCATTCCTAGGGCTTTAACTATTAGCTTAAGTTTTTGGTTGAGATGGTTCCATATGGTATCAGAGTCAGACCGATAAACAAGAAGTCTCAGGTTCGAATCTCAACACTCCCTGTTAGGGATCGGATTCAGATCTAATTGCCAGTTATTAGTCACTTGTTAGGGTGTAAAATAGAGCAATATATGCAGCGAAAGGAAAAACAGGATGATTATGAAATCGACGATAATAATAAAGAAGCAAGAAAAAAGATATATGGGCAAGACAGTATTTTACGTGGGAAACCGAAGAACTCGGAGAAAAACCCACGGGCGACAACCAATATCCACTAGAAGAAAAGGAGATATTACAAGAGGTAGAATATTATCTCTCATACACTCTCACAATCTAGGGATGAGTAGGGTGAAAATGTGGAAATAACACCGTACCTCCCTCATGGGGAGTTTTGAAGGCTCTCACATCGACTACATTGGTCGCTATCGCTACTGCCGCATATTACAAGGAGAATAAAGACCCCTATTTATAGTAGAATGAAGGAAAAGAAAACTACGTAAAATATTACAAAACCTAGAAACAAAAACGAAGAAGCGCCGCAGACGTGAAAGGCCCATAAGGAGAAGCGCTGGCAGCGGCCCGAAAACGCTGACAACATTTTGTATAAGAAACTGTCTGTTGATGCCGCTGGTAGCGCTGGAAGAGAGGGGTAGCGTTTTTGTTGCATCCAATTCTTTAATCAAGGAGATTTTGGGCCATAAAACCCAACACCCCCATATTAATTTGCACAAGGTAAAAGGGCATTTGCGTGAGAGGGCATGTTATACTATAAAACCATTCCTGGAGTTTCAACCATTAGCTTAAGTTTTTGATTGAGATGGTTCCACAAATTATAGTGTGCGACTTGAGAGGGTACGTAGTCTTAAAATTATTATTGAGAGGAACAATCACGTGCACTTTGGCTTCAAGTATTATGACATGACTGCTATATATATGCTATTTTCAGGCATCTACATATACTTATACATATTTTTTCATTATTAAAAGTCTTAAGGCACTGTTTTTTATGCGTTAACGCAACTAACCGCAACGCAACCTATCGCAACATACCTCAAATTACCATTACCTTTTAATTATTTCCACCGCAACTTAACGCAATCTGCCGCAACTAACCGTAACGCAACGCAACGCACAAAAGAACGGGGCCTAAGTGGATGAAGAGACAACATTAACGATGCGAAAACTGCTGAAAAAACAACAACGTATATACAGCTAACAACAAAGAAGTAAAACAGCTAAACATCTAAAAGAAGCACGACAAAACTAGAATAATAAAATTTAACTTTTTCTTTCTCTTCGCCATTTCTACCTAAGCTGCTTCCTAGTTCCTTGTAATTTCGAGATCCCCACAAATGAAACCAGAACCACATTTTGCACATGCTTTGTCTATTATGGTGCTCATGGCATTGAATTTTGATGCGTGAATTGAATAAATTGGTCTGAACGAATGATCAAACTTATTGAAGAAAATGAAGCCAGAACCACAACCAAATTTCGTCACATTCAATTATTTTGTTTTTTTGGCAATGTCCTAGCAATTGCTTAATGTACTTGGAATCTAGATTTCCATCATCACATGCATGTGGTTACTCAATTCAAGTCCCTTCTTTGCTAATCTTTGTGAGGTCGAAAAACATTCTACTTCTAATTAAGGAGAATCTGCTTCTAAGTATCCTATGTATTCTAGTTTATGAGAAAAATTCGTATTGAATTAGTATTTTAGAAATAAAACTTTCCACATATTTTGCATTCTTGTTAAAGGAAAAAAGTTTGAAACAGAATGGAAAATTAGAAATTTAATTAATGGTGATGTTTAACCTGACCGTTTTACAGGCACTCAGGGGCCTATTTGCTCTTTAGTAGCCGATAAAGAAAGTGGTCCAAGAAATCAAAGTTTTCCTTTCTCAATGATAAGTGTTAGAGAAAATAGCAAGGTAACAGCGGAAGCGAATATAAAACTAAGATGACGGATATTACGACAAAATTTAGGGACGAAAAATAAGCGATAAAATCAAAGACCAGATTTACGTGGGAAATCGAAGAACTCGAAGAAAAACTCACGGACGACGACAACCAGAAAATAATTCACTATGAGAAAGGAGTACAACCTGATCACTATACATTGTGTTTTGATCCTTGGTTTGAAACCAAGGAAGTTTCCTCTAACGTCCTTACCTAGTTGTAGGGCCCGCGGCCCCCCGGGAGGGGCGCGGTCCCCCGCGGAGTGTCGAATCGACGTAGGGTTGCTTATTGAACCTAGGGTGTACTTTTTATCTTTTAAAGAAGATTTTCGGATGATGGTACTTCACTTTAACTTGACCTTTATAATCTTGAACACACATGCAGATTTTTTAAAAAAAACCCAAAAAAAAAACAAAAAAAAAACGGCCGAACATACCGATCCGCGGATCGATACCCATAGGCCAAAATTTTAGGGTTTTCCGTTTCAGTTCATTCGAGCCAGAGGCGAGAATCACCGACGGTCCACCGAGGCGGATCCGCGGATCCGAGGCTCCCCAGTAGCGCCGCAGTGATCTTCGTCCCAAAGCTCTTTTGATGCTGATAATCTTGCATGTATCGAAAAGAAAATAAAAGTCAATTTTTAGGTGAATATAAAAAAAAGAGGAGTCGCCAGTTAATTTTACACAAAATTAACAAAAGGGAAAGTGACTCCGGTCTCGAACCAAAATTCGGATCCGGGGGTAAAGGTATCGATGTAGGGGGGTGCCCTTGCATCGTCCGCCAAAGCGGCCCTTACTAGGTCGGGTTTAAAAAAAGAATTAAAAAAAGGTTGTCACAAAGAATTAAAAGGAACATGCATAAACTTAACTAATGTTTAAACAAGTACAAAAATAAAAAAAAGTACAACGGGCGGGGCTATCGATCTACATTGTTACAATCGGAAAAGAAAACTAAAACAATTAAAGTCGAAACCCTACCAAATCATGTGGTTGGCAAGCTCGAGTATCGCAGTCGAAAACTTCACCCCGTAATCGTTTCCCGGAACCGTGGAAATATCTCCCTGAGATCCACGCGGATCTCCCTCAGTTGGCTCTCAAAGGTGTTTTCCTCTCTTTTTCAGTTTTCTCTCCGTAGTCGTCCTTTTTTCCTCTCCTAATCCCCCCTCTAAAGGATCCGCGCGGATCCTTTTATAGGCGGTAGTAGGGTTAGGTCAAGGAATCCGCGCGGCTCTTTTAATTTCCAGTACTAGGGCCGACAGTTTGGCCCAGAAGCTGCAAAATCCGCGCAGATTTTCCAGTTTCCAGTACTAGGTCAAGAAATCCGCGCGGATCACTTTGAATTTGGGCCGGGACATTTTGGCTCTAATTTTGACAAATCCGCGCGGATCCGCCTGAATTTGGGCCCGGGACATTTTGGCTCTAGCAAGGAAATCCGCGCGGATCCCATCTGAATTTGGGCCCGAATCCGCGCGACTCCGCTCTGAATTAGGGTCTGGACCCGCGCGAATTTTATCCCGGATTGGCCCGGAATGGGCTCGTGCTGAAATGGGCTCGCTCTGCATTTTGTGCTAGGCCCGTATCTGCTAAACCCACATGAACTTGGGCTACTGATGCTGTCTGATCTGATTGGCTAAATTTCGTGTCTGATTCACAAGTTTCACTTGATCGAGTCCGATAAGACGAAAGTCAAAGTATATATCTTGAGAAGTGTCGTAGTTAACTGGAGGTAGTCCAAATGTTAACTTTAATTGCTGGATATTGTCCAGGCTTGAGCGATCCGAGGGTAGCTTGGATTTCTTGACCGGAGGTAGTCCGATGCTGATTAAATTGCTGGATGTTTGTCTGTGCTTCAGACTTCCAAGGGTAGCTTGAATTTCTTGACGGAGGTAGTCCGATCTCGGTTGAATTGCTGGATGTTGTCGTGCTTCGCTTCAAGGGTAGCTTGGATTTCTTGACCGGAGGTAGTCCGATCTTGGTTGAATTGGCCGGATGTTGTCCAGCTTCGCTTCAAGGGTAGCTTGGATTTCTTGACCGAGGTAGTCCGATGTCGTTGAATTGCCGGATGTTGTCCATGCTTCGTAGATTTTTCCAAAAAGAAAGAATTTGTAAGTATTCGATTTGTAAAAGATAAAATGGAAGTAAAATAAAATGAAGTAGGATAAGATAAGGAAAGAGAGGATATGATGCATCGCGCCGTGCTCATCTCGGAGTTTCACCCAATTTCAGGTAAATCCTGCGTGGTTCTCGATGATTTTGAGCCATTTTGCTGAAATTTCTGCTGAAATTGTGTACAAATTCGCGCAGCTCTCTGTGGTTTTGAGCCTTTTTCTTTGCATTTCTTTGAGCTTGCTTGAGAATATGTGTTGGGTGACAAAGCTTGTTCTAGGATAGTCAAACCCATGCACACATTACCGAGTCTTGAACTTAAATCTGTTAAGTTTTGGACTTGTCTGTGTTTGAAAATGAAATCCTGAATTTCGAATTGTCAGGCCAAAAATCCGCGTGACTCCATGTAATTTGGGCCAAAATCCGCGTGACGATAATTGGAGTTTAACGCCAGTCTTGTGGGCTCCCACCTTGCAAGAACATTATCCGGGTTCCTTTCATGTTGATGAGGTCGGGCGAGTTCATACATATGATGTTCCCAGCTCCTCTTGGAACAAGGAACCCAATACTGGAGGGTACCCACCAGATTGATCTTCTGCCTCTTGGGCGGCTGATGGATGGGATTTCTTCACTGGGCAAGATCCCGCCGCTGGCCGACGCTTTGGTTTCTCGTGCCCGTAATATATAGACTGTTTCGACGAGAAGATGGCGATTGAATGATTTTACATGTATAATGCTTAGACAAAATCGCTTCGCTTATTATTTGACTCATGCACCATGATACAAATGCTAACCTATTATGACTACATGCAATGCACGCAACAATAATCGAGGCGGACGTTGAATCGTGGTCAAAACAAAAGTTGATTTCAGAACTTTGCCTAAGCAAATAATTCTTGAGTACATAACAAGCTCGCCGCAAATAAACAACTCGCCTTTAATTAGCCGCACTGACAAAATCATGGGAAATTAGATGGGCTCCACTCTGACCCATATCTGTGCGAAACCGACATCGGGTCCAAATCTGCTCACGTGGACCTAAAAAAGATCTTGGAGGGTGAAAGGGTAAACTTTCTGCCCTTGATTTCCTTATTCAGGAGAAGCGAACATATTGAGAAAAAAGTTAGGGTCTTAGCCCTATGTTTATTAAGTGGGTTCTGTTTTTACCGTGGTGGCACCACAGTGGTCCGGCTTCGTTAATCAATACTAGTGAAAGCCTCCGTGGTGATCAAAATCTAGCGCCAATGATACTATCATGGGCTTGGATCGAATTTGTGAAGAATCTGAAAGCGAATTTTCAGGAAGCCCCCTGCTGCTTTAGGTGGACCCTCTTTTCTTCCTTTGTAGATATGGTTGATGGAGCACACCTGCTTCTTGACGCCTTCTAAGAACGAAGCCACATTCCGAATGGTCAACGTGCCTGGTGGAGAATACGAGAAGTGGTCATCGTCGATCATTGATGCCCTTTGGTGAGACTTATGGGTCTGACATATACCACCTACTACTTCGAGCCAGATGTCAAATCAGGAGAAAACAATGTATCCCTTCATTGGACTGCATTCAGCCTAATCCTAAGACACTTCCAAGGTTCGATCTTGGCCGGACTATTGGAAGAAGGACTACCCTCGCTGTTCCTATGACAGGAGGAAGCACTCATGTATCTATGGCCTATCGCCAATGGATTACGGAGAAAGATCCTGCTATTAGGAAGCAGTTAAAAGAACAGGAAGAGAAAATTAAACCCATTGGCCACCGGATCTCGCCTTCCTAGTACAACGCGTTTCGGGAAAAAATCTATCGGGAAGAGCAAAGAGGAAGCCCCCAGTGATTCAACCATTAAGGAGAGATCCCGAAGTGTATCTTTACGGGAGGAAGGATCCGAACCTAAAAAAAAGACTGATGGACTGAAGCTGCTTTGCCCCTTTTTTTTTTGTTTTTTTTTCTTTTTTTTTGAGATCGATGACGCTCGAGTAGCAAATCGTAAATTTGCATGCTCTTTCTTTCTTTTAGATTAATAACATTTCACGATATTCCAGCATTTTCCATTACATATGTGAAATCCCATGGACTTCTGCACATAGAAAATTTATTTCCAATCGAAATGCAAAATCCACGAGGATTTTTGCATCAAGAAAGTAACCCATAAGAATTAAGGTTAGGCCTGGGAAAACAAAATCTGCGTGGATCCGACCGAATCGCCCGACAAAATCAAGTGAGTATCCGGTCGTTAAGTAGATCCACGAGATTTTCAAAAACGAATGAGCCTAGGAAAGTCGGGATCCGCGCGGATCGCCCGTAATTGCTCTAAAAATGAGTATTTTGGTCGGATTGATAACCGAATCCGCGTGGATCCTAAGATGTTGGGTCCTAAAGATGCATGCGGACTTGCCCCAAAACCGCCCAAAATATCGTGAGTATTCGGGCTAAAGGTTCGCAAAATCCGCGTAGATCTAATGGGAAAACGCGAATATGGTTTGAAATCCGTGGATTTGCCCCTAAAACCGCTTCAAAATATCGAGAGTATTTCGGGATAAGAGATCGCAAAATCCGCATGGATTTAAAACGGAAAACGGTCCGAATATTGTTTGAAATCCGCGTGGATTTGCTCCTAAAACCGCCCAAAATATCGTGAGTATTTCGGGCTAAAGGTTCGCAAAATCCACTTGGATTTACCTAGGGAACTGGGTCGAGCAAGGTCTGAAATCCGCGTGGATTTGCCCCAAAACTGCTCCGAAAATATCGTGAGTATTTCGGGCTAAAGGTTCGCAAAATCCACTTGGATTCACCTAGGCCCGGATACTATTAAAGCCCTATAAAGGTCTTAAGCTGCATGAATCGCGAAGAGCTCATGTTGCTTCAAGGACTAAAAACGGATAATCAAAATTATCGGGAAATTTGTATTTATTTGGGCCGGACTTTAGAAAAGCTTCCTACGTATCCACATTACATGGAATCAGGCCATCGTAGTTCAAGCGATAGTATTTAGTTGCTGCCTTAATAAGTCAGTGGCTAATAACTTGGGGATAGTTGTTGGTTCTGATCACCAGTTGCTATATCCACTTTTACCCTTATGCATAAAACTTCTTTAGCTGATCTAAATTAGTCAGCTGAGCATACTCTCCACCCTCCAGATCAGCTAACTTCACAGCCCCTCCTGGAAGGACCTCTTTTATGATGTATGGACCCATCCAATTGGGCCTAAACTTTCCTCTCGGGTCCTGAATAGGTGCCCTTATCTCCTTCAGAACCATGTCACCCTCTCCAAGGTCTTTTGGTTTGACCTTCCTGTTAAATGCCCTGGACACACGATTCTGGTATATCTGGACATTGTGCATGGCTCTGAGTCTCCTTTCGTCGATGTTAACCAGTTCCTCATACCTAGCTTTAGCCCAATCCGCTTCTGGAAACTGACTTTCCACTACAATTCGCAGTGAAGGTATTGCCACCTCTACTGGCAATACCGCTTCTACTCCGTATACCAAAGAGTAAGGAGTTACTCCGGTGGATGTACGAATAGAAGTTCGATAGCCCCACAAGGAGAAAGGTAACTTATCTGGCCAATCCTTATAAGTCGTGGCCATTTTCTCTATTATCCTGGTAATGTTCTTGTTAGCTGCCTCAACCGCTCCATTGGTCTGAGGCCGATATACCGAAGATCTATGATGTTGGATCTTGTATTTTGCTAACAATTCTGCTGTCTCCTTTTTAAAGTGAACTCCATTATCACTTATCAACTCATGTGGAACTCCATAACGACATATTATGTTTCTAAGTATGAACTTAGTGACGTGCTTAGAAGTCAATTTTGCATAAGATGCCGCTTCCACCCATTTTGTGAAGTAGTCAATGGCTACAAGCACATATTCATGTCCTCCTGTTTCTTTAGGAGTGATCTTCCCTATGATATCGATGCCCCATACCGAAAATGGCCAAGGCGAGGTTAAAGTCGTCAAGAATGAAGGGGGTTGGTGTTGCAAGTTCGCATAAATTTGACACTTGTAGCACCTCTTCACGTAATCGTGACAATCAGCTTCCATAGTTGACCAAGAGTACCCCATTCTTTGAATCTTTCGACAACATCCGTCCATTCATATGCGGACCATATTCTCCTCCATGAACTTCTCCCATCAAGTTCGGGCCTCATCTTGTCCTGCATAAAGCAAATTGATGCCCATGTCGGTTTTCTTATCTGATTGACCTTGAATCGTGCAATACTGAAGACAAGAGTCTAATTGCTCTTTGTGACCTCGTAGTAGAACCTCTAGGGTAAGCCCTTTAGTGAGGTATCGGTATATATCATAATACCAACAGTTGAGTCCACCTCACAAACCTCCAAAGAGTACACATAAGCCGGTTGATCCCTTCTGCTCTACGCATATAGGCATAGACACTCCTCTCGGATATTAAGCAAGGATGATAGCTTGGCCAAAGCGTCCGCTAATTCATTATGCTCCCGAGGCAAATAAGTGAACACTATCTGATCGAAGTGTTCTGCTAGATCTCTCACATAAGCTTGGTAAGGTGCCAAAGCTTCATTCTTCACTTTCCATTTATTGGAAACTTGATTTATTATAAGACTTGAATCACCGAATATTCTTATGCTCTTTATGCCCATCTCTACCGCAGCTTGCATACCAATGATGCATCCTTCATATTCAGCCACATTGTTGGTGGCTTCAAAATCCAATTTCACCGAAATTGGAGTATGTGCTCCTTCGGGTGAGATCAGAATGATTCCTATTCCATATCCACTTTGATTAGAGGCGCCATCAAAATACATTTCCCAAGTTTCTTTTTGCGTTTGAAATATTTCCTCATCAGGAAATTCGAGTTCTTCCTCACAAGCTTCCTCTACGGGTAGTTCAGCCAGAAAATCCGCCACCACTCTTCCTTTTATGGCCTTCTGTGGAACAAACTGTAAATCAAACTCCGACAGCATGACCATCCATCGAGCTACCCTGCTATTGACCAATGGTTGCTCCATCAAATACTGAGAGGGTTCATGAAAGCGACACGACCTGTATGAGCAAGCATGTAGTGACGTAGTTTCCTTGTTGCCCAAACAAGAGCTAAGGACAACCTCTCAATGTTGGAGTACCGAGTCTCATATTCCAAGAACTTCTTACTTAAATAATAGATTGCTCGTTCTTCACCTTCGTGTCTCTGAGCTAGCATGGCCCCCATTGCTGTCCCTGTGATAGTTAGGTACAACAGTAAGGGCTTTTCTGGCATGGGTGGAACTAAAACAGGCGGATTAACCAAGTACTCTTTAATCTTGTCAAAAGCTGCTTGGCATTTTTCGTCCCACTCGCTTGACCCTTCTTTAGCTTCTTAAATATAGGTCACAGATCATGGTTAACTTTGCTATGAATCGACTTATGTATCGTAGTCGCCTAGAAACCTCTTATCTCCTTTTCGCCTTAGGCGGTGGCATTTCTTGTATCGCTTGATTTTTATGATCGACCGATACCCCTGGAACTTACGACAAAACCTAACCTTACCCGATGTCACTCAAGGCACATTTCGTGGGTTTAATCTCATTCCGCATTTCGAAAGATAAGGAAAAACCTTCTAAGGCTATCTAAATGTGTTTCGCGATCAACGGATTTAATAATCATATCATCCACGTAAACCTCTGCTTCCCTATGCATCATATCATGCAACAATGTGGTGTCAGTCCTTTGATAGGTCATACCGCATTCTTTAACCCAAATGGCATCACTACGAGCGTAATGTACCCCAATGAGTGATGAATGTTGTCTTCTCCATATCCTCCTCAGACATCTTGACTTGATTATAACCCGAGTACCCATCCATGAAGGAGAGAAGGACGTGGCCACAAGTATTGTCTACTAAGATATCAATATGGGGTAAAGGAAAGTCATCTTTCGGACTTACTTTGTTCAAATCCCTAAAATCTACACACATTCGAACTCGCCCATCCTTCTTTGAACCGAACTACATTTGCTACCCATTGTGGATATTCCGACACCCTAATGAACCTCGCACTTAATCGCTTCTCAACCTCTTCCTTGATCTTCAAGGCCCACTGTTTCATTCTCCAAGCTTCGCTTTGATCGTTTAGCATCAGGCAAAAGTGGTATTCTATGCTCAGCTATTTCCCTGTCTATGCCGGACATATCTTGGTACGACCAGGCAAAGACATCCACAAATTCTCGTAAGAGTAGAGTAAATTGTTCTTGCTCTTCGAGAGTTAAGGATTTCCCGATTTTGGTTATCTTAGGTTCCTCCGGGGTACCCAGATTTACAGTTATGGTTTCTTCAATTACAAAAATTCGATTCTCGTGCTCCTCTACAGCCTTTAAAAGATCTTTAGGAATTTCGGGTTCATGACAAAGATCATTATTATTTTCTTTTGAGGCAAAGCAGCTCAGGGATGGGGAATGAGAAGAGTCGTAAGCGAAAGAGTTCGTTTCATTGAATTGAGAAACAAGGACATCAACAGATGACTCAACAGACCCTCCAGAAGTAGATGCAACAGACTTAGTGGGCTTAAGGCGTCCGCTCAAGATGCACTCGGAAAATGGAACATGAGCAGAATGAGGACTAGACCCGCATCTACGCAGACTCTCCTATAGCTAGAGTGAACTCCTTATCTCCATCACCGATATCCAGTGATTTGTTTGTTCTCCGGCCCCATGTCAGAATGAGCTCGAGGATCGAAATCCATGCTTGATAGGGCGAGGGAAAGTGCTTCCACAGATTTCTCTTCTTTTCGGGCCTCTCGACCAAACAACATCCCAAAGATGTTACTCCCGGCTAAATGAGTCCAATCTAGTGGGGTCTTGCTCTCCCGTGCTGGCGTGAAAAGTTCTTCCTCGAGCAGCATGCAGTCACTAAAAATCTCCAATCCTGGAACCATAATCCCCTTGCTTTTCAAGTAGTATGGCTCTGGAAAGCCGAAGTAGGGAAAATAATCTCCTTCTTTCACAAACTGACCGTTAAGCGTGAGTGGATACGGCTTCACACTATAAAGCGGTATTGGCTCACTCTTCTTGACGATCATAGCCCTCTTGGCCAATCGTTGTTCTTCCTCCGTCGGAGTGTACCCCAATCCAAAACGATAGTTTCCTTTTTGAGTCAAGGGAATGGATGTGGGCCCTTGTGCTCTCCTTCCTAATGGTAAACCAGGAAAGTACCCCTGTCTCCTGAGTATGGCGTTGAATTTTCTATTGGAATAGGGATCAAAGTCCAAAGGTGCTTCGTCCTTATCCAAGGTAGCAATGATGTCAAAATGATGGAATTCCTCATCCTTAGAGTTATGTTCTACTTCCAACATCGGTTTCTTAGAAGTAATCATTGCGGATAACTCCTCTCCCTTGATAGTTACCACCTGACCCTTGACCGACAACTTCACCTTTGAGGATGGTCACCGTTAGGATTCGACATTGTCTCAGATGGATCGATAACCAAAGATTCAACCCCCTCTTCAGATGCTTCTTCGTCGGTCACTTCTGGGTGAGTCGCCTCAGATGATGCCCGATCTTCGTTGCTGTCGTAGTGGACGTCAAAAGTTTCCAATCGTCCAGTCTCGTCCCGCTGGTAGACCCGAAACCAACCTATCTTGTTCCCCCTGAAAGGTGGAGGAATTTGAAGACTCAGCTCAACATCGCCCCAAAACTTATGCATGCAATGGATGAAGAATCCTATTTGAACCCCGAATGATCGAGCTAAAGCTCAAAATCATGTGCGAAGCCCAAATAAAACTCTTATGCAGACTCTAACTCGAAATAATACGTCTAGGCCTTATCGGGCCGTGTCCGAAAACGAACTCAAGCCTCACATAAAGGCTAAACATACCGTTTCTAGCTGACTAAACAGACCAAGGAGCCCATTTGGATCACACAGGAGTGGGCCCGCTCACAAAATCCGCGAGGATCCATGAGGCCCAACATCTCTGTGCCACCCGAATGTTCTGCCGACACAAAACAGACTCAAACTCATGCAGACGGAAATGCAAGCTAAAGACCTTAAAGACGCCAAAATTTAGGCCCGGCAGTGGCCGAGCTCGCCAGGATCCGCGCGGATTTCCTGGGCTTAGGCCCAGTGAGGTCTGCGCGGATTTTCTGGGCTCAGGCTCACTACTGAGCCTAAATCCAGGTCAGACCCAAGAGACGAAGAAAAACAAGAATTGGACCATACATGGTTCGCTGGCCCCGAATCCGCGCGATTCTCCGGGTTTGAGCGATGTATGGGCCAAATGCAAAACAACGACACGACACAAAAGGGGAGCGGAAATACTGACTTGGACCATATGGGCTTAGCTGGATCCGCGCGGATTTCATGAGCTTAAGCCCAGTGAGATCTGCGCGGATTTCAGGAGCTTAAACTCCATATGGGCCAAGTCAGCCTCCACAATCCGACACAAAACCCTAGAAGACACTTTGGCTTAGGCGCGGTAGTACCCGTTCACACCAAAATCCGCGCGGATTTCAGGCTCAAAAGCGCTACAAGGCCTAAACCGAGACTGACGACCAAAAGCCTGAACATTAATTTGGGCTATACAAGGCCGACCTGCTCATGGGATCCGCGCGGATTTGTTGGGTAGCCCAACCTCCGAATCCGCGTGAACCTCCCGGGTCTGAACTTGTATAGACCAAAGTAATTATCTTGGCCCACAACGACTCTACTTGATTTTTTTTTATACTTTTTTTTTTGTCTAAGCATTAAGGCATGGTTTAGGGTTCGAGAGGTTACACAAAGCACATAGCATACAAGTGAGTTCCCACCTAGCCAAGGGTCTAAGTTTGTGGATTCGAGGTTGGTTTATCCTAACCTCTAGCTCGTGTCCTGGGTGTTGTGCCTTCCATGGGGTGCATGGTAAGGTTAATGTACCCAGGTTGCTCCTTTTATCATATGGATTAGGGAGTGGTGCACGAGTGGGAAAACAACCACCGGCTCGGTGAAGGTCTAAGTGGACCCACCTGAGTTGAATGGTTAATGTTTTCCCGGAATGGTAAACGTAAGGGAAAACCTAAACGGTGCCTTGTGTGCCCAACAAAGGGGAAGGCCCGTAAATGCAATTATGCCTAAAAAAGGAAAAAGGTGACAACTTTTTTTTTTTTTTAAAAAAAAAAAACCCGACTTTTCAAGTCTTACCCACTAATAAGTCCCCAGTGGAGTCGCCACTGTAGGGTCCGACCCCGAGGGGCGGTCCCCCGCGGAGTGTCGAATCGACGTAGGGTTTCTTATTGAACCTAGGGTGTACTTTTTATCTTTTAAAGAAGATTTTCGGATGATGGTACTTCACTTTAACTTGACCTTTATAATCTTGAACACACATGCAGATTTTTTAAAAAAAACCCAAAAAAAAAACAAAAAAAAAACGGCCGAACATACTGGAATCCGCGCGGATCCCAGTCCACCGTGGGCCAAAATTTTAGGGTTTTCCGTTTCAGTTCATTCGAGCCAGAGGCGAGAATCACCGACGGTCCACCAGGGGCGGATCCGCGCGGATCCGAGGCTCCCCAGTAGCGCCGCAGTGATCTTCGTCCCAAAGCTCTTTTGATGCTGATAATCTTGCATGTATCGAAAAGAAAATAAAAGTCAATTTTTAGGTGAATATAAAAAAAAGAGGAGTCGCCAGTTAATTTTACACAAAATTAACAAAAGGGAAAGTGACTCCGGTCTCGAACCAAAATTCGGATCCGGGGGTAAAGGTATCGATGTAGGGGGGTGCCCTTGCATCGTCCGCCAAAGCGGCCCTTACTAGGTTGGGTTTAAAAAATGAACTAAAAAAAGGTTGTCACAAAGAATTAAAAGGAATATGCATAAACTTAACTAATGTTTAAACAAGTACAAAAATAAAAAAAAGTACAACGGGCGGGGCTATCGATCTACATTGTTACAATCGGAAAAGAAAACTAAAACAATTAAAGTCGAAACCCTACCAAATCCGCGCGGATTTGGCAAGCTCCGAGTATCGCAGTCGAAAACTTCACCCCGTAATCGTTTCCCGGAACCGTGGAAATATCTCCCTGAGATCCGCGCGGATCTCCCTCAGTTGGCTCTCAAAGGTGTTTTCCTCTCTTTTTCAGTTTTCTCTCCGTAGTCGTCCTTTTTTCCTCTCCTAATCCCCCCTCTAAAGGATCCGCGCGGATCCTTTTATAGGCGGTAGTAGGGTTAGGTCAAGGAATCCGCGCGGCTCTTTTAATTTCCAGTACTAGGGCCGACAGTTTGGCCCAGAAGCTGCAAAATCCGCGCAGATTTTCCAGTTTCCAGTACTAGGTCAAGAAATCCGCGGATCACTTTGAATTTGGGCAGGACATTTTGGCTCTAGCAAGGAAATCCGCGGATCCCATCGAATTTGGGCGAATCGCGCGACTCGCTCCCGAATTAGGTGCGGACTCGCGAATTTTATCCCGGATTGGCCCGGAATGGGCTCGTGCTGAAATGGGCTCGCTCTGCATTTTGTGCTAGGCCCGTATCTGCTAAACCCACATGAACTTGGGCTACTGATGCTGTCTGATCTGATTGGCTAAATTTCGTGTCTACACTAGTGTATAGAGTTTATTTGTCAAATTCACCCCCCAAGCTACAAGTGGTATCAGAGAAGGTCCACTCAAGAAGAGACTAACCGCTCTACTGAAAAGAGACTAACCGTCCGGGGGATAGCGAAAACAACAAGGTAAGTCACGGATGTAGATAAAATTCAGCTATAAGGACATTGATAAGGTAAAAAGTTTAATCATAATCCTTATGTCCTTCATCTGGCACAAACTTTGAGGTATGTCATCTGTAAACCATTCATTGATCACATTTATTTATGGCACGAATTGAGGGGGATGACCCTCTCTTAGTACTGACAAGTTTATCAAGTGTTGCAGGGTTCTAGACAACCTCTAAAATATTCTAAGTGCTGCATCAAGGGGGAGATTCCCTATTAACCTTGTGTTAATCCAGAAAGGGAAAAAGAATTTATTGTTGCTGAATTTTGTCTTTCATCCAAAAAGGGGGAGATTATTGGGACCAGGGTCAAGGTCCTTCACCGAAGGACCTTATATGAAGCATACGAAGTTTTGAATGAAAGCCAAAGTTACGCACAATATATTTTGATTAGATATTCTGATAATTGGATATTCTGATTAGATATTCTGATCCGGAAAAGGGAAGTTGATTGGGAATATTATTGATACTCTTCTTACTCTATTAATTGCAATTTGATAATATTCTTATCTCCTTATTTCAGGATATAATCACCACAAGGAAAGGAAATCCAGAAGATTGTGATTGCTGCCAAGAAAGGATATTACGCTAAGAAGGAAGGAAGATCGGAGAAAGGAAAGGAAGGCCTTCATCTCCAACGGTCTACCAAACTACCATTATAAATATGCATTCACAAGATGAAAACAAATAGGTGATTCCACGGAAGTGATCGCGGGGTAAGAAATCCGGAGGGATTTCTGAGTGTGTACGTAGCCAATGGTTCCAAGGTGAATGTAATCAGTAAAGGACCTCTGGTGATGGGATAGCCGAAGACCTTGGTGAACATTTGATGTATCCACATGTGGTGGTGAGAAGATGCGTAGCAGAGTCTTGACGGACTAAGACTTTGTGAGTTTGTGCTTCAATGTAATCCAACATGTTCCAAATCGCCCTTAGGGTTTTTCCTATGACGATTCTTATCTGTAACTGTCTCAAGGTCCTTCGGCCTTGGCCAGTGAACCTATCAGTAACTGCCTTTAGGCTGTTACTTCTTGCTTTGTTTCGTAAGTGTAACTTGTTCTTTGATTGATATAAATATAATGAGGTATTTCAGTTACATTGTGTTTTGATCCTTGGTTTGAAACCAAGGATGTTTGCTCTAACGCCCTTACCTAGTGTGTAGAGTTTATTTGTCAAATTCACCCCCCTCTTGGATTTCTACAATATGTACCATATTTATAGTAGTGGACAGGAAATGAAACTAGGTTAAACATTAAATAACCTACAGAACAAAACAAAGAAACCCCGTCGCGCGGAACAACATGGGACTTCAAGACGCTAGCCGCTTGAATGTTTGCTGCCTTCTGTGCAACACGCTGGCAGCGTCCAGGGAGAGAGGATAGCGATTTGAGAGACGACTCCGTAACTAGGCGCTGGTAGCGTCGATTGCGTCGCTGACAGCAAGGAGCTTCTCGAGCCTTCTATGAGGGGCGCTGCTAGCGTCTTAAGCGACGCTGGTGGTGCCCTGTTCTTCCTCCCTCAATCTGAACCCCGAAGATCCAATGGGCCACACAAACCCAACACTAAGATATCACAATACACCTATCCATATTTTTAGGGAAGCGAACATAGTGGCTAACTGACTATCTATTCCAATCATACACTCCGAGCTACCAGAATGTCAATACAGATATCTTTTTTTTAGTAACTGGTAACCATCATTTTAGTAAATTTTTTTCTTAAAAAAAAGAAGAACATCATCATCATAGTGCCCTCCAACTTAACTTAGGCATTAGTTGCACATCCCCTTTCTTTTTTTTTGTTTTTTTTTTTTGGGTGAGTGGTTTGGAAGGCTGAAAGTATATCTAAAAATGACCCCACAATTCCCCTTTGTTCGCGATATGCACCTCTAAATATCCAGCCAGTTAGTGTAAGCAGAATTTATATAAATGTTTGATTTAATCATTTCATGCAACCATGCATGTATTTGGGCATCTAGTGTGCAGATACCACAGATGTTCCAGCTCTGCACTCACCCAGACCCACATTCTTTTTTTTTTTATTACAATTAATTTAACGGTAAATTTTCTAAGAATTATATATTACCGTACATATTTGGATTCAATTCCTATCCATATTACCTTAGGTTGTCATATTCGTCTTATTAAAAATTCTCTTTTTTGTTTATATTTTTTATTCAAATTTGTTTGTCAAAAAATTCACTTTGATGATGACAGGTTTTTAAAAAAATCATCTTTTTCTATTTCCTCGAAATTATTTGGGTAGCATTTACTCCTTCCGTCCCTATTAATTTGTTCAATTAATCAATTTTTTTTGTCCTTTATTATTCGTTGCTATCATTTTCGATCTAACTTTTATCAATTTTATATTTATATTTTTCATTTCTTATAATTAACTTTTACTAGTTGAAGTAATTTTATAACTTTCACTTTAACTTTGTTAGTTATCTTAATATCCCATCATTCTCCTCAAGTAACAAATAAATAGGGACTGAGGGAGTAATTACTAGTACATTAAAACTTGTTTGTATTGGGCCTTTGGGCTTTATAATCCTTCACACCCTGAAAAATGAAGCACCCAACAATCAGGGATATGCTGTTTAATTTGACTAATCACATCCACATCTATTGTGAATCTTGGTTATTCAAATTATTTTCTTACATTTACATTAACACCAATAACTCTTATGATTATGGGGATGTTTTCGTGGATTTGAGAAGATATATAAATTATATCCAAATAAAATAATCTATAACCGCATTCTGGTTACTTTGAGTCGGACTTAACTAAATAATTTAGATCGATCAGACAATTTTTCGACAGTCAAAAAAAGAGGGTACTAGCAAAATCATGAAGATGGACTTTAATTTGGAGGGTTATATAATGTAGAGGTGAGCAATGCAAATGTGAATGTATGTAATTGTACAGCAGAAGTTTGTGTGGATCCTTTTTATTTTGAGGCACATGGGATGCTATATATGATATTATTATATCATCATCTTCTCCATCTCATCTCATTCTCAACTTGCACCTCATCTTCTTCTTTCTCCAACTCCCTTTGCCTTTTTAATTTGTCTATCTGTGGTTCAATCAAAACCAATACCTTCTTCATCATGTCATGTAACTGTCTTCATTTGATCATTGTCGTAATTTCAACTTTAACAGTCTCCAAAGTCATTTTTTGATTGATAATTTCTTACATAATATGTTATCAACACTTGCAATATTATTTTTTATGATAATATCTTTCGTTATAAATCTAATGATGATAATTTTATATAACAACTCATTGTATATATATTATTGAGAAATTTGACTGCACGATTTTGAAAGACAACAATTAATATAGAACGGATATAGTCATTTTACTACCTAAACTTCATTAGTTATGTTAGTTATACTTATCTTTTGCACAAATAATTGAATCCATGATAATGACTTTTTTTTGTTAATCATAATTATCATGTTAATTCTTAGTACTTATTACTGCTTGTTAGGTATGTATAAAATTAAGATATGATTAAAGTATCAATTAAAATTTTGCGGTTATGTTCTAAACAAAAGTCTTTTTCCTGTAAAACTACCCTTATGTCTCTATGCCACTGATCTTATAATTACTTTTAGGTATATTGTTGTTTTCTTTTAAAGAAAGTAATGTTAACGATTCCATATATTTTGTCATTTTTAGTCCCCTACTTATGAAAAGACAAATTGCATACTCTCATTAAGAAAGAGAACACTCTCATCCAAAACAATTTTAAGAAAAGGAAATTAAATACATGAAAAATAAGTTTTTGTTCTCATATACTGCATTATTCAATTTGTACCATATATGATATAACTGATAAGGTCTTCACTCTTCTCTCTTGTGTATTAATGATATTATTGACAACTTAGTTTGAAACCTACTCTGGTCTTTTCTGTAGTGGGTTAAATTTAACCGTATTAACCATAATTTAAGTACCTATTGGCCACACCATACTGCTTGTTTTCATCATCTTTAACTATACTAATCACAATTTAACAACTTAACTGTAACTACACCTTATTAACCATAGAAAAAAGTCAGGGATATGAATTCCCTACATAGTGGTGGCAAAAAATCAAAATCGGATTTGGGTCAAATTGGGTTCGAACAATTCAGACAAGATCCCCAAACCCAAACTCTATCCGACTTTCAAATTCAGACATTTTGTGATGTCCGAACCCAGATTTGTCCAAATTTCGAATTTACATTAAATTTAGACATAATTTTAATATTTTATTCGAGTTTCAGGGTTTGAACACTATCTGAATGCGTCCAAACCTGAATTTGACACAAAATTCGGACACTCAATTTTTACCAGGTTCCATACCCAACTTGACTTGATTTTTTTCCCAATTTAAAATTCGTACAAAAAATTAATGACCAAACCCAATTTAATTCGCGTCAGACATATTTTTGTCAGCGCTATTCCATGCGAGGGTGTGGATATATGCAAGGAAAAAGGAACAATAAAAAAAAAGAAAAATAGGAGGTGGGGCCCTGAAAAAAGGTTGAAGGGGGATTAACATCGTCAAAGCTTGGTCATTGGCGTGCCAAATAGAGGGCCCTAATAAGTTTTGTTTGCCTCTCTGAACAATTAGTACTTTTTTTCAATGATGATAGCTTAAATGGGCCATTATCCCCTCCTACTAAAGGACAAATTATTTGGGCTTATTAGGCCCACTTTTTTTACATTTTACACCCATGGTCATTGTGTACGAACAACCACCCAACCAAACAAACCCTAACTTGTCCAATAATATTCAGTAAGACATTCGTCAACCTTGTTATAGTAAGTTTGAATACCGGTTTTACTGTTACTCTAGGGTGTCATGTGTGTATCATGAAAATGGCTTGTTTATATGTTGTAAAATTGAAAGGGAGTTAACTTTTTGTGCAAAATTTTCATTTAATTTCATGCTATTAATGTGTATGGAGAAGTTGAGTGGGGTAGGTTATAGGAGAATCTTGCTGAATTTTATTTATTATGGGTAGATTTGATTTTTGAAAAATGATATTGAAAACAAAATTATGAAAAGATTGATTGGTTTTGTGAATTAAATTTGATTTTCTGAATTAAGAGTAAAGTCGGAGAAATTGAGAATTGGAGATGGAGAAAGTAAAGAGCACATCACTGCATCAGATGGAAAATAACATAAATTTTATTTGTTTTTCTTGAATAAATAGAACCTTAAACATATTCTTATTTGTGTATTTTCCGTATGATATAAAATCTTAATGAACCAAAAATAAAAATGAAAAAATTAAGACCAAAATATAGTAACATTTTATAAACGTAATAAGATTAACTTAAACATCAAATGTATGGATAATTCTCACATTTATACAACAACAAAAGCAGATTTCAATGTAATTTCATCCACAGAAATGTATGAAGAGGCTAATTTCAATTATAAATGATACTCCCTCTGTTCCATATTATTTGTTCTTTGGTTGACTGTCATAGTCTCCAATGTCACTCTTTAATTAATTGATAATGTTTATATAAAATAAAAATTACAATATTATAATTTTAGAATAATATTTCCGTTACGAGTCTAATGGTGGTAATTTTATTAAACAAATCATTGTATATATTGAGAAATTTATAACCAAACTTTTTAAAATTTAACTGCACAATTTTTAAAAAAATGATAAATAATATAGGATGGAGGCATTAATAATAATTCAACTTTAGAAGATGGAAAACAAGAGAGCAAGCAAGCAAATGGCAAAGGGCAGTGCTTAATGATGAAGGCTTGCTAAACACAAACAAAACAGAAATTAATAATGATTCAATCATACAAAAAAGCAGATAATACTCACCTAACATTTCCAAATGCAAACAAAGTAGCAAAGTCCTTATTCACTTTAGGTCATTTGAGGTTCCCAAAGAGCAATAAGCAATGCAATGATAATTGACCTAATTCTTTTTAGACCCCAAGAACATGGGTGGATGCCCTTCAATTATTGACCCCCCTAAACCAAATGTGAAGCCCACCTCCCCACCCGGACCCATTTTCCTTTTAATGCCCCCATTCTTAGTTGGCATGTTTCCCTTTCCCATCCTTCTCATCTCTACTTTTTTTTCTTTCCCGTTTTTTGGATTGTTGATAACCAAAAGATATGAAAGATTATAGAGTACATCAAACTGCAAAAACAACAACAACCAATCAGTTCTAAAATGTAACAATCAAACACAGCTAAACATAAATATCACGGCAAAGAGATGTTCGCACCCACGAAAGCCAAAATCCATCACAGTTCAATCACGCAACAAAGATCATAGCTTCAGTTTGGTACGAGTATATTTTAGAAATTTGGGCAAGATAAGATAAAATTAAACTTAATTTACCGCTCTAAATAATAAGACGTCAATTTTTGTCAAAACATAATTAGTTATCAATTATACCTACAAGGCAACAATAAAAGCTATAGTATAATAGAAAACCAGCTCAAATATTACGAGTACTACGTTGTAATATACTCCTATCTATACATACACATAAGGCAAAAGTTAGATTAATAATTGAATTAATTAATTTTGTATTAAATGTGTGTCCAATTAAAGATCAAAACCTCCCGAAAAGATTCAAAAGCCAATGGAGAGAGAGATAATTGAATTCACATGGGAGGAGCTAAAAAGGACTAAAAAGGCCAGTTGTATACAATAAAATACATCCAAGTTTTTAAATACCAAAAAAGGAAAAGGGCGAAAAACAAAAAGTAAGAATCTCCCCCTCCCAAAAAAAAAAAAAAAATTCGCTAGCGGCCGGTTCGAGTCAAGAATTCGCGTTCGATTCCATTGGCGGAGATGATGAACCGGCGGTCGAGCCGGCGAGGAGATCGGCGAGAGCAGCCATGGCTCGCACTTGCATTTGCAGCGCGGCGATGTAATCCGTCGCTTCTTCTAGAAGGTTCGGGAACGAGAGCTTCCGGCAACCGGGAACCAACCGGCCGAGAACCTTCACGCGCTTCTCCAGCGGCGGTGACTTCTGCTGCCTCTCGCCGTTTTCCGGTCCGGTCCACCGGCTACTTCCTCCGGTCGCCGGAATCTTCGACCGGATTTTCGCCTTCTTGTGGCCTTTAAGCCGCAGCTTGAGCCGATTCGCCAAGATTGCGCGGCTCCATCGCGTTCTACCCCTGGCGGCTATGGCGAGGACCTTATCGGCGGCTTCTCGGACGGCGCGGCTGCCGGAAGGAGTCACCGGAGACGGATTCCGGCTCCGGACTTGGCGGAGAGCATCGAGAAGCTTCGATGAGTACGTATGTTGCTCCGCAGGAGATCTCCATCTGAGTTGATTCTGATTGTTGTTGCCGTTGATTGATTGATCTCGATTGACGGCCTCGACTCTCCTGCGTTTCTTTCTGTGCGATTCTTGCGATCTATCGGTGTTATCTTCGAAATTCGGCATCATCGATGATTCTTTCAGCGCCGATTAGATAAGCTGATTCGAAGGAATCTATGGAGAATCTAAAGCAATCGGAAAGGATGGAGATGCGAATGTCAAAAGGATTTGCAGAACAGAAGACAAAAGCTGAAGAAATTGAAGAAGAAGTGAATGGAGAAAAGCAGAAAATGCAAGGGAGTTGATTTGATTTGATTGAGAGAATAAGAGAGAGGATGAAACAAAGATGTGAACCTTGAGAATTGGTTGAGAGTGAAGAGAAGAACTGGTTAATTCTCTCAAGTTTTTTTTGTGTGTAAGAGGGAGTTTGAGGAGGGAGAGGAATTGAAGAAGGGAAAGGGAGAAGGAGAGTTATAAATACAGGTTAGCATAGGGAGGGAAGAGAAGGAGACACCCACGCGGCGTTACTTTCATCACACTTATATTTTGCCTACTCTACTCCTTTCTTCCTTTAAATTAAAAAGTAAAATGAAAAATTTTGGTAAATATCAGCTTTGTCATCTTAATTTCTAATAGGAAAATTAAATCGTAGTATAGTGTATTCTAAATTTTTGAGATAATGAAAAACAATATTTTAAAATTGTATGTCAACAATTAAGCTGGAAAATTATTGGATGTCAGCAAATTAAGCTGGAAAATTATTGAAAAATTAAGCTATCACGAAGTTAAGTGAAACTAACACAGTGGATTGTCATCATGTCTGCAATCCAATGATTGAAAAGTTTTAGTTGTTGTATTCAAGTATGTCATATTAAGGTGTACTAAACTCCAAGTCATGAAATGTTAGGCATACTGAAGTCCATTCTGGCATACTCTGCTTTTACTATTTTCGGTGGAAGTGTTCGATAGTCCAATAATTGTACAATGCCTTTTCTTCTCAAAATACATAATCAATGCCACATACACTAACTTTGTATTACAATGAATATGTATGAAATGAAACCTCACAGAGTGTCGTGATTTCTTGTTCAGCAAAGTCTTCTCCTTTCAAATATTTTTTCACATATAGTCATTGTCACCTTGTTGATTGTCGGGCTAAATTTTCTTTCCATATTTCATTACACAGAGACTTTCCATAAACGCTTTTACAAGATCATTGCATGATTTTAGGATATACCGTCATATCTTGTATTTTTATTTAGTACTGTAGAATCTTCTTTACTTATATATTAATTCTAGTGTTTGAGCTTAATCGAGATTTGTATAAATGAAGATATGGCACAGTTGGATCCTTGGTATTTTTGTTGGATAAAAATCTAATCTTCCAAGTAACACATAATTGTTATATTCATGAAGATTCTACGTACACTTTTAACATGACCATAATTTCGATATCTGAGTTAGAATAGGAATATATCATAAGATGATTTGCCATTTGTTCGGTTGTTGTTTTTGTAGTTTTTGGTAAGGGTTGTCGAATCACAAGGATAGTTGTTTAGGTTTGTTTAGGTTATGGTTTGCCAAGGTTTCCAAGTGCAGAAAACAGTAAAATATGTAATGAAAGCAAGTAACTATCCTAATCAACTCAAGAAACTATCACAAAAATCATCAAGCAATCAAGAACAAAGATAAATTAAGCTAACAAACAAGAAGGAACACTAACAAATATGCAATCAATAACAAGTAAAACTATCAAACTAAGAAGGAAGCAATTAATAGCAAGTAACAAAGCAATAAACTAAGCTACTAATGAAATTAGGAACTAGGTCCATACCCTTGAAGCATCCAAATAACTCTTCTACTCTTCATCTCCATCTCTAATCTTCATTCTTCTACTTCTCCCGAACAAAACAAGAAGGTGTAAATTGGATTACTAAGAATCCTCATATCCTCATTTTGAAGTAAGATTTGTGACTCTTAATCCCCCTTTTCACTAAAATGATTGAGTGTTGTGGCTATTCTATGGTCTAGAAATCACAATCAACAATGGAAGAAAGAGAAAACAAGAGAGTAAAGGAAGAATTCCTGAATTAACTTGCAAGAAAATGTTGATTACAATAAAAAAACTTGAGAACTTGGAGAACAAGCAACTTAAAACCCTAAATAAAAGATAAGCAAATGCTAAAAAGTAGATGAAACTAATAATAAAACCTAATTGTTCAGCAAAATCTGCAGCTTATTGTATATATACAAAGTCAGTTGGTTAAACAAAACTCAGCGTTTCACCCAGAAAAATAGCACAGAAAAACAGAGTGTCGCGGGCGCGACGGTCACGTCACGGGCGCGACGGCCTTCTGTCCACTGGTGAATTCCTTGCTTCGGCAGTCTTCTTCGACATCGCAGGAGCTTGTCACGGGCGTGACAGATATCATCGCTCGCGACAGCTCCCTGGACTTCTTTCAACAAAAACTCTCAAGGATTGGATCAACTGTTGTCACGGGCGTGACAGGATCCAACTCGGGTGTGACGTTTGTCTGCCCATCTTGCCTTGACTGCTGCCAGGACGCCACAGCCAGTTGTCACGGGCGCGACCCACATGACTCGGGCGCGACACCCTCCTGTCCGAGGGTCTTTGCTGCTGACATCCAACTTTGTGGAATTTCCGTTCAATTTTTCCCTTTTCGCTCGGGTTTTGGCTCTAACATATTATTAACCTACAAAACTAAAAAACCATAATATCTACATATAATAACGGGGCTAAAACAAACAAGACTCCCTATAAAAGATATAAAATTCGACTCAGAACGAGACCGAATACCATTGCAGATGCTCTTTTTTCTTAATCAGTTTTACATTTGGTTTTCGAATGGTATTGTTTCTAGTTTTCAAAATGTTTTCTTTTTTACCCGTGGGGATCAATATCTTCATATGCACTCATGTATGAAGGAATGCAGCCTACGTTTGGATCTCTCCCAGATCTCACATTAGCAAGAGTACAATGATTGATTGATTGTTATAATCAAAAGAACGAGGTCAAGCTAACGTTTGTTGTCAAGGTGGATCAGACTAATGTTCTCAAGAGGGAACGAAGGTCACGCTACTCTGCTACTACTCGGCCCTAATTACAAGGGTTGGAGGAGGGGCAGACGACAGAAACCCAACTTTATATATTGAATTGTAAAACGACCTAGAAACGTGGGATTGTAGTACAATGTGATGATACTAGAGGAATGTTGGAGAAGTACCATGGCAAGTTTGGTTGTGACTAGGGGTTGACATAACATTTGCGGTTAACTGCTTTTGAGGTTTTTGGATTTTGAAAACTTAAACCGCTACCGCAATATGTGGTTAACCGCTTTTGAAATCTGGAAATCTAAATCAAACCTCGAAACCGCAATTTAGAAGCGGTGCCGGTCAACGACTTTTAAAATCTGAAAATTAACCCGGTTAACATACACGGTTTATGATTAACTAATTTCCTGGAAATTTACAATAATATTTATGCAAATAAATGCAATCATATTACTAATAAATTCATATTCCGATACGATGATACGCAGTTAAATTAAATTCATATTACTAATAAATTCATATTCCGATACGATGATGCGCGGTTAAATTAAATTCATATTACTAATAAATTCATTTTTTTCAACTTAATTGAGAGCGGTTAAATCCAAAACCTAAACCTAAACCGCTTTTATGCAAAAATCAATTCGGTTAACCGTATTTTGCGATTTGGTTTATACAATTTTGCGGTTCAATTTGCGATTTAAGTTTATAGTGTCCACCCCTAATTGTGACATAGAAGAAGGAGAAGAAATTAGTTTGGGATTGCATATTCGGCGGAAGCGAAAACACTTTCAAGGACAACAAAAATATAGGGAGGAGGAGGCAATGTCATTGTTGTGGTAACAAAAATATGGGGATTGCAGATGCCCTCTCTTCACCCCCTCTTTTTTTATTCCCAAACAAGGTGATTACTGGTAGTGACGGCAACGGGGCGGATCGGAGATGGGGGAGTATACCCCCGTCCCCATTCCCGCTCCCAAAACTTATCCCCATCCCCGCTTCGGAGAATGATTTTTGTCCCATCCCATCCCCGCAGATTCCCCATCCCCAACGGGGATCCAACGGGGATTTTTAAAACTATCCTAAATTTAACTAAATTTTAATCGGATCCGATTTTTAATCGAACCCGGTTTTTAACATATTCAAAATACAACGTATTTAACTTGCTCAAGTAATAATACATCAAAATCAAACAATAATACATCAACAAGTGATAATAAATTGGAAAATTACTACTTTGTCCTTCACATTAATATATATATTAAATTTGAGTAAATGTTATTTGGTAATTTTAACATTTTGGGGGATGGGGACTCGGGGATGGGGATGGGGACGGGGAATTCACCCCGGCGGGGAAAATGGGGACGGGGATGGAGAAAATTTTGTCCTCATCCCCGCCCCGTCCCCGAGCGGATTTTGAAAAATCGTCTCCGTCTCCGTCCCCATCCCCAATGGGGGCGGGGATTTTTCCCCACAGCGAGGCAGGGCCCCGACGGGTTCGGGGATTCCCCGCCCCATTGCCATCACTATTACTGGGTATAAAACATTATTCTAATATATATATTGACATATTTAAATGTAGAGTCTGTTTGGATTGAGTGGAGGGGGGGTGTTTATTCATCCCATTTCCTTTATTTGGAAAAATAAACATTTGGATTGAGTGGGGGGGGGGGGGGGGGTTTTAACATGTTTATTTTCTTAACCTTGAGAATGAGTGGGAAAGAGGGGAAGAGAAAAAATTTAAGTCGTTCCCCCCGTTTCAAACAAGGTTAATTCTAATCTCCTCCATTCCTCTCCCGGTTATCTTATTCGCTCTTCCCCAACTCTCTCCCCTATGAACTTAGTTCAAACGTATTGGTTATCATCTAATTTCATCTAATAATATAATTTTAATGATAGGGCAAGACATTTAAAAGATATTTTGCCCCAAGACTTATATCATTAATTTTCATATGGGCTATTAGTTGAATTCATTTTGTAATCTGTTGGGGAGATCCAAGGCGGGAGCCTACTTCAACCAAGACCCATGATACACAAGTTAAGTAAGATTCCATCTTAAAACCAATTGGTGTTAAGAGGGGTAGCCCACTTGACTTATATATACCATGCCCTTTCTCTTTATTTTTCCGATGTGAGATATTTTTATTCATGGGTGAATCCCAACATATTCTTATGAGAAGAGGAAGTGGGGAGGTTTTTCTCTTTGGCAAGAAAATGAAGTACCATTTGATTCTTCAATATATGTCACTTTAACTTTTTTTTTATTTCCATAATATCCCTCACTTTACAATTTCAATGTAATATTAACTGTTATTTCACCATATTTATCATAAATTTTATCATTCGATATCAACAATGAAAATATTTACTGAAGGTATATGTATTTTGTCAATATCTTTATTAATATTTTCTTAATATTCTCTCAAATATGAAAAATTACGAACTTTGACCATAGAAGATTTAATAATATGAACTTTTGGCCATAGAAGACTTAATAATACGAACTTTCGATTCAGTGATGAATAATATGAACTTTGACCCCCTCTTGCCCCCAATAACACGCCACCGAGTTAAGATTAACTTGACTCGGCAGTGGTCTGACGTGGCAGCAGAGGTACGCGCCTGGTTGTTTTGACTTTGTCACGTCATCCACGTTGAGCTAAAAAAGTAATACGAACTTTACCTTATGTTGCTCTAAATAATACGAACTTTTTGATCTCTCTAAAAATCTCAGATCCCATTTTTACTTCTTCATATTATTCAATCCTCCTCCTCTCTCTCCTCCTCCATCGAAATCAAACTCAGAAAACTCCGACGAACCACCCCCAGAACTTTCAAGATGGAAAACCGCAAGCGTATATTCAACTTTTATAAACTTACACAATCTTATCTTATCTATATGCATATGTGTTTCATGAAGTATCATCATGAATATTTGTAATGAGCTTTTAAGCCGTAAGCGTATATTTCTATCAGAAAAATCTTAGCGTATAAACAAATAAATTTAGGTTGTATTTGGTAGGATTATGAGAATACCCTTTGCTCTTGGTTGAAATTTTTTCCCCTAAGAATGATTGTGATTTGTGAAATAAAGAGTTTTATATAATTTGTTTTTCCATCCCTTAAACATACCTAAACATAGAAAAAATTTATCATTTTATCAACTTGACAAAATTGATTAATTTTCCCGATCCGAGAAATTTACCAACCAGACACTCCATGAATATACAAGCATGGTATAAAAATATTTATTCAGTGTAACATATTGCATCCCTTGTGTTAATAGATATATATGTTCGTTTCTATATGTTCGTTTCTACATTTAAGTCTTAATTATTAAAGAATTATCAAGATATTGTTTCATTGTTTAATGTCAAGTAGTAGTGGGGATTAGGGGTAGGACTTGGGGATAAAATTATATAAATATATATATAATTAAAGAAATTCACATCTTAGCATCATCCTTTTACAACCAATGAATGATCCCGATTATGGTCTTGATCATGAATTAAATGCGTAATCTAATCATACTTAAAGTTGTTCTTAAAAAATCAGAGATAAGAAAGTACTAGTGAAAGTGCAATTAGGTCAACCTAAACCATCTATTTGGTTGGTGCAAGGTAATTATCTTTTCAACACATTATTATAGAATTCCTGTACTCCTGTATATAAAGCAGTGGTTGAGATGTACTTTCGGTATACTCCCCTGTTTTATATTAATTGTCATAATTTTGACTTTCATGGTGTTCGATGTTAGTCTTTGATTGATAATTTCTTATATGCAAAATTTTAAACATCTTGCTTCAAGATGGTTAAACAGGTTCTTAACCATCTTGCATTTCACTTAAATCACTCATAAAATTAAATATAAGTATATTTAAATCACTAAAAAGGTATTGTTTCATTATTTTGAGGGTAATTATAACTTATAAACAATATAAATATATTTATTTGTTTCTATTTTTTTTCATAAATATAAAACTATGCATAAAATGTGCATTTTTTACTATGATTGATAAAATTATCTATTATTTATATTTTTTGACCTAGCAAATAAGTATTATACTCTTGTAGTTGATAAGTATACATAATTATTAGATAAAATATTATTAAAAGTTAACAAAATGTGAAATATAGATAATTCAAGATGGTTATTAACCATCTTAAAACAAGATGAGTATCATAGTCCTTCTTATATATTTGTTATTAACAATTGCAATATTATATTTTTATATAGTATTTTTCGTTATGAGTCTAATGGTGATAATTTTATACTCATTGTATATATTGAAAAATTTATGGTTAAAACTTTTAAAATTTGACTATACAAATGACAAATATGACAATTAATATAGAACAGAGGGAGTATATGTTATATTGCCATATTGGTTCATTCGTTTCCAGATGAAACTAAATAGTAATCTTAATTTAGCACATTATTATGAGGAAAATTGGTTTATAATAATTCTTGCTATCTTGAATAATAATAATAATAATAATAATAATAATAATAATAATAATAATAATAATAATAATAATAATAATAATAATAATAATTTGAACTTCTTCAAAAATATATCATAATAAGCAAAACTTTTAACTAATAGAATTTTAGTAAATCACCACAAGATGGGAGAGTATGATTTAAGGTTTTCTAATTTCACCCCTAGTTGATCTTCCAATAATCCAAGATTTCAAAAAAGTCAAGCCATGTCAAGATGTCAATGAGTTGCTTTGAGGAAATTTGGACGTGGATTTACTAAAATCCCAGAGGTTAAATGTTCGAGGCTTTCTAATACAATTCTAGGGTTCAAATTACTCCCTCCGTCCCAAATTAATTGTCATTGGACTAAATACTAATTACTAACAAATTACAATGAGTACCAATATGAAATTACCGTCATTAGAAAGATTTTTTATTAAAAATTACAATGGAGGTAGTTTTATATTATAACTCATTATAATTGATGAATAATTAACAGTTAAAGTTTAATCAAAATGTCAATTAATTTGAGACGGAGGGAGTATTATTATTACTACAAAATATATTATTGTTCTCCAATATTTATAATTATGTGCCTTCAAATTATCGTAGTTATTTTTTTCTAGCCTTTGCAATTTCTGAAATGGCGTTTAGTGTAGAAACACATACAAAAAATGTGGCCGCCATCCAAAAGAGATTAGTGCTTTTTTAGTGTTAGTTGTTGAATGTATAATGTCATTAAGTGCATATATCTATCTTAGATTTGACGTCATTGGCGGGTAGAACAGTTAGTTCGCTGTTTTTATACTACGAGATGCAGGCATGCAGCACACAATTGATTAATCTATATATATACTATAATTGTGAGTGGAAAAGTCCGTATCACGTAAATTCATGGTGAGACGAACTCTTCGTAGGATGATGTTTTAACAGCGCATGTATGATCCATTTAAAAATCTATTTGCCTTTTTTACCAAGTTTATTGGTACCTATTTCACAAACGTTGAAGCTAAGAATTTTAAGAAATAAACATACCGTGTTAAACTGTTTCAAGTATAAATGTTGGAGACGTACTTGTTAGAGAAAAGTAAGTAATTGTGAGGTTATAGCGGAAGCGAAAATAAAACGAGATGACCGAAATTACGACAAAATTCATGAACAAGAAATAAGCGATAAATCGAACACTAGGTTTATGTGGGAAATCGAAGAACTCGGAGGAAAACTCACGGATGACGATAGCCAGAAAATAATCCACTATGAGAGGTGGAGTACAACTCGATCACTATCACAAGGTGAGATGCGATCAACAGGAAAAGAGATTACAATATAAATATCTCTAACTCTCAACTTACAATCTCTCATGATACACTAGGAAAATATTGGTGAAACAAACTCTAGGAAAATATTGGTGAAACAAATCTCTCAATATTTCTCCCTCTCTGACTCTCTGTCAGACGATGCTATCGTTCGCCGCCGTGTATTAAAATGGAGAAAATTGAACCCTATTTATAGGGTGGCTAAGAGAAGAAATTATGTTAAACTGTAATAATTAACCTACAGTGCTTTGGACGAATTCCGCCGCAGACAAAAATCCCACAAGAGACGCCGGTCGCGTGAGATCACAATCTCTTTCTGGCTTGGGCGCTGGTAGCGCCTCGTGAGGAGGGAGTAGCGTCTGGTTCCCGTCTCCGCAGCGAGAGGTGCGGGTAGCGTCATTTTGATGTTGGTCGCGTCGTTCCACCGCTGGTCGTGTCTCTCTTGTTGCCTCTTCTTCGCTCGTTCTGGACCCCACCGAGGATCCAATGGGTCACAAAACCCAACAGTACTAATAAGTTAACTTTAAGAGGAAATTGAAGTGTTAATTAACATGCTTAGACGCAGTGGTAGATTTAGGTCTTCGTTTAAGGGGTGTCCACTGTCCAATACATTATTTCACTCAATCGGAAATATATTATCTGTAACTTTATCTCAGATTACACTAAATTTAATATTTTTTGTTTCGGTTAAAGGTGACCATAGCCACCCCACCTATACATATAGATCCGCCCATACTTGACAGGCCAACATCAACAAAATCAAGACCCAGATGGGTCGTGTTGGCGTCCAGAACATTAGAAAAGTTGGCGCAACTCCAACATATATGGGTAGTGCATGTCATATATTAACATTGGCCGTATTAGCACTTACAAGGATCGGTTAGGTTTGACATGAGCATTGTTAGACTGCTTACTAGTTTTAAATGCTCCAATGGCTAGTTTAATCCGAGTGATTAATCCATCTAATTATGACTTATGAGTGGAAGAAGTTGACAAACACATTTAACGATTAATTAGAAGAGAGATAGATGTTCTATAATTAAAGGGAGGGGTAAAAGGGACTTTTTTTACTGAGCCCATCGAAAACAGTAAAAAATATTGCATCCCTTCAAATTTAAGGGCTTGTCAAATTTATGGGTAATTTTAATTTACCAAAATTTATCAGCTTTTATCTAAATTTACCAAAATTTATCAAAAAATACCAAAATTAAATACAAAAAAAATTAATTTTGATATATTAGCGTAATTTTGTCAAAAATTACCAAAATCTACCAAAATTTACTAGAAGTTATCAAAATTTAAATTTTACCCAACTATTTTTTATGTATGAATTTTACACATTAATGGTAAAATTTAATGACAAAATTAAAAGGTTAAAAAAACTAATATGAAAAACCACAGGGGGTAAATGCAAACATCTAACATATTGACATATATATATAACTAATTTAATTAGTCTACTGTTGGTGCTTAGGGCTTGATTAGTGTTTGTTAAAGTTGGAGGTGTTGGGTTAATGGCCCAAATTCTCTTGACTCATTATTTGGCAAGTTTCTTAAACACTCCAAGTTGGTTGCTATTAGGAAATTATTTTATTTCCTAATTATATTTAGGTTAGTTTCCTAATTGTAATAGCATTCTAAAACTTAATTGTATTTGGAGTGGAAGCCTAGCCAGATCTATAGGTAGTTTACCCCTATAAATAGAGATCCTTATTCACCTTGTAACTAGCGCCAAGCAACCAATGTAGTCGATGTGAGAGCTTTCAAAACTCCCCATAAGGGAGGTACGGTGTTATTTCCACATCTTCACCCTACTCATCCCTAGGTTATGAGAGTCTACGAGAGTTCACACATATATTTTACCTCTTGTAATATCTCCTTTTTCTACTAGTGGATATTGGTTGTCGCCCGTGGGTTTTTCTCCGAGTTCTTTGGTTTCCTACGTAAAAATACTGTCTCACCCTATTTATCCTTGCCTCTCTCTATTATTACCCTCGATTTCATAATCATCCTGTATTTCCTTCCGCTGCATGCATTGCTCTATTTCACACCCTAACAAGTGGCTAACAACTGGCAATCAGATCTGAATCCGATCTCTAACAGGAGGTTATATAATTACAACCGTTTTGGCGTGAGATCTAAACTTACGCCAATATCCTACGCCTTAAGGCTTTTGGTGTAAGTCTAAATCTCATGCTAATTGTGTATTGGTGTCAGTTTATGTCCAATCTACTCGCTTTTTCCTAACAAAATAAAAGAATTAAAATGGGTGGAAATTAAGTCCAACTAAAAGGAAAATTTCATAAAAAAAGAAACATCCCTTCCCATGTGGATGATTTCATTATGCATGGCACTTTCTCTCTTCATTTGGCATTGGAATTTCCCTTTTGCTTTTCAATTATCCTGCTCTTTTATTTTATACATACATGATTGCATTCATTCCTCTTTATGCAATATATATTTTGAGTGTGGATAGAGTTGATCCACATCTCCTTTTCTCTCTACCAATTGTTTTGGAAAAACATTTTATCTATTTTTTTTTCCTTTTAAGAAATCATTATTTGCCAATATTGTCTTTGTTGTCACTTACGATTCGACCATTTGATTGTAATATTATGAGCTCTAATTATAATCATAAAGTCAGCTTAATTATGGGAGAAATAGTTATTTATTTCATTCATGTAATCTCATTGATTTGTTTAAGAAGACACACTCTCAGTCTCTGTATGAACACAGTCTGTTAACCTACCATCCAAGAGGTTTAGCCGTTTAGGGTCTAAGTTACAGTGTGAATCAATAGTGACTCTCGTAGTCGCCACTGTCGTATACAACCATTTATGTTGCCGTAATCAGGAATTAATTTGTTGAATAGCCCGAACAACAAGACAAATCCTATTACTAACATTCTAAAGGCCAGTCCTATAATTATTCAATATGTTAGGATCTCATGATATTGTTAACAACGAAAACAATAATAAGGTTAAAACAAAAATAAAGATTGGCGTAGGATTTTAACATGAAAATCCTAAGTGAGAAAAATCACGAAATTGGGGTACAATTAGAGGATTACATTTTGTTTAATCAAAGACTACATTGATCTCTATCAATCTCTATTCTCTCATGACATCTCATGATGAGTTATAAATAGAGATCGACTCATCACTCATAGTTGATTTCGCCCCTCACAACCCGCAACATAGACACAAAAATTCAGAGACACAATCTCTAACAATTATATTGTTGAATCACAACTCTCAATTCAAACACAAAACCTTGTGCTCCAAGATTCAATTTATAATAGCAGCTACAAGAGTAGATCTAGGGTTTAATAATTTTCCTTGACCTCCAGCACTTCATAAGTAGGCAAACAAAATCTTATATAAAAAAAATTGGAAAAGATATGAAACAAAATACGAAAATAATAATTCCATACACCGCGTCATATACATGGTTCATGTCACCTTTGACATGGGCCGTGTTGGCAGTGACACAGCCCATGTCAGGCATTGACACGATCCGAGTCGTCGGTCTTCTTCTTTTTCCAACTTTCTGACCCCTTATGCAACCCGTATCAGGTCTAGATTCGTTTATGTTGTCCTTAATGTTTTGTAGGCACATGTGAGCTGATTCAGTATCCTATATTTCGAACAATTCAATCTCCTTAAAGGAAATGAATGAATATCAAAATATCTATGACAAATATGACTTATTAATCTAATAATTTTATATAATGAAAAAATATTGTTATTTGCACAATAATGACTTAAACAACACATTTTTTTGATGTTTTTAACTGGTAAACATTAAGTGATTCACTAGTAGAGAGCTACAAAAAGAGTTTGAAACTTAAATCTTTATTCAAATGGTTAGTTATTTACAATATGCTCCATCTCCACAATCAAAGCACAAAAACATTCAATTTGTGTACATATATTAGATTGATGGATTTGATCTTATAAGAAAAGAGGCACCCAAAAAGAATAAGAGGATAGGAATTTGGAAGGCAAGTAGGTTTGCTTGAGCCATAATATCACATGGTGGGTGATGATGGGAAGGGAGGGGTCTATGAGCAAAAAGAAGCCATTCCCAAAAGCAAAAGGCTAAAAGGGATAATTATACACATAGAGAGAAATACATATTTTCTTCATAAATTTTATGGTTTTCCTTTGCTAGCAAAAAGGCTGAGGCAAGTTCTTTTTAGTAATTAATCTCTCTTCTTCAAATATCAATCACCTTCAATTATATTGAAAGTCACCGATTCTCGTTCTAATTTTTGTGGGTCAGGAATGTAATGTGTAGAGCTAAAGTTGGAGCAGCGCCAATTGATAAAAAGTTAAGAGAGGTTAGACTGAAATAATTCTTTTAGGAGAGATTAGGATATTCTGTGGGCCTAAAAAGTCCAGTTGACAAAATTAAAAAGTCTATAAGAGAGGTGATTATAGTTGATTTGAAGCACCTAAACTTAGCGGAGGACATTACACTATATATGGAAGATTGGAGGGTTAGGATTAAGATGGTAGGGTGAGGTTTGTTGGTATTGTATTCCGTTATCCTTGGTTTGTATTTGGAGTTTCTTATTTGATTGTGTTCATCAGTCCAGGTACGTATGTAATTATCCCTCAACTACATGGAGCGCACAAGTATATATCTCTTCATTTCTACAAGCTTCTTGTTTTCTTGATATTTCAATTTGGTTTTCCAAAGGTTTTACATTTGGGTTTCTTTTAATGTCTAAATTGATTTTCAAAGTGTCTAAATTAGTTTTTTATGTGATTTTTCAAAAGTTTTTTGTGGGTCCCCGAGAATCAATATCTCCACGAACTTTTCCCGGGGGGGGGGGGGGGGGATATGCCTAACCGAGCCAAGCGCTAGCTGCGCTTGCCCTAGTTTTCCACCCCAACTCTCAGGGTGAGGCGCTAGCTGCACCTCAACCTTCTTCTTTTTTTTTTTTTGCGGAATTCGCGACTTTCCCACCCCTTCCTATATATTTGCACTCCCCTCATTTTGGATCTGGGTCGTGTTTGGTTGGAATGAAAACCTTTCCCATTTTCCGGTGTTTGGTGACCGGAAAATGGAGAAATCTGTTTTCCAAGAAAATGATTTTCCCTCATCCCTTTGTAAATTGTTTTCTTGACTCCAACCTAATGAAAGTCGTTTTCTCCCTCTCTCCCCTACTATCTCTCTCTCTTCTTTCGTTCTCTCTCCTTTCTTTCTCGCTCTCCACCATTCGCTCTCACTTATAACCGATTTGAATATTTCTCTCTCTCTCTCTCTCTCTCTCTCTCTCTCTCTCTCTCTCTCTCTCTCTCTCTTTCTCCACCACTCTCTCATACACTCGTTTTAATATCTTCTCTCTCTCTTTCTTATTTCTATCTCTTCCTCTCCGCCACTCTATCTCACACGTGCATTTTAATCTGTCTCCTACTTATTGTCAAACAGGTGAAAATTGTTTTCCAAGAAAATCATTTTCCTGTGTACCAAATACGGGAAAATATAAAATGAAAATTCATTTTCTAAGAAAATCATTTTACAAGGAAAATCATTTTCCTAGAAAACAGTTTTCCTTTGCACCAAACACACTCTTAGTTTTTCTTGAACATTGAGTGTTAGGTTTAGCCACTTGAAGAACACTTTGTGAGTTTTAGGGTATTTGAAACTCTTGTAATTAAGATTAATCCTTGGTTGATTAATTAGTCAATTTCCTTTCATTAATGTGAGTGACTGACATGTTTTCTTTCAATCTCTTGAATGGAAATTCTTGGATTCTCAAGTGTGGGTGCTAGTGGGGAATTCTTGCAACCTTCTTGAGGTTCTTTTGCTAATTAGTGAGTTTTACTCTTTAATTAGTCATATCTTTTTATTATCATTATTGTTGTGGTGATTTTCATCATTAATCTCTCAAAAACCCTAAAAATTAGCCGTAGTTTTATGAGTTCTAAATTATGGTTTTCTCAAATCCTAAGTAGTTAGTAGATCCTTGGTCTCCCGTATTTATCAATTCGAAGGACCCCCGGATTTCACGGATCACAAAGACTCAAAGCTAGCTTTAATTTCTACTAGATTTTATTCGTATGCTACCTAGCAATTGTCACCTAGCAATTGTTAATTTAAATTATAGTGTATCTTAAAATATATTTCAGAAATATGTGGGTCTAAATAGCTTCCACATACGAAATGAAGGTTACCTTCCATTCGTTTTTTTTTTTTATGGAAATGAGCCAAGTAGCTTGGCCAAGTAGCTTGCGAACCCTAGCAAGCTACCTTAACCAAAAGCTTGATAAACTCAACTTGAAAGAAGCTATAGTTGGCTCAGCCTCCAGCTCGTCACTTAAGTGAGCCAAGCTGAACCTAATTAAGGAAGCTTAGTTAGTGAGGTTCGTAAGGCTTGCTTGTAAAGAAAGTGAGATACATGTACATGTTAAGTTTGATTATAAAATTCAAAGTTAATTTGCTTCGTTGACAAAAGTAGGAACTTATTTTTTAACAAATGATACATTTATGTGTCACTTTGTACATTGACAAAAATGAATGGCAATAAATAAAGTATGGGTTTATGCAAGATCGAAAGGCTCATGAATCTTGACGAGCCAAGTCATGAGCCTATTTTTTCAAGCTCACAAGTCGAGCTGAGCCTATAAAATACTGCATCAATCAAGCCTCGAGCCGGTTAAATTTGAGCTCAGTTCAACTCATTCCACAAATTATCTTAGAATAATCAATACTTAGAGAGAGTGAAGAACCCCATCAATTGACCTATTAACCATGTGCAAATTGAGTATGAAAACCATGAATCCCTATAAATTTATATTTCAAGTTTTATTAATATTTTGGCAGTAATAAAAAATATAAGATTAATAGAAAAGACCGAAAACTTTTAAGTTTTCCCGGTAATTTATATACTAAAACTATAAAAAAATTTGTTGTGAGGTCCAATATGGTATATATATCTTTGACCTCTTAACTACATATATATAGGGAAAAAAAAAGAGTTCATGGGCTTTAAGGTTTTGAAAGTGTCACCTGTATGGTAGTCTCTTCTCATGTAGGAATATTTACTAAAGATAAAACTGTCAATATTTAAATTCTTCTAAATGCATAATATTAGAATTTATGTATTTCGAGGGGTTTGGGGATGCATATACATTACCTGGTTTGCAACATTTATTATTTTAATATTGATAATGTCTCATGTGAACAATCTTCATTGTTTTAATTTCTTATCAGTAAAAAAAATTGTATTTAATGTGTCATTGAATTATAAAATAACAGATAATATAAATGAGAACAATTGGTTAGAAAATTAAATTAAAAAAGTATATGAAGCACTTGTGAAAAGAAAAATACATGACTACTCCTAATTTAACTATGGGGAACATGGTACAGGATGGCCGGACAACCAACTACACATGAAATAATGCAATGAATAGGTTATAATTATGTTGTTATAAATTAAAATTCTTAAATTGGACTTCCTTTATTTTAAAATATTGGTCGTTTTTGACTTTTGAGGTCAAATTCTATTAACTGTAATTTATAATTAATTTAAAACAATAGCAGTACTTAAGCATTACATTAAAGGCCCTATTTATTTTTATTTAATTTTTTTTTGGGGGGGGGGGGGGGGGGGTTTTTATGTGTCATGGCCAAAGATAATATAATTGAGAGAAGGGCTACCAAATTGTCCCTTGTTGGGAGTTATAATTCTGGTTGGGAATTGTCTGATAATTTATATGAGGATACACTTAATAGATTCTTTGAAAAAACGATTATCTAATTAAGTCGTTTGTTTTTTTAACCGTATACAAATTAAAATTAAATAGCATTGAGAATGCTAATTGGATTAAAAATGATAAAAGTAATTAATATTTAAGTTTATATTTTAGTTATATAATTGTATTGAGAATAATAAAATTAAAGTAAGAGGTATATTTAAAAAAACCATCACTAATGTTATATTGAAATTGTAAAGTGATAGATATTGTGTAAAATAGATAAATTAATCAAAGTGACAAATATTAAGGAATGAAGGGAGTACTTCTTATGATTTTTAATACCAATTTATTTGATAGTTAGGAATAATTATCAATTATAAGAAATTTCACTTGCATTATTTGCGCCGACAAATACCATAACATCCGAATCAAATCACACCCACCTCATAGACATTTTATGCAAGTTTTGGAGATTTCAAATTAAAAATTGTACATAAAAATATGAATTATGTAATCAATATTTATTCATACAATTCTGTTATATCATTTTTGTTCAATTTAATATAATATAAATACTGCACCAAAAAAAATAACTCCCTCCATTCCATATTAATTGTCGTCTTTGAAAATCGTGCAGTCAAATTTCAAAAAATTTAACCATAAATTTCTCAATATATACAATGAGTTGCGATGTAAAATTATCACCATTAAATTCGTAACGAAAAATGCTATCATAAAAGTATGCTATCATAGTTGTTAATAACATATTATATAAGAAGTTATCAATCAAAGAGTGACATTAAAGATCGTAAAAATCAAAATTACATAAAAATCAAAATTCCGATAGTTAACCTGGAACACAGAGTAGTATTTTGGATTGAAAAAGTAAGTCTCAGATAAATTGAAACATTTTAACATACTGTAAAAATGAGTGTATTATGCGTGAAAACCGAAAATACAGTGGTAATTTGGAGAGATGCAGGGGAAATACAGATCCCAAAAATGAGCAAATGTTAAGCCACGAGGGTGTCCACTGCCTGGCTAACATCCACAGGTAAATAAGGCTGGTAAAAAAAAACAAAGGACAGGGAGAGATGATGATGATGGAGAGAGATGATGATGATGATGATGATGATGATGATGATGATGATGTGAATGTGATGATTTAGGGATTGGGGGGACATGCCAGAGAGGTGTGCCCCCTTTGCTCAGACCAGCAACACTTGCCCCCTTCAATTTTAGTGGATCACCTCCATCTCCATTATTCATCTTCTTTTTTCTTTCTTTTATTGTCATTGATGATTGTTACCCATCTTTACATACTGTATACATACATGCATCTAGGTATGAACCTAATTTTAAAATGGCTTAAATTTACCCACGATTGAAACTATCATGTTTTCAAGTTAAAGAGTCAAATTACGTGGAATATGTTGAAATTGATTAAATTTATATAGTCAATAATTAATTCATTTGCCCAAAAAAAAAGAAAATAAAAAATTCATGTCATTTTTTTAATAATTATCAGCACAAGGTCCTTCTTATTAAATAAATGGCAGAAGGCCATGCATATAGAAACAAGTCTGAAGGACTGACAATCCACACCAACGAAACGGAAATGAAGGCCTCAGTGAGAGCACCGAACCAAGACAAAATAATAAACCAAAAAAAAAATAAAGACTTAGCCAAAGAATACATTGTTGCAAATGAAGTTACAATATGGTAATGGCTTGGGACTTATTAGTATTAAATAAGTGTGAAGGGGTGTTTTATATATCCCATCACACTTATTAGTATTAAATAAGTGTGATGGGGTGTTTTATGGAGGAAGGTATGGCTTGGGATTTCACACGCGCGCGCGCCTGCGCCGCCGCCCGCCCGTCCGGTCACAGGACGTGGGTCGGGGTTCTTTTTATAGCCAACCCAAGTGGGTTCTAGCCGTTGCCCAACGACTATTTTGCCCGTTGGAGAAACGGTAGTATAGCCGTTGTCCGAACAGCTAAATAGTCGTTGGCAACGGTAGGGGATGTCCCCTGCCAACGGTAGGAAGATGGCCTATAAATTAGGCTCTTCCATGGCTTGAACAACACACCAACAATCATCTTCTTCTCTTCATCTTCTACATCCTCTTCCATTAATATTTTCTGGGCAATTAGTATTTACATACTCCAAGTTCTTAGCCTTGAGTGCACAAGTATAAGAATTAGTTGAGTTAACCTTGGGGAGTGATCGACAATATCGATTGTCACCTAGGTCGTGCCGTAATCGCTTTCAAGGCAGTGGTTTATCCACGACTCAGTTTTGTGATTCCGAAACCAGCAGCCTTGATTCAATTATTTCCAACATACATGAGCTATCTGAGTGAGAATTCCTGAAATCTGATAGGAACTTGATGAATAATCCTTGCTACTTGTGCAACAGAATCTAGATGCTTGTTGAATAATTTTCCGTCCAGAGAACTATCACCAGACCTGCCCTTTGAATAATGCTAGCTACTTCATGTCAGTTTCATGTGGAATTATCAATGTCATGATTTTACTTTTATTTTTGTATTATGCACTTTTTTCTGAATCACTATAATGTGTAGTTTCAATTCGTTTCAATTTTTAGTCGCTTGCTAGTTGCTAATTACCATATCATCATTAATCAACATTGGTATTATGTATAAAATAAATGTCCAAGATCTACGGAATATATGGTTTAGGTAGAAGTAAGGTTGAAAAGAAGTTTTAGTAATGCATGGTTGAGTAAAATAAAATTAAAAATTGTAATAGAATATAAACAACTTTAAATATTAAGAATATTAGTAAAAGCAGATGCATTTATGTTAATATTATGATAAAGAGTGCCTTCGATATATAATTTTTTTTATATTTTGTAACAAGAGGTAAAAATACAATTTATAGGACATCCCTCTTTCAAGGGACTGGCCTAGAACATCATTACTCAGAGTCGAAAATAACCTAAACGAAGGACAGAAGGACATAAAAACTGCCTTCAATATATAATTGTCACCAAGTGAGAAATTAAGTTATTGGCAATTCATCAATCCCTATGTTCCCAAGATAGAGGGAGATATCTCTTTAGATTTCCTACAGAAGTGCATGAGCAGTAAGAACTGATTGAAGGGCTTGATTGGTTTCCTTGCGTAAAAAAATAATAATAAAATATATTTTAATTTTGAATTCTTTTTTACTTGATCTAAATAGAGATCTTGAATAAGGATCTATGACTCAAATTCATGTTGGGGACATTGCCGGGAATACCCCATTGCATCGTAAATAAGTATGGTTTGAAGAGATTTGAGTGACTACTTGTATTATCAAGATGCACCTTTATTTTATAATATTTATCAAATTATAAAATCTTTTTTGCAGCTTCAGCTATTAATTTAAGATTTTGGTTGAAATTGTTCTATATTGTATATGTGCCTTCTTAAACAAGAGGTAAGATTCAAATTTCAACATCCCACATGTTGTATTTGTAAAAGGTTGAGCCGTTGAGGAGGCCTCTGTAACATCCATGCTCTAAGTCGAAATGACATTTGCGTGAAGGGTCGTAACAGAAATATAAAACCATTCTTATACCTTTAACTATCAGTTTAAACTTTTAAGTTAAGACAATTTCACAATATCTTCAAGTTACGTGCACTACAATGAGTCCTCTTAGGTTAACTTACCAAAAATATCGCGTTAACTTACCAAAAATATCGCTAAGAACAAAAACAAAATAATTCACAGTTGATAAGGGTGGATAATTTTGATATGATTTATCATTATATATCCTATTAAAAGAAAGTGTTGAAACATAAAATTATTCATACAATTGACACGAGTAAATTTGATGTGATTTATCCTCAGCATTCTACTTATATGATGCCTATAAATTCCAAAATTGAAAGACGAGATGATTACGGCAGTTGAATATTATCTTATATGGATTATTATTCTATGGAGTTTGGACACACATATTAGGAATTTCATCAACATTTTCATTGATTTTTTTTTGGGTACATTTTTGTTTAACATATGTCATTTTCTGCTTAATTCAGTTGTTCTTGATGACAACGATAATAAAATAAAAACAAACCGGCGCATCTAAATTCAACATCACTCCAAATCATTTCATAATTAGACGATAGAAAGCAAGAAAGAAAGATAGTAGTTGTTTAATGTTGTAATTGTGTTGCTTAATGTGGAGGGGACTAACCTGGACCTCGGCATGATTTAAAAGAAATAAAAATATACGTTGCTTGGACATGGATCTATGGTAGACTGGTAGTTAATTCTGTTGTAATCATTGATTATCTCGCGACATTGATTGAGAGGCTCTTATCCACTTTTTTTTTCTTTTAAAATTAGTTTATATATGTTAAGGTGATGTGGTCTCCCTAAATGATAGAATTTGGGATAAAACTATTGTATTTTACCCTTTCATATTTTATGTCAGTGAAATTTTAAAGTATTGGTTTTAGTTTTGATTTGTATCAAAGTGAACTGATTATAGCCCTGTAATTTTGAAGACCTCACAAAGCAATTCATTCAAGGATCAACTAGTAACGCCTCGGCCCTCTTTGGGCCGCGGACATTATCGAGAACCTCTTCAAGGATCTCTTTGTCCTAGCTCACACACTGCTTGAGAAAATTTCCTAAGATTTAGAGGTCACCTATCCTGAGACTATTCTCAACCAAGTACACTTAATTGAGGAGTTCCCTACGGATGAACTATCTGAATAGAAGGTGCACATTGATGATGTAACTGAGGAGATTCCAACGGATAAGCTAGAACACTACTACGCTGGAGATTGTTGTTGTTGTTGTTGTTGTAAGCTATTTATGATATATACAATTGGCAAAAAATGGTCACTCTATCATTATCTTTTTTTTCGGCGGATTAATTTGCCCCCCTCCCCCCCAAAAAAAAAACCAGGTTAATTTCTCTACGGTAATCACAAGTGAGCTTTACAGGTCAATAGGGCAAAAGATAAGTTGCCCATCACAAACACGCCTCATCAACCCCACAATTTTTATTAGTGCTTTTACCAAAAATTGAACCTTGATGTGTGTTGGAAAGATTTGAAAATAGTCACTTAACTACCACCTTTTCCGTGCCCTATCTCGGGGTGATCATGAAAAGTAGGGGTACTTTTTGACTAAAAAAATGAGAAACAGTAGTCAAGTGCTAAATGTTAATTCAATTAACATTTTAGAAAATCTTACTTAAAGCGTTAAATACTTCTTTAAACACTAGCTACTTTAAACACTAACCTATAACAAATATTAATATACTCTCTCCTTCGCATATTATCTGTCATTTTAACTAATTTTCTTTTTTCTCATAATATCTGCCACTTTATAATTCCAATAATACATTAATCATTAATTTATGAAATTAACCTAATTAATTACATATTTTTTTCTATTGTTTTATTCACCTTTTCCCTTTTTTATTCACCATTTTTTATTCAACATTTCCACATTTCCAACGAGTTAAATTAATGTAAATTGGATTTTTTTTGATTTTCTAAATTATATCTAAACGGACAAATAATATGGGAAGGAGGGAGTATGTCCCAATTAAAATTTTGACTTGATCTAGAAATTTATAACCACATTTTTTCGATAATTAATGGCTATTAAGCCATATTTTATTCAATGCCGAGAACAAAAATGCCAAAAAACACTACAAAATTCTCCACCCAAATTGAAAATTAAGTTAGGCTACAATCAAGGCCACTAGTGTGCCACATTTAAGAATGACGGTTGCAAAAATCCAAAGTAAAGGGCTAAACATCTCAAATTTACATTTTTATTAGGTTTTAAGTGACACATAATTATAAGGGAAATTGGATTCTAATAATACGAACTTTCAGCCATATAAGACTTAATAATACAAACTTTCGATTATGTTCTGAATAATATGAACTTTGACCCCCTGTTGCCTCCAATAACACGCCACCGAGTTACCCTTTTCTTAACTCGGTGGCAGTCCTAGCTGGCGGCGGATGGATGAGTTTAGTCAATTTTAACTTGCACAGTCAGCATTATTTTTGTCCACATCATCCCCTCTCTCTTTCTCTCTCCTCACTCTCTATCTTTCTCTCTCTCTCTGCTGATCGATTCCAACCTCCCCCCAACTTCTTCTTCTTCCTCCTTCTTCTTCCTTCTTCTTCCATCATCACCCTCATCCATCTCCACCTAAACCCTAATCCTCAGTTTCGTCTCTCTTGAATTCTGGAAGATTCTCAGTCGAAATGCAAAGCGCAGAGCCTCAATAACTGCGGAATTTGGGAGTTGTTCTTCGAATTGGGGATTATTCTGGATGAACCTCGAGTTCAAGCTTGATGGGTATGTCGAATTGTTGAGTTTTTTGGTAGAATTTTTTGGGGGATTTTGTTTGATTTTGGGATGTTAACTATCGAAAATATTGTGAATACTTGAATCTTTTTCTGGGGTTTTCTTCAAATTGGGGATTTCTCTGGATTAATCTTGAGTTCATGCTTGATGGGTATGTCAAATTATTGATCCTTATATTCAGAATTTTTGGGGGATTTTGTTTGATTTAGAGTTGTAAACAAAAATATTCTCGAGTTTAGACTTTCTGGGTATGTCAAATTTTTGGTGGCTTGAGATTTTCTAGAGATCTTGAGATTTTTTATCAGAATTTTTGTGGGATTTTGTTAATTTTGGGCTGTTATTACTGTGGTTGTTTATCGAATTGGGGGTTGTTCCGGATTAATCTCGAGTTTAGACTTTCTGGGTATGTCAAATTTTTGTGGGTGGTTTTTTGGCTGCGATGGTGGTGGAAGTGAAGGTGGTTGGGTGGTTTTTTGGTGGCTGCGATGGTGAGGTGTGGTGGTAGTAATGGTGGTTTGAAAGTTTTAGGGTTTAGGAGGAGATGGGTGAGGGTGATGATGGAAGAAGGAAGAAGGAGGAGGAGGAAGAAGAAGAAGTTGGGGGAGGCTGGAATCGATCTGCAGAGAGAGAGAAAGAGAGAGAGTGAGGAGAGAGAAAGAGAGAGGGGATGATGTGGACAAAAATAATGTTAACTGTGCAAGTCAAAATTGACTAAACTCATTCCTCCGCCGCCAGCTTACTTGGGGCAACAGGAGGTCAAAGTTCATATTATTCAGAACCTAATCGAAAGTTCGTATTATTAAGTCTTGTATGACCAAAAGTTCGTATCATTAAAATCCAATTTCCCTAATTATAATTATAAAAGGTGTATATATTTTCAATATCTTTTTATGAATATAAAGATTATTACCAATGGAGAAACTGTGATAAAACATTATACCTAAATAAATTCTTAGTCATAAACAAGTTATTAGTTACCAATCACCTCAGCTTGCCCGAGTGGCAATAGGTCCATTTTCTACACCTACTCTCTAAGGTTACTGAACACTAGCTTACTGAAACGTTGATATTTATGTAATTTGAGTGTTAACTTGGTCAAAATGCTAAACGCTACGATCAAATAATATGTTGGTAAAACAAAAGAATTAATATAATGTTAAGAAATCAACTCAGCAACTTGGTCACATTCTGGAAGGAGTATCAACAAACTCACGACATAAGAATTTGAATTTGTGACTGTCTGAACAGAAACAACAAATCATAATCACAATAATTAAGCAAAAACGAATAAAAAAGTAGTTAATCAGGGAAGGCTGTGGTAAAGAGTATACCTGGAATTATAAGCCAGCGAAGATGGAAGAAACTAGATAATCATGAATCAAAAGAGTCCAGAAAATTCTTAATTAAACAACTACTAATTAATTAGTTAACAGCGCCTGAGAATAAGGGGCTATCATATGGGGATGACACTGAGTAGCAGCCTCAAGGATAAGATTAAGCCAAATGTCACGCGTTTAGCAGATAAACCAGACACTAATTATTATTATAATTACTATTATTATGATGTTGGTTGAGTAACTGTGTGATTAAGTGCTGCAAATCAAGCAATTAACAAGTGATTTAAAGGTAATGAGGTGGCTAATGATGGAGTCATAATCAAGATTAGGCAGCTGCCTTGTGAAAGAGAGACACATGGATGAGTGGCTTCCTGTTTCCTTGACATAGGACACTTCACCAAACTCGAACTCAAGACTTCCTCAAAATGGAAATTAGTCTGTGTATATGCAACGTTTTCTTATCCTAAGTCTATCCACAGGGATGAATGTACGTTAGAATCATAGTTATTAAAATCTCGAACCTAATATATGGTCCTATATAAGATGTTATGGTTCATAATCTTTCATGTGATTGTACTATCTATATTCTGATCTACGATTTTACATGAGTTAATTTTAATTCCAACTATCCCATAAATCCGAATTAGGATCTCAATTCTAAAAACCTTGGTTGGAATAACCCCACGAAAGCAATATGTAGCTTTTAGTTTAGAGGAGAGCAATTAAACTACAATCACTTGGATAAGTGGAGAACATATTCTTGATATAGAGAAAATTCATATTTTATGTTAATCAATTAAATTCTATTTGAGGAGAATTTTCTTTTAAGAAAAGTAATATGTAACTTTTAGTTTAGAGGAAAGCAATTGTGTTACGTACTCATTTTTTATTAGAAACCGTACTTTTTTGGTCCATCACATTCAAGTTTTTACATTGCTGCGATGACACAAATTAATCTTTTGAAGGGTGCTCTTGGATTTAATCTGCCTTGTGATTGACTTGAAAGGGTGGCGGTGGGATTAGACCTGTCAATTCGGTCGGGCGGGCGGTTTCGGGTCGGTCGTATATCGGGTTCGGGTAAATACGGGTCGGGTGTATTTCGGGTTCGGGAAAATACGGGCGGTGTATTTCGGTTTCGGGTCAACCCAACGGGTTATGATTGCGACCTTTTTTCGTTTTTCCTTTAAAAAAAATGTTCTCTAAATACTACTTTTTGTACAATATACATAATAAAATATGATTATCTTCTAGTAACGATAGATTATTGTAACTATTTTAACTTAAATTAGAGAAATAACAAATAAATAAGTTGCGCTTATAGTTTAACGTTAAAAATTACAAAGAAAAATCACAAATTTTAATAAATTTGAACTTAAAAAATTAATTTTTCGGGTCAAACGGGCGGGTCGGGTTTGACCCGCTAATTTTCGGGTTCGGTGTACTTCGGGTTTAGTTGAAAAAATCGTGTTCAAAACCCAGAAATTTCGGGCGGGTTCGGGTCGGGTCAGAAACTGCCAGGTCTAGGTGGGATGATGATGCTAGTGGTGGTTTGGAGAGAGAGAGACCTTTTTTCGGATGTCTCCAAAGGGGTAAATTATAGTTCATCTTTGTATATATATATAAATATCTTCAAAGGCGAATCATGGTTCACTTTGTAAATAATTTTGACTGTCCACTTGACATATCATGTCAGCACTGCTGGGTCCCCTTCTCTGACATAAATTTGAACTTCATAATCCTAATTTCCTAAATATCTTCCATAATCAATTTATATTTTGGGTCATCCTTCATGATCGATAACCCTAAAATATAATATCTACTTTTTCATATATACTGGGAATTTTGGACGCTAATATACTGAACTTTTGGGGTATTGGACAATAACGCACTGAACTTTGACTTTGGAAATAAAGCACTGAACTTTAGGGGGTGTTAGACAATAATGCACTCGAGACAATTTTGACAGTGGCGAACTTGCTGACAATCTTACGTGACAGACCGAGAAGACAAATATTTTTGGACCAATTCATCTCCTCCACCCGCTACATAGGACTGCCACCAAGTTAGTCATTGCCAAAATCATATTGAGTGCATTATTGTTCAACATCCCCCAAATTACAGTGTATTATTGTCCAAGGTCAAAATTCAGTACATTATTGTCCAATACCCCAAAAATTCAGTATATTAGCATCCAAAAACCTTATATACTGTGAACAACAATTGTTACCTAATTGCGCCTGGGGCAAACTTTATGACTACTTTTTCTTTCTTGGGCAATTTTAGTTTATTTTTAAAAAAAATTTAAAAAATATTTTACAAAATATGCTTGTTTACCAGGCAAAAACTTAGAGTTAAGGTGACCATAATTTTTCAACATACAATGTTCTATTATACAAAAAATACTATCATAAAATTATAATGTAGTAATCTTTTATAGATAGTCTTGAAAATTATTAGTATATTAAGAACTACGTAACATTTATTAAGTGATGGACATAAGTTTAATCACCCTGATATTAAATTAGGAACGCAATAGCTAATTCAATAAAAACTTTCATGTACATGAATAGCCACACCTACTGCCAATTTACAAACCTGTAACACGTTTTTTAATTTGTGTCCTTTTTCTTTTTCTTTTTTATTAGGGTCAATAAGAAAAGAATTGAATTAAAAATGGTAACAAATAACGGGTAAAAACCTCAAAATCAGTAGAGACAATCTTGATACACAGTAATCTGCTGATAAACTTCCCATAATAAAGATCGTTAAAAAATCAAATCACCCAATTGGTAAAATTTCCATGTAGAATTCAGCATGATTACCCCACAGAAAAAGTAAAAAAAATCAAAAGATCCGATTGGTAAATCATGAGAGAGTTTATTATGTTGTTGACCACTTCGTAATGTAGGGTTTGTGGGCGTATGAAAAGACGTAGAATAGAGTGAAAAATGGAGGCCCGATTAATGGGTGTCCCTTTCATTCTGATTTTTTTACTGCTGAGATTGGGAGGTTTTACTTTGTTACATGCACAACAACAACAATCTGATCTTTCAGATTCAAGAAGACTTGAATATGTTCAACGTAATTCTGGAAATCAAATGTTGTCAAGACATAAATCACGACCACATCCTCCAAGTAAGTTTACTGTATAATCTTACTTTGATTTTAAACCCGTATTTGTATCATCAATCTATGCAATTTTAGTTAAAGTTTCGTCAATTAATCCATGCTTAACAATGGTATTTCATCACCATGTTAATTGGTGTATGGATTAATTAACTAAACGGAAAAATTGAGGTGTTAGAGACGACTTTAATGCATGTATAAACTTCTACTTTTAATGTTAAGCATGCTTTTTTTTTTTTAAAAAAAAAGTTAGTTTCTAAGGCCCTGTTCGGCAAAATTAGCGTTTTAGATAGCGGATAGCGGTTCATGTAGTGAATAGTGTTTTAAGCAGTGGATAGTGATTTAAGTAGCGTATAACGGATAACGGTTTAAATGAGAATTATGTTCGGTAAATTTAGCGGTTGAATTAACAGATTAATGCAAATTGACATAAAAGGGTATCAATAATTTCCAAAGATAAAATTTACAAAGGGTATATTTTGGGGGTTTTTTGCTTTTTGGACCCTGTATTTTGGGGTATTTACAATCTGGACTCCTATGTTTCAAAGTTTACAATTTGGACCCTATACTTTGTTTTCGACAACAATTTGGACATAATTAGAGGGGTCCGGCCAAAAGAGGCCCTTATTGTAGTTTGACTCCTTCCAAAGTTGTCCTTTAATTATTTCTGTACTTCCAAATTTACTCGATTTTCTGGGAGTTTGGAGTTGAATAGTCACTAAGGGTGGGATATGCGTATGGGCTATGAAATTGAAGTCTTCAGTCTAGTCAATTTCAAAAGGAATTTAAAAATAAATAAATAAATGAAATAAGGGTAAATCGGTCAGTTTATGCAAGATTTTGGTCTTCACCGGAGTCAAACTTAACTTTGGGCTAAATTTTTTGGGTCCATATTGTATAGGGTCAAAATTGTAAACTTTGAAACATGGGTGTCCAGATTGTAAATACCCCCAAAATACAGGGTCCAAAAAGAAAAAAAACCCTATATTTTGGCCCAAAAAATATGAAACGTTACTCCAAACGCTAAACGTTAACTTTATTAGCGTTTCACGAAACGCTCCTTAAAACGCTAAACGCTCCTTAAAACGCTAACTTACCGAACGCGAATATTTATGCAATTAGAATTTTGACTTGGTCAAGACGCTAAACGCTACCCCAAACGCTACTGTCAAACACAACCTAAGTTCTCAATTTTTAGGGTTTATAAAGGTTCCACTTTTGAAGTGTGCGTCACTGTTTTTAGATGAAGTTGATGCTTTGGGTGTAGCTCTTTGATTTTTTATTTTTAGGGTTTAGGGTTTCTTGTATTAGTGCAGTAATATTTTTTCAGATGTTTACTGTCTATTGTTAAATTTTCACCCTTTTATAACTTTGAATAATTGAAATAAATTCTAAATTTTGTTTGCAAATTGCAAAGCTGTCAATTGATTATGTTGATTGGGACTACCACTTCATATTATTGTTATGAAAATACCCTTTAGAAATTAGAATACAATGGGGTTACGAAATATTAGTGATGTCGTAGGATTAGGGATGTTAAGTTCAGGTTTGGGTGTAGATGTATGAATCAGATATCGGACAAAAGTTTGATGTTCAATATCTACATCCTTTTATGAGAAATAGAATTCGGATAATCATAAATTCAGGTTCGGGTGATACGAATATTATGCCCATATTTGAAAAATTTGTACGGTATCAAATTTCCGACGAAAATTCGAAAAACATATAACAATAGCCCTACCTGTAGGAACTGTACCATATTGCGTACAATTAATCAAGACATTTTGGAAAATTTGTCAAAATCTTATTGTTTTGGAAATTCTGTCAAAAATATGTATTCTTCTTTCCCTTTGTAATATACCATAAATTTATTAACAAACAAAATGAATCAATTTCCGCATTATAGTGTATCGTTTTAAGCAAAGATACCATTTTAGTTACACTTTTATAAAGACAATGGGGGCGTTTGGGAACCAGTGGTTGGCTGTTGGCTTTTTTTTATGTCATTGTTTTGTTAAATTTGACTTTTGGTTGTTTAGTTAATTATTTTTGTTGGTAATTTGTTTGTGTAAAAAGTGTTTGGTAGAGTTAGCTGTTTGTAGTATGACTTTTTTGTTTGATTTCCAATTATATCCTTAACTTTATCTTCAGTATTTTTTAACATTATGATTTTTCAATTCATTTTTTGGTTTTCCCTTCATATTTCTAGTGTTTTTTCCATCGAATTTGTGTGTTCAACAAATAATCACTAAAAATTGGAATTTGTATTAATAGGCTATAACTAAATTGTTCATTGATTGCCAAATTTTCTTGAGCAAGACTAAAATTTTCGTCCCAATCTACTTTTAAAATTAATGTTGATATTTTATAAATTTTTATCCCAAATTTACTTTTAAACTTTGTATTAATTGCAAAGATATTTTTTATTTATACATCTTAGATACTTACATGGTAATCTACATTATAAACAATTAAAATAATTTGGATGGTTGTTTTGGTGGAATATGGAAGAAAAATTAAAAAAATAATCTTAAATAATTTGGATGACAGTTTTTATAATTTTTATGAAGGGTGTGGTTAGCATGGTAATTTGCATCCCAAAAAGCCAAAAGCTATTTACAAAAAGCTACTCTTTGTAGCTTTTTACAAAATGGCTTTTTGGGGGTGAAAAGCCATTTCAATCCGCCAAATTACCAAACACTTCAAATTGGCTTTTTGAACAGTCAAACAGCCAAATGTCCCCCAAAAAACCATTTTCTCCAAAAAGTTATCCAAAAAGCCAGACACCAAACGTCCCCAATATATGTTGGTTTAAGCCGCTTGATAAATGACACATACTTTTTTTTTTTTAAAAAAAAACAATATGTTTAAATTAAAATTGATTGATGAAAAAATATTTATGTTGAGAACCCTTTACCATATCTACAAGATTACAAATGTTAGCTGGGTGAGAATGTCTTACAAAAAGTTATTACGAGATAGACTTCTTTTAGGGTGATCTTTTCAGATTTTGATTTGACTAAAAAATTATATTAGGATGATTTTTTAATACAAATGTAACTAATAATCTATCAGTAGATGATTTTTATATCAATAACTCAAAAAATCATTATCATATTTATATTTATAGAAGTCATCATAAAATATTTGTGTTAGCGATAACTTGATGATTGAAAAACAAATTCCTACAAAACCTACCTCTCGAAATGGAGAGGATCAAGGAACACCAAAAGGTCTTTGGCGAAAAGTCATTATAGCCAAATCTGATACTGAAGTTAAGGAATAAGTTCCCCAAGTTCCCTAGTTCACATACACTATTAGTACTGTTTCTACTTATGATTCAGTAAGGGAGTGTTTGGTAGGAATCCCAGGGAACCCTAAGGGAAATTTTCCCTAGGAAAATGGAGAAAATTGTGGGTCCATCGTGAAAATTTTCCCGAAGTCGACCCGCATCCAAACATGGGAAAATAAGATAACCCGAGAAAATTGCCCATTTCTCCAGGATTATTGACCAACCAAACACTCCCTAAGGGAAATATGAAAAACCAAGGCTCTATTTAGAATATATTTTTTGTTATCAACTCTATTTAGAAAATTTAGATTAAGTACTAATTACTCCATTGAGAAAAGGACAATAGTGCGATATGGATGCTCATAATATAGGAGTGTACTATGACTAGTACGAGTGCAAATAATGCAAAAGATTCAAAGGCAGATGTAGAGCCGGAAGATGGAAAAGTCCTTAACAATTTGCTAATTAAGATTACGACTTTAAACCTACTGTCATCAACGTTTCAAGGAGTTAATTTGTTGTTTTTTGTAATTATTATTTGAGTTTATACTAGGAGGAGATTGTTGTTCTACATGAACTTTAATTTGTTACTTGAGTTTTGATAAAATATGTTATGAAAAATTCTTAATCAAAGAAAGATATTTGGATAATTAATATGGAACGGGCGAGTAATTAGATAACCACTTATACGTTTGGTTGATTGAAAACCATGGGGAAATTGTTAATTTTCTTGGATTGAATTATTTTCCTTATGTTTGGATGTAGGTTGACCTTGTGAAAAATTTTACGGTAGACCCACCATTTCCTACATTTTCCTAAGAAAATCTTTCCATTTCCCTGGGATTTTTACCAAACGCTCCTTTAAAGTAAATTTATGAAACATCCTAATATGAACAAAAACATAAAATTTATTATGTAAATAATTTAAATATGAAACAAATTAATACCCTATATTGGTGACTTGGTATAGGTGTAGGTGAATGTATAGGCACAAACATGCAATGGCAAGAGATTACAAATAGCTAGGTGGAAGAGAAGTTGAAAATATATATGCATAAGTTGGTTGCAACATTTATGGGAAGGAGAAGCACTTTGGATGATGAAAGTTTCACCAACCCTAATCTTAGACCTACCCTCCCCTATTCTATTGCATGCTTGATGCTTCTCCAATTCCATGATGGAGACCTCACCCCTCTTCAACATCTCTTTCCTTCTCTTTTAGGCTTCTTGCATGTTTTAGGAAAAGTTTTTTCCAAAAATTTTGAGTCTATGTAAATATGTATAGACTATAGACTAATCTTGAAGAAAGTCTTAACAGTTATATCTTGCTTGTAGGGTAAAAAAAAGAAGATAATTGGCTGGAAAATGATATTCTCAACCTATGTAAGCATATGTGAACATAAAGAATCTATATTTCTTATATAATTAATTATAAGACATGAATAAAAGGTGATGTTCATTTCAACTTAAAGTAGACTCTGTTTGGCAACCAGTTAGTAGCTGTTAGCAAATAGTTGTTTGGATTAGCTATTAGACTTTAACTATTTGGGTTAGTTGATTGTAGAAAAAGTGTTTGGTAAAGTAACTTTTTGTGAAAAGTTTCCTCAAAAACTTCATCAAGTAATTTTTATAAAATTAACTTATTGGGTTCAAAAGGCAAACATAAGATGTTATAGCGCAAGTAACTTTTTAACAATGACCAAAAATCTAATAGTGTCCAAAAAATTAAAAACTACCCAAAAGTAAGGTATCCAAACACCCCCTTAGTTTAACTTCCAAATAGTCGAAGGGAAGTTATTTTTTGTTTATCTTATCTTATCTTTGTTTGATTGAACTTGTTTTTTTGATCTATGAACGTGTTTTTTATGGGTTAGATTGTTGTTGCATTTTTTTTATGGACATATTATTATTGGTAGATTAAAATTAAACTTATTTGTTTTTTGATCTATGATCTTTTTAGTTAAGGAATGAATGTAGTTTATTATAAGCGAAACATGTTACTTCTTTGATTTAATTTAATTTAATTTATTTATTAAACTTATTTTTATCTACTTAGATGAAGATGGGTTAAAGAAACCAAAGTTACTTCAACACACTTTGGCAAGAAGAATTACCAAAAGATTGTCATTATCATGGAAGTTAAGATAGCATTTATGAACAACTTGGTAGATTGTACACTAAGGTCCTTGAATTCCCCTCCATTTTCCCATTTTTGCATAATTTCCATCTCTTGTGATAATCGTTGCTTTTGGAACTTTGAAAATTCTCAAGCACCAACTTCTTTATCTTTTTTTTTCCTCCTCTTCTGTCTTTTTTTTTGCTAAACAAATTGTTTGGAAGAACTATATATACATGCAAGACACTAGAATGGTTCAACTTCATTGCTAAATCATTCTTTTTCTCCAAAATGAACATTCATATGTTTCACAACATGAAAATTTTGGGAGTTATTGTTATTACATTTTGTGCATTTTTTGATAATCTTCCCCGTCTAATATTGGCTAAAGGGACAATATCGCGTGTTATTGTCGTGGATTCTTCTGGACATGGAAATTTCAAAAGTATTCAACATGCAATCAATTCTATTCCGCATGGAAATAAGTGGTGGACTGAAATTCAAATCCGGCCCGGTCTATACTAGTAAGATCATTCACTATTCTCTTCATTTTTCTACAATATATTGTTTTTCAAGTTTAGTACAAAAGTGTATGATTAACATAAAATTGTTGGTGTTTGTATAAATGACACAAAATTTTCATGTGTAGTGAGAAGGTAACAATCCCCACAGACAAACCTTACATAAGTCTAGTTGGGGAAGACAGAAAAAGAACTATAATAGAATGGTGGGCTGGAGGAGGTGGTGCCACCCTTTCCTACTCAACTTTCTCTGTCTTTGCCAATAACTTTGTTGCAAGGAACATCACTTTCAAGGTATGCATAATTCTACATTTATGTGTATATATCATTTAAATTTTGAAAATTTTGACTAATATTTTTGAATATTTATGTAATCTTTTATTATATGAAAGTACTTTCATCAAATTCGTAAGAAAATACTATGCTGAAAGTATATATAATGTTGTACTTTCTGTTTTGATAAAACATTATATGAGAAATTATTAGTCGATAATGACGATCGTGAAAAAATTAATAAGTGACAGATAAAACGGGACCAAGGGAATTATATGGCTCATTCAGAAAAATACCACCAATAATGTAAGGAAACAATACTAGGAGCCCAAGTCTCTTTCACGATAAATAGTACTCCGTATGTATTTTCATGGTACAAACAGATAAACATTTTGATTGAAGATACTTCTAGCCATTTTAAATTATACTTAAATTATTCTAAAACTTATATTCATAACTATCTGAATAATTAGAAAATATATATTTCATGCATTTGATCTCGGGTTATTACTGCTCATAAATTATTTAACATGATTTTTATTCATATGTTTTCATAAATACATAATTTCTCATAAAATATACTTTCTTCAATATTGTTAAATATCATAACAGTATCATTCACATATATCAACGTAGCCACTAAGTGCTATGAGTTTGGTTATGTTGGATATAAGCTCTCCCAACTTATCTTAATTTATCCAAATTTATCCCAATTTAACACAATTTCTCGAAAAAGCATCGATCCACTCTAAAAATAAAATTTCCAAAAAAATATTATAACTTATTCTAACTTATCTCAATTTAGGGAACGTTTAGCCCCCCAAAAGGGAATTTTACTTAGGAAAATGGAAAAAATGGTAGGTTCGCCGTGAAATTTTTCCCATTGTCAACTGACATCTAAATATAGGGAAAATAAGTCAATTCGGGAAAATTGACCATTTCCCCGAGGTTATTGACCAACCATACGCACCCTTATCCTAACTTATTCATCCAAACATGAAAATAACCTAACCAAAGAAAAATGCTAAAAGAATATGTTTGATCGTTACTGATGGTGTTATAAATTTGGTCAGAACTCATATCACGCAGCAGTGCTATCTCAAGCTCCAGCAGTGGTGATATACGGTGATAAAGCAGCCTTCTATGAATGTGGGTTTGTTGGTATTCAAGACACCTTAACTGATTTAGTTGGTCGCCACTTTTTTCAAGGCTGTTACATTGAAGGTTATGTCGACTTCATTTGGGGCTACGGCCAATCTGTTTATCACGTATGTTTCTTCACTTTCTCCATCCATATCTTCAATCATGTCCCAACCTAAAATATAATGGTATCGTTTGGCAAACAGTTATTGGTGGTTGATTGTTAGTTGTTTGCATTGGTTGTTTGTTATTGGTTGTTTGCATTGACAGTTAATATTGACTGTTTAGAAAAGTTGTGTTTGATAAAATTAACTATTTCTGAAAAGGTAGTATTGACTGTTTGCATTAACATAAATTGCTAGTCAAATTAATCTATTGAAAATTGGCTGATTGAAACCAAACAACCAACAAACTATGTTGCTTATCAAACACCCAAATAACGTATTTGATGCCCTAATAAGCGAACTTTTGCAGTTAGTCGTTGAATAAGTTGTTTACCGAACATGACAACAAGTTAATGTTTGAATTTTTGGTGTAGGGATGCACCATAAATGTGACGAGTGGACCGTACGATGACAGAATATATGGGGCTGGTTACATAACTGCACAGGGAAGGCTGAGTGAGGATGATCCTGATGGCTTTGTCTTCAAATACTGCACTGTGGTGGGAACTTCTTATGGATATTTGGGAAGACCATACCAAGTTTACTCTAGGGTTGTTTTTTATAGGAGTTTTCTATCGAATATTGTCGCCCCTCAGGGTTGGAATCCAGGCTTCACTCATCAGTAAGATCCTCTCTCAACTCTAGTTGACATCATACTTTGAAATATTATCTAAGGTCTTTCCATACTAGTTGTAAACAGTCTACTTCTCAATGGACAGAAATGTCTGTTGAGACAAGGCAGGTCGTTGAGTCGGATCCATCCTGAATATTGTTGTTAGTTGTAATTTTTACGGGTGTAGATAAGTCCGTAGATATCTGGCAAATAGGTGAATCGGTTCAGATTGGCGTTTGGACAACCAGTTTCGGATTGGTTCGGGTGGGGCTTGGGTTTGGGCTGAGTTGGGGTAAGTCTTATTCGGGTTTGGTTCGAGTCAAGATCGGGTCATTCATTCTGTCTGGGTTCAATTTTTGAACTTTAGATTTCAGGTCTAGGTCATAATTGGCCCAGGCAAAACTAATGAATGACTACCTGATCCAACCCGAAAATGCTGAAATTAATTGACATGAAACGGACACAAACCCAAACTTATCAAACTCGACCCGACTCCATCCAATTTTATGGCTAACCAATCGTTGTTTGTTTTCGAAAGACATCTTTATCATACGGAAAGTTAAAAAACCTAGAATCAACCTAGCCGGCTCGAAAATGACCTATCCTAAATCCGACCTAACCAAGTCCTTCTTGACCTAAACCGACCCAAACCAAACGGTTCCAAACCTGACCAATCCGCACGACCCAGTTTGCAGGTCTTTTCATATCTAACCCTAGATTGGTGATGCAGGGACACAATAGCACATGAGGAAGTAGAGTGCACTGGACCAGGGGCAGACACATCAAAGAGAGTCAAGTGGGGAAGAAGCCTCAGATCTGATGAACTTAACTACCTCATCAACACCAACTTATTCATCAATCGGGACCATTGGATTGAGAACCAACCTTCACCCACCTACTGGAGGCCCAAACCAAGGCCCAGACTCAGACCAAGACCCAGACCCAGACTGAGGTCCAGGCCCAAGACAATTCCTGTGAACAGATTTGGCCCAAGCACATATCATGGAAATTTCTACAGGCCCAGAACGTACAACCCGAATTTCTCAAGGCCCATGAATAGTTTTAATCAGTTTAGTACCTTACCTTCACTTGGCCCATCCGATTACAACTAAATGAACTAATGAATGGGATGTACACATCAATGCGTCGTCGTCTTAGCTTCTTTGAAGTATATAATTTTGATTATTTAAAAATGTAACTAGAGTTTATCTTTCTCAAGAAGGGAACATGTAATTTTCCTTTCACAAAAGAGTTTTACAGAGAAAAATTGGATAATTTGATTTGAGTTCACTACTTTGAGAATTTTGTATTATCATCATATTTTCCTGATTTTTCGTTCCCTGAAATGTGCATTTTGAATTACCTCCCATACTACGATAAAAACACTCGAATGTGGTGTTAAATATAGCAGAACAATGGCTCAAGTTTAGTTATTATTTGTAAAGTTATTATAGAACAAATATATTACAATGAAAACAAATAAGATAATAAATTGAGCAATTTAATTTAGCTATTGAGAATGAACAATGATTAGATCTGGAACATATACTCCAAAAGCATGTAATAAATTGCAACATGACATGCAAACAGCAAAAATGATTCTTACTTCTTTCTCTCTTTGTTTCTTGTTCCTCTTTCTCCTTGCTAGGGTTTAGGTTTGACTAGGTGATATTTATTCATTCTGTAAAATTTTATGTATTTAAATATATAATGCATTAAATTTTAATTTTTATATTAAATTAATGAATTTGTGTAATACCCCGCCCTAAATCATACGTATTACAGTAGTTAATCTATTTTAATTAGTTATAATTTGTTAATTAAATACTTTGTACCTTGTGGTTAGCTAATGGTGACAGGTCTCGGAGGAATGGCGAAGCGGCAAATTTTACCGATCAAAATTCTTAATCGAATTTTGTTACAGTATATTTTGGACCTTATTATATAATTATTGTAGGTTCTATGACTTTATTTTAAAGTCGGTTTATTTATAAATTAATTTTCCGCAACGAAACGAATTTATTTTCGGGTTACCGATTTACCGTCTTTTTAACCCGATTAAATTTATTACAACCTAAAGTGGTAGTGTATTACCAATTTTATTCTTTTTATCCAGAATATTAGTATTGTTAATATGAGAGTATTAGTGTTATAATTGCAATGATTAGTAGTGTTTTTATTTTTGGTTTAAAGGGGGAGTATTATATATTAGTAAGGGGGAGCCTAGGAGTCATTTTAGTCCAAATCTTTCACAACAACTCAGCCCCCTTTCTCCTTCTTCACGTCGAGCAGCAGCAACCCCAGCCCCCTCCACTGTTTCGCCGGCGCCGGCCTTTTTCCGGCGAGATTCCGGTCACTTTTCCGGCACCCACAAGAAGCTCTCACTTCCCTCTTCATCCTAGTCCATTTTATTCATCTTTTCAAGTGGTATATCTCTAGTTTTCTCTTTCTCCATTGTTATGAATTTTGAAGGTTTTGATATTATAGTTTTACCATGATGTTTTTGTATTAAATTACTACTCTTTTCATGAATTTAGAGTACAAATTGTGGTAGTTGATTTTAGTGAGTAAAGCTAGGTATTTTGGTTCAAGTTTGTGTGAAAGATGTTGAGGTTCTTGTGAATTATTGAAGATGATGATGATCTATAGTCATGCATGTTGGATTGGAAGAACTTTTGAGTTACACTTTCTGTTTTGATAAAGATTAGTGAGTATTCTTGAGTTGTTTGGATGGTTTACATGAAAATTGTGATGAAAAGGATGTTAATGGTAGTGTAGTTTAAGTGCATGTAGTTTGATATTGTGCATGTGAATTTTACAAGTATGGATGCTAATGTTAGAGGCTTAACTTCTGGAAATTTATGAGGAATTGGGTATAGTGCAATAGGTGTTTCATTAGTGTAAAGGTTGGATGCAAGTAAACTATGCATGAGGGCAAAATCTGACCCTAAACATTCTGCCCAAAATGTGATTTTTATGGGAGACGTTAAAATTAGTTTTGAGCCCAGAATATGGTGTAAAAATGTAGCCAAGAATGTTAGTAAACACCGGGCTTTGGAATTTCGGGTTTTCGATTTGTATAGCTCAAGTTAGAGCCAAAACCGTAAAGGTATGTTTTTATATACGAATTTGGAGTCAGTGTTTTGTTGGGCATTTTCCGTCCATATGGAGTTGGAGTTTGAGAAAGTGTTCAACATAAGAGTTGTAGGAGACGTTTCAAGCTTTCCAAAAATGTATGGTATGAGTCAAACCGATATCGGAGCACCGGAAGCGGGGCATGAAACTGGAATTTTCTGGGTAATTGATAGATGCATTAATTGGGTTAAAGGTTATTATATTGAGCTTATAATTGGTTTTATGGGTGTATAACTTAAGTCATATGACCTTTATGATATATTCCATAAGTAGGAACCATGGAACTCGGTTTTAAAGGTTTTAAGGAACCCCGAGATCTTTTAAACTATTCTACGTTTACCGTTTTAATTTACCGAAAACTCATAAATTTAAGGAAATGAGTTCATTTTACTTTAGAGTTTTAAAGTCTCTTTGAGAAATTTAAGGTCTATATTTTACAAGTATTCTTTAAGTCATTGAGCTCCTTTGAGTTTAAAGGAAATTACAAAGTTCTATTGATTTGGTCTAAACGACAAAACCGCACATAAGAGTATATTTCCGTATTTCACTGTTGCTGTCCGGAGCTTTTTCCGAGCCCTTCTCATCCTTTTTAGCCTCTGGCCGGCCAACAAACTTGTAGAGTGTATTTTTCCCTTTCCGAAAAGTACTCGCATAGCGAAATCCGAATTTTATAGCCCGAATTACGACCAAAATACTATTGTCATAAAAACCTGAAATTTTTATACAATTTATTTCCAAAACTCTATTGTGAGGTCCTATGCCCTCACCTTTTCATAGCTTCTATTCTAATACCGAACTCTATCATTTTAAGCTCAAAGTTCAGCCTCGACCCGAGCCATTCCCGTGAGATCACCCCGAGCGATCCACGTTCAAGGTACGCGAATTGTCCAACTCTTCGCTCCCTTATGTTTACGATTTATGCTTTATATTTACGATTTATGCTTTATGTTTACGATTTATGCTTTATGTTTACGATTTATGTTAAATGTTTACGGTTTATGCTAAAGGTTTATGGTTTATGTTAAAAGTTTACGGTTTAGGTTAAAGGTTTACGGGTTTTGTTAAATGTTTACGGTTTATGCTAAAGGTTTATGGTTTATGTTAAAAGTTTACGGTTTAGGTTAAAGGTTTACGGGTTTTGTTAAATGTTTACGGTTTATTATTAATGTTTAAGGTTTATGCGAAATGGTTCTGATTTATGCTAAGCTATGCTTTTATGATTATTGCTCCTTTATGATTACGATTTATGCTAATCTATGCTTTTATGTTATTCATGGTTTTAAGCGGTCCCAGTTTATGGTTTCTATGTTCTATGTTCTAGCTAGTTACGAGAAGTGCTAGCCTTTTATTTAGATACTCCCGATCAGTGTCCTAGACACAGCGATGTCCGATTGCATAGCGATCACCCATCCAAACTCGGATCGGTTTGGGCGTACGTGCGCGAGATGCTTTGCATCGATCTAAAGGGGACCCAAAACTCTTAAGTTTATGTATTTACTTCTAAGTTCATGTGACAGGTTCTTTCTTTATGAATTCAAGTTATTTTACTCATGTATATGTTTATGCTCATGTCATTTCAAGTTAGTGTTTTATATCCCCTTTCCCGTTTTCAAAATGAATTTAAATGCCGGCACTAAAACCGTTTTCGAACGGTTTGACGTGTTGGAGGTTTACGTACTGAGTGTTTCCCCACTCACTTTTCGCAATGTTTTAATGTTTTGTTTTAGGGGGTCCGAGCACCCAAGGTAAAGGCAAAGGCAAGCAGGGGTAATCACGTGTTACAAGCAAGGTAGTCGTGGGTGAGGTATCCTGGTCGACTTGGGAGTCGCGTGTCTGAAGTACCCATGTCTATGGAAGAAGTGTTGTAGTTGTTCTCTTTAATGGTTGTTTAAAGTATGAAATTATGTTTTGGAAGTATAACATGTAATGTTTATTTGTTTTAATGATGTTCTTTTGGGTTGTTGCCTTGTTCCGAGTAGGGACGGCGGTAATGCCTCGACCTAAGGTGTTCCGCTGCGCTAATCACAGGTTTGGGATTCTAAGTATAGTCTTAATCTTGTGATTAAGGTTGGGGCGTTACAATTTGAGTTTGAAATAATATTTTATTGATATTAAGGATGTCATTGTGCGTAATATAAACTTAAATGCTAGATTTTATAAATACATAATTAGGTTTAAAAATCAAATAAAAATATAAAGTTTATCTTCTGAGAGTGCATTTGGTAGAATTCCTTCTTGTACTCTTAAAAAAAAATTCCTAAATTTGAATGTAAAATAATGATCCTACATTGAAATTTTCTTATCTACTAAGGGTATGTTCTTTGTTATTGTTAATAACAAATTTTACCATTTATCACAAACTTACCTATTTTGACCGTATTTTTATAAATATTAACAAAACTTGACCTAATTTGAATATAAAATAGGAAAATTGTATATAAAAAGTTAAGTTTTTAATCTTTTTCTGAAAAATTGAAACAAATTAACTTAAAAAATTATAAAAATTTAAAAATCAAAATAATGTTCTCTTTTTTGGAGGCATAGGAATGACAAACATTTTGAAATTGGTTTGCCCTGTCTGTTGTTGCACTTGACCTGCTTATCGGTAAAGCAAATCTAGTTATACCTGTTTCCAGCATCAAATTAATTAGTATTAATTTTCATGTTTGTTTTTTTTGGTTTAGGCAATGCTCTATTGGCAATAAACATAACTCTTCTTAACTTGACTTAACTTAATTTATCATAATTTAACATAATCTAACAGTACAACTCCCCCCCAAAAAAATCCAATCTAAAAACAAAATTTAAACTAAAAAGAAATTGAAATAATATTATTATATTCATTAACTTTTACATCTTTTCCAAATTAAATCCCCTTTCTCATTTATTGTTTCAAATTTATTAATACAAAATTCCAACCCCAATAACTTTTTTTTTAAAACAAATCCCAATAACTAACTTAATTCAAATCTATCATATTCTAATTTATCTTAACTTATTCGAACTTAACTAACTTAACTTGAAAATATATCTGATCGATTGATTCTAAGTTAGTCATTGAAATATGGTTTTGATAAAGAGTAATATTACCATGTTATCTAGACGTAGTAATTTTTTTATGATGTTTAATGCTTATGTTTGACTAATAATTTCTTTTCACAATATTTTATCAAAAGTGACATTATTAGACAATATGATATCTATGTAATTGATTGATCGTAAGCTAGTGATATTATAAGAACTTAGTAACCCTTAATAAATTATGTCTAGTTCTGCTCCTGATTATAATCTTACAATAATACTTTTTCATAAATTTAATAATAGTAATTTTTATAATAAATTATCATATATATTGGGAAAATAATCGTAACTTTTAAATTTAACTAGCGTGTAAACTAATTTTAAAAATTTAAGCTATAGATAAAACAAAAGGCACATGAAATATATAGTATATTGGTAAGTTTTTGGGTATTTGAAAATAAAAGTGTTTATGGAAATGGAGGAAAAATTGTATAAAGAAAGGTTCTTATTGATGGGTCGAGAGGCATGGGGCTCAATCTCCCATGTCTCCACAAAACTTGGAAATATTAATTTTGAAAAATCATGAAAAGAATAACTAGAAAGATCTACAAGAAATGTACGTGAAAATAGATCATAAAATGTCCTAGATATATTAATAGATAGTGTAAGAAAAATCTAAAATATAAAAAATGACAAATTAGAAAGGAGACTAAGGATTCAATCACATCCTTACAACACTTGTTACTAAACATAGGATGCATGTATGCTCTTGAGGTGTGAATTAATAAGCTCCTATAAGGAGCTCCTCCTACTACCATCATATACCTAATCTCTTCCTTTTAATGATCTTCACTTCCAAATCTAAATGTCAAGTTTTATTTTCAAATTTTAGCCCATTACACTGCTACGCACCTCCCAATATTTTAATGAATATTATTAGGAAGGATAATTAAGTTTTTTTTCAATTTCCTTAATTTTAGATTTGAATTCTACTTGTAGATGTAAGTAACAGATAAAACTAGACCCGACAGTTTCTGACCAGATCTGATAACCTGACCCGAACCCACCTAAAATTCTGGAACTTAAACACAATTTTTTCATTTAAACCCGAAATTCACCGAACCCAAACTTAGCGGGTCAAATCCGACATGCCCGTTTGACCCGAAAAATTAACTTTTTGGCTTTGGTTTCGGCCTCAATTATAAAAAAAAAGTTCAACTTTATTAAAATTTGTGACTTTTCATCGGAATTTTTAACTATTAAACTATAAGCGCAACTTAATTATTTATTTGTTATTTCTCTAATTTAAGTTAAAATAGTTACAATAATATATTTTATTAGAAGATAATCATATTTTATTATGTATATTGTATAAAAAGTAATATTTAAAGATCATTTTTTAAAAAGAAGAAATGGGAAAAGGTCTCAATTCAATCATAACACGTTGGTTTGACTCGAAATCAAAATATACTGCCCATATTTACCCGAATCCAAATACACTTACTCATATCTACCCGAACCCGATATACAACTGACCACTCACCGTCTGACTGAATTGATAGGTCTAGTCAAAATAAAAACCACATCATACTATCATGGAGGACAAAAAGCATCACTTATAGCAATTAATAATTCATGAAATGGAAGTGACCTTGCTTATTCGAAGTACAACGACACTTTGCTTTCATTTTGAAAGGAAAAAGTTAATTTGTCACCTTCTTTTACAAAAGGAGAAAGGGAACTTTGGTATCTTTTCTCAAGTGACTGGTTTAATAATTTTATTCCAAAATTTTCTATAACCACTTGTTACTTGATTCTCGCAATAATTAATACAGTAGCACCATAGAGTTTACCATGCATGCATGCTAATCAATATAATGTCCATTGAAATCCTTCCTCAAAAAAAAAACAAAACAAAAAATAATAATCCATTGAACTCCACTTGTTGGTATAAAACCCATAGAAACCCAAAGCATTTGTCTGTATACTAACCCTAACCTCAACCATGGAATTTTCTTCAAGGGGGAGAAGATTCTCTGCATCCACATCCACCCCAAACCATGCTCCATACAACCACCCCACAACCACCATCCACCAAGTCAACATAGCCTCACAAACCATCGAGACAACGGTCACCTGCGACGGACCCACCATCACCCGATGGCTATCCGCCACGTCAGCATCCCTCTCCAGTGGCAGTACCGTAATTATCGGCCTGGACATCGAGTGGAAGCCCAACTTCAACAAGTACACAGACAACAGAGCCGCCACCCTGCAGCTGTGCGTAGGCACCAGATGTCTCATCATCCAACTGGTCCACCTCAGGAAGGGGGTCCCACAGTCCCTGGTCAACTTCCTGTCAGACCCCGAAGTCACGTTTGTCGGAGTCGAGGTGGCAAGTGACGCGGCGAAGCTGCGCAGGGAGTACGGGCTGAGGTGTACGAAGGTGAAGGATCTCCGGGAGGCGGCGGGGGTGGGCCCACGTGGTAGGATGGGGTTGAAGGGGCTGGCGAGGGAGATATTAGGGTTGGAGATCGAGAAGCCGAAGAGTGTGACGTTGAGTAATTGGGAGGTGAGGGTGTTGAGTGACGTCCAAGTTAGGTATGCTTGTGTTGATTCTTATGCTTCTTACTGCATTGGTCACAAGTTGCTGCTTCCAGATTGATAGAGGGCCTAGCTTTATCCATATTTATGCACTGTCATTTTGTGTTTTTGCTTCTATTGTCACTAGTAGCATGCTTTGTCTCTATGAGATTTTATGAGTATTGCAGTGTATTTTTATGAACATTTTTCATGAGCTTTTATGAGCATTGTACTAAAGCTTAACAACATTATATCATTTATTTATGAACATTTATTAGTGTTTTTATGAGCATTATTGTAGAGCTTTACGAGCATTGTTATATGTAATCATACTTTTCAAATTTATTTTTATTATCATTATTAGCATATATTTTTCTCTATAAAAATTTATGAGTATTGTATTAAATTTTTATGAATATTTTTCATGTTATTTATGAACATTACAGTGAGTTTAAGAGTATTGCATAATTTGTTTATGAGCGCAACAATAGTGTTTCATGAGCATTATTGTTGAATTTTATGAATATTGTTGAATAACCATTGTCTTTACAAAATTTTATGAGCATTGAAATGTATTTTATAAACATTCTTCATGAAGTTTATGAACATTATTGTTGAATTTTATAAGCATTGTATACAACCTTTGCCTCTGTAAAATTTTATGAGCAAACTTTAATAGAGTTGGTGGCTCGGTGCATCATGCTAGCTATGCCCGGGAGTATCGTCGAAGGATTGGTGTTTGGGAAAGTAAATTACATCATTTAAATGTTTTAATTTTCAAACATTTTTTAACAGTTTTTAATTAGACATTTTGAATAATTAAGGTAAGTCACATCACTTATTAAAATCATGAATATTTAAATATATATTATATAAGCTGGTAGGTAAATAAGTATAAGTACTGTGAGCCAAAGTAGGATAGGTAAGACAAATTTGTCCTACGTCATAAAAGAGCGAGTGCTAAGCACAAATTAAATGAAAGATTCTCATTATTATCACTGCTTTTAACTGCTAAACCAAGAAGTACACAAACTGCTTAATTGCCTGCAACCTACGAACCAAAAACAAACTATTTATGAATGGACACCTGAAAGAATCAGAAACCTAAGCAAACTCAACTGCAAATCCAAATTGAAACAACAAAAAACCTCGCTAGCCTAGCCTAGCTAACCAGCTAACTAACTAACTGGCTTGGTAGTTGGAGGGATACTAAAGCAAGAAGTAGGCAAAGGAATCTTAACCCTAATCTTCAAAAACTTCTTCCTGTTCTTCCTCCTTAAGCGAGAAACGACCTTCGTCAAGTCCTCCAAGGACTTGACGTGGGTCAAGAGGTTATGTCCAATTTGGTACATCGAAAAGGCATCATGGATTGCTATTTTGACTTGCTCCTCACTCAACACCATTGCGTTAGCCGAAAGAAGCTCGATTTCTGGTCCGGTCCCTTTTGCGGGCCCCTCGTATGGGACCCCCACCTCTGATGCGATCTCCGCTAGTTTTGCCTGAATCAACTTAGGCTTCTGTAGCACCCTCGCAGCCAAATCCTCAATCTTCACACCTACATTAATTGTGTCTACATATATAGACAACCGAAAATTATCGACAAAAATATAGGCAACCACAAATTATAACATAAACCATGGAGGGTCTATCTAGGTTGTCTACCAATTTCATTTAAACAGTTTTCTTTTTTTTAAATGTGATCTTTATTTTTAATTTCTGACCATCAATTTAAACATTTTTTTTACCTAGTGTGCTTGCTAGGCTAACATTCCTCCATTATCCGAACTTGACCCTCACCGAGTATGAGTCCCCCAACCTACCGTTCGGGTCAAATCAATATATAACAAAAACACCGACACCCACCCTCAAAAACTTATGTCCGGGTCAAATCAGTCAAAATCAAAATAACCCAGACAACGGGACATTCAGGTCAAACAGTTTTTTGACAGCCCAACTATCGAAATCCAAATAACAACATACCAACATCATGGATCCCCTTGACGTAGTCACAAAAGTCGAGGTGCTTAGGCTTGAGGATGCAAAACTTATCCCCATTTTGGAGGAAAGTCTTTGCACATTTAGGAAGCGTCGACGTGGAACAATGATGGATGATGAGGAAGTGAGTGCCCGAGTACAAAACTACGAGCTTCTCCCAATTCCTTTTGGAATCTGTCTTGATATCCACAACCACAAGCTTGGTGGTGGATTCAAGGGTGTTCAAGATGAACTCATTCATGTGTTTTTCAACCAAGGGTTCATCAGACAGTACTGAGATGGCCTTAACTGGGACACCCTGAACTTTGACACTGTACTCTCCCAACCTTGACAGGTATTTCAGAGGAATCTGCATTTTTTTCATGATAAATCTCTCTGTTTCTTGCCTTGCTAATTTGCTAGTCTTTTTTGAGTCAAAAAATAGTGTGTGGGAGGAACCCTATAAATATGTGCTTGCAAATGTACGTTGCAACCATATAGAGAGATTTCCTCCTTGAACTAGTCTTTGGTGTTTTTAATTAGGGCTATTTTATTTTGATGATTGTGTTAATTAAGTTTGTTGGCGAGTTATAATAGGTGTGGTTTACGATTTCATTATGTTTTAACTAATCAGCTGAAAACTGGGGAGAAAATAATGTCGTAAGTTTCTTTGAATTTATTTTATTTTTGTCTCTTGATGATTTGAGTTACTCCCTCCGTCCCTTTTTGAGTCTCGAATTAACTACTTTTACAAAACCTATGATTGTTGGAAATAGAGTGAAAAAATTATGTATAGACAAGTATATCCTTCATTAAAAAGAGAAGAATAAAGGAATATTTTAAAAGGTAAAATAAAAATTTTATTCATTAATTAAGGGTAATATAGGTATTGTAATTATTGGAAATATAAAATTGACAAATAAAAAGGGGCAAGATAGTTAAAAAAATTGACACTCATTAGGAGATGTAAGGAGGAGTAGTTCTTTTTGTATTAGACATTCTGTTGCATCAGAATTCGTATTCTATTCGTGTATTATTGGCTTTTATCAGAAATTTTTATGGAATTTTATCAGAATTTGTACTATGTATACTGTGTTTCATACAATTAAATATTTTTGGACAATGATACACATCTTCACTCAAGATGGTTAATAATTATCTTGAGTTGTTCATATTTCACTTTTTGTTAACTTTTAATAATATTTTTGGACAATTATGTTTATTTATCAATTACAAGAGTATAATACTTATTAGCTAAGTCAAAAAATATAAATAATAACCTAATTTTATCAATCATAGTAGAAAATGCACCGTTCAGGTATAGTTTTATATTTATAAAAAAATATAAATAAATAATTATTTTTATTTGGAAAAATGGTTAGTCATCCAAAGCTTCAACTTTTGCCTATTTTAAATTGCCAATCATTTTGAAATTATTCTAAGTGGTATGTTTATTTTAAAAATTAGTCCAAATGGTAGACTTATTTTGAAAACTTTAAAAATTATTTCAAGTTTCCAAGTACTTTAAAAATCACTCCTAGTTGTCAAACACTTTAGATATTATTCCAAGTGAGTCGTTTGTGAGATTGATAAGGAGAGCTAAATGACATTGAGAGTGGAGGAAAATTATGCGAGCAATGTTTTACCAATGGTACAAGACGAAGCTCACATGATGGAATAATTTCTAAAATAAGTCTACCACTTGGAATTGTTTAAAAAGTGGTTGACAATTTGGAATAAGCAAAAGTTGAAACCTACCAAATAGAATTTCCCTTTAAAATAAAAGGCATTTGGCTTCAAATAATCCATATCGAGGGCCTTGTTATTGAAAAAAGATTCAAAGTAACATTATTGGTCAATGACAGTCTATATACTTTTATGATAATATCAGCCAAAAAAATGACTCGTTCATCGAACTAAGTGTTGTTGGTCGAAAAGTCAGTTTTTCGACTGGCCACGTCATTTTTCCGTTGTCGAAAAGTGTAGACTGTCATTAGCCGAAAAATCACTTTAGATTATTTTCAATAACAAAATTCTCACTATGAATTATTTGAAGCCAAAAACCCAAAAATAAACTCTCTTTTGATTACAACACTACAAAGAATAGTTTTCGGATTATACGTCTCATTCTTTTCTCTTTTTTTTTTTTTTTTTGGCACGGACGACAGGAAATACATCTCATTCTTTCTACACCTAGTAGGCTAGTATAACCAGTTGCCCTTAATGTGTATAGACCCTCATTGCACTATTTTCACCTCCATGTACTTTAGAGGTTGAGCAATAATGCACCCAGAACGATTTCGAGGTAACTCGGTGACAATCCTACTTAGCAGGTGGAGGAGAGAATTGGCCCAAAAATATTTAAATTTATCGTATGTCAGCTAATCCACACATAACCAAAGGGAATCAACTTTGAAAAGAGTAAAAAAATATAAAATCACAATTTTTTAAACGTGTTTTTGAGATTGTTGTCGTAGTTATATAAAACCACCTTTGCTTGTGTAGATTAGATGACATGTTATAAATTTAAATATTATTTAGCAAATTTATCTTCTCAGCCCGCCTCATAAGATCGTTACCAAGTCAGTCACTATCGAAATTGTTTCGGGTACATTATTGTCCAACACCACTCAAAGTTCAGTGCATTATTGTCCAATGTCAAAATTCAGTGCATTATTGTACAATACCCCAAAATTTCAGTATAATAGCGTCCAAATATCGTTTATCAAATCATATGAGAATAATTAGTGGCACAAGATAACAAGAAGCCAAGAACACTTTCATTCATCCAAAGTTGTCCCCGATGAAAGCAAAAAAGTTCTCAGGGAGTTTGGAACAGAGTATTGATAAGTAGGTTACAATTAAAGCAGATGATCTGGGTGACAATCAGCTCCAATGTTGATTTAGACAGAGGACAAGCAACCTGGAATGCATCATTCAGGAAATCATCTTTCCAAAGCATTTCTAAAGTCTAAACCTTTACGATATCAGCTCGTGGCCTCCACAATCCCAATCTGTACTTGTGTGCATACTTCAGTATCAGCTTCCTCTGAAACACATAAAAGAGACAGTCATAGGCAGCTTCCGAAAAACGCATCTTAGGTATACTATACCCAACATTAGAAGTACTTAGCATAATACACGATAACATTTTTAGATGCAAGTAACATATCGAATTCTTTTCAGCAGTCATTCGGCTTAGTCAAGGGACAAAAGAACAATTAACATGGTGTCAGCGTTAAATGCAAACATTAAAGAAATTTTTATTTAGAAAACTTCGGTTGAGATTCTAGTATATCAAGCAAACTATCTGAGAACTTGATGTACTTCAGATATACCCATATCAGTTGAGATACGCACTAATAGGAATCCTTGTTCCACTTCAACAATGTCATTTAGGTTCTTCCAAGTCGGAAACTCTCATTTCTAACAATTATATGTGACATTTCCAGTCACATCTTGTATAAGTGACTGTAAGCTGTGATTAGCAGTTGAACTATTGGAAGCAACAATAAACTCAGATTCCGACGTTCAGAACATCAGATGCTCTAAGCCACCAACAAATTTGAGATGAAACACAAACACCCATTACAGTGAACCGCATTAAGAACAAAAGTTTCGTAGGATTATGTTGATTGTTAAATAAAGCAACCAACTTACAAGGAACATAACATTAGATTCTAATCAATGTTGATATGATCAATGGACTTAGAGTATCCAACTTTCCCTCAAGCAAGAAAACCATTAGGGAAGAATGAATAAAGAAGCAAAAACAGCGAAGTTGTGAGCTTACATGTCTGCAAGGGATTTCGAGTTTCTTGAGTTTGAGAGTTCGAGCGACAAGCAACTTTTGAAGGTCACTTGCAAATGCAGACTCCAGCTTCTCAACATGAGCCTCTACACCATTTCCTATCCCATTCAAGAACTCTGGTATCCCTACTTTCACTGTTACATGCATCACAGTTCACACCACAATACAATTTGATAAAAATAATTTTTGGGTGTTGCTCTAGTCAGTCCATAATCTGCTCAAGATACAATGAAATGCCAACAAAAAGTAGCGGAAATTACGTCAATTAATTGTCCCATAATTAGACTTACCAACATAGGGAGAAGAACTGGAGAAGAATCTAGATGAGGGAGGATTGAATGGGGGAAGTGTGGGTGACTGATAGAAAGTTCTGGTGATGATCTGCCGCCAAATCGATGTCATTCTCCGGTGACGGTGACCAAATAACGCCGTTGGATATTAAACCTCGCCGGAACTGATGAACGCACCGATTTGGGAACCGGGGTTAATTTCATGTTTACACATCTCAAACAGGGCACGATGAGCGAAACGACGACGTTTCATCGTCTTCTTTGATTGTTGTTCTAATGCTATTCAGTGGGGCTGGATCTTGGATGAGTAATGGCAAAGGCCCATGATACACTTTTATTGGGGGTTATGGACTATAAAGGATAACCCAATTGAGCACTATGAGGTCCCAACTTATACGAGAGAAAGGGATCCAATGGTGCTAACGTGACATGTCAGATGGATAGCATAATTATTAAAATCTTGATCCTGATTTATGATCTTATGATTTTATAATCCAAAATCCTCGAAGCGATTTTAGTATCTACATTCCGATCCACGATTTTACGTAGGTTAATTCCGACCCTAACTATCCATGGATCCGAGTTAGGATCCCGATTTAACAACCTTGATGGATAGTCAATTCTTTTTTTTTTATTATTTCAATTGCTCTATTCCATATTTCTTTGATTCACTCATAAGATATCTACAGTAAACCATGTAAAGATGTTTATAGATATGTACAAAGGCGAGCCAAGATTTGTTTTTGAAAACATTCGGAAAATGCCCCCATGCTCACTCTCTCTCTCTTCACACATAATTTTGTTGATATATATATATTTTTTGTTGATAATTACTCCCTCCGTTCCATATTAATTGTCATAATTTTGATAATTATTTCCTCCGTTTCATATTAATTGTCATAATTTTGACTTTCACGGTCTTCAATGTCACTCTTTGATTGATAATTTCTTTCATAATATGTTATTAACAATTACAACATTATACTTTTATGATAGTATTTTTCGTTACGAATCTAATGATGGTAATTTTATGTAACAACTTATTGTATATATTGAAAAATTTATGGTCAAAATTTTTGTAATTTGACTGTATAATTTCCAAAAACGACAGTTAATATGGAATGGAGGGAGTAAACTGTTTTGCTGTGTAGATCTTTGATCTTGAACATAATTTTTGCTCTAAACAACCTTTTGATCATTCCAATTGTGATCCACAAATACAAGTAGAACAAACATCTTATACTAATATGCTTTATAATACATTGCTCCACTCCACAATACATTCCACAAATATTTTACATCAAACCAAAGAAAACGAAGAAAGAATCAAGAGATGCTCAAATCGTCAGGATTTTCTTCCCTTAACCAACTGCTTGGTCAGGAGTTCGATTCCTACTAACTTTTCGCTTCCCTTGAGAGCAACCAAAAAAAACAGAACAGCAGCATAACTACATATTATGAACACTCATCTTACCCCCTTAACACTAATATATACCAGTATTCCCCGCCAACATAAGGTACTTATCTTTCCTAGTCAAGTTGGTGCAAGTATACCCAAACGCCTTGGCAATCTCACCCTGCACATAATTCGCAACATCAAACTTCGACATCCCACCTCCACAAGTATGCGACTTGGGCAATTTCTCAAGAAACTTGACTATATAAAGTGGGTAAGGATTCATTAGGAAAAATATCGGGTCCAACGCCTTGATCCCAGTCGCAGTCGTCCCATAAAACATAGACACCCTGACATCCATCGCGACAGGCACAATCTCATCATTGATCTCCGCAAACAGGGGACTGAACCTGAGCAAATACGGCTCGCGACAAGTGGTCCCTTCCGGACAGACCACGACGCTCCCCTTCTGCAGCGCCCGGTGCATGATTTCGGTGTCCTTCTGACGGTCCCTTGTCAGAGTGATTGTCTTAATGGGTGACAGGATCTGGCTGGTTTTGCTGATGCTGTAAGTGAGGGCTGTCAGAGGCGTTCGACAGATGAAGGAGATGTAGATTGGGTCGAGGAGGGTCTTGTGGCTGCAGACGTAGACGATTCCCTTGGAGGCGATGTCGGAGGAGGAGGAGGATTTGTGGATGGAGGAGATGGCGCTGGTGCCGAGGCAGGCGAGGAGGGGGATGGAGATGCCGTAGGGGAGGTATTGGGAGATTATGATGCGTACTGCGCAGAGGAGGATCCCGAAGGGGAGCCAGATGAACATGACGAGGGTGTCTAAGGGTGTTGGCCAGAATGCGAGTCGACCGTCGTGGAAGATCATCGGCTTTGGGTACTTGGGGAGGTAGTGCCATTTCTCCTTGTCCTCGTCGCTTACCAAGTAGATGTCCTACCACCAACCATCGCAAAAGTTTGCATCAGAAGAAAATTTGATGTCTGATAACTATTTTGGGGGTATGAAAGTTATGTACTCATTGAGTCGTTATCTTAGAGATAACAATAAGTTTTACAAGTCAAAAGTAGAGTGTATCAGACTGCTTATGATAAATATGATTCATCAATTTCAAAATTTCTTAAGATGAATAAATATTTTTATTTCCACTAATAATTAAATTTAGCGGTAACTTGAAAGATACGGTGGATGAAGCACCTTTGTTCATTTTATTATGTGTTTACCATTCCATTAAATAGTCGAAATTTCGTACTATGATTTTTTTTCCAAAATCACATTTACCTGTTAGTAATGTCAACCTTGAAATAAGGTTTTAAAGAAAAAAATATCATAGTTCATCACAAAATAGTATTTTGAAAAAAATAAATAAATAAAAGGCTAAAGCAGATTCCGTAACGAGCATGAAGAATAGAATTGAGTGAAACTGAGCTGAGCCTAAACTTAGCAAGCAAAAAGTCAACATACTTAAGCAATAATGGTGAGCTCAATTGTAAGCCCCAACCTTTTCTTGAAATTTTTTCCAAGAGGTCACTTATTGAAACAAATTCCAGTCAGGCATGTTTAATTGAAAAGTTCTAATGGATAATTTTCTTAAAACATTCAACTTGGTAACATAAATAGTCATTTAAGGTCCTGTTCTTTTCTGCGGTATCACAGTCTACCGCAATTTGGCACAACCCACCACATTTTACCGCAAAACATTACTTTTCTATTTTCTCACTTTTCTCTCTCCTCACTTTTCTCCTCTACTTTTTACATTCTCTCTCTTCACCTACTCCACATACCAATAATCTAACACAATTCCACCACACCCCATCACAATTCCACCACACCTTACCACACCATTCCACAAAATATCGTATAAAAGAACAGGGCCTAAATCCCTTTGAAACACACTTTAACTATATATTTGGAGTGTTACACCAATACCCTTTAAGATAATTTAAACCAAGCTAACTTGCTCAGTAATAGTTTGGCTTAAGATTGATCTCGAGCTCATGATGAACGAATGTTATCTAACTCAAAACTTAAGACCCTGTTCTTTTCTGCGGTTGACAAACTGCGATACCACAACATACCGCAGTTTGCCACAACTCACCACACTTTACCATAAATCATTACTTTTCTCGTTCCTCACTTTTCTCCTCTACTTTTTACATTCTCTTTCCTCACATACCCCACCTACCAATGACCTACCAGAATTCCACCACACCCACCACACCTCACCACACCAAACCGTAAAATACCGTAGAAAAGAATAAGGCCTAAATTGAACTCAAAAAATATTTGGTATATTTCCTCTGTCTTTTTTTATTATCTCTTTGTAGGAGTAGGGATACATTAAGATTTAAAATCAATATTATAGTCCCGCAATTATTGTTCGTTCTAATAGTAATAAAATTACTTTTTTTTATAAATCAACACATAACAAAATATTAACGACTTTTCTTTAAAATGAACCGAAATAGCATATTTTGAACGAGTCGAACTAGATTGGGCCATGTACGTAAATTCAAATCCAATTCAAGTAGTTTAATGGATAAGTGTCTCAGCGTATGCTCGACTTGAGCTTCAGTTTGATTTGTTACTTTAAGGGTATTGGACCTCAATTATATCAATTTTGAGGGTATTGGACCTCAATTATATCAATTTTGAGGGTATTGGATACTAATAATACAAATTATTTTTTTGGACACTAGCAGTATCAACTATCAATCTATTTTCCACCAATAGTGCACAACCGATTTAGTATGATTTTTGACTCATTGAAAAATGACGTAAGTCCATAATGTGTGATGTAGAAGGCAGAGTTTATATACAAAATGTTGACGGGATAATAATCTAATGAGTTAAACTATAATAACCCGATGGTGTACTATTGGGGGAAAATAGGTCGGTAGTTGGTACTGCTAATATCCAAGAAAATAGTTTGTATTATTAATATCCAATACTCCAAAATTGGTATTATTGACGTCGAAAATCTTGAAATTATAGGATTTGTTTTAAGGGCCAGCATGTCAACTCTTCTTGTGCCTATCTCAACATTAATCACAATTCATAATTGAACAAGACATGTCATGATTGAGCAGTATATATCAAATCCACCAATAATCGAAGAAAATGTATTAAACTGGCCATGCTAAGGTACTTACGATTCATTGACCCTCCACAATTTTCACAAATGAATTTTTTTTTATTTTCACAAAGAATTGAATTTTAGTGAGAAGCTTGAAAGATGAAGATAGCACCCAAGTGTGTTTGGTTCCCTAATTTGCATTGGAAAATTGATCAAATTTTCAAGTTTGACTAACCTTTTTCATATTTGGTTGTCATTTCACTCATTTTTGTACATGGAAAGTATTTTTCATGGGATCATAATTTTATAATATTGCTTGGGGAAAATAGGAATAAAAATTATACCATGCAAAACGGAAATTAAAGTGTGTTGAAATTTCTAAAATACTCTTAATATAATAAACCCTAATAATTATAAATAAGAATAATTTGGACATTTTAAACATTTTTTTAAAAAAAATACAACTTTGATCAAATACTATCAAAAAAAATTAATTTATATTTTTCAAGAATTTAACTACTAAACCAAACACTCTAAGTTATAGTATACTCTCTCACACACGTATTTTTCCAAATAAGAAAAAGTTCCTAGAATTCTCCCGAACCTCCTGTCGCTACTCGCTAGTACATCCTTATTCTACACGTACATCAAAAATTGATGCATGCAGCCTTACATTGTTATATCGAAAATTTGTTACTCCCTCAATCCTAAATAAATTGTCCACTTTGTCTTTTCACGGTCTTCGATATTATATTTTGACTATTAATATTTTACGTTTTATGTTAACAAGATTTGTAATATTTTATTTAAATGAAAGTATTTTTCGTCACAAAAGTATAACATCATCACTGCACTTATCTATGTATAGGTCAATTGTGTGTAGTTTTCAACATTCAAAATTCAATCTTAAAGTACTTAAATCACACTTTGGGTATTGCATAAATTAAGGTCTACTGATCTGATTGTTAGTAGAATATATTCCATCCATTCCATATTAATTGTCCAAAATATCATCTTTGACTAACAATTTTTTATAGTATATTTTATAACAAGATTACAACATTATATTCTTCTAATAATATTTTTTGTTAGGAATTTAATGATAATATTTTCGTATATTAAAATATTTTATATGTTGAGAAATGAATGATGTCACGACACCAGTAATATGAAATGGAGGGAGTAGGTTAAATCCTTATACCACGTAAAAGAATTCAAAATATCCATATCATAAATAACCAGAAGAAAACTATATTAGGACCTCGTTCTTTTAAGATGTAAACAATATTTTACTTACCTTATTTTTTATTTATCTTGCTTAATTATTTTTATTTTTTACGTATACTATTAAAATACTTTACATCATATATATTTAAATATTGAATAATTAATATGATTGACATGACTGATTTTTGTGAAAGATTAATCATTTTTATTTATTAAAAATTATTAAATATATATTTAGAAATTCACATATTTAAATGATACGATTAATGTGATTTACCTTACTTACACTACCTTTACCCACCTACACTTATCCAACTTTACTTGTCTTCCCTCCTTTACTTACACTTAGCGGTGGCGAAAATTTGGATTTGAGTCAATTCAAGTTCGGACAAAATCCCCGAACATGAACCCTATCAGAATTTCAAACTTGTACACTTTGTTACATCTAAAATGGATCCAAATTTGTTCGAATCTGAATTTGTCCGAGTATACCCAATCCTGAATTTACACTAAACTTAGACGCAATTTCAATTTTGTCCAAATTTCAGGGTTCCGACATTGTACGAATGAGTCCGAATTTGTCTGGAGTTGAATTTGACACAAACGTTGGACAACCCGAATTTCTTACCCTAGACCCTAACTCAACAGATTTTAGAATTAAACATGACAGAAGTGTTGCCAACACTACTTACACTACATCTTAGCCACCTCTCTAAAGAATAGAGCGTACATCTATTAAATATAAAATCATTATTGAACTTTTACCATCACTTTAATTAAAGCTTCAATTTTTTATTGAGATAGTTTTACATGATATTAGAGCTAAACTGATAGAGATTTCATACTCGAATCTCACACCCTCTATGTTCATTCAGATAGGGTGAATGGAACATTTTCAGCATCCTAATCCACATTTCAAATTCAAAAGACAATCACATAAGTCATAAAATAATATATTAGAGTATAAAATCATCATATTACGTAACTTAAACTTTTGATTAAAATGATTCAAACAATATTACTTCAATATCAACACAAAATTGCGGTGCGTTGATCACATACCTTACAGTTAGCGAAGAGGCTGTCACCGATACTTTTCAAAGACCCAGCCAAACCAACAACCACCCGACCCTTATCCCCCTCACCCACAACCTTCTCCTTCTCATCCCTTTCCCCTTCCATAACCCCAACATAATACCCTCCGACCACCTTAATCTCCCTCCCACAAACACTCTCAATCCCCAAATACTCCGTCAAAAACGGCTGCACCATAACCCTCGGCAAATTACTAACCCCAACCCTCTTCCCAAACCTCATCACCACCTCAAACCCTTCATACCCCACCTTCTCCAACAAAAACTTAGGCAACACGGTCCGCCCGACACTGAACTTGCTCCGTCTGATCCCGAAAAAGCTAACGAAAACCATCAACTTCAGCCCCCACTCGTGCCCCAACAGCGCGATCACGGGGTACAGGAGGAGGAGGAGGAGAGCGCGGAGAATGCTGCCGCCTTCGAAGGCCACGAGCATGAAGAGGGGGAACCACGAGGAGGATTTCAGCAGAGTTTCCTCTACGTTGAAGACTAGGGTTTGGTTCGGGAGGTCGTCCAGCTTCGGGGCCAGGCATGTGTAGCGGTGGAACTTTGGCGGGGAGAGTGACGGTTTAGAGTGGTTCGGGTATCCGTTGCGGATGACGTCGTCGGATATGCAACCGTTTTGGGGGTTTTTGGGGGTAAAGTCGTTCGCATTCGTCGTCGTTAGGAGGTCCGACGGATATGCCATGGCTGCTGCAACCATTTCTTGCTTTTGCTTTTTTTTTTTATTTTTGTGTGGATTTCGGGTGTTATTTTTTGGACAACGATAATCTCGGAGGGTCTTTATAGGTGGGCATTGGACTTACCATGCATGTCTTAATATATATAGCAAAATTATAAACATCTTTGCCTTCTTAATTATCTTATATTTTATCTAAATTATTTATAACGTTAAATGTAAGTATATTTAAATCATTATAATTATATGTTAATTTAATTATTTTGAAGGTTATTACAACTTATAAACAATATAAAAATAATTAATTATTTATATTTTTTCATAAATATAAAACCATGTATAAAATGTGTATTTTCTACTATGATTGATAAAATTAGACTATTATTTACATTTTTTGACCTAGCTAACAAGTATTATACTCTTATAGTTGATATATATATATATATAATTATTAGAGAAAATATTATTAAAAGTTACAAAAATGTAAAATATAGAGAATTCAAAATGGTTATTAATTATCTTACCGCAAGACGCATATCATCATACTTTTGTCTTCATTTCTAAATATGTGTATTGAATTACAATAGTTAATAACTATTTTAAATTTTAAATTATGTTTTTTTCTATTATTATGTATATTTATTAATTATAATTAAGAATGTATTATTTTTTGGTCATACCAATAAATATAAATATTATTCTACTCATATTAATTATAATAGAAAATGTGTTTTTATACGTATTTTTATATTGGACTATAATAATCCTAACTTTAACAAATTGGACAGGAATAATCCCTACTTTTGGTTTGTATTCTGGTGGTCCGAAAAAAAAAATTGTATTGTAGTGGTACCAAATCCACCACCACATTCTTTTTATTTGTTTCATGTCTACCTCATATTGTTTTTATTCTTTTTCGTTCATGGCCCCAAAAAGGTGATGAAGTGTAATTTCTAAAATATTTTTTAAATTATTTTTTTGAGACTCCTAGCAATTATTATGATTTTTTAAAAGGAATAAAAGTGGAAAAAAATCGAAAAAATTGAAAAAAAATTGGGAGAAATGTCGTAAATTCATTAAAAATTGTGGTAAAGTGTTATACTAAGTTTTGAATCACAAAATCTATGACATTTAGGGTATATTCTCGATGATGTCTTACTACAATACAAATTTTTTTTGGGCCACCTGAATACAAATCGAAAGTCGGGATTATTGATGTCTAATTTGTAAAAGTTGGGATTATTATAATCTAATTTTCCAATGGAAAAATGTTAGTGAAAATTTATTTTTATACTGTTTGTGAACGATAATAACCCTCAAAGTAATGAAACACACATTCATAATGATTTAAATATGCTTATATATAATTTTTGAGTGATTTAAGTAAATTCAAGATGAGTAATAATTATTACCGTGATTCAAAACACTTATCATTTTTTGTTCATTTTTAGTTGTCGCGAATACAATAATATTGGTAATGAGGTTAAAAGTCTATGAATAATCCCTAATTATCCCCAACAACATGCCTGAAATAATATTGGTAATGAGGTTAAAGACTAAAGGTATTTAGGGGTCTAAGTAGCTTCGACATGAATAAGAGATGTGTATTATAACTTCAATACAGTTTTAACCTTAGTCTAAAGTTTCACGGCAATCTGAAGAAAAATTCAAACATGGGAAGAAAAAGTAGAACGGGACATGAGCCTTTAATTTTTTCAGCCCACGAACTTTAAAGTCTTTTTTTATTCAGCCCATAAACTGTATGGCCCAAAAAAATAAATTACCCTATACTTCGGACATGAATAAGAGATGTGTATTATAACTTCAATACAGTTTTAACCTTAGTCTGAAGTTTGACGCCAATCTGAAGAAAAATTCAAACGTGGGAAGAAAAAATAGAACAGGACATGGGCCTTTTTTTCATCCCACGAACTCTAAAGTCCTTTTTTATTCAGCTCATAAACTTAATGACCCAAAAAAATAAATTAACCTATACTTTGGGGTCCAAAATGTAAACAACCCCAGAAATATAGTAAAAAATTTATTTATTATAAAATATAGTAAATACTTATAAAATATAGTAAAAATTATTTATTATAAAATTATAAAAATTAAATAATTTGATAAAAAAATGAAAAAATAAACAATGTAACAAGTAACAAGTAAAAAGGAATAGAGGTAGTAGTTTAGGTGCCGTATGAGTGTATCACATGAAATATTACTTACAGATGTCAATTTCTACAAATTGTATTAGCAGTGGGCAGCTAGTAATTGATGAATTATGGCCCCTCAAATGTGAATATTAATTTGAGAGTGATCGTAGTTTTCATCGTATCTACTACTACTCCTTCCGCATTATTGGTTAGCTAGCTACTTGCAACATCAAACGTAACCCATCTCACATTATTAATTCTCACCTAATATCTTATTTACTACTCCCTTCGTTCTTTTTTATCTGTCATTTACGATTTTCAGTGCCAATTTTTATCTGTCATTTACGATTTTCAGTGCCAATTTTATACGACTGACTGCAGTATGGTGCGGTGTGATGTGGTGGAATTGTGGTGGATTGTGGTGGGTTATTGGTCAGTTGTGGTGAGTTTTGTTTTTTATAAATGTAAATTGTATAGGCAAATGTGAAAAAGTTGATTGTGGTGAGTTGTGATAAATTGTAGTGGATTGGAATGTTGTGGTGGGTTTTGACAAAATGCGGTGTGTTGTGACACCGCAGTCAGCCAGCCATATAAAAAAACAGCCAGCTATATAAAAGAACAGGTCCTAAATAATATTGGTGTACTACTACTCAAAAGTAAAAACTTTTGGTTACTAATTGAGATTAAATGAAGCCCATAATACAAAACTACAATTAAAAGCAAAAATGAATAATTCAAACATTAGCTAAGAAACTTTCTAGAGAAATGTTCGTAAGAAAGATGTGGCCATGGATGATATGATGGTTTTTCGAAATATCAATGTAATTGTCACACGAGACATATCATTAATTAAATGAGTCGATATGTCATTAGTTCCTAAAACTTTTCTCGGGCATCCCAAGATCAAATTAAAAAAGCTGCCCAAATTTCACATCAGCAAGATTTGTATTGTATAATTGTGAAATAATTTTATGCAACAAATAGGAAAGGAAACAAATTAACCTGAATTTTTCTATCAAAAGTTTGAGATAACTACGATCTAAATAATTAAAACATAAAAAATATTCTTCACAATCCTAAATGTAGCACAATAATTTTAAAAATAATAATAAAACTAGTTCTTTAAATTTGATTTTGCTTATTTATCACAATATCGCGACCTAGCTGAGCCTCCAACTATAGTTGTGGTCATCTTCAAGGGGCATGTTGCATGCATTTATAATGCATGCAAGTTGTAAGCAATGGTGCAAAATACCTAATGCACTGTTCTTTTTTTGGTACAAAGGAGGGACCAAAGCCCTAAATAATAATATTATAGTACTATTAAAATTTCATCCAATGTGACCGGAAGCAACATCATAATTGTCTACAACTATTAAAGAAAATTAATATCATAATAGGTAATTAAAAATACTATACATAAAAGTATCCCAAAAATAACAATATAACTCAATTTTCTTTTTTTATTTAAGCATTTGTCTAGGGTTTATGGCATTCTTTTGGAATAAGTTCTTTATAATAGCTTCATTATTTTAATATAATTGGAAAAATATTTGTGGACAAAATATATAGAATAATTATTCCCCATTTAAAATGGGGAGAAGAAAAAAACAAAGGACATGCTATATTACTACCTCCAACTAACGAAAAACTACCTCATTAAAAACAAGGCAGGCCATATGATGCCTTGGAGAACATGCATACATCCAAATCTGATACGTACATGAAATGAAAGCTTTATAAATCAACAAACCACTCAAATGTGCACCAATCTGATATTCTTGTTGAAATTGAAGCAATGATTGATCATATGGCTGGGACAATTGACAATGGTATAGGCGTGTCATTCCCCGATGATCCACCAAACTGATTTTTTAATTTTAGAGCGTGTTTGAGCTGTGGTGGTTTTTGGCAGTCGTTGGTGGGACCGTCCTTGCTGTGTTTTTTATTTAACAGTGTTTGGATGTATCTTTTTCTCTAGCGTTGGTTAGTTGTTGTTCTCTTTGCGGCTTGCTGTATTTCGTACTCTCGTAAGCCTTTTGGTTATCAATAAAAAAAAATGTGCACCAATCTTATTAACCCAACAATTACATCAGTCCCTTCTAGCTAATATAATTTCCTTAATTGCCAACCAACAAGAAAGGACATCATATTATTTCCACAAATTTCTAGCCACAAGTACCTTGCTTCTATCTATATATGTTACAAGGATGGAAGATGGACTACATATTAGTCGTTTTGAATATATAGTATGCTTTGAATTAACTTTTGGCATTACTTGTTTTAATGCTATTAGTCTTTTTTAATAGTATTCTTTGAACTTTTCACATTATTTGTTTTAATTTTTGAGTTTCAAATATTTAATCTTTTACATGCTTAAACCTTGGTATGCATATTTTTGTATGGATCTTCAGAAAGAAATTTCAAGAAAATGTAAATAATGATCAATTCCTCTTCATTAAAACAAGTTAAAGAATCCTTCATTGCTTGCTAATTATTTTTCTAGATATTTTGAATTTTAATCGATCAGTTTGCATCAGGGGCGGAGCACCATTAAACTCAAAGGTGTCCATGGACGCCCAGCCCTTAGCCTCGAAAAAAATTTAAACTGCCTATTATATTTTAGTTGGTTATTATATATTTTTGTTAACTGGACACCCTAAAAAAATGTCCAAAATATTAGCAATGCCGTCCAATCTAATACATCAGTACAACTATTCAAAATATTATTAAGTGAATACCCCTAATTTCAAAGTTTAGATCTACCACTTATTCACATTATTCTACAAATTTTCACCCAAAAATATGCTTAGCAATATCCATTATGAAACGTAAGTAACCAAGGGTACAAATTAACTTACAAAATTCAAAGTTGTAACAATCAATAAATGATAAAAAGAATCAGATACATGTAGAAGTTTCCCATGCAAAACTAATCTTGTACTATTACTACAATACTATCTGCATGCAAAAATGTACACGTATAACATGCGGCTAACCAAAACCAAAAGTTACACGTACAAGCATTATGGAAAATGTACATTGAATGTGAATTTGATAACGACATGTATTTACTATTTACTTCCCTTTTATTTTTCAGAAAGAAAACCCCAAATTGAACCTTTACATAACTTTTGTTTGTATATTTTGGATTATTTCTAGCCGTTAATTTGTCTCGTGTTGTTTTGTGTTGTGGATAATAGCGGGACAGTTGAGGTCAACGGCGTTGGGTATTGATTATTAGTGAAGTTTGAATGCCCAACTACCTTGAAAAGGGATTGACACGATAATATCACAAGTGACTCTATTTGATTACTACAAGTAACCAGCAATATAGTAATAATAACCTATAAACCAAATTATATATGTAGTAATGTAGGTTCCAGAATCTTCACATCCATTTAGGAGGTGTTTCGTTACCCAATTTTTTGGGTAGCTTTTAGCTTTTTGAATAGGTTTTAGTTTTTAGACCAATATTAAAAAGTTATTTGAGGTGTTTGGTAAATATCTTTTTATTTTAACTTTTTGAACGCAATAAGTTAGTTTCCAAAAAACTATTTGATGAAGCTTTTTCAGTTAGCTTTTCAGAAAAAGTTATTTTACCAAACACTTTTCCTACAATCAATTAAGAATAAAGAAAGTCAAACAAATTAATCCAAATAAATTATCATTAATATTTGAGATAGAGCCTTAAACTAGTACTCTTCTATTTTTATTTTATTTTTTTATATTGGACATTAATATATTATATTTTGGTGGTGTTGAAATATATGCAGTAATGTAGGTTCCAGAACCTTCACGTCCATCTAGTGGTGTTGAAATATATGTAGTAATGTAGGTTCCAGAGTCTTCACGTCCATCTAGTCCAGTACTCTAGTATTTTTGTTTTTTTTATATATATTGGACGCTAAGATATTGTATTTTATTGGTGTTGAATAATAATGTACTGAACTTTATTCTTGGACAATAATTTACTGTATTTTGAGGGTATTGAACAATAATCACTACTAAAAATATTTGTGTTACCAACCACTTTTTCCAACCAATTAAAATGGTTGGAAAAACCAACTATTTTAGCAACCATTTCATTTTTTTATTTTTTCAACTATTTTTCTACCTTTAAAGTGGGAAAAATGATTGGAAATTTCAACCACTTTTGCTAAAATATATTGTGGAAAATTTTTCCTACCATCCTTTTTCCTATTGTTTGAAAATGGTTGGAAAAATCGTCGAATTACCAACCGTTTTCTCAACCCATTTCGAACAGTAGGAAAAATTTCTCACTATTTTAGCAAAAGTGATTGGAATCTCCAATAATTTTTCCCACTTAAAAGTAGAAAAATAGTTGAAAAATTAGAAAATTATGAAATGGTTGCTAAAACGATTGATTTTTTCCAACCATTTTAAATTGGTTAGAAAAAGTAGTAGGTGATACACATATGTTTAGTAGTGCATGCACCTACAACGATACCGACGATGGCTGACTCGGAGGTAATTTTGCATAGCAGGCTAAGGAGCAAAAAAATTAAAATCTTTATTAAATTAATTTATCCATGTTCAGAAGTCCAAATAAACAAAATTGAATTTTATTTTACTTCATAAGAAAATTATACTATTAGGCCAGGGAAAATTATACCCACCAAAACTTGATAAATTAAGATTACTCGCCACAACCTTATAAAGGATTTAACTTAAGAACACCACCATACATTGGATAATGTTCCTTAAAATTTGAGAGAGAGAAAGCTTTGAGTTTCATTCATAATATTCATTAAAGTTATGTTTTTTTTTATTATTGGAAGACAAAAGAAGCTAAAGAGACAGCAGCAGCACTGCGAAGTACAGCAAAAGGACAGCAACTAACAAGAAGCCACACAGCCAAACCAAAGACAATCGGCACAAATAAAAAACAAAAATTAACATTTTCGTTCTCTTCGCCAATTCTTCACAAGCCGCTTTTCAACAGTCACAGGGTCCTCACGAATAAAGCCCGAACCATAGCCAAACTTAGCCACTTTGCACGCCAAGTCCGCCAGATGAGCGTGAGGATGATCTGATGATTCAATCTGCAAGCTCGCGGTTTTATCCTTCCTGCTGACAGGTTCTTTAGATCGAGTTGTTTTAGAGCGAACACTACATGAACCTCTATTTATCAACCTCCACTTTGAGTTCCACAATAAGTCCACATTCTTCTTTTGCCGGCTCTTGATTTTGAAAGCCTTAAGAAAAGAGTCATCCACATCAAGAGGTGAAGAACAAACCATCTCATCATCAACTTTGTCGGTTGAGCCACTAACGGTGCGCTCACTATCTGAAGAAACCACCTTAGGAGCATCATTATTACCACCGATAATACGGTCCCTCAAGAGAGCATCTTTATAACAACCTTATGTTACAAATGAGTTTCATGGTCTTTATATGAATGAATTCCCCTCTCTTTCAAACATTACGAAGTTGCAATTATGATGCTAGGAATAAAAATAAAGCAACAAAATATAAGAGAGTACATAAGATGGCCATTACATTTGTAGTAATAAAGTAGTCTTGCTTGTTTTCTTCTCTTGTGTCCCATATTCTCTTGGCTGGCTAAATGTATTCAAAAAGGCCTTTGAAAGCTTCCAAATCATCTTGAGAAGTGCAAGGAACAATTGTGGGAATTCCGATAGAGATTTGAAATCAATGCTCGTTTAAAAGGAGAAAAAAACCATAAAGCATGAAAGTGAGCCGAAAATGGCATTTTCTCTACCTAAAGAAGTTGGTATCAAACACATCCGTTAGAGTTAGCCTTTGTACCTTTACTAGATTCTAGGTTACATATTAACTGTTGTCTTTGGAAATTGTACAGTCAAATTTTAAAAATTTTGACCGTAAATTTCTCAATATATACAATGAGTTGTTATATAAAATTACCACTATTATATTCGTGACGAAAAATACTATCATAAAAGTATAACATTGCAATTGTTAATAAATATATTATGTAAGAAATTAACAATCAAAGAGTAACATTGGAGACCGTGAAAGTCAAAATTATGACAATTAATATGGAACGGAGAGAGTACCCAAAAAAGATCTACTATCTCCGTCCCAAAATATTTGTCCTTTTATCTAACTTCTTTGTCCCAAAATATGTGTCCCATTTACAATCTCAACAACTGTAGTTCCTTTTCTATCCCTAATTAATATATTCATTTATCACTTTTTACAATTCTAACAACTATTATCTTCAATTAAAGTATGGACAATTTGGATAAATTACAAACTTTTTACCTCAATTCTCAATCCACATTGGTTTTCTTTAGTTAGGTAGATGGACAAACAAAATGGGACGGAGGTAATATATATAGCCTAAGTTATGCCCTTATAAAGTTGGACGTGTTTGCTACCTTGATGAGACTGCACGGTTGGAAAAATTTGCTTATTTGACCTCCTAAATGAACTCCAATAGATTCCAAACCATTTCCAAATGAAAAATAGCATCTCAAAACATAAGAAACACTTTTGATCATAAAGAAAAATGGCACCAAATTAAAGTTGATGTAAATTTAGGATAAAATCTAGAAAATTGCACAAGTGATAGATTTGACCTTATTTCACAATGCTATTAAGGAGCTTGACCGAAAATAAGAATAAGACAGCTTATAAGGTCCCTTCTCAAATCCAATGAAAGGTCATTGCATCCTTCAAAGGTTCGGGATCCAACTTAAAATGAAACCAAAACCAAGTTTGCTTAGGTTTTTCATGAGCTTGACTTGTTCGGAGGGAAATGAGGCTAGCTTGAGGTGAATCTGTTACCATAGGCTTATCATTTTTTTTATTCTAATGGTGCCATACGTTTCAATTTTAACTTGGGAATTTCGCAAGCATCCCACAAGATTGGCCAACACTCCTCGAAATCATCAAGTTTATAGGAAGCAATATGAGTAGATGAGTAGCACGGACATTATATACGACGATTATCGAGCAACCAAAAAAGTTGATCATTTGGAATTCGCGGGTTCAAAGGTAGACCAAAAATTAGCATGTTGTCCCGCTCATTAAAAACTCGAGTGACAATCTCCTCTTCCTATGTCGCATTCTCCTCATTTATCAAATTATTATCCATGTAAACTTGAAGATCTTCGACGGGATCTGGAGTTGTTTGCTTTCATTACTTGCGCAAAAAGAGGATCTTATTTGTACACGAGTCTCCAACCTTGTTTAGCCAACAACACTTCATTGAAAATATTTAATATTTTAAAATTAAACCCACATTGCCAAGACGTTTTAGCTTGCAAAGATCCTTCCAAGCTTTCTAATGGAATTATATTTTCTCACCCGCCATAAATGTTTCCCACCATAAACACGCACACATTCTATGCATCTTGTCAATACGCGCACACATTTCATGACTTTTATTCTATTGAAAGAAAAGACAATAATGTAATATAGCTATAGTTTTTTTTTATTTGTTTTCAAAATTGTGATCGATGCATGGATTTGAATATATTATAGCGTGATAAGTATACCTAAATAATATATTAGAAATTAAGTTCACTTGGTCAAATGTGCAATTATCACCCTCGTCTTTCAACTTCCCTACTGCACTAATGCTCAATTCTAAGGGGGAATAAAAATATTTTCATAGTTGGAAATTATGGAGTTAACAGGTTATGATTGTCATGAAAATTTTGGTACTCATCCTTTGTCCTTGATCAAGAAAGTTTATTGATGGTTTCGCACTGCGACACATTCATGATAGTCACATAGAATATTATATTGGATTAAAAAGAATAATAGTTAATAAAAATCATCTTAAATATTGGTTACATATGATGTCATTCAACTCATACAGTTAATTTAAGATATAGTGTTCAATAATAATTGAAATAACTATAATAATTGTGAAATGATATAAACATTATGTTTTGATGCTCCATATAATTAATATTTATTCAGTAGTACAATTGTAAAACAAAAAGGCTAAAAAAAGTAGAACCAATCTATAATAGTATCATATTAAAGAGGATAAATAATTATATACAATAATAGAAAATTATTGTGTCCATATTAAAAAAAGAAGAAAAATAGTTTAAGTATATTTTTGAAAAATATTTTTACAATATTTTATAATAAAATTTAAAAATAATTATTCTTTTTTATTAGATAATAAAAAAAATTGAACTTACATTATTTGACAGTACATAGGTATGAAATTAATATTGTTAGAATGCATTGTACAAATATTTGACAAAATTACTCATTTAAAATTATTCAAATAACAAAAAGGTTATTGTTACTTTTCACACGCCAAAAATTATATGAGACAAAAGATTGTGATAACAATATACATGAAATTAACATGACTATATCAAAAATTAGTTTGTAAAATAGATAAACTATTAATTTGGAGAGGCAAATACAATGCATGGGCTATAATTTGAGATAGTTAAGCATAATAAAAACACAATGCAACATGGATTTTTGTTAGCCAAATAAATTGTTTCATCCAAATTAAATCATTACTGCGGTGAGACAACAATAAACATTATTATTCCGTTCATATCGGACTAATTAAATAAATATTTTACTTTTTCAAACGTGCTGTCTTCAGTCTCGACCGACTGAATTGGCTAAATTTTCAACCAATAAAAATTTAGGAAAAGAAAAAGAGATCACCAATAAATTCAAATTCGTGCATGTTGATTATTATTCCTTCAAGTATACGTAATGAGTCAATATATGGCTCCTAAACATGGATGGATTTAATTAATTGCTTATGGTTAGAAGTTATACAACGAAATTAAAATTCACCAAATTATAAATGAATGGCCATGGATTACCAAATTGTCTATGTTGTTGTGAATAATCCATCTTCCTCGATCATCTCCTTTGATTTGCAAACCTACCGACAAACTCACAAGGTATGGGTCATAGCTATGAATTCACAAATCTAATAGGGTCATATTTTAAAATTATTGATGATTAAATTTCAACCCATACAGTGTATTATTATACGATCATATTATTACATTAGATTTGTAATATAATTAAATTTACTTTTTTAATAAATATATTATACGAGATTCTCTATCAAAAAGAATATTGGAAACCTTATATATAACATTTATTAAACAATATCGATATAGAGTAGAGGAAGTATTTTATTATGAAAATTTTATTAAGATGAACTTTATTTAAATGGTTGATATTTTTCTTTAAATAAAATATAAATGAAGAATATTTGTGCATGAAAGATGATAGTAAGGTAGTAGTCATTCATTAATATTGGTTTCAAAGAATGTACTAAACTCAAATATCAATTTAAGTAATATGATTGATTGGGTGTACCAAAGTTCGAAATTGAAAATCTTGTTGTTAAAAAAAGGCGACAACCCCTATTTAATATTAAAAAAAACAATGCATCAAAAATCGAATCAAAGAGCCACATAAATATATTGTTGGTGCTACAATTTTGGTGTCAAAATTATCACTTGTACTAATAGATTATTTATGATGATAATACCGTTTTGACGCCAAAAGCTATAATAGTTGTTTTGTTTGTTATATTTTTGTTTTGGTAACCTTAGCTATTTTTCTTCCGGCTGTTTTGTTGTTGTTTATGTACTTACATGCAACTTTATGACCATTTGAGATTTTTATAATTTAAAAAGAGTTAATAAAAAGCTCCAAAAATACAAAACCTTCAATGATCGGTCAAGGGTAAATGTAATGGGGGATTTTTTTTTCGATAATTTGTAAGTCAAAAGGCTAAGAAGGCATCAACGATGCTACAAAACCGCAACAGCAAAACCCAGCATAACAGGAAACAGCACAACTACGATACAACGAGATTACCAAAAATAAAAAAACATCCCGCTATATAATAAGACTCTCCATTCAAAAGTAAGTAAGGTACCCATGCATGAGAGCCCCACTTTAAAATTTGAATATGTGTGTAGTAAAGAGAACCTCCATTCAAAAGTTTCCACGTTACTCTATTTGACATATGCTTGAGGGAAGGTTACATGCAAAATTTTGTTTCATAGAAAAGTTTCTATTCTATTTGTAACACTAATTTTGTTCCATAGAAAAGTTTCCATTCTATTTGTAACAATAATGTATAAAATCTTACATGGTAATTTTTGGTTTCACCGAATTGGCATTTTGATGGCATTCCCACCTTAACCCACAAACACTCCTATTCCATTTATTCTAACTCCACTTTCCCCTGCACACCAACTACGAGTTGTTTGCATTTTGGATTCTGAACTATAGGGTAATTAATTTTCTGCACTTTTGGTTTTCAATATTAATTTTTTGGACCTTAAAGTTTGTGGATTGAATAAAAAAAATACCTTAAAGTTTATGGGCTGAAAAATAAAAAACTCATGTCCCGTTTTTCTTTTTCTTCCCATGATTGAATTTTCCTCCTGATTGATCACCAAACTTCAGAACTACAGTTAAAACTGATATTGAAGATATAATACACCTCTCTTATTTATGTCGAAGCTACTTAGACCCTTATACTTAGGCAAAAGAGCCAAAGGAAGGTCTTTAATTTCGGCTTGATATTAAGATTCTAAATCCAACGATAACCCAAAGGAGGAGCATCATGACTAACACTATGAGTTAACCAAGTTGCGGATTTCATATTAAATGTACTAGAACTAGACAAACCCCCGCAACAAGACTCGATGAAAGGGATAGGAATTGACCTTATAAGGTTAACGGATCAATCATTAACTAAACTACTAATGAGATGAAGATTTTAAGTTCTATCAAGGTTAATAACATCCGAGACTTATCAAAGATTAAGGTTAACCTCATCAAAATGAGTGATATTGTTGATTGTTAGAAGATTATAGAAGTCAGCACCAAAAGAGTGTTGCCTAAGCATCTTTGCCAATTGGTCGGGGAAGAAAATCAAACTATCCTTTGATAAAGACTATAAAATTATCAAACTATCTAGCCAATGAAAATGGGTAAGAAATGAGAGACAAGTTTTTGTGTGGACTAGTACAACAAAATACTTATTGGGTTTTTGTGGTCCATTGGACCCATTACGGTCCAAAACGGCAAAGGGGTGAGGTGTAACCAGTGTCAAAGGAGGCGCTAGGCGCGACCCAAATAGAGAGAGAAGAAAGGAGGCGCAGGCAGTGCCCCAAAAGGCGCCACTCACGCCCAAGACAGAGGTAGAAGGTTGAAGTAACAAAGGAGACGCGGGTTGCGTCTCATGAGCGCTACCCGCGCCAATTGCCCCCTGTCTCGTCCCTCTTTATCATGTAAGTCGCACCTCATTCAGTGCTACGAGGAATCTTGGGTGTCGTGGAATTCCTCTCGAGGTTAATTTTGTTTCACTTAGGTTCTCTCTTCAAGTCAGATATTGTTTGTTGTTATTTGAGTTTTAATGTAAATATCTTAGAGCTCATGATTTTTTTGAATGCCCTCCCAAGACTACGGACTCACCTTTATGGAGAAACCTTTTAAAAGTTAGAGGAATACTCAGGGATGCTACGCGATGGAGAATTGGAGACTGTAAAACAATTAAGTGTTGGAACGATACTTGGATCGATGAGAAACCGCTAAATGCATCACTTGATAGGTCAAATAATCATGACCATGATATAACGGTTAGTGAGTTCATCTCCAATGATAAGGTTTGGAATGAAGAAAAATTAAGAGAACATATTCAAAACACTGGAATTGTACAGAAAATTCTTGGGACTCCTATTTCGATTACAGAGGCCAAGGATGAATTATGTTGGGGTTTAACAGGGTCTGGTTGCTTCACAACCAAGACTGCTTTAAGAATCATCCAAGACTGCACTAGTTAATCAGATAAATGGGAATATAGGTGGATTTGGGATCTTGACATTCCTCCTAAAATAAGAATTTTCATTTGGCTCTGCCTTCATAATTGCCTGCCGACTAGAGGAAATTGTTTGAGGAGAGGGATCCAGTTGGATCCCATTTGTCTACTTTGTCTTAATGATGTTGAGAGCGTTGTTTGGGATTGTTCAACGACTAAAAGATCTTGGAACCTTGCAGTTCAACATGGGTGGCTAACCGAGATAAATCTTGTGAACTCCAACAACTTTGTCCAACAATTTCTTGATATGAATAATCAAGAAATAACCAAAATGAAGTTAATGCAGGGGGCATTCCTAATGTGTACAATTTGTAAACAGCGTAATGAGGCAGTTTTTCGACATAAGATCTATCGTCCTTTGAGTTGTCTCATCCAAGCAAAGAGAAATACAACAGAATGGAAAATCCGCAACTATAATCAAGTAGAAATTGAAGGTAGCAGCAGGTTCGTAAAGCTCCATGCATCATTCCATCTTGTGAAATGGGATGTGCCTCTAGTAGGAGCGGTCAAACACAATTTTGACGGATCGTTCCACAACATTTCGGCGGTCGACGACTTCATTGTCAGAGATTGGAGGGGAAATATTTTGAGGGCAGGGGCAAGAGCATATGGAGATGCCCCTATTATAGTTGTTAAAGCGACAGCGTTGAGAGATGGGCTCTTAGATGCTACCAATGCGGGTTTCAAGAACATTATAATCGAAGGGGATAATTTAGTCGCCATCCAAGTGATCAAAGGAGTATTTACAATCTCTTGGAAAATCAAAGGGCTTATACAGGACATACAAGTACTTACGACAAGGTGTCATGATGTTAAAATCTCTCACATCTACAGAGAAGCCAATGCAGCTATTGGCTGGTTATCAGAACAGGGGCATGCGTCAATAGCAGCTGGGACTTGGTCCCCTATAAATAACCCAATCTTAAAAAATATTTTGCTTCTAGATAGGACGGGCCGATTTCTTGTGAAAAGACATCGATAGCCCGTTAACTCCCGTGTACTTAACCCTTTAATTAAAAAAAAAGGTACAGTCTTCTCCAGTTTAACCTATCGTGATCAATTAGATCAAAGAGAAAATATTGAGAGAGATACAGTTTCACCAATATTTTTCCAGTGTTATCGCGAGAGAGATTGTGAGTTGAGAGATTCGAGAGATTGTATTGTAATCTTCAATGTTGATCGTATTACACCCTGGATAGTGATCGAGTTGTACTCCTTCATTCTCTCATAGTGGATTATTTTTTGTTGTCGTCGTCCGTGGGTCTTCCTCCGAGTTCTTCGATTTCTCATGTATATCTGGTGTTTGTTTTATCGCTTATTTTTTCGTTCCTTAATTTTGTCGTAATTTCCGTCACCTCTTTTATTTCGCTTCCACCATAAGCGTGCACTTATTTTCTTAACAATACTATCTATCCTTTGTTGTAAAGAAAGAAACTAGATCACGTGATCAGTTTAAGTGGATATCTTGTAATAAACAAGTATATGGAGTCACTGGTTGGAAATCATTTGATTGTGGACAACAACAATATTCGTGGATAATGTGGTTAACCTAAATGAATCATTTGATTGTGGAAATCATTTGATTGCGAAATCATTGCCAAAAAACCCATATAATTCATTTAGGTTAACCACATTATCCACAGCAATCGGAACCAACAACAATATTAGTGGCCGGATAATGCTCAACAAAGAGGGTTTAGAGTCTGTAAAGTACATTGGTAATCTATAGGTAAGTTGCACTTACCTAATTTTACCCTAAATTATAAAAAATTCCCAAAAATTACCCAAAATTACCTAGATGACCCAAAATACAACCCAAAATTTCAGCTTTAGCCTCATGTGGATGTTGGCTGAAATATGGCCTCTATCTAAATTTTGAAATGTTTTTCCATAAAAACATATAATTTTACCTATTTACCTATTATTACGCAAACTACTCAAACTAACCAGAATTTACCAAAATTTATCCATATTAATCCAAAATAATCATAAATTACCCAAAATTAACTTTACCATAACTTATTTTAGCAACGAAATTTACAAAGGTTATCACCCACAACCACAGCCGACAACCATCACTTGTCACTCACCGAGTCACCGATGTTAACAGAATCTGAATTCATCGCCACTTTGCTGAGCCGCAAACCTCAACACTTTCGCCATCAAAATCATCTATACGTCACTTCACTTACAACGTCCCCCTCTCTTTCAACTTCTCAATGTCTCTCTCGTAGGGTACAATTGGAAACAGATAACATTATTTTAAATCAAATAATATAATACATTTTTCAAAACATTGCCTTAAGTAACCCTCTAATAATGTTTTTGCAGACCCTAACTTCCAGTATGATAGTATGACTTATAAGTTATAACCAAGAAAAACTAAACAAAGATAAATGTAAAATATAAAATAAAAACAGTTGGCTGTGAAAATACTACTACCTCCGTCCTAAAATATTTATCCTTTAACTAAATTTTGACCATTGATTACTCATAAATTATAATGAATTACAATATAAAATTGCCCTTATTGTAATTTTCAGTAAATTATATTTCTAACGGCGGTAATTTCATATATTATAATGAGTAATTAATGATCAAAATTTAGTCAAATGACAAATATTTTGGGACGGGGTAGTACAACATGCAGATTGTGTAAACCTTCCTGTGGTTTCTGCTATTTCCACGTAGAACAACAATATTTCAATGGTAGTTTATAATTTTTATTCACGCAACATGCATGGTTGCAGGACTTATTTAGTACTCCATCTGTTTCATATTATTTGTAATAATTTTGATTTTTGCAGTTTTCAATATTATACTTTCATTGATAATTTTTTACATAATATGTTATTAACAATTGCAATATTATAATTTTATGAGAATTTTTCTTTATGTATCTAATGGTCGTAATTTTATTTAACAACTCATTGTATCTGTTGAGAAAATTATGGTCAAAATTTTTGAAATTTGACGGCACGATTTCCAAAGACGACAAATAATATGGCACAAACGGAGTACCAAATATATTAATGGGATTATTGGACGCCAATAATACCAACTTTGGGGTATTACAGACTAATAATAAAAATTATTTTCTTGGACACTAGTAGTACCAACTATCGACTTATTTTCCTCCAACAATACACGACCGAGTTGTTTTGGTTTTAACTTATTGGAAAGGTGACTTGGCTCCATGATGTGTGACGTGGAAAGCAGAGGTTGGGTGGAAAATGTTGATGTGGACACTAACATGCCTTCCATGTCACATATTATGGAGCCACATCTTCTTTTCGATAAGTTAAAACCATAACAATTCGACGGTATACTGTTAGAGGAAAATAGGTCAATAGTTCGCACTGCTAGTGTCCAAGAAAATAGTTTGTATTATTAATATTCAATACCCCAAAATTGGTATTATTGATGTCCAAAAACCCTATATTACGTATTAATTAAGGTGTTAATTAATGACCATAATCAATTCAGTAGCTCTGGTGTGCACAAGTATTACTGAATTCATGCCCAAATTGATGAGAATCACCCAATTGTTTCTCACTCTTTTGCCCTCCTCTCAGATATTCTTGGCCACAGAGTTTCTTGAAATTTCTGTGGATTTCTAGGTTTAATTTTATGTAGTACTCCGTACCATCTAGATATTACTCCTCCATTTTTTATTTATCTGTCATTTAGGAAATTGTGTTAAAATTTTAATAGTTAATATCTTAATTTATATAATAATTCATCATATAAAATTGATGTTATTAGATTTATAATGAAAAATATTATTAAAAAATATAATATTACATTTTTTTATAAAAATTTTATATTAGAATTATTGATTAAAAATTGATATTAATCATAAATGATAGATAAAAAGGGGGAGTAACTCATGTACTCCAATTAAAACTGCAATTATAACAGGAGTAATCATGTAGGAGTGCTACTTGTTGAGCATTTTGTGTGGGGAGAACTTGGATATATACGTTGTTCTATGGAAGTTGGAAATTATTACTATGTCCGTCTTAAAATGTTTATCCTTTCATTAAAATTTGATCGTTAATTATTCTGACATTACAATAAGTTATGATATGAAATTATCGTTATTATAATTTTTACTAAAATATCTTTCTAATGACGGTATTTCATATCGTAAATCATTGTAATTTGAGAACAATTCATTATCAAAATTTAGTTAAAGGACAAATATTTTAAGACAAAGGTAATATTTAGGGTTTAGGGTAAAAATTTAGTAAAGATGGGTAAAAGTTGCATTGGATGGACCACTACTTTCCTTCCCATCATTGATACACTCTTTCAGCCTTCGGCCCCATGGACATGGATTTGTGCATGTTGGATTTGTTTGTCTTTCATCTACTTGCCCAAATCCATGTGGGCTGGGCCGAGGGCTGAAAGAGTGTATCAATGATGGGAAGGAAAGTAGTGGTCTATCCAATGCAACTTTTACTCACCTTGTACTCTTGTATGCAGACCCAATTACATCTCACCTTAAGGTCCTTGACATGCAAAGAAGTTTATTTATGATTATAGTCAGAATTTTTGGATGTTAATAAACTTAATATACTATATTTTGAGGTATTATATAATTGTTTATTCATACTTACTTGGAGCACTTGCTCAATATGCATGTAATATAAGTTGATCCAACTCCCATCTTTGATCGGAGCTACAACATTGATTTTGACAACACCCATTACATGGTTTTTTCAAAAACAACTTAGTAGAAGTGTCTTACTTCATCCAACCTTACTTTATTCATTTGATCATACGAGATTAGCAGGAATGATTCATTTTTGCTTCGACTTTCAGCCATGGGAAAACTTCAATTCTTGTGGGTGAGGTTGCGCTCCTCATGTGGTATCAAGATAGCTATACAAGTAGGTCATCAAAATATTCGGATTGAAGGAGACAACAAAAATTTGATGCAAGCTATTCAAGACATTATCCATGTCATCCTGGTAATTTGAGACATCCAAATGTTAGTACATGACACCCATCACTTAGACAGCGTTTGGTACAAATTGTAGGCCTTTGCCCTCTTGTAAAATTTTTCCCAAGACCCAAATGCAATCAAACATGAAAAATATTCCACTGAGAAAATTGACCAATTTTCCCGTGATTTTTACCAATCAAATGTTATCGAAGATATAATTATTTCTTAACTCCACATTAATCAAGTTTCACTTATTAAAAAAACTTTTTCCCTCCTATTTCTCTCTATCTGCCCCCCCCCCCTCCTAAAAACAAGTGAATGTTCCTCATTCTTGTTCCTCACTTGTTTTTCCTTTTCCTTATTTTTCTCAATCATCTATTCCGTCTCCAAAAGAACACGATAAATCATAGCCTTAGAAAACTAACAAGATAAACGTTTGTCACTAATCCAAGTTTGGAAATATGAGCAACATGGATGTAGTGATGACAAATATTCGAGTTCGAGCCAATTTGAGTTTAGATAATTTAGACATTCGGACAAAATCCCAAACCCGAGCCCAATTCGAATTTTAAAGTCAAACAATTTATGTTATCCGAACCTAGACTCGAATTGTTCGAATTTGCCTGAATCCAAATTTGTTCAAATATGCCAAACTCGAATGTACACTAAATCAACACTCAATTTCAATATTTTGTCTGAATTTAAAAATTTGGGTCAGGGTTCGGACATGTCTAAATATGTTCGAACTTGAAATTGACACAAAATTCCGGACAACCTTACTTTCTTTCTCCAGACCCGAACCTGACCTAATTTTAAATTTGGATTAGACTGAATTGTTTTAATTTAAAATTCGGATAAAAAATTGATGTCTAACCCAAATTTAATTTAAATAAGACAAATTCGAATATTTGAATGCCTGTGCAAAAACTCTCAATCGGCCTTTGGATATGCTGACATATGTGATGCAATTAGCCAGACCATATTTTTTGAACATAAACTTGGACTCCACACCCAAAGGCCGATTGAGAGTTTTTGCACAGGCATTCAGAGCCCTGCCTTGGTTAGAAATTTCTCAAATGTTTCTGGTAAATCACATCAAACAAAACAAAGAAAAAAACACTTGAGTTGCAACTTTAAAGAACACTTTTAATCTGTAAACAGTATTTCTCCAAGAAGAGACAAAAAAGAAAGCTATTAATCTCATTAGCCACTCTAGAATTTACAGAAAGCAACCCCCCAAATCTACAGGGATTACAACTTCTACTACAAAATCATATCAAGATTAAGGAGATAAACTAATAGCCAGTGAAAAAACTGCCTGCATCTTCTCAGCGTAATTAGGCAATAAAAAGCATAATTCCCCCTCAAAAAAAAAAGGCAAAAATAATTCCAGACCTTCAAGCGGCAGCTAGTTTGATCGCCAGTGCAACCACAGATAACTATTCAATTCCATACCTACGAACGACGCCGTTTCGATGAAGGATTGAAGAGTTCCAGAGTTCAGATGTTGCAGCCGCAGAAGACGAAGAAGAATCCAAGCATGGAGATCAAAACGACGGACTCCAGCGCCATGACGAGCGACCACGCGACATCGTCGACGATCGAGATCCCACGCGCCGCCGCAGGCCACCGGAGAAGGCTCCGCGGCTCCCACCACGACCACGGCGTTGCCGGCGTCAGGAAGGAGAGGCCGTGCTCGAGCCACCTCGCCGTCGTCGACGCCGGCCACCAAGAGAATGCCATCGCCGGCGATGCTCTCTCTCTCTCTCTAGGATTATTGAGTTAGTTTAGATTTAGAGCGAGAATTGTAGAAAGGGTTTTGGGATATTTTGAGGGTTTTGATTTGAATTTGGATTGATAATGGGTGTGGAGATGGGGTGGGGTCGAGGGATTGATTTTGAATGTTTGCTGAGTACACTACTACACGTGATTATCGCTCTCTCTGTCAATTTTTGAAGTTTTGTTTATTCTTGTGGGGGAGGTAAGAGCAAGAGAAATGGGTGCAAGAAAAAGCATGAGGGTTTTATCAAATTCAAAAAATTATACGTGTTATTTAGTAAGTAATTGTTTATATTAATTTTTAAAATTAGTAAGTTAGATTTTAGATAAGCTTGTTGACATAATTTTTATAAACCGCCACCTTAGCAAATATTTTTTTTATAATCAACTAACATAAACAAGTAAAGTTTTATTTGACAATAGACCATGTTCTTTTATGCGGCACCGCAGTCAAGGCTCACAACACACCGCACTTTGCCAAAACTCACCACAAAACATCAATCCATCATAATTTACCACAACCCACCACAATCTATTTTCTCAATTACAATTATAAAAAACAAAACTCACCACAGGTCCACAACTTACCAATAACCTACCACAATTCCACCACACCACATCGCGCCATACCGCAGTCAGCTGTATTAAACAATAGGGCTTAACTAGTAGGTATTAACTGTTAGTTTGTAGTTGTTAATTGATAGTTTGTTTTACTTTAACTGTTTGGGTTACGTGATTGTATGAAAGTGTTTGGTAAGTAATTTTTTGTGAAAAGTTAGCTCAAAAAATTTCATCAAGTAACTTTTTGAAAACTAGTTTATTTGATCCAAAATGCTAATATAAAAAATTACTTACCAAACATTTCAAATATTTTTGTAATCTTACTCAAAAAAACTAACAGTATTCAAAAAATTAAAAACTAACAAAAAAATTGGGTTGTCAAACACTCTATAAGTCAAAAAGTTATCAAGCTATTAATTGATTGGTGAATGAAGGGCAAGACATGTTTGAATTTTGAGGGATGAAAAATGAGGGAGGAAAAATTATAAACGGACATGTTTAGGCAAATGATGATAAAATGGTACAATTTGGAGCCAATCATGTGTTTGAAGGTGTCAAAAATCATTTTCAAACCATAACTACTATGGTTTGGCTTTTTTAGCTTTCCCTCCCTTTTGCACAGTTGCACTGTCTTACAAAATACAAATGGTAGAATAACTGTTTGTAAGGTGTCACTAGTCAGCACATCATAAATACTCCTTCCCTCCCAAATTAATGGATACTTTAACTAAATTTTGATTGTTAATTATTCACAAATTACAATAAGTTGTCATATGAGATTACCTCCATTGCAATTTTTAGTAAAGTATCTTTCTAATGATGTTAATTTCATATTATAACTCATTATAATTTTTGAGTAATTAACGGTTAAAATTTGGTCAAAGTGTCAACTAATTTGAGACAGGGAGTCCAAAAGTAATGGGTTATTGACTACAAAGGATAGTTTACTAACCCAATTGATCAAGAAGTCCTATCAAGACCATAAAGTCTCAGTTTATGCAAAGTGACGGGACCCTATAAAGTGAGGTGGAAAGCATATACTACCTCCATCCCAAAATATTTGTCCGTTGACTAAATTTTGACTGTTAATTACTCGCAAATTATAATGAATTAAAATATGAAATCACTACCATTAGAAAGTTAATTTGCTAAAGATTACAATGACGGTAATTTTATATTGTAACTCATTATATTTTGTGAGTAATCAACAGTCAAAATTTAGTCAACGGACGAACATTTTGGGACGGAGGTGGTAATAATTTTACTTTTTTTCATTTATTTTTACTTTCAATCAATGTCTTAATTCATCCTCTCTCTCTTTTTCTTATTCACTTGTAACAAAAAAACAGGGGAGCAGAGAAGTCACAAGGAGGCTGAGGTTGAGGCGTTGGTGATTCGGTGTGGCGTTTTTGGAGGCACGACGGTAAATTCAGGCGGTAGCCGACGAATGTGCCAGGCGAGGTGAATTGGCTTCGATCGAAAGCAGACCCAAAAATAGAGGAAGAGGGATGGTTTTGAGTTCAAACGTTGTAGCCTTTGAATCCGGTGTAATTCTGCTCGAATTTAGCCATCTAATACTTGTTCTCGTCTAGGAAGACAGTGCGGGCGCCATGGTTGAGGGTAGGGGTGGCCATCTCAAACCTAAATCGAAATGTGAACCGCAAAACCGGTAAAATCAAACCGGTAAAAGCGGTTAACCGAATTATTTTTTGTGTAAAAGCGGTTTAGGTTAACCAAACCGCTTTGAGCGGTTTTGGTTTTGGTTTTGGATTTTTCAAAAACGGTTAACCGCGGTTAACCGGTTTTAACTTTTAAAAAAAAACTACTGACTGAGTGACTACCTCTGCCTTATCTCATATCTGTGACTGACTTCAAATAGAATTTGTGAATTTAATTTTTTTATTTTCATAGTAAATTTAAGCTGGAAATCGAAAAAACCCTAATACTCTCAAGTGTGTTGTTGGGCCTTGCTGGCTTGCTGCGTGCCTCACTTCCTCATAACAAATTAACAATGATATAACTCTCACAGTCTTTAGTAATTGTTTATTGTAAATTTCCATTGAAGCGTAAACCGTGTATAGAATACGGACCGAACCGTGTAAATTTTGGTTTGGTTTAAGTTTCTTGATTTTGAATATGGTTAACTTTTTCCAAATAGCGGTTTCGAGGTTTGGTTTAGGTTTTCAGATTTCAAAAGCGGTTAACCGCATTGCGGTTAATTGCATAATGCGGTTTCGGTTTAGGTTTCCGAAATCCAAAAACCTCAAAAGCGGTTAACCACATGAGGTTAACCGGTTTTGGCCACCCCTAAGGCTCGCCACAGGAGGGTCTTGTGGGTCAGCCTGAAGACGAGGAGGTTGGTTGGGCGGCAGAGAGTGGCGGCTATGGAGAAGAGCTTCAAGAAGGTCATCTTGTGGGTGGTGTTGGAGGAGCAGAGAGGTCGAGAGAAGTGGCGGTGGGGAAGGAGGGGGAAGAGGGAGGAGGAGGAGGAGGAGGGCATTTGAGGAGGGTGAGGGTGAAAGCGAAGGTGAAGAGAGAGAAGAATGTAAGGAGCCAGAGGCGGTGGAGGAGGGCGGCGCCATCGTAGGGCTTAGCTTGTAGAAGGAAGAGTGTAGGACGATCAGTTTGGGCGGTGCCTTCATTTTGAAAACAGAGAGGGGAGAGAGAAAAGGAGGGATGAATTAAGGACTATCCTTCGTAGTCAATAACCCAAAAATCATTGTTTGAGTTGGAATTAAAAGATCCTAAGTTCGGAATAGTGGCCATAATGTGTCTAATATTGCATGTATTTATTTTCTCTGTATAGTCACCAAGTAGAAGATTAGGAGAAGGTAATGTGGTTGCTCATGCTTTGGTCCACCTTCAACCCACGGTACTCGCAAAGAGGGTGTGGAGGGATGGATGACCCAGCAACATCGCTAGTCTTGTCATCGAAGACGCTTGTAATCCTATTATTGAGTAATAAAGTGGGTTAAAGCGTTGGTTATAAAAAAAAAAAAAAAAAAGTGGAAGATTAGGGAGGCTTAGATTGATAGTAAAGTGAATTGCACGTAAATATTCAATTTTATGCTATGTTTTGTTCATTTTCTTAGGTGAGAAGATTTTGGAATAAAATTGCTCATCCCCAGCCTATCTTCAACTCATTAATTTCTCAATAAGATCATGAGTGGATATTGACCTGCATTCTATCTCTGATATTGTTGTCGAAGATGCCTATAATGTCATTTTGAATATGGAGTAAATTTGCTCTGCTTTCTCATATAAAAAAAAAGGATTCGTTGGTTCATGATTAATATATTCTCTCTCCCCCATTTTCTCTCAAAAGAATTCAAGTATTCATTTTTTCTTTCACAAACAACATCGTTAGGGCCTGTTTGGTGATTGAAAGAGGAATGGAATAGGTATGGGATGGGTTCTAATCCCTATTTTTTTTATTTGGAGAACATAAACTGGAATGAGATTATAATTCTCCCATGATTCTTATTCCCCCCCAAATAGAAGGAGTTAGAACCCTCCCAAATAGGAGAGGTATCAAATCTATCCCATTCTATTATTATTTTTTTTAAAGAACAAAAAAAAAACAACCAAATCGCCTCCTCTTATGCTCTGTAAACTCTGATTCTTGCCAAACCCCTAAGAGAGAGAAGGAGCCATAACCTCTTCCATGGAAGTAACTAAAATGGGAAGCGATGGTTCAGATTTATAAATCCCGGGAGTTTTCGATGTCAATGTTGGTGGATGGTGGAGATTCAAGTTGGCAGTTCGATGTTGAAGCCGTAGGAATTAGAGACGTCGAAGTGCTCTGCCTTCTCCGGCGGCAAGAGGGAGTCGTCACTGGTGGTGGAGGTGGTTCGGTCTGTGCAGGCAGTGGAGACAGAGGAGGAGAGAGAATGTTGTCAGTGGTGGTTGTGAGTGATAAGGATGGTGTTGGTGGCGGAGGAGGCGGAGCTTTTTCTGCGTGAAGTGTTATTTGGGTGGAGTTTTTTTTGGGTGGAGTGTTCTCTGGTAAGATTTCTTGGACAGAGATGCAAGAGGCACTGGAGCTTTTTTGGGTTGGATTCATAACGTGTAATATTATATTATTTATTATTATTATTATTATTATTATTATTATTATTATTATTTTAATTCCATTCATTTTTCTCACCAAACACTTTGTACTTTAGAATCAAATTCCATTATCAACCCTCTATATATCTAATTCCATACCCAAGTCATTTTTTTTTTTATCTCTAAACAGGCCTTTAAAGTAACACTAATAGAATTAGAGAGTGTTTGGTACAAGGGAAATTTGCCTTGCGAAAACTTTTCATATAAAAAATGTATTTTACTGTATTTGATTAAAGATGCAAATTTTATAGGAAAAATGTTAGAAATGTGCATTACCCATATTTATACTACCTAGCTCCGTCCTTAATTATTTATTAACTTTATAATTGTATTATCCATTTTTATAAATTACCTAATTTTTTCAATTCGAACAATTATAATACTAATTTTATCCCTAATAAATAAACTCTTTGCCTTATTCTAATGATAATTTTAATGGTGTTTTTGACAATTTAAAAATTTTCACCTCACTCCCAAATTTATTGATTTTGATGAGTTAATTATTGTAACAAACAATTAACGACAAAAGTAATTACTCCCCATTTTCATATTAATTATCTTCTTTAAAAATCGTGCAGTCAAATTAAAAAAAATTCGACCATAAATTTCTCAATATATACAATGAATTATTATATAAAATTACCACCGTTAGATTCGTAACGAAAAATGCTATCATAAAAGTATAATATTACAATTATTAATGACATATTATATAAAAATATTATATTAAAAATCGTGAAAGTCAAAATTATGATAATATGGAATGGGTAAAAAAAGAAAGAAATATGGAATATTGGGCCCCATATAGAATGAGTAGAACCAAATCATGAAAATCAAGATCTTTCCTGAAACCAGGTTGTCCAGAGACAGACCCTCAAACAACAAATTCTCAATTTCCCATAAAATTCCAACCCATAACCCGCCCATTTTCCCTTTTAATTTTATCTTTTGATTAAATTAAATTAAATTAAATTAGTCTGGAAATAATTAAGCAACCATTCATCACTCACACTCTCCACAGCCCTTCTTTCCTCTTCTTCTTCGTCTTCCCCCAAAATTCTGAAACCCTCTTTTTCTCTCTGGGACATTTCGTGGAACACCTAGCAGGCAGCCCCGAATCTGCTCTGCAGACGGCAGATTCCCAGAGAGAGAAAGAGGGCAATCGAGAATGTCGCTGCGACCCAATTCGAGGACCGAGGTCCGCAAGAAGTCGTACAAAATTGGGGTCGATGCCGACGAAGCCCGACGTCGGAGGGAGGACAATTTGGTCGAGATCAGGAAGAGTAAAAGGGAGGATAATTTGTTGAAGAAGCGTCGTGAGGGTTTGCTACTCCAATCTCAGGTTCAACCCCTTGTCAACGATGCTGCTCAGAATATCGACAAGAAGGTATATACTCACAAATTTCAGAATTTTGTATGTCATTTTTGTATGTTTTCCCCCAAGTGTTGTACTAGCTGATCGTTTGATTTGTGGGTCATTTGGGTTCTGCTAGTGTAGTGATGTTGGTGTTTGTATAAATATGTGCTCTTTTTCATTTGGGTTTAATTAGCTGGTAAATTGTAGTAGTGGGTTGATCTGTTTGTTGTTTGTACATTTAGGAATTGGGGGAATTGTCATTTGATTTAATAACTGTTTCTGGCATGGAAGTTGCGAAGAATGATACAGGTTTTTAGTGTGCAGGCTGTGTTAATACTTAATATGACCCAGGCGCATGGGTTATGTACGGTGGAAAAAGCATTTGGGGGGATTTATTTGTTTGTTGTCCAATGTTGAATTGTTTAGGCATCATCTCAACTTGGGGTTTTAATTTGGAGGCATTTTTGGATTGATGGAACTTCGTGACGAGGGTAATGGTTGCAAGTTAGTTCATCACATTGGTAGTGTGGATGCCAGGGCCTATTTTTGTGTTTAAAAGGTCAATTTCAAATCTACTATATTTTTATAATAATTGTGTGCTTAAGGTTTGTTGCATTTGTTTCCGATTTGGACCATTAGTGAGCTCAATTGCAGTGGAATATATAAGAAGTAAATGTCTAACATAAGGGGTGGATCTAACATGGGAACATAGTTAAAGGATAAAAGGTCTGTGAACTTACTGAACTGTGACATTTTCTTGTTAGTTCTTAGAATTTGTAGTGGTCCAGTGGATCTGTGTTTGGAGGACACATCTTATGTGTTGATAGTGGCCAGGGATCTATAACTGTGGAATGGCTGAAATAACAAAGCACAAAAACATGCAAGTCATACAGTTATTGAGATCACTTATATTGTGAGGAAACGATGATATGGAGGTTGATTCTTATAAGGCTGTACATTTTCATAGTTACAACATGGAGTTGTATTAATATCAGTATATTCTTCATTTGTCTAACAGTTGGAAAGTATTCCTTTAATGGTGCAAGGAGTGGCATCTGCTGATCCGGCTGCTCAGTTAGAGGCGACCACTCAGTTCAGGAAACTGTTGTCCATAGGTATGTATGAAAGATAAAGATACAGATACTATGCTGCTGTGCCTATCTGTTTTGGAATTCATATATTAATTTACAGCCTTACTTTGTAGAACGCTGTCCTCCGATTGACGAGGTTATCAAAGCCGGTGTTATCCCAAGATTCGTTGAGTTCCTTGACAGGCATGATCTTCCTCAACTTCAGGTTGGCAATAAGTTTTATGAGTTTTTGTTCTTATAGATCTGATATATTATTGGCAGCCACTTCAAGGAATTTACTGCTTCTGTTACCTGCAGTTCGAAGCAGCATGGGCTTTGACCAATGTGGCATCTGGTACTTCAGAGCATACCCGAGTAGTGATTGAGCATGGTGCTGTCCCAAAGTTTGTGCAGCTGCTTGCATCTGCCAGTGATGATGTTCGGGAACAGGTAACTTCTTTGGATCTTGTTTCTTGATTTTTCTAAAGATTTATTTGTTTATTTATTTTATGCTGTTTCATTTTTTTTAGTAGACTATTGAATCTCAAATCTTTTTTAGATACATGTGCATCGCTTTATGCTTTATAGTGAATTGAGAGACTCTTACTTTCCTATCTCTCGAACCTAGTAAAATGCTCAAAGATGTTATTTTAGACAATTTAGTTTAGACAATTTAGTTATGTTACAAAACACTGTAAGAGTCCCTAACTTTAAGGCTTCATTTTTGTCCTAAGAGGTTCATCAGTACCAATTTAAAGTTGGTTTGAACTGCGGAAGTGACCACGAAAACTGTCGAGAGTAGTCTTGAGATACCTTAAAATCCGTGGGCTTGAGTACACATGCACAGTATTTAATTAACAATATGTTGGACAAACTTGAAAATTCTCAAAGTTTTGTGTAGTAGTATTTCTTGTTAGAGCTCAACTTTTTACTGAAACTTGCCTCAGTATGTGCTAGACAATGGTGCCTTGTTTTTATGTGAGATGCAAGTCCCAGAAGCTCACGGAGATATGTGTCTAGGTACAGGTGAAACCTATTTGCAAGGCTTGCACCTCACTAATATCTTTAGAAAGGGAGAGATGAGACCTTACTTAATCAGAGGGATTCAAAGGCTCAATTTTTTGTTTAGAATGGATGCTTACCTATGACAATTGCTGCAATTTCATGTTAACAACCTCAAAATATTGCTCGAAAATTTTCCAACTGAAAAATTAAACTCCGTTGTTTTAAATCTGCAACTCACTTAAACTCTTTTTCCTGAATGTAGGGTTAGCCTATTGGTTAAATTGGGAGCAAATAAAATTACCCATGCCTTGAAGATGGTCTTCCTTACTTATGCCTCCCCCCCCCCCCCCCCCCAACACATTAAATAGGGTGATAGAAGTTATAAGATTAATTTATTAAAAACATTCTATCAATTATTAAGGACTTATAGCAAAACTCTGGGCCTTTTAAATGTCATGTCTGTGCCTTGTGCATTTCGCTCCTCAGCTTTCAGAACCAGCTAGGAGTTGTATGCCCCTTAAACTGAAGCTTTTTAGTTGCTAAGTTTTCTCTAGTTGTGCAATCACGTGAGTGTTCTCGTATATTTTGCTTTCCCCTATTGAATCCTGTTCCTCTAAATACTCATATCACTTCTCCATATTTTGTGTGTCAGTAGACATGCTCCCAGCTACTTCTTCCTGAAATTTGCATATGGATCTTAAGTGTGACTGCCATATTCTATTGTCAAGGAAAACTTATATCGGATTTTCTTTTGGTTTGCGACGCAGGCAGTGTGGGCTTTGGGGAATGTTGCTGGTGACTCTCCAAGTTGTCGGGATCTTGTGCTGACCCATGGTGCATTAGTTCCCTTGTTGGCTCAATTGAATGAAAATTCTAAATTGTCGATGCTAAGGAACGCTACATGGACATTGTCCAACTTTTGTCGCGGCAAGCCACCGGCACCGTTTGAACAGGTTCAAGTCTAGCTGGCCTCACTTTGCTTGGCTGGAAACATACTAGTTTAAGCGGGCCATTGAACTCGTTTTGCTGTTCTCTTCAGGTGAAACCAGCATTGTCAGTGCTTCAACGTCTTATCCATCTGAACGATGAAGAGGTTTTAACAGATGCCTGTTGGGCCCTTTCTTATCTCTCGGATGGTCCCAATGACAAAATTCAGGCTGTTATTGAAGCAGGAGTTTGCCCACGACTCATTCAGCTCCTTCTGTATGTACTCAATCTTTGCTGTATTTGTCCACCATACATTCTGCGCAGTTTGATTATCTGTTTTCCTGTAAGTAGTTCTCTGAGATATTCGGTATCTATAAGACGTGACTGACACAAAGCTTATGTTTGATTACCAGCCATCCGTCAACTTCGGTGCTTGTACCAGCTCTTAGAACAGTGGGAAATATTGTCACTGGAGATGACACCCAGACACAGGTACCGATTTAGATATAGTCTGTTTGTTCTTTGATTAGTTTCATAGTGACGTTTGGAAACATTTCTTTTTGAGCAGAAGTCGTATTCTGTTTTTTCTTTCATTAATTTCATCGCAACTCAACCTTTTTAGAGCTGAACTTTGACTTCAATTTTCTCTTATAAATCTTAATTACTTGATGGTAAATGAGAGTTGTTGATTCTGTTGTGTGAAATTACCTACATTGTAGCAAGGTTGCTATTTAAAATTCTGTTTTGTGGCTACAATTCATTTAACCATCCAGCAATTTGTTTAGATATACTTTATCATGATTATTGATTTTATCGTTTCGATAAAAGCTTATTGTAACATCAAATTCCAAAATGACGTGCTGGATCATAGTGGAGATACACTTCCTTTTCATCAGAAGACAATCTGTTCCATCTCTCCCTCCAGACCCAGCACATGCAATTTGTTATTTGATTATATTATTATCAAGTTGTGTATGTAGCTAGTATTTCTTTTTATCTTTTGGAATGACACCTTTTTTCTCTGGTTGAGATTGGAGGCATCCTATATGGTTGTGTTGTGATATGTTCTTTTTACATGTTTTATTCATCTTTTTTTTTTCCTAATTATTTTCTTAAGACCCTACCTAAAATGTATTGTTTTCTGCAGTATGTGCTGGACAACAATGTACTCCCTGGCCTTTACCAACTTTTGACTCAAAATCACAAAAAGAGTATCAAGAAGGAAGCATGTTGGACGATCTCAAATATAACTGCTGGGAACAAGACACAAATTCAGGTATTTATTTTTTATATGGTTTAGGGTTCCCTTTTTTGGGAGGTTGTAATATGTTAGTAGTCTTTAATAAGAAATAGATAAAACATTTTTATGGGAAGACAGATCATAGGCTTCAAAAACAGCACTCATCCATGAAACTGTGTTCATGGCAACGGAGCAAAGATCCTTATCCTAAAAGTACTAAATCTCGGTCCAATTAGATTTGTGCTCTCTAGAAGTGTCTTAATCCCATTAGCTTTTATTTATTTGGGTTATTTTTGCTGTTGGACATATACATCTAATCTTTCTTTGGGTAGATGTTCCATTGAGTGCTGATTAGCCGTAACCTGCTGCGTTTGATAAAGATGGACTAGTGAAGTAGAGCATTAGGAAAATGAATAAATGGGCTTTTTCTGAATCCCCTATCATCTGCTAATCTTTGTAGTCTTCTGTGTCGTCTGTTCTCTGATAGTTGCTAAACTTTTCCATCCCTTATCCCCCCTCCCCGGGTTGGCTGGATAAAACATGGTACTAAAAGAGTAGTGGATGTGCTGAAATTTGTGCTAATCAGGCTGTTATCGAGGCTGGGATTATACTTCCTCTGGTACAGCTACTCCTGCATGCAGAGTTTGACATCAAGAAAGAGGCTGCGTGGGCTATATCAAATGCTACATCTGGGGGAAACCCTAACCAGATTCGGTATGCATTCCTTTCTTTATGCCTGCTTGGCAACTGTTGCTTGAACAATGCTTGTATCGGGTCGAGTTTCTGTAATTTTGATGAGTTCTATATAGATTTTTAGGGTTTAAATACCAGTTTAGGGCCTCCTCTTTTCGACTTTGTGGGTAACTAGGAGTTGGTGAATAGGTTGGAAAAGGTTAATGTGGAAAAAACTGAGCAACTTTTGGTTAGGAAAGGTAAATCCAGATTCACCCACATATAGACCTGGCCCTTAAAGTGAGAGGTTCTAACTCGTGTTAAGACCTGTAGAAGATTAGAAGAATCCAAATAACGAGGCTGTGAAATGCAATTCCATATATTGTTTGCTAATGCAAATGCGAAGTTTGTTCGCATCATATTTGTCTGAAATCTGGGATTCATTTAAGAGGCCAAGCTGCTTAACATACTGTGTTCGGTTGTGTAGATTTTTGGTGAGCCAGGGTTGCATCAAGCCTCTTTGCGATCTTCTAATATGCCCAGACCCCCGGATCGTGACGGTGTGCCTGGAGGGGCTGGAGAACATACTAAAGGTGGGGGAGGCCGACAAGGCTATTGGGATGAACGACGGCGTCAATATTTTCGCCCAAATGATAGATGAATGCGAGGGCTTGGACAAGATTGAGAATTTGCAAAGCCACGATAATAATGATATCTACGAGAAGGCAGTCAAGGTGTTGGAGAAATACTGGGCCCCAGACGAAGAAGAGGACGAGCAGCGAATGCCAGAGGGTGGAAATATTGTGAACCCACAGCAACCACAGGGCTTCAGCTTTGGTGGCGCGATGCAGCCCGACATCCCTGCTGGAGGCTTCAAATTTGGGTGAAAAAGTGTCAAATTCCAGTGCTTTTGTTAGTTCTTTGCGACCCCAGTCGAGATTTGAAGCTATGTTTGCTACTCTTCGCCTGCCCCGAAATAGAGCCAGTGTTTTGGTCTGGCTTTGGGGTTCATTTGTTTGTTCTATGAATTCTTGTGTTGTGTTGTGTTATGTCTTGTTTTTGTGTTTTTGTTTCAGTCACAGGAAAGTGTGTCATATTTGTTTGTATCTAGTAGAGAACAAAGTTTAGTGATTTGTTCGGGTGAATTGTGGAAGGTATACTTTTATTATTACGTGGAGCAGTGTCTGAGTAAAAGTTGACATACTATACAAGTATGTATATATGCGCATGTATACAAATGCTATTTTCATGGCTTAAATGATTTATGCATGTATTAGCACATCAGTATTCTGTAAAAGCACTTAGGCACCATTCTTTTGTTCGTTAACGCACCCAAACGCAACGCAAAATCAATAAAACCTCTCTATTCACAATCTACTTTTCACCTCTATTTACCTTTTTATTATTTCCTACCGCAATCTAACGCAACGCACAAAAATTATTAAAAGTACAGTAAGGCATGAAATAATTTGGTAAAATTTGTGAAAAATGTGATTGTAGGCAATGAGAGGGTGAAGAATAGAAGAGAAAAGTGGAAAAAGAAAAAATGAGGAAATATATTTGTAACAATTGTGACAAAGTGTAGTATATGTAATAAAGCGGGGAAAATATCAAATAATATGGTAAGTTATAGTATTGCATACAAAAGAACAAGCTTGAGTATGATCTGACCTATGTCTAACCTTGGTGGGTCTAACCTTATACAAATTTAAAATTCGTTAATTCTTGCTTGTCCAATGTCCATGACGAACATCCAATTTTCATCTCCATTGATCTTGATTGGGAACTTTGATGTAAGAACAAGTATAAAATTGGCATAGTATGATGTCTTGGAATATCTCAGCAAATCAAATCACTTGGTTTAATGATTCAACAAAAATAAACAGAATGTAACAACAAACACAACAATTTAAAGTTGAAAGATTCTCAAGCATTAAAAAAAGACTTTCTATTAAAAAGAACAAGAAGAAGAGGTCTCAGACATCCAAGGAAGGATGAAAGCAGCATTAGCTCTCAAGCCCGGCGAAGGCGAAAGCTCTCAGGCGGCCACTGCGAATGTTCTTGAGAAACAAGCCTTAAATTTCATCATCATCGACCTTTTTAATTCAAATTCATCAACCAAAAAACAATTTCGAAATTCGATTTTTGATCAACGAAGCCTCAGAAAGAGAGTCTGTCATCAAGCTGGTAAAATTCAGACGGTAATTCCAACATTTTTTCAAATACTTTCATCACCGGCTTCAAAAACGAAAAAAAAATCAACCAATCTGAAAATGAGAAACCCTAGACTGATGTAATCGCAGAAATCGGCTCCGTTTGATCACTGAAAAATCAACGGATTCCTATCAGCTAGCGAAACATATAAATTTGATCTCGGTACCAATCGTAGCATCGCCGGTCATTGCAACTTTCCGGCTACCGTCGACGTGGCATTGGACCGATCATCGGAAAAGTGCGAAAAAGTTTACCGGAAAACCCTCAGAGACCCGTTTCAAATCACACACACAGCGGAAACGGAGGGAGAACATGAAGACGATGCATCGCCGGGGACGTCGAGTTTCCTCCGACGCAGGATCCCGGCCGAATACGGCGGATGGGAGCCGAGCAACGGAAGATTCGACGGCGGCGATGTACGACTTCGGAGGTGATTCTCCCGAACCAAGAACACGCTGCTTTTGGAGTGTCATACGGCACTTCCTATCTTTTTTATGGGAATTCTTCCTCACTGGGATAGATTTAAACATTGAAAACGCAAGAAAAGGAAATCAGATTTGATTCAATTCGTAATCAAAGAGAAGATTGAGAAACCTTAACCCTAACCCTAACCCTAACCCTAACCCTAGCCCTAACCCTAACCCTTGCAATACCGCGATGCAGATAAGGGCTTATTCTTACTCGTATGTTGAGGAGGGAGAGAAATAAATAGCTATACTTATATAACCGCGAAGAAACCCTAATCGTACTATTTGTGCGCTGGGCTAGACTGGACTGATGCGGGCCTCTATTATGCTTTGCATGTTCGGCCCATTGTAGAGTGGGATATTCCCCCCTTTTTAAATCGCATCTCATAAATTGGGCCATTTTTTTCTTAGGCAAAAAGGTTTGCAGAAGTTAGAAAGTGTCATCTTTGTTAAGGCAATCAAGAGTAAATTAAGACTTAAGAGTATTATTCAGATCTCATGGTAGGTTTGACATTATTATTATTATTATTATTATTATTATTATTATTATTATTATTATTAAGGATATTAAAAGCTCATTAGTCAGTTAGAAGAATCCAATATTCATCATGTTTATCATGAACAAACATGTCGGTCGGTTGGATGGCGAATTAGAAATTTTACTAGTAATCTTGCAATCTGGACTTGTAATTCCGTTACGATGTTTTCTTTAATTTTGCATGAGGACAACTTAGTAAGGCGGGTTGATAAAAGAATCCCTGAAGTTACTTTGTAAGTCCTTTTTACTCAAGTTTTTTTTTTAAAAAAAAAAATGTTAACTTATCATTAGTGTTCATGATCATATTTAACACACTCCAACAACAATTAATTTGCCCTTATCAATATAATAATTAAACACAAATCATCATCGGTAATCAATTATTTATATAAGTTAAAAATAGGCATGGCTAATGGGATGACGTCATTAACTCATTATGTGATATGATTCACATCAAACTATATAAAGGTAGTTAGAAGAACATCTACTTTAGAATCTACATGATTCAAGTATATGGTTATGTGGAAGCTTGCCATTTGAATGTGGCTCTTTCCACATTTTAATAAATATATATGTATGAATCACATAAAATCATTCAATAGTGGGTTGGTTTAAGCACTTACTTTATGATTCAAGGACATGCTTATGTGGAAGATTGCAAGTGAATCTACCTGTTTGATTTAATAAGTTATATAAGTAAAATACAAGTAAGTTAGTAAATTGCATAGGCCACAAATAGAATGAGTCAATGAATCTAGTGATTAAGGTACTAAAATTTGAACTTTATGCCCTTTACTTAGGCCATGTTCTTTTGTGCGTCAAATTAGGTGTGCTAAATAGTATGGTATGACAATATTGTGGAAAGTGTGACATGATATAGTAAAAATTGTGGTAAAAATGATTGGTGTGATAAATGAGTAGAGATAGTGAAAAGTAGAGGAAAAAAGTGATTGTGATAAAGTATGGAATGATATGGTATGGTATGAAAAAATTGTGGTAAGTGTAGAAAAATACGGCATGTGCGGTGTGAAATTGCATAAAAGATCAGGGTCTTATAATATACTTCGTAAAATTACAATGGCCAAAAGTTAACTGTCAATGATTTATCTTGCACATAATATTATGGTGGATTAGTGAATCATATTACGTTTGTACTTTTTTAATTATTTAAAGTTTTAATCAGGTTAAAAATTTTGCATAACAAAAAATGTATGGTTATGAAAAAACAGCAGCATGACAGTAATAAAAGAAAAGTAATACAAACAAATAAAACACATTGTCTCAATAAGACAACACAAAATTGAAACCAATAAAGTTACTCTCAATCCATCGACTATTGCCCAAACTCACTAGACTATAAAGCATTTTAAGAAGTATCACGGCTGCCAAAAAACCCTGATTAGCGGAGCACCACCCATAGGGGTGGGCGATAGATCATCTAGTGACTAGGATCATGTGACAAACATCACTTGAGGTTATTTCTCTGTTCAAAAGACAATTTGTCTCTCTAGATGGTTAGGGTCTAAATGTCTCATTTTTCTATTATTTTGGACAAAGGAAATTGTTCACCATATAAACACTTATTGAGACTCATAAACAGTTTATTTTTGTGAAAGAAGGGGAAATAGCTCGGGTACACTATGATCAAGGGAGTATGATATAATTTTTTTACTAGTACAAATATCGATAAGATTGTGACAAATTGACAATTACATTATTTCAAGACAAAACAAATTATTTTTTTATATGAGTTATTTGATGTTAATATATTATGTTTTGAGGTTGGATAATAATACATTGAACAATTTTTCTTGGATAATAATATATTATATTTTATGAGCGTTGGAGTTACGTGGTGGGTTGAAAAATTTGTCAACCTCCCCAAGCGCCAATTTTCGTGTCATCTCCCTCCGCGTCTAAGAAACTAGGGTTTATGCTCGGGGGATAGAGCTCGAAAGACGCAAATGGCGGAAATGAGCAACGGATCAGAGAAGCAAGGGGTACTATTATATTACAAGTACACCTCCTCCCCCATTGAAGACCTCGATCAACTCCGTACCTTCTACGAGTCCAACTGTTCCTCACTCGTTCTTCTCGGCCGAGTCCGAATCGCTCCTCAAGGTGTCAATGTCACCGTCGGCGGGAAGCTCTCGTCGCTGGAGAGTCACATTAATGGGTTACTCAAGGTCAACAATGGCTTATTCCAGGGGACTGATTTCAAGCTTGCTTCGTGTGAGGAGCCATTGAACGATGAGGTTGCTAAGGAGTGTGGTTTCACGTCTCTTTCTATTCGAATTGTTCAGGAGCTGGTTACTCTTACTTCGAATCCGTTGTTGAAGGCCCCGTCAATCTCTAATGCTGGAAGACATCTTTCTGCGAAGGAGTTTCATTCTGTTCTTCAAAGTGCTGGTATGTTTGATGTTTCAATCTCGATTATGTTTGTATTGATTGGTTCGTTTTGAGCAGTAATTTATGAAATCTGATGTGTTGTTGAGGAGCATGTTGTGTTTTGTTCAATCAAAACTGAAAAGCTGTGGCTTGTGAACGATGTATATAAACACCTTTGATAGTGAATTGAACTTCCTGAACTTGTTTGACTTTTACAAATTACGCTGAATTTATGCTCAACTGAACATGTTTGAATTGCAACTTGTATTTTCGTAAGTGAGCTTAAATTTCCTGAAGTGAATTCAACAGAATGGGGGTTTATTTGCGATTATTCTCTGTTTGTTCTGGTGACTCTTATTGTATGTATGCTAAATTTGGTTTGTTTGGAAGGGGAACTTTTGAAAGAGGAGTCACCCATCGACTTTAAAAAGGTTGTTCTTCTGGATGCAAGGAACTTGTATGAAACAAGAATCGGGAAATTTGAATCTCCGGATGTGGAGACTTTGGATCCAGCTACAAGGCAGTATAGCGATCTGCCGGCCTGGATAGACAGTAATTCAGAGAGGTTGCGTGGCAATTGTGTTTTAATGTAAGTACAAAGGTTAACATTTGCTGGATTGTTTCATTGATAGTATCTCTTCCGTTCTTTATGTTGCATTTACGGAGTTGGTTTTGTGATTCCTGAACCGCACTTTGTTGTATAGTAACTGTATTAGATTGCATTTTGAAATGCATGTTTTCTTTGTTCTTGTCATCATTTAAATATTTGTCAATGGGAAAAGGTTGGATTATTGCAGTCTTTTTCTACTCTCATCTGTTGAATTTGATGCAGGTATTGCACGGGAGGAATAAGGTGTGAAATGGCGTCCGCTTACATCAGGTCAAAAGGTGCTGGGTTTGAGAATGTATTTCAGGTATTTGATATGATTTTGAAGACAAATGCAGTATAACTGCTAATTTCAGTCCAGGATCATTGTCCAGCAGAATTTTTTGAGTTATGCTTGTTAGAAACTACTTACATGCCTTTATGAGTTGGTGAGACGGGTAAAACAATCCTTTTCGATCATTTGTTGCTGGACCTATGATTACTCTGTTTTTCCACTGTTGTCATTTTCTTCTATATGCTTGTTCCTCACACTTTAGAGACACTTTGTTAGTGTGCACATTTTTATCTTTTGGCTTTAGTCTTCCTATGGGAATTTTATTATTTGTTATCGTTAGGTAATGACCACCAACTGTGGATCCTGTCAAAGCAGGTTATGGGGAGATCCAATTGCCGGTCGCTTTACCTGTACTAGTATAGAAGTATTCACTTTGTCTTATTGAATGTATGGGTTATTGGATGACAATGCATGGAATAGATGGCTGCAGGGTAGCACATATTTGATACATTCTTATGTCTTTTCTTTTTTCGCTATTTTGGGTGCCTTTATCTGAGTTTCCTATTTCTCTTCATGTCTGTTGTGCTTTGCTTCGCGTTTTAACATTTTCTCTTGTTGGTTTACTCATATGTGAGTGTCTGGCGGAGATAATGCAAACTCGGCTCCTAATGTAGTGTGGTGCAATTTCAGTTGTTTGGAGGAATACAACGTTATTTAGAGCAATTTCCTGATGGTGGCTTTTTCAAGGGGAAAAATTTTGTCTATGATCCACGGTAAGTTGTATTTATCTTTATGTTTTTATTCCTGAAGCATTAAAGTAGTGTGACGCGGTTAAATTGTTACAGCGAAATCCTGACTTGCTAGTCAAAGACTATGCATTTGTCCTGACTTGCTAGTCAAAGACTATGCATTTGTCTTCCAGAAAACATCAGATGCTTGTTAAATTTGTCTTTGACATATATTATGTTTAGCTTTAGTTATCCAACTTTAAGAAATGCATGTATTTTTGACACGATATACTTGTGTGGGACATAAAATATGTTGTCAGCGGACATGGTACAAAGGTGACTGGTGTCAATTTCTTGATCGAGTGGCCCTTTTGAATTTCGTTGATATGATTACTATAGAGAGCTTAAGGGAGAGAGGCTAGTCTGAGATTACCTTCTTTACATGGGTGTTTGAAAAGTTTCAAATACATTTTTGATTGCGGAAAAAATGTCAGAGGAAAGGGATGTCATGTACTACATATTAAAGTAGCTGGCTTTATACATCTTAATTATTTTTTCGTGTCTAGTATCTACCATACATGTTGATTAAGAACCTGTTTGATATTAAGCCTTAAAACTAAAGAGTCAGAAGTGCAGCGTTTACATATGACTCAGCTTGAATGGCTAGCCATTTAGCCAATGTAACTGCTTTGCTGTCATCATATGTATATTTATTGGAAGTCCAGGATTTCATGTCGCTCGTTATGTTACTTGGATGTATTATGTACAAAATTGTTGTTTAAATGACAGAAACTTCAAAAATTGCCAAAAATGGATGCTTAGGCTTCTCACTGTTTAACTGGTATGAATATATCACCGTATCTATCAGGCTGACCAATTCTTTTTCATATGGTAGGATATCAGTCGGGAGCTCAAGTGGATATATTCTGGGCAAATGCCTTCTTTGTGGCACTTCTTTTGATGATTATTCATCTCGCTGTCGCTGTAACTTCTGCCGTATGCTTGTTTTAGTCTGCAATGATTGTCAGGTAAAGACTAAATGTTACCACTTAGTGTTTTGTTGATTCCTCTAGGCACTTTTGTGTATGTGTATTTTTCTGGAGAGGGGGTCATGGAACTTTTGTGTATGAATAGTAAGATAGAAAGAGGTTGGATTGTTTCTTATCGAGGAAAAAGGTTGGATTTTTCATTAGTAATGCATCATGTGCAGGAGCCTATTCTTACAGAGTTGATTCCTTTTGTGCTCTTCTAATTTTCTTAGGGGTTTTTGGATGTTAATATACTGAACTTTTGGGGTATTGGACAATAATGCACTGAACTTTGACCTTGGACAATAATACACTGTACTTTGGGGGTGTTGAACAATAATGCACTCAGTATGATTTTGGCAATGGCTAACTTGGTGGCAATCCTATGTAGCGGGTGGAGGAGATGAATTGGTCCAAAAATATTTGTCTTCTCGGTCTGTCACGTAAGATTGTCACCAAGTTCGCCACCGTCGAAATTGTCTCGAGTGCATTATTGTCCAACACCCCCAAAGTTCAGTGCATTATTGTCCAAGGTCAAAGTTCAGTGCATTATTGTCCAATACCCCAAAAGTTCAGTATATTAGCGTCCAAAATTCCTTTTCTTAGACAGTAATTCTTTTCAGATTTCTCTCACAAAATTTAGGGAAAAACCAGGTTCAAGACAACCATATTCCTGTGTCATCATAGAGGGAGATACTTCTCTGTGGAACCAATTTCCACTCTGTAGAAATGAAAACCAGTGTTTTTTTGGTCAAATGGCTAGCTTTTCTCTTGGACTTCATGGATGGAAGTAATCTCAGCGAGAGTCACGGTCCTCACGGACTGATATCATAAAGCTAAAAGTTCAAATCAGTGTGTTCATCCTCTTTGTTTGGTTTTCCCATTTGTTTGGTTTTATCTAGTTGTTTGGCTTCCTGGTGTTCCTATTAGCGGTAAACCTAAAATCTCATTCTTCTGTAGTTTTCTTGGTAAACTACTTTATTTTCGTTTTTTGATAAGTTAATGTTTTCTACTTATAAAAAAAATATTAAGGAAATGCTTTCTGCTCTACCCTATGTAAAATAATTCAAATTGCTTGGGGCTTTCACTTAGTTGGGTTTCAGATTGTGGTATCTATAAACGTCCATTGGTGGATAAACGATTGTGAGAAATTGTTACTAATTTGGGAACAATGTCATAGGAAAGTAGAGACGGACAATATGCTATATTGACTGGCACAGTGGCCTATTATGCAAGTGCTTGAAAGTTCCAAGTGCTACCCCCTCCTAGGAAAAGCCTCCCCCAACAAATCTGACTCTTTTTTCTGCTTTTAGGAGTTGGAATGGTAGCATGTGTTCTCAACGGAATTATGGACTGCCCTGGTCTGTCGAGTAACAATAAACCTCCTTCTCCTCTGATGGGATATGCCTACACCCTGAGATTTTCATCATCTCATAAGCTTGTAGTGATTGTTGAATGTTAGTATTCAGGCAGGCTAAATGATTAGGATAATGAATGATGAGAGTGCGTTTCTGATTATCCTTTCATACGAGAGTAATATGTCCATTGTAGCTTTGTGCTGTTGACCTGAAGTATCATGAATTGTGCTAACTTCAGTGCCTACCGGGCAATAAGCTTATGTGGCCGTTGTTTGGCTCCTTTCCTCTTGTTACTGCTGCTGCTTCTTCCTCTTTGTTTTTGTGTGGGTATCTCTGTGCTTTGTTTGTAATCACCTTCTTTTAATTTCTAGTGAGTGGAGGTTTGCTTCTCTCTGCAGAAGGAGAACACCCAGTATGCGTGTGAGTTGTGCCAGAAACATGGAAAAGTGTCCCGGCCTGTTCCTTCTGTTAATAATGATAGTTCAGAGACAACATATGATACTGGGTAAGTTTCTGTTCAATTCACATCCTTTTCTAACCCAAGCAACTTCAGATTTTCCTCCAATCCTGTTAAATATTTGAACTATTTTAACACTTGTCATTGAGTTTTTGCTGGTTGTCTCTGAGTCATTATCTCTTAAACTGTGCTACACAAACACTTCTTTTTTCAAAACATCACTTTCCTCCAATTCACATACTTTTCCCTTTCATTCTACTACTCTGATACTATCAAAGAATCATCTCACTAACATTCAAGATCCTTTTTCATCTTCTGTGTTGGTAGTATCCAGTGTTCAAGGAAACTGAGGATATTGTGCCTCCATGGATTTCGTCAAAATGCTTCTGGTTTCAAAGGGAGAACTGCAGCATTAGCCAAAAAGCTCAAAAGCTTGGCCGAGCTAGTCTTTGTGGATGCTCCCCATGAGCTTCCATTTATATACCAACCCGCCAAGCAGCACAACGATTGCATATCAAATTCTCATCCACCGAATCCCCCACCATCACGATGTAACAAGAAGTATGCATGGTTGGTGGCTCCTCAGTTCCTTGGGAAGAAAGCCGAGGATTGGGAAAAGACCGACACCCCATTTGACCCCCTTCAGTATCAGCAGCAAACTGAGGGTTTTGACGAATCACTATCATACCTGAGATCGGTTTTCTCCACACAGGGCCCGTTTGATGGGATTCTAGGGTTCTCACAGGGAGCTGCAATGGTGTCTCTCGTTTGTGCTCAAAGAGGAAAGCGAGACCTGGGATTCGATTTCAGGTTTGCAGTTTTGTGTTCTGGATTTCCCATCAACTTAGCTGGATGTGAAAAGGGATCAATCAACTGCCCCTCCCTTCATGTTTTTGGGAATGACGAGGGAGGAGACCGACAAATATCATCTAGTTCAAGCAGGGATCTGGCATCCTACTTTGAAGATGATTGCCGAGTAATAGTTGAGCATTCCTCTGGTCATATAATTCCGACCCAGCCTCCTTATATCGAGGATGTGAGAGATTTCCTTCGACGATTTTTATGAACTATCTCCAAAGGAGTCACTCGATGGAAAATGAGAGTGAAAGTTTTGCTCAAGCAGTTTATTGTGGTCAGTTAGTTGGTCACCCATTGAATCTTGGGTAATTTTGATTTTTGATTCTCTTTCTGATCCAAAGCTGTCGTGGTTGTATGATGTCTGCGGCAAGTCTGCAACGGATAAACAGTTTGACACATACTAATTGAAAATCTATTTATGCCATTGGCAATAGTAGTCTCAATTTTTTTTTCCCCGATTGTTGGAAGCCAAAAAAGCTATAAATGGATAAAGCATCGAAGATGCTATTAAATATCCGTAAAAACAGCAGAAACAACGAGAACAAACCAAAGCTAGAAGATACAGGCAAGAAAGTCAGAAAAAGATAGCTACAAAACAGCCAAGAACCCACCCAAAAAACAATTCACTTATTCTTGGTTGACAATACCTTTAATCCACATACCTCTCTCGCCAAAACCCTCTTTCGATCAAGCACCCTTTCAATATTCTTTGTGTCCTTCAACTTCCTCGGTGCTTCAATAGTAGTCAACTTAGTCTTACGAAAAGCTTCTAAAACCAACCTCCATTTAGACTTCAATACGGCCTTAACTCTCCTTTTACACCCAACACCGACCTTTGAAAGTATCCAAAAGCAGTTGAGGATATGTGAAGATTAGATCAATGCTCGAAAATCAAATTCGATTCAAGCCCTTACTAAAATGTTGGACAAGTTTTAGCCATTGGGTGATCGATATATTCGGAAGGACTCTTCGGTACATTTGGTATCGACAGTGATCACATATATTCATTCGTGCATGCCTCTTAGGGTATGTTTTTTTAGATGAATAAAATAGTTGGATGAAGTAAATGTACACAAATTTTTAATAAGGTTGTATCTTTTTATTTTGACGGTGTTTGTTAGCTGTTTTGTTTGCTGTCCGCTGTTGTCTTTGAACTTTTAAGCCTTTTGGCTTTCAATAATCGAAAAAAAAAATTAACGCACAAAGTAAAATATAAATTTAAATTTATACGACCAATAAAATCAATTCAAAGTGATGCGAAAAGTTTAAAATCTTAGATCAGTACAATTGAGTTAAGAATAAATTAGATCAACCATGATGAGCTATAAAGTTCATTCCATATATTACTTCTCAATCATATATGAAGTGATTAATTGTTTATTTTTAGCTAAAGATATATCTTAGTAAATTTGATTTAAAGCATGAGAATTATGTATATTTGAATTACTATTTTTTTATATTTACCTCTTATTTTATCAGTTAATACAATTTTAAAATCAAAATAGTAATAATTTTAATAACATACCAACCAGCTACAATTTTTTTGAAATCTTTCCAAAATTAAAAAATGACAATTACTAAAGATTCTTGAAATCTTCTCAAAATTTGAAGGAGTGGAGGGAGTGACACAAAAAAAAGACATTTTATCAGAAAAGAACTCCAAAAAATAAAAAATAAAAAAATTCCATCAGCTCGTTGGCCTTTCAGCACTCGGTAAACCATGTTACAGTTTTCTTAAACCCTAGAGCGACTGAAAAGGGTTTTGCAAATCAAGTAAACTCAATCGATCACCATTCATCAGTCACCACTCTCGGTTGCTTCAGATTTTGATCAGCAACTTTAACAGAATCCTTTCGGAGCACAATTTCATCGAAATGCAGCTCCTCAAAACAAGATTGTTGCATAGAATCTTATGCAAAAGAGTTCGTATCTTTGCCCGCCTCTTTCTCTTATTCTTCGCATATATATTGCTAACTCTCAATTGTAGTGGCAAATATAGGTTGAAATGCTCAAAAAATTTCATCTCTCTCGAAATTCCTTCTAGTTGCTATCTCAATTCATAGTTCGCCTTTCCTTTTTTTTGTTTTGTTTTTGTTGGGTAAAATTTAAGCTTGGTTGAATTCATATGGGGAAATTGCAATCTGTAATAAGCTATCTAGGTCTTGTTTTTGAATATTGACATTGGGTGTTTTGGGTATATAGGTAATCAAACACCAGACATATTCAACAAGTAGAATATTTGATGCTGGGCAACCAACTGCTCTATCTCATCCTGAGGTATTGTTTCTCTTAAGTGGGTATCTTTTTTTGTGTCTATTTTTGTTGAAGGAGAGATGTTAACTGTTAGATTGCCTGTTTGTGGTTGCAGTTACTAAAAGGAGAGATTACTCCTGGTCTAACTAGTGATGAGTATATCTCCAGAAGAAACAAGTTGTTAGAACTTCTCCCCGAGAAGAGTGTGGCCATTGTAGCATCTGCCCCGGTTAAAATGATGAATGATGTTGTTCCTTATCCATTCCGGCAAGATGCGGATTACTTGTATATAACTGGGTGTCAACAGCCGGGTGGTATTGCCGTGTTAGGCCGTGAGATTGGTTTGTGCATGTTCATGCCAGAACAAAGCCTTCATGTATGTTCAAAGAACCCAGCACTTAAGAACATGTTGTAGATAATAGCCTTGATTTCAATTATATAAGAACATGTTTTGCTATGACAATTAGCTTATACTAGCATATGTATGATCTTGTCAACTGCTGTGAAGCATGGCCACCTCTATCCCAGTCCTATGAGGAATTGTCTCAGTTTATCTTGTTTGAATTTGATCCCAGGAAGTTACTTGGGAAGGGAAAACAGCTGGAGTTAATGAGGCGTTGGAGGTATTTAGGGCTGAACAAGCATTTCCGATGAGCAAACTTCGCGAAGTAAGTTTGTTTGTAGTTAATTTATTTGATCACTTTTAACTGTACCAGGCTGAAATGCTCTTCCATTCTTAATTTCAGATTGCTGAAAGGCTTCCTCCAGCATCTCTTTTAACCCTCCCCCTCTGTTTAGGGGAATTTCAGAGGGCTGTTTGTGCAGATACATCTTTCCAGTGTCTATTTATGTTTCTAACATGAAAGAAAGATGTAGGCCCACGTCATCTTTCCAGAGTCTATTTATGTTTCTACATATACTGATATACATATTTATGTTTGGTATCCATCCAACTTTTTTTTTTTTCCATATCCATAAATATAGGGAAAAGAAGGAAAGGCATAAATAACTGTGAAAGAAATTCAAATTGTTTGGTAGTTCTGTTTGCTGTAGTTTACTTGGTATGCCGTCCATGTAATGACCCTTATATATGTAAAATCGCTGCTGACCGATGCAGATCCTTCCAGGCCTTATAGGAGGATCTTCTGAATTGCTTCATAACACGCAGACAGCCACACAAACATATATGGGTCTAGAGTCCTTTCAAAAGGCATCCAGTCAAGGAAAAGTGAAGGATCTTTCAACATACACTCATGAGTTACGTTGGATCAAATCCCCAGCAGAACTTAGCCTGATGAGAGAATCTGCTTCAATTGGTTGTCAGGTAACCTCCATATCCACATTCCAATCATGTGAGAGCGTTGTCACTTGAACAGATAACTGATGGTGGCACCGGTTTATTGGTGTGTACTTCTAATTTCTGCACTTAAATTCTTTCCTATTTAGCTTAGGTGCTTTTTTTGGCGGGAAAAAAAGGGGAGGAGTGTTGGGAGGTGGTTCGATTAGGGGCCTTATCTCTTGTTGGACATCCTAATGGTGTTTTTTTGCATGGTGATATTGAATGATGATCTTGCCTATTCTAACTTGGAGCATTCCATTTCTTGTTGTGCACCTTTCTGCTTTTGCCCCAAAATTCATATTTGTTTTCGCACTAGGGAGAAAATGTTACTTATTAATGATTTTTGCATATGTTTTCATGGAATTTCTTCTGTTTGGACAAGCTCCCAAATGGTTTTCAAGGGGAAGGTTCCTTGATAATCATATAAATAATTTCCACATTTATGTGATGCCTTTTGGCTTCCTACACACGTGATACCCTTCCATGGAGGAACTGTATTTCCTTTATTTCATGTCTAAAAGCAATTGCCATTACTTTTTTTCTTTCTTTTTTTTTGTTGTGCATAGGCTCTTCTGCAAACACTCTTCCATTCGAAGATCCATCCACATGAGGGAAAGATAGCAGCAAAGGTAGAATATGAATGCAAAATGAGAGGTGCCCAGAGAATGGCGTAAGTTTTTGCCCTCTTTTAGAGATTATTAGTTGACGTTAAATGCAGAGAATCAGGCTGATGTTGTTTCTGTTATGATGACGTAACTACATGGTTGTGTCTGACTTTGTTTGGTTTTGCATTTTCAGCCTTTGGATAAAGAATTATTGACAGGACTAATGATTATATCACAGATAAATACCTCTACAAACCAATTAAAACTCTAGATAAAGCTGTAATTGTAGACAACGAGAAAATAAACAAAGACTAAAGATAAGAACTTACCATCCCCGTGGTGGTATTAGTATGTTTAGGGATGATATTACGTAATTCCATCATCATGTATTCAAGATTGTGAAGCAAATCAATCGTGTCACACTGCTTCGATCCTTTTGGGATGCAAATATTTTGGGGTATTTGCCATACTTATTTTCTTTTCTATTTGATTTGAATAGATTCAACCCTGTGGTGGGTGGAGGTCCTAATGCTAGCGTGATCCATTATTCTCGAAATGATCGAAAAGTGAGTTCTTCATGCCACTTGTATTTTTCTGATGTTGCAAATGCATCATATTATACGAGCTACCACCTGTATAATAGCCAATATAATATACTTGCAGATTAACGATGGTGAGCTCTTGCTGATGGATATTGGATGCGAGTTTCACGGTTATGTTAGTGATATGACTCGTACTTGGGCACCTCATGGCAAGTTCTCAGCTGCTCATGTACGTACATATGCTCTTTTTTTTGCTTTTTTTGGACATATGCTTATTTAAGAATCTGAAATTATGTGTGCACCCTGCATGTTAGTACAGGCAGAGCTTTATCATCTTATTTTAGAGACAAACAAAGAGTGTGTGACGCTATGCAAACCTGGCATTAGCATACGGCAAATACATGAACATTCGGTATGGTTTCTTTTGATGCTCGTTACTCCTATTTACCTATGTTTCTATAGTCTCACAGTGAAAGTGTTTATCCTGTGGAGGATCTAACAAAACAACTTATGGGATAAATATGTTGATAATATGTGTAGCACAGTATGACATGTTGCTACTTTTTTACACTATTGCCTGTCATCTTTCAAGCAACATATCTGTGGACTTAGCAATGACGCGGAATGAAAGAAAACAAGTTGACTACTGTTCTATTCATTCCTGTGCTGCATTCTTTTGTAGGTTCGGAAGATGTATGCAGGACTAAGAGAGATGGGAATACTGAAAAATACATCCAGCAGCTACCGAACGTATCATCAACTGAATCCGACCAACATAGGTTTCTCCTTTTAACCATTTCAGTTTGATCTTGTCTAATATATGGCTATGTTTTATGATACATTCATCCTCAATTGCATGCAATTACCTTGTCTATCTTTCATTATTTATTCTCATTCTTTTCCCTCCTTTGTATAGGGCACTACCTAGGGATGGATGTACATGATTGTTCTGTGATCAGCACAGACCGGCCTCTGCAGCCGGGAGTTGTGAGTTGCCTTTTGGTTTTGTGATTCTGTTGCCTTTTTCAGGGTCCAGGCCCCTGTTTAAACATAGACTTGCCCATATACTTTTGTGGTGGTTGTGTGTCTCAGTACATTGTTGTCATCTGCTTTGTCTTGTATCATGGATGTTCATGATCGTTCCTACCTTCAGCAGTTAGTTCTATATTTCTATGTACCTTAATTACTTATGGTATTGTCACCCCCCTTGAGATTAAGAAAACTTACGGAATTTTGTCACCATCAACTGGTCTTATGTATAACTGAGATGAGGCTTGTTTAAATGGGTTGTTCCTTCTTGAAGTTGTTCCCAGAGTTCTAATGATGCTTTTATTAAAATTTTCCAGGTGATAACTATCGAGCCTGGTGTATATATACCACCTTCATTTGATTGTCCAGAGAGGTACATTTTGCTCCTGATATTCTCCTTGATTTTTGTTAGTCCATACTAGTGTTTCATTTTTAAGATACATGTAAACCTTAAATTTATTCACTACACACACACATTTGCCACAAGCTTGGAATGCTCTATCTCTGAAGCCTAAAGCCTATATAAATTGCATGTTCCGTGTGGTGGACCTTGAACTAAAACATGTCTTGAAGTATTGGGTCGGGGCAGCAGTGAAATTGACTTCTTTTCATGCAGATATAAAGGCGTTGGAATAAGGATTGAGGACGAAGTTGTGATAACAGACACAGGTTATGAGGTATGATATCAGTCAATTGATATTAACAATAGGGCCACTTCTTTACACACGCAGTCCTTAAAAAACAGCGCCTAGCAATATCAATTCTCTTATATTTGACCGCCCCTGAGCTCTTCTGCGATTAAAGAAATAGACTTCTCATTGTGGAACAATCTCAACTAAAAGCTGAAGCTAATAGTTAAGTCTGAATGATGGTTTTTATATTCTAATACTAGTTACCCAAGAATATACAGTTCAGTATCTAGTATTTCATGATATACCTGCAGCTCGTGTTTTACAATATTGTGCTAATGGATCTTCTTGTTGTGGAAACAGGTTTTGACTGCTTCTATGCCGAAAGAAGTTAACCATATCGAGTCATTGCTTAATGACTACTACCCACAAACAGAAAAGGAAGATTTTACTGTTAGGACAGTGACATCAAACTAAGGATTTGGGAGACGCGATTCGTACTCCCAGAAAGTTTTTTTTTTTTTTTTTTTTTTTTCAGGGGAGACTTGCTCCAAATCCTTACCCTTGTTGGGGGGAAATGTACTATTGTTATCATAAAGGTCAAATTTTGTATTCATCACAAAGGAAATGTCAAATTTTGTATTCATTTTTTAGTCCTCTAATATAATGAACCTTTTTGGGGTGATGATATGATGAACTTTTTGCTACCTTGTTCATGCCTTCATGGTGTTTTTTTGTTGGTCAGTCGTACATTTTGAAGTCATAACGCTCCTAAATTTTGATGTCATACATGAAAGGAAAGATTTGAGTTGAAGGCCACACTAAACATTTTTTAGGCTAGAATGTGGCCTTCATTTACTCATTTAGTGCATTAACTTGCCTTCCATTATCACATTTGTAACTATTATGTTAGGAAACTTGTATGTACCATAATTCTGTAAATTTCATGGGTATCTTAGGGTAAGGTAAATTATGAATTTTGGTGATCTTTGGTAATTTTTAGTAACTTTTGGTAACTTTGGGTAAATTTATATGAGTAAATTTGTGTTTTCGAAATAAAAGGGAAAAAAATACTTTACACGTGTCATGTGATTGTTGGTAACTTTCGGTAATTTTTGGTAACTTTTGATAATTTTCAGTAACTTTCGGTAATTTATCGTAATTATTTACTTACCTCAATCAACCATGAAATTTACAGGGCTGACTCGTACAAATCATTTCTGAAGACTCAACTCATACAATTATCTGGCATGATAGATAACTCATATTTTAATGTTCCAAAGCTAGACATGGTATGTTTAAAATCTTATATACAAAAGCATGGTATGTTTAAAAACAGATGTTCAGAAAGCTTATCTTCTAATATTCAGAATATCACAAACATTAAAAAAAAATTCAAAAAATTAATTTATAAATTGTATGATTAAATTGTATAAGTTGGAACCATCGAGCGATATCCAAGCCTCCCAAACTTACTATCTAATTCTAATATACACTAATGTAGGACAAACTTATCTTTTTCAACAATTAGATCATGGCCCCAGGACAATGTAGCATTATGATCCCAATATTTAAATGTTAAAAAATTATCAAAATCTTATATCCTAAATGTTCAAAATCTTGCCAATATGTAAATGTTCAAAAATTCATATATACCATGTTCAAAACCTTATATATACCATTTCTTTAACAAGAATTATGTCATATACAAAATATGACGAACATAAAAAAATTATATATTAAACAAGTCAGATGTTAAAAAAATTGATCTTATTATTCAAAATATCACAAACACAAATAATTAAATATAAAAATAAGATGTCCAGAAAATAATTTATAAACTATATGAGTAAATTGGGACCATAAAGCAACATGGTCCTAAGGTGACTTACCATCTAATTTCACCATCTTTTTCCCTCTAGTGGCCTGGCCTCAACTATAACTTTGTCACCTTAACTTAAAAATTATTTTGAGCAGGGCTTCATTCAGTAAATTTCCCATGCATGAAATGGCCTAAACTCAAATATAAAGCAAGCACTAGTTATAGACTTATAGTGACATAGAGGGAAAGTCATAGGTTCATGTTATAATAATTCAGGTCTCGAAATTGCAGGCCATATCAATCTCAAACTCAGAGCTAATCCTGCAATACTTTTGTACATGATTGATTCTTTACAAAACTCAAATGACTAATCCAACTTATCAGCCTGATTCAGAAGCAGCTTCATCATTTCCCAACTTGAATGCTCTGCAAAAGGGAGGAATAAACCACCAAATCACAATGAAAAAGCATTGGCTATGGCACAAGATAAAATTGTGCATGACCTTTGCTCTTCAACTCAAAACTCAGTGAGAATATGGTTTAATTTGGAACAATAGTAGTTTTAAAGTTTCTGAATGTGCATAAAAATGTAAAGATGGTGATTAGGGTTGGTCATTGTCACATCACATTACTAACACGAGACAACCGTGCTTGATCTACTAAATGTCTACAGATTCCGATGTTGGCAGAATTCACACGACTTGGGTAAACAGTTGTCCATTTTCACATAAGATATCTCTGATCATCTAGATATGACACTGAACAAACATGAACGACGATCAATATGAGATAGAAACACGTGTTACGCACTTACACGTGGATAACTTGGCCAACTTTTGAGGCAGGGCATTCCTCTGTCTTCAACTTGACAAATCCAGAGACTGCAAAATCAGTTGTCAAATGTCAGAAAAAAGATTGACAAAATTGGATATCGAAATCGATGCTAAGTTGTGCTTGCACGAGCCTACACCAATTTTGGAGTGGGAAAAAAAGGGGGGGTGGGTTGTTTCATTTATTTAATTATTTATTCATTTTGGGGGGGGGGGGGGGAGGTTCTCCTTTGGTTAAAAACGATTTGAAAGAACAGACCCCATGGACGGTAAGTACACATTTACCAAAAATGAAGACAGGATAGTGATTCAAGGAGACATTCCTCTCCATATGACGAGTAAAATTTGACACCAAAAAATTAGACAAGAGTCTTCACTTTTCATACTGTATTCGTACCTTGGAAATCATGGTCCATTTTCCATCGATCCAATCTTGATGCAGCCTTATTTGATCCTGCTCAAATACCAGTTCCTCTTTGGTTCCATTGAAGAAAACAGAATACTTTGAACCTTCATGAACTTTGGAAAGAAGACCCACCCACCATCCATCATTATAAAGAGCATCGACTTCATCATTTATCTTGAACCTGACAATCTTTCCTGTTGATGGGGGCTGAGGCCTTATGTGCTTTGTATCGACCACTTCTCTGGCAAACGCTGTATCGTCTTCTGTTCTCAAATCCTTGTACTCGATCAGGTACTTGCCCTCCTCCATCACTTCAAGAATAGTAGCTGCAAACCAAGCACCCTCAAATCCTTCTTCATCACTGCTGACTTCGACCAGGCTACCGGGGATAAGTAGATTCTCTTGTTTCTGCTCCTCAACATTCATTTCTTCCACCGGTTGCACAACCTGTTGTCTCGGTTTCTGTTGGCATATGAATTGTGCATGAGAAGATGACAACATACAAAACTTTGCAATGCACCTTTATTTACATAAAGTGTTATATGGCGGTGTGTTTTGTAAAAGTTCTGCCAATGACTACACTTTTTTTATGGTTAACTTTTGTCAATAAACTTGGATTTGTTGTTATAACCAATGAGAATAAATAGGAAATGCACAAACCCAAGAAATCTCGAATAACCCCCCCCCCCAAATAAAAAAAAAGAGTAAAACATTATCAGTCAATCATCAAATTGCTCTGATTGGGAGCTAACTCTCATAAAATAAGGAACCCAAAATGATTCAAGAGCTAGTCTTTGTTTGAAGATGAGCTAAACCATAGACTATTACCTCCAATTTCTCCTTTTGGCCCTCCCATTCCTCCCCCTTAAGCACCAAAGTAGAAAAGGATGGCTCACATCTCTTCAATAGCATATTTCAGTGCCTTCTCTATCTGTTTATAAGTCAATAAGCCTCATCATGGAAACCTTATTCTCAGTTGGGAGTCACTCTTACCTATTTTGTAATTTTATCCCCTGTGACTAAAAAGGCAGTCAGTCATCTGATTTTGCAACACCTGTGTTTCTGGGTCATGCTTAGCCAACAGCCAGCACCATCTAACAATGCCCAGCCATGAGTTTAGAGGGACCTAAGAATCTAATTATGTGACAATGGTTCCTGTCTCCCACCAACTTAAGGAAATAACCGTGATTTGCATCAATGCAAAGCAACTGACCAGCCAAGTGGAAGAAATGAACTCACATCATTCTCCTCACATATAACTTCTGATTTCATGTTCTTTTTCAATTGGAAATTCTTCAAATTACCATATTTTAGGGCCTCTAGGTATGGCCTTCACTGTAATAATATGCCACATTACTCACGTCTTTTAAATTGACTTCTCCACACTTGGAGATTGCCACGATCAATGACGCACAATTTTGAGGCAATGAAGTTAGTAAGACTGTTAGATTAGTGATTGCTACTGTTAAATCTTATGATTGGTATTCATAAACTTAATCAGTCAAAGAGATTAACTACTCAAAAAAATAATGTGGGCATGGAGTTGATCCTTTCATTCCACAAATAACAAGAACTCCATCCATTCATCCAGATAATTCAACTTCGAGGCAAGATGCCCCCAAGCTATTTCTTCATAACACATTTTGCCTAACATTGAGAGCAAAGACTAATCCAGCTGTATTCATCACACCCTTATGCATCCTAGTCCATAATATTGCATTTACCCCCTCACCGGAGTCACGCTTCTCATCTTCAAATGCATGGGCAAGATTATAAGGTATTAAACCAAGAGACAATAACCCTTAAATCTTATTCCCATACCATGATCCTTGTCATTGCCTTCCCATAATAAAGGTTGCAACTTATGCCTCTATACACACAATTTCTACCCACTACAATTGAGTGTTATATGTCTCTCTGCCTTGCATATTCCATGTGTCTGATACATCTATCCCTGTTATTTTCCAGCTTCGAGAATTCCTTCCTTCTCCTTTTCTTTGATTCAAATACCCCTTCATTATCCTTGTCTTTGCCTATAGGTGTATCCATCACTCTTCCTTTCTAGAGTCAAGACTTTCTTCTCCTCTTCTTGTCTCAACTTATGGCACACGTTCTAACCCTACTAGGATTATGGAGGTTCTAACAAGAAGCCACACAAAAGGCAATTTTAGTAACCATAGCACATACTTTTCCATCTAGTAAACTATAAATCGTTCTAGTTGTAAGGCACTGTTCTCTAGAGGGGTAAATACCCCATTTGGCAATTCCAACCCAAGTTTACCCATTTTACCATGTCTTCAACTTTTAACTAAACTTAAGAGATTGAGTGCTCTTTCTTCCATTGATTACCAAGAAAGAGAGGACTTACAGGAGTCGAAAATTCTTTAAAAGGACTTGTATCAACAGTTTAAGGAAAAGAAAAAGAAAAAGAAAACGATTCTTTCCCTTGGAACATGCAGCAAAAGCAAATGTTCATGTGAGAATGTAGAAGGACAACAGAAAAAGAAACTCAAGACGACAAAAATCTCTGACCTCTTCTTCTAATGGGGGCACCCATTTTCCACGAACCCACTCTCTATGAAGCCGCAAAGCCGAGGGTTTGAAGTCGCTTTGTTCTCTGTTAGGCCTGAAATACACAGAGTATTCGCCATTTTCAAGAACTTGAGTAACTACACCTTCCCACCATCCGTCATTGTGGTAAGCGTCGACATCTTCATCCAATTTGAAAACCCTAAAAGTTTCCCTAGGTGGAATAGGTCTAATTTGGACCAAATCGACCTCCTCCTTCAATGGAGTCGAAGTTTTCTCGTCAGCCACCAACGTATCGTACTCCACCAAGACCTTGCCGAGCTTCGATGGCGGCCTAATCACAGTGCCGGAAAACCATGCGCCGCGAAAACCCTCTTCTTCAATGCTGATTTCGACCTTGGTGCCCTTCTTGAACTGGAAATCAGCCATGGAGTTGTTGCGGCAATTTGAATTTTGGGGTCAGGGCTGAAGAAAAAAGAGAGGGAAGAAGAGACTAGCAATTAAAATGCCCCTTCACTATCTAAGATTGTCAAAAATACCACCACAAATTTCTTTTTGTTAAAAATAACACTAAACTTCTTGTCAGAGGTGAAAAGTATCACTTTGGGAACCTTTAACCGGTTACACCATTTACTTCCAATAAACCATTATTTTTTTTCTTCCATCTGGAGACCCCTCCCCATTTTGTTTCCATCCACTTCTTTCTCTTTCATGGTATAACCCAATACTCCTTCCATGTCCAAATGAAAATTCTTGTACTGTGCATGTTGCCGCATGTAATCCACAAATTATACAAGACCTGACTCTTCCAAAATCTCATTACATGGGGACAATTTTTCATTAAGAGGGCTCTTCCATAATCTCCAAAAAATGTTGCATATATGTTATGGTAATCACCCATTGAACCCATCCCCAATTCTATCGAGTTGTTTGAGCAAAACCCTAAAAAACTTACCTCTTTGATTGTCTTCCAAGTGTGGTCTTTACAGTGCCTTCTTTACAATCCTACCAAAATTTTCAATTTTGCTCGCACAATTTTTAATTTTCATCCATATTTTGGGGTTCTTGAGAGGATTTAGGAGAAGGGTTGAGGAGAAGAGAGACAGAGAATCTCTCTCTTTAGTTCACAAATTTTAAAAACCAAATTTTTGATTAATTTTCAATCTGTATAGGTTACAACAGGTAAAGTGGTATTTTTGACCATCTTTAACAAGTTCAGTGTCACTTTTAACAAAAAATAATTTATGGTGTTACTTTTGACATTTTCAGATAGTTTGGGGCTAATTTAATTGTTGTACTCGAGGGAAGAATGTTGGTTTCGGGAAAGGTTTGAGCGGTACGGGACAATAAATGGTAATTGTATATTTATACAATATTTTTTCCCAATTTTTTTTAGGGTTTGTGCGAAAGGGCAATAATGTTATCGAGTGCTTCGATAAAAATGCCACTAAATTTTTGAAAAATTACAAATTTGTTACTCAGAATTTTTATGTCATCAAAATGCCACTAATCTCTGTTAATTGTGTAAAAAATGCTATGTTCGGTTGTAATTTTTGTGGTTTTATGAGTTAAGGTTGTCGGTCCACAGGGATGGGTGTTTAGGCTTGATTAAGGGTAATCGGTTTGTGTTTGGGGTTTTTCTCAATGCGGAAAGCAATAAATAATGTAAAGGAAAGCAATAAACTAATCTAGACATGATAATAATTAAGAAAGCAATAAAAGGAAAGCAATAAAGAAAACACTTAAGGATGAAATCAATTAAAAGACATGAATGAAGACAGTAAATGAACAACAAAATTGGGAACAAGAAATTATACCTTTGATGACTAATCTTCAATAAACCTTCAATCTACACTTGAATTTCCCCCGAACAAACAAGAAATTGTGGTTTGGATTACCAAGAATCCCCCAAATTCTCACTAGTAAGTAGAATTGGAGTTCCTTGACCCTCCTCCCCACTAAAAATGGAGTTGATTGTGGCTAACACTATAAAGCTTGGAAAACAAGTCAACAATGGAAATTAGAGAGAGAGAGAGAGAAGAGAGAGAAAGCTTGTAAAACTTCAATGGAAACTTGCTTGAATTGAGAAAGCTTGAGAAAGTTTGAATACAAATGCTAGAAATCAATGAAAGCTTGAAGAACAATGAAGAACAATTGAAAACTTGAAGAACAATTAAGAGAGATTAAAGCAAATAAAGGAAAGCAATTAAATCTAATTCTACTCCTAAACTACCTAGGCTAATTGATATCTCCCTCTACTTATGGAGTCGCAGCTAAGGCTTTTATAATGACCCAAGTTAGTTGCACAAAACGCAGCATCTCATTTCGGCTGTCTGCGGCAAACCGATTGGCTCGGCGAGCGAGTGCTCGAGCGAGCAGGCGTTATGGTCGCGTGTTTCTTGTTCCTCGGCAACTTCTCATCGGATTCGGAGAAGATCAACTCGGCGAGCGAGTGCACTCGGCGGCGGTGTTCAGTGGGCGTGTTTTGCCTCCCTGGTAACTTCTCCTCGGCAGCTCAGAAGATCAGCTCGGGCGAGCAGGGCCCTTGCTCGGGCGAGCTGGGCTTCTGTTTCTTCATTGCCTTAGCCATATTTTTCGAACTTTTCACGGTCGTTGTGCAGAAGCATGGCTCGGCCGAGCCAGTGTGTTGCTCGGGCGAGCCAGCTTTCTGTCTCTCCTCTTCTTGGCTCAAAATCGGTCGGCAGATCCTGCTGTCCTTCCAGAGGTGTTGCTCGGGCGAGCCAACATGCTGCTCGGTCGAGCAACCCTTCTGCCTCTACCCTTTAGTTGGTGAGTTTTTGCTCCGTTTTGGCTCCATTTTAGGTCACTCTCTTATTTTCCTACAAAACACCAAATCATTATATCTAATATATAAATAGGGGTTAAAACAAGCAAATATACCCTATAAAAGAGAAGAAATTCGGCTCGAAACGAGGTCGAACATGCTACTTTATCGGTTGTTTACCTGGAAGCAACCTAAAGCAGTAGGTTAATAGTGTTGGTGGTTGTGATTAAGGGAAATATACACTTAATTAAATTAATTAACACCCTAATTAGATATTATACCCTAAAATCAGTGGTTCCTCACTTATTTCTCTCTATTTGAAAAAAAAACCAGTAATGTTAACCTCACTTCTTCACTCTTTATATTCATCGCCATTTTCTTCAACCTCCAACCTTTGATTTCTGCAATGGGTATCAATTAAATCCTAAATTGAACCACAATCAACAAAATCGCACACCAGGGAAGTGTTTTTGCAAGGATTGAAGACCTGCAAGGTTGATATTCATACCTGGTTAGTTTCTCCAAAAACCCTAATTTAATGGCGGAGAAGGTTTAGCCATGGCAGATTTTGGGAAAGTTAGGGTTTTTTGGAGGCACAAGGAAGAAGAAACAGGGAAGCCCTAATTTTTAAGCCCTAATTGAAGAATAAGAAGCACTGAGGGGAGCTCGTTAATGGCGGAGATGAGGAAGAGGATGAAGAAGATGAAGAATCAGGGGGAAGTGTTTAATGAAGAAGTGACTGACTACTGCAGGTAAACAGCCGGTAAAGTGACATTTTATAAACAATTAACAGAGATTAGTGACATTTTGATGACATGAAAATTTCGTGTGGCAAATTTGCAATTTTTCAAAAGTTTAGTGGCATTTTCATAGAAGCACTCTAATGCTATCAAGCTTGGTGTCTTGAATTGGACCATAAAATGTTGGATTATTGATTTCAAAGCATTGATCCATTAAATAAGTAAATCATAAAATTTTAAGCAAATGACGAGGTTTTAGTTGGTGAGAATTAAATTTGTTTCGTATGTTAAAGAAGAAGACGAATCATTTCATACTTAGTATATTCATGATTGTATATCTATACTTAAAAAATTAAAATAGATATTTCTTACAAATTGGAACTATCTTGTCTGAAATTTTATGATCTATCTGCTTCTTAGGTTTCCTTTAGGGTCAATAATCCTTCAATTTTTTAAATTGTATGTACATAGGCCCAATTTATATTGACTGTCTGATAAATAATTATTGGTAGTTAAAATTTTGTACTTTATATTGTATTTTTGGCGTGCTGATAATAATACATTGAATTTCTTTTTTGGACAATAATATAATGTACTTTGAAAGTGTTGGACAAAAGTGCACCTCGTGCATATTAAGGAGTAAAAAAGATAAAATCTTTACTAAATTAATGCTATATCAGCAAATTCAAATAAGCAAAGATGAATTATATATTTTTCTATAAAATAAGCACAATTAGGTTACGGAAAATTGTAGCAATGAGGCGTTATTTTTTAAAATTAAATAAAATTCATTTGGATTTGTTTGCATGACATTAATTTAGGCAATTTTTTAAAAATTTTTTTATATCATGTCATTGAGTCAACCACTATCAAAATTGTTTTAGGTAAATTATTGTTTGACACGCCCAACGTACGGTATATTAGCATTCAAAAACCATATTTATTATTTAGTGTTTAGATTAGTTATTATCAATGGTTTAAAAAGTTGTTAGAGAAAATTAGTTATTTCTAAAAAAATGCTCGGTGAAAATTCATGCATATCTTTAGTCACTAGTCCAATAAAATTTGTATCAATTATGATCTTTTTTGGTATTTTCAATTTACATTTGTTTATATAAAGTTTGTACTACCTTAATTGTCATATGTTATCTATTTGATTATTTTGTTTAGGTATATTCAATCATTCCCGGGTTATACATGAAGTACATATATGTTTGTATCTCTTTAACTTTGCAAGGTGCTTTGTTTTTTGAACTCTCGAATGTCTTTTCAAAAGTTTTCCAATAGAGATTTTATTTAATGTTTCAACTAGTTTTAAAGTGCTCTTTAAAAGGTATTTTTGAATATATAAGAAAATTTCTCCATGAATTTTAATTTAAGAGATAGAATTGTTCATGTATAAATCTTTCATACCGTGCTCAAATATATATCTATTGGAAAGGTGTTGTTCTTATTGTTGATGTATTATGTTAAGTTACGTTACAACTTTTATTTGAGGATCTTTTATTTAGAATAATGCAATGTATTTCTTATTTATATTACTCATATCACTTGTCACTATTCATAGTATATGTCTTGCTCTTTAACTAAAATTGATCGGTATTCTTATTGTTATTATCTCAAGTTTTAATTTTCAATATATGAAACACTTTTAAATTAGGAATTAAGAATCCGATAGTGTTTGGGTTTCAGTTAAGTTAGTTAAATTCAAAAGACGTCTCACTGACTCAACCCCACATCATACAAACCATTCCATCCTGACTTTTCAAGGGCTGCACTTGCCGATGAATTTGGCTTCTGCAGTAGAATCTGCCCTAAATCCAAAACCTAATTTCAAACCTTCAATTAACCTCTCAATCCTAGAAACCCTTTTATCTACATCCCTAGATTTACGCCAGTTCAATCAAATTCTCTCTCAAGTTATCACCACAGGCTTGATCAACGACACATATGCAGCTAGCAAAATTCTCAAGTTCTCTACTGATTCATCCTTCATTAATCTGGGCTACTCACGGAAGATCTTCGATCAGATTGAGGACTCAAATGGGTTCATTTGGAACACCATGATGAAAGCCTATCTATCGCGAAATTCCTCTGAGAATGTGATGGATCTGTATAGAATTATGTTAAGCCGTTGTATTAGCCCTGATAATTACACATACCCGATACTGGTTCAAGCTTGTGCCTTTCGGTTGTCTGAAATTGAAGGCAGACAGATTCATGATCATGTATACAAGATGGGTTTTGATTGTGATGTGTATGTTAGGAACACACTTATCAATATGTATGTAATTTGTGGTAGCATAAGTTGTGCACGCCAAGTGTTCGATGAAAGTCCTGTGTTGGATTCTGTTTCATGGAACACTATGTTGGCAGGTTATGTTCAAAGGGGAGATTTGATCAAGGCTAAGGAGACATATTTTTCAATGCCCGAAAAGAATGTCATCGCCTCGAATTCCATGATTGTTTTGCTGGGTAAGTTAGGGAACACCACTGAGGCATGCCACTTATTTAGCACGATGCCCAAGAGGGATACAGTTTCATGGAGCGCGTTGATTTCATGTTATGAGCAGAATGAGTTGTACACAGAGGCTTTATCCCTATTCAAAGAGATGGTTGCTGATGGAATTCTGATAGATGAGGTTGTGCTTGTCAGTGTTCTCGCTGTGTGTGCTCGCTTGAATGCAGTTGAGCACGGGAAACTAGTTCATGGGTTAGCTGTCAAAATTGGGATCGATTCTTATGTCAATCTCCAGAATGCATGCATCCACATGTACGCTTGTTGTGGGGACATAATCTCTGCTGAGAAACTATTCAACACTAGCCGCAATTTGGACCAAGTATCGTGGAACTCAATGATCTCTGGGTACATGAAATCCGGGCATGTAAACAAGGCTAAGTCTTTATTCAACATCATTCCAGAGAAGGATGTTGTGTCCTGGAGTGCGATGATATCTGGATATGCTCAAAACAACCTCTTCTCTGATACACTGGCACTGTTTGAAGAGATGCAGCGAGGCGACATAAACCCAGATGAAACCACGCTAATAAGTGTGGTTTCAGCCTGCACTCATCTCTCTGCACTGGACCAAGGCAAATGGGTGCATTCTTACATGAGAAACAACGGGCTAAATATCAACGGCATCCTCGGTACAACTCTAATAGACATGTACATGAAATGTGGATGTGTGGAGAACGCCATGCAGGTGTTCCATGAGATGGAAGAGAAAGAAGTTTCTGCTTGGAATGCCATCATCCTTGGTTTCGCCATGAATGGTTTTGCTGAAACTGCACTCGAGATGTTCTCAACATTCAAAACAAGTGGAGGGGTTCCCAATGAAATAACCTATATTGGGGTTCTCGGGGCTTGTCGCCACATGGGGTTGGTAAATGAGGGTTTAGAGTACTTCGATTCTATGGTGAAAGAGCACAAGATAGAGCCAAATATGAAGCACTATGGATGCATGGTTGACCTTCTAGGACGGGCCGGTTTGCTCAAAGAAGCTGAGGAGCTCATCTTGAGTATGCCAATGGAACCGGACGTCACGACTTGGGGTGCACTCCTTGGTGCTTGTGCGAAACATGGCGATGATGGAATGGGAGAAAGGGTTGGAAAGAGGCTTCTTGAGTTGCAGCCGAATAACGATGGGTTTCATGTGATTCAGTCCAAAATATGTGCCTCCAAAGGTGATTGGGACAATGTGGTTGAGATTAGAGGGCAAATGGTGCAACATGGAGTGGTAAAGTCTCCTGGATGCAGTTTAGTTTGAAGCTAATGGCTCACTGATGAGTGTTAGAGAAGGATACTGAACAAATTTTAAGTGTAGGATGTGTTTTGTTAGAGTTGAGTTCATTTTTGAGCCTTGAAAGGGAAGAGTTCTCCCATCATATAATTTTTTCGAGACGGGAAATAAGTGCCAACCCATTTGAACCAACTTGTAGAACGAAAAAAAAGAAAAATCGACAGCATTTTACAAACGAGTGGCTCAGAAACCAGACAACTATATCAAATTTCATCGTATTCCTGTAAACTGCTTCAAAATGTTATAACATAACCACTACAGCATATATAATACAGACAGATGATCAGAGCTTCCTAGCATCGGCTAAGCAGCAAAAGAACATTATTAACCTCCTATACCGATCAACTCGTTGATTGATCAGAGAATATTGATGAAACTATATGCAGTGAGGGACAAATAGAACCACTCACTGCTCAAGCTATTAAGATTACAAAGTCTGTACAAAGTCACAACTTCAAAGGCACCCATTTCGTTTTGCCCTTTCAAAGAATAATGTTAAACAAGAATGTGAGATCTCGCTGCACCGCGAGAGCACTTTTTGCGGCCACTTGTACTCTTGGTTAGGGCACAAACACACATCTCGAGAAGGTCATAATCTTCATCCCAGTAGAGCAAGGATGCCATGCTCGGATTTTCGAGAAGTAGTTTCGAGGTGAGGTACCCAGCAATGCTCCACGTTTGGTATAGCCGGGATTGCTTCCCTACAAACCTCCCATGACGGGTGTCGTAATACTCAGGCCACCTATCTGCAGTGAGTCGCTTCTCTGCCATCCCGATTGCTTTCTCTGCGAGATCTGATCTACCCATTTTAAGGCACGCCAAGGTGAACTGCAACAAACGACCTGTTAGAAACTCTAATTTTGATAGGCAAATACATGTCTTTTTCTGAGACTTGAAGTATTTCCAAAGCCAAAATAATCTTATTGAACTACATCAGTTTCCTACAGCTATGAAACACCAAAATATGAGGCAGAAATATGTGTCATCTACTGATGAAATATGGAGAGGAAAAACCAATGCTCACCTGCCATAAGAGTGTAGGCCAAGATCCACCGTTGTGATATGACCAAGGGCTGCAAGAACAGGAAAATGATCGCATTATTTCTTTCATCATATATACTCGCAGGCAACCAAATACTAGATCCAAAAAAGGGCGGTCCAGAAAACTCACGTGTTCTTTGGGTCACTGCCCGTGACAATACGCCATTCCTCATTCTCGATGGCAGGATAACATATCTTCAGAGGCATGTGGCCCACAAGATCATCCCATTTGGCTTCGACCAGGTTCAGAATTGCCTGATTTTGCCTTGGAGTGCCCAATGAAGAGATAATGCTCCAAAGATTTCCAAGCGTGAAGAACCTAAAATCCATATGAGCTGGCTGAAGATTCCCGATCAGATATCCACCTTCACCTGGAATCCAATCCATCAGCCAGTGAGGGATTTGTTCTGGGTATATGTTGAACTTGTTAGTAGCATCCAACGAGTACTCTTCTGTTTTGTACCGGTAAATCTCATTGATCTTCTTCATATCCACCCAATAATACTCACGCATGTGAAAAGAGAGTGCGCTCAATCTGTTATTAATAGCCCGAATCAAATTCTTGGATCCTTCATCTTCACAGAGCATCTCACGAGCACAGCGCAAGGCTGAGTAAAACAATGCCTAAAGGCAATAATAAAACATAAATTAATCTGTACCATTATCACAATTCCATAAAACACACAAAGAAGGACCTAAATCAGGGATATTTTATACCAAGTTTACTTTTAAATTGAACAAATAGGCAATCCTTAAAATTTTCCTACAATAATCAATACAGAAAACAAACCCGAAATTGCAAATCAGCTAGCCTGATGTAAAATATAGCAGCACAAATGCCAAGAAAAGTCATCAAGATATCAAGAGTTAGCAAGATGCACCAGGAATATAAATATATTCAACTTACTTGAATCTCAAGAGGATGGCCATGGATACCCATCCGCCGATCTATCATGCATGATCCATCCGTGACCAAAAGAGTAGGGAACATATCAAATCCATCAGTTAAACATAAGTTCAGGATCAATCTTATTCCGGTCTGGACATCCACTCTCTCTTGTAAAGTGTAATCACCCGTGAGCTTTCCATAAGCCCTTAACAAGAAAATCCACCACAATCCTACCCAAAGAAAAGGTCACCATGAATAGACATCATTTGAATAATTCTTTATTCAAATTCAAATTCCCTAGTTCCAAAATGAATGCCTCAATATCATCAATATACACATGAGTTGCAAAGGAGAGCCAATTATGAGGTAAATGATCACACTCATTTAGTACATAGAATAGCTCTTACCAGAATCAACGGGTGCAACACGACCAATAGCTGATTCTCCAAAATCAGGATCCAAAACCTCTTCATATTTTCCACTGCTTGGATCTAAAGGCACAGTTCTGACCTTAAAACTTGCTGGCATTAACCCTTGCCCGGGGCTATAGCAATCCACTGTTTTCTCCCAACTCTGAGAAATAATAAAACGACATCCATTTAAGCAAGGCAATCAGCTGCGACGGCAGTTTATTTGAAAACCTTGTTGCTAAAATGATGACTACTCAGGAATCAGGATGACAGAAAGCATTAGGAAAACCAAATTCCATGAATGCATTTTGAAATTTCGCCTCACACTAGATGTACCACTATCAGTTTACATGTGGTGGACAAAGCTAAAGGTGTACTTCCATGATCGAGGTTCCGAGTGCTTAGATAAAATTGTCATTCAACATTGAAAATATCCACTAAATGGCACTTAACTTTTCCCTTATACTCAAAAATGCCATTGTATATTACTACAACCTGTTAAAATGACATTCTTGAGTTTTACTAAAAGTTAAGTGTCATTTAGTTGATCTTTTCAAATTCAGTGACATTTTTAACTATTCATGAAAGTCGACGAACAATTTTATACAACAAATATCAGACAGCATAGACCGACATAAGAAGCATTCCCATGATATTCCTTTCTGTACCAATTTTACCACAGCAGTTATAGCTTAAGATTGGATTTGGTTGGAAAACTTTCCTAGGAAAGTTAGTTTCCCATTTTGGTCGTCCCTAATTAATGGGAAAGTTTTAATATTTACTGGGAAAATTTTGTTCTCAGTAAACTACCAAATGCACCATAATCAACACTTGATCGAATTCAGTCATAATGAGAAATACACAACAAGAATCAATCTCAACTAAATAATCACAGGACTAAGAACCAAAAATCACCTGCAGCTGCAAAGTGTAAAGGAGAAAGTTCCTGACAATCTCTCCTTCCCCCTTCATCAAGAAAGCGAGCGCCGAAGGAACAAAATCTCTGATAAACACTTGATCATAATTGAGCGGTTGCTTGTCATTGGGATCATTTGCAGCAACTGTTCCAACAGGACTATTACAGTAAGTAACAACCGCATTCTGCAACAATCTCCAAGCCTCCTTTTCAATCTCTGATTCCTCTTTCTTTTGAATTTTGATCTCAACAACCCCCGAAACACCGCCATTTGCAACCTCATCGAATTCAGCAGCAATCTTTTCTTTAGCAGCAATCTGAGGCTCAACTGTCGACGAGTAATTTCTCACCTCAGAAGAAAAGCACCTAATCACACGCGCATTTCTGCCGAAAAAATCAACCTGGGAACGAACCCTAGATTGCCCACAACCTGGTCCGGGTTGATTTGGGGGAAAACCTTTCCGAAAACCCAAAAAATCAATTGGATAGCTGTGAAATCTGCGATTGCGATCCAAATTCTGGACGAAATTGGACGAATTCCCAGTTAACCTATGCAGGCATGTAGAGGGTTGCGAAGCTGCAAAACCCGTCAAACTTCTGCAGGAAGAGGGGAATCTGGAAGAGGGTTTCATCTTCCCAAACAAGAAAAATGTAGTTCGAATCATACCAAATTCAAAAGGGTAGCAAGAAAAATTGCTTTTGGATTCTTCAATGAATTGGGGGGAAAGTACATCAAAAAAGGTACTCGTATAGTCGTATGTATGCCCAGTAAGATGAAAAGAAGACGAGTATACAGATTTATTTGTGGGAGTCCAGTTTTGGATAAGAAATTGGGGTTTGAAGGATGAAAATTCGATGAAATTGTAGGAGGAATTGAAAAAAGAAGGAGTTGGTTTTATTACAGAAATGGTACAGTACCAAATATCTGGGTAGAAAACTGAGGTAAGAAGGAAGCATCCGCACGAATGTCAAGGTAGCCTATGACTCGAGCTTACTTTATTGGGCAACTTCTTTCAATTCCCGCGGCACTCCTTGGGATCCAAATATCCAATTGCAAATTCGCTCATTTAATATTTCAATTTTTGTCTAAATTTATGCATCACTAAAAGTTTAAGAGTTAGTTTTTTAAAAATGTGCAGTCAAATTATAAAAAAATTGATAATAAATTTACCAATTTATATAATGATTTGTTATATAAAATTACTATTATTAAAATTGTAACAAAAAATATTATCATAAAAGTATAATATTACAATTGTTAATAAAATATTGTATAAAAAATCCTCAATTTAAAATAACATTATATGTGACAGTTAACTAAGGAACAAATCTTATGGTACGGAAGGAGTATTATATAAAAGTATTACTCCGTCTGTTCCATATTAATTGTCCCGACACGTCATTAATTTTTTAAAATATATAATATTCTAATATATGAAAGTATCATCATTGATTCATTACGAAAAGTACTATCATAATAATATAATTTTGTAATTTTTTGATAAAATATACTGTACGAAATTTTTAGTCAAAGATAACACTTTGGATAATTAATATGGAACGGATGGAGTATATACACAAAAAAAGTATTCCATTTGTTTTATTTTAAGTGTCGCTTAATAAATGTTATGGGATCTCTAATATCATTATTTAACTGATAGTTTTTTTATAATGTATTTAATCAAAAATTACAATGTTAGATTCGTATCATAGTATTTTTCGTAACAAATCTGACGATAGTACTTTCGTATAATAGAACGTTATATATGTTGAAAAATAAATGTTTAAAAATTTTAAAATATGACTGACGCGCAGATCAAAGCGACTAAATAGAGGAAGTATCGTAAAAATACAATGTTATAAATTTTTAAAAAAATATTGTGTGAAAGATTGTTGGACATCGAAGACTATAAATCATTTAATAACTAATACACATTTTCATATCATGATTATTCCCTCAATTCAATATTAATTGTCATAATTTTGACTTTTACAGTGTATATGCACACTGTTTGATTAATTCAACTCCATGTTCATCTGTTTCTGCCTAATAATTTTTGTACCACTGTGTATTTTGAGTGAGTTGAGTTCCATCAAACACTGCAAATTGCACACTTCATGTTGTTCAAAAGTATGAATGCTACATGCAACAGTTTTTATTAGAAGAATAAAGGGAAACCAGCAAACAGATAGATGTCCTTTTCTATTTTGGATTTTTACATAAGAACTTTTCCATTGTGAGCTAATCAAGATCATCAAAGAATAAAAAACAAGCACAAAACTCAAAACTTCTCAGAGAGAAGTCAACCAATCGATTGACAAAACCACAAAACAAAGAAACTCCTTAGGAGCAAACAGATCCATGAAATGTGATTGTGACTGAGCTTCCAACTCAACCAAAGCTCAGCGAAAAAAAACCGCCGTCCTCCGTCCTTCTTTACAGTTGCCAAACAGAACCAGCACCAAACCGTTGTCCTTCGTTACAGTTTCAGAAACTTGCAATTCAAGACCTTACTTGATACTCCCCAGCTTGAGTTACAGCTCGGAAGCCCTTGTATGGTCGATTTGCTACGTTCTTCACTTCAAGTTTATCGAATCTCAGCGCAGAGAGGGCAACGCCTCTTATCCGGAATGCAACTTCAAATGTGGGAAATACATGGAGTTTCTTTATGCCTCCTCCAAGCACCATTGTGCCGGTCATGCAAGGCGTTTTATCCTTCGGCATCCCTCCAATTGACCATGAGCATGTCTGAAATTTTCGTTAGGCAAACATTTTAAGGTTTTTATAAGAAAGGTAAGTAAGCCCACCCAATAGCCCTCTATTTCAGGGGTAACCACATCTAAGCTATACAGGCCGGGGTTACAGGTACTAAACTGCCCATGACAAGTATGACCCATCAGCCCCACAATTTCTAGTCAAAGGAAATATTTTTCCTTCCACCAAGCATTGAATCTTGATGGAGAGCTTGGAAGATGGGGGCGGTTACAAACTTGACAACCATCTCTTTGGTAATCAACACCAATACTACCTTAAGATTGCATTTGGTAGAAAGTTAGTCAACTTTCCCAAGTTGACAAACTTTCCTATGTTTGGTTGTCCCTAATAGATGGGAAAGTCTTAATGTGGAACTTTGATTATTTCATTCTCAAGCTCAGTAAACATTTTCCTACGGGGGGCCTAGGGAAAGTCTTTCCCGACAAAGTTTATCTAAGAAAATCTTTCCCATGAAACAACCACACCCAAGTAAATATAGCTTTTGCTTAACATTTTCCATAGAAGTTTTACCCTGTTAGCAAGTACGTTTACAACTCCGTGGTTTGCTGTTAGATCAGACGATGTAACACAAGTGGGCAATCGAAAATCCACAGCTATAGAGTCAATTGGCTTGCCGGGATCATGTCGTATCCCAACCAACACACTAATCCGACATGTACCAGCATCTGAAGTGAACTGTGGCTTCACATATATTGGGGTGCTCTTCAGCTTTTTAACCCTGCAAGTAGGTGATGCGGGGTAATGAAAGAAATGCATTGAGAATTCCAAATGAAGCCAGATTACCGGAGAGTCAAATGACACAAGAGCTTCCTTTAGCGCACCTATAACTCATAAGCTTGAATTCTCCATCAGGCGGTACAAATGACAGGATTTGATGCGACTCCCAGGGCCGAAACCGGACACAAGGATGGAATCTCACATCATTCAGTATGGTGGGATTCGCGAATGACAGCGTTATGTCCGGAATACCTGAAAGATGGGATTTGACTTGAACTTCACCATAAACCTCACACTTCACGAGAATTCCATCCCTAAGCAACATCAGCAGGACAGAATAAGCTTAGCCAAACTAGATCTAGCAAACAGGTCATTCGGTTCAGCTACGGGTGACTTTCAGGTCAATCCATGTTTCAGTTCAGTTCGGTTTCAAGTTGGGTGATTTGTGGTTTCAGTGAACCACTTTTTGGTTCAATATGATTTTCATTGGAAAAGAAGCATCTTTGAGAAAACCTTTGTTCGGGTTCGGTTCTGGTTTCAGGTTTGGTTTGGATTCAGGTCAGTTGGTTCAGATAATCAGATTTTGAATCTCGGGTAAGCTTTGCCAAGTCTACCCAAGCCAACCCAAATGGAGGAGGGGGGCATGTAACTTGTTTGTTGAACTTGTGGAGGCATTTAACAATATTTGCCCTATGTTTAAAGCCTAAGCTACATCTATAACATATCCCTCAGAGTTCATAAAGCAGAAGAAATAAAAAAGAAAAGGATGTCAATGTCAGAAAAAAAATAACCTGTTTACTGTTGCATCCATTTCCTCAACAAGCTCAACATACACTTCATTGCTGGAATGCTTAAGTTCTGTCGTCCTCCATGGTACACAAGTAGCTGTTGCCCCTGGGAGGGTGCCACTAACATTTGAACTATTCCCAGTCACAACACTCAATACTTTGCTGACAATGTTTGGAGGGGCTATCATCTCTCTCAGAATGTTGAGCTCTGTTGTCAAAGGGAACCCATTGTCTATCATCTCATCAAGAAGCTGCAAAGTTCAATTCAATCACTCTCTGTTCATTTTAGATACATGTAACACCTCAACATAACTGAATTGAAGCCTTATGGACTGGATTACTATGAAGCATTCGCCAAGCAGACATACATTTCACTGGAATTGCTTCCTAGTGGAGATCTATGGCATCCACATATCAAAAGGCCCACTGTATCAATGAGGAAAACCTAAACCAAATTTTAACATAATTTGTTCAACTAGAAAACTTTATGATACACAAAGCAAAATGGCATGTAATCAACTTGGCATATTTTCCATATTCTGCAACCTCTGCATGCTCACATATCTTCATAATTTGAATGGCTCTCAGTAAGGAACACTCATCATACAAGAGGGATGATCTGACAATTCACGATTCCGAGTAGGTGTTGCATATTGCATAAGGATTATGGAAAGGGAAACAAACAAGGGACTTAAAAACCCATCAACATTGAAACCAAGGAGTAGATGATGGAAAATAGCTTATACCTCATACACAATAACAAAGTTATCTTTGATCAGGTCCTCGTTCAATCCTCCAAGATAATCCGAAAGCACATCAGCAGCTCTGCAAAGGAACTAAAGGTTGAATGCTTCAAGTGCAAGGACAATATTTTCATTACAAAACATAATGAGGTGCTTCACCCGTGAATAACATGCTGCTGTTTGTGTGTTATTCTCAAAACATTGACACCAGATTACAACTTTCTTCCCATTAAAGACAGGAATGATCAGTCTAAGTAACCATGAGTCTTACAAGCTAGGAGATTAGCAAATGTAAACTTATGTCAACTGGGTAGTGCTAGCATATCACTATATCCCCTTTGGCAAACATCAAGGAGGTCCATCACCACCACTTATGCAGTCAATTTGCCATTGCAAAAGCAAAATACAGCAAGAAAGATTGTTCAGGAGCACAATGTATTGTACACTCTACAGTACAACCATCAAATTCTGGCCTCCTCTGATAAAATCAATATATGGTTTATTCTAGTAACCATTAAGTATAAATGCATAATGCATTGTGTTGTTTTTAAAGTGGCCAGACTAAGCAAAATTTGACCCAACCCGAGCCCGCCCAAAAATTAGGGTTTTGGAACACGATTTCCAAACCCAAAACCGACCCGTACTGAACCCGACCCGAAGCCGATCTGTCCGCCTGAATTGGTAGGTCTAGGCTGGCGACACATATAGGTCCAATAGGGCTGAAACCTTAAAGGGGTTTCCTGGCCTATTTAAAGTAAGCTACATAACTCTCTTGGGTGCTTCTAAGAGATATTATATACAATATTGCAAATACGGATTCCTCCTTTTCTCTCCTGCCAGTCTAACCATCAAACAGACAGACTAGGGTTTACGGTGTAGACTAAACCAGTGACTCTAGTTTATCCTAGTGGCCACCAGGAATCAAATTGTTCATAGGAAGAATACAGAATAACGATCATCCCGCTTCGGCATAAAGATTAGTCCTGATTTTTCCTAGACATTGCACTAAGGGAACATAATCTAATTTAGTAATTTTCAACGAAGAATGGGACACAATCACGCAACAATTGCCAGAAAACTCACCTCAGTTGCCATTAAAGGCGGCATTTCCACCTGGGAACAAGCCAAGAATATGATCCCATCTTGAACAATATGAAAAATGTAATGTGTTGGGGAAGCAAGTACGTGAGCAACCTAATACCACCAATTCAAACAAACCAAATGTTCACATTGTCACACAACATCTCAAACGCAATCAACAACCAAACAAGATCTCCTTCAGAAATCGAAAATAAAAAAATCAAGGGTTTACATACTTACATTCGAGGGATCCCCACGAGAAACAACTTGATCCCAGAACCAATCACAAATAGTCCGATCAACCCTGTGACCAGTCAGCTGTTTCTCCAGCATAACCTCCCTGCAAGATCAATCAACTCAAAATGTCAGATTGCGAAAATCGTCCTGGAAATTTATGATCTGGGTTTTGGAACGATCAAGGTTTCGGGAAGCAATTGGGGATTGAGATTGGGAATTGTAGGAGAATACCCAGAATCGGATAAGATGAAAATGCATTGGAGCATGACTTTGGTTTGAGTTTGTGACTCCTGAAGGTTGAGTTGAGAGTGAAAATGGAGATCCAGGAAAGCAGAGTTGATGCAGGCGGTGGGTGCAAATAATAAAAGTGTAATAAAATGTAATCGTCAGCAATTTCAGGACGACGACATTCGGAATTCGGGAAAGAATGTTTGGCCCCGATTCTGACTTTGTCGTTTGGCTTTCAAAAATACTCCCCATTCTTTTTTATCTATCAAATCAATAATTTCTAATATAAAATTTTTATAAAAAAATATAATACTGTACTTTTTTAATAGTATTTTTTTATTACGAGTATAATGACATCAATTTTGTATGATAAATCATTATACAAATCAAGATATTAGAGCAAATACAATTGTGATCTTGTTTTTGGAATGAAATTGGTGGTCCCCTCCTTCCACATCACCCATAATTCATATTTTTTGGAACTTCATTCCATACAACAATAAGAATGCATTCCTACACTTTACTATATAAAATATTTATTTGGCCAGTTTGCTTTTTTCCTTTTACCTATATTAATGCCACATGTCATCTTTTAATTTGTTAAAAAAGAAATTAATGGTGAAGTTTCAGGAACTATGGAGTGTTCCCAATTTTGCATTACCAGATTTTCATTCCCTATTGTACTAGAACTTGGGAACTTAAGTACATGTTCCAATGTGGTGTTCCCCCATTGCATTTGGTCTTAACGGTCAAAGTTTTTTAACACAATTTCCTAGACGACAGATAAATAATAACGGAGGTAAGTTGGGATTGAATTGGATAGGTGTGGATGGGTTGGGATAAGTTATAATATTTCTTTTAGGAATTGTGTTTTTAGAGTGAATGTATTTTTGAGAAATTGTGTTAGGTTTGGATATGTTTTGATAAATTTTGATAAGTTAGAAGAGTTATATCCAACCATTCCAACGTAACCAAAGAACATGCCTAGATTCCTCATTTTCTCTGAAAAAAAATATAGGTTCCTCCAAAGAGTTTATCCTCATTTTCTCAACTCCATGTCCACCGTTGAGATAGCTGCATATTTCTTGTTTTGCATTTGCAGATGATTTACTTGACTAATCATCACTCATCAGACCACTTTCATACGGTGTTCGTTGGTTTAATTTGTTTGCATATAAACCCTATACAAACAACGATTTAAAAGAAGTAAAAAATAAAGGGTTGTTGCTGTAGTTCCAGTCATCCTGGGATTGATACTTGATATAACAGTCAGTCAGTTTCAGTCACATAGTCATATAGAGAGAGGAACAAAACTCAAGGCCTCTTTTTATGCTCTATTTGATAAAATGAGCTATCTTCTAATGCTCTATTTGATAAAATGAGCTTTTCTAATGCTCTATTTGATATCGTATACAAGAAATGAAGTTATGATGAGTTAGAGCTGCAGCTTTACATAAAATCAACAGCAAAAACGAAAGCTGACGAAAACAAATCAGCTTCTGGCAACTCCTAAATCTCCAACGTAATCCGACCTGAACCTCTGGTTAATCTCCTTGGATGATCGTGTAAATCATGCGGGCACATTCATTCATATCCTGCTTTACACAACACTGAATGCCGATTGTATTGATGACGTAACACGAGCTGCAATTGTCTGGGTGGCGAATTGTTGAAACTGCTTCTTAGCATCTACAGATCACAAATGCCAAAATGTTACATGGGATCATCGGATTATGAAATGGGGCAGGACAAACAAACGAGAGGGGATGCTAGCGATATACACTACAGATGCCATTATTGGGCGTCTTGGGCTAATTCTGAAACCATAAACTCAGATGACCATAAGCAAAAATGGGCAATGGATTCACTGATTCAGCAAGTAGGAATAGAGTTTTCTTATGTTCAGGATCAACATCTCATGAGCACAATTTGGCAGCAATTGACTCGAACAATTTATAAACATAGCCAACCTGACAGTGACACAACTCTTGTAAATGAAGAAATTGCTCACTTTAAACAGTAGGTTGGGCCTCACTCTCATTTAACACATTTTTTTTAACCAGAACATATGTAATTTTACTTATCCCTGCACTCGCATAAAATCCTCAACTTTTCACTGAGGATATCCCAAGATACTGGTACATGGTAAACACACTGACTATGATTTATATCCACCTTTTCATTTTGAATGTCCTGACACTCTCCCACAGTAGCACTTTCACGGTCACATCAGTATTTGGCAACAGCTTCTACTAGGATAGTTATGGAACCAATGGGTCGATTGGGGCTTGCCTTAGTCGCAAGCTCCCCACCCTTCCATCCCCTTCCTCCAGGTTTTGATTCCTGGGGGGGGAGCATTCCTATTTACAAGATGTGGGAATGTGTTGCATTGAATGTGTGGGCCCTGTATAGGGCGTTGACCAAGGTTGTTAAAATTGGGATCCTAACTCGAAACTATGGGGAAGTTAGGATCGGAATTTAGCCCATGTAGGATCGTGGATCATGTGTAAATTATAGAATCGTTTCGACGATTTTGGACCATAAAATCGTAGGATCGTAAATCAGGATCGGGATTTTAATAACTATGGCGTTGACATCCCCTACCCCCATCTGTTATGAACCCGTTGGGTTAGTGTACCCCTGAGATAGGAGACCCGAAATGTTGGACTATTACCCATTGTAAAAAAATTAAAAAAAAAATAAAAAAAGTTACGGAACCAATGGATGATTTTTGGTAGAATAAGACCAGAGGCCCACAAATCTGATATGAGAAATCTAGCATACAGAAAAACCATCTCTCAATGCCTGAATTATAAATGAGTTTAGATTTAAGAAACCGTAAAAACCCCCCCCCCCCCCCCCCCCCCCCAAAAAAAAATCTCAGCAAAACCCATCTTTGAAGGCTATTTTTTTGACGAATTACAAAGCATCCCAAGTTAAACATCAAGCAGTTATCCAGATATAGTCTTATTAGTAAAGAACAAAACATAGTTCTAAACTATAGAAGCAGGAAAATCCCACTATGGTTTGCGCAAAAATTATTGGTACAATGGTTCCATGTCCAACCAGCTATCCAATTTGAGAAAGGTGAGCAAGACACTTCATATCAAGTAATTGTGAAAATTTTCAAATCAAAGCTTCAATTTGCACAAATTTGACCCAATGATTAAAGGCGTGAGCAAAAGAAACTGCTACTCACCTTTACGGCATTTGGTGAAGCCAATAAGATTGGCAACGCACAGAGACAAACAAACTGCAATCACTAGAAGATAATCTGCTTGCAACCGTATCAGAGAGAATATTCCAAGAATAACCCATGCAGCAGCCTATAAGAAGAAACAATAAAAAATGTAACCAGGAACCCCATACTTGCAAAACAAATTGAAGACCAAGGATAATAAAAGGAGTATTAGCAACAAACGGAACGACGGACAGTCAGGCATCCTACATAATCTCCAGCTAATATCTAAAAGGTCGAAGTCCTAAGGTAATTATACTTTTTTTTAGGTTAAACCAAATTTTAGCTCATGCTTTCTATTTCTAATAGATTTCCAAAGTCTTAAGAGTGCAGTATTTACGAAAAAACTCTGCAAAGTATGGAGTGAGAAATAGATGAAGGTATAACGCTACTACAATTAAATATGAACAATTAATATTGCAGTGCGACAAAGAGAAAGGGTACTTTGAATTGAACTCATATAACAAAATCAGGTTTACTTACTGTAAGATAAAGGCTCCACCAAAACAGCCAGGAATCTTTCTTGTTCAAGCGAGCCAATGACTAGAAGAAGCAATGGATAACATTAGGAATTACCACACACCAAGTTGCATGCTAGAATGAAAATCAGATAAACGCCTCCATTTGATTTTTGAAAAATGAGATGAAAAGAAAAAACTTAGAATGTGGCTTACTTTCCTTCGTTTGATTTATTAGTGACTGGGACAAGTTATTTCTTTCCACCTTTTTTTGCAAGAATCAAACGGAGGCTTAGTAGGAACTAATTCCAGGGAAAATTTAATAGAATATACTAGCATTTGTTACACACCTCTGGATCAAGAGATTCAAACTTCCACACACTTTCACCCAGATCATTTACTTCATTCCACCACCTTAGACCAACCAATATCCGCCCACTTACATTCTTGACAACCCAAAAATCGAGAGCAGCAAGGAAAACAGTGACCACAAAGATGATCACAAAGTTGTTAACAAAAAGTGCCGAGAGGATGTAAAAGGCCAAGGCTCCAGCCTGCATACAACAAATTGATTGTATTACTCAGCCTAGTAACTTTGTTAGGGTGTCGAGGAACAAAAGCAGGCAAGAAATGGTGCCATATTTTCATCTAAGGTACCTTGAAAAGAATGTGGAAGAAACAAGTCCTTGGGTTTGCATAGTTTTCTTCAGGAGGCTGTAAATCACACACAGAGCCATATTAATGATCAATATTTGATTTTCATCTTCACTTCTAGCTCTTAAATTTGTTACAATCAATTCCACCCATACTTATTAAAATCCCGATCCCGATCTACGATCCTACGATTTTATGATCCAAAATCCTCATTGAGATTCTACTATCTACATTCCGATCCACAATCCTACGTAGGTTAATTCCGATCCTAACTACCCCATAGATCCCACTTAGGGTCCCATTCTAACAACCTTGATTCCACCCATTCATTTTCACTAAAGAACAAAGAATCAATACAAATGACAACGAACAAGTCCTCCAAATGTCGATCAATCGTTTTCTTCAAAATATGTCCGTATATTTCCCAGGGAAATAAATCAAATAATCACATTGGCCCGAGTCAAATTTCCCACCAAAACATCATATTCCAAAACACTGGTAGATTTGTTTCTGTTGTCGGTAATACTCACCATCAATGTAGGCCTACATTTGTTCCATTGCTCTTTCTACATACACTATTTCATCGCATCATAAGTTCATAACATCAACCCTAAAATTAGGTCTAAAATGCACTGATCCAAACCAGCAAAGATATCATTAATGCACAAATTGATCAAGCATCAGATCTATGATTCTAGAACCACAACTGAAACGAAAAACAGCGTTTACACACATTAAATCAACAGCTATTTTGCGCGGAAGAGTTTGCGACACACACATCCCGAATTCAGTAATGCAGAAATAGAGATAGAAGGAGAAGCTCACTTGGATGGGTTCCATGAAAATGGAGACGAAGAATAATCAAAGAGAACGATGATTGTAGATCAGCAGCAATGGCTTCCCGATGAGCAAAATCGCCCTCCTGCTTCTTCCTTGAAATGGAGATGCAAATGCAATTACTTTTCCTCTGTTTACTCCTCTTTTGGATCTATCTCGCCTTGTCTCAGATTTTCCGGGTCTTGCCCAATTAGCCCAACTATATTTCTCGTGCGGCCCAGCCCATATTGGAGAAAGTGAGCTCCACGTTTATTATGTGCTAAGCAGGGGCCCAAATACTATGATGTTGACTTTGAAAGATGGTCCAAAATGCAAATTGACCTTGGATGATATGAAGACCATGACGTCCTAATTTTTTTTTTGTTTCAATTGTTCTATCCCCTCTCTCTTTGATTCAGCATAGGATATCTACAAAGCGCACCATGGTTTGTGGCCAATCATGATTCACCATATAAGACATCCGGAAAAGATGCTCACTGCTCATACTTTCTCTGTCTTTGAACCCCCAACTCCCACCCTCATACTCCTTCTCTCTCACTTCTCAAACCACTACCGACGTCTAACTTGTTACAATTGACCTTAATTGAAGTGGACTCCCGCCTTGAATTTCTATTTAAGCTCCCCAACAAGTGATATCAAAACCTGATGGTTCGTTTGATTGCGCACAAGGTGTGGGTAGGCAATTTGATAAGAAGTACTATAGACATGAGCAAACACGTCGTGACAGACGTGGCTAGAACTCTTACTTTCACTCGGGTTAAATAAAATGCAAGCTCAGTGGAGTAAGGTGTGATTATGGTGGGAAGAAATGTCATTGTTGTAAGTTTATGGGCATGAGTGATTTTGAGTTGATAAATGGGCCTAAGGCATGGCGTTCACGACGGTGGATCAACGCTAAATATTAATTAGGTCAATGTCAATCACAATATGAAATCTTCATCAATTTGTTAGCCCAATTAATTCATGTAAATTCATTATTTACACTTTGTAATTCTTAAACATATTTGCGATTGATTTTAAACTTTGAATCAATGATCATCAATTCATCACCCAATAAAAAGTTTATTGCGTACAAGTTTACCCTCATATAGTTTAATTATAAAAGTCAAATTAATTGTATACTACCGTCGTCCCTAAATAATTATTCATTTGACTAAACTTTGACCGTTAATTACTTACAAATTACAATGAGTTACAATATGAAATTATCACCATTAGAAAGATATTGTACTGAAAATTACAATGATTTTAATTTTACATTGTAACTCATTGTAATTTGTAAGTAATCAATGGTCAAAATTTAGTAAAATGGACAATCATTTAGAGACGGAGGTAGTATATTGTTTAAAGCATATAAGGCACGTGCATCTCAAAATATTTATCTATTTAACTAAGTTTTGACTACTGATACTCATAATGATAACAAATTACAATGAAACATTAATATTATTATATATTTTCATAAATAATTTTTTAATTATAGTAATTTCATAATGTAATTTATTATTTTTATGATTAATTCATAATCACAATTTTGTTAAATGAACAAATATTTTTGCGACGAAAATAATATTTAAAATTGTACGTAACTTGACGTTCAAATTCATCGAATTACCCTTGTTGTCACTCAAATTTCCTTTTCCCTTCCCTAAACGGCTCTTGTTGGTGGAATAAAAATGTAAGCCATCAATATGCTTCATCGATATACTTCAGTTTGTCCAACTAACATATTAAAAAGGCTAAGAACTAAGGTCATATTTTTTTTTCTGTAGTTGGCAAATTACGGTGTTACAACCTACTGTAGTTTGCCACAATCCGTCACATTTTACCGTAAATTATTAATTTTCTCTCTTCTCACTTTTCTCTTCTACTTTTTACATCCTCTCTCCTCACCTACCTCACATACCAATAACCCACCACAATTTCACCGTATCCACTACAATTCCACCACACCTCACCACACCATTCTGCAATATAAAGCAAAACAGAACAGGGCCCAAGAAGATCAAAATTTTCCAAATTTCTTAGAAGAGATAAGACTAAGAAAAAACATAGGGCTATCATAAAGACACGTAAGACGATGATGACACGTGGCATGAGGTTGCTTCGTTCATTACATGAGGGTGGGCCCAGAGCCGACAAATACACGAGGCGCATAAAAATCAGATACTGAGTGGGCAACTCAGACAACACTACGGCATGCACGTGTGCCATCTGTCAACACTTCAGGGCCCTTCTTTCTGTCACGTTGCTCTTGAGTTAAGATTTAATCATCTTTTCATATTTTATATATTTTTAATTTTTTATAATAATTTCTCTAATAATTATATATTTATCAATTACATAGTATAGGAGTATAATCCTTATTAGCTACGTCAAAAAATATAAATAATAACTTAATTTTATCGTAAAAAATGTATATTTTATACATAATTTTATATTTATGAAAAATATAATATAAATAATTATTTTTATTTTATTTATAATTTGTAATAACTCTAAAAATAACAAAATTTACCTTTATAATGATTTAAATATATACTTACATTTAATTTTATAAATAATTTAGATGAAATGTATGATATTTATCATTTTTACTTGTGAAATACCGCAACATTCCAAACTCAAAACAATAATAATAAGAAAAAACAATGATAGAAGATACCAAGCAGGAGAGAAAGTAAGAATGCCACGGAAGTCCAAACGTCGCCTGTTTTCCGTTGTTATTTCTGCTTCTTCAAAAAGTGATGAATCTAAGTTTATCCAATTTTCATAAAATTCATAGTTTTATGCAAATTATACTAAATTATTCATTTTTTTTTTATGTTACCGTGGCCGTGGCCATCTGCCCACCTACAAGCAAGCCTGGGATTCGCCCCTGTCTTCAAAGATATGGCTCAACACATATTCAATGTTAGAGCAAGTGCAATAGCATTTCTAAATTTAGAAATATTAAAGGTTTACTTTTTTCACTTCATCATTTATTCCTATAATTTGAAATTCTATAATATTTTTTTTATATATAATATGTGATTAAATAATGCCCTAGAAAACTTGGCACACAAGTTTGACCAATGCAGGATAAAATGAGGGGATTGAAAAAGTGGGGGGAAAGAAAGTCCATTCATTTCATCATCTGAGTTTCCAATCCCATAGCATTACGTGCACCGTCAAATTCCTTAAATTTGGCTGGTTCCATGACCGTTGTTATGGGAGCCACAGCCACCGTCCGATTCGGTACTACTTTCCACCACCCTGACTCAGGACCGTCGGATTGGGCCCTCCGCCTCCTGCGAAGTGACGGCAATCTGCCGACACCGTCGCGTTCGGATTGGAGCCTACTTGCGTTAACTACACGACGTATTCTGTCTCCCCTTCAAATTAAACCTTGATATATTGTGTTAGGCCCTGTTTTTTTGGATTTGTTGAAATCAGTTTTGGATGAACAGGTTTGGATCGGTTTTGATATATAAGTTATGATACTTTTCTGAGAATTGTGTTTTTAAAAAAGATATTTCTTTTGAGGAATTGTGTAAAATTTAGATAACTTTGAATATATTTTAATTGAATTGAATAAATCAGTGTAACCTATCCAAATAACAAGGCCTCAGTTCAGTGAACTACTACTTAACTTTTTGACAAACCACAATTAGTGGTTTACTTTGTCTAAGCTCAAATGCTCAATGTACTCCGTATATGTATACGAAGTTTACACTCAAACTTTTTTTTTTCCCTTTCTAAGTGGTCCAACACATTGGATGTCGATGGTCTGAAGTTGGGTCTTCTTTCTATCCATGATATTTTTCAAATAAGTAAGGGAGAAATATCACTCCTAGGATTATATTCGAACCTTGCATATGATAAGGATAGGAGGTAGATCTTTTGCCACTCGGACAAAAGGTGATTGGCTATACTCTAAAATATATATATGTGAGTGATCTATTACATTATTAATAGTGAATAACATGATTGTTGTGAGTGAACAAGCAGTGGTGGATTTAAATGTTTGAATTTGGGGTGACCAATATATTACTTTATAATTTAAATACTAAAAATCATATTAATTTTTAATTTTTAATTTTTCCTGGGATTAAGAATGGGCATGGCCACTCCTATCCTCCTTATAAATGAGGCCGTGTGAACAGTTACATTGTTTGAAATACAAATTTAGAGAGCACGCAATAAAGTTTAGGCCAAACCTTAGATACCAAAAATATTTGGTTAAAGAGTAAGGTTGGATAAGTCTAGATAAGTTTAAAAATTAAATACTAAATGAAAATAAATAATTTAGGTTATGTTACATAGAATAGAATATTAGCACATGCATGATACGTTCCATATTCAGTATCCTATTATGTATAGTCATTCAAATTGTCAATTTAATCAACTATCTACCACCAATGTATAATTACTGATCACCAAAATTGAATGCACGTTAATTTCAACTATCAAGATATTTATTATCTCCGTCGCAAAATATTTGTCATTTGACTAAGTTTTAATTATTAATTATCCACAAATTATAATTAGTTAAATTATAAAATTATCGTTAGAAAGATAATTAAGTAAAAATTTACAAAGACGGTAATTTTATATTATAATTCATTATAATTTGTGAGTAATCAAAATTTAGTCAAATTATAAATATCTTGAGACATACGTAATAGATAACAGTTGTGTTGATTTATATGTGTCTGTAAAAAAATCTTGTGGCAAATCAAACCTTATTGATCTTTTAAAAATCTTCTACAATTTATTAATTATCAGACAGATTTATACTAACAATATAACACGTGCTATTACATATAAAACTATTAACGTATATTTTGTCAAAAGAAAAAAAACTATTAACGTATATTACAAGATAAATAGTCGGAATAATATTCTTAATTTTTATTGTTCTTTCATACTAAGATTAGGCTTGAACTTGTGGAGCATTAATTTTTCCTTGTTGGCTGATCCTCTCCCCACTCTCTTGGCTCGATAAGAGATTTTAGGATGATCTTCATGAACGCACATACAATACAAATTGGTTTACATTTTTTGATACTTATTCATTTCTAATGACATTTTTATAATTCAATGCTATAAACTAAAATAACAAATATATAGTTAGGATTGTATCTAAAAATTGTTTAGATTGACCATATAATTTGTTTTATAATTGTGTTAGAAAATTATTTAGGTTTTCTTAGTTATCATATTCGGCTTCCTAGTTGTAGTAGATTTGGTAAATATAATTGAAGTGGTGGTTATGGTTTGGTTGTAGCTTGATAGATAGATAAGACTTTCTTTGATGTCTTAATTGGTGACCAAGGTTAACCTTTCTATATATAAATATTCAAGCTAGTAAAGTTATCATATGTATCTCAACACCGACTATTTCATGGATAAAGCACCAGGTGTCTCGTGGAGGTGGAGGAGCAAGTGTCTCTCGAAGTTCACTAGAGGGGTGTTGAAGAGTGGGTGTCACCTGAAAAGCATTATAGAGGCAATAGGTATATGGTTGAAAATTATGATAAGTATTCTAATGGAGATTTATGAATATTTGAGTAGTCATCATAACGTCCTGATTGTAAAGCCCATCAAAATATTAGTGCATTCTTCGTAGTTTTTGGATTTGAGTTTTCCCATATTAAATCCTTGTGTCGATTTACTTTCTTGTTTACTTAAACACTATTGTTTGTAGTCTTGAGAACAAATACAATGATGCTCTAAGTTTTTGGAATGCAAAGTGAGGGTCCACCCTTTTCGTATCACACATCATTCATATTTTGTGGGACTCTATTCCATTTATTCTTAATAGAAACTCATTCTTACCTTTTCACCCTAAAACATTTATTTGTAGAACTCATTTTACCTTACAGTGGGCTTATCATTTTTTTTTGTGGTGTCAAACAACACCATTAGATGATTAAAAAAAACAAAATAAAAAGCGTGTTTGAAGGATTATAGTTCCTTCAATTCTTTCTTTATTGTGCCAGAACACTGGAATTTTGCACATGTTCCAGGGACGTTGCACTTGCCTTAAACTTGAATCCTTAGAAGTTTTATCAAAGCATAGGTTTATGTGAGTTGTGAAAGAGTAACATAAGAGATGTGTGTGCGTGATGATTGATTGGTACCGATGAAAAAAAAAATGAGGGTGGTAGTTCAATTCCTTGAAGATGATTCTTACTAGGTAAAGCCATAGAAGTTGATGGACATGGTTTGGTGATCATCTCGAATTCTCGATGATGGATTCGAGGTGGAGCCACATTCTAGGTATGATTGTATCAAAGTGTAATTGAGTCTAAATTGATGTAGCGAATTAAAAGATACTACCTCCGTTCCATATTGTTTGTCCATCCAACTATATTTAAAAGTTTAATGGTCATAGGAAATGAGGTGAAAAATGTGTAATGTACTAATGTATCAAAATTACCCTTACTTTTCTCACGTGAAGAAAAAAAAAAACAAAAGAGTATTTATTAGGGGTATAATAAGAATTACAATCATTGAAATTATAAAATGGACAAACATTTTGGGACAAGGGAGTTGGGTAGATGGACAAACAATTTGGGACGGAGATATGAATATACAATCAATACAAATGATTAGATATACAACCGTAGACATAAACAGGGGCGGATCCCCATTGTTGTTAAGGGTGTCCACGGACACCCCAATCTCCCAAAAAGTTTAAGACCTCTATTATATTTTAGGAGGTTATTGTATATTTATGTTAAGTGGACACCCTAAAAAAGACCGAAAAAATATTAATCAGGGTGTCTAATTCAACACAACAATTTAACTATCCAAAATATTATTAAGTGGACACCTCTAATTTCGGAGTCTAAATCCGCCACTGGACATAAATGCAATTAATACTAATACAGTTAACTAAATACTTAAAAGAATATCGTTCTCCAAAAAGATATTTGATAAATCAATTTGATATGTGGAGTATATCAATCAATTAAAATTAATTAAACTCCAAAAATCCATTTCAATGGTTGAACCTTGAGTTAGTTCTGTAATTTATCAATATGGGAGTATGGGATCATATATACTCCCTTCGTTCCATATTAATTGTCTTATTTAAAAATTATACAGTTAAATTTTAAAAATTTTGATCTTAAATTTCTCAATTATATAATAAATTGTTATATAAATTACCACTATTAAATTTGTAACAAATAATACTAACATAAAATTATAATACTGTAATTATTAATAATATATTATATAAAAAATTATCAATAAAAATTGACATTAATGACCAAATCAAAATTATGACGACAGAAGAGTATTCTCAATAGCACGTGGAAATTTCAAATGTGATAAAAAGATTTTGTTTCTACTGGTCTTGGTTGATCACGTGGCGTGTCCATGTAAAGTCACACCCATGCTCGATGATACATACCTACAACTCCAATACATTCACGTATGCAATTTGTTATGTCATGGAGGCCGGAGCATGTGCTATAAATATGGTCATTGTTCATTCTTCACATAATTATTCTCTAGGTGCATGGAATATGTATTGATTTATATACATAGCTCATGTTCTTTTATATGATGGATTGACTGTGCTGTCACATCACACCACACCTTACCACAACCATCCACAGCATACTAATTCACCACAATCAACTTTTTCACATTTACGAATATAATTTACAATTATTAAAAACAAAATCTATCACAACCCACCATAATTTTTTCAAACCCACCAAATTCTACCACAATTCCATCATACCGTATCACGCCATACGCAGCCAGCCATAGTCGTAGCTAGTTAGTTATTTATCTAACTCAGGATTAATTTCATGGCCATTAATTTCTTTTTTACTACTACTAGTAGTTAATTTAGGCCCTGTTTTTTTATGCGGTATTTTGTGGAATGATGTGGTGCGCGATGGAATCATGGTAGACATTATCAGTATGCAGAGGTGAGGAGAGATAATATAAAAAATAGAGGAGAAAAGTGAGGAGAAAGAAAAGTCAGGAGAGAAAAAAATAATGATTTACGGTAAAATGTGGTGGGTTGTGACAAATTACGGTATACTATAACACCGCAGTTTGCCACCCGTCGAAAAGAACACGGCCTTAAACCCCCAAACCCAAATGTCTATATAAACCCTTGAAACCCCTCCCTAAACTTCAAACCAAGCAACCACTTAATCAAGAAGCAAGAAAAACTGCAACAACTTACATTACATCCCAACCCATTCGATAATCTCTCCTAAACCACCCACACCAAACCCAAAATTAACCACCCACCCACACACCCACCTCCTTCTTGTTTAATTAAAACCTTAATCTCACAATCTTAATTAATTAATCAATAATCTACGTACCATACATGGCGCCGCCAAACAACGAGACTGGGGTGGCGGCGGTGGCGGCTAGTAAGCCCGGAGTGGGCCACTTGGGCCGGGCCTACGTGACGTTCCTCGCCGGAAATGGGGACTACATCAAGGGGGTTGTGGGCCTGGCCAAGGGCTTGCGAAAGGTCCGGTCAGCCTACCCGCTGGTGGTGGCGGTGCTGCCCGATGTGCCCGAGGACCACCGGAGGATCCTGGTTTCTCAGGGGTGTATTGTCCGGGAGATTGAACCGGTTTACCCGCCGGAGAACCAGACCCGGTTCGCTATGGCTTATTATGTAATTAACTACTCCAAGCTCAGGATTTGGGAGGTAACCTACTACATCATTTTTAACTGGTTTTAATGAGTTTGCTTTTAATTTAGTATTTCTATTCATGTGTACGTGTTCTACATGCGGACTTCTTTTTTTTTGTTGGTTCATTCGGTCGTATGAATTTTTAGTATGGAGTAGTAAAGTGGGTCGTCATAATCAATTCTATGCTCATGCTTCCATCAAGATTTAATTTTTTAGTTAATAGAAATAAAATATTTTCATTATTAAAAATTCTCGAGTTAGCCAACCGATGAACATGTCAAATTTATCTAACTGAAAGAAAAGTGAGGAATATTTAAATATTTCATATCTTATTTTTTAAGAATGTAGGATTAAGTTAGATAAAATAAGGTAATACTAAGTTAATTAAGAAAGTTAGATAAAGAAAGTAGCGGATATAAATAGATGTATGTTTCTTTTTTATTTTTAAATAAATTTTATAAATTGAATAAATTTTTTTGAATATAATAAATAATATATCTACAATTAAGTATAAATAAAAAATATATCTACAAGTAAAATCATGTTCTTTTGAAAGGAAAGGCAGCCTTATATTTATCTTACTAAGGAGCAAACTTGAATTTCCTTTTTTCTTCCGCCTTGACCTAAACTTTCATTGTTTTATTTTTATATCTCTAAATAAATAAATATAGGTCTCCCTAAATAAAATTATTAAATAAATCCATCAAGAGTGACTTTTAATATTAATGTGATTAATAATATATTAATGAATGACTTTTATTAGAGTCTAATTCCTAAATAAATTATTAAGTGCCCATATTTTCATTACGATAAATTTATGATGTGAGGGTATCAAATATGATTTGTAGATAAACTATTCCAGATCTATAGATAAACTATTCCAGATCTATGCAGTAATCATCAGAGAACAAATTATATTTTAATCAATAAAAATATATTGTTTCAATGATAAAAACTAGTTGTCTCAAGGTACAAAACTAAAGAAGAGTAGGGTTTTGTGCATTGAAATCCGTATTGAGAGTAGAGTTATAGTCGAAATTAGGTTAGAGGTTTGTATGGTTTGTTTTTGGCGGAAATTATGGATTTTGAATTAACCGGGTGTGTGAACTGAATGAACATATGGACAGTTCGTGGAGTACAAAAAGATGGTATACTTGGACGGAGACATTCAGGTGTACGACAACATAGACCACCTGTTGGATCTGCCAGATGGCTACCTGTACGCTGTCATGGACTGCTTCTGCGAGAAGACATGGAGCCACACCCCACAGTACAAGATCGGGTACTGCCAGCAGTGCCCTAACCGGGTCCCCTGGCCCGAACACCAGTTGGGCCCGAAGCCTGCTCTATACTTCAATGCTGGCATGTTCGTCTTTGAGCCCAGCTTGTCTACTTACCGTGATCTTCTCAGCACCCTCAAAGTTACCCCTCCTACCCCCTTTGCTGAGCAGGTAAATATTCAGGCCGAGTTGAGTTGGGCAACACATGATTGTCGTAATTTTTCTAAATTGTAAAATTTAGGGTTGTGGCTGCTATGTTATGTTACATTTGATACCTTATCTCTAAATACCTTACTATGTGGTGGGATTTCAAAATATTGATTTTGGGTTTTACTTTGTCTCTAGTTCGATGAGCTTGTCTTATGAAAATCAATTAACTTCGTTGAAGGATACATTCAATTTGAATTTGGTCTAGTGGGGTCATTTCAGATTTGTGTCTATTTTGCTGGGGCGGGTCTGTATTGTGGTTTGGGTTGCCATGGCCACCATTAAAATCCAAAAAGATATAAAAAAGATGGTGGAGTTTGGAGTAAATTAGGATTATATTGTCCATCAAATAATATATTGGTTATGCCTGATTCGAATGTTTGGATCCACGGTGCTATTTTAGATAAATTATTTTGGAATTTCGGATTTAAGTCGGGTTGGATTGGGTTAAGTCGATGTATCATGCGAGTCAGATTAGTTTTGTGAGGCCTAGAGATAGGGTGAGTTTGGTTCATCAAGTTTTGGTTACTTTTGAATAGATCAACTTGTAACATTGTCTTTGAAGATTTGTGCATGGGTGATTGGGTGAATCTTAATATGTTGTTTGTGCAGGACTTTTTGAACATGTACTTCAAAGACAAATACAAGGCTATCCCACCAACATACAACCTTGTCCTAGCCATGCTGTGGCGCCACCCAGAGAATGTCAACCTTGACCAAGTCAAGGTGGTACACTACTGTGCACATGTAAGTCCAATTCCCAACATACCCTTTACTTGAACACAATCTCCACCCTTTCCCCACTCGATCACAAGGGCTTTAATGTCAAGTTACACTCCGACCTGATCAAAAATTGAAACAGGGGTCAAAGCCATGGAGGTACACAGGGAAAGAAGAGAACATGGACAGGGAAGACATCAAGATGTTGGTCAACAAGTGGTTCGACATTTACAACGATGAGTCCCTCGATTACAACCCTGGGGATGATGAGCAGAAGCTGCAGCCCTTCAGGGCGGCACTCACGACAGCGGCAGGACCCGTACAGTACTTCACCGCTCCGTCAGCCGCCTAGGACAGGAGAGTTTGGTCGGCGGTCACGGTTTATATATAATGTTTAGGTCATTTTGTGGATAGGGTTTTTATATATTTCCATGTGTTGTTGTGTAAAAAATGAAGAACAAAAGAAAGAAAGAAAAAAGAAACAAGGCATTTTTGGGCCTTTTCAAGTATGCATAGATAATATGAAATATAAGATGAGCTTGAGAGAATGCAGAGATTGGTTGTTTTTCTTTCCGCATGTATGTACTCTACTCCAATCCTGTGTTTGTGAATGTGGAATGGAGATAATAAGTGGCAATGTATTATACTCATATTTATTGTCCTGAGGTGCCATTAATTAATTTCTCAACATATACAATGTTCTAATATATGAAGGTATCATCATTAGATTTATAATGAAAAGTATTATCATAAGAATATAATATTGTAACTTTTTGATAAAATATACTATAAGAAATTTTTAGTCTAAGATGATATTTCGGACAATTAATATGGAACGGAGGTAGTATATGTGTTTTGCACCAACCACAAATGCTACAAGAAATATATATTTATCACTGGTTACACCTAATAAAAGAAGTCTGTACTCTGTATTAACGTTTTAAATCTGGACTAGTAATAAATGCGCGCGCGATGCGCGCATTCTTGTATGGGGTAACACAATGACAAACTCAAGGCAACACACCGACCTGATATGCACTCGACCCGATACAATGACAAACTCAAGGCAATGCACCGACATGATATACCATTGAATTCCTAGTTCTAGTTGTGACTTTTGAGTTTTAAGTAGGGTTGATAAAAATTTATCCGACTCAATAATTTGGATTTGTTCGATTCAGAGAAAGATGGGTACGATTATTTTTTTTCAATTTTTTGTTGTGTAAACCCAATTTAGAGTTATTTATACTTATCCTATTTCTTCTATATATATAAAGAGGCTTATTGTTGGGGGAGGACCAAAAAATGTTTGAGAATCAAATTTACATTTTTGTCCTCAAAATATAAAGAGGTTTATTGTGGGGGGAGGTTCAAATATGTTTATGATAAGTGGGTTAAATACATATTAGGTTTATATTTAGATAAGGTAAATACGGGTCCGACATATTTCGGGTTCGTGTAAATATGAGTTAGGTGTATTTCGAGTTCAAGTAAATATGAGTTTACGTGTATTTCAGGTTCGGGCCAATACGGGTCATATATATTTCGGAATCGGGTGAATACAAGTTGGATATTATTTGACAATAGAAAACGTTAAAAGTCTTAACATATGACAATTTTTAAAGCGTCATAATTTTTATGAGTATATGCAAACTAGGTATCGTTCTTTTATGTGGTAAGTATGCGGTGCGATAATTTACGATGCGGTTGACTACGGTGAGTTGTGGTCGATTATGGTAAGTTGTAGTTGAAATAATAAAATGGGTGTTGAAAGATTTTATAATTATTTGAAAATTTTTGATATTTATTAAAAAGGTAAATGAAAAGGTGTGATGGATTATGGTGGATAGTGGTGAGCTGCGGTGTGGTACGGTACCGCACCGCATGGTACCGCAAAAAAGAATGGAGCCTAAATTAATGCGCATTGTATTTAAAAAATGAACATAGTATTACATATAAAATTCTAAATACTTGTATTGTTATTTGTAATTTTTCATATTTATTGAAATCCAAGGTAAACTAAAATATGATTAATAAAATACATTTTATGTGCATTATTAAACCAAATATATATAATAAAGTTGTAACTTTTAACTCATGCTACAGTAAATAAGGAGTCTAACATCAAATAAAACTTTATGTCCAAACCAATCAATTCGAGAAGTGAGTTAAATACGTGTCGGTTGTATATCTAGATAAGGTAAATACGGGCCCGATATATTTCGGCTTCCGGTAAATACGAATTAGGTGTATTTCGGGTTTAAGTAAATATGGGTTAAGTGTATTCCAGTTTCGGGTCAATACGGGTCAGATATATTTTCAGATCGAATTAACGGGGGTTGGATATAATTTGACAATAGAAAATGCTAAGAGTCTTAACATATGACCATTTTTAAATCATTATAATTTTTAGGAGTATATAAACTAAATTAATGTGCATTGTTTTTTAAAAAATGAACGTAGTATTACATATAAAATTATAAATACTTATATCATTGTTTGTAACTTTTCGTACTTATCAAAATCTAAAGTCAACTAAAATGTGTTTCATATAATACTTTTTATGTGCATTAGTACACCAAATATATATAAAAAAATTGTAATATATTTGGCGGGTGGGAAAGGCGGAATAAAGTGGACAGATTAGAGTGTGATTGAGAATCTAAGTCACATCAGTCACATCATTCAAGTATATTAATTTTAAAATATATTGTTTATAATTTTTATTAAGGTATTGTGAGTAAGGAAAATTATATTAGTGATATTATTTATTAAATATATGAATTTTTAAATAGATATCATGCAATATATATAAGAAAGAATTATTAATGTGAAAAAAAGGTGGAATAATGTGACTAAAAATGTGATAAATAAGATAAATTTAATACACATTAAAAAAAGTAGGATTCTAACCCGTCGGTAGGACGGGCAACAAATCTAATATTTAATACAAAAATATTCCTTTCGTCCAGTTACAATATGAAATCACAAATTATAAATTTTGACTGTTAATTATTATCAAAGTGTCTAAACCCGGGTTTTTTGACGTTGAGTGGAGTGTTACGCTCGACTTGGGGCCTTCGCTTTCTAGTTTCTACTTCTGCTCTTCTTCGTCGTCTTTGGTTGCACTGAAGTGAGGATCGCCATCGAAGGAGCTCGAGATCAGGAAAGAGAGAATGATCAGAAATCGATTGACATGGCTGAACTTGATGGTGACGGAGCCCTACTACCTCTTACACTTCCTCATCTTCTTCTCTTACCTTCCAATTCGACTCTCCGCAGCTTCCATTCTCTCTCATCATTTCTCTCTCCACCTCCTCCGCCGCGTACTCTCTCTCTCTCATCCTCTTCGATTTGCATTCAATGTTTGTCTCGATTCGATGTTCATATGGATTGATTTCTGTTCCTTTTTCAGGAGATTCAAGCTTTTCTCGCTTATTCGATCTTAGCTGCTGTCAAGGTACATTACATTCGTTCTTTCTTTCTCCGATTGATTTGTCTTTTCTTCAAGTTCTGATTTGCTTCGGGTTATAAATCGTTGGAATTTGACGAATTCTGTTGGAGTTTGGTCATGTTTAGGAGTTCATGAGCTCCTGTTTCTCTATAATTTGACGAATTTAGGGGTGGAATTGCTTGAGAAGTGACTGTTTTCTCCATTTGTATACAGGTGGTGAGGACAGAAACATGGGAGGGATTCGTTGCTGATTCTTTGCTTTTTGGGAAGGTGATTTCTCTGAATTTTGTTGTTCTATACCTCAATTCTGTTGTTCTATATGTTTGAGATCTTGAAGAGTACTTGGAGTTTATCTAGGAGGGTTTTCATATAGAGTAGAAGTTCATTATGCAAAATGCCATGAGCTGATATGTATATTTCCAACTATCTCTCCAGGGAGGGATGGGTTGTTGAATCTTCGTTGCACCTAAATTGATGTTTCACCATTGGAACATGTCTTTATCATGAGTCATGACTGCTTGATTAGTGTTTAGTTAGATGAGTTGTCCCAAATTCATGTCCTAGGTAGAATGGACACAATGTGATCTAGTCAAATATGAGTGAAAAGTAAGAAAACATCGAGTAGTTCTGTATTGAAATGTCTGAAACAAAGCAGCTAAGAAGCAATGATACTTGAGGGGTTCCCCTTTATCATTGATCATAATAAGTTGTTGAACAGCATAAGCCTGGGAAATTATTGGGACTGCATACAGAAGGACATTTGGATACATGTACGATACCATACACGGAGATATTCCTTTTGATGGTCTGGAAGGGGAAAAAAAGAAACACTTGTGCCAGTCAAATATGGACTTTTGAGTTTATTGACAATATTTGACTGTCTTGTGGTTCAACATCTTCTAATCCAATTTTTGTTCTGACTCCAGGTTTTTATTGTCCTCCTTGCTTTAATTACGGATTACCATTTGGCTCTATGGTACTTGCTCGTGTTTGTAGGTAGGTTTATCTCTAGTTCCTTTAGTGTATGCTATGAACCTGAATAATGAGAATTACATATATTCTTTTTGAGATTAAGAATATAAAAGATGAATGTCTGATTGTTTTGCCTGCTATATCACAAAAATTAAGCAGTTGCCCCAGTGTCTTGCAAGCCATCTTCCACCAACGAGCTCCTCTTCTAGCCTAAGGCGAGACTCAAGAGGAACGAAGACACTGGTAACTAGTGGAGTTTAGCCATGCAGTTGCCAGTTATTGCAGATCCTCCTCCACCCTCTACCCCGATCATTGCTTACCCTTTCGAGTCCGCTTAAGGAACAATAAAACTTGAATGATATTAAAAGATGCACTCCTGTCCCCCTCCCTCTTTCTATTCTTTATATTTTTTCTATTATTAATTGTCTTTACCTAATTTATGGTGGATTCACTTCCTAAATACTTGGAATTCTCTAAACTTCTAAAGCTAGAGTGTCAAATATATATATATATGTCCTTTATGAGATGTGGTGAATGTCAAATCCTTACCAAGTTACCATGTATGGTGTATTTGGCACCTTTGCATTCTATTGTTCTCCTTGGGTATGGGGTTCTTGCTTCGATGGTGGATTCTACTAGGTCATCTATTTAGGTATTTTGAAGCATTGCGATCCCATCCTTGACACTTGAAGCTTTGCTTTTGAGCATTGGGAGAAAAGGTGCTTTTGGGAGGTGGATTTGTTGGTTTAAGAGGGGTAGGCTATTTTGTGGAGTTTGCTTGGATATGGGAGTTTAAGAGGGAGGTTAGATTTTGAGAAATACTACAGAAAGAACTTGGGTGGGTATTTTTTTTATGGGTTTCATCTTCAGTTGTTGTTGAACTTGGTGAGGTGTGCTAGGATCAGAGATGAAGCCAGAGTTTACATTCAATGGGGGCCATACACTAAATTCAGGAGTTCCAACAGACAACAATAGTGAAAATCTAATCAATTTCACATATTCATAACACCACATACTTAAAGAGTCTTGGGGTACGTAATCCTCTTTCCGTGCGCAAACCAAGAGGGTCGCGTAGTCTCACGCCCGTTTGGAGGTCCAATTTGCACTTGGCTCGGACCCCTTTAAGTTCGTCTCGACCGTCCTCTGGATTGGCCTCAAGACCCTCTAGGGCTCGATAGCCTCCACCAACCCGAGGGCTTTCGGCCATCTACTTCCCAAGGTCGAGTTGGTCGGTTGTCAACAAAGGGCGGATCGGGGTTCATCATGCGGAACAAAGGCACAAGCAAAGGAAAGCAAGAAGTGACCAAGGTATGGTCACGTTCTTGACCTCAGGGGTCATGCCCGTGACCTGCCTCTGCTAGCCATGGTCACGGTTGTGACCTTACAGATCATGCCCGTGACCCCTCCCTGCCACCGTGTCTTTTGGGTTGAGAAATCTTAGGTCACGCTTGTGACCTCTTGGAGCGAAGACATCCTTTGAGAATCGCCAAGGGGGTCACGGGCGTGACCCTCATGGGTCACAACCTTGGCCAAAATGGTCGCGCTAGTGACCCTGCTTTGAAGCCTCAATGTTCAAGGAAAAGAACCAAGTCATGCCCTTGACCATCTAGAAACTGTCGAGCCTTTTGCTAAGTTTTCCCTCCAAGTCTTCTTCCCCTTTCGTGTATTTTCCCTTTTACCCCTCCTTTATGATTATGTAAAGCGTCTCCATGAGGGCATTCAATGTAATGTTGACCCCTTTTGTAATTTTGGCCGTATTGTATCTCTTCCCCCTCAATGTTTATAACCATTTACATTGGGTAGGAAGGGCAATTAATGAACATTGAATGAAATATAAAAAGAATTCTCTCTCAGCTCTCTCCCAAAGTCTTGTTCTTACTTTAGCCTCAATCTTGGTTGTGGTGGTGTTAGTAAGTCAAATCCTTTATAGAATTGTGGTGGGTTGCCTTTAGCAATTCTTGGTGGGTTTGATAGTTCTTGGGTGGTAAATTCTCCTTCATCCCAAGTCCAGTGTGGATGCCAATTCTAGGGTTTGGTCTTGTTCATCTTCAGCATCTCCATCAACTTCAACCACTCAAGCAACGATTTCCCACCACAATGCGCTCCAATACTTAAATATGTTAAAAACAAAAAGTTGACGGGGGCTGGCTCCGTCCCCAAATAGCTTCGTCCGTGGCTAGAATGATCAAATCATTAAATGATGGATATGACCCTAAGAGTTCCAAGGATGTCCATCTCTTTTTAAATACCTTTCATCATGCCTATCCAAAGAAAGTCAACTCCCCCCCCCCATCTTTGATTATTTAAGGCTCGGAGGGCTATATAATAAAGTTTGAGTTTTGCTCGAAGTCAAAGTCCATGATCGCGTTCAAGGTCCAAGTCCTTGTCAAACTTATTCTAAGTTAGGCTCCAACTTTTTCAAGTCAAGTTCAGTGGTGGTCATGCTCAATGGAGCTCCAGGTCAAGGATCAGGGTTTTAAAAGCTTTAAGTAAAGTCTACTGAGAGGGGCAAGGGGCGACTGGGCAGAGACAAGGTCCCCCTGGGAATCAGGACTCTGTGTGTGAGATTGACTGAGTGGGAGGAAAGGAGGGAGTTGCTTAGTGTTAGAAACCCTAAAAATTGAATATCTCATTAAAAAAGTTTGTTCCTTTGGTCCAGTCCTCGGCCCAGTCCAAAGTTCGGTTCGAAGTGGACTATGCTTAGCCCTAGTTGAGAACCATTAAGGGGATTTTCCGGAAGATAGGAAGGTTAAATTTGTGGTCATAATAATTTTTTCATAATCTCCCTACACTACCCCTTTGTAGTATTGTTGCCGAGCATCCTATAATGCAAATTCACAAAAAAGCCCTCCTTAATCCTTGTAGAATTGTTGTTGTTGTAATAGTTAAGTGACTGACTGAGAGGTCAGGTGGGGAGACTCCAGTCGTTTTGAAGCTGTTTAAGCTATTGTATTGTGGCTTTTCTCTTTGTAAGTGTTGTTTGTGGATTGCAGCATTCTATAATCTTGAAATTAGTTCACTCTGAACATTTCTATTGAGGAAAAGGTATACACTTCTGATTTGGCTTAAATTCATCTTTTTTCCTTGTAGTGCTGTACCTAGTAGCGCAACAACCTGTCTTTCCAGTGCTAGGTAATGCATTGACATACTGGCTTCCTTTAACCATGAAATATTTCATGCATTATTTAAAGTTATCTTCTTTCTGACTCATGTCATTTTCAAGGGAATCCTTAGGCACAGCAAGTACTCTGACACCATTGCAGTTGGAAACCACACTGACTGAAGGGGATACATCAAGATTCTGGCTGGTTGGTTACTCTGTTTTTGTGGTTTAAACACTGCAAGTTGCTAACGATGGTGGCATGATATCTTTCAAATCCTTATTTACTGCCTAACTAATATATTTGTGTTCCCAAATTATTAATTGATTTTAATTTTATCTAGAGAACAAGCTTGGGCTCTTCCAAATGTCCTTTGTTGAGATCTAAAATGTAAAAATGCTAGTGATGCTTACTTTTTAACTAAATTATTCAATAGTTGAAACTTGAACACTTCCAATGGTATAATATTGCTTGTAAGAAATCTTGCGATTAATGACTTGAGACATATTGGTGGGATTTGCTCCACTCTAAGGAGGTGAGGGTGAAAACCCCACTAAAGAAGCACGGTGAGTGCTCCTTGTTTCCCTTCTCATTCTCTCCAATGCCTTCCCTGCCAGTATTTTATCATCCCCTTGTTGAGTCATGTTACCATCTAAAGAAAGTCACTGCAATGAAAAGCATAAAAAGGTAGTTCATGATATTATCTTCTTGGGGTGGATACAAACTCACATACTGTATGTATTTCCTAATAATCATGGATGGGAAAGTATATTCATAACTAGGGCTTAAATTAATTATTTAATAAGTTTGGTTTAAAGAATTCTTATGCAATTATATGATGTTTCTTTGGAATTGTATGAAGTATCAAGTTGAATGAATTTGGAGCTTTGATAGTTTGCTATATCATCTTTCCCTCACTCACTGGATATTAATGAGATTCAGGAAGCATGTGCCTCATATCTCTACTTTAGGCAGTGGACAAGATTTAGGGGGAAATGTAGTTTTTGGTCCAACGAGGTTTGATGGATATATCATTTGGCACTACTTCTATGAAGAAATACTATATGGTTCATTTAGGTTATTTGGGGTTGGATTAGTAGGGGAATAGACCAACAAGTGGTTAGAGTATGAAATTGTTCTGACAATCTGGAGGAGCTCACCACTGCAATAAGACTTCATTCTTCTGTATAAATTTAAACATTGTCTGAACTGTAGTAGTATTTATTCCCAAACTTGTATGGGGATTGTTTGAACTAAAACTTCGGCCCTGGTGCTGACTGCTTAGTAATTGAGCTGTAACATACAGATTGCCCAGCCCTTATGGGCCACCCTTCTGTAGGCCTTTCTATGTCTCAGGCTGAACATTTCACATGACAGAAATCTTGAAAGCAAATTATGGTAACTTAGGGCTTGTTCTTTTTAACTTATCATGTGTAACTTGTTGCTCATCAGATGAGTTTTGACCAGTGTTGATGAATATTAACGAGTGTTGATTGTTAAATGGAGTTAAAAATATAAATTGAAAGGATGATCAAGAGTGTTGCTGAATCCTGATTGGTGCTGCCGAGTGCTTGACTAGTGTGTGTTGGTGGGTGTTGAATTGACTGTTGATGATAAATGATTCCCACTATTTCAGGTTGAATTCCGTTCGTTAAGTTCATCGACTTGTGTGCAGAACAGTCGGAATTTTCCTGAACTCTCCATCACGTGAGTCCCTCAATATTGTAGACTTAAATCTAGTGCTGCCTCACTTGCTTGTTCCCCATTTGTATTCTATTGCCAACTGAGTGTTTTTGTTCTTTGACATCTATACTTTCATGTTCATTGTAGATACTCAAATAAGAACTTGTCCTTTGGAATAGTTAATATCGGCCTTTTCCCTAATGTTGCTGAGAAATATGGTATCACCCTCAGAGGTAAATTTTGTTCCCCCCCACCCCAGCCCAAACGCCCCAAAACACAAAAAAGCATAACCTCGATCGATGTTCATTTGTTGCTAATCATTAATGTTGGTATTAGTTATGAACTTATAAAGTTTCGGTACATGGTATTCTTATGTATGGAATCCTGTACTTGCAGGAAATGTTGGGCTTCCAACGTACATATTGTTTGAGAAGAATGTAGAGGTAGCTCGCTTCCCTCCGGTGGATTTTGAAGTAAAATTTTCTGATCCCGACTTTACTAAGGTACCTTTTTTATGCTAATTATAAACATCAATTTCAATTCTCAGTTTTGATACTTAAAACTTACAATAATGTTTGTGCTGAGATAATTAGCCTGTTGTTGTCACTGGTAGGGCGATTAAAAGTCCCTTGGAAGTGAGTTAGCATTTACACATATGAACTGATTTTCTATGTTTAGCCTTATGAGGCTCTGTTTTCTTATTGCATTGCTTCTTGATTTTATGTGATTTCTGTTTCTCTAAATCTTCCTGAATTCAACTAGATTGTGGACCGTAATTACTTACGTTCTTGTGGCTTGTTGATAATTATTGATCAACTGTTGTTTGATCTGAACTGGAAAAAGAAACTTGAAGATTTGTTTGCCAATGAATAATAGTGGCGATCATGTTTCACTTTTATTGATCGATAAACTTTGGGGAAATCTTGCAGAAACATCTATCTCAATTTTTTGAGTTGGACCGGCTTCTGATTGAATATGTAAATGGAAAATAGACAAAACTGTTCGATGTTCCATTCCTCTCTCAGTGACCTTGCATTCCGAGGATGTTGAAGTATTTTGAGCCTCGGTGCACGATAGACTAGCTTGTTTGGGCAATACAGGGTCACAACAATGCAATAATATGGATTGTCACTTTGTCTTGTAATGCTCTTTGAAGCCAAAAGGTGCTTACAATTTTTTGAAGGATGAGGGAAGATGATTGGTATGTACAATTTTGAGCTAAGCAACAGAAGTCTATGTTTTTTCCATTCAAAGTGGCACTTTTGTTTTGGTGCTGGATTTTTCCCCAATACTTTTAAGCAATGTTCAGAAAGGAGCAACGTTACGTAGTCGGGTGAAAAGCCAAGTTTATATACAGGAGAAACTTTAGGCAATGAGATGAAAATGTGGCCTTACCGTTACCGGTGTCTTGTTTAGCTGTTTATGCTTTGGTGTTGTTTGATGTTTTTTCTCTGGTTATCAGCATGTTCTATGTATTTTTTGCAATGTTTTACAAACTTTTTTTTAACCTATTTCAGACTTTGAATAATCAGGAAAAAGAAAAGAACGAGGGACGCTGTAGGTTTGTATTACCATAATAAACATCTTGCCTCAAGATGCATCTTGAATTATCTATATTTCACATTTTGTTGACTTTTAATAATATTTTCTCTAATAATTATGTATATTTATCAACTACAAGAATATAATACTTATTTGCTAGGTTTAAAAAATATAAATAATAGCTAATTATATCGATCATAGTAAAAAATAAACATTTTATACATAGTTTTATATTTATGAAAAAAATATAAATAAATAAATGTTTTTATATTATTTATAGGTTATAATAACCCTCAAAGTAATGAAACATACCTTTATAATAATTTAAATATACTTACATTTAATTTAATTTTATGAGTGATTTAGGTGAGATGTAACATGGTTAGAAGCATCTTGAGGCAAGATGTTTATCATTTTCGTTCATATTGACACGTTCCATGATGATGCAAACACGCATCTTTAAACAAAAGGGCACGGCAGGTGAGTGCTTCAGTGATAAGAAAAGCATTCTGTCTTCTTTTCACAATTAATTAACGAAACTAATTTAATCAAATCAAAGATCATGAATCGATAAAAAAAATCGCCAAATTAAGCATGAAATCGTTTTCTAACCATGTCTGTCAGTATCAAGCTTTAAACAAAGGAATACATTTTCTGATTTTCGTATGAATTTAAGATCCCTCACTCTATCTCGAAGATAAAAGCATAATCTTTTATAGTTATTTTATTTAATCAACTGTCCACCATATATATATTTATCAGTACTCCCAAGAGACGTCAATAAACCACCAAGTTACAATCATTTGATACGGTGGTGTCCCATCAGAATATAATTTTGTTTTGGAATATCAGAACGCAAAAACAAAGTAGAGATTATTGGCAAACAAAATCTGATTTGTATGTCCCTTGTGTGTTCTTATCACACTTTGGTTGTGATGATTAAAGGGCTCTAGTAGCCGTAACTTATAAAAAAAAATGTATAAAGAGAAATAAATAATGTGTGTGATCAATAAATTTAATAAAGGATACAATTTCATATTTCCTTTTCAATCATCTTTGCATTGTAACTTTATTAGCAGGGTCAGATAAAGATATACTACCTCTCCATCTCATGTGGGCATGTTCTTAGTCTATTAAGCGAAATTTTACAAAATTAATGAAATAAGTTAGTTAAGTATTGTGTTGCATGAAAATAATTTGTAAAATATTAGTATAATTGTATGAATATTTTTCTCTCTCACACTTTTTTTTTTAAATCTTTGTATGAGAAAAAAATTAATAAAAAAAGTAGTCATTTGAAAAAAGTAGCATTGAAATTATAAAGTAACAAGTATTATGAAACAATTTTTTTTTTTTTAAAGTGACAACTATTATGAGGCGGATGTAATAGTTACCCAGAGGCTAGAGCTACTAGTTAAGAGTTGGAATGGAACACATCACATACATTCATTAGAGATTGGAACACTTAAGCTTCTGAACATGCTCATGTCTCATGTTCTGTAAGATCAACCATTAATATCTGAAATCAGAGTCATTTGGTAGTTGGAACTGTTACTAAGAAGTGACAAAGTATTAATTAATTGAAATTCTTTTTTCATATATAGGATATTTTGTTTTTGGTTTTGGCTTTCAAATAAATTTGTTGTTGACAGGTCAAAAAGAAAAAAAAAAGGTTTAGAATGGTTATCGGGAGATGTATAATTTTTTGGTGAATACTTATGAATATAGGGATGACTATTAATTTATTTGAGGTGACTGATAAAAGTCATTTTTTGATAAATTATTAGTCGCATTCGTATTAAAAAGTCAATCTAATATCACTTATTAGTCATAAGAGAATATTGAAAAAAAATTTCATATTATAAGGAATCCATCTCACAATAAATTTACGTGTAAGACGGTTTTATACTAGAATTTGTGACAAAGAAAACCGAAGTAACACGTGTTTTTGGTCACATTAGTTCGATTTTCAAGCATGACTAACGCATTAAAGTTGCATTGTTGGGAGTGGAATGTACTGTATATCTTAGTTTTTGTATTTTTAAAGAAAAATTTGATTTTTTTTTTCTACATAATCTGAAAATTAATATAAATAATTTCTTGCTATATCCAAAGTTATTGTACATCATAGTATATTGAACTAAAATACCCCTCGATAAGAGATTATCAAATCAAAAGATGGATAATTGCTTTGGTGATAAGAAAGACATTAACTCTTCTTACGTGAATCATATTTTATAAAACAATGAAGGCAAATAAACTAAAACGACATCCATAAAGATCTTAATTTTATTTTAAAATATTTGGCGTTTTAGTAGCCTTATATTATTTTTTTTAAAAAAAAATACTAGGTGAAATCAATAGAAGTATACCTGACAATCAGATGTGTCAGATCGGGTTCGAATCGAGTGACTGTGGGTTTAGGTTTGTTCGGATCAGCCGTCCTTCAGTTTGGAACAGGTTATGTTTGGGCAGAGTCTAGGTTCGATTTGACTCCGGATGGATCTTGGCCAGTTCGGATTGAGTTTAACCAGATTAGGATCTTTGGTTTAGAGTCGGTTCAATCTTTTCCTGGGTTGGGTTGAGTTGAATTAAGTCTATTTTGGATCGGGTTGATTTGGTTGCTCTTGTTTTTGGGTGAATCCAAGGTTGGATTGCTTTTGGGTCAGATTCTTTTCGGATCATATTGATTTCAGATCGAGTTGCTATCGTATTATATTAAAATTTATTGATTATTAAAATGCCTATTTTCAAATTTTGAGCAAATATTATTTACTTTAGCGATAAGAAAGATATTAACTCTTCTTACATGAATCATATTTTATAAAACAATGAATTCAAATAAACTAAAGTGACATCCATAAAGATCTTAATTTTATTTTAAAACATTTGGTGTTTCATTAACTTTTTTTTAAAAAAAATACTAGGTGAAATCAATAGAAGAATCACCAAAGCACCAAACATTTTAAAAACAAAATTAGGTGAACTAAAGTGACCTTCATAAAGAACTCAATTTCTTATCATAAACTCAAGGTTGATTTGATTTTCCCCAAACGAAAATAACAGTATACCTAACCCAATTTCAATTAAATATGACTAAGAAAATTTGCCGGTTCATACTGAGGTCGGTCCATTGGTAACGTTATCCAGAAAGATATTGGTCGTTATCCTAGAATTGGGGCAACTAACTTAACTATCTTTTTTCTTTTTTCTTTTTTCTTCTGGGATATTGAATAACAGTATACTGACCTTTGAGGATATTGTATTGTAATATACCGACTTTACTATTGGATAACAATACCCCTAACTTTACTAAGGTGCTTGTGACTGGTAAACTTATCTCCATACTGGTGCGACAGGTGGAGGGAAACTAACCGCTCCTTGCCCAACCCCGTTAACCCCTCGTTTTTTCTTACTAACCCATGTTAAAAAAATCCCAGCACAGTGACTAAGGGGGTGGTGAACTGATTTTCGCACTGACGTGGCACACAACCAACTAATATCTTGTAATGTGGGTTAATGAGAAAAAACGGAGGGATTAACGAGAATATTGGGTTGGGGTCAGTGGCGGATCTAGATGTTCGGATAGGGGTGACCACTATACTATTATAATCACATAATAAAATAAAATCCATAATTTTTACTCTGAATTTTACTAAATTTTTTCTTTTTTTATTTGGCCTAGGGTGGCCATGGCCACCCCCATTGTCAATGGGGATCTGCCAGTGGTTGGGGCATGTTCTTTTCCCTCCACTAGCCACGTTAGCATGAAGAAACCGGTTTGCCTCGCCCTAAGTTACTGTTAGCATAATAATGTCACCTAGATATGAAGGTAATACATACATATTACTATCCAATAATAAAGGTCGGTATAGTACAATCCATTACTTCAAAGATTGGTGTATTATCGTTCAAATTTTTTTTTTCTTCTTGTTTTTGTGCAACTTAAGTTAAAAGTCATATATATTTCAAGTGTGTAAGATATCGCAACGTGGACAGGGTGGGCCCAATGGGCTTTGAATTTGGGCCACGGGGCCCCTATCAACTTCCACAACTAACGGTCGTTTATTCTGCAAGAGTTTGGGGAAAATTAAGGTATAATTGGGTGGCAGTTGAGTGAATTTAATTACAAAAATCTAGGATTGCACCGTCAATGGGGAAACCGTGGTCGGTTTGATAAACTATAAGAAAATTCCTTGCATATTTTTAGCTTAATTATAGGTGGATAATGGCAAGAAATTATATGTATCTTTCAACCTCTCATGGTACTGTGTGGTATAAGATATGGTCAAATAAATTAGTCTAGTTATGATATTTTTCCTTATTAAATAATAAAAATTTATATTATATTTATTGTCATTAAATTTAAATTAAAAGATTATCATCTACTTAGATAAGAGGTTATTGGCCTCTCATTTAATGTGGGCATATGTGACCCGCCTAATATTCAAAGTAATGATATCAACACGTTGAAATTAATTTGATATTTTGGAGATATGTGTATTTTTTTTAGTAAGTATAAGTATCGTAGATCAAAAACATATATTTCATAGTGAACAATTTTAATTTTATGAGTGAACAAAATAAAAGAAGTAAGTGAACCACGGTCGCTCTTGAAACTGTGCTCTAAGACCATTTAATAAATTGCAAATTATTGCATGTACGTATTTGCTTGCTATGTTTTTAAAGAAAATAATTATAATTATTTACTAGGATTACGCATTATATATTATATGTAATTAAATTACTATTACAAACTACAAAGTCTAATTCAATTACAACCATTTAGTAGGATTATATCATTATACTTTTTCATCTAATAAAATCATAGCCTTGTTTATGAATGCAAATAAAAGAAAGAAAACGGGTACATTCACGAATAAGTTTGATTTTTTTTTATAGTGATTGTCGTCATAATTGATTATATAGTCTAACATGTTACCATTTCGATAGGTAAATATGATTACTTTAATATTCCATGCATCCCATGAGATGAGAGAGGGACAAATTACTAAATCACTAAAATTGAGACAATCAATCAAGGCGAGAAATTGCATAGTGAAAGAGACTAATAATGGGATGACATCAGCTTAATTAGGGAAACTTCCTCGAGTCTTGACCATGCACTAATTAATCAAAACCCCGGGTAAGCACGGTAGCGACTAATAACTGCACCCTTGTGTCACCATTAGTAACACTCAGATTTTTGGGCTAGGTTTATTTCATATCCGGACAAATTCATAGTAAAAATTAATATCCAAAATTCAGTTTGTTTGGGTTTATTGTTGGGTAAAATTTGGAATAGATTTAAATTCAAGTTTAAATAATGGGTCGGATTGCCTTTTATCAATACTTAATTCGGATTAAAACTCTGTAATCCTACCCAATTTGTTCGGATAGTTTCCATCATATTCTTTTGTTTTTGACAACCATAAGTCTATTAGGCTCCCACCAAGATTCAAGTTTTGGAAGAAAGTAAAACATCTCTCATTTGTGAAAATTGTGAAGTTGATGAATCATGTATTCATGTTTGTTATTGATAGTTTTGGCACTGACTTGTTAAGTGTTGGTCATGCTTACCCTTAAGATAGGGGTCTAATAGACTACTCCCTCCATCTCTATTTAATATTGGTCACTTTGAAAGAAAATGAAGCAACCAACGCAACACAAAAGTTCAGATATAAATAAATCAAAATAATAAAAGTACTATCAATTATTGTTAAATTATTAGTTTCAATGCCATTTATTAACGGTAAAAATAGTAAAATTGTTATTGAAAATATAAATACAATAAATAATAAGGTAGAAAAACAATTAATTAAGTGGAAAAATAAATAGCAGTCGGGAGTAACTAAGTTATACTGACGGGGTCTATTAGGCTCCCAAAAAAAGGAAAAACAAGAGAGAGAATGCACATGAGTGAATAAATAAATTAATTAATTAAAGCAAAATAAATCAAGGAAGGAATCAAGGAGGAATTAAAGAAAAGATTCTCTTACTAAAATCAAACTCCCAAAGACCCAAACAGTAAAGTGTAATAAACACCCCCTCCCCCCTAAAACCCCTATATAAACCCTTGATCCATCCTCATTTCCATGCACTTTACAACAACCTCCAAACACACACACAACCTTCAAAAACACACATACCTTTTCCTTCACTTATTCACTAGAATGGCTAGCAAGAACATGAACACAACCATGATGATCCCCCAAAAGAACCCTAAAACTAGGGCTTATGTGACCTTCCTGGCTGGCAATGGGGACTATGTCAAGGGAGTGGTAGGGTTAGCCAAGGGTTTGCGGAAGGCCGAGAGCCGATACCCGTTGGTGGTCGCCGTCTTGCCGGATGTCCCCCAGGAGCACCGGGATATACTGGTGGCTCAGGGGTGTATTGTCAGGGAGATTGAGCCGGTTTATCCGCCGGAGAATCAGACTCAGTTTGCTATGGCTTATTATGTCATTAACTACTCTAAACTCCGCATTTGGGAGGTAATTAATCTTCCTACCATGCATTTACTTGTTTTTGTTTGTGTTTTTATAGTGATCATTTGGTTTGTTATAGGATTACTAGCTTTAATTTGTGTGTAGGATATGATCATTAAACGAATTGTTTATAATCAAATGTTATATATGTAGAAGTTAATGGTTAAAATTTTAAAATTTTAATTGATGAGCAAACCATAAAATGGGAATTGTTTATGTATCTTATCAAAACATAATTTTTAAAAATTTTATTTAATGTTTGCACGCGTGTTGTAGACTACTAGGAACCATTGTTTTAAAAAAAAAAATTGAAATCCGAAATAAATTATGGGAAAACAAAGGAAAGCATTTGCTTAAGAAATCTTGACTTTTTAATGGATCTTTGACTTGTTCTGTCATTTTTAAGTTTGACTAAAATATATATTCCCTTCGTTTCAAATAAATTGTCCAAATTTGATTAATTAGGTCAAAAATATTGAAATTTTGACCATTAATTTATAAAATTATATATTGAGTTATTGTATAAGACTACCGCTATTAAATTTGTGATGAAAATTATTTTTACCTGAATATAATATTATTAATCTTGTTAAAATAAAATGTGAAAAATTAACGGTAAAAGTATTGTATCGAAGACTATAAAAAAATAAATTGTACAAATTAATTGGGATGGAGGGGAGTATTCATTTTCCCATATGGTCATTTCTGTCCCGACTGTCCAAACATGGCAAAAGACGTACACCATAGCCTATAGATCTTCATAGAATCATACAACCTCCCTTCCTAGTTACTCCCTCTCTTTGTTTTTATCAGTCGCCTTGGAAATTGTACTAAAAACTTTGACTGTTAATATTTTAATTTGCATAATGATTCATCATACGAAATTGATATCATTAGATTCGTAATATAAAATACTATTGAAAAAGTATAATATTATATTTTTTTTGAAAAACATTTATATTAGAAATTATTGATTAAAAATAGACACTGAAACCCGTAAACGAGAGATAAAAAAAAAACGGAGTGAGTATTTGTTACGATAACTAATTCTTGAACATCCAATTAACAAAATATAAGGGCATAATTAATCACCTTACATTTTCATCATTCTTGTAACACCCAACTAACAAAATCTGCATTTTGAACTTGCAGTTTGTAGAGTACGAGAAGCTGATCTACTTGGACGGAGACATCCAAGTATTCGACAACGTTGACCACCTGTTTGACTTGCCCAACGGCTACTTTTACGCCGTGATGGACTGCTTCTGTGAGAAGACATGGAGCCACACCCCGCAGTACAAGATCGGGTACTGCCAGCAGTGCCCGGACCGGGTCGCCTGGCCCGAACAGGAGTTGGGCCAGCGGCCCGCCCTTTACTTCAACGCCGGGATGTTCGTCTACGAGCCCAGCATGACCACCTACCACGACCTCCTCAAGACTGTCCAGACCACCCCTCCTACACCCTTTGCTGAACAGGTGAGTACGTAAACAGTAAATACTACACCCACCCATGGGTACTTTTGTCATTTTAATGTATGATCGAAGCTGATTTTGCCTTGTCTTGTGCTATGTGTAGGACTTCTTGAACATGTACTTTAGGGATATCTACAGGCCGATCCCGCCAATTTACAATCTCGTCCTCGCCATGATGTGGCGTCACCCTGAAAACATTACGCTGGATGAGGTTAAAGTTGTTCATTATTGCGCTGCTGTAAGTTTTTACTGCCTTCATTTCATAGTATTTGTGCTCTTTGAAAATTGTATAGTCAAATCTGACCCCGTTCGTTTATGCGTTAACGCACCTAAACGCAACGCACTTACCGCAACCCTACCGCAACAAAACGCAAATTACCATTACTTTTTAACTATTTCCACCGCAACTTAACGCAACGCACAAAAAAACGGGGCCTTTATAAAATATTGACCATAAATTTATCAATATATGTAATGATTCATTAAATAAAATTACTATCATTAGATTTGTAACGAAAAATATTATTATAAAAGTATAAAATTTCTATTGTTTATAAAATATTATACAAGAAATTATCAAGTAAAAAAGTGATATTGAAAATCGCGACAATTAATAAAATGACAAATAATATGAAACGGAGGGAGTAGTATCATTTTTTATCTTATCCACTTTTTATTGGCTTGCCTCTAAGACAGGTCAATTAGAGGGTATACCCACTTATCATTGATAAAAAGATAATAAATAAAAGGAAACAATGGTGAAATTGTCCAATATGATCTCTATTTTAATGGATGGTGAGATCATGAGATATATCATGCCTTGAATACTTTTTGAGTCTTATTTTTCATGAAGGAATTACTTATAATGATTATTTTACTCTAATTTTCTTTGATCACCAAATATAATGTTCCACTATCTATATATACGCACACAAACACATGCACATATTTATAAATTATACTTATAAATTTAAGTTGTACTAATTTTTTAAATTTAACATATAATAATATAGTTTTTGTACTAGCGAAAGGTATCTTGCTGAAAGACTCACATCGTTTATGTTTTGAATAATAGGGCTCAAAACCATGGAGGTACACAGGAAAGGAGGAGAACATGGAGAGGGAAGATATAAAGATGCTGGTTAAGAAATGGTGGGATATTTACAACGACGAATCTCTCGACTACAAGCCGGAGGACATGAAGGCGACTTTGTTGAAGGGAGCCTTTACCGAACCCGAGAACGTGTGCTTCAAGCTGGCACCATCGGCAGCCTAAATTGTTACATACAAGTTGATTTCTTATGAATGTTAATCAAAGACTATATAGTTTGATTTTACTACGTAAGTTTGTTAATGGTCTTAACCCCGGAGTATTAGTGGGGTAGACCCTTTCTAATTAGCCTGCCTTGGATGTGGAAAGTACGGTACAGTATGGATATATATACTGTTGACTGTACAGCTAGTTTTAGTACGTTGTTCCCTCTAGGGTTGGATTGGTTTTTACTTTTTATTAGTTACCAATCAGTGAAAAGTAGTACGTCTGAATCAAGTGCTTGTATGAAGAATAAGTGTTTTGAATGAATCAAGTGCATAGTCTCTGCACAGTTGATATGTCATAATTCAGGATTCTTTGTATATGTTGGGAGTGTTTCGCTACCCAGTTTTTTGGATAGTTTTTATCTTTTTGACCAAAGTTAAAAAGCTACTTGAGGCGTTTGGTAAGTAGTTTTTTATATTTAGCTTTTTGGACCCAAAAAGCTAGTTTTTAAAAAGCTAGTTGATGAAGCTTTTTGAGGTAGCTTTTCACAAAAAGCTACTTTACCAAACATTTTTTTTCTACAATCAGCTAATTCAAACAGCTAAAGTCAAACAGTTAATCCAAAAAGGTATTAGCTAACAGCTACAAGCTAACAGCTATCTGCTACCTGCTACCAAATGGTTGCCAAACAGGGCTGTTGTGTTCCATTAAAACAAGCTACAAACAGTCTGTTGTTGAACTAATTAACACATAGAACACTGCCAAAATGCAGAGAAGGAAAGCAAAAAAATGTTATAGAATGGGAGCATGTTCTGTTTAGCAAACAGTTCTGTCACATGTCAAATGTGAGTGCTCAATGTTTTCGAGAAACCGTGCACTGGAGAGCAACAAATGTCTGCAAAGACAACATATTTGTTAACTTCTGCCTCAGGAGATTTCGAGTTCATTTGGTATGTTGGGGGGGGGGGGGTGTTAGGAATAATTAGGAATAACTATTGTGCGAAAGTGGAATGATCATTATGTTGGTTTTCTGCTTACGAGTAGTTCTTGAGGCTACTTGCATCCAAGGTTGTTAGAATCGGAATCCTAACTCAAATCTATAGGGTAGTTAGGATCGGAATTAACCCACGTAGGATCATGGATCAGAATGTAGATAGTAGAATCGCATCGAGGATTTTGGACCATAAAAATCATAGTATCATAGATTAAGTTCGGGATTTTAATAACTATGCTTGCATCACTGGTGAATTCCCTAAACCCTAGCATATAGATGGTTGACTGAGGAAAGTGAGACTACATATTATCACCATTGTGAACAAGAGAATCAGGAGAAAACATAGAAGAGAGATTTCAGATTGTATTCAATTGTTATGATTAATACAGAGGATAGAGAAGAGTATTTATACAAAAACTATTCTAAACTAACAAACTCTGGTTCGGATAGTTAAGTAGTTAACTATATATTTAACTAATTAGGTAATATATATTTCATATCCCCTCAAGGTGAATTGGGAGGAGATTCAAGAAACCCCATCCTTAAACATAAATGGTTGTGTTGGACCTTGTTTAGGCTTTGTCATTATGTCAGTTACTTGCTCGGTTGTTGTGTAACGCCCTGGCATTTTTCGAACTGCGACATTATTGATAATTGTTTCAAGGATCACTGGTTGAACCCACACATTACCAGGCCACGAGTCTTTTCAGCATGCTTCATCCTCACTCACACGGTGTCTGAAAAAACTTCTCAAGTGATTACCCATTCTAAGACTACTTGTAACACCCCGGCCCCTCCCAAACCGCGCAGTTACAAATGATATCAGAGCCGACCCACGAACATGAGCTGTGTCAGTAGATGGGAGATCCATGGCCAGTCACCTAGCCGGCAAAGATTTTGGATTGGATTAAGGCACAACGAGAACGTACGTTGTGCACTTAAGTTCGGTGATTGTAACACCCTAGGTATATAGTTAAAAGTATGGTTTAAAAGGTTTGCAAGAACTACTTATGTCACCAAAATGCACTTTTTTTTTTAAGATAGCTCATTCGTTGGAAACTCATCAATTAAACGTACTACCAGAATGACCATTCCCTGCTCACCTCTAACTACATTAGGTAGCTTATAACTGCTTTATACAGAATCTGATGTGAAGTCTTGGAGACATGGAGAAACTTTGTCACAGTCAAACCGGAATTAAAAACTCCGTGTTGAATCTGGCTCTCTTGTTATAAAAACTTTGCTATCTGATTAGACAAGGCATTCAGGAGCACAATTTATCTAGGACTTGAAAGATTTTCAACACCTTTAGGTCCAGCCAAACTATGAAAATTCATTATGCAAAATAAATTGGGAGCAAAAATACAAGTAATAAACATATCACAACCACAACTCCCCCTTGAGTAATTATTGACCACATAATACAGCACTATGGTGATTGTTACATACACAAAGCAAATACAAACAGTGCCTCATCTCCCCATTTTCAAACTTCACTGGGTGCCAAGCCATCCAATCTAACTTAATGGCAATGTTGTTGACATTGACAGTAGCATAATTACCAGTCGTGCTGATAGAGTAGACACTGAGCTTAGGGTTTAGCAGCATAATTACCAGTGATGCCAGTGACATAAATTCAATGATCATAGCTCTAACTTCATTCAACATTCTGGGCAGCTCATCCCTCACATCAACAACGTGATCATGATGATTGCTATCGATCACAAAGATAAGTCCTTGAGTGTTCTGGACGTACTGTCTCAACATTGGACAGATCTGAGTCTACAAAAAGCCAGCAGGACTTAGGTAAACACTAAAGCATTTGAGGTGGAATGAAAACAACAATGCACAACACATGATAATTAACGCAGGACTCAATGAGTCGATGTGAGCGCTGTCATAAGTTCCACATTCGCACAACAAATGCAAGGGAACTCATAACAAAGGCTGGATTAATATAGCTTATGAAATCGTAGAGTGCTAATTCAAGGAGATTCAATTAGCACTGGACCATGCATAAGCAGTTCATGTATCAAGGATGTACATTATGTTGAATCAATTACAGGGGCTCCCAGAATGGATGGAAGCAAGGGGTTGATCTTTGACATCAGAAAAACTGACCTCTCAAAAGCACTGGCATTGGTTAATTACAAATGACAATGCCAACTACAAAACAATCCACACACACATCAACCATTCAAAACTTCAATCCATTCAATATCAGCTTCAGACCATGCATAGGAGAACATGGGAGGATGAAAGGATCATATATAATGACAAAAACTTCAATCCATTCAATGGCGAAACTCAGACAAGAAATGATATATGCCACACCATGGATAGCCTTCCCCCACAAGCAGAGAGAAAACTGAAAGACATGGAGGCATCAGATGATATAGCTTATAAAATGGACACGGGTGTCGAACTCGACTATTTTTTTTCAATTATTGCAAGCCAAAGGCTTAAAGGTTCACAAAATACAGCAAAACCGGAAAACAAAACAGCAAACAACCCACTTCAAATGAACATGCCTACAAAAAAACTACTAAACATAAGCAATACAGCAAAGACTTACTACAACCCAAAAAACTTTTACATTCTCATTGAAATTTGAAGTGTCAAGTGTCACACCCTTGTCTGGTATCAACGGTCCGACACTGGTACGGCAGGGAAAATGAAGAGTCGGAGTAATATAAAAGACAACTTTAGCAAATTTACTTGCAGAAGGGAGCTAATGTCTGCCACAGCATGGATAGCCTTCCCTTTCACAATGGAGGGAAAACTGAAAGACGAGGTGGCATCATATGATATAGCTTATGATTATGTTAAGTGCTGATGAAAAAGAACATAGAATCAGCACAGGACCGTCCATAAGCACAGTGCACGCACAATCAGATGAGCATACCATTTTCTCATCGAGATTCATCACTTGCTAATTTGATTTTTACTCAGAATCGAAAGTGTTGTAATATGCAGTATGCTTTGCTGAATGAATTAATGACAACAGTTGAAATTCTCGAGTTTGTAAAATTTGCATATTGTTACCCGAACATTTGAGTTGCTTATGGAATATTTTAATGGTTCCGGAATAGGGCATCGGCGGAAAGAAAACTTTCAAGTTAGAGCTCATCAAAATATATTTGACGACTTCGATGTGAAAGATTTTTCGAAAAATGTGGATGTTGACGTACTCATTAATGATTTTGCTTCTAGAAATGCTGGTAGAACACATTTTTTATGATTTTTCTTGAGTTCTTGCACTAAATTCGCAGAGAAAGATAAAGCATTGTGCATGTTATAGCCAAGCTAGTACTAACAGTGCTCAGGAGAACACAAAGACATACCGATTGTACGGATTGTAGGAACGATCTCTCTGAGTTGAGCTTGTGCAAAAATGGTGGTCATACCAGCTTCATCGAAACCACCATTAAAGTCCTCATCTCTTTGTTAAAAAGAGCCTAATGAACATCATGGTGAAAGAAAACCCCATTTTTCCACACACTACAAAAACATACACAACCATATAAATCAAACGAATCAACCCTAAAATTAACACCTATTCAATAGTCACCAATCAAATCCCTAACATTCGAGAATAAATATTCCAGATGAACAGATCGGAGAAAACACTCAACAGGATAAGGAATTGAAGGTATTTCAATAAACTGACGAAAATCTAAATCGTTGCAAGTAAACCAAATCAAATCAAAACAAACTCAACAAATCTGCGAACAAATCAACCCTAGATCTGAAGCTCCGATAAATCAGACTGAAAATTCGCAGAGAAAGAAAGGGAAATGGAAATGGAAAGAGAGAGAGAGAGAGATAAGGAGCTTACTTGGATGAGAATGGAGATGATAGTAGCTTCTGGCAAACTAAATGGTTGGTTCAAGTGTTGTTTGATTGAATTCTGGTACTTATAGAAGACGAGTAATGAGTTGGATGATATTGGTTGCTTTCTGAGTTTCTGGCGCTCCGGAAGGACCGGAACATACTAGAATCTTCCGATCATAAAAAACTTTCCCTCTCCTAGGGTTTGAACTTTGAAATAATCCCACCACCACATCTCTATTTTTAGGCCACCTTTGAATGTTCACAAAATTATTCCTAATGTTGTACTCCCTCATTCCATTTTTTTTAATGTCAAATAAACTAATTCTACATAATTAATACAAATCTTAGAAATAGGGTGAAAGAAATTATATATGAACAAGTGTACCTCTCATTAAGAAAAAGATGACTAAAAGAGAATTTTAAAAGGTAAAATAAAAATTTGATTCATTAATTAAGGGTAATATAGGTATTTTAATTATTGAAAAATGTAAATTTGACAAATAAAAAATGACAAGGTAGTTAAGAAAATTGACACTCATTTAGGAATGGAGGTAGTATTTGTTTTTTCTTTCCCCGGAAAAAAATGTTTTCTGACTAAATATTTTATAGTATTTTATTTATATTTTAAAATTTGAGAAAAATTGTAGGAAGTTCGGAACATCAAAATTATCCATATTTATTAATTTATAAAATAATTTTTAGAAATATTTTAAGATGTTAAACTATAAATATTTTCCTTTAGTATAAAAAAATTCTACTCTTTATGAGAAAACATTTTCCATTCAATAAAAAATTCTACTCTTTTTAAGAATGTTGCTGAATCAAGGACTGCATTGTGATGTGCTCTTTTTGAATGTTATAAGTGCATTAATGTATATAATTTGCTCAACAGAAGTAGAATACTGCAATTCAACTTGTATGAAGAAAGATGATACTTATCATCATAGACTATGTTTGGAGCATGTACCTTAATGTATATTTCGTCACCTTCAGCATCCAAAATGTCTTTCCATACTTCATTCAGTTCACTGTTTTCTGCAACTGATAGCAGAAAAGTGTCTCAATGACTAATTGCACTAGTAGATGAATCTAAACCACTTACAAAGCAATTAAGTAATGGCAAACCATGAGCAGTAACTAGGCTCATCACTTCCTCAGCAGGGATGTAGTTGAGTGACGGCTTGATTCTTGTAACCTGGAGCATGTTTAACAAGGAAAGCTTGAATATGCACATTCATCTCACTACCGGTTCTGAATAATGTAGAAGACTGTAAATAAATGGAATTACTTGTTTGCCAAGTTTTGAATCAACAATTTCTGCGACAAGATTTTGCACCTGAGAGCAGAACAGATGAACTTCAGATCAAGGGATAATCATCTCTATTTATTCGATCCAATATATTTAAGGATCTGATACTCGATGTTTGACAAAAGAGAAGTAGCTCACTCACCTTAACTCCAAGTTTTTGCAGATCTTCTCAGCTAGAAGAAGACAGAAGACAGAATGTTTGTCTGCCCTGGAAGGATCTGAAGTAAACATATAGTAACCACACCACAGTAACATTGGTCGAATCACGTCATTAAAAAAAGGCTTAAATTCTTACCGCCAAATCTCAATTCTTGGTCTAAGATTACAACAATTGAGAAAGGAACATCTTGATCCTTGTTCATATAGCTTCTCATTATTGCTTCCTCCAAGTTATCATAATCCATCGGGTCTCCAATCTGTAATGGGATTGTTGGATGTGTAAGTCCCAAGAAAACAAAAGCAGTAATTAGTTATAGGCAGGCAATCACTAATGTTGAGTTTAAGTAAAGGATTACCATCTGTGAAACCTGTACATTCTGGAGTTTTTGTAGTCCAGCACGGTCATTTGCTTTGCTCCTTTCCTTCAATGGTACATCAGATAATATTTCCTGCATTTGAATAGGAAGCTTTGAAGCGGAACCAAGCCTAAAGTCTCCATATGACCATGGATAAGTCCAAAATCATTTTCTTATCCTATCTGGATACGGTCTCATGCAATACTTTGTACTCTACTTCTGGCGTTAACATTCGATAATAATAGTCACTATGATATACGCGCAGTCAAGTTTAAATGTATAATGTTGTTAATTTTGGCAAAAGATTATGTTTAAAATTTATAGTCAAAGTAGTGATTGGAGACCGTGAAAAAGTCAAAGCTACTAATATCATGGAACAGAGGGAGTAGCATCGAGAAAACTACTTGAGGAGGTTGGACATGGCTACTTTCAAAACAATTCAACTGTCAGCCAAAGTCTTAATTTGTTCTGACACTCGCATAAATACAAAGTGAATACAAAGTATGCATTTCAGGATACCAGTGAACTTCCAGGTCCAAGATAACAGTCATATTCTTTAATCATTTCTGCAACATTTGGGCGCCAACCCAGCAAAAGTATGCTTTCTTTTGGCCCTAGACTCCAATCAGAGGCCTGCAGCAAATCCAAAGTCAAACAACACATAAACTTCTTCCTATTCCTTTACTTAATTTCTCTCTTCTATATTGTCCAAGCATGTTCAGATAATACAAACCTTGGAGCCCCGCTTGGAGGGACGCTTTTGTGTATTTGCATGGCGTGCTTTTTCAATTGCTGCCATGTCTTTAGCAGATTCACCTTTCAAGTCTTCTAAGGATAGCATCTCCGCTGTTACTTCAACAACATCCGAGTAGGAATGGTGTGGATTGCTCCTTCCAAAGATAGGAGAAATGAACAGAACCTTATCATACAGGAGCAAAGGAATCAAAAGCGATGCATGTTTCCAAAAACTAACATTTACAGCACAATGTTTTACAATTCTTCCCTATAACATATGTCAGGTAGTATAAGATACTATAAGGTGATAACAAACTGGTAAAGCTAAGCTGGAAACAGAAGCAATCAAAGGACAGTGCACTGTCAAACATAATGATATATCAATATTAACAGAATCCAATGGATATCTTTGTCCAGACATTCTACATAAGAGAAAGTAAAAGATGATTGTATTAGGAACTACTTTAGTTATTATCTCAACTCCACTTCGCTATTACAATCTAAGGAATTGGGATTTCAGTTGCATATATCTGTAATTCCCCCCTTTGTGAACATACCCCCAATTTTCCCCATTTTGTGAAGCCATGTTAGCCATGGTATTAGTAGCTTGAATAGCCAAGGAAGTGTTCAATTAAAAGCAATGCGCATAGGAATTAACATACTTTGTCAGATTCCTGTACAATTTCCTCATCATTTGGATGAAAAATCACTTTTCCACCTCGGTAAAGACCACATACAACCACCTGAAAAACATGATCAGAAAAGGATGGTAATCAACAATTACAGAACAGGAAAAGGCAATCAAGAAATGTTGGCTAGGAACTACCTAACTATGGCTGGCGCTATCCTGCAATGTTGGTATCGAAAAAACTATTACCTCTTGAAACCTATGTCTTAACTGCCAGTACTTCAAGCCACCAAGGCTAGGGAAATGCCAAAGACTAAATACATCTTCTGCCATAAAATATTAAAAGAACATTCTTAGAGAAGGAACCTTCAGGGATGATATTGGAGTTTTACAACAAAAGACAAAATATAAGAGGATATAATCTTTGAAAAATATATATATGTTTGTGATACTTCTATAATTAAGCAGATGACGATAGATCTTGATAAGCCCCTTTTGTCGTGAGCATTGAACGAACAATTTCGAAGCAACATTTTCAACTGGAGCCACTTTGAGTCCAGATATAGACTTCAGCAGCTCGCAAGTAGTGGAGTTAAAAACCTGCAAATTTCATATTGAAACATGAACATATGCAATTGAAGTCCTGCCCAACAGCCAGACAATCAATCGCACCCAACATTAGACTTTATGTTGTCTGTCGACACTCTTCAAGGTGGACAGATGATACCTCAACTATGGTAGGGACGGATGACATTTCTAAGAGTGGTTGTAGAGCAAGCACTGACACAAAGGCATCTGTATCAACCGCGGACCTGTCAGTAAAGAAAATTGTAAGACACAACATGCATTGTCTGATTAAATAGATTGGCATTCTTAACATGGAGGAGTGAACTAAAATTCTTTTTTTTACTTTTAGCCAGTAGCAAATTATAGTAGCATGTCCCTTAAAAATATGGAGGAACAAAACTATTTTCAATTTGCAATCACAGTAGAGTAGGGGACTAGTCTCAATCTGTAAAGTGTTACATTTAACACAGTAAGGAACATCAGTGGGAACTAGGAACATAAAGCCATCATCATACCAAAGTTCAAAACAACTACAGTCAAGAAAAGGTAGATTGATATTCAAATAACTCACTTGGTGAAGATTTTACCTATCCCCTTTTGTTGGTAATATTATCACAGCACGGGCCTTAGCTGCTGCAGCTCTTTCAAATGATTTTGTCACATTGAGGCTGCAACTGTTTCATGCAAACTCCAATTTTAGGTCTCAAGTGAACCATTTAATGTTAGTTTCCCTAAATACTACATAGACCCAGAACACTCAAATTGCCATTTGTTATTTCATTCTCTAGTTGCAAGGAATAAATCAAACTCATCAGTCTAGCAGTCAAAGCATGAGACTACAACAGCAACAACATACACTGGATCCCGCCTAAGCAACATATGGGGAAAACCAAATGCACTCAACCTTACCTCACCCAATGGAAGAGACTGTTCCAGGTAAGTTCGAGGGACCGCGGGGGAGGGACTCTCCTATAGGCTTATTGTGAATCGTATGGATCATAATACACACACACACAAAAAAAAGGGGGGGGGGGGGGAAGAAAGAAAGAAAAGCATCCCCCAAGAGGGAAAAATAAGAAAATAAAAGATGAAAATCCTAACCCCTTGAGTAAGGCAAATTAGACAATAGATAGGTAGACTCAGTTTCACTTCATAAGGCTAATTGGCTCATTTAAACGCACACATAGTACAATTTTCATCCCAAATAACTCAATTTACATAAAGAAATACAGCTAGGTAGCCCTCATTATGAGGTATTTTGGCGTATTTCGACTTACTACTACCTTTGTTTCATGGATAACGAGCTGGACTGTGTTTCAATAAGATCTTAAGATATTACTCACTACAGCATGCTTAGTAAGTTATTGCTATTGAATGCACAATATCTAAGGCATCCATGATTATACCTTTTAGTAAGGACATCAATATGTTTGAGGTCTTTAGCCACATTATTTGCAACCTTATCCATTTGCTTTCTATTTAAATCAGAAAGGATAAGGATTCTCTGCCTCCTGCAAAGCAGCAAACGAACAAAAAATTGCCACTTGAAAGCTATAGCAAAAACAATAATCAAACTAATAAAACAAAATTACCGAGCATTAGCAGTGCCTAATCGGATGGCTAATTCATGATGCTTGTCTATCTGCTTTAGTATGTTGGACAAGTGACTGCTCACTCCACAAATGATTATATGATCTGTCTCCAAAACATGCATCTGAGCACCCTCTCGGAGTTTCTGCATGTTATTCTGGGGGCATTGTGGAATGTGATATATCAGGAATTCAAGAAGACACCACCTTTCATTTGTCAAGCATGGTTAACAACTTAACATGAACAAAAGGTAACTAAAGACCTATGCTCACTCAACTTACTCTAAACTGCTCCGACATCGTGCTCATCAGACGAGAGTAGAATAATATGCCCCATATAGCTAGCACAAAGCCAACAACTCGTTCAAGACGTGAGCTCAACTGCAGCATATAGTGGAAAATTTTACAAAGGATGAATCAGTTATAGGGACTATCAACTGCTTACTAATAACACATTTAATAACAAAAAGACAATGCCACTCGTGAATGAGAATATAATCACACACCCTTAAATGGGAAGATGATGAACAAAGGCATGCCCAAGCTTCCCAGAAGCAGTCCTCCAAAGATTGTGTACTACCCCTATGTTATACCCCAGGGGAAAGAATATCATGTCAAGAATACCAGTCGACAGCCAGAAAATTCAAAAACATTAAAAAAAAAAAGGGTAGGCAAATAGCAGGATACCTGAACCTAAAGAAGAGGAAACCCCCTATGACGATAACTGAGAAGCATGCAAGAAGTAGCACCACAAAAAACCTGCACATAACCCCCAGAAAGGATGTAATTATTAAAACAGAATACTGAGACAAAGCCAGGAATGAGAGAGCAAAGTTGTGAAGTTAGGAAGGAAAGAAATGGAAAGAAGTTTCATTTAAACAAATGCAAGGTTTTGCATAGAACTCTTTACAAATTTACTCTGCAACTTTAAGCTGCCATACATGGCAGAAGATGAGCTCCATTGTCAGAACATATCAGGTGCCTACTTACCTAATTGCTATTATTTGATAGAGAAGGCATATTGATAAGATCTTTTCATTGTAAGTTTGGATGAAACTATCTACTTGTCACATTAATGAAGGGTTGTCATTTGTCCCCATGATCATGGTTATAGCCTTAGAAATATGCAGGGTTTCCAACTGATCACTTGAAGACAATCCTAGGTTTCTCTTATATATTTTTTAACTCGTCTTCTCATGAGTCACACCAGAAATCGCCATAACAAGAATTGAATCAGAATGACATAAGAATGAGTTATCATCATCAGATCTAATGAGAAGGAGATACAGTCTTAGTCACAAGATTCATCACTAGAGCACGTGAATTGTGAGTAACAGCTGCAGAGAAAGTGATGTGGTACCACTGACTTACGTTGCAACATTTCTTTCTACTTGCACATTGAATAGATAAATCAATCGGGCCAGATTCCACCGGAGATCTCCAAATGAAGGGACAGTAACATCCAGCTTGAGAGGCACGGGTTTGTTCAACGAACTACAAGCAAAGGACAAGTTTGTAGGTCCAAATGCTTGAATTGAAAAGGTAAGAATGCAGTTGATAGTTTTCCGCGATGCACTTGCCATACTTAAATGACATAATCTGAGAAACATAAAGATCGACACTGATACAGAGCACGTCACAGTAGCTTGGTTACCCTGCACATAGAGAACACCATTAGACAATACCAAATTAACTCTCACAGAACCTATACATCGGTAGCACCAGTTCATATCTAGAACTCTGAACTTAGAGGAAGAGGACTAGGAGACTCAGATGGACATGAAAGAAGTGAACTAAAGCAATATTTCTGTGCTGAGGAGTTTACAGCCTTAATTACCTTAAGATAATTTCTGCTTTCTAAACCCAACCATGCTCCTTTCTCCTTATCCTCTAGTACAGATGAACAATAATCTAGTTTAGCCCCTCTCAGCACATCCTTTATGCACTTCCCTAGGAAAGTTACAGCTAATTAGGTAAAGAACAAAAGAATTAGCAAGAATAAACAACACAATTTTTAACATTGTTGCTAGTTAAAGGAAGGCAAATTAGTGCTTGTTCAGCGACAATGTTATAAACAAAACTCAAACTCACTTCCGTCGGGAATAAAGGTACTTGAGGAGGAAGTTGATGTTTCCATACAAAAATACTGCCTACTCCATGTAATCCTGAAATATTTTAGGAAGCATATTCTTCAAAACCATGATAATCATGTAGGAATTTGGAAACGAGCAAAGGCTGAACAAACAGTTGAAGCAACAAGAATTGACCTTCTAAAGATACTTGCAAACTTTTTTGTTTGGAAAGTTGTTCAAGAATACCTTCAAAAAAGCCACATTTCTCAAAGCACAATTAAGTTACTATCCTAAAAACACCATATATATGCGTATCATCCAAATTGCTGTTACGTTGCCACGAACATCCATGTGTTTGGAATTAACTAGATACTACATAATGTGTTTGGATGATTACAGTTGTTCCTTAAAACATGGAAAAAGAAAACTCATAATGCGAGTTTTAAAAAGCATTCATACTTCCTACCTTAGACACTAGCCAAATAGTTCATTGCGCCTTCTAAATTCCTCACTCATAAGAGCTAATTAAGCCATGTAATCTGCTTCATTACTACATATACCTGTTTTAAAATTGATTTTTCTTCTTACGTAATTCTAAATAAAATGTAGTAGCTAGTATACAATGATAAATCTAGTCAAACATGATGAAATTTATTTTTCTTCTTAAGAAATCATAATCATAGTTAGCGCATATTCAATTAACTTATTTGACCGAACTTATTCTGAATTAAAAAGTGAAACCAACAGCTATACAATTACATCGAAAAGCTTCTACAACATCTCAACACAAATTACAACATCTTCATTCATAAGGCCTAATGCAATTGCTAAGATCATCACAACGACTATGGAACAAATTTAGAACATTTCAAACGCAAAAAATAGATGAAAATTTAGACATGTAAACAAACTAAGTAAGGTAAACCTGTGAGAGTGTAGCATGATACGCCGGCGAGAAGAGACGCCGGTGAGAATGAAACGACGGTCCGGCGTCGGAGAGAGGCAGCGTGGGGAGCGATGGCATGAAAGCGATACCCGCCATTGCCCCGTCGGAAAAGTCGACTGGAGAGAAATTGATCAGAAATGTGAAATCAGATGGTGGTTCAATTTTATTTTTCAGCTCTTCATAACTGTCACTCTAGTCGGAACAATCAACAACTTGTATTTTGGTTTTCTTTTTTCCTTTTAAAGTATCCGGCTATCTGCGCGACTAATGGAACCATAATTGCTGTTTATGTCAAAAGTTTGAACAATAAATTGATGTATAAGCTTCGGTTTTTGAGGTCTAATCGGGTCGGTAGGTTGGAATGATATATCTTCGGATAGAAATTAGGTTTGGACAAAAGAAAAATAAAAGAAGTATCATGTTTGAATATTCAATCAAATCGATCAATATCAAAATTCAGACGGTCGGGTCGAACAAATTCAAGTATTGGGTCACTATCTTAGTATAACCACAGGTTTAGCATATGTTCTTAAGGTCATTTGTTAACGTGTTCTCACACCAACTTGCACTTATTTACATTGCTCTTCATCACCAAGCAAACGACTACTATTAAAACAAAAGGGGACTTGGAATGTTTAAGAACACTTAACGAGTTACACGCTACACAATTTCATCAAAATGCATAATAAACGAATAACGATACATATTTTAGAAAAGGCCAACTAGTACTATAAGTATTTTCAACATCACAATTTCTATGTATCCGTGATAGAGAAACAACGAATCAATTTAGAGATGAAATATGTGAAAGTTTGACAAATTACATGATATAAAAAAAATATAGTTTATACGAAAGGTGTATTATAAATAAGAATTTTATTTACTTTCTAAAACTTACACATAATTATAAAACTACAAAGAATTGTATTTTTTTACATGACTATATGAAATATTTATATGGTAATAACAAAATCATTAAAATGTGTCTAAGTTGCTAACTTATATTTACATTATCTCACATGCACCGACTTATACCAACATGCACCAATCTATTCGTACTTGCACCAGCCTATACCAGCATGCATCAATTTACTCTTACTCGCTTGCACCATCCTACAAACTCTACTTTTTCAAATATAGTAAAAAAAATGCTCTTGTACATTGGGAATAAGGAATTCTCAATTGTTAATGATAAATATTAAATATAACTCATCAATCCATAAGTTTCACTTAAGAAAAATACTTTTGATTCCACAATAATAAATCTTGAATTCTTGGTAGCAAGCTTAAAAGATGAGATAATTACTAACTTGACAATCACCTCTTTTGTTGATCATAAGAATCAACCATTAGTAAAAGGCCACAATGTGAAGTATGAAGAGGTAGGATATGATAGTCTTCTCTTAAAATTTTCAATTTAGAAATACTGAATCTAATTAATCTAAGATTTAAAAATTTGTTGTTGTCTAAATCTACTACATAAATTACTAAGAATGTAATTTAAGTTTTAGACAAGATTCAAGATTAATATGACAAAAAAGAAGGTTGTCATGAGCGAAAAGAAGACAATATAACTTGGAGTAAATACTGAAAGTGATTTTTAGTGGTAAAATCCTATCGCTTCTCATTAGAAATAAAACGATGGAAGGATCATTTAAGTCATTTCCTTCTAAATATTAATGGACAACATGATACATTCACATAGTCATATAGGGGCACTATTGCATTTCCTCATTTCTGATGAGAAGTGACAAGATTTTACCGTTAAAAATCACTTTCACTTAATGTCAGGTAAGGTGAAAATTATTTCCCAAATATCAGGTGTACAATAATTATTACCACAAGTGTCAGGTAAGGTAAATGTAATTTACTCATATAACTTGTCTACTCTAGATGAAATGTTTACATTATTTCCATATCAATAATAACTAAATAGTGGGTCTCCATGCAAGTTGGATATATTAAGAAGACTTAGAAAACCCCACAACCCAAACACATCATCATTAGACATGAATCAAAAGGGAGTATGAATATTAAAATAAAACACTCTCTAATCTAATTAATCCACTACTCATGAAAATTAAATCAAAAGATTGGAGTAACAGGAATAATAAAAATTAAAAAGGGTCATTCAATTTACCATAAACATTTTTTTTATATCTAATATAAAAGTAACATCAACCTTTTAATCATTTCATAGTTTGAAATTTATTTACAATTTCAAAGTTAACAATATATTACCATGAATAGAGTGATCATTCACAAATACACTATGCATATAGTGAATAGTTTTGCCAATTGCCAATAATAGTTTGTAGACAGTTAAATAATATCTTAAATACTTGGTTGGAACATTTTCTGAGAAAATTGGTCAATTTTCACTAGCGTATACTCTGATAAGCATAATGTTTAGGGAGTTATGCATACTCCATTGTCCCTTCGTTTCTCTTACCAATGATTACATTTACAAGCCATAGTTTTTCTGTAGGATATTGGGTTGTACATGATAGAGGGGGAAACCCCATCTTTTTATGAGCTATCTGAAAGGGCATGCTTGCGAAGAGAAGTTGCCATTGGATATATGAAAGACAACCAGCCGGTATGAGACTCCTAATTTGTCAGCACCCTGTTTATGTTAAAAGATAATAATAATTCACAACGCATAATAATATGATATTTTCAGGTCATAAATCCAAACCCCAAATCAGAACCGTTAAATCTTGAGATGACTGACTCACTGATTGTGATATCAGAGTTCGAAGGAGAACAACCTGTTGTCCAGTAAATTTCTTGCATCCTTGCAGGCCCATCAACAGTACCATTTTTGTAATATCGAAGAGATGAGAATGCAATGGTCCTAGATCAGGTCACCAAACGGCCATCGTAGGCGCATTTGAAACTTAGGATAAGAGTTAATAAGAGCAAGGAAGAGCTGTCTAACACGACCGAAATTGTCATTTAGATGAAGAAAAGAGTTCAAGAAAGTAAATTCTGATTTTACTTTCTTGTGCTACACTGGAAAAGGATTGAGAGAAGGGCAGTAAGAAGCAAACTCCAACACTTGGATTTAGAAGGTCAGTACTTGCATTAATCTTCTCCGTTTCTTTTCAATAGAGTAGCACGTAGCAAACGATTTATGACCAGCCTCTCTAAATTGCAAATTTAGGGGTAAGATTTTTACAATCCGCCCCTCCATAGTTTGCCTAGGCGGGATTTTGGAGAATTGGTTTGGTTTTTAGTACCTGCATTAACCTTCATACTTCAAATGTTCGATTCCTTCCAAAGAGGATTTCAATAGCAGATTGTTATTTTTGTTTTTCAGAATAGATATCAATCTGATGCGAGTCTATGCAAACTTGTCAACAATGAGAAGCTGATGCACATTTTCCTGCTGTGGCTCCATGGCGAACCAAGTTTTGGGGACGACATGAATCAGTTGAATGTCATTGACGCAATGGATCGACATTCCTTTTCAACAATTCTCAGTAAAGACGCATTCGAAGAACAAGCATTCTGAAGCCTAAACTAGATTAACGTATGCAGTAATTGGTGAATAGCGATCATAGTTTGTTCAAATAGCAATGTTGTTATCCATACAAATTTGAATATTTCTAGTTCATACTGATCGATCGGGAAGTTTTTTCAGGGCGCATTTTGGCGATTCTGAGTCATCCTGGCAATTGAATTATATTGCTCCTAGTTTGAATACACTTGGTCTTTGGGGTTATTGCAATTGATGTTAAGACATCATTGTATGATAAATGATTGAATTTACCGATTTTCTCCAAGAGCCTCCAGGGAAAAAAAAAAAAACACCGAACAAATAAGGGAGGCAAAGAAAAAAGAATAAACATGGGTCATGCATATGTTGCTGGCCCTACTGCCCACAGTGTGATGTTTGTGATCAGTTGTTTCCCATCCGACAATTTTTTATGACATAATCTACATCCGTCCCTAGTTAAATCACACCCATCTGCCTAAATCCATTACTTGTAATTTAATATGGTTGATATGTTCACGACATATAATTTAAATAAAGTTGATAGGTTCATCCTCTTGTAGATCTACTTAGGCACCGTTCTTTTTGTGCGTTGTGTTTGCGTTGTGTTGCGGTAGATTGCAGTAAGTTGCGTTGGAAATAGTAAAAAAGTAATGGTAATTTGCGGTATATTGCGGTAGATTGCGTTAACTTGCGTTGCGGTTAGTTGCGTTAACGCAAAAAAAAACGGGACCTTAGATTTATTACATGTAATTTAAATAAAAAGGTTGATAGGTCTCATACACATAAGAAAGAAAAAGAAATGATAATGCAAGATATTTAATAAATAAACATTGATTTTATGAAAGCTTTATTTGAGATGGTCATGCTCAAAAGTAGTAGAAAAGTATCTTATATAATTTATGTGCTTTATTTACTATTTTTTACTATAGAAAAATGATATTTTTTACTATAGAAAAGTAAAAAAAAAAACAAGTTCAATTAGTTAGATTAAACTAAATTCAATCAAAATAAGTTTTACTAACACAAAGCAAAAAAAATGATACAAAGAATTTAGTAATTACAAGTACCCCCTCAGTTCCATCTTAATTCTCTGTTGACATCATTAGTTTATCAATATATACTCCCTCCGTTTTTTTTTATCTGTCATTTACGGTTTTCAGTGCTAATTTTTAATCCATAATTTCTAATATAAATGTTTCACAAAAAAATATAATATTATACTTTTTAATAGTATTTTTCATTACGAATCTAATGGAATCAATTTCTTATGAAGAATCATTGTATAAATTAAAATATTAACGGTCAAAGTTTTGGCACAATTTCCAAGGACGACTAATAAAACCGAACAGAGAGAGTGCAATATTTTAGTATATGAAAATATTATCATCAAATTTATAACAAAAGATATTATCATAATAATATAATTTTGTAGTTTTTCTTTTGTATGAAATACCCCCCCCCCCCCCAAAAAAAACAACAATTTATGACAAAACTAAAAAATAGGGGGAAAAATCTTGGAGCCATTTTCTAGAGAATTGGATAGTTTTACCAAACTACCCCAAATTGGTCTGTGCCCTTTTAGAAAAAACTAGGGGGTAAAAACAATAATCGTCAGAATCATCAATCAATTCAGCAGCATCATCATTCATCAGTCATCAACTGTGCTTGTACTACTTGGTTAAAAACCCAGAGAGAGCCCCCCACAATTCCACTCACTTTCACACTTTCACTCCAGATTCATCCTCATTCAGAAAGAAGCAACCCAACCCAGGAAAAGCAACAAAAAGAAGCAGAAAATCGTATCAAATAAGAGTGAATTGTGGTGGCGGTGGTGAAGATGAGAGAGAGAAAGAGGTGTTGTCTCTTCTCCGATGAAGCTCATCTGCTGCTGCTGCTGCTGATTCTGGGATGTATGGCTCAGCTAGAAGGTGTTAATGGCGGTGGGTGTCAGCAGCCTCCAGTGATATTCAGCTTCGGAGAATCCTCCCAACGGCCGCTCCTTCTTCCGTAGATCCACCGGCCGCCTCTCCGACGGCCGCCTTGTCATCGATTTCCTCTGTGAGTTACTTCTCACACTCTCTCTATCCTCCTTCCCTGTTGTTATTATTCACTATGTTAAATGCAGCTAATCGATAATCACCAGTGTTTAGTCACCTAGACGAAATGTGGTTGGTAATTTTAGTAGGAAAATACTTCTGGTCTAAACTTATGAATATGCTAGTAAATACTCTCTGCACTTTAACTATTTTGTTCTGTTTCAACTTTCACGGTATTTTTGCTTGACATTAATTACTGATAAATCAATTTTACCGTCTCTCCGGGCAATTTAATTCTCTTATTCTGAACTACTATACTTTTTTATACAACATTGGCAAACGGAACGAAGGAAGTAATTAGCTAAAAGGTGTTCTAATGCTTTTGGTTGCCTGTGGTTAGTGCGGTTATTATGGTGGGTCAGGAAAAATTTTGGTGGATTGTGGTGGGTTGGCGAAAATTGTGGTGAGTTATGGTGGAATATGAAAATTTTAATTTTTAATAAAAAGATAAATTAAATTAAAAAAAAGTAAATTGTACTGGGTTGTGGTAGATTGTGGTGAGTTGCGATGGAGTATGGAAAGTTGCGATACGGTATGGTACCGCAACCTGTCAATCGCATGAAAGAACGGAGCCTAAATTTAACCAACCAGAAAAGGACAGGGCCAAATTACGTAAAGAATTTTATTTGCAGTTTAGATTAACATTTAAAGAATGGTGAACCAAATAACTGTAAGACAATCCAAAATTTTACCGTTGTTTTAAATAGTGAGATCATGGGAGTGCAATACATATTACATGCACCTGGAGCATGTGCTCCGGGTAGGCATGAATGAACTATTATGTTATTGATAGTCATGCTCCAGGTAGGTATGAATGAACAATTATGTTATTGATAGTAAACAACGAACAGTTATGAATGAACAATTATGTTATTAACAGTGAACAATGACTACATTTGGAGCACGTGCTCCAGGAGCATGTAATAAATTGCAGAGTGGTAGATACGTTGTTTGGTAAGAACAAAGTACATATATGATCTTTTATGTTCTTTGTTTAGTTTACTGGTTTAAATTCTTAGTTATTGGGAACATATACAAATAAAATCCCTAAAAAAACATATAAATTCCTGGTGATCGGCATTGTTGTTTGAGCTACCCGCGCATTCTCCATGTATAGAAGCCTAAGCCCAACAACCTTGATCCAGAAGATAGGTTGTTCCAGGGCAAACTAGATCTTGTTTTGGCCTTGTAAATTGTGATGTGAAACTATTTACTCTCAATAAATTACTAGTAGAACTTAATTTGCAGGGTTAAGTTTGTGATTAATTTAACAAGTATTGGACGTTGGAGTGGGTGCACAACATATGGAGTCCTGACCCATCCTCATAATTGAACCTTGCCTCATTTGGTTAGATATCATTTTCCCACTTTCCCTTACTATCTTGCTTCATTTGTGATTGTAGAGTGGAATCGAAATAGCTTAGTGCGGAAGCGATTAGGATCTTATTGTCAAATCTTGTCCCACGAATATTGCAATCTCCTTTCTTGAGTCCTTTAGGGCAACGCATTGGAATGGTGGCTACCAGTTACGGAGGCACCATATTGTTCACACCCCAAAACCTCTAACCTTTGATGGTGGTTTTCCCGAGAGAGAATATATTAGACTTGTTGTTACACGTGCGTGATATGTACCACATAGGTATATATTTATAGGTTAGTCTTAGAGACATACCCAAACACCTAGTAGGAATCCTAATCAGATAGGAACTCTAATTCCTAGTCTGTTTATGATTCCTTATTATCTAGAAACTGTATTCTAGATAAACTGAGCCAATTTAATTAATTAACTAATAATTAACTAAGTGGCCGTTAATTTACCAACAGTGATTAATTTAAAGACAGGGTAAATTTGGTTTATTCACCGGACCTCTATATCAGACTTAACCACTAACAAACTTAACATGCTATGTACCGAACTGTCCATGACAAACATCAACCCGTCAATTTCCACCAATCTTAGGTATTTGTCATTTTTTCCATTAGATCCAATTATGGTTATTCTATATTTTTAATCATCATATATATTGAATAACTAGTAGTGAAAGTTTATTCCTCTCAAAAAAAGCATAGTGAAAGTTTGTAAAATTTGACTACGTGGCACGTACCACATAGTGAATTAGTGACAAATATTGAGGGACAGAGTGACGAGTATAACTATAAAACTTTGAATTTGGACAAGGACAAGATGACATAGCACGTTCTTATCCTTTAATTTTATTAATTATTCTGCTTTGTATGTCTGGTAGCTAGATTTAGTCCAGGATCACAAACTCACAAGCATTCAAAATTGTCACCCAGATCTGTCTGGTGTAACCTGTGACTAACATTATCTCAGCATTTTTACAACAGTAAATTCTTCAACATGAAGCTGCTTCATGTAGGCTGAAGTTATATCTGACTTGTGCTAATTTGTTGTCCAAAATAATAGAACTTCTAACTTCTTAACTGAATGTTTCCCATGGGTCGCTTGAAATAAGTCTCTGTCTCTATCACTGGTAATGGAGATCAGATGAGATTATGAGCTTTGGATTCACTGGTTGTTACTGTCATTATGCAGGCCAGAGTTTGAATACAAGTTTTCTAAACCCGTACTTGGAACCGGTGGGATCCAACTTCCAAAACGGGGCTAATTTTGCGGTGGTGGGCTCGTCGACCTTACCCAAGTATGTGCCATTTGCTTTGAATATCCAAATTATGCAATTTCAACATTTCAAATCCCGGTCCCTTCAACTCGTAGCTTCAGGTAATTTTCCCAATCCTCTACTCCATGCATGTTTTCGAACGAAAGACCAACAAGAAAAAGAAAATGGATGGTGTCATTTTGAGTTCTAAATGAATATTGTGGGTTTGGTTAGATTATACAACCCTGATGTATTCTTTGCTATAACCTTTTGTGTCAATTGCACCATTGACAGGGTCGAAAGGCTATATCGACAGTGTTGGGTTCCAAAATGCGCTCTATATGATTGACATTGGGCAAAATGACCTCTTCGATTCTTTCGCCAAGAATCTCTCCTATGCACAAGTTGTCAAGAGAATTCCTCTAGTCATTGCGGAAATCAAGGACGCGATGAAGGTGAGTCTAGTTTTTATCATCCTGTATGCTACAACGGGCTTATTCTATCCTGTGTTTCGAGTATAATTCAATGTGAAATATGTAGACATTGTACAATGAAGGTGGGAGGAAGTTCTGGGTTCACAACACGGGTCCTCTGGGTTGTCTTCCCCAAAAACTGTGGCTAGTTCAACACAAGGAGGGAGATGTTGACGCCACCGGATGCATTTCAAGTTACAACTCTGCTGCACGGCTGTTTAATACCGCGCTTCTTCATTTGTGTCAAGAGATCAAATCTGAGTTACCCGGTGCTACCATTGTCTATGTCGACATATACTCCATCAAATACGACCTCATAAGCAATGCTGCAAGATATGGTGAGTTTCATTCGGAAACTCGATACAACCGGGCTCGAGTGTGAACAACTAACCGAGTTTATGCAATGTGCAGGGTTTTCGAATCCGTTGATGGCATGTTGCGGGGCAGGAGGTCCTCCGTACAATTACAACATCAAGATGATGTGCGGTAATCCTGGTTCTCAGCCTTGTAGCGATGGTACGAAGTATATAAGTTGGGACGGAACTCATTACACTGAAGCCGCTAATGCCATTGTAGCGGACAGAATATTATCGACAGATTACTCGACACCCAAGATTTCATTCGATTTCTTTTGTCATAAATGACTGAAATCGGACCGCTGTTTGGTATTTGAAGGGCTAGGTTAACGAAGATCAGTGTATTTGGGTATTTGCATCAATCAAGGTACTTGCATCCAACAATGTGCATCAGCCTCTCTTTATTATACTCTTACCGATAATTAAGCGAACATATACATGCAATACACAACACAAAAAAAGAAAAAAAAGAAGCAGCAACATTATTCAACCAGATTGACTAATTATGCCACAACCAAGGGTAGAGTGACCCTATGCTTTCCGTCGGTCCAAGTGAGTGAACCCTCTGCTGCTTCGTCGCCACCTTTCTTTTTCTCGCTTGATATTTCAACTTGGAAGCTCTTCTTCTCCCCTTTCGCCTTGAAGCTTAACTCGGTAGGCTTCACGCTCACTTTTACTCCCTTTGGGCTCACGATTTCAGCTTTGTAGCTCGAAGACCCCGACCCCACATTCGTCACGGTTCGTGTCACTGTGAAACTGATGACGTCGCTGGGCTTTCCGGCTTGTTGAGTATGAGTAGTGCTAGTGGTAGTAGTCACCACAATGGCTGGGTAATTCAAGTCCCACGCTGCTTTTTTGGTCCTCTTCTCGCAGTCGATCTCTTTCTTGAGTATCATGCGTATCTCGAGTTTGCTGTAGTTCGCGGCGCACATGAAGTCGATGTAGTCATCCCCGGTCAGATCGAGGACCAGCCCGGGGTCGTTCGCCTTCTCCGGGTCCACGTGGCCCGCCCCACGGGCCCACACTGGGGCAGGGAGGTTGTTCTCTTGGGCCAGGATGGGCTTCCCGTCGTTGTAAGTGTTGTATGCTGTGGTCATCAGGGCAGACCGGATCATGGCCGGGGTCCAGTTCGGGTGGGCCCCCTTGAGCAAGGCGGCGATACCCGAGACATGCGGGCAGGACATGGAGGTGCCTGAGATGATGTTGAACCCGGATTTCCTTGGGTCGTCGTCAAGCCCGGAGGGCGGGATGTTGTCGGCCCAGGAGGCGAGGATGTCAACTCCTGGGGCAATGACATCGGGCTTCAACACGTAGGCCGACTGCAGGTTCGGCCCACGGGACGAAAATGAGGCTACAGATGGAGCGGGCCCGCTCAGGATCCGGGTCCCGTGGAACACGATCCGGGCCTTGGGTCCTGATGTTGAGGCTGTGTAGTTCAGGAGCTTCTCACGTGCGGAGTTGGTGATTGACAGGCCAGGGATCCCGTAGAACGGGTTGCCAAGCAACAGCTCCCCGTAATTGGGATCGTTGGGGACAATTACGCCGACGCCTCCGGCGTTTTTTACGGTGACCCCCTTTTCAGCGGGGGACTCCGAACCCTGCAAGCGAATGACGATCTTGCCCTTGGCTTCTGCGGGCAACTCCTCCGTGCATTGTTGCTGCTCGAGCGTGGAATTGAAGTGTACTAGAGGAAAGTACTTGCTCGGGCTCGGCGGCTTGTCGGTGTAGAGCGATGATCCGGTGAAGACATCCCCATTTCCGAGAATGAGGTCCGCCGGGAAGGTCCGGTCGATCGTGGATGCTCCTATGGTAGTGATCCACGGGGCACCGTTGGAAACCGTCTGTGGCGTGGGCCCGGAGTTGCCAGCCGAGGCAGAGACGAAGACCCCCTTCAGTACGGCGGTGTACGCGGCGATGGCCAATGGGTCATTGTGGGACGTAGTGGGACGGGGCCCGAGGGAGAGGGAAATGACGTCAACTCCATCCTCGACCGCCTTATCGATGGCGTCCATAATGCTCGAGGACATGCAGCCCTTCGGTTGGCACACCTTGTAGGCAGCCACCCGGGCTTTGGCGGCGATCCCGGTGGCTTCTCCGGCGGCATACCCGAAGAATGAGGTGTTTCCGGCGAGGGTATGCCCCGCTGCTGTGGAGGCCGTGTGGGTCCCGTGGCCAACATTGTCTCGGGCCGACTTCGTCGTGTAGGGCCATATTATGGGTAGCAAGTCCCTGACTCCAACCAGCTTTTTGTTGCATAGGGAGCGTGGGAAGTGTTCCCCTCCCTCGCATGCTCCCTTGAAATGGGCCGGGACTGGGCCCAGCCCATCGTCCTTGAAGCTTGGGCTCTCGGGCCATATCCCAGTATCAACGATCCCAATGACGGTGTTGGAGCCAAAGTCGGAGTCCTTGAGAAGGCCCGTGGGCTTTTGGTAGGATCCAAGCCCAAGGAACTGTGGCGTCCTCGTGGTGAGTAGTTGGTAGATTTCGTCAGGAAAGACGCCCAACACACTGGGGTGGGCCTTTAGGGCCTCTGCTTGCTCCGGGGTTAAATAGGCCGAAAACCCATCGAAAACAGTCTTGTAAGCGTGAATCAAAGGATAGTTAGTGTTACCGTGAGAATCCCCATTTCGAGTGGTAATGACATTGTCAAGTATGGAGTTGTACCATGCTTCGACATCGTTCGATAATTCAGATGGTTTGAGGTTGTTGTCAACCGGGACTATGAAAATTTGCTTCCCATGGTGGTTGTGTTGTTGGGTTGATGTTGTAGGGTGAGTGAATATTGAAAGGAAGAGAGAAAGATGAAGGATGAGGATGTGAAATGCATGGTGGTGCAATGACATGGTTAATTTGTGAGGTAAAACTAATTAGAAGCTTAATGAAGAACTGATGATGATGCTTATGCAACTTTTGAGGCTCTGGACCTTTTCAAGTGGTAAATGGTAACAAATCACAAGGAATTCAATGCCAAATTATCCTTTATGTGATACACAAAATTATTGAGTAAACTAGTTTTTATGGTAGTGGAAGATCTTGAAGATTAACGATTGGGGATGAGATTTAAAGTTACTTGATACACAAAATTATTGGGTTTTCTAATTTTCTGGGAATGGGGAGGGGTGATTGAAAAAGATGATGAAATAAAAATGGGATTTGGAATTTTTAGAGAGAAAAAAAAGTTCGTATTATTCAGAGCAACATAGGTAAAAGTTCGTATTATATTTTAAGTCAACGTGGATGACGTGACAAAGTCAAAACAAACAGGTGCGTGTCTCCGCCGCCATGTCAGACCGCCACAGAGTTAAGTAACTTAACTCGGTGGCGTACTGTTGGGGGCAACAGAGGGTCAAAGTTCGTATTATTATAATCCAATTTCCCTAAATTTATTTATGTATATATATATATATATATATATATATATATATATATATATATGGTAATTTAACCTATTCTTTGGATTGGTTAAAATTAGGTTTCGATAGATTGGATTAGATTGGTTTGGATAAATTATGATGTTTTTTGAGGGAATTGTGTAAGGTTTGGATTGGATAGTTTAACCAATCCAAAGAATAGGGTTCTCAAAACGCTAATTCTAAATAGATTCTTAGAAAATGACTTTTTGGGGCTAAAAAAACTAGTCCGAAAAATTATCCCATCAAACACCCCAAAATAGTTTTTTGATTAGTCAAACTGCAAAAACCTATCAAAAACCTATTTCGTTCCTTGATGACTACTAGGATTCAAAACGCCTTAGAGTCAAACCTGTATTACTCTTCCTTGGCTAGGTAATGCCCAAAATACTCTTGCGGTTGAAGTGTGACCATTGGAGCCTAAAAGGAAGTCAAACTTGACTTTGTTGCCTTATTTGTGCTGAAGGAATCCCGGGAGGCTTATGAGGCTCGAGAATGGTCCCGTTGAGGGCCACAAACAACATCCCTCGGGCTAGGATCCTCTTTGAAGTGTCTACCGCACCCCATTTTGAAAGGAAAAGACCCGTTCACACCTTCTGGATCTTGGGAGGGCGAGTCACTTGTGATTTGAATTTGACGGGTCTCATCATGATATACTACAACATGATACAAGATATGGGACTTTGACAAGTTAGGACTAAGGTAGTAGGTGAGATTGGCTAGAGACGTACTGTGATCAGTTTTGGTTTGTTGTCATTTGTCGTCTTTTGATTATGTGACTTAAGTTTGCGCAGCTCCCACTCACCTACTGCATGAAGCCCACGAGTATGTACTCCCTTTTCTATTTCCGCAAGTTTCTTCTGCTCTAAGTTTGTCTTCTTTCTTTTTGAAAGTTAAGTTCTTTCAAAGCCTTTTTCGAAAAAATTTTCTTTAAATTCGTAAGAATTAGACCTTGCGCAAGCATGTTACCCCTAAAAATTTACAGTTGAATTTTGCTTTCTTTCTGCCATTTCATATGAAGAACCCCATTTATTTACCAAATATTAGAGATAAGTCAATCTTTAATCAAATTCGAAAGCTTCCATAACCCTTTTAGGTTTGATTTGCATGGTAAAACTCCCATGCATTGATGTTTTTCATTATAATATTCTAAACAAACAGGATGCTATACATACAAGCTAGTACAAAGCAGAAGCTCTTGTACACCATTATTATTCAACAAATTACCAACCTTAATTACTCTATGAAGCAGCTGCTACAGCTAACGGTAAATTGACCCTATGTTTCCCATCAGTCCAAGTGAGTGAACCCTCCTCTACTGCATCACCATCATTCATCACATAACCCATCTTTTTCACCCTTACCATTTCAACTTGGAAGCTCTTCTTCTCTCCTTTCGCCTCGAACTTTAACTCTGTTGGATTCACACTCACTTTTACTCCCTTCGGGCTTACGATTTCGGGTTTATAAATTGAAGAGCCGGACCCTACATTTGTCGCGGTCCGTGTAATTGTATAATTAACCTCGCCCTGTGGAGTACTTGTTACCACAATGGCGGGGTAATTCAAATCCCACTCCGCTTTCTTCTCCCTCTTCTCGCAGTCGACTTCCTTTTTTGCTATTGTCCTTATTTCACTTTTGGTATATTTCGACGCGCACAAGAAATCAAGGTAATCGTCCTCGGTCAGATCGAATACCAATCCCGGATCGTTCGCCCTCTCGGGTATCACATGGCCCGCCCCACGGAGCCACACCGTGGTATTGGCATCGTTCTCTTGGGCCAAAATGGGCTTCCCATCTTGATTTGTATTATTCGCGGATGTCATCATGGCGGACCGGATCATGGCCGGGGTCCAATCCGGGTGGGCCCCCTTGAGCAGCGCCGCGATGCCAGCAACATGCGGGCAGGACATGGAGGTGCCCGAGAGGATATTGAACCCGGACCGCCTCGGATCCTGGGGGATCCGGGCAGGCGGGATGTTGTCGGGCCAAGAGGCTAGAATGTCGACTCCAGGAGCTATGACGTCAGGCTTCAACACGTAAATGGACTGCTGATTCGGGCCCCGGGACGAGAACCCGGCGACAGACGGGGCGTAATTGCTCGGGCACATCGTCCCGAAGAATACCATCCGGGCCTTCGGGTCCGGAGTTGAGTCCATGTACTTGAACAACCGCTCACGGAAGAAATTGGTGAGAGTCAAACCGGGAATCCCGAAATAAGCCTCGCTGAACAGAGTCTCCCCGTACATCAAAGCGTTGACAACCATCAAACCCACGCCTCCGGCTTGCTTAACGTTGACTCCCTTGGAGGCGGCTGACATCATCCCCTGCAAGCAGACGACTATGTTGCCCTTGACTTTTTCCGAGGGCAGCCCGCCCTCCGCACACAGCTTCCCGGCTGTCGTGTCGTTGACGTGCACCAATGGGAAGAACTCAGACCGATTCAGCTGCTTGTCCGTGTAGAGCGACGTCCCGGTGACGATGTTTCCGATTCCTAGGACGACGTCGACGGGGAAGCGTCGGTCAATGGTGCTCGCTCCGACCGTGGTGATCCACGGGGCAATGTTCGAGACCGTCCGGGTCCGGGGCCCGCCGTTCCCGGCCGACGCGGCGAAGAAGACGCCCTTTTGGACGGCGGCGTAGGAGGCGATCGCGATGGGGTCCACGTTGTAGCGGCTGATCGGGCCGCCGAGGGAGACGGAGATGACGTTGACCCCGTCCTCGACGGCCTTGTCGAGGCCGGCGAGGACGTTGGATCCCCGGCACCCGATGGCCTCGCACACCTTGTAGACCGCCAGCCTGGCCTTTGGCGCGATCCCCGTGGCCTCCCCGCCGGCGTACCCGAAGAACGACGTGTTTTTCCCGGAGAGGTCCCGGCCCGCCGCAGTGGAGGCCGTGTGGGTCCCATGCCCGATGACGTCCCTTGCGGAAGACTCCGACCCGGACTTCGCGTTCGGGGCAGGGCCCGGGCCTGAGTCAGGCCCCTCGTCGAGGAAGTACCTGGCGCCAACCAGCTTCCTGTTGCAAAGGGAGGCAGGGAAGTCCTTGCCTCCCTCGCACGCGCCCTTGAAGTGTTCCGGGACCGGGCCAAGCCCGTCGTCGTTAAAGCTCGGGCTCTCGGGCCACACGCCCGTGTCGATGACCCCAATCACGACGTCCGAGCCCATGTCGGAGTCCTTGAGGAGGCCCATTGGGCTGTGGTAGGACGTGAGCCCGAGGAAGTGAGGGGACCGTGTCGTGTGCAGCTCGTACATCTGGTCGGGAAGCACCCCGAGCACGCTGGGATGGGCCTTCAGGGCTTGGGCTTGGGCCGGTGTCAGATGGGTCGAGAACCCATGAAAAACGGTTTTGTAAACATGGACTAATTTCGGGGCATCACCATTTGGGCTCAGATCGAGATTAGTAAGAATGGATTTGTACCAATCTTCTACATCAGACAACTCAGTGGGCTTGAGATCATTATTGACTTGAATTATAAAAGTTACTTTGCGATGGTTCTGTTCATCAAGATGTTGGGCCATTGTAGGGTCAGTGATGAATGTGGAGGCTACAAGAGAAACAACAAGGATGATGATGGCAAATGCATGATGATGATGAACATCATGATGATGATGGTGTTTCAATGACATGGTTTGTGATGTTGGGGTGTGGTAAATCAGAAATTGGGTGATGAAGTGCTTGTTTATTGATTTGAGGCTTTTGAGGTGTGGCTTAAATAGGGAAATGTGAGTATGATGTCCAAGTCATGAAGTGGACAAAGATGGAAGAAAAGCTGTGAACAAGATTAATATCTGAGGAGATTTACTGCCAAATCTGGATTCTTTAAAGCAATTAATGGGTGTCCAACTTTTTATCTTAATTATTTCTGGTGTGAGTGCCACTGTGTGGCAAGGATCATATTTGGGTAGATTTTTTCTTGTTCATATTTGGAAAAAAAGCTTCTCAACTTTGCTTCCTTTTATTCACTACAGAAAATGATACCAGGGTTGCTATAACGTACCCTCTCCATCCCTTATTAATTATCACATCTTAGTTTTCGGGTAGATTTTAAAAAATTAGTATTGGAAATGATAAAATTAATAGGTAAATTTTTCATTTTGGTTAGGTAATGATAAAAATGAGAGATAATTTAGAAAAAAATGTTATTAATCTTGAATTAAAATTGTAAAGTAACAGATATTATGAAAAATAAAATATTAGTTAAAACGATAAAGATTGAGAAATGGAGGGAGTACTTTTTTAGTGGGTTTTATATTAAATTAATATTTATCATAATTTTGACCCTTTTTCTTCATTGTTATGGTTGATTATCCATTAGAAGAGGTTTGACATTAGTTGGAGGTGATTTTTTAAAAAATAAATATATATTGCCGATCTCAATGAATACAAATGATATAGAGACTCGGTCTTTTTATTGGTAAGTAGAAGTATAGTAAATAAAGTTAGATAGTTTAGGTAAAATTGGATAGACTTGGTAGACGTGGATGATGTAGATGTAGATAAAATATGTCAATTTTTATTTTTTTATTTTTTTTCTTTTTACTATTTGTTTATAGAGTTTCATTTTCTTTTCTTTATTTTTTATTTTAAAATTTTTATTATTATTATTATTAGGGTAATTGGATTCTAATAATACGAACTTTGGGCCATATAACACTTAATAATACGAATTTTCGATTTGATTCTTAATAATACGAACTTTGACCCCCTGTTGGCTACAGTAACACGCCACCGAGTTGGGGTTTTTTTGACTCGTTGGTAAAATGACTTCGCAAGCCAGGCATGTGTTCCCTATTGTTTGACCTTGCCACCTCAGCCATTGACCCAAAAAATGTCATGTCAGCCCTCTTCTTCATCTTCCTCCCTCTTTCTCTCTCCTCTGTCTCTCTCTATCTCGATTTCAAGCTAGCCCCCCTTAAATGGCTGCCACAATTTGCTTCTTCTTCCTCCCTCTTTTCCTCTCCTCTGTCTCTCCATACCAAACCCAAATTCAATTACAAATTCGATTACAAAGATTCGATTACCATAGTTGTCTTCACACCCATGCCCATCCATGGCTTCCATACCTTTTCCTTATCATTGCACACACATACACTTGATTTCTGACATGAATCCCACAAACCAAAAGCAAATGTATTGCTTTCAATTTCAAACATCATTACCCAGAAACAGAAATTCAATGAGACTAGCTACTGAGTATTGCCTTTGATTTTGTTGTGCTCTCAGAATTCTGGAATTTCAGGTCGATTTCATCTGCATGCTGTGCACAAACCCAGAAAACCCATCTCGTTTTTCTCACCATGAAGGTTCACATTCCGATGATATGCTTGTTTATGGTGCTAGTCCGAGTCGACTCGGTCTCCGCCGCCATGACTCGGCCGCTGTTCGCCTGCGACTCGGCGGACCCGGCGGCGAAGTGCGGATTACGCAACCGAAAGGCTGGGCAATCGTATGTCGAATTTGTAATCGAATCTGGGTTTGGTATGGAGAGACAGAGGAGAGAGAAAGAGGGAGGAAGAAGAAGCAAATTGTGCCAGCCATTGAAGGGAGGGTTAGCTTGAAATCGAGATAGAGAGAGACAGAGGAGGAGAGAGAAAGAGGGAGGAAGATGAAAAAGAGGGTTGATATGACATTTTTTTTGGTCAATGGCTGAGGTGGTAAGGTCAAGCAAGAGGGAACACATGTCTGGCCTGCCAAGTCATTTTACCGGCGAGTAAAAAAAACCCTAACTCATGGCGTCAGAATGAGCAACATGGTCAAAGTTCGTATTATTAAGAATCAAATCGAAAGTTCGTATTATTAAGTCTTATATGGCCCAAAGTTCGTATTATTAGAATCCAATTACCCTATTATTATTATTTAAAAAAAATAAAAATAAGAAAGAAAAAAATATAAAAACAGTACAAATTAGTATAAATGAATAAAAAATAAATAAAATAAAAAAATCACTTCCTTTCATATTTAAAAACTTCACAAAAAATATATAGGAAAATTGGATTTTAATAATCCCTACTTTCACCAATTGTATTGTATAGCAATAATCTCTACTTTTATTTTGGATTCTGGCGGTCCAAAAAAAAATAAAATTGGATTATACTGGTACCAAATCCACCTTCAAATTCTTTTTATTTTTTTCATTCCTATCTAACATTGTTTTTGTTTTTTCGTTCATGCCCCCACAAAGGTAATGAAGTGTAGTTACTAAAATAATTTTTTAATTATTTTTTTGAGACTCTGAGTAATTATTATGATTTTTTAAAAGGAATAAAAGTGAAAAAATCATAAAAATTGTAAAAAAATTCAAAAAATTGGGAGAAACGTTGTAAATTCATTAAAAATCATGGTATAGTGTTATACTAAGTTTTGAATCAAACTCAACACAAAATTTATGATATTTAGGGTATACTCTCGATGATGTCCCATAAAGGATTATTGTTATACAATTGGTGAAAGTAGGGATTATTAAAATTCAATTCTCCAAATAAAATACTTCATCCGTCCCTTAATGAGTGTCAATTTTTCTAACTACCTTGTCCCTTTTTATTTGTCAAATTTACATTTTCAATAATTAAAATACTCATATTACCCTTAATTAATGAATATGATTTTTATTTTATCTTTTAAAATTCTCCTTTATTCCTCTCTTTTAATGAAGGGTATACTTGTTCATTCATAATTTTTTCACTCTATTTTCAACACACATTAATTTTGTAAAATTAATTATTTTGACATTTAAAAGGGACGGAGGGAGTATCATCAAAACATTTACACATTTTATAATTTTTATAACATGTTTGAATTTATATGAATTTTATAAAAGTGGGCGATTCTATATTTGTTTTTTTACTGTCAATTCAGGATTATTTTTCCTTCTTGCAGGTCCACAGGTGGATAACTGGATGGGTGATGATAAGTGTCTTGCCCCAAGACACTCCTTAAATGTCTTCTCCCTTATAAAATCAATACTTATTATCGTTTTTAACCCCAATTTTTTTGACAGATACTATTAATTATCAATTATAAGAAGCTTGGAATGTGTTGGCTACGCCAACAATTAAAATTGACACCCTAACGAATGAACCTCATCCGTTGGGCATATTTTAGACGCTTTTTTGTAAATTTTTAAAAATATAGATAAAAGTGTGATTTTATACAATTTATATATATTATTATAGTTATAGAAGTCAATCATGTAACTTTTTTCCAATTTAGTTCACAAATACATAGGTTTTCTATAATGACAAGACACAAAATATGTGTCTTGCACAAGACTTTTATCATTTTCCTAACTGGATACGGCTAAACGGGCCAATATTCCTTTGCGTAAGTCTAACCCCCACCAATTTTAGGTCAAGTCTAGCCCTCACCAAGATGGCAAGATTAGGTCAAGTCGGGTCATGAAATAAAAATGCTCCCTTGCCCCATTTTGCCCCATTTTGCAGGTCATGTCAGGTCTAATCCAATCCAAACCGCAACTTTTTGTCAGTTGTCATCTGAAATCTTACTCTCATAAAACGTCAGACCAAATGATCCTCAATTGCTAGAAAAACTTTCATTCCACTCAAGTCTGTTATTCCAACAACTTTAGCCTTGCATCCATTAAAACTAATCGGAACGAAACCAGTATAAAAATTTACAAGATAGGAAGATAGATCCATCATATCATCTACTATAACACCAAAAAAGAGGGAAAAAAAGAAAGAAAAAAGGAACCACAAATGCTGCTATCAAGAACAAAAACTGCTATCAAGACCAAAATGACAATAGTAAAAATAAGAGGGCTGAGAAATCCTAAACCCTAGACACAGACTAAAAATTAAAAAAACTTGTGCAGACACCTAAAACTCTTGAAACAGAAACCCCTCCAAAGGCAGAAGGGTGTGTGATTTGATCTCTTTCCGACAACAGCGACCTGTTCTGACCAATGTGATTCTCAACGATCCCCGATTGTTATTCTTGTGATGAGACGCTACCAAGCAACAAACACCAGCAAATACCCTTCAAATTTCAGCGTCAAAGACGCAAAACCAGCTGTGCAGCAGAACCTTGAGTTGGCTAGCAACCCTATGTACTGGAATTTTCATGAACATCGGCATTTTCAGATCCCATTGAACCCTTGCCACTCTCTGTGCTCTTTGCCTCGACATTAGGCTGAACAGGTGGAGTTGCCTCCTTGGCTGGGTTTGCTGTGGTTTTAGATGCATCCTGTAACTGCTCAGCACCAGCATCTTTGCTCTTCTCCCCAGAGTTTTTTCTTTCCAAAACCTGATATTAGCAAAGGGGCTTAAAATTTGAACGACAAAACAAAAAGGGACTGCAAATGTATAACAAGACGTGACAAACCTGTTTGCGGTATTGCTGTTGCTTGGCCTTCTTCTCTTGTATTGTCTTCTGTCGCGCCTCGTAGAAGCTAAAATCATCCAAGATGCTAGTTTTACTGGTGTGCTCCTTGAACAGTTTCAGCAACTGGAGCCCCTGCTCCAACTTGACCTACACAACCAATAACAGTGTCCTCTTTGTCAGTCAACAGAGAATGAAACAAGTATCTGATTGCCCTGGATTGTAAGCGTGCTAGTTTCGTTAGTACCTCTTGAGTGTCTCGACTGTTTGTCACTGGCTTGTTCTCATTGTTTTCAAGGATGATGTGTTTCAACAAGCTGTTGGGTACATCCTTTACAATGTGCCACTTCACTGGGAAGCTACCGTTCCACTTGTCCTGCTGCCAATACTCGACATTCTTCTGAAAATCAACTGGGCCAACCATCTCAGCCACACCTACAAATTGCCCACTAGTGTTTACCTGAAACAAAGTTACAAAAAGAGCATCAGCAACTATAGAGTGCCTGACATGTATATATATATATATATATATATATATATATATATATATATATATATATATATCACGCGATGATAAACAAAACAAGGTCAATTCAAAGAGGCAGTATTGTATATTCAAAGTAAGATATCTACTGCTAACCGAACCCACATACCGAGAAAAATAGGAACACAGGGCAGCCACTAGACTTCTCTTGAGCTTCTTTGTATGCCAAATCAAGCTTCTTGTTGCCATTTGGGGTGCTTGACCACACATTGTATTTAACACTCTTATGGACATCATCCTCACTGTAAGACTTGATCACAAAGAATTTTGCCTCTTTATAATTTTCGGGGAAGTCTGGACGATTATATTGCTCCCTGTCAGGAACTGGGTTCGGATTAGCCTTCTCGGCAGCGGCACCATTAGAAGATGATATAGCCTGTCCTCTAACAGCCAAGGTAACAGGAGCAAGATCGTTCATGGTCTTAGAACCTTTCCCTCTGGGACCTCGGTTCAGCTCGTTCAAACCATCCATGTTATCATAATAACCATAGAAACCATTGCCCCGTCCCTTGTTCCTAAACTTGTTGTCAACACCATCAACACCATACCATCCATGGCCATTAACACGAGCATCATAACCAGTGGTTCCATAGCCCACACCTGTTGCCACATCATTCCCATAGTGACCATACATTCTGCTGGGGTACATTCTATTCATATATCCAGGAGCTGCTCCCATCCCCGAAACTGGCCTAGGTTGATTCAAGCCCTGAACATGCAATAAAAGTAAATTCAATTGTCCAGATATATATAGTATCTAACAGAGCAGAAATTATAAATTCTGGAGACAGATGTATATTTGCCTTTTTAATGGGACATATAAGGAGCAGGAAACGGACACCATATAGATCTCAAACAGCTAACAATTGATTCTCAATATGCAAAACCTAAAAAGTGGCATCTCTAATCCATGTTACCCAAGCAAAACAGTTTCTGCAGTTCTATCCATGTCTGCTGTCCACAGAGCATAAATACACAGCACCAATTCAGTCATGAAATGGAAGCCTCATGTGAGCTTGACATTAAAATAGAATTCTAACATGACTAGGTCTACATACGATATTTCAATGTACTACAAAGTTAGTATCCTGTTACCATCTCTTTTAACATGCCGTGCACTGCAATGATTTAGAATAATTTCAACAAAACTAATTATGCAATCACTTTGCACTAGACATCACTGAACTATGAGAAACCCAAATTATTCAGCAGAAAAGAGAATAAGGAGAGAAAACATATCCTACCGCGCCATTTGCACGAGGATTAACGTTCTGGGTCCTTGAAGCTGGGGCACCATTGACATTTGAGACTGATGATGGATAAGTATTGTTGGTCACAGGCCTTGGTTGACCATCAGAAAAAAATTGGCCATCTGACCAAGGTAGTGGGGACCTTACTCCATCATAAGCAAATCTTGGATCCTGATAGTTGGGAGGAACACCACCTGGCATGCCAGCCCTCCCATACGAACCATTGGTGCTATACGACACATTCTGATTCGTAGGTTTAAAAGGCACAGAAGCATTCGCTGCTCCCTTAGTATTGGAATTTGTAACTGAACTCGGATTAGCATTAGCAACTTCAGCAGACAATGGAGGAGTTTGACCGGGCATTGCTGAGGACACCTCTCCTTGTTGAGGAGCTGCAGCTGGAGTGGTGGGATAAGTCCCGTTTGTCGGGGTCACGGGAGGGAAGTAAGGGTTAGGATATTGATACTGTTGGTGTCCATATAGTTGGTTCTCATGTCCCATTGGAACAGGAGATGTAGCCGGCGAATATGGTGCATATGAGGCATATCCATACCCATGGTACATAAGGGAGCTGTTGTCTCCATAAACAGCCTATCAAACATACATCACAACAAAATTACAGGCCCATTCATCTGGAAAAAACAAATTGCACAACTAATGGTTGAAAACAAAAGTGTTAAGGTTAAACTCACAGTAGGCATCTCTACACCCTCCTGATTTGCATATCTGGAGTAATCATCCCACTCAGTTCCTGTTGTGTTGTAACCTACAACATTCATAGTTTTTCCTTAAAGATTGTCATGTGTATAGTGCTACAAACATCACTATTATGCAAAAGATTGTAACTTTCTCTTCTTTTTGTTGGTTGGGGGGGGGATGGGGCGGAGGAATTACCTCCATAGTAATAAGCAGCATGTTGGTATGAGTTGGGCATGTAACAAAGAGAAGGATCCATGATATCAGGTATCACAGGAGTAATGCACCTATCACTAGGGGGATTACTATGGCCATTGGTGGCATCCTTAGAATCAACAGCACCATTTTGGGAGGGAGGAGCCTGAATAAATAAAACAAGAAACATATCAATCATTTAGAGAAACAAATCCTTTACCAAAAAGAAACATATCCACAAATTCTTGCACAAGAAGGAAACAAAACAAGTATTGATACTGTGGTGGAATACCTTCTTGGCAGCATCAGGTGCATCCAAATTCGACTTGGGTTTCGGCTGAGATTCCAAGGACAAGTTTTGCATCAAACCTGCGGCTTCTACAGGAGGACTAAGTAAAGGAAATACACACTAACAACAACAACGACAATTGATAAACACGAGAACACACAAATCAATCCCTTTCAGTAACGAACAAGAACGAAGCAATCGAGAAGTACATCCAATAACAAACCCTACAACTACCTGAACAAAATCCTACACGGGAAGATTGAATACAACAACCAAAGAATCGAAAAAGAAGCAAACAAGAGCAGATCTGAAGGAGAGCGAAACATAAAATTCAAAATCAGAACAAGAACAAGAACAAGAACAAGAGTAGAGCAAGGAGGACAAAAAAGACAAGGATACGATCAGCGGAAGGAGGAGCAACAGTAGCCATGAGCAGATCTCGGGAGAGTGAAACTGAAACCTCACTTAAACCCTAAAATCCGAGGGGTTTAGGGTTGGTGGTTGTGGATAGGGTTTATGTGTATAGATAGGGATAGAGAGAGAAAGGGGGGAAGAGGGGTAGAGAGAGAAAGAGAAGGAGAAAGGGTAGAAATGGCGGAGGATCTAGTACGGCGAATGGTGAGCCAGCCGCCAGAGAAGGGCAGAGGAGGAGAGAAGGAAGGGGGTGAAGGGGGGGTGGGAAGGGGATTTCAGATTTGTAGGCAGAGGAGGGAGAGCGGCCACTCCCAAAATAAATACGGGGGTTTTGATTTTTTTGTTTTCCATTTTTGCTTTTTTGATTTTTGTTTATTTTTCTGGTGAATGGGATTCGAACACCTATATCTATATGGACACGGATTCGGGTTTGATATAATGTTGGGTGTGTATTGGATCAGATTTAGTAATGAGATTGGGTAATGTTTTGATTTGGGCTTTTATTAACTGACCTATTCTAATTAATCACTTTAATTTGTGGTTTTCTTGTCCTTTTGTAGTGAAAATTAAAGTGATTTTTTATTTTTGATTTTGGTTAATTTTTTTAGTGAATGGGATCCAAACACTTATATGGACACGGATTTTTGGTCCGTTTCTTTTTTATTTTTGATTTTTGTCGGATTTCTGAAGTTAATGACATGATATTATGTTGTATGTTTTGGAACAGATTTGCTAATGAGATTGAATAATGTTTTAATTTGGGCTTAGTATCCTAATTCCCTTTAATTTATGATTTTATTTAATAGAAAACAGACCTTCCTTGTCTTTTTTGAAGTGCAAATTAAAGTAATTTTTTATTGTTGATTTTAATTTATATTTCTGGTAAATGAGATTCAAACAACTACATGACCGATTCCGAGTCTTTTTTTTTGGGGGAGAGGGGATTTTTGAAGTTAATGACATCATATATTGTAAAATTGAAATTTCCTTGATTCTTACTTATGTATTTCATGAATATGAAAATAGAGACTATCGAGTTTGTAGGGGGGGTATCAGCAATTTAACAACGGAGCAGCCCAGCGCACCGCAACGACTAGTGCTAGAGAGGTATGTTTCGGGGGGTAGAAGGAGACTAGATAGAAGGGTTGATGGCTCCGTTTGGCAAGTGTTCATCGCTAATGATTGAGTAGGGTGGTCAACGAGGGTTTGAAGCTGGACAAAGGAATGAGGATTGATACATCGGAACTAAACATGATTTCCGGGAGGTGGCCATGACATTGGATGAAAAAGAGAACAGACACAAGAGAATTGCCCCCTAGTGACTCAATGCAAAATGTGGATAGAGATGTCGAGCTGGGAAGTGAAGATTGTCCACCGTCTCCGCAGAGCAAATCATGTGGCGGACAAGTTAGCTAAGTTGGTACTCAAGCTAACCCTAACATCAAAACTGAATGTTGTTAAATTTTTAGATGAGCCTCCAAGAGAAGTCCTCCACGCACTCCATAAAGATAACATATAGAGGCCCGAGGAATTTATTGTATATAATTCGTGACCTTTTTTCTTTGTGGGGAATATAATTTGTGACATCTTCCCTTGAATAAATTGGGGGTTTCCCCACTTTTTACTACCAAAAAAAATGAATATGAAAATAGAAGGAGAACCATCAAAAAAAAGAGAAAAGAAAATAGTGGGAGCCCAAAATAATGGGTTTTTATGCTGGAATTTGGGTATTTTGCATCTCCAGAAGCCCAATACTCCAATGAATATTTGGTCAGCTACACATCCGTCAAAACAATTTCCTGCAAGTCTCAGATTTTCCAGTATGTTGGTGACGGGAGAGAATGTCCATAAGGCTCGCCAAGTGTTCGACAAAATGATTCATAGAATAGCCACTTCATTGAAATCCATCATTGCTTGGTACTTCCAAATCTATCAACCCAACCAAGCATGCCAGCTGTTCGACAAAATGCCCGAGAGAAACATCGTCTCTTGGAACAATTTGGTGTCTGGGTTGCCTGGGTATGATGTCAAGAATAGGATGATCCAGAAGCCCTGTAGATGTTTGATTCGATGCCGCAAAGGAACGTGGTGCCAATGCCATGGACAGTGATGGTTAAAGGGTATGTGCAAGAGGACATGAATTCTGCAGCAAAGTTTTTGTTTCAACAGATAGATGTCTTAGCTGAATGTGGTTTCATGGACAATGATGCTTGGGGGACTAACTAATGCAATCTGGTCGGGTCGACGAAGAGGAGGATTTTTGATACCATGCCTGAGAAACATTTGATAACACGAAAAATGAGACCAATATACTTGGAGTGCATTGACAAAAGCCTATAACAAAAAAAGGGCTTGAATTGGAGGCTAAGCACAACATGGGTTAGCAGATGAAGCTTTGGATTACTTTCATCAAATGATTTCTGCAGGTGTTACTTCTGATAGTGCGACATTTGTTTTTGTTCATACAGCTTGTAGTTACTCGGACAAGGTGGATGAAGGGCGTCAGATTTTTGAATCGATGAATGCTACCGAGGTGAGAACGAAAATGAAAGTTAGAAAAAGTGAGTAGATCACCAGATTATGAGACTGTTAAATAGCCTAAATATCAGGTTAACAGAAGCTGGGTACCATCCTAATGGTAGCTTTTCCCTGCTTGACTTGGACCAGGTACCAATATTTTTAAGCTGATCTTCATATTCTTAGAATTTTTGAGCACCCCCCGGAAACCAATTGTTTAGTTGATAGATTCAATCTCGTATGGACCTAATATGACGTACTAGATTGCTTGCTTGCTTTACTGCTAACTTTGCTTATATAATGTACTACCTCCGTCCCAAAATGTTTGTTCTTTGACAAAATTTTGACCGTTGATTATTTTCAAATTACAATGAGTTACGATATGAAATTACTGTCGTTGTAATCTTTACTAAGGTATCTTTCTAATGACGGTAATTTCATATCGTAGTTCATTGTAATTTGTGAGTAATCAATGATCAAAATTTAGTCAAAGGACAAACATTTTGGGACAGTAGCTGTAAATAACTAGGAAATTCCTGCTGTATTTTTCTTTTCTTTCCTTGCACCTTCTTGTGAGTTTACTGTTTTAGGATGCTAGCCATAACTTTCATTTGCAGTCCATGCCAGTAAATTTCCTGTAAGAGTGCTTGAAGTCAATCAGGTCGGGAGGAAAATTGGTAGAGTCTTGACAGTCACATGTATTTGAACTGTTGTATTGTATTGTAGTAATCCCAAATTTTGATATATTGGATTTTAGCAGTCCTAACTATCATACATTGTTGAATCATAGTAGTCGAAACTATCATATCTTGGATTGTTATCATATATTAGATTATAATGGTCCAAAATATTGAAAAGCTTAGACCAACTCGCTAACAGTGAACTGAAATCCAAAAGTTCAATAGTTCGGCTTATTATAATACATTCTAAAGTCGGATCCTCCATTATCCCCACCCCTTTAGTTGGACTTACTATAATCCAATTTTCCTTTTACTTGATCATTACAAGCTTTGGTTCATCAATCTGGCTCACCTCAATCTATGCTAAGTTCATCTTCTACTGCAATTTCTGACTATTGTGAGATAATCAAACCCATTTACCACTACTAGAAGCCTTTTACATGTCTGTTGGCAACAGAATTTGGTACCTGTCAGATACACAAAAGGCCAACTAATAAAATTAGAACAATACAGAAGAATATCAAATGGTGTTATCAGCATATGATGACAAAAATCTCCGAATCAACATATTGTGTGGCAGGAAGCTAGATATTAAAGCTTTGTATACAGACTTACATATCAGATCCAGTTCTGAAACAATTCTCCCTAATACTCTTGTTCGGTATACTTAAAACACTCATTCCCGAAGAATGGGAGAAAAAGAAAAACAACAGTATTACTATTGAAATCTGTTGCATCCAGATCTGCTAAGATACAGGAAAAAGATTGAGATCAATCGCAATCCTGCTCCTCCTACCGGCTTGAATATTCTTTTCGTTGTTGTTATTGTTGCGATTATTACGATCAGCTATGCGATTTTCTTCATCTGATTTCCTGGAATTACCAGCAGTTACCTGATTGCCGACGAGATTCTTCGCCGGAAAATCCTTCGGCTGGAAACATGGCTGCCGAGCTCCAATTTTTCCGTTCGAATTTGACTGGTTCCTTTCTTGCTCCGCCGCCGCTGCCGGTGGTTTCCGATTAGATTCCGGCGTGGAATTTCCGTCATCGACGAGCTGGTCACGGATGTGTTTAGCGCTCCTGATTAGAGCGAAGAACTGCTCCATTTTTACATCTTCATCTTCCTCTTCTTCTACTTGCTGTTCTTCGGGGGATAGCTTCCTCTTCTTTCTCTCACTCTCCATCTCCATAACTAGGTCCATGTGAGCAAGCCAATGGCCCAGAGAAAGAAAGGAAGAGGTTTTATTGAGTGAAAGTTTAGAGAGAGAGAGAGAGAGAGGGGTTGCTATGGTGGTGGTGCTGCCATTGTTTCTTTCTTCTTTGGGGGCTTCTTACCTAATCGAGGAGGAGATTCTGTGTTTATCGCTGGATGGAAAGTCATTTATTATTATTTAATATGAAACTTCCTCATCAAAGAAAAAAAATTACTGTAATACATTTTGCATTTGCTTTTTTCTCCCCAATTTAAAAGACGATTACTTTTTAACCTAAACAACCTTGTTGAGTGCAATTTGTTAACTGCATATGAGCATGTCCTCTAAATATTATAATTATTATTTTTATATATATATAACTGTACATCTATATATATTAGGTTGTTGAATTAGATTAATATGATTATTTACTCATAAATATATGGAGCACTAGCTTTAAAATTTAGATGTAATGTATATTTGCTTTAAGACTATTTATTTTTTCAATTTAGTCAAAAAATCATATGAAGGATTTAATGATTAGCTTTTCACAATAAACTTTTGTAGCGCTGACAAAAATTCGGGTTCGAGTAAATTGAGGTTGGACAAATGCGGACAATGTCAAAATTCGGACGAGAATATTATGTCCGGACCCGATTTTATTTCGGGTCGAATAAGGGTCGGACAATTCGGACAATATAAAAAAAAAGAAATTTTATGTTCGAATATTCGGTCAATTCGGTCAATATCAAAATTCAGACGAAAAATCTATGTCGAAACCCGGTTTTTCCGGGTCGGGTAATTCGGGTCGGACGAAATTTTGTCAGCGGATTTTAAAATTAAATTTTATAAAGTTAATTAAAGAAATACTTTTGGATTAGTTTCTTATAAGTAGATAATTTTGTTTATATATTTAATTAAATACTTAATGATTAATAATTCATTCAAATAACTAGCAATTACTAGATTAGGTTAGTCTTTCTCACTCTGGCCCATCAGATGTGTAATGAAAATGAGAATTCCTATTGGAATTGGAAGTGAAAATGACGATTCATAAAGGGAATGAAATGAAAATATGTTTAAGAATTCCCAATTTCATTGTTTATTATGGGTTAATTAATTAGAAATAACAATAAGTGGAGATGAGATTGTGAATAATTAAACATTTGTTAAAAATACCCTTTAATTTAAGGCAGTGTTCTTTTGTACCTACCACAACACACCATACCACTCAGTCCCCGTTCTTTTCTGCAGTAGGTTGCGGTACAATATCGCACTACACCGTACTCTTTAATTTTTCACCACAATTCACCATGTCACACCACAATCATTACCTATATATTTTTTCATTTTTCTCTCTTCTTACTTCTATCCTCTACTTTTCACATTCTCTCTCTTAACCTACCTCACCTATCACAACTTTCACCACACCTCACCACACTTTTTCAAATTCCACCACATTATTTTATTATCACACTGCAACCAACCATATAAAAGAACGGAGCCTCAATATTCTTCCACACTTTACCATACCATAACACACTTTACCAGAATTATTACCAATATATATTTTCACTTTTCTCCACTGTTTTTCACATTCCCTCTCCTTATCTATCACATCAACTACACTTTCCATAAATTTTACCATACCATTTTACATAGGGTTGTTCATCAATCCAGGATTGGACTAAATTAGGCCAGACTGAACTGGACTTAAGACCGAGCAAGGGGACTAGCCTGGATCGAGGACTGGACCGACCGAATGGACCGTATTATGGGGAAGACATACGATTAAATTTTGTCTGAACCAGTGAAACAGGTTGACTGTGCGTGAGCTTGCTTGATGCTGGTCGACTAGGCGTGGACCGCGTGGTGGCAGATTGCGGAGGAGAAAACAACGGATCTAGGGAGTAGGGAGTGGGGAACGCCAGTGAAGCGGTTGAGTGCGGAGAAAGGGCGGTGACTTTGACAGGCCTAGCGGTGGCGCCTAGTGACGGCAGGTGGTGGAGGGCGGAAGGTGGAGTGGGGACTGGGGAGCGTCGAGGGTTTGAGATTGATAAACTCAAACACATTAGTGAATATTAATGAAAAGTTGAAAATCATAGCGAAATAGTTGATTAATTTGTAGTCCGGTCCTCGACTCGATTCTCGGACATCTAATTTGGTCCAAGACCAAAGACCGAAACTCAGTATTCTTTGGACCGAGGACTGAACCAAACTATCTTCGGTCCAATTTAGTCCTTTTATTTAGGATGGACTAGATTATAAACAACCCTAATTTCATACCTTATCACATTTTTCACAGTTTCACCACATCACATCATTTTTGCATCTTACTAACCATATAAAAAAACATGTCTAAATATGTATGAGTTATATTGTTAATATTAGTTAAGTACAAGGATGATAGTATTTATATTTAACACCCTCTTGTATTTCAATTATGAATTACTATCCCTTTCCCTAATAATAAATTAGCGAGAGCTGAAAATTTATATTTCCATTTTAATTCCCTCAATTTTTATAACGTCCATTGAATAAACATGAATTGACTTACTAAATCATTGGGGAATTACTCGGAGGTACCTCAATATATAGGGAAACTATTTTTCGATATCTCAACTTTTCAAAACTTATTTTGAGGTACCCTTAATTTTTGGGTTAGTAATTATTTGGTGCTTTTCCGACCATCAATTTTATTAAGTGACCAAAATACCTTTATTCTTCATTTTCAAGGGTATTTCGACTACTTAACCAAATTGATGGCGCATGCGCAAAATTGAAGTCTTTCGAAAAATTTTGAAAAGTTGGAGTACTTGAAAAACGTTTCATCGATAGTTAAGATAACTCCTAGTAATTTTTTGCTAAATCATGTATTTTCATTTCCACACCTATCTCCTTCCTACCAAACAACCCCGTGGCGAGAGTTGGCAAGTTGGCAACAGTTAGCGGGTAAGTTAATGGCGAAAGTGCCCTTCTTGACTGGATGTAACGACCGCTCGGGAGGGAGAAGTTGGATGTTTGACAAGGGTGAATGTGTAAATTGAAAGGGGAGCTGGACCAATCGTGTAAAATTCCTAAACGGATATTTTTTTTATATTCCTAACCTGATGTCACTTGGTAAACGTAATGTGTTCCCTAATTATCTGATGCGAAGCCGCTGATGAGCGAATGATGACCAATTTAGTCTTGGTCTAAAGGTTACACCAAGTTGCGTCTGTTTATAATTGATTGCTCTTTTTAATCTACTTTGCCAATAATTCATAGCAAGACTTTGGCTAATCAAATCAACTGCTGCCATTTATCACACCTCTATTGCCTCATAATTCTCATCATAATTGAAGCTTTCTCATCATAATTCTCTCCTATAATTTGAAGTACTATTGAAAAATATGTTTTGTAAAGTGTCATGAAATTTTCTCATATAATTTGAAGTACTATTGAGAAATAGCCTAATTTTTATAATTTGAATACTTATAATACTCGTTATATCATTAATAAATAAACTTTTTACCTTATTTGAATGATGTTTTCAAGGACATTTTTGACAATGTGTAAATTTTTTTTGCTGCATTTTCTATAATTTTTGGTTTTGTGAAAGTAATTTAGGGACAAATAATCAGGGGTAGTTGGTGATATTTTATATACAATGTCATCCATTTTCATTGTAAAATCAAAAGATTTTAACATAATAAAAAATTCCAAACATAAAAAGCAACATAAAAAAAAAATTCTAACATCAAATATTCTAATTGTTATAGCACTTGATAAAATGAAAATTGAATCTCCAAAATAAAAGCTCAATCTCCAAATAAAAAAAAGAAAATCCCAACTTCGAGCATCCTAATAAAATGGCACGAGTCAGATTGACTTTTTTTAATTTCTATGAAAATAGTTGGGCCAATGCAAAAAAAAAAAAGTTTGACCCTTGCCCGCAAATTTGCTGGTTGTGTCAGGCGATCCCCGATTCAGTAATCGTGCCTAGCTAACAATGGCGGCGATGGCGGTGGTGGTTTTGAGAGGGAAGTGGTGGGTGCACACAACAATGACACTGGTAGTGTTGGAGGTGGTGATGGCTGATGGTTGGGTTATTGATGAGGGTGAGCAAAGTCAGTTAGCCGTTTTTTCCAGTTCATCTAAAGTGTGAATCGTAAATCGAACTGAATTTTTCTATTAACCATTTTTCCAATTCATCCAACATGTGAACCTTAAACCGAATCAAATGAACACAAGACCTCATGTGCAGTAAACATTAACTTGTTCTTTTATACGGCTGGTTGCGGTATGACGCGGTGCGGTGTGGTGGAGTTGTGGCGGGTGCGGTGGAATTGTGGTGGGTTATTGGTAAGTTGTAGTGAGTTTTGTTTTTTATAAATGTAAATTGTATAGATAAATGTGAAAAAGTTGATTGTGGTGGGTTATGGTAAATTATGGTGAATTGATATGTCGTAGTGGACTCTAACAAAGTGTGGTGTGTTGTGGCACCGCAACCAGCCAGCTGTATAAAATAACAGGGCCTAATTATAAGCGTTTACCAAATGAACTACCTAATTTTTTTCTAACCCATGGTATTGCACGATAAAATGTTATTTTTGGGCATGGGTGGGGGGGGGGGGGGTCATGGTACATACCCTAGTTCTGTCCCTACCATTCATTGTGCTAATGAAATTAAGGAGAAAAAAAACCAAATTTATCCAACACACTTCAATCTCTTCTTTCTATCTTCCTAGAGAGTTTCAACACAACTCCTAAGGTGTTGAACAAAAACAACTTCTTGAGAGTTCTTGATAGATCTTGTACTTTGCTTACAAGAGGTTAGATTTTACACTTAAGTCTATTCGGGGTCTCATGATGAATAAGTTTTAAGGAGAGACGGATTTAACCCTCGACTCTTAGCTACCCAAACGATCCCTCATCTTGTACAACTGACCATATTACCCTATATCTCCAACAATATGCCTCTAAGTTAGATGGTTTACCCAAGACTATAAAGTACTATGGTTCTAAGTTGCATAGCGAGTGAACTTGAGTAGGTGGGCTTCCACTTTGAAGCTGGTCTGTTTTTTCTTCTTCTTTGGGTTGGGACCATTATACTATATAGTATCATGACATGTATCCAATTTCTACATATATGTCTGTACACATATAAATACATTCAGACATTGACAATAATAGGATAGTTATATGTGAATATAAGTTGGTGCAACTATAATACTAATCGATAAAGTAAACAACACACACACCTCATGCCTCAGTGAATAAATGGCCATATCTAGAATATCTATACATATAAATCTGGCTAGATGAGGAGATGTTCCCTTGTACACTAGAACACCACTCGATTTGGACGGAGAAGTAGCATTAAAAGACATATATGTAGTAGCAATGCATGCAACAACTACTACAAAGGAACGAGTCCATGGGAAATCCGACAGGTGGCAAATAGGGTAAGTGATAAGGAGTGAGCCACATTCAACGACTTTTAAGTCCCCAATCATGATTCTCAACCAACACATTCTCATTGGCCCTGCATCCGTGCATCATTACTCATCCCATATTTTGGCCTTATTCCATCGTTTCAAGTTGAATTTATCTTATAGTGTGTTTGGTAGTTTTCTGAAAAAAACTTTTCTTAAGAAATTTTTTTACTGAGGTTGTGAGAGAAATAATGAACCCCATATCAAAATTTTCCTGTATATTATGAAAAATCAAACATAGAAAAGTTTATCAACTTAAAAACTTGACCAATTTTCCCAGGAAAGTTTCTCAATCAAACGCCCTATTATGGCCCTGTTATTTTATGCGGTATATATTCTGCGGCATGACACAGTATGATGTGGTGTAATTGTGGCGGGTTATTTGGTATGTTGTGGTGGGTTTTTTTGTATATATATATATATATAAATATTGTATTGGTACTTGTGAAAAAGTAATTTGTGGTGTATTGTGGTGAATTGTGGTAGAATGATATTTTGTGATAGGTAGTGGCAAACCGCAGAAAAGAACAGGGCCTATATTTCATTCAAATTCAAATTTTTATATCACATTTACTTCATACACCTAAACTAACTATTAAAAGGTGGTAGAGAGCATGTGGTAATTTTAAGTAATTGTTAAGGTGGTAGTTTTAAGTAATTGTTAAGGTCAATTAAATAGATAAACTCATGATATGAGAAAAAAATGATGATAGTGCATGTGGGATGATATGTTAAGTTTTAATAAGGTATTGTACGTAAGACAAGTTGCATCAGTCACATTGCTTATTAAATATATGGATTCTTTTCTTTATTTTAATCGTTTATGAGGAGGTGTGACAAAAGTAAAGAATAGTGAAGTAGGAAAGTAATGTGGCGAATAGTGCGAGTACCTTAATTTTACTGCAGAAAAAAAATGTTGAAAAGATAGAGAAAATAAGGTTTAACCATGAAAGCCCTTAATAACTTCATGCAAGGCATACAAGATGATGTTGAAAAGACCTGTTTCAAATACATAACTCAAGCGGGACAACATTTTAACAACCCTTAGACAAGTGGCTACTTTGTTACACCCAATCTATAGCCACTAGCCAGCCATAAATTAGATGATCGAGGGTAATCATAGACTATATGTTGAAGCATAAATGAGGCTATAAAAAGCTAAGGTTAAGGCCTTGTTCTTTTGTCAGGTTGGTTCTAACTTTTCTATCTTATCCCAATTTGTCCTAACTTATCACAACCAAACACAATTTTCCAAAAAAACATTCACTCAGAAAATACAATTCCCCAAAAAAACATCATAACTTATCCAAACCTAAATATCATAATTTAAAAATAATTCATCCAAAAGAACAAGGCCATTAAGTTGATGAACTCTCTAACAACCGTACATGAACACTATAACAAATACTTTAATGTTTTTCCAAGCAAGAAGAAATCACTCAAAAAATACAATTCCCCAAAAAAACATCATAACTGATCCAAATCTAAATATCATAATTTAAAAATAACTCATCCAAAAGAACAGGCCATTAAGTTGATGAACTCTCTAACAACCGTACATGAACACTATAACAAACACTTTAATGTTTTTCCAAGCAAGAAGAAATCCCTCCTCACTATGATGAGCTCCAATCTCACAGAGAGATGATCCATCATTCTCGATTCTCGAATGATCGGTCAGAGGTAAGGGTAAGCAAAATATCAAATACTCTATCTCAATTCTAGTCTTGGTCAGGATCTACTCCCATGGACCAAGCCTAGTGCGACTAAGACTAGGACTAGGTCCAAAAATGAGGACACACAGCTGACCAGAACAAGGACAAGGTCATGACCTCTAAAACTAGTTCTAATCTCGATATTCTATCATTTAAAAAAAAACTTTTAAAAATGGTATGTGTGTGCACACGCTAATCGGCAAATTATTTTGTCGTGTGCTTCGTGGTCACCCATCTTGAGACTATTCTCAGCCAATTACGCTTAGTTGAGGAGTTCCCAACGGATGAACTACCCTAAAATAAGGTACACCTTGGTGATATAAATGGTCATTTCAATAATTTTAAGCCATACTTTAACCACATACACGGAGTATTACACACTTTAAGCCACACTACGTCAAACACTTTTTTCATCTAATTGACCGATAACTTTTTTGTTTCTTAGCCAAACACTTATTCATCTGCTTGTGTAATACCTCGGTGCATGGTTAAAATATGGTTTAAGATGGTTGAAATCCTACTTATATCATGAATGTACATCTTCTTTTTAGGAAATCGAAGTTAAAAGTGCTTGGTTGGGAGTAATCTAGAGATAGTCAACTTCCTCGAAAGTTTTTCTAATAGCGTGTAAATGGGGACAAATTACGCTGAAAAGACCAACAATAATTTGTTGGGCTGGTCGTCGTTCCCCAAAAAGCAATTTTAAGTAATTTTCATGGTATGGGACAATGTTGAAATGTTATAGATCGTATTAGAATGAACCTTAGGACCAAGTATTTGTGAACCCACTTTACATCCACATGGAGGAAACTGTCACCTGAGGCACTACAAGATAGAATGGCCACAGCGACCGTTATTAACGGTCGCAAGACTCATTTAATGGTTGCTACTGGACACGTGCGACCATTGCTTGTTAATGGTCGCCAATCGGATCGTGCGATCGTTAAATGAACTATCGCAGCAACGACTGTTGAAATCGCAACAACGACCGTCAATAGATGCCCACAACCATTTCAAAATTAGTTGTGAAAGGGAGGAAAAAACAGTTAATGTATTTTATTTATCTTTAATCTCACTGGTTGTGGACACCTAAATTTACTCCCTGCTCACCATTTCAAAATTCAAAATTATTACTTTTATATATTAATAGATGACATGCTTATTAAATGTTGACTTTTAGATATCCCGTGCACTACACGAGTTTAAGAGTTATTTATTATAAAGTAAGGAATCCTACTTATTGATGATAATTTCTAAGGAGGTTTTGCTATATAATTGAATCTTTTTCAATTATTATAATTAAAAAAGGTACAATTACCATTAATTTTATTTTAAAAAATGTAAATCAATATAGTATTGATCAAAGTAACTTATTTTATTGAGAGATAAATCTTTTCAACAAATGAGATCTATTATAGATAAATTAATGATATTAAATTTACAATTACTGTAATTCCAAAAAAAAAAAAAAACTAGCAAAACGCAATACCATTACCATAACCAGAAAAAAATTAACTAGAATTTTCATAAAATTAAAAGAAACCAAAACCCAAACGAAAATAATAAACATCTTGACGCAAGATGATTCTTAACCATCTTGCATATTTTCTAAATCACTAATAAAGTTAAATGTAAGTGTATTTAAATCATTCTAAAGATATGTTTATTATTTTGAGGGTTACTATAACTTATAAATAATTTAAAAATAATTATTTATTTATATTTATTTCATAAATATAAAAACTATGTATAAAATATGCATTTTCTACCATGATTGATAAAATTAGGCTATTATTATATTTTGGGTTTATTACTCTCTAGTGTTGAGCCTAAGAGGGGGGTAGATATGCTCATATGCATGATACCTTGATTTATGGGGGGCAAAAAAGATGATACTAATCATGGGTTCATGAGTATTGTGCTGATCTGAATTGTAGGTTTGTTGAGTGATCATAGTTTGTCACGTTTCTTTTGCTGTGTTGAGATTTTCCAGCTAGTATTTTACACTGATCTGAATTTGGAGTTAGATTTTTAGCAGCCTTGTAAGAGTACTTATTACTAGTTTCTGTTTCTGCTGAACCATAGGATTTTGTATTTTTATGCACATTCAATCTGATACTATACTCTGCAACTTTTGTGCTCACATTCAACTACTGCCCTGTGTTGCAGGTTTCACTAAATTACATTCTCATTTTCATTTTTCTATCGTGTAAACTTTGCTAATTAGTGTCTCAATTGTTGCGCTATGGGATCAGAAGGTCCTTTGCCATCACCAGTAATAGTTCATGTAACTGGGTTTAAGAAATTTCATGGAGTTTCTGAGAATCCTACCGAGAAGATAGTCCGCAATTTGAAAGGGTATATGGAGGAAGAGGGTTTCCCAAAAGGGTTGGTTTTAGGGAGCTGCAATGTTCTGGAGACTGTTGGACAAGGGGCTGTTGTTCCTCTTTACCAGACATTGCAATCTGCCGTCGTGGGGAATGAATCTGAACCGTCAAACTCCAGGAGGATCATTTGGGTCAGTTATGTTGCCTTGCACTTTCGTCTATGGAGTTTTTCGGCGATTGTTTGATGCATAAAAGTTCAAGAATTTGACATTACTTTAGCATCATTTCTTTTGGTTTGTGCCCTTTTTGCCTGTTAATTAGTAGTTGGGTATTCTTTCACAAAGTGTTTGCGCCTTCACTTCAGATAGAAATATCTAATATTTCAACCAACCTCATGCACATCTGTGGTATGTTACCCTTAGTTTGCTTGTTATTCTGGGTCTTAGTCTCTTGGATATGTTTTCGTGGGTCGATTGTCCCTTATAGTGAATGTTAAAAAAGTGAGGGAAGCCATTCAGAATGATTCACACTTGAATTTGTGAGATTTTGTGCTCTATTTGGTCGACATTGGAGCTACAAGTAGCCTTGTCTTGAACAGATTTGCGCACTTTACGATTCATATGATGAGACATTGCTGGCTGTAAGAATCATGACTAAGCCATGCTAGAAGAAGTATATATAACATAGTCACTCTATGCTTGGCTCCATACTTATCTAGATTTCGGGCTAAATTAAAGTATTAGTTTATCAAGAATTTGTCCCTAAAAAAAAGGGTAAGTATGTTCTGCATTGAGGTTAACTTGAGTTTTAATCATCTCCAGTTGCACTTGGGCGTTAACAGCGGTGCCACACATTTTGCCATTGAACGTCAAGCGATCAATGAGGCAACATTTCGCTGCCCTGATGAAATGGGATGGAAACCTCAGGTTACGCAAATCCCCTCTGATTGTCTCATTTCAACTGGCTAAAAACAACTGTCTCTTCTTCGATGGATAAAAATGTCTCATTTGATCTCGTGCAGAAAGTTCCGATTATTCCTTCAGATGGAGATATCTCTAGAACAAGACACGTAAGTTGGGTTCCTTCAATTTCTTGAAATTACGCATTTTGGTAATTGGCAAACATGTTTCATGGTTCCTGCAGACTACTCTCCCAGTCGATAAGCTCAAGATGGCATTGGCAGAGAAAGGTTACCAGGATAAGATAACGGTTTCGAATGATGCGGGGCGATTTGTATGCAACTATGTGTATTACCATTCCCTCCAATTCGCAGAGCAAAATGGGACGACGACCATTTTTGTACATGTGCCCCTGTTCACAACTATAGATGAGAAGACCCAGATGCAGTTTGTTGCTTCATTGTTGGATGTACTTTCACTCTTGGCTTAGCAATACAGTTGCATTCTTGTGAGCATCTTGCTCACTTTCCTTAATTCCCGTTGAACTTGTGTTGCATTGCATTAGTGTTTCGGTGGGCAATCTATGTGTTCGGAAGCCTAATCTTGTAATAAACAGCCTTTTATAATCCCAAATGATCGAATATGTTACTTTTTTGGTCTTTCATATACTTATTTTGCCGTGCTTTTCTAGAATGATAAATGTTACGATTAGAAGTTGACTCTCACAAACAATAATGAGGAATAAACAAGAAAGGAAAAAAAGATCGGTATAAGGTTTAATGTGGAAAATCCAAAACTAGAAAACAGTCACAAAGCTATGTGCAACATCTTTGGAGATTTAGAACATAGGGTTAACCCTAATTCTATCAGGAAACTCTGTATATCTTAATACTCAATCACACACCCTCATCATGAACCATGAAGATAATCCTAACCCTCATCTTATGTTGTGTTTGATCATCTTATGCATGTTTTCCTGTTCTTTGGATTGGTTCAGTTAACCTATCCAATCCAAGCCAAGTCTATTCAAATTTATCCAAATCTTACACAATTTTCAAAAAAACATCCTCTTTAAAAAACACAATTCCCCAAAAAAGCATCATAGCTTATCCACACCTATCCATACAAATCCAATTCAATTCATCTAAACCTAGTTTTAACCAATCCGAAAAACAGGGTCCGATTCCAGTATGAAGCTTCCCATTTCCTCTCTTTTAATTGCATGCGACTAACAAATTTAGGTATGCTGAGAGTGACAATGGAGAAACTACCGGAGCTAATCATCAATGCGGCGGATCACAAAGGATGGAGGCCTCTTTCTTATGTTATTCATTTTGCTGTTAAATGTGCCAAAGCAGATGTCCTTTCTTATTTAACCAAGGAATACCTAACAGAATACTATCTCCCACGTGAACAGAGGCAACAACTTTGAACTTTCCCATCAGAGCTCACAATTGGCGTCACTTTATTCGATCTATATAATTTGTTTCATATAATTGTATAACTGAATAAATGAAATTTTAATTGCAAATGCAAGAAGTATGACATGATTCATCATTGGCTTCACTTTATTCAACATTTGTAGCATATAATTTTCATCGAAATATTTTATTATGTCATTATTTTATGTGATGATATTATTTTTGCCTCTCTCCTTCAAAATTTGTACATGGACTATATATTAACCCATGTCTAATTATATTATTTGTGTATTTTAACTATATAGCGCCTCCTTGGATATTTATATTGTTGTTGTCTTTTTAAATTTGTACTTTTTAATACACCTATGAATCACGAGTCACGAGTATTGTTATACTTATTGCGAGTAAACATGTATTATATGATTTGTTATTGTTAATATAAACCGGAAGCTAAACTACACTCAAAACTTAAACCCCATAGGCCCATACACTTAAACCAAGAATCCAAACACAGCAACTCAATATTCTTATTTCCACAACCTTCAATGGTGAACCCAAAAATCAAACTGATCTCAGAATGCTACGTGAGACCCCAACAAGAAGTTGAAGCAGCCAAACATCCTTACTACTTGGGCCCTTTCGATTTGAGCATGCTATCGATCGAACCCACTCAAAAGGGCCTCCTCTTCGCATTCGGATCCAACACAACCCGACCCGAAATCCCATCTCTTGTGCAGCGGTTGGATCGCGCTCTGTCCCTTGCCCTCGTCCACTTCCACCCGTTGGCAGGCCGCCTCGAGACCATCAAGTTCAGCGACGAGCACGCGTGCCTGATCTACGTGGATTGCCTCAAGGGCCCTGGGGCCCGCCTCGTCCACGCTAGTTTCATGGAGCTTGCTGTACCCAATATCCTCTACTCAGTTGACGTCCACCCTGCCGTCCGATCGTTCTTTGATCTTGGAGAACGGACGGTGAATCACGACGGGCATACAAACCCTCTGTTGTCGGTCCAAGTCACGGAGCTTCTTGATGGGGTGTTCATCGGGTTCACCATGAACCATGCTGTACTGGATGGCACCTCCTTTATCCACTTCGTGAGTTCATTATCCGAGTTGTTTCGATCCGACGGCCAGAGTTGGATCTCGCGGGTGCCGGTTTATAAAATGTACGCTCCGGATGGATACGGGCCGGTTTTCAAGCTGCCGTATCTTGAACCGGAGGGGTTTATAGTCCGGTATGAACCGGGGCCCATAAGAGACAGAGTGTTTCACTTCTCACCTGAGTCGATGGCAATGCTAAAAGCCAATGCTAATGAGGAAGTTGGAAGCGGGAATGGTGAAACGGTGTCGTCCTTCATGGCCTTGTCGGGTCTATTGTGGAGATCCGTGACCCGAGCTCGGAATCTACGGATCCATGAGAAAACCGTCTGCTGCCTGGCTGTGAATGCCCGACCCCGGCTCGAGCCGCCTCTGTCGGATAACTACTTTGGTAATATTGCGGGTGAGTTGAATCATTTCTGTGACATATTAGTCTAGGTTTTATAGTTTGAAAAATCGTGAAAAATGACACAAAACAAAGTTAAAAAGTTGTTAAATATGCCACATACGTTTGTGTTTACGACACTTTAGACAGTTTTAAAACTTAAGTGACTCATTTGATATAAGAATTTGCTGGCAAAATTGATAAAACTTAATCTTATATAACACATAAATGATTTAACTCTATTGCAGGGATAGCAAGGGTGATGTGCAACGTGGAAGATCTACTGGGCCAAAGTTTAGGTTGGGCAGCGACACTTTTGGGCCGAGAGGTTAAAAGCCAGACCCACGAAGTTCTCCTTGGAATTGTGAAGATGTTAGCGGACCAGCCCGTGGTGAGGATGCCGGGGTCGGAGAGTTGGAAATTTTACTGGCGGATGAACAGTTTGGTGGTAGGCGGATCGCCAAGATTCGATATGTATGGGCCTGAATTTGGGCTGGGTCGAGCGGTGGCTGTTTTAATGGGCTCTGCAAATAACGTTGACGGAAAGGTGTTGGCAAACCCGGGGCGTGATGGGGGTGTGGACATGGAGATTTGTCTAAAACCCGAGGCAATGAATGCCCTTGAAGAGGACAAGGAGTTCATGAGCTTCGTATCTAAACCTTGAGAAGACATGTATTTATAGTATGTTCTCATCTCTGAATCAAATGAATCAAAGGCTAACGTAAGCTTTATCTATATCGAATACAACCATAACAAACAAATAACAATAAATATTAAATAAACCTCATTACGATCCCACTAATGCGAGATCTTGCGAATACAAGCCTACAAATTGTTTTTTTTTTTTTTAAGGTCGTGGCCTCGCCCTCCTTCCCCAAAATGAAAAACAATCACTAAAGCATCAGATGGTTGTAGACTCGTACTGATCCTATGTTTCAGTGTACTTGCTCTGATTCAATTATTTGAATTTACGACATAACTAAATTATACATCTTGTTACTTTAAAGTGTATTTATTAAAATGTTTAGTCCATTTTTCCACCAAACATTTTGTGCTTTGGAATCTAATTTTATGCAGGTTGAAAATTACCGTCTCATTTCATTTATTCCTTCAGATGGAGATATCTCTAGAACAAGAGAGGTAAATTGGGTTCCTTCAATTACTTGAAATTACGTATTTTTGGTAATTGGTAAACATGTTTCATGGTTCCTGCAGACTACTCTCGCAGTTGATAAGCTCAAGATGGCATTGGCAGAGAAGGTTACGGGGATTAGATAACATTTTTGAATGATGTGGGTCGATTTGTATGCAACTATGTGTATTACCATTCACTCCCATTCGCAGAGCAAAATGGGACGACGACCCTTGCTGTACATGTGCTCCTTGATGGGAAGACCCAAATTCAGTTTGTTGCTTCATTGTTGGATGCACTTTCATTCTTGGCTTAGCAATACAGTTGCATTCTTGTGAGCATCTTGCTCACTTTCCTTAATTCCCCTGGAACTTGTGTTCCATTGTGTTGGGTTTTGTGGCCCATTGGATTCTTGGTGGGGTCTAGAACGTGAGAAGAATTGGCAGAGGATACAATTTTAATCTAATTCTAATTTCTTGTTCAAGTCAGATACTACTTGTTGTTATTTGAGTTTTAATCTGATTCTAATTCTTCTCCTAGTCACCCTACAAATATGGTTTGATTTTCTCCACTTTATTTCATGGCGAACGACAACATCGTCTGACAGAGAGTCAGAGAGGGGGGGGAAATATTGAGAGAGAGTTTGTGTAACGCCCTGACCCCTCTCAGGCCGTGTACATTACCGATAACTGCTTTAAGGATCGCTAACTGGCCCCATAAATCACCACGAGTCTTTCCAGCGTGCTTCGTCCTCGCTCACACACTGCCTGAGAAAACTTCCCAGGAGGTCACCCATCCTGAGACTACTTCCAGCCAAGCACGCTTAACTGAGGAGTTCTCAACGGATGAACTACCATAAAAGAAGGTGCACCTTGGGGATATAAGTAGTTATTTGAATCTTTTTAAGCCACACTTTAACCACATACCCGTGGTATTACAGTTTGTTTCACCAATATTTTCCCAATGCATTCTGAGAGACCGTGAGTGGAGAGTTAGAGAGATTTATATTGTAATCTCCTTTCCTGTTGATCGCATCACACTTTGTGATAGTGATCGAGTTGTACCCCTCCTCTTATAGTGGATTATTTTCTGGCCGTCGACGTCCGTGAGTTTTTCTCCGGGTTCTTCGGTTTCCCACATATATATGGTGTTTGATTTTATCGCTTATTTTTTCTCCTGAATTTTGTCGTAATATCCGTCATCTCAATTCATTTTGCTTCCGCTGTAACCTTGCAATTACTTGTCTCTAGCAAGTGGTATCAGAGCCAGGTTGAGCTGACTTAAATCGTGAAGTGTGAGATTCCAAAATTCGATGGAACAAGGAGACTACAGATGAACGCGGTCCTGATTCAGCATGGGGTACGTGATATGATTGAGTATCCCTACACGAAGACTGATGAAACAATGAGCGATGAGGACACAGGAAGAGCTAAGTTCGAGGTGAAGCAGGTTGAGGTTCAAGGTGGAGTCACTGGAACCTACAGCCAGGAGCAAACTGTTGATAATGCTTCTGAAACAGCTCCGGTTGATGAGCTTGAGATCGAGACTGAAGTTCCTCAGGTGGAGGAAGAACCGAGAATGGCAAGAGATCGTCCCATGAAGAAGATCAGGAGACCAACACGGTATATTAAAGAAGTTAATGCTATGGTTGCATATACGCTGAGTGTTGCAAATGAGATGGAGAATATGTAGAAAAATTATAAATGAGAGCTGTGAGAGTTGCCTAAAGGGGGACGAGCTCTTACTGAAGAATGGGTGCACAAGAAGGGTCATGTAGAGAGTGATTGTTGGAGAAAGTTGAGAGACCAGAAGCAGGGTAGTAAGGATAACCGCACCAAAACTGGTACCACAAACTGTGTTGAGGCTAACAGTTACAGGTATAAAGGAGAAGATGATGTCCTAAAAGTGTGCAGGGGTTTCATGGTTCGGATGAAAGGAACCAGGTAGGATAGCCTATACACCCTACAAGGGTCTACAGTGAGGACAACTGCAGCGGTGGTCTCAAATCTTGATGAGTTCGACAGCAGGGACGGTCTTAAACAGGCATCCAGACAGCGGTATATGATGTTTGATACCACTTGAGAGCCCTTCAGGGCAATGCCCTGCGGAGGGGCGTGTTGATAGTGACAGTCGAGATGTTTATCTGGACCGATGACTCGGATCATGGTCCAAGGTGGAGTTTGTTGGGTTTTGTGACCCATTGGATCCTCGGTGAGGTCCAGAGCGTGAGAAGAATTGGTGGAGGATACAATTTTAATCTAATTCTAATTTCTTGTTCAAGTCATACACTACTTATTGTTATTTGAGTTTTAATTTGACTATAATTTTTCTCCTAGTCACCCTATAAATAGGGTTACATTTTTCTGTACTTTATCTCACAACGAACGGTAACATCGTCTAACAAAGAGGGAGAAAATATTGAGAGAGTGTTTCACCAATATTTTCCCAGTGTATCTTGATAGATTGTGAGTTGAGAGTTAGACTTGTTGATCGCGTCACACTCTGTGATAGTGATCGAGTTGTACTCCTCTTCTCATAGTGGATTATATTCTAGTTGTTGCTATCTGTGGGTTTTCCTCCGAGTTCTTCGGTTTCCCACGTATACTTGGTGTTTGTTTTATCGTTTATTTTTGGTTCCTGAATTTTGTTGTAATTTCCGTCACCTCATTGTTTTCGCTTCCTCTGTAACCTCACAATTCTTCACTTTTCTCTAACACATTGCATTGGTGTTTCGGCAGACAATCTATGTGTTCGGAAGAAGGTGGTAGGAAGCCTAGTCCTGAAATAAACAACCTTTTATCATCCCAAATGATCGAATCAGTTACTTTTTTTTGCTCTTTCATATGCTTATTTTTCCGATAAATGTTAGGATCAGAAGTTGACTCGCACAAACAATAATGAAGAATAAACAAGAAAGAGAAAAAAGATCGACACAAGGTTTAACATGGAAAAATCTGCATTATTAGCCTTGTCAAAGAATTTGTGATGCATTGTCCTCAAGCTCTGCATTGTTTTGATCGAAATGATCAAGACTATTCTTCATCTTGCAGTTAAATGTACCAAAGCAGATGTCTTTCAATGGATAGACTTGGTTAACTTTGATCCAATGTCCAAAGAGTCAAGAATCCAATGACAATCATCCCATGTGAACAAAGGCAACAACTTTCCCATAAGAGCTCACCAAAGTAGACTTTTCTTGTTATATTCCATTTTTTCAAAACACAAACCAACCCTGATTGCTTACTGTTAATTGATAGAAAAATCTAAGCAAGACCAAAACCACGGGAGTATATAATAAATTGCAAACCACAATACATATTACATACACCTGAAATCTGTGCTCCGGGTAGATATCGAATTAACAATTACGCTATTGAAAGTAAACAACGGATATGTATAAGTGAACAATTATGTTATTAAGAGTGAACAATGATCATATTTGAAGCATGTGCTCCAAGAGTATATAATAAATTGCAGACTAGAACTACTTAATACAATACTACCTCCATCATATTTTACCTGTTAATCATTCAATATTTTACATTGTCTTATGTCCTTCTTTAAATGATAATTTTTTATATTATTTTATCAAAAATTAAAATATTAGTCTTATTTTAATATTTTGTTATAAATTTAAGAATATTGCAGTCATATACAAGACCATTGCTTATATTAATAAATTAACGAGAAGAATTTTAAGGTTTAACTAACACATAAATGTAAGCATAAGATAAAATGAGGGAGTACCATAGTACATTATACAGTGCAGTACTTTTACTAGGCTAGCGGTTTGTGCTTATAAAATTTTCTTTGACCTAAAATTTTTATCGTCTAAACCTTATTTTGACTTGAATTTATCTCTTTGAATTGTCCGAGCTGATTTGATCCAAAGAACAAGTCCAGACACTAATTTTTATCCAAATTTTGACACGACTTAAACTTACCCGGAACTGAATTTTTGCCGACGCTACCAACGGGTTGATATAAACCGGAGCTCTCCGAAGCTAAACTAGACACAAAATTTAAACATCGTGCTCTACCGCCAAGTATCCAAAGTCCAAACACAACAACTCAATATTCTTATTTCCACAACCTTCAATGGTGAACCCAAAAATCAAACTGATCTCAGAATGCTACGTGAGACCCCAACAAGAAGTTGAAGCAGCCAAACATCCTTACTACTTGGGCCCTTTCGATTTGAGCATGCTATCGATCGAACCCACTCAAAAGGGCCTCCTCTTCGCATTCGGATCCAACACAACCCGACCCGAAATCCCATCTCTTGTGCAGCGGTTGGATCGCGCTCTGTCCCTTGCCCTCGTCCACTTCCACCCGTTGGCAGGCCGCCTCGAGACCATCAAGTTCAGCGACGAGCACGCGTGCCTGATCTACGTGGATTGCCTCAAGGGCCCTGGGGCCCGCCTCGTCCACGCTAGTTTCATGGAGCTTGCTGTACCCAATATCCTCTACTCAGTTGACGTCCACCCTGCCGTCCGATCGTTCTTTGATCTTGGAGAACGGACGGTGAATCACGACGGGCATACAAACCCTCTGTTGTCGGTCCAAGTCACGGAGCTTCTTGATGGGGTGTTCATCGGGTTCACCATGAACCATGCTGTACTGGATGGCACCTCCTTTATCCACTTCGTGAGTTCATTATCCGAGTTGTTTCGATCCGACGGCCAGAGTTGGATCTCGCGGGTGCCGGTTTATAAAATGTACGCTCCGGATGGATACGGGCCGGTTTTCAAGCTGCCGTATCTTGAACCGGAGGGGTTTATAGTCCGGTATGAACCGGGGCCCATAAGAGACAGAGTGTTTCACTTCTCACCTGAGTCGATGGCAATGCTAAAAGCCAATGCTAATGAGGAAGTTGGAAGCGGGAATGGTGAAACGGTGTCGTCCTTCATGGCCTTGTCGGGTCTATTGTGGAGATCCGTGACCCGAGCTCGGAATCTACGGATCCATGAGAAAACCGTCTGCTGCCTGGCTGTGAATGCCCGACCCCGGCTCGAGCCGCCTCTGTCGGATAACTACTTTGGTAATATTGCGGGTGAGTTGAATCATTTCTGTGACATATTAGTCTAGGTTTTATAGTTTGAAAAATTGTGGAAAAGGGGACATAAAAACAAGGTATACTGGTCCTTAGAGCCGTGCGTTGCACGGGACGCAAATAAATCATACATATTGTTGAAAATATTGTCGATGCTATATTTAAAAGAATAAATAAAAAAAGCAATAATGAAAAATAAAAAGAATAGTTTTCTTATTTAAAAAAAAAAGAGAATAGTGCATATGAAAAAAAAGAAAAAGAAAAAAGTCATCAATGCAAACATACACATTAATATACACAATAATATTACTTGATTTTTTTTAAAATTAAATAGAATCAATTATAAATTTCCCAAAATCATCCCTCATTAAAATCCACATATTTCGATCCCCATCCTTTGTACCCAATATATATATATATATATATATATATATATATATATATATATATATATGATATATGATTAAATTAGAGTTGTTAGTGTGGCATCTAGGCAAGAGGAAGAACATAGTCTAATGAGAGTCAATTTATTTAATAATTAGAGTCAAGATCCTCATAAAATATCTAAATAGTCTCATAAAATCACACAAATTTCGATCATCACCCTTTCAGTAACTATGTATATAAATACATACATACATATATGATTCCTACTTTATGACTTACATAATACTATTAAGTATCTAGAATAAATAGCCAAAATTTAATTTAAAACTTATACGTAAATATACATAAATGTACTTAAACATAATCATTACAACTACCTTTACTATTTTCATAATCTTCTCACCTAGTACAACATATATACGACACATCATGGGATATATAATATTAAAGTGTTATGGCGCCTTTTGATTCGTGTATAATAAAAAAATAAACTAAGTTACATTTTTTTTACACTGGATGGTAAATACTCTTCATAAAATTTATTTCTTCAAGATTCAATCCAAGATACATTAGCACTTCATTTATTTATGTTCCAACTTACAAACATTCCTAAAATGTCTATATAGATTTTTGTTTTTACACGTTAAAATAAAAAATAAAAAAGGAGTTAGAAACTTAAAAAATAAAAATGTATAAATTTGATGATGGTTTTTTAGTTATGCATATTTTAAAAAATATCAACCTTAAAATTTTCATTAAACATATTAATATGTTGAGTATACTTTTTTAAATAATAAATTATGTTACTTTTTTTATATTATTTACAAATTTCTTTGTTCACCTCAAGTTGTAGTAATTTCATTCATTTTCTACCAAAAACAATTTTAAGTAAAACTCATTTCAATGTCAACACAGGTTACAATGTATAAATATATTGGGTTTACCATTGTTATAATTATATCAGTTACAATATTAATTACTAATGAATAATATGATTAAATTAAAAAATCAACAATTATCGTAACCAAACAAATTAAAACAAACACGTGCTCTCCTAATTATCCTTATGTATTTCACTTTTTTGTGTGTAACTTCATTTCCAAATGCTAATACTATCAGCATTTTAGTTTACATCTTTTAATATTCATATCATTGGTGATACTCACAATTTCATTTATTCTTTTTATGACAAATTGAAATATTATATTAATTCATCATTTGATGTTAAGATATCCAATAAATCTTGAATTATACTGTACAAATTCAGTAAATATATTACGCAAAAAAGTTACTCCTTATTGGATGAAAATAGTGGATTGAAGCTTACCGATGGTTGCTTGCCATTGAAAATATTAATTTTAGAATCAAATACTGCTGAGATTAATCAGAAGATGTTATAGCTATTTCCTATAGTACTCTATGAATAAGTGCAAAAGTATAAAACAGAAAATCACCTGAACGAATCATCAAGAATATATTTGATTATATATCTAGATAGATAAAACATATGTGTACCAACTTACCAATCATTTGGCGTATTTAAAGTGCATAAATCTCTTGCCTCTTTTTATATTTTTATGTATTAGGTGTTTGAGATTGTACTTTAAAAACTATCATTGCTTCATTAATTTTAGAGTTTTTAGGATCTAAACAAAATATGTGTAAATTTATTCTAATTTCATTTCTATTAAAACAATTCAAAGTTTTAAATTTGAATAGGAAAATATTTTTAGTAATTGGCAGTATTTAGTCTATAGAATGAAATGTAATTAAACTTCATAAGTAAATAAATTGAATAAAAATAAAAATTGTCATTATTTTTGATAAAGAGATATACAACTTTAAAGGGATCAATAAAATATAAATTTCAACTTAATTTATACAAAATAATAATAAAAACTTATAATATCACAACATACCTTTTTTGAGTTATGATATGAATTGTTGTTCTTTGAAAATCAAACTTGATGCAATCACAACCTGTGCATTCTTCTTTGAATATGTAAAAGTAAATATGATTAATTATGATAAACAAATTATCAACCACTAAATAAAGAAAATGCATAAAAAAATGAACAATTAAGAAAAAAATGAACAGAAAATTATCACTCACCTACTATGTGAAAGAAGTTAATTTTTCATGGGTCACAACTTATATAGCAATTATCTAATAATCAACTAATGGAACCTTAGTGAGAGAGAATCAACTAATAAAATTCAGAGTAAATACCTTCATAAATAAATTGCTGTTACAACTATAAATTTTTTAGAGGTTATAGTCTTTAAATGACGACTTTAAGAGTTTAGAAAAATAATAATCATGATTGATTCTTTTTCTTGAGCCTAGCTAATATTATTGATACTTTTTTGAAACTGATTAAATTCAAATCCTCCCCGTATAAATGATGAGCCTGTATATGACCCAATGAAACTTTTTCAATTTTTTTTATACACGCATGAATAATTTTTGGTGTGAGTATAAATGTACTAAATTTTACTATATGTATTCATTAATCTATATCATATTATTATTATTATAATATTTTAATTTTAATTAAAATTAATAAATTTTTTGTTGTCAATAATAACTCACAGAACAATTAATATTTATAAAGTATTTCTTAGCAAAACCATAAGCATGACAAATAACATCTAAATTAATGTACACATTAATATTATATTTTTTTATAAAAAAGATAAATATAATCAATTATAGATTTACTAAAATGTCTTCATTAGGATCTACATATTTCAATCATCATCCTTTGTACCCATATATATATATATATATATTTGGTTAGAGTAACCAACCCTACCCATTAATATGCATATAATAATTTTAAATAAAAGTAAAATGAACAATTACTAAGCATTAATACTTCTCTTTTTAAAAAATAAAGTAAAAATATTAATTAGAACTTCCAAAAATGCCCTCCTTAAATTACATGTATTACGATCCTCGCCCTTTGTACCCAAAATAAATATATATATATATATATATATATATATATATATATATATATATATATATATGATATATGATATATGATAAATGATAAATGATAAAGGATAAGTTACAAAAGTACAAAACTAATCATAATGGCAATTAAACACAATAAAGATTTTAATAAATGGAGATTAACCACTAATAAAGCAATCGAAACGAATTTGTGTTATCCTTTCCGTTTCAAGCATTTAGGCATAATAATAAAAGGAGTATTACGAGTTATGAAAATAATTTTTCCTTTTTCAACTTTCTTTTTCTACACTATGTATATGTCTTTCGTCTTCTCATTGGTTATAATATTTTTTTTATAAAAAATATATATTCTCCTTTCTATATTACATATGCATCTGTAAAGTATATCTATTTTCTAATAATAATAATAATAATAATAATAATAATAATAATTATTATTATTATTATTATTATTATAATTCTTAGTTATATTGATGATGACACTTTGCATATAATAGAATATAAAAACGTAAAATATTTTTGGTTGTAAGTAAATTATTTCTTTACAAAATGTAGAAACAAAATTAAATGTTTCAAAAGTTGCTTGTATCATGACAATGATGATGACATTCTAAATAGAATAGAATATAAAAAGTAAATGAAAAATGATAAAAAGCGAGAGGAAAATAATATAATAGTTATAAAAATTTAATTTTTTTGTCTCAAAATAGAGAAGTGGAATGCAGGAGATATTTTTTCCTATACACCTAAATGTTAAGATGGTAAAATAAGAAATTATAAATTATTAACTTCACAGCTACATTTTAGTTGTGATATCATTAATCATAATATTTATTTGTGGAATCCAAACCAAATATTAAGTGTGAGTATTATATGTAACTTACCAAATTATGTATATATATAGCCCTTATTTTGTATACCAAAATATAACATATTAAATTTAGCTAGATTTCTTCTCTTAATTATATGACATGAAAATTTCTTTTATGTTCGTATTATTTTATTTTTTGAGTTATTTTTTTATGTTTAAATAATTTTCAGTTTTTATGTTAAAATATTCACTTTAGTGAATATTACTCTCATTAATAAATTATTTTGTTTGAAATATACATGATCGTTTTATCATATTTTATAATTAGTTAAATTTATTTATTTATTGTAAGTAGTAACTCAAACAATCAGTTAATATATATTAAGCAAAAATAATTTTTAAGTTACGTTTTCATGGGTAAAAAGTTTCTTAATTTTTATGTTAAAATGTTAAATGTAGTGAATATAGCTCTCATTAATAAATTATTTTGTATGAAATATACATTATGATCATTTTATTTAATTATGATTAGTTTATTATATTTTATATTAGTTAAATTTATTTATTTATTGGAAGTAGTAACTCATATCATTAATTAATATGTATTGAGCAACATTTAAAAAAAAATAAAAAAAGATGAATTTTAGGTTTCCCAAAATGCCCTCATTAGAATCAACATATTTCGATCCTCACCCTTTGTACCCAGAAATATATATATATATATATATATATATATATATATATATATATATATATATGATATGATATATGATAAGATAGACGTTTCTCAAATGTCACTTAGGTTAAAAAGTTGTTATATATGCTACTTACGTTTGCCCTTTTGTCAGTTTTATTACTAACATTTTATCTTTATGACATTTTCGACAGTTTTAAAATTGAAGCGATTTCCTGGATAAACTTAAGAATTTGCTGGCAAAGTTGACGAAAACCTTATCTTGCATAGGGCTGTCAAAAATTCGGGTCCGGGTCAATTCGGGTTCGAACGAATCGGACATCGGACGAAAACTTGATGTCCTATACCCAATTTTTTGGAACATTTTTCGGGTCGGACTCGGGTCGGACAAATCGGACAAGCATGAATTCGGGTCTAAACAGGGTTCGGACAATAGAAAATTGGAAAATATTGTGTTCGAATTTTCGGTCAAATTGGTCAATGTAAAAATTCGGACGGAAATTCTATGATCAGACCCGCTTTTTTCCGGGTCGGACTGAACCGGGTTTTCGGGTCGGACAGTTTTTTGACTGCCCTAATCTTGCATAACACATAAATGATTTAACTCTATTGCAGGGTTAGTAAGGGTGATATGCAATGTGGACGAGTTATTGGGCCAAAGTTTGGGCTGGGCAGCAGGTCTTTTGGGCCGAGAGGTTAAATGTCAGACTCACGAAGTCGTCGTTGGAATGGTGAAGATGTTAGCGGATCGGCCTGTGGTGGGGAGCCCGGGGTCGGAGAGTTGGGAATTTCACCTAGGGATGAACAGTGTGGTGGTAGGTGGATCGCCAAGATTCGATATGTATGGGCCTGAATTTGGGCTGGGTCGAGCAGTGGCTGTTTTGATGGGCTATGCAAATAAAGATGATGGAAAGGTGGCGGCGAACCCGGGCCGTGATGGGGGTGTGGACATGGAGATTTGTCTAAAACCTGAGGTAATGAATGCCCTTGAAGTGGACCAGGAGTTCATGAGCTTCGTTTCTAAGCCTTGAGAAGATATAAATTTATAATATATTCTCTCCGTTATTTTTATATATTATTTATGGTTTTCAGTGTCAATGTTTAATCAATAATTTTTAATATAAAAAATTTATAAAAAATGTAATATTATGCCTTTCTAATAGTATTTTTTATTACGAATCTCATGACATCAATTTTGTATGATAAATCTTTATACAAATTAAAATATTAACGATCAAAGTTTTTAACACAATTTTCTAAACGATAGATAAATAAAAACAGAGGGAATATATGTGTTCTGATATCTGAACCAAAGGCTAGCGTAAGCTATATCTTTGGCAAATACAAAAAGTCTACAAATTGTTTTTTGAATGTCATGGCCTCGCCCTCCTCCCCCAAAACGAAAGACAATCACTATGATATCATTGCGAATATAATGATAGTATTTTCATTAGTTAAATATTTTATTTTTAAACTACTAGCATTTTTCTTTTTAAACGAGACGTAAATAAAGCTCGTGAATCTAGGATCGCCAATAATTTCGGGACAACTCAAGGGAATAAACCAAATTAGGTAACTAAACACTTTTTTTTCGAACTACTAATTATTAAACTATCATATAGCGAACATCTATATTCCGCTCAAACAACAATATTCACACGTAAATAAACAACTTAATCAGATACTACCGCTACTAAAAACTTGTCATATTACGATGGAAATTTTGTGACCTCTGGCTAAATTCAACATGGACCGAGCAACAGACACTATTTCCATCGTCAATATCACAAGTTTTTAGTAGTATACGTTCGGTTCATGACCTCACTAGCTAGATAAGACTTAAGATTATATATACTAATACACTAGCAATGTCCCATATCCCCTAAAACTGGTACTCTATCTCGACACAGCAAGCCAACATCCAACAAGCAAGAAACCGGAGGAACCAACTCCTCCATAACACTCCCATACGCTTTCCAACAAAACGGCTCCATCAATTTCACCTTCTTCTGACCCGACAACGGGCCCACCGAGTCCTGGCCCGCAGGCACGAGCCCGATCCCTGACAACACGAGGCCGGTGCACGGGACAGAGTCGCTGCACGCCAGGCGGACAGGCGGGCCCCGGGGGTCGTATGTGCCGGTTATGTTGTAGTAGAGGACGCTCTTGATGGACACGGCGGAGGTCTGGTTGTGGCACTTCTTGGAGTCGCAGTAGAACTGGTCGATGATGATCGGGTTCCGGACCGTGTCCATCCGGATCCCCTCGTACGAGACTTTGGACACGGACCCTGACCCGCCTTGCCAGGTCTTGATCCGGACACCGTTGTCCGAATGCTTGATCAGGCAGTTGGAAACCCGGATGTTGGACACACATGCCCGGGTGTTGTCTTCCCCCAGGCTCCCAATGCTGTACAAAAAAAAAGGGTAAAACCGAAAGAGTGATTAATTAGGTCAACTCTAATTTAATTGTACATAATTTGCAGCTAAACATGAACAAAAAGAATATTTAGGCCTGTCTTTCAGCTTTGTTAACATTATCAATTAAATTAAAAAATTGGATAGGATGGACAAAATCTCAGCCAGTATCCGGTTATTAATTAGCTGAGAGAGCCTGAGACTGTCAATAATTTGATTATAAAGATGATAAGGGTGTCAATTCGAGAATATCAGGATAGTTATTTACCATTTTGAATTTCAATTAGATCACTCTAAAAGATATATTTATGAATGTTTAAATTATTATTATTGTTATTACTATTGCTATTATTGTTAATTCCTATTGGTTTGCATTTTATTCTATTGACATCGACCACAAATGATTACATTTTTCAACAACGAAATGACATAGTTTTGTTAAGTATTATTAACTATAGGTTGTTTTTTTATGCGTTAACGCACCCAAACACAACGCAACTTATTGCAACCCTATCGCAACATAACGCAAATCACCATTACTTTTTAACTATTTCCACCGCAACTTAATGCAACGCAACGCAAACGCAACGCACACAAGAACGGGGCCTTAGTTATACAGAACCTGATCGATTAATATCATCTTAATATGTATTAAAAGTCTAACACTTAATTTCATTAAAGAAAGCTAGATAAATTATTACTTCCTCCATTTCTTTTATATGTCATTTTAAATTTTTGTGTTAAAAGCTTTATCGTTAAGATTTTAGTTTGTATAATGATTTATATATAAAATTGGTGTTAATAAATTCGTAATAAAAATACTATAAAAAGTGTAATATTAGATTTTTGAAAAATTGGATTCTAATAATCCAAATTTTGATCAATTGGATGCTAACTATCCAAATTTTGTTTACGTACGCTGTATTTTTTTTGGACCACCACCGAGTCTGAGTGCATGCCTAAGTATTGTGCATTTTGACTTACACTTGCTCTCAAATTTAGCACAACAATTTCCCATGATTTTTAGTGAATTTATAAACTTTTCTAATTTTTTTATTTTTAAAAGTAATTTTTATGAATTTTCTCCTTTTTATTCCTTAAAAAAATCATAGAGCTCGGATTATTATACCGCTGTTGTTGCAAAAGTAATTTGATAACATAATGAAACTAAAAGGTTTGATATATTTTATAATGAATAGAAGTAAAAGAATGTATTACACAAAGGTATACCTTATTCCATGACTAGGTCCACAAGTAACATTCTTAATGTCCAAATTATGAGTAGCATTTCCAATTGATATACAATCATCACCTGAAACATTGATCCAATTATAGAGATCAAAAGACAAATGAGCTGGATTAACTAAGAAGAAGAAAGATAGAAATATAAGCAGGTTAAAGTAGCAATAGAGGGTGGGAAAAGCAGTAATATATACCACAAGCAATTACTGAGTTATGAATTGTGGCATCGATTGTGCTCTGAAGATGAATTCCATCAGTATTAGGGCTGTTACCAGGTGAATTGATGACAAGAGAATCGACCATCACATTTTGACATTCATCGAAGCGAATATGGAACTGAGGGCTGTTTATGAGTTTCACTCCTTGTACTGTCAAGTTTCTGCCCCCAAAGAACCTTATGGCCTGTAGATCCAACAACGAGAGTACGTAAATCAAGTTAACTTCGTCGATCGATCTCTATGCTTATTGTTTGATTGATATTAGTGAGTGAAAGTTGTTACTTACGACGGGACTGTCACAAGGACAAGGTAATGTAGTTCCATTGATGCCCTAGAGAATTATATGGAGAAAACATATGAGAATTTGCATATGGTATATATTAAGTAGTAGCAAAAAATGATTAGTATGTTAATGTTATTTTCTTATTCAGAAAAAGATTAGGGGAAATACTTTATGAGGTTTGCACGGGAGATTCCACCATTTCTCTCCTCTGCCATCAAAGAGGCCACCTCCTTGGAGAGTCAACCCATGAGTTTTATAAAATGTTATCCATTTCTTGGTGCTGTTCTTTGGCCATGAATCTGGTCCATCTGGTGCTACAATGGTGCCTTCAAGCTTTCCCAACAAAAACCCAACTCAAAGTTTAGAAATGAATTACTGTAATGAGAATAATTGCAAAGTATAGCATGCTAAATAGTAACATCAACTTAATTACCTGAAACACGAGGTCACTTTTACAAGGTCCGGTAAACATTATAGGTTGAACCAAGAAAGAATACCCTCTAGGTACGAGAATTTTGCTATTCTCAACTTCACAAGCGGCGTCCCAAGCTGATTTGAATGCAGATGTATCATCTGTCAAACCATCCCCTATTGCCCCAAATGATCGGACGTCAAAAGTTCGCTTAGCTCCAATGGTAGCACAAGGAGGAGGAGTTGGGTAGCCCCCTGTGCTAGGAGCATAGCTAGGGCTATTGGCGGTAGGGGTAGGAGAAGGCGACATAGAGGGTTGATTTGATCCAAAGACGGGACTAGGAGAAGGAACTGGGTAGTTCTCTGGGCTACGAGCATAGCTAGGACTATTGGCAATAGGGGAAGGTGAAGGCGACATGGAGGGTTGATTTGATCCAATGATGGGACTAGGAGAAGGAGCTGGGTAGTTCTCTGGGCTACGAGCATAGCTAGGGCTATTGGCAATAGGGGAAGGTGAAGGCGACATGGAGGGTTGATTTGATTCAATCATGGGACTGGGAGAAGGAATGGGGTAGTTCCCTGGGGCATGACCATAGCTAGGGCTATTGGCAGTGTGGGCAAGCAAAGGCGTCATGGAGGTTTCGTTTGATCCAATGGTAGGACTAGGCGAAGTAGTTGGGTAGTTTTCCGGGCTAGAACTATAGCTAGGGCTATTGGCAATAGGGACCGGAGAAGGCGCCATGGAGGTTTGGTTTGATCCAACTGTAGGACTAGGAGATAGCGCAGGGTAGTTCTCTTGGCTAGGACTATAGCTAGGGCTATCGGTAGTAGGGACAAGAGAAGGCGACATGGAGGTTTGGTTTGATCCAATGCTAGAACTAGGAGATAGAGCGGGGTAATTATCTGGGATATCTCCATAATGAGGGCTATAGCTAGTAGGGGCAGGAGAAGGTGCCGCGAAAATTGGATTTGCTCCAATGATGGGACTAGGAGAAGGAGGAGAAGGATACCCCTCTAGGCTATGATCATAGCTAGGGCTATCAGGTATAGGTGTAGGAGAAGGTGGCATGAAAATTGGATTAACTTGATCGCCAACACTAGGAGGAGGAGGAGGAGGAGAGGGGTAGTCCTTAGGGTTATTATTATGAAAAAGATTATTGGAAGTAGGGGCAGGGGAAGGTGCTATTAAAATTCGATCAACTTCAATGCTAGCAATAGGAGGAACGCGAAAGGAATAGTCGTCAGAGTCATGATCATAGCTTGGGCTATTGATGGTTGGAGAAGGAGAAGGTGGCGGCATGAAGTATTCACTACCTTCAACATCCACAATAGGAGGAGGCGGAGAAGGGTAATTCTCAGGGCTATGATCATAGCTTGGGCTATTCACAATCGGGGAAGGAGAAGGTGGCATGAAAATTGGATTTTCTCCAATGCTACCACTAGGAAGTGGATCACGACGATAGCCCTTTGAATTATGATCATAGCTAGGGCTATTCACAATCGGGGCTTGAAAAGGCAGCCGGAAAATTTGAGGGTATGAATGAATGCCACCACGCATGGACATTATCGGCAACAATCTAATACCATGGATTGAACTAACGACGAAACACAAAGAAAAGAACGTTGCAAGAACGCGATCACTGTTACCCATTTTTCTTATATGTGAAGTATATATGTTTCGGAAGGCGATTAATTCAAGCTTAGGCTACTTGAGTTGAGATGAAACTGTGAGCAAAGACGTGCATGGGTTGAGGTATTTATATTGCAAAAGATGCATGCATGGAAAATACATGTATAGTATAAATTGTATATTAAGAAGCTGATATAATAATATAGAGTTGGCATACAAGTATGTTGGAGGGAAATAGGGTTTGGGTTGTCAGGAGGCTGTAATAATACAGGTTGTTAGTCCAGATAACCTTGTCACCTTCTCAATACTGCATGATTGTTGGATTAATTATTTTGTGTATGCTAAGTAGTACGTACAGCTACGGAGAACACAATAATTTCTCCTGTTTGTTCGCATGAACTCCACCTTCTCTCCACTTTTAGCTTTCTCCAATGTCTATTTTGTAAATACAGTCTGATAATGTTTTCATGGTGTTAATTAACTAGGGTTGGAAATTTATGATCCTTGGCCATAAGTTTTCTTTCTTTAATTGATCGTATAATGTTTTGCGTCTTCAATAATCACTATAATTACCAAAGTTTAATTGTTTTTACAAACGGTTTAAGAAAACAGTTTCTGTATTGACAAATGCTGTCACTAAATTGCATTTAATTACAAAATTAACGCAAAGCGAAAGTTATGTAATAAATTTGGATTCAAGTTGATTTGCTTTCTTGATCGAAACAGATAAATCACTTCATTTTCTGATAACTAAACCTAAGTAATTCATCAAACCAAATTTTTAATGTTGAAATCACTTCATTTTGGCTTTCAAAATTTGAGACTAAAAGATCACATTTATACAAAGTTTAGAAACTGCTTCGGTAGCTGACAAGAGTTACTGTTCCAATAGTAAACATTAACTTGTGAAGGATTAATTAATCACGTCCTAGTTTTGTTAAAAATGAAAACTGGATCTGCAACTTAACAATCGAAACCTTCAGACATAAATATGAATAATTAATCAACGTCTTAATTAAATATATTTTGCTGCTCGTCCATCATTCTAGTTTTGCAGCTCTTGCTTGTTTCCTTGCTGCTCCACCATCTTTCTTTCATGCTTCCATTGAACTTAGATTGTAATTTCGGAATACCATCCTACTATATTTTCAGGGTATAATTTTATGAATAGATATGTATAATTTCATGAGTATATACATACGTATATATTTATTAAATACTCATAAAATTAACAGGTGTAAAATATACATGCTCTTAAAATAAGAACTTTAAAGTCATATGAAATAACCCTAGAGGGGGGTGATTAAGGTTATAAAAATAATTCTGCACTTTTATCAACACAACCAAGTTAGTAGCACTTTTATATGAAAAAATAACTTCTTTATTGAATGATCAAAAGTGCTAAAGAGGAGGAGGTTACAACTCAGCACAAAAGAGAACTTGTGAGGTCCTCAATTGGCCTATTGGATTGGAAGATACAGCAGAAGTCTTCCGAATGTGAGGCCTCACAGTGGAGGCAATTACAGACAGTGACCTCACTAGGCAGAGAGTCACTTGTTTAACTTTGATCTCACGACCTTAGAGGTCCTCACCAGTATAACCACTGGTTACACACAACTCACCACTACACTAGAATGGTTACACTCAAAATATTCACCTAAATATTCCTACATTCAGAGGTTTCTTTCACAAAGCTCTTACATTTGATTTTCTTGCTTGGAAATCGATAATTGTAAAGAGAATAAGTTCTCTTATTTATATTTGACTCCTCAACGACTTCCTTTAGTTGCCTTTGTTTGCTTCTTGATTCTTTCCACTTTGTATTGATTCTGATTAGACAAGTATCTTCATTGAGTATAATGGTCTGATGAGGATTTGTTTCCTTTTTCTGAGTTGATCTTCACGAGTTTCCTTGCTTTATTTTCTCTTTCTTTCGTTTGATGCCTGAGAAGGAAATTAAGACTATTACAATCATATCTTAGAAATAGAGGGAAGATATAGGATTGGGATATGTTTGATACTTCCCTGAAATAGCTTGGTGATCTTTCAAACAAAATAATCTTGTGCTGATGTTTGAGGTCCTCACTGATGATTGCGCTGAGGTCCTCATAACCAGTTGAGGTTCTTCATCATAAAGTTATAAATATATACTCGCTTATAAATTATGAACTCAAATTACAACTCTATGTATATGTATGATCAAAGTACGAAAATTGTATACTCATAAATTTATACATTAATTTGTGCTCATAAAATTATACACATATGCTTATAAAATTGTCCATTATCGAAAATGATAAACATCTTGACACAAGATGACTCTTAATCATCTTGCATTTCTTCTAAATCACTAATAAAATGAAATGTAGGTGTATTTAAATCATTTTAAAGGTGCGTTTCATTATTTTTAGGGTTCCTACAACTTATAAACAATTTAAAAATAATTATTTATTTATATTTATTTCATAAATATAAAACTACGTATAAAATGTGGATTTTCTACTATGATTGATAAAATTAGGCTATAATTATATTTTTTCACCTAGCTAATAAATATTACATTGAAATTATATTATATAAGATATTATATATAGCATTATTTATATATGTAGCAATTTATATAAGATATGTAACTTTTAAGAGGAAAGTGTAGAAGAAAAAGAAGACATAATGGATGATCATCTTTTGATGTATATTGTTGGGTTTGGGCAATTGTTAGTATTTTAAGAGCATCTTCAATTGTTTGTTTTTACTTATACATATATATATATATATATATATATATATATATATATATATATATATATATATATGATAATTGGATTCTAATAATCCATACTTTTACCAATTGGACAATGGTGGACCGTACTTTCACTTTGTATTCTGGTGGTCCAAAAAAAAATTGGATTTGAGTGGGACGCCGGTGAGTTGAGTGGCGGTGACTCGGTGGTTTGCTGACATGACACGTTGGGCATGAGTTTGACCGGTTTGACTTTTATTTTTTTTGCCATGTCACACATAAAACACATGTCTTGCCTAATTTTCTTTTTTTTTTTCTTGACACCTAGGATATAATTTTTCCTTTTCCTTTCCTCTTTCTTCCTTTTCTCTTTCCCGTTTCCTTTTTCTTCTTTCTTCTTTCTTTATTCTTTCCCATCTTTCTTTCTGTGTTCTATTTCTTCTTTCCCTTTTCCTCATTCCTAGATCCTCTTTCTCTCTTTCTTTCTTTATTCTTTCCCATCGTTCTTTCTCTGTTCTCTTTCTTCTTTCCCTTTTCCTCATTCTCAGATCCTCTTTCTCTCTCTTCGCCTCTTTCTTCTTTTCTCATCTGGTTCATCTCATCTCATCTCAATGAGCCATGGTCGATGCAATCATCATCATCATCACTGTCCTAGTGCGATTTCAACACATCACAGCTGGAAAGATTCGATGATCGACGGTCGAGATTTGAAGGGATGAGATCAGTTTCAAGTATAAAAGAGGTAGAAGAAGAAGAAGATCGGGAGTCGATTCCCGGGGGAGGTCAGTTTTTGGGGGGTAACAACCCAAAAATCGTCAATTGGAGTTTAGAATTAAGTTAAGATTTAGTTTGTTCATGTTTGATAATTTGTTTTTGCTCATGTCAATCGATTCTGGGGTTTGGGTTTGTGAACGATTTGTTCAGTTTTTGATGTAATTTGTTCCGGAATTTAATGCGTTTGTGTTTTATTTGATTTATTTATACTGAAGTTTGCTCTGGAATTGGTTATGTTTTTGTTCGATTCTCATGTTGCTCATGTCGATCGATTTTGGGGTTTGGGTTTGTGAACGATTTGTTCAGTTTTTGATGTAATTTGTCCCGGAATTTAATTTGTTTGTGTTTGATTTGATTTGTACTGAAGTTTGCTCTGGAATTAGTTCTGTTTTTGTTCGATTCTCATGCTTGTTTCGATCTATTCTTGCCCTTGAGTAATGCTTGCGTAAATTTGGGATGGTATAATCTGGATACAACTAAAACAATGAACATGGGGGAGGCAACAATGGCAACAGTTGAAAACACTGAAGATGTTAGGATGAATGTGTTGGATACGTGGATGGATTGTTGAGGAGGAAAGCACTTGTGTGAAATTAGTGTCAAACGCAATTTGGTGGCCGAATATGTATTGTTTAATCTAAATGAGTGTGCTCTCCACACGATAACCACCAAATTAAAAGAAAAATTGGGCAGGAGGAGGAGGAAAGAGAGAAGAGGGGGTGGGTGGTGTTCATGGTGGTGGTTGAGCAGGAGACTTGGAGGAGAGAGAGAGACAGAGAGAGAGAGGAGAGAGATAGAAGATAACCGGAAACGGGAAACAAGAGAGAGAAAGATAAGTGTAAGGGAGAGTTTTTTTTTTTTTTTAAAATCCTAGGTGTCAATAAGGAAAAAAAATTAAGCAAGACATGTGTTTTAAGTGTGACATGGCAAAAAAAATAAAAGTCAAACAGGTCAAACTCATGCCCAACATGCCATGTTAGCAAACCACCGAGTCACCGCCACTCAACTCGCCGGCGTCCCACTCAAATCCATTTTTTTTTGGACCACTAGAATACAAAGTGAAAGTGCGGTCCACCATTGTCCAATTGGTGAAAGTAGGGATTATTAGAATCCAATTATCCTATATATATATATATATATATATATATATATATATATATATATATAGGAAAATTGGATTATAATAATCCCAACTTTTACAGATTGGACAGCGATAATCCTTACTTTCTGTTTGTATTCTGGTGGTCCAAAAAATAAATAAAATTGTATTATAGTGGGACATCATCAACAGTATACCCTAAATATCGTAGATTTTGTGTTGCGTTTGATTCAAAACTTAGTATAACACTTTACTTAGATTTTTAATGAATTTACGACATTTCTCCGAATTTTTTTCAATTTTTTTCAATTTGTTTACGATTTTTTACTTTTATTCCTTTTAAAAAATCGTAATAATTACTTGGAGTCTCAAAAAAATAATATAAAAAATATTTTAGCAACTACACCTCGTTATCTATCTAGGGGTAGGAACCAAAAAAACAAAAACAATATGGGGTAGGCATGGAAAAAATAATTCCATCAGCCCTAATACTGATGGAATTCACCTTCAGAGCACAGTTGATGCCACAATTCATAACTCAGTAATTGCTTGTGGTATATACTATGGGGGCGTTTGGTGCCCGGCTTTTTGGAGAAAATGGCTTTTTGGAGGATTTTTGGCTGTTTCACTAGTCAATATGCCAATTTGGGATGTTTGGTAAATTGGCGGATTATACTAGCTTTTTGCCCCCAAAAAGCCAAATTGTAAAAAGCTACTATGAGTAGCTTTTTGTAAATAGCTGTTGGCTTTTTATATTTTAAATTACCATATTGCCCAATTAATTCACAAAAATTACACAAAATTGCCATCAAATAAAATAATTTAGGTTTAGTTCTTTTAATTGTTCTCCCATCCCTCTCTTCAATTCACCGCAACACAAAAGAACGTTTGCTCCGTCGTCTGCCTTCTCCAAGCACGCTACATTTCTCCAAGTTAATTATCAGGTATTTCACATAGTTAATTTATGTATGATGATACTTGTGTTCAAAATCTCCTAGTTCATTTGCTTTTCCTATTAATTTGGATATGAGACTCATATTGTCATTATGATTTATGTTGATAATGTAGTTACTAATTGATTATACATATACCAATTGTTTACAATAATGTAATTTCTACAAATAAATTATAAAATATCTACATTAAATTGTAAAAGTACATCGGGATTTAAAAAAACTAAAAATGAATATAAATCATAATGTTAAACCTAAAAATGAATTATAATATGGACAGAAAAACCTAAAAGTAAATCTTAAAAAATCATAATGTTAAAAACATTAAAAATAAAGCCAAGGGTACAATTGGAAATTAGGAGAAAAAACTATCCTACAAACATCTAACCCTACCAAACACTTTTTTATACAAACAATTAATACAAATTAAAGCAGTAAAAGTAACAAGCAATTAACTAAATTTAACTTGTTCTAAGCAAATACAAATGACCATCTCTTTGGGCACCAAACGCCCCCTATAGCTTTTCCCTCTCTCTATTTGCTACTTTAACCTAGTTGTATTTCTATCTTTCTTCTTCTTAGTTAATCTAACTCATTTGTCTTTTCTATTGGATCAATGTTTCAGGTGATGATTGTATATCAATTGGAAATGCTACTCATAATTAGGACATCAAAAATGTTACTTGTGGACCTAGTCATGGAATAAGGTACATTTGTGTAATACTTTCTTTTTCTTCTATTCATTACAAAATATATCAAACTTTTTAGTTTCATATGTTATCAAATTACTTTTTGCAACAAACCACGATATAATAATCCGAGCTTTATGATTTTTTAAGGAATAAAAATGAGAAAATCATAAAAATTATAAACACACAAATTGTGAATTTACTAAAAATGATGAGAAAGTGTTAAGCTAAGTTTGGGAACAAACGCAAGTTAAAATGCAGAATATTTAGGATATGCACTCGGTGGTGATCCAGAAAAATATAATTTTATTGTTTTGGGGACTACTTGCATATAAAAACAAAGTTTGAATTATTATCATACAATTGCCAAAAGTTGGGATTATTAGAATCCTATTTTCCAAAAATATAATATATTCTTTTTATAGTGTTTTTTTATTACCAATTTAATGACATCAATTTTGTATATGATGAATCATTATACAAACTAAAATCTCAACAGTTAAAGTTTTTAACACACAAATCTAAACGACACTTAAAAGAAATGGAGGAAGTAATAATTTATATAGCTTTCTTTAATTAAATTAAGTGTTAGACTTTTAATACATATTAAGATTATCTTAACAGATCAGGTTCTGTATAACATATTTGTTAAATGCAGCTAGATGTGAAAAATTCTGATTGGAAAGAAATCTTGTTTGACATATAATTTAACAAACTTCTACTTAATAATGATCAATAGTTAGCAGATAAAAAAGATTATCACTAATTAGGTACGTCAAATTTTTAATGTACGTAGCCATCCATGATCACTATGTTTGCATGACTATGTGTTAATTGTTGGATCATATTCCGACGATGAGCTTATATGTAAAAGAATATACATAACAATAACTGTCATTGTTTATATAACTCGACTAAAAGTGATCCAATAAGTAAAAATATTGGGCTTTAATATATCAGGCAAGATGTTGGCTCTAATGTGTGGATACCAGTGACTTATTATTATTATTCCATGATGGGCGGAATAATAATAGGTCAAAACACTAAGGGATTTACTATTATATATATGGTTATGGTCCCCAGGTCACACACACGGTTAATTCTCCCTAATATCCCATCGTCAGTGGGAGAGAGTTTTCTCAGTGAGTTCTCTTATGAGTGGGTGTTGATCTGGAAGACCTAACCAGGTCGTTTCCAAGAGGATTAATAATTGCAATGGATTCATGTATTTTTTTTTATGTTTATATTCTATTAATTCGACATATTGGATTCTTGGTTTATAGTGATGGATCAATTATTGATTAATCCCAACATTAATTGAATACTCGTAACTTTCGCTCCATCGTCATATTGGATTCTTGGTTTATACCATATAAAAGGAGGTGATACATTGTCAGGGAAGGAAGGAACAATAAAAGTTTCCTATTATGTAATAAAACTTTTTTTTTTCCCTTAAAACAGAAAACATACCACCCATAACTTTCGCTCCATCGAAAGGCCAAGGGGAGTTAATTCATCAATAAAGTGTGCATGAGCACATAGCTAACAAAAGTGCTTTTTCACTCCATTGTATATGAAAATTCATAGGGAGATTCTTTTGAAAAATTATTATACTCCCTCCGTCAGGAACGAATACATTTCAAAAAATTTCACATATCAAGGTTTTACTAAAAAAACTACCTGTATAATTATTTCGGATACCAAGGTGTTGGTAATGAGAGAATATGAGGAGTAGTTTTTATTGATTGAAAAAGTAAAAAACTAACATAATTATTAAAGTTAAAATAATTAAATGAAGTATTGTGAAATGGAAAATGAAAATTATTTTGGAATTAAAAAAATTTGTTTAAGTGTCAATTAATATGGAACGGACAGAGTAATACATAAGAATATATTAAAACAAAATGTCTACACCTATCACATTTAGTTCAAGTTTCATTTAAGTGTAATTTTAAATTTATGAAAAAATATAAATTTAATATATTTTATGTAATTTATGAGTCGTACCACCTTTAAAACAATGAAATATATATTTTTTACAATTTAAATATTATTAAATATACTTTTTAGAGTAATTTAAGTGAAATTCAAAATGGTCAATAACTATTTTAAACCAATACACTTATCACTTTCGAAAATGATAAATGTCTTGGACAAGACACATATTAAGTGTCTTGTATAAAAATATCTGTAAATTAAATTGAAAAAAAAAATTACATGATTAATTTCTATAAATATAATAATATATATAAATGGTATGAAATCACACTTTTATCTATATTTTTTAAAATTTACAAAAAAAAACGTCTAAAATATGTCAACGAATGGGGTTCATTCGTTAGAGTGTCAATGTTAATTGTTAGCGTAATCAACACAGTCCAAACAACTTCTTATAATTGATAATTAATAATGATATCTGTTAAGAAATTTAGGATTAAAAATGATAATAAATATTAATTTTATAAGGAGCAAGACACTTAACAATATCGTTAGGCAAGACACGTATCATTACCCTATCACTTTTATAGTCAAATTATTGACAGTCTCAGCTAATGAATAACCGGAAACTGTGTGAGATATTGTCGATCCTATCCAATTTTTTTATTGGGTTATTGGATTCTAATAATACGAACTTTGGGCCATATAAGACTTAATAATATGAACTTTCGATTTGATTCTTAATAATACGAACTTTGACCCCCTGTTGGCTATAGTAACACGACACCGAGTTAGGGATTATTTGACTCGCCGGAAACATGAGTTGGCAGGCAAGACATGTGTTCCCTCTTGTTTGACCTTGCCACCTCAGCAATTGACCCAAAAAAATGCCATGTCAGCCCCCCTCTCTCTTTCTCTCTCCTCTCTCCCCCCTTCTCTCTCTCCTTTCTTTGTTTCAGATTTCCGATCCAAGCCCCCCTCTTTCACAATCTTCATCTTCCTCCCTCTGAAACACAACCCAGTTCAAATCAATTAGCAACTCAGTGTACCTAGAACAGGGCAATCCAGAATCAGATGTGAATCTTCAAACTCAAACTCAAATCCATACTCAAATTCAGGTAATTGGACTGCCATTGATTACCAAGTCTCCAGAATCAACCCTATTCAAATCATCTCTCCCACCTCATCAGTCCCTCTGTCAATGGCGTCCGCCATCGTTGAACCCTCAAAGCATTCAAGAAGGTCTGCTTTGTTCTCTTGCCCGAGACGAAAGATCTCACTGAAAGAGTTGTCGCCGATCGGATTCTATCGAGCTTCGAACCATCAATTGGGGGTATTTTATTACTTTGCCTTAATCAAAACTGGGTGGATCTTCAAAAATCGAACACAAAACCCAGTTCGAATCAAACACAAAACCCTAAAATCAAAAGGGCAGTTACCTTGTTCAGGTTTGCAACTGGGTGGATCTTCAAAAATCGACAATGAAAACTGCTTATGAGCCATTCCAATATCAAACAATATCACCCCAGATCTGGGATCATCGACGACAATCCCTTTGACAGGGAGCCATATGAAGAGTTCTTCCTGCGTCAAACCTTGCACCCCTCTGAGTTCTCCATAGCCGAGATTAGCCCTGATTATGCTCTCGAAGAGGACCCTGTTTTCGAACTTGGCCCATGCATGGCGCATCGAGAAAGACCTCGAGAAGTCCGCCATTTTCGTCGGTGTATTGGAAGGATTTGACCTCCTTTGGGAGGAGTCCCGGCGGGAGGCCCTTTCGCCGGAGGAAGTCGTGCACGGTGGAGGAAGCGGCGAAGGAGAAGAGGAGGAGGAGGAGGAGGGAGAGGGGAAATCTGAAACAAAGAAAGGAGAGAGAGAGAGGGGGGAGAGAGGAGAGAGAAAGAGAGAGGGGGGCTGACATGACATTTTTTTTGGTCAACTGCTGAGGTGGCAAGGTCAAACAAGAGGGAACACATGCCTTGCCTGCCAACTCATGCTTCCGGCGAGTCAAATAATCCCTAACTCGGTGTCGTGTTACTGTAGCCAACAGGAGTCAAAGTTCGTATTATTAAGAATCAAATCGAAAGTTCATATTATTAAGTCTTATATGGCCCAAAGTTCATATTATTAGAATCCAATAACCTTTTTTATTTAATAGATAATTTTAACAAAGATAAAAGACAGGCCTAAATATTCGTTTTGTTTATGTTTAGCTGCAAATTAAGCATAATTAAACTAGAGTTGACCTAATCAATCACTCTTTCGGTTTTACCATTTTTTGTACAGCATTGGCAGCCTTGGGGAAGACAACACCCGGGCATGCGTGTCCAACATCCGGGTTTCCAACTGCCTGATCAAGCATTCGGACAACGGTGTCCGGATCAAGACCTGGCAAGGCGGGTCTGGGTCCGTATCCAAAGTCTCGTACGAGGGGATCCGGATGGACACGGTCCGGAACCCGATAATCATCTACCAGTACTACTGCAGCGACTTAAAATACATAACCGGCACCTACGACATCCGGAGCCCGCCCGTCCACCTGGCCTGCAGCGACTCCGTCCCGTGCACTGGCCTCGTGTTGTCGGGGATTGGGCTCATGCCCACGGGCCAGGGCCCGGTGGGCCTGTTGTCGGGTCAGAAGAAGGTGAAGTTGATGGAGCCGTTTTGTTGGAAAGCGTATGGGAGTGTTATGGACGAGTTGGTTCCCCCGGTGTCTTGCTTGTTGGATGATGACTTGCTCTGTCGAGATAGAGTACAAGTGTTGGGGGATATGGGACATTGCTAGTGTATTAGTATAATCTTAAGTCTTAACTAGCTAGTTAGGTTATGAACGGAACGTATGCTACTAAAAATTTGTCATATTGAGACGAAAATTGCGACGGGAACAGTGCCTGTCGCTCGGTCCATGCTGAATTTAGTTTGAGGTGATAAAATTTCCGTCGCAATATGACAAATTTTTAGCAGTGGCAGCGTTTGATTAAATAGTTTATTTACATGATGAATATTGTTGTTTGAGCGGAATATAGATATTCGCTTTATGATAGTTTAATAATTAGTAGTTTGAAAAAAAGTATTTAGTGAATTTGGTTTACTCCCTTGAGTTGTCCCTAAATTATTGACGATCCTGGATTCACAAGCTTTATTTACATTTCATTAAAAAGAAAAATGCTAGCAGTTTGAAAATAAGGTATTTAGCTAATGAAGTAATGTCATTATATTCACAAGGACGATGTTGTAGTGATTGTCTTTCATTTTGGGGGAGGAGGGCAAGGCCATGACATTCAAAAACAATTTGTAGTGATAAAGCTTATGCTAGCCTTTGGTTTGAATATCATAACAATAAGGCCACATTATTTTATGTGTTAGATTGCGGTGCGGGTACAATATTGTACCACAACTCTTTAATTTATACCACACTTCATCACATTTCACCACACTTCAATCGTTATCAATATATCCCTGCATTTTTTCTTTTTGATCACTTTTTTCCTCTACTTTTCACATTCTCTTTCCTCACCTTCCCTACTTACCATAATTGTCACCACACTTTGTTAAGTTTCACCGCACTGTATCACACTATTATCACACCGCAACCAACCGTATAAAAGATAGGGGCCTAAATACATGTCTTCTCAAGGCTTAGAAACGAAGCTCGTGAACTCCTGGTTCTCTTCAAGGGCATTCATTACCTCAGGTTTTAGACAAATCTCCGTGTCCACACCACCATCACGCCCTGGGTTTGCTGCCACCTTTCCGTCATCCTTGTTTGCATAGCCCATCAAGATAGCCACTGCTCTACCCAGCCCAAATTCAGGCCCATACATATCGAATCTCGGTGATCCACCTACCACCACACTGTTCATCCCCCGGTAATATTCCCAACTCTCAGATATATGGGCTCCCCACCACGGGCCGATCCGCTAGCATCTTCACAATTCGAACGATGACTTCATGGGTCTGACTTTTAACCTCTCGGCTCAAAAGACTCGCTGCCCAGCCCAAACTTTGGCCCAATATCTCGTCCACGTTGCACATCACCCTTACCATCCTTGCAATTGAGTTAAATCATTCATTTATTTGTTATATAATTAACTATATAAATTTAGGTTTTCATAAGTTTTAACAACAAATTTTAAAATTTGTCAAATATCCCACTTAATTTTAAAATGGTTAAAAATGTCACGAATATAAAAGGTTAGCAGCAAAATTGACTAAAACCCAGTGACAAGTAGGGGTGGAAACGGTGCGGTGCGGTTTCGGTGTCTCGAAGCGGTGCACCGGACGAAACGGTGCGCTAAAACCATAAACCGAAACCAGAACCGAATCACCCAGTTTTTAAAAACCGGTGCACCGGATTTAACGGTGCGGTTTCACCGTGAACCGGAACCACATTAAGACCCTGTTTTTTTCCTGTGGTGTGGTGGAATTGTGGTGGGTGTGGTGAAATTGTGGTAAGTTATTGGTATGTGGGTTAGGTGAGGAGAGAGAATGTAAAAAGTAAAGGAGAAAATGAGTAGAGATAAAAGTAATGATTTGTGGTAAAGTGGAATGAGTTGTGGCAAACTACGGTATGTTGTGGTACCGCAGTTTGCCAACCGCAGAAAAGAACATGGCCTAATTTATGTTAACATCAAACAATCTCTATTAAATAAAAAAAAAATTATATATATATATATATATATTTATTTATTTATTTATTTATATTAACGGTTCTGTATTAATTATTTTTGGGTAGAATTTACACTGTTTTTTTAACAAGTTAATTTACACTGTTTCTTTATTAATTTCTGGATAGAATTTTTGTTAACCAAAATTTATATATATATTAACAGTTCGGTGCTGGTTCCCGTCGGTTTGAATATTCCAAACCGGAACCGTCCCGTTTAGCATCCGGTTTTCCGGTGCAAGCCGGTTCGGTGCTGCTCGTTTCCGATTTCTGGTTCAGTGTTGCCCGTTTCTGCCTCGTTTAGCATATTTGACAAATGTTTATCAAGTATGCCGGGTCATAAGTCACAACTCACAACCTGTTTTATGTCCTTTTCTACGATTTTCCAATGTAGGATGTTTAACAAACTTAAACTTTAAGCGGTAAAACTGATAAAAGCTTAGACCTACATATCACAAAAATGAACTGATAAATGTCATAAAAATGATTTAACTCACCGGCAATATTACCAAAGTAGTTATCCGACCGTGGTGGCTCGAGTCGGGGTCGAGCATTCACAGCCAGGCAGCAGGCGGTTTTCTCATGGATCGTAGATTCCGAGCTCGGGTCACGGATCTCCACAATAGACCCGACAAGGCCATGAAGGACGACACCGTTTCACCATTCCCGCTCCCAACTTCCTCATTAGCCTTGGCTTTTAGCATTGCCATCAACTCGGGTGAGAAGTGGAACATTCTGTCTCTTATGGGCCCCGGGTCAACCGGACTATAAATTCCTCCGGTTCAAGATACGGCAGCTTGAAAACCGGCCCGTATCCATCCGGAGCGTACATTTTATAAAGCGGCACCCACGAGATCTGACTCTGGCCGTCGGATTGAAACAACTCGGATAACGAGCTAACGAAGAGGAGGCCCTTTTGAGTGGGTTCGATCGATAGCATGCTCAAATCAAGAGGGCCCAAGTAGTAAGGATGTTTGGCTGCTTCGACTTCTTGATGGGGTCTCACGTAGCGTTCTGAGATCAGTTTGATTTTTGGGTCCACCATTGAATGTAGTGGAAGTAATTAAGAATATTGAGTTGCTATGTTTGGGAATATTGAGTTGCTATGTTTGGACTTTGGATTCTTGGCGGTCAGAGCACGAGGTTTAAATTATGTGTCTAGTTTAGCTTCGGAGAGCTCCGGTTTATAATAACCCGTTGGTAGCGTATGCAAAAATTCAGTTTCGGGTAAGTCTGGGTCGTGTCAAAATTTGGATAATAAATTAGTGTCTAGACCAGATTCTTTGGATCAAATCAGGTCGAACAATTCAGACAGAGTTACATTCAAGTCAAAATCAGGTTCATGCAATAGAAATTCGAGTATTTAGGTCAAACAAAATTTTGTCAGCACTAACCACTAACCTAATAAAAGTATTGCATTGTATAATGTACTATGGTACTCCCTCATTTTATCTTATGCTTACATTTATGTGTTAGTTAAACCTTAAAATTCTTGTCGTTAATTTATTAATATAAGCAATGGTCTTGTATATGACTGCAATATTATTAAATTTATAACAAAATATTAAAATAACACCAATATTTTAATTTTTGATAAAATAATATTAAAAATTATCATTTAAATAAGGACATTGGACAACGTAAAATATTGAATGAGTAACAGGTAAAATGTGATGGAGGTAGTATTGTATTAAGTAGACCTGGTTTGCAATTTATTATATGTTCATGGAGCACGTGCTTCAAATATGGTCATTGTTCATTTTTAATAACATAATTGTTCACTTATACCTATTTGTTGTTCACTCTCAATAGCGTAATTGTTCACTCATATCTACCTGAAGCATATGCTCCTGGTGATTTTTCTATCAATTAAATAATAAGTAATCAGGGTTGGTTTGTGTTTTGAAAAAATGGAATATAGCAAGAAAGTTGTTGCCTTGTTCACATGGGATGATTGTCATTGGATTGACATTGGATCAAAGTTAACCAAGTCTATCCATTGAAGGACATCCGCTTTGGTACATTTAACTGCAAAATGAAGAATAGTCATTTCGATCAAAATAATGCAGAGTTTGAGGACAATGCATCACAAATTCTTTAACAACGGTAACATTTGCATATTTTTCCATGTTAAACCTTGGGTTGATCTTTTTTCTCTTTCTTATTTATTCCTCATTATTGTTTGTGCGAGTCAACTTCTGATCCTAACATTTATCATTGGGGAAAAGCACGGGAAAATAAGCATATGAAAGAGCCAAAATAAGTAACTGATTCGATCGTTTGGGATGATAAAAGGTTGTTTATTACAGGATTAGGCTTCCTACCACCTTCTTCCGACACATAGTTTGCCCGCCGAAACACAATGCAATGTGTTAGAGAAAAGTAAGTAATTGCGAGGTTACAGCGGAAACAAAAATAAATAAGTTGACGGAAATTACAACAAAATTCAGGAACAAAAAATAAGCGATAAAACGAACACCAAGTATACGGGGGAAACTGAAGAACTCGGAGGAAAACCCATGGACGGCGACATCCAGAAAATAATCCACTATGATAGGAGGAGTACAACTCGATCACTATCACAGAGTATAATGCGATCATATACATATAGGAAAATTGGATTCTAATAATCCTGACTTTTACGAATTGGATAATAATAATCCCTACTATCAATTTCGATTCTGGTGATCCAAAATAAAATAAAATTAGATTGTAATGGGACATCATCGAGAGTATACCCTAAATATCATAGATTTTGTGTTGCATTTTGATAGGCCGCAAGTGCAAGGGTGAAATTGTAGCATGTACCAAGGTCGTTCCCACAGGGACTTTTCCTTTCAATGCACCGAACTAGCCTCCTAGTTGATTGCTAAGTCGATCGGGATTTTTGTTTGAAACAACTAATTCTATTTCTTTTGACTACTAAAGGCAAACAAACAAATATTCACACAATTTACTTGGATTTATCAATATGAAAAAGAAGTTTAGGAGATAATGTCTAAGTCAAGTAACGAATCAACGATGTGGATTAAACACTCATTTCATGAGTTTGCACGATCAAGGTTCGATAATTGCATAGAATACTTCGCAATGAGATTTTGCCACTAGAGCGAATTGCCAAGACAAACCAACTACCTACTTTCGTGGTTATTTTAATTTAATCAAGGTTAAAGATCTAATTCTCACAAGAACCCTAATTAAAAACTTTTATGTCTAGACAATTTTTAATTAGTTTAGCCTAGGTTGTCGGAATACCAAAATTCTCCTTTCGGTAATTCATTCAACATCCTAATTACATGCAATTGGTGATCAAGCAAAAGCAATATCAATTCAATTCAAAGGCCAAATAGATTGAAACAAACTAAATTCATGATTATTCAATCCAACAAAGTCAATTCATCGACCAACTTCAAAGGTTCATCCCCCAAACTAAAAATAACTATTCACTACTCATGTTTGAAACTACAAGCAATTGAAATCTATTCTCGAAAGCATGTAAAAATCTATGAGAGAATGAAAAATAAATCAAAAGGAAGAACAATCTTGCTAGGAATCAACAATGGAGGACTTTTGCTCCTCCACTTCAAAGTGTATTGGATTTGCTCTTCAATCTTCAATCTTTTCTCAATCTTCAATGGTGGATGGACTATGGATGATGAAGGAGATGGATTAGGGTTAGGTTATGCAATGGAGGATGGTAGAATGATGATTAGCCTCCATAGACAGCCGAAAAAACATCATGATATAGGCAAATCGCAACTTGTAATCGCCGGAAATGAAAAGACGCAGGCAGTACGGACCACGCCAGGGGTGACACGGACCGTGCCTCATAGGCACCACCCGTGTCACTGCACTGCTCCCATTTTCTCACGTTCTGGTCATAGACACGACCCATGCTCCTGTTTTGAGCACCCGTGTCACTTCTATCTCGGGCCTAGGAGTACTTTGAGCCACTGCTTGGGCCTTGCGTGATCCAACTTCTCACTTCTTGGTCCTTTATGCTCATAACTTGAATCTACACTTGATTTTTGGCTCGGCTTACATCGATTCTTCACAAATTCCCTACAAAACTCACCAAACTCCAAGTCAAGCGTAATATGGGAAATTTGAGCATAAAGTAATATAATCATGTCAAATATCCCCCAAATTCTCATCAAAACAACCAAGTTTTCATATATACAAGAAGCACTTATCACATTTGATTCAAAGCTTAGTATAACAATTTAGCATGATTTTTAATGAATTTACGGAGTTTCTCCTAATTTTTCTCAATTTTTTTCATTTTTTTTACGATTTTTTTTGAAATTTTCACTTTTATTTCTTTTAAAAAATCATAATAATTTCTTGGAGTCTCGAAAAAATAATTTAAAAATTGTTTTAGTAACTACAATTCATTACCTTTCTGGGGTATGAACGGAAAAAACAAAAACAATATGGGGTAGGAGTGAAAAAAAATAAAAAGAATGTGGATGTGTATTTGGTACCACTATAATGCAATTTTATTTGCTTTTCGACCACCAGAATCCAAATTGATAGTAGGGATTATTGTTGTCCAATTCGTAAAAGTCGAGATTGTTATAATCCAATTTTCATATATATATATATATATATATATATATATATACATATATATATATATATATATATATATATATATATATGGGAATAGATAGGGTGAGAATGGGAATTTGGTGAGAATGTGAGAAGGGGGTCTAATAACCCTTGGATCATAGATCAAGGGTCTTAAAAAAAACAGCATTTTCACTTTTAAATCTGTCTCCCTCACGTGAGCCTGAGTAAAAAAAAAAAGAGAAAAATGTTGGGGGTGTGGGAAATGATGTAGGCTCCAACTTCCCAGAAGCATGATGCCAGTTCAACAACCATGTATCCACTTTCATCAATCCCTTCTCTTTCCAAGCATAATCAGCTCTCCATTTTCATCTCCTTCTTCATACCTTCACTGTTGGAAACGATATGTGAGTAATTAGGGTTTGAAGGTTGCAGAGTCTTGTGCCGAAAATCGAGCAGTCGTCTAAAGAAGGTTGAGCGTCGAACAATTCAAGGGAGGACGGCCATGAATCTTGACGGGGAAGGCGTTCATGGGTTGGGAACGAAAAAATAGGTTTGAACAAATCAGCAACTCAAGATATACTTGATGGTTGGGTTCGTGTTGGAAAAAATTAGGGTTTTTACTGATGAACATCGTGGTCATTTGATTTGAATTGGTTGTTGTTGGATTGATTGTTGTGAGAATCCATTCTGATTGCATATCGATTACTGAAAATCAGGGGGATAATTTATTTGCATCATGTGCGGTTGTTTTTACTGATGAACATTATGGTCATTTGATTTGAATTGGTTGTTGTTAGATTTGCACTGAGTGTACTGTATTACTTCTGTATGGATGTCCTTTTGATAAAGAATTGATGTCGATTTGGGTAGTGCGAGATGCCCTATTGGTGAACGCTTGATGTTCTTCCGTGAAAATGTGGTGTCCATTTTGATACAACGTGAAGTCCGTCTTGTGTGAGCACCATACCCATTGGTTTAAATGTTATGTCCTTTTGATTTACACTTAATGTCCATCTTGTGTGAGCATCATACCCGTACATACGTACTGGTCATCTTAAATATGACATGATGATTGAGTTTGATATCTTGTTGGTTTGAACACAACGATGTATTCTCAGGTTTTTGTGAAACAATGTACACATGATATCAAGTTTGTTTGAATGTCTATTTGACAAAATAAGAGTGTTCATTTTATTTGAAATTGATGTCCATTTTGTTGGAAGTGGTGCATATATTGTATGCGCTCGATGTTCGTTTGAGTTATACGTGATGTACTTTTGGGCTATTCTTAATGTTCGTTTGGTTTATACATAATGTTCATCTTGAATATGATATGATGATTGGGTTTGGTGTTTTTTTGGTGTTTTTTTGGTGTGAACATGATATTCAGATTGTTCTCATTTGATTATGCACGATGTCCATTATGTTGGAATTGAAGTATATTTTGCAAATTAATAATGTGTTTTAAACTTAAAGTCCATTTGAATTTCATAAGATGGGGATTTGGTTTTAACTTAATGTTCCTCTTGTTTGAACAAGAGTGTAAGACATGGTATCCATCTTGTTAAACATGATATCCATTTGGTTTCAACATGATATCCATCTTGGTTTGAACATGATGTCAATTTGATTTTATGATGATCGCCATTTGAATTCGATGTCCATTTTGTTTACACATGATGTCCATTTTGTTTGAACATGATGTCCAGTTGAATATGTAAAATCGCTCGACAGGTAGATGATGAGACGAAATGTCCGTTTCCTACCCCGCAATAAGCTGAAGGGATCGTATTTTCAAAGGCTGCCCATCGGAACTGAATAAGGACACTCGCCCCCTTTTGATGATCGTGTTTCTTTGTACATTAATGATTAAAATTTTAGGTCATCTCTTGTCTCTAGTTATATGGCATTTTTTAGGATTGGAATTGTGTAAAATCAGTAACAGATTGTCATGTACTTGTTGTGATACGTTTAATGGATGTTCATTTTTCTTTCAATCAATGCCCATTTTCCTTTTAATGGATTTTCATTTTTCTGATATTGGATGTCCATTTTGATGTTGCTTATATTAGATATTTTCGCATCAATTATTAAAATGTCATTTAATAAGTGTCTTTTTTAATTGTCATTTGATGTCCATTTTGATTTAACTTGATGTTCATTTTATTGATAATGGATGTCCATTTTGATGTGGAGTATTGAATTTTGTCGTTTTGCTTACTAATAGATGATCATTTAACTGATAATAGATGTTTATTTTACATATAATGGATGTCCATTTTTCATGTGTATGTTCATTTTTACAATTAACTTGGCGTCCTACTGCATAGCATTTGTAAAATGGACATCTAATAAATTGAACATCAAGTTAAATCAGATGAGCATGGACAACAGGTATGACAAAAAAGTACATCAAGACATCCAACAATGAGCATAACTTCAGATTTTTACATATTTCGAACTTCACACTTCATGTATAGATGAACAATAGATATGACTAAAAAGTACATCAAGGCATCCGAGAATGAACGTCAACTATAACAAGTGTGAACATCAAGATTTTGTAATTGTTCTGTTACTCTCACTCCCCATCGCAGCTCGCCCACCAATATCCATGGCCGATTATGGATGAATGCACGATTTATCGACAAAAGGTTGTGAACTAACAGTGACAAACATATGCACATCATGTAATAAACATGTGAACATAAAGAAACATATGGAAAGCAACTAACAATGAGATGTATATTAACTAATAAACATATGAAGATTAAGTAGTAACCATATGAATATCAATTAACAATGATAAACAAGCTACATTCCATCAATCGATTATCATTGTTAATAGATTTCCATATCTGTATTATTAGATGTTCAAATCTTTATTACTTGATGTCCATATGTTTATTAGTTGATGTACATCTATCTGGGACTGAATGTTTGTCACTATTAATTGATGTCCCTAAGGCATATGTTTATTACTTGATGTCCATATATTTATTGTTTATGTCCATCTGTCTGAGACCCTTTTAATCTAATACCCCCACATGATTCTCTATCACATCCATCCATTTTGTTCGAAAAACAAAGTCAGAATTTTATTTGGTGGGATTGTGTATCCTAAAGTAACAACGTTTTCGCTTCCTTCTTTTCTCATCACGTTTCCTTTCTCTTCGGCTATCTTTGTTGGTATCACTCTATCACCTCAAGCAGCTATGTTGAATTCAAAATGGACATCAAATGGACATCCATTATCAGTAAAATGAACATCAAGTTAAATCATAATGGACATCAAATGACAGTTAAAAAGGACACTCATTAATTGATATTTTAATAATTGATGCGGTAATATCTAATATAATGAACATCAAAATGGACATCCAATATCAGAAAAATGAAAATCTATTAAAGGAAAATGGACATTTATTGACAGAAAAATGAACATTCATTAAAAGTATCACAAAAAGTACATGACAATATATTACTTATTTTACACAATTCTGATCCTAAAAAATGCAATATAACTAGAGACAATGAGGGAGATGACCTAAAATTCTAATAAATAATGTACAGCGAAACACCATCCTCAGGAGGGGGCGAGTGTCCTTGTTCGGTTCCAGTGGGCAACCTTTGTAAATACGATCCCTTCAGCTTATTGCGGGGTAGGAAACAGGCATCTCGTCTCAGCATCCACCTGTCGGGTGATTCTGCATATTTAACTGGATATCATGTCAAACAAAATGGACATCATGTGTAAACGAAATGGATATAGAGTTCAAAATGGACATCATCATAAGATCAAAATGAAATCATGTTCAAACCAAGACGGATATCATGTTGAAACCAAATGGACATCATGTTTAACAAGATGGATACCATGCCTTACACTCTTGTTCAAACAAGAGGAACATTGATTTGTAAACAAATAGCCATCTTATGAAATTCAAAATGGACAATAAGTTTAGAACACATTATTAATTTGAAAAATAGACTTCGACTCCGACATAATAGACATCGTGCATAATTAAATGGAAACAATTTGAATATCATGTTCACACCAAAAAGACATGAAACCCACTCATCATATCATATTCAAGATGAACATTATGTATAAACCAAAACGATCATCACATTGTATAAAAATGGACATCACATTTACACGGAATGAACATCAAGCCTTCACCAATAGGCATCCCGCACTACCCAAATCAACATCAAGTCTTTATCGGAAGGATATCATATATGTTCAATCAGAATGGGTTCTCACAACAATCAATCCAACAACAACCAATTCAAATCAAATTATAATGATGTTCACCAGTAAAAACCCTAATTTTTTCCAACACAAACCATACCATCAAACGTACCTTGTGTTGCTGATTTGTTCAAACCCCACATCATCTCTGCCTTCAATAATCATTTAAAAACCTAATTTTTCGTTCGCTATCCATGAACGCCTTCCCCGTCGAGATTCATCGTCGTCCTCCCTTGATTGTTCGACGCTCAACCTTCTTCGAATTATTGCTCAATTTTCGGCACAAGACTCTGCAACCCCCAAACCCTAATCACTCACAAATGGTTTCCAGTAGTGAAGGTATGAAGAAGGAGATCAAAATGGAGAACTGATGATGCTTGGAAAGAGGAGGAATTGATGAAAGTGGATAGATGGCTGTTGAACCGGCAACATGCTTCTGGGAAATTGGAGCCTACATTACTTCCCACACCTCCAGCATTTTTCTCTTTTTTTTTCCACTCAGGCTCACGTGAGGGAGACAGAATTAAAAGTGAAAATGTTGTATTTTTTAAGACCCTTGATCTATGATCCAAGGGTTATTAGACACCCTTCTCACATTCTCACCCAATCCCCCTTCTCACCCTATCTATTCCCTATATATATATATATATATATATATATATATATATATATATATATATATATATATATATATATATATATATATGGAACGGATCCAGTGAGAAGTAAATTAAGGTGAGAAGGTAAGAAGGAAAGATCATGGTCGTCCATATTAATCCAACGCCAAAGATTCATTCTTCACACATGTTGCATAAAACCAGAAACCACTTTTTAATATAAAACAAAACTGCTAGTGGTTTTAATAAAAAAATAAAGCTAAAATGAATAAAATCCGAAAATCAATAGAAAAAAAATTTTGATTGTTAGCTAAAATTAAGGAAACAATTAATGTGATTAATAAATCTGATTTATTGTATCCAAAAATAACAGTCAACATTTTCTCAAGATTTTCTATTATTTAATACAATCATGTTCAACACAATACAAATTTTGATTGTTAGCTAAAATTAAGGAAACAATTAATGTGATTAATAAATATGATTTATTGTATCCAAAAATAACAGTCAACATTTTCTCAAGATTTTCTATTATTTAATACAATCATGTTCAACACAATACAATCAGATTCATCAAACATCAACACATTAACGTTGAGGGAAATCAATGGCTTCTAATAGGTATGTTCGTTTTTCATTGCTTTTTTATTTTTATGTTGATCACATTGATCATTGACCATATTGATCATTGACCAAAAATTTGATCAGATAAATCACATGTATGACAAATGTGGACTACGTGAGGTTCTGTGGTCGTTTACAAACTGTGATCACACATATTGGTCATTTAACCATGCTGTGGTCACATTAATCAGATGCGTATCAACTGTGGAAAACAAACAACAGTGTGGAACCGCACATCTATTTATGAACACAATTACCCAATTTGTGTCCACATTAAGTAAATCAATAATCTCAATTACGTATATAGTTCCACGACAACCACTACGTGTGAGTTCATTTATATTTGAAACATGTATATGTATAACACTTATTATTCAATGTATTACATTAGATGATTTATAGTGTAATTTAACTAATGTTTAAACGTGCAAAATGCAGTGCAGCTGGTTGTAGCAAGAACAGTTATGTGGTGCCACCACCGGTAGCATATGTGTGATTGTGATTCAGGGGTCTGTGGTCATGTGATGATTTGGCCACATTGATATAAATGTGATCGATGTGATGATCTGACCCCAAATATAAACCCGATTGACCATAGTGATACAAATTATGATAGTCTGAAACACAAATTATGTTTATTGACCATCTATTGTGCACACAAAAGTATTAGTGTGCATTACATTCGTGTATTTGTGCTTTACAGGTATCCCGTTGCGGACGCCAACTTGTGCACACATGTGGTTGCTGGGATCCTGAGGTCGCTGAGCGAAAGTGGCGACATAGACACGTCCACAGTATGCTAAACTGTGATCAACAACCAAACAAATATATTGTTGAGCGAAAGTGGTGTATGATTTTGTTAGAAGCAGTTTAGTTGGTGTGTGGGGAGGGGGGGAGTTTGTTTTGTTGTTAATATTTGTTCGTCGTGATATGCGCGTTACAATCTGAGACACGTTATTGTTATGTGATCAAACAATATTTTTTTGGTCACATGTTATGTTGGTATATGATTTTGCAAGGGTCACATGTTAGTGTTATGTGATCAGACAATAGTATTGTTATTCAATGGGATCAGACATGAAGCATTGCCGTGTTTTAATGCCTACATATCTTGTACTGATGAACTTGTCCACACTACATAAGGTTGTGATTGTAATTTGTACTAATTGATAATAAATTGCGTATGATCACAAGTCATTATAATGTGGTCATTCATACTACGACTTTGACCATAAGATATAAGCATGCACACTGCAACTTTGACCAACACATAATGAGACTTGAGACACACATGCATGACATATCCACACTACACAAGGTCGTGATTATAATTAGTACTAATTGATAATAAATTACATACGTATGATCACAAGTCATTATACTGTGGTCATTCAACGTTACTATAACATATTGTATCAATACAAGCACAATAGAAGATTGGTATGATGTGTATGATCACATGCCAGTGTATGTGAACATTAATACTATCACATATTTATATAGTTTTTTTATATTTCATCCTTTTGTTTTTACTGAGCATATAGATGACATATCCACAATGTATTAAACTGTGATCAACCATAATATATTAAACAAAACACACGCAACCATTTTTTCATGGTGTGAACACAAATTAATTTGTACAAACTGATAAATTATTCGATTGTTCATTGCAAACCCATTACAAAATTCAAACCTCAATAAATGATATGTCCACAGTATACTAAACTGTGATCAACAAGCAAACAAATATATATATGTGCATCCGTTCTTTATAAATATGCCGATCAGACTTTAGAAGACTGTGACCAAAATAAAACTCCAACCCAACACAAATTTTAATTTTGTGGAATGTCATCACACTTTAACTGACTGTGATCACAATGCAATGAAAATACACACGCGCACACTGATGTTCATTCTCTCAATGGAAAGCCATGGTACATGTTGAAATTCACATTGGACATGATCTCAATCTTATTGAATGTGATTAAGGTCAGACCCCCCCCCCCCCAACCCAAACCAGTTGCATATGTAATCAATCGTTGAACACTTTGATGGAAATACGATGTGCAAAGAGACATAACTCCAACACGCAGTTACCATATATGCAGTGGCCGCATGTCCTCAATCACGGCCTTGTGTTAAAATGTGCGTAGTATATGCAATGACCACGTGTAATCGATTGGAGAATTATATTAATAATTGTTACTTAACTCGTGCACTATATTTAATCAGAATATGCAAGAATAATCCAACAAACAAGTAAAATGGGGGCTTATGCTAATTGTTGTTACTTAACATGTGCATTTATCTAACAACAAAATGCAAGTATAATCCAACGAAATGCATAAATAGAGCGATCGTTTTCCAATAATATTAAAATGTCGGGTTCAATACAATAACAAACATGAATCCATAGACATTAATTCATAGTCGAACAAGTTGTGATTGTCAAACCACAGTAAAGACAAACTGAATGAACACATAATCCAAAATATCTATCTGCAGCATACTTCAAACCTCACTGGAAGCGCTCAAGGCAATTCCTACTCTCATGGTTGGCTATTTAGTCACAAAAAATTGTATCTCCTGACTGACGTCTTTTGCTGCACCGCAACCTTGATGTCGCTCTTTTTCCGCTTTACACGCCCTTTTGGGTTTGACGCAGGAGGTGGTTTTATAGATGTCTCACCGAGGATCTGGACTCCAAAGCAAACAACATTGTCCGCTACCCTCCTGCCACCACATCCATCTAGACCAACGCTTACCTTGGATAACACATCGTCAAGCAGCCCATTCATCAGACTCAGCCGCTATGGCATACTTCTCGTAAAACATTTTGGCATCACCCAACATGTTGAACCACTTCCCCATGGTTGGTACGATTGTTTTGTCGTCACACCTGGGCCATTAGATCGTCATGCTCGTCTCGTCGCTGTCAGGTACCGGTGGTGGCACCACGTAGCTGTGCTGGCTACGCCCCATTGCGCTGCATTTTGCAAAGATAAACAATAGTCACAATATCCTATAACACGTCGCATGTATCGCAGTAAATATGAATCATTACAAATGTACATGTTTCATGTAGGAATACACCTACTCATAACGGTTGTGGTCCACCAATGGACATGATTGTGTTCATACGTTTACTGACTGTGGTAATACATAATCTGACTGTGGTCGTGTATATTTGTGTGGTCATATACATGCTGCCTGTGTACATGATGATTTGTGGTCCACCGATGTACACACCAATAAGGTGTGTGTTCAACGTGTACCAACTATGCATAATGTGGTCGGACACATACTGATTGTAATCATACACATACTTATAAGGTGTGAGGTTAACGTGTACAAAGTATACATGATGTGACCTAACATATACTGACTGTGGTCACACACATACTGACTATGGTCATACACCGTATGGTCCACACTTATAATGTGTGTGTTGCCAATGAACTTAAACTAACCACAAATTTGTCAATATATACAATGTGATCGACTATGTAATTTTGTCACTTTAACATGAATCATAATTCTCAATATTCTTTTTTGCATGATATGCAACAATATAATTAGATTTAAATGGACAACCATTCTCCACTTATATACTGACTGTGGTCACACTCATACTGATTGTGGTCATACACCATATGATCCACACTTATAACGTTTGTGATCAATGAACTAAACTAACCACGAATTTGTCAATATACATATAAAATATACACAATGTGATCGACTATGTAATTTTGTCACTTTAACATGAATCATATTCTCAATATCCACTTTTGCATGATATATATATCAAAATTAAATTTAACTGGACAACCATTCTCCACTTCCTCTTCATAAATTATCGACATGCCTAATGCACATGGATTGTTCAACATTCTTCGAAAATACATTTCCAGTATTGCTTACTATTGACATGTAATAAAAAACGATAAACGATCATACCTGTTAGACGTCATTAATCTCCCTCAATGCGTACGTGAAGATGATGAATGAATTGTAAGCGTGTTGACTGTGATTGAATTCAGCAATAACAAATCTTGAAAATATGTTATCTGCTATTTTTGGCTATAAAATTTCAGATTTATCAATCACCTAAATTGTTTCCTTTTTCTTAGCTAACAAACAGATTTTATTTTATTTTATTTGCTGCTTTTCGGATTTTGTTGCTTTCTTCCTTTATTTTTTCAGAAAACCACTAGCTGTTTTCTTAAAAAACATGGGTGGTTTCCGATTTTTTGGTACATGTGTGCATAATTAATTTGGTGCGTTGGATAGATTTAGACGGTTGCGATCTTTCCTTCATACCTAAAATCTTTTGCTACTGGATCTGTTCCTATATATATATATATATATATATATATATAAGATTAACCAAATAGGAAAGGTGTTAACCTTTTTATACACTATTTTAGTATTTTTAGTTGCAAAACCGGGGTTCAAAGTCCCAAAAAACTAACTTGAGTTGAAATTATACAGAGCTAGCTACCCTTATAGGATTAGTTAAGAAAGCTTGTCTAACCGTAGGAGGAGCAAACTTAAAGAAAACAGTAACATAGCCATTATAATTTCCAATTAACCAACATATCTATCATTGAGTTAGCTTCCCCTTTTTTTTAAAAAAAAAAAAGAAAAAGAAAACAATGGTGAGTTAGCTTTTCTATAATAGCCTAGCATGAAATTTCCATAGGTTCCATATAATTAGATCTTTGTGTTGTTAAAATTTTCTTTTTTCTTTTTTCTTTTAGCACAGTTCAATTAATTGGGTCACAGGACAATCAAATAGGCCTATCGTGGACAGAGTAAAGGGATGCAAAGTTCAATATACGGGTCGAGTCTTTCACACACCATACTCCAAACATTTCTTTGAAAAAATGTCTCAATGGAAATATCGAATCAGGTGGGAGAAGGTTACACTAATATGGTCAATTCAAATGATTTTCATCTTACGCCTTTGTTAGTATTTACATTGAAATGGCCAAAACGCTATGTCATGGGTCGAGACCCCTGTTTGGTCATTGAAATTCCAGCACATGAATTCTCTCAAATGTGTGCTTTCAGAGGACACATCCTGGAACCACATTTGATCAATTGAACTTGCACAAACAAACCACTCCAAAAGAAAGATGAATCATGAGCTTAAAAATAATCCAATGTATGCAACAAGTAATATCAAAGTACATACATATGTAGAGGAAGTAGGAACCATATATATGGTTATTAACAACAATCTGGTTTGTTGCCCCAACTGATCTGCATATTGAGATCTCATTATTGTAGATGTCGAATTCGACAAACACTTTAATCCTTCCTGCAAACTAATTTGTACAAACAACAATAACCAACTCCACAACTTAGACACCTTAATTATACACAATTACGTTACCAGAAATACAAGTAAGAAAGCTACGATGAAGAAAAACCTTGTGAAGATCGATCGACCTTTCATATCCCATGGACAGCATTGTTGAGAGTCCCTCCGAGCAGCGACATGAGACCTCCGCCATGAACTCTACCCTCCGGCACCAGAAAGTTGAAACCGCCCCTACTCATCTCCGTGGAGGAAGACTTCATCGACGTCGGCACCAGCACTTCCGGCGGTATCATCAGATGCTGTCTCTTCACCGGCCTCTCGTTCCCGATCGAATCAATCCCGGACCCGTCAGTGACCACGGTGCTCGAGGAAGCACCGGATACAATCCCATGGAATAGTCCTGGGGCGATCATGCTTCCTTTGGCGGCGCAGCTGTTTCCGTTGCCGTTGTGGTCGCCTCTGTCCCGGACCAGGTTGCCGTGGGCGGCGCACATGCCGCTCCTCCCACGTGCGAACTTCTCGCACTTCTGGCCGCCGCCCCAGGAGCACCGCTTCCCTCCGCCGTGAGCCTTGCAGAACTCGGTGCTCCCCTGAGCGCTCTTCCCGCAGCCGTCCACCCGGCACCGCTTCCCGCCGCCATGGCGGACGCAGCAGTCGGTCCGGCCCCGGGCGCTCTTGGTGCAGCCGGGGACGACGCAGCGCTTGCCGCCACCATGGGCGACGCAGAAGTTGGTCCCGCCGTGGACGCTCTTGGGGCAGATGCCGCCGCCGTCGAACATGCACCGCTTCCCGCCGCCGTGGGCCTTGCAGAGCGGGGTGCTCCCCTCGGCCCCCTTGGTGCACCCGGCGAACACGCACCGCTTCCCACCGCCGTGGGCCTTGCAGAACATCGTGCTCCCCTGAGCACCCTTCCCGCACCCCCCCGGGAACTGGCACCGCCGCCCACCACCGTGCGAGATGCACAGCCCCGCCTGCCCTTCTGCACTTCTCGTACACCCCTCCACCTTGCACCGCTTCCCGCCACCGTGTCTTATACAAAGACCCGACTTCCCACGCGCCGCCTTGGTGCAGCCGCCGGGGAAGCCGCACCGCCGTCCGCCACCGTGGGCAATGCAGAAGTCGGTCTTGCCCTCAGCACTCTTCGTGCAGCCCAAGTGCATGCAACGTCTCCCGCCACCGTGGGCCTTGCAGTAGGCGGTGCGGCTTTCGGCTCCCTTGTTGCATCCGACCTTCTGACACCTCTGACCACCGCCATGTCCTATGCAGAGCCCCGTGGCTCCACGGGCGCCTTTCGTGCACCCCATGAATCTGCATCTCTTGGTGCTGTGATGAGTTGTGCCACTCTTCTTACTGTTCTGCAGAGACGACGTCGTGCTGCTGATAGTTGAAGGCTCTGAATTAGCGACACTCGTGGTGTAACTCACGTTAGAATGCTGCTGCTGATCAGAAAGTGGTTGTTCAGTTGCAGTACTTCCAGGAACCAACAGAAGCGGGGGGACATAACCCCCGGATTTCTTTGCAGAAGTGGAACCCTCATCAACAACGGAAACAGACTGCCTAGCTGCTGCTGCTGGTTCATCGCCAAATATCAATTGGGTTGTGAAATTGTTACTGAAGAAACCGCTTGTTCTAGCATTTGAGGTTGAAAACTCAAGAGATCCGCCCAGAAAGCTCTCTGTTCCTCGAGAAAGTCCAAGTTTCAAGTTACAAAGCTCCAATGGAGACGTCGATGAGCCTTTGTTGGTGGCTTGTCGAGCCCCGGAATAGGTCATGGAGGTCGGCCCTAGACCTAGCACCAACCCACAACCATCGTCAGTATTGTTCAACGACGAGATCAGCCCCGAGGTGTCGTTGTGGGAATTCACAAACTGAGAACAGCTGTTGGTTTTGGAGCTAACACAGTCGAAGAGCAAAGCAGTATCATCCATGTTGTTGTTCTTTGCAAACTCGGAGAAACAAGAGAAATTGTACATTAATCCCTTCTCACTGAGATCCATCTTCTTCCAGAACTACGATCGTAACGAAAATGCCAAATGAAAAGATTGAAGACTAACTAGCTAGCAAGAGATTGAATGATTTCAGCCCCAGGTTAGACGAGTGACAACCAGAGTTTTCAATAGGAGATGTCCACCACTTACGAAGCCCGAGGTATCTGATCTATCCATCTAATTAGTTCTGCTTGCTCCTCTGGATGTATAAGAAATACCCTATTTCAAATTGCCATTATACTGATAAACTTTTAGGGTTCGACGAATGATGCTATCTGATGGTGATTATGAGAGCTCTAGCTTGCTTCATGCACAAGGGGAAAAGGATGTGTCCTGTGCTTCATGTGCTACTGGTTCAATGCACTGCAACAATACATGAACGTAAGAAGTAAGAAGAACATGCAATATAAAAATTATGTGATGTTATCAAGGAAACATATATCATCAAACAAGTTTTACAATAGAGGACTGGAAGGCCCAATCCCAGAAACCATAGCAAGGACATTAATAATTAGTGGGAGAAACAAGAACAATTAGCATAACTAGGATTATACTCTTCATAGTAACATGTTTGTGTACTCTCAATATACTCTTTTATTTGTCGAATTAACTAACTTTTCTTGTATTTAATCATTTTACATAATTTTCAATGTAATTTTTATCAATTTAATATCTATATTCTCTATCTGCCATAATTAATTAATGTTTACTAATTTAAATAATGTTATATATTTTCATTCTAACTTTGGTGGTTATTGTGGTTTCTCCAAAATCTGCTAAAGTGATAAATACGAAGGGACTGAGGGAGTATAATAAGTATATATTCATATATTTATAAACATACTCATAAAATTAACTAGTGGACATATGCTCATAAAATTAACAAGTATACATATGTGCAAATATGCTCATAAAATGACACTTGTAAACTCGTAAAGTTACAAGTGTATAGTCATGTATAAACTATAAACTCAAATTGCAAATATGTATATGATTAAAGAACGAAAATTGTATACTCATAAATTTGTACATGTGAGCTCATAAAATTATACACATGTTCATAGAGTCCATTTTGAAAGTACAAGAACATAACTTAATCATGGGAGTATTATCCAATTTATATCACTCCCTTGTCCTCATTTTATCTATCACTTTAAAATTTGTATCCCTCCAACGTTGAAAAACCTCACCACCAAGTTCTTAACATGGATAATGATATAGTTAAAGGAGTGATGATATGTGTCTTACCTTAAGACAGTGTTTCAATATCTTACTTTTCATGAAATTAATACTTATTACGATTTTTTATATTAATATTTTTTATAAATACTATTAATTATGAATTACAAGGAAATCGGGTGGCATGCCCTTGCCCACATCCAGCTCATTGTTCTAACAACTAGGACTTGGACTGATGTGAGACCTCCTATTCACGTTTTGTTGTTTGAGGACGATATTTACAACAACAATTTGGCTGATAAAAAAATTGAAGTACTTTCCATCAAAAAGATATCAATTATAAAAATCTTAAAATGGGTTGGCTACGTGAATCATTATAAATGACACCGTAATTGAATGAACCCCATCAATTATATATATTTTAGGCATTTTTTTAAAATTCAAAAAATAATGGATAAAAAATATAATTTTATACAATTTATATGAGGTATTATTGTTGTAGAAGTCAATCCTATCATTTTTTATTTCAATTTAATATATGCAAATATATAGATTTTATACTAAGACAAGACTTAAAATGTGTCTCGCGCCAAGACTTATATCATTTTCATCGAATTTGTTTAGAATATAATACATTGGACTTTCTATCCAGTATATAAGACTCAAACTCGCAAGTCATTAAGGCATCTTACATTTTTCTCTATTTTTTTCAATTTGACCAACTTTTCAGGTTATTTCTACTTGCATACTTATATAATAATGAAAATTATGTTTAAATATAATTGTTTTCAATTCAACATAAAGACAACTGGGCATCACCATTGTTTTCAACTCAATAACCATTGTTTTCAACTCAATAAAAACAACTGGGGATCAACATGATATACTAACTACTAAGTCCAATGTATGAACAAAGTCAAAAATACAAATATTACAAAACTCAAGTAATCGATAAAAGCGAAAGAAAAAACAAAAACAAAGTTAATCATTGTAAAGTTTTCATTTTTCATATTATAATTTTATATACATTGAGTCATTGACGAATTCATAGGTCCAAGCCTAGACTCTGACCTAGATCCATAAACTTTTTCTTGCAAGCCTAGAAATCGAATTCAGAAATAAAGGACCCAGACCCACCCAAATGACGTGAGTCCCGGGGCCACTATCATCCTTTAAAAGAGCATGCCCATAATTCAATATTTATCTCCACCTTCCCCTCTCTCCATTTTCTCTTATATTTCTCTCTATCTATCTTTTTAGATAGAGTAGAGAGAGAAGCAAGAGAAACAGAGAGAGAAACTTTCAAGTTTGTGTGGTCAAAGCTTGAAGACTAAGGAAGAAAATATAAATTTACAGGAATTTCAATTCGCAAAATATATTAAGGAGAATCAATTACAATTTTCCCCTCAAAATGCTGATGAGAATGTCATTAATGTGCAAGTACAAAACCCCACTAACATGAAACTGCTGCTCTCCCCCAACTACGCAACGCTTTCAATGGCCCACGCTCGGCCCATTTTAACATTTTCAGTGTGTGGTCCACTAAGGGTCTCAACCGTTTCACAAATTAACGAGTGACCCTGAGTTTTACGGCCCGGCCCAGTGAGTCCAAAGGGTCCCTGCCGCTTTCTCAAATCTAATTAGTCACTCATATAAACTTTATAATATAATATAAAGTGGCTCAAATTCAATACACGGAAGATATTAATTTAGGGTGCTCAGGTATACGGGTTTGGGTCATATTGGGTCCAAATAATTTGGACATTAGTTGGAAATTGGATGCTCAATATTATTTTTTTTTGAAACTTTTTAAATTAGACAATTCAAAAAAAAAAACTTTAGTTTAAGTTAAGACAATATTTATCAAAAAAAAGTTAAGACAATAAAAATAGGAATGATTATTGTGTCTGTATTCATAAAAAAGATGGTCAACTTTCTTATGTTGATTAATTTTCTTCATGTGTTTGATTGCATTTAGGCTTTTGACAAAAGTTTATGATAAGCCCACACTTTCTCACCTTTCCTTAGGGAAAATTTTACATAGGATGAGGTAAAAAAAAATTTTACGGAGCTTGTTAAGAAATTTGATGAAGAAAATTTAAAAAATACCCTGCTAATTTTACAAATCATAAGCAATATTGTGAAAGCTGCAATTTCGACCAAATACTGTGAAAACTTTCCTAGATTTCAAGATATTAGTCAGACATTGTAAGCTACAATTTTCTTCCTAGAGACCTGACCTGTGATTCTTACCAAAAGCTCTCTAAATCATGTATCAATTGGACAATTTTTTGACAATCCTAGTATCACGCAAGAGATGTCCAGATTGAGAGATGAATTAATTTAACCAAAAAATCCATTTGCATTAGTACGACCAAAAAAAATAAAAATCTGTAAGGATTATCAAGCACCTCAAGAAACAACTAGAGGGAGAATACCCAATCTCTACCAATGGTATATACAAGTTTGTGAAATCAATAAACTCAAACAAACATTCCACAAGATTTACGAACCTGTCCATTCCAAATCCATTTATTTTTGGCTTCATACGTCCTACAAAAAAATTGGCACGAAATCAACACCAAATCTACATACTTCAACGACCATCTAATCCAGGATACCCCTAAAAATCCTATGTTGAGATCTTTATTCCGCAATCGTCTGACTGGATCTAATTTCAACCAGCCGATTTTGTAATCGATCTAATTATTTCACCCTAAGTCCTTTTAATATCGAGAATAAATTGTTTTTGCATGAAGAATGCAGAATTGATTCTTCGATCAACTAGAATAAAAATAAGACTGCATTTATTCCATACTCGGACACTTTTGCGTAGATCTCTCTAATCAATGATATGATTTCGAATAGAATCTTGTTCTCATCCTCTTGTTTGATTCTAAACACACACAAAAGGAAGATTCGATTGGACAGTTTTTCAACCTGAAGACCTTATTCAGTTGGAATTTCAGGACCTACCTTAATCCAAAATATTCAAAACTTACCTCAAGTTCTCAAAAGTTTATTTGATCATCAACAATCGCTGAAAAATTCTAGTATCATATTCATGCCATGAAAAAAATGACGTCATAACTACTCCGAAGAAAACTAAAACAACTTATCAGCCAACGTACGCAGCAACTAAACACAGAGGTTGAGCAAAAGTAAACGAAAAAATCAAAGTTCAATGGAGCAGAAGCAAGAGGTTGAAGAATCCATGGAAAGAAGAAGCACAAAGTACCTTGAGAAGAAACTTTAATGGCGTCGAAGTTTCCAGATCTATGAATCGCGGGCTGGTTGTTGGCTGACAGAAACCGTTAAGGATCGAGCAGAGTTGGAACGAAGAGAAGAATAATAGTTTGGGTGTGGGTGGGAGAGAATGAGTGGAAATAGGAGGAGAGGAAATGGGATTTTTAGTGACGTTATATTAACGACAAATGGCTGAATGTGAAATACCGAAAATGCCTTTTGTGGGCTAGTAAAGGAACCAATTTGATTGGTTGATTGGGACAACCGTGCTTTTGTGCCGATGGGGACTGTAATTCACTTGAATAGTCCATAATGCCCCTTTGGTGACACTACCAATGTAATTTACCCAAGCCCCAAACTAATAAAACAATTGTTATACGCTATTCTCTCGTTCTCATATTATCTGTCATTTTAACTAACTTTCTTTTTTCATATATTATCTATCACTTTATAATTCTAATAATATATTAATTACGAATTTATCAAACTAAACTTATTAATTACATCTTTTTCTTTCATTTTTCTTTTTTATTTATCATTTTTCTTTTTTATTTCACAATTTTATTCAATATTTCCACATTTTCAATGTGATAAATTAATATAGAGTGGAAGTTTTTTTTACTTTTTAAATTATGTCCAAAGTGACACATAATTTGGGAATGAGGTAGTACACCATAATATAACGTTTTAAATTTTTAAATAATTCAACAACAACTTCTCATATGACACGTTTGAGCGCGGTATGGGGGACCGTAGTATAGGCAGCCTTACCCCCCATGGACAAAACTTCATGGAGAGAGTGAGTCTGGCGGATCCGAAGCAAAAAAACAGAGGAGAAGCTTATTAAGAGAAGAAAACATTTTTAAATATGGAGTGACTGGCCCTAAATTTTTAAATAATTCATCAATGTTAATTATAAAATTCATCATAAATATGTTAATATTATTATAAAATTTATCAACATTTTTAAAGTCATTAAATTTTTGTATAAATAAAAAAATTAATGTATTTCAATACATGTAAATACACCACAGTAAATGATATAATATGTGGAACTAAAGAGGAACAACCTGATTAAAAGTTGGTTACAAATCCATAGTAACCCAAAATCAACCGAATTTGTTTTGAAAATTTGTTATAAATTTACTCTATGACCAAGTCGGTAAAAGAAAGTAGAACGTAGTGCTCAAATCTAAATGGTATATACTTTATACGATACGTGGTTACAGGATTATTCATTCGAGAAATTTGTGAGTTCACACGAGAAATAAAAAACAAGTTGTCAAGAGCATTGTCAGCCGAAAAGGTAGGTTGACTAATTTGGCCTACTTGATAACTTAAAGCAATCAATCATTCTATCAATGACATTGTTACTCGCAAACTTGTGAAAATTGATACTGATTTGGAGATTTTGAAAATTGAACAATAAAGATAAATTAATTAATACCCAATTCTTTTGAAGTGTAAGATGATTGAACGATGGGAAAGGTGGAAAAGATGGGACAAAGTAGGTAGGTAAGTTAGTGTTTAGGAATGTAGGTCACATCATTTAAACGTATGAATTTTTAAATATAAATTTTATAATTTTTGATAGGGTATTGAGAGTAATACAAGTCACATCAATCACATTACTTATTAAGTATGTGATTCTAAATATATATTAGATAAGATGGGAAAGAAAGTATGAATAGTGTGAGAAAAGTTAGATAAAGCGGGTAAAAATAGGATAAGTAAGATAAATTTATCTTACCTAACAGAAGAACATGGTCAGACTTTAAGAATATGATGTAAAAGGAAAGAAATGTTTGTTTGAAGGATCGGATTTGAGTGTGTTATTTTCTTGTAAGTTTTGGTCAATAATCATTGTCATGTGGGAAGCCTCTTTGCTCTTGTTCGACGTTTGCCTTCTTGATACTTTCATATTGTTATTCTATTATTTTGTTGTATTGTTATTTTGTTGTGTTTTCTACTCGATGTCATGTGACATTTTGTAGATCTTTACAAGTTTTAATTTATACAAACTTTAAAGCTATTTGACTCCAAATAATTGAAAAAATATTATCCTTTTAACATAAATATTTTTTGGGACTCAATCACTAGCTTATTTGACAAATATCAATTTGAGTCAAAATCAAGAAGGGGAGTCTTGACGCAACAGTTGAATTGCTACTATGTGATTGTGAGGTCATTTGTTTCAAGTCTTGAATGCAGCTTTTTATATAAACGAAGGGCAAAGTTTGCTTACATTACATATTTGTGATGGAACCTTTCCCTGACACCTGCTTGGGAGGATGCTTTGTGCACCAAAGTGTCCTTTATCAATGTGAATCAAAATCACTCCCTCCAACCCAAACTAAATCAAATAGTTATTATTGTGGCTTACATTTAACGTGTGCGTATACGTGGTCAAACGGTTTACGGATTGAATAAGTGGATAGGTTCCCGACCGTGTCGTTTAAAGAAAAAATAAAATTTAAGCAGTGCATTCAAATTAAAGGACCATTTTGACAAGAACACAAATTACTTTACAAATGACTAAAGAGGGAAATGTTGGGTGGGTAAGCATCTCATTTTTTTATTTGTATGGCTCTATTGGTTTATATATATATATATTGAACTATTATGTTTTGAAATATCCAATTTAACCCACAACAAATTAGTATTTGAAGGGTGGTATTTGTCACTAGCCCAATATTGAGTTAATTTTAATTAAATTTAACTTTTCGGTGACTTGACAGTGTTTTTAAAGTTTATATAAGAAATAGAAGTGTATCTAAATTGAAAAAGCAACTGCCAAAGTTTAATTGATATTAACTTAGTATTAGATTGTTGATATATAATATCTCCAAATTTTACACTATTATAAGTCAAATATTAAATTTAAAATATTAAGATAAATAACCCAAATTGACAATTTCATAACCTGATATTGATTACATATATTAATTTCACATGTATATAGGGAGGGTAATAGAGCTACTGACTAATTTGCTAAGTTTGATGTTTCTCTCCGTTCAACAATTTATTGGGTTTCTTGTCCTTCAATTGTTCTATCCTCTATCTTATGGAATGATAACCTAAATAATTCCCTTGAGAGAATGGTTATCTAGAATTGTATTATTTACCTTTTTTTAAAAAAATAAACTTAACTATGTACTAGTACGTACTAGTATTGGATGGGTAAATGTGTCAACCCAAAAGGTATGATTTTAAGTTAGGAAAGTTTGTCGCCTTCGTTGGTATCAAGATATGACGAACATGGCTGCATTAAAATAATAATAAACAAGTATGACGCAAAAAATAACAAAAAGGCAAAAATACAAAATGATAGCGCTATCAGTGGAGGAGAGGGCTTAGCTGGAGCCCCCTTCCCTTGCTTTGAAGAAGAGAAAGGAAAAAGAAAAAAAAAAAAAGACAGATGAGGACGAGGAAATTCAATGGCGAATAGGAACAGGGAATAGTACAGTGACCGTGGTGACGCCAGAGTGGGGCAAGTAAGAGAGGGTTCTGGTGCCACATTATTTATTCAAGTCTTAATCTTGGGACATTGCAATAATTTACAATTATACGTCATTATAAATTCCTTTCTTTTCTTTTCTTTTCTGTCCTCTGTCCATTTACCGCGCGAGCTCACTCACGGTTTGCATCTGGTCCAGATTCCATTACTGTACTGCCTCACTTTCATTTTATCAATCATTTAGGTTCCTCTTATTTAGATTTGTACAGCGTTGGCAAAATTTGGATTCGGGTAAATTTGGGTCGGATAAATTCGGACAATGTCAAAATTTAGACGAGAAATTTATGTCCCGACCCGAATTTATTCCGGGTCGGACAATTCTGACGAAGCTAAAATTGAGTTCGGACAATAGAAAAAAGAGAAAATTTATGTCTGAATACTCAGACGAAAAATCTACGTCCAAACCTAGTTTTTCCGAGTCGGACAATTCGGGTAATCCAGGTCAGACAAACTTTTGTCAGCTCTAGATTTGTAGAGGTTCCTGTTATTTAGATTTGTAGCTAATATTTAATTATACCTTATCTAGAGTACCTTACCTTAACTTTTAAAAAATACTCAAATCACAAGTCTATTGATACCTTATTTTACCTTACCTTACCTTGATTTACTTAACTAAATTGATCCTATATATATAAAGAATTGGCCTTATTTATTTAATATTTATATATTTACTCCTTCCTTCTCAATAGTTATCCATTTAATTAAAATTTCAAAAATAAAAAAAAGAGTTAATTAAATATTGTGTTGTAGGGAAAGTTGTTAAATAGTACTACTTTATCTCTTACTAATATATCTTTCTCTCTTGCTAATTTATCTTTCTCTCTTACTTTTGTTATATTTGAGTCAAAAAAATAAATATAAAATATAGTTAGTTGAAAAAAAGTTGCATTGAAATTATAAAAGCGACAAATATTATGGGACAAAAAAAGATTAGCTAAAGTGACAACTATTATGAAACAGAGAGAGTAATATTTATTTCTAATAGATAAAATTTCAGTTATTATTTTATAAATATAAAATATTATGTCCGTCCTAAAATTACGTCTACTTTAACAAACTTTGACCATTAATTTTTATTAACTTATTTTAATAAAATTTTTGATCGAGTTTAGTTACTAATAATAATATTTAGGAAGATAACTTCCTAATGTTACTAGTTTCATATTTGTAAATTATTATAACTTTTAATTAATTAAAGGTCAAATTTTATGAAAGTGGATAATCATTTTGGGATTAAGGGAGTTTTATATTTTGAAAATAATATTTTAAGTTATTAATCTAGTGATACTTTAATATGATAAAATATAGTATATGTCAAACAAATAATGGTCAACTTTTCAAAATTTAACTAATATATAGATTTAGGTAACATATAAATTAGAAATGATGGAGTATTAGAATATGATTATTTTCATTTGGGGATGTTGGTAGAATTTTGAAAAATGTTTTTTGTGGAAAAATTGTCATTTCTTTTCACTTGATAAAAGTTGTTATGAGTATGAGTGTGAAATGATAGGACCATACTAAAATTTTTCGTTCCTCAACAAAACTAAACAGAGCAAAGTTTGTTAATTTGAAAAATTGACTAAATATTTTCAAGAAAATAATCTGACTAAACACCTCCTTATATCCATGTCATTGGGTGTTAGTAACTGGGTGTATTACCATGGTAACACCCAATAACATATATTCTATCTAATATCTTGCAAAATACATATTTATTAACAATTAAAATGTTTTATAAATTATTTTAACTTGCACTTAGCTTAAAAAACTTTTCAAGCCTTTAATTAAATATTACATGCATCATTTGTAAGGTCTAAAAATTAAACTTTTAAAATATAAGTGTGTGCGAGCGAGTGAACACAACCTGTTGACATGCACACACACATATATGTAAAGACTTTTCATAAATTTTATTTTTTTTTTAGAAAAAAAGTACTCTTAAAAACTATTGCAAGATTTTTTACAAAAATGCTCAAACAATTTTTCTACCAATCGCAAATAATTTTACTATGTTTTTATAACATTGTTGAAATAATATAAGTTAATAGGAACATTTCCCTAAAGTATTGTTATATGTCAGTAATGCTAATATATACATGGGATATACAATACAATATTAATAGTAAGTCTATCTGTTATGTATAAACTTTTTTTAATACTCTTTTGTTTAAACAATTTTTATGTAAGGATATCATAGGAAAAAGTCCTTCCAATGTTAAGAACAAGACTTTGTACAAGTGTACAACAATCTCAACAAAGTAATTTACAACTTTTTTAATTTTTGAAAATTTAAGAACCTTTTTCTTTGGATCTAAAAATAATATTCTTGATCAAGATCCACAGTGTTACATCGTGCGCCACGTCCCATATCAAACATGTGTAGTCATAAAATAGATGAAGAGAGGTAGGTAAAGTATAACTTTGAATGATGTCACTATTTTTTTATTCAAAAACTATATAAGTTTTGAGGTAACATATTTTGTATGTGTCTTGAATTGTTTTAGTATAAAAGATTTATTATTATTATTTTAAATTGAAGAAAATAATATGATTAAATTTTATAACCATAATATCATATATAGAGAGCATTAAGTTATATTTTTATTTATTTTTTTATATTTACCAAAAATTAGCACATAAAATGTGCATAACAGATGTGATTGACTCGGTCATGGTGTCATTTGTGTTCATTGGCTTAGCCAACACATATATAGCTTTTTATAATTGATAATCAATAATCACCATTAAATAAATTATTTTCAAAATTTTAATAATCACTATTAAAGACTCAGAGTTTGCTTATATTGGGAGGTAAGTGGGAGGGGACAGGAAGGGAAGGGAAGGGAAGGGAAGGGAAGGGAAGGGAGTCTTCCTTTTTATGTTTGGACAAAGAGGGAGGGTGAAGGGAGAGAAATACTTATCCAACCCATTTCTCTCCATTTTCTTAACCCTCAAAAAGAGGGACAAAGTGAAGCAAAGATGGAAAATTGAAGAATTTTAGTATTATCCCTCCCTCCCCACATTAATATACCCAAACAAAATTAACCTACTACCTTTCTTTCCTCTTGATTATCATCCCGTCCATTCACCTCTCATACCCTCCTCCAAACGACACGTAATTGAAACTAATCTTTATAAATGTGGTATTGTACCTTTTCAATAATTTTTCAATAAATATTTTTATCAAAAAATGTGGTATTGTACCTTTTCAATTGTATTTTTTATTACGAATCTAATAATATCAATTTGTTTGATAAAGCATTATACAAATTAAGATATTAATGGTTAAAGTTTTGAACAACAATACCCAAGTGACACTTAAATAAAAATGGAGCGAATAACAACAACAAACAAATAAAATAATAAATAAATTTAACAAGTATAGTATAGATATAAATGGAGGGACAATTCATAGAGTAAACTCATTCTGTTACAATTTACTAGTATTTGTCAAATTTTTTTCTATTTATGATTTCCTATATTCTGTTTTGATTTTCATTTCTATTAGCATAGTTTTAAGAATTGTAAATTTGTATGAAAAAATTATTTTATAATTATAAATAATTTTTATGATAAATGAAATTATACGAATTTATACAATATATCATTATATATTTTCAGAAATTAGTAGTTAAAAGTTTAAATGCTGATTTTCTTTTAATCTACTGTTAGCACTATATTCATTTCACAACGGTTGTTGCTTTTAAATTTTTTTTAACGCGTTCCCTGATAGAGTATTTTGATTATCGTTCCATATTAATATAGATTCATCTACAAAAAATTACTAATATAGTTTCAAAAAAAATTACAAGAACATATTTTCATGAAACTAATCTTTATAAATGTGAATCTAATAATTGTACCCTCTCATTTTCATTTTATCTGTCACACTTCAATTCTAAGCCAATAAAATGTTTAATAAATAATTTATATGTAAAACTAATATCGTTAAATTCGTAAAGAAAAATATTATATAAAACAACAATATTATTACTTTTAATAAAGTTTATATGGGAAATTAATGATGAAAATCAACACTAAAAAAGACAATAAAAAAAATTAATAAACGACATATACATCATGAAATGGATGGATATTATTTAAAGCTAAAAAAAAGTTGAAAGTTTCTTTATAAAAAAACCAAACCGTAGTTATTGAGATGTAAGGAGTAGGTCCTAAATAATTGCACTTAACATTCATTGATAGATGATGCAAGATGCTTAGCCTGACTTTTTTGGAAGGAGTAGAATAATTAAAACATAGTTATGATTAAATTAAAATTAAAAATAGTGATGAATCTGTAGGGATAGGTCCCATGGGAAGGTGACGTCAGGAATCTAATAATTTAGAAAGTGTGGAGGAACCAATCAGAGTGAAATGCGTAGATATTAAAAAAAAAAAGGAAAGAGGGTTAAAGAATTGGTGTTAGTTGGGTGAGGGGGGGACAGTGACAGGCACGAACCCCTCGGCCACTGAAAGATTCAAGTATCCAATGGTAGCTTTTGGTGGTACAATTCAGACCTAATTTTCTATTCTTTGGATGGATTCCGGAATCATCTTGTCCTCCCTTGCATCTGCTGCCGTCACTCCAGACTTTGTCCCATTTATTGATTCCTTTCATTTCTCACCAACTTGCCATTATTTTTTCTACTACTCCATTCCTTCTATATTGCTCCATCCATTCCATATTAACCGTTATAATTTTGACTTTCACGTTAATATATTAACAACTACAATATTATACTTTCATGATAGTATTATTCATTATGAATATAATGGTGGTAGTTTTATGTAGCAGCTTATTGTATATGTTGAGAAATTTATGATCATTTTTGAAATTTGACTGTACAATTTCTAAAGACGATAATTAATATGGAACGAAGCGAGTATATTAATTGTCATAATTTTGATTTTCACAATTTCTAATATCACTCTTTGATTGATACTCCTTCTGTTTCATTTTAATTCATTAATTCGTTTTCGAAAATCGTGGACTCAAATTTCAAAATCGTGCAGTCAAATTTTAAAAATTTTGACCATAAATTTTTCAACATGTACAATGAATTGCTATATAAAATTACCACCATTAGATCCGTAATGAAAAATATCACCATAAAAGTATAATATTACAATTGTTAATGACATATTATATAAGAAATTATAAATCAAAGAGTGACATTGAAGATCGTGAAAGTCAAATTATGACAATTAATATGGAGGATGGAGTAATGTTTTACATAATATCTTATTAACAATTGTAATATTATACTTTATGATACTATTATATAATAATTCATTATATATATTGAGGAATTTATGGTAAAAAATTTTAAAATTTGATAGTATGATATTCAAAGACGACAATTAATATGAAAGGAGGAGAGTATATGGATCGGTGGTAGTTTTATCCTCTTCCACGTAAGAATGACTGTTTTGAAGGGGAATGACTAATGTGCCCTTCACTGCTTGTTAAGAGGAAACAGTGGCATTATTGCATCATCTTCTCGTATTAGGAAAAGCATACTGTAGTTCCGTAGGAGAAGGAATTAATTTGTCTTCTTGCAGTAGCGACTAGCCACAAGCTATAACCTTATCAACACTTGTGCAATAATAATAACATATATATATATATATATATACAGTGGAGTATTGGACCAATGACATTTTTATAAGTATTGAAAATTTCATTTTCTTAAGGTTGTTATAAACATCTAATAAAAAATAAATAAAATACTTGGAAGAGTTAATCATATGAACCGTTATGAAACAACTGTAGCACTAGGTTATTTCCCCCTTAAAAGTAAAAAAAAAAATGAAAAGAAAAAAAAGGAAAAGAAAAAAAAAACTATTATTGGTATTGATAGTCAACAAAAATTGTTTGTTACTGCTATTTAAATATAAATATAAAATTTATGTTGTAGGAGCAAATTACACTAACAATCAAATCATTATTTGTTTTTGAATAAAATACTGATACTATATATTTTTAAATATTAGATAAAACTTACGTGTTAGACATATTTTCAAAATTAAATACAACTTGCGTGTACGACTCCCTTCTCTTTCAAACATCACTAGAATCCTTCTCCCAATAAAATCACTAATCTTTAATTTCTCCCTAGTCTCAACAAACAAAGTGTCGACTACCATCAAAGTTCTTCTCTAGTTGCCTCAACTGCTCCGGTTGCCACTATTTATAGCTCTAACCGTCATATGTTCATTGTTACGTCTCTCCTAACTATCAGCTCAATGTAAGAAACACGCTTCCAATAATCATTATCAATCGTTTGATGCGTCTTTATAAGTAACAACTTGTGTTAATGATTGATAGATGTGATCGATTGGTAAACCCTTGGTTGTCAGCGATAACATGTGATTGATATTTATCGATTGTTAATTCATTCATGGTAAACTGTTCATTATTAACGATTCACAAAATATGCTCGATTATCCATGTAATGCTAATAGTGTCTGATAAAATATCCAAAGTTGTCTTTGGGAGCATTTAATTTTCTTTATCAATTCAACCTCCATATTAGAGATCGAAAGATCTTCTATCATTGACTAGCAACCGATACATAGCGACTCATTGACTAGCAACTGATACATAGCGACTGATATACTATAAATCTCTATTGTTCACTAATATTAGAGTTTCTAGTTCAACTTTTTTCTTAAATGTTTTCTACTTATATTTCTATGCATGCTTTTCTGTTAAAATAAATAAATGAATTCATACACAAACTCAAATGGACAACCATTCTTTCATTTCGTAAAAATTATTCTACACAATATAAAAGTATCCAAAGATCATGCACATCCATATATACATAGAAAATTTCAAGATTCTTACTATAGAAAGCAACATCTATCCAGTTTTTATCGCTACGAATTTCATAGGATACTACTTATTAAAAGGGAGGGATTATGGAATTTAGAACGATGTTATTAGCACAAATATATTAAAGGTAATAACAAAACTAAAAGACTAATATAAGATTTTTAACGTGGAAAAATTCAAATCGGGAAGAAACACAAACAATAAACTAATCAGAGAATTACAATATTGTTCGAGGTAGTATTTGGGTAGGTAGAGTTTAGACAACAAGATATTGATTTGGTAGGGTTCTTGATGACAAAAGCGGTAAATACAACATAAACAACTAGTTTGACCTACTACGAATTGAAAATAAACTTTAACCTAAAGAAACTGAGAACTCAAAACGACACTATAGCAAAGCAATTAAACTATGGACACTAATAATTAAACTACTATTCATTCAAAGCATTAAATTGAGGGACAAAAATTTATATATGCGATCTTCATTTCACTTCAACTTTTGCATTTGAACTAACGAATTCTCCAATTATTGCAAAAGGGTGTGAGTCAGATTATTAAGATGACTCGAATTCTTACTGAATAGGAGAATTTGAGGAACTTTAATTCTTGTCACTAAATTTAGTTTTGGGTTTGAGAACTAATGCAACAAATATTGAAACCACTAGGGTTGTAATTGAATCGAGCCGGTTTGCAAGTCGCTCGGGTTTGACTCGGTCAAAGTTTGGTTTGAACTCGGTTCGACCAAATCGGTTTGGTCAGGCTCGCTTAATATTGGTAAAATATTATATATTAATTTGGATGTTTAAAATTTAATATTAGAGTATAAATTTGTTGTTTTTATTTAGTTTTTTTAGTTAACCTCCGTAATTTCAAGCGTTAATGATTAAACTTTGCTTAGTTTTGTATACTTATATATTGTAAAAAAATGCTATGTTCCAATTAAATTTAATAAATATTTAGAAATTTAATTGATTATTTATTTTAATTTGAAGAGTTTTAAATTTTAAAAAATAAAAAATCATCATGCCGAGCGAGTTAAGCCTAGCTCAAACCTAGATTTTCAAATCGAACCCAAACCCAAACTTTGACTTTAAAAACTCAGTGAGCTTCGAACCGTGCTTTTACTAACCAAACTTAAGGTGCTGTTCATTTACCCTCCTAATCACATCGTAGGTGCTCTTAGTGTAGGTGCTTTAAAATGCAATTTATTAGGTGCTCCTGAAGCACGTGCTCCAAATTGTATGATTGTTCACCCACATATATTAGATGTGCACTATAGAAATTAGATTATTCACTCTTATTACAATGATTATTCATTTATAAATTTCTGGAGCGCATGCTCTGTTTGCATGCAGTATATATTGGCTTTAAAATGGTAGGCCAATGAAGAATGTCCGAACGTGGGGCGAGACCCGAGTCATATCCACATTATTACCGGTTTGGGTTAGTTTCGGGGTACGTGACTTGAGATAAGGCCTACGATCCTTGACCCACAATTACTGCACAATTGCTTGGGCTGGGCAGCTACTCTATTGGGCCTATAGGTGGGAAAGCATACCCATGAAATTGTCATTGGATTTCTTAAGATGTTTTTGGATTACCTTTTGTCAGGAAGCCGGGTTGGGGATAAGATAATGATGTGGTGACAGATGTAGAGACCCATGCTCTTCTGTATAGGGATGGCAACGGGGCGGATCGGGGATGGGGGAGTATGCCCCGTCCCCATCCCCGCTCCCAAAACTCATTCTATTCCTGTCCCATCCCCGCTTTGGGGAATGATTCTTGCCCCATCCCCATCTCCGCGGATTTCCCATCCCCAACGGGGATCCAACGGAGATTTTCTAAAACTATCCTAAATTTAACTAAATTTTAATCGGATCCGGTTTTTAATCGAATCCGGTGTTTAACATGTTTAAAAGACAACGTATTTAACTAGCTCAAGTAATAATACATCAAAATCAAACAATAATACATCAACAAGTGAGAATAAATTGGAAAATTAATACTTTGTCCTTCCCATTAATATATATATTAAATTTGAATAAAGGTTATTTGGTAATTTTAACATTTTCAGGGATGCGGATTCGAGGATGGAGACGGGGAATTCACTCCGGCGGGGAAAATGGGGACGGGGATGGGGAAAATTTTGTCCCCATCCCCGCCCCGTCCCCGAGCGGACTTTCGAAAATCATCCCCGTCTCCGTCCTCATCCCCAATGGGGGCGGAGATTTTTCCCTAGAGCGGGGCAGGGCCCCGACGGATTCGGGGATTCCCCGCCCCATTGCCATCCCTACTTTTGTACGATGCGATGCGATACTGCAATTCATCATATTATTCAATATTTTTTCACATCTTATCACATTATATCATATTTTACCACAATCACCTACTATGTCAATCACAGTTTCTACAAATTTTATCATATCATTTCATAGCTTACCACACTTATTGCACTGTTTTCGCTCCGTACCTACCTCATAAAAGAACACAACCTAGTGTGGGAAATGGAAAAGAAAATCAGGAAGGTGAAAACAAATTCAGGAAGTGGAAGAGGTGGAGCTTGGAATTAAAATTCCTCTATCAGTGCTTGATCTGTTGATATTCGTAATTCTTAAAATATGTTAATTTTAATGTGATTGTATTTGTGTTTCTAATCATATTCTCAATTCTCATCAGCTGCCGCCTTAATCGATCACTATTAGGACATAAGAATAATTCATCCTCCGCTCATTAATTTTGTAGAAAAACAAGGTGACATTGGTTATTTCATATAATCACGTCCGTGTTGTTGTGATCTATTTACGCGCATCCGGAGCATGTGTTCCAAGTACTAAGATTGTTCACTTTAATTATTATTATAATTATATACTCTTGTTATTATAATTATCCACTACAAGTATCCTGGAGCACATCCTCCATATATATGTAAATATATGGCTACTGTTCTTTTTCTCATTGCAGAACTTGGTCCCCATGATCTTCATGATAGCTACAACCCACCGCAAAATATCATTCTACCACAATTTACCACAACCCACCAGAAATTACTTTTTCACAATTACCAATACAATATTTATATATATATATATACAAAAAACTCACCACAACATATCAATAACCCGCTACAATTACACCACAACCCGCCACAATTTCACCACACCATACCGCATAATACCGCATAAAAGAACAGGGTCATATATTGGTAGGAGACGTACAACAACCGTCAACATGTACATATTCCATAGATGAAGGTAATTGAATGGTTATTTTCAGGAGGATGGATGGGAAAGGGATGGATGATGGGTGCCATAAGCGTGCGGATAAGAGACCAACCGTCCTATGCGGGAGATAAAGGAACACTAGGATTTCTATAGGGCTCTCTCTCTCTACATACATAAATAACATAATACATCCAAGCCTAGCTTCAGGTGACACAAGTATGCACTATATATATATCAAATTAAACATTCAATTCAATGCCCATGATCAATGAGGCTATAAGTCACTATATAATGCACTATACTATTCATTAGTAAATGGATAGTATGGTATAAATTAAATTTTGATAATTTTTAGTAAAATAAGTAAGGCCCTGTTCGGCAGTACCGTTTGGGGTATTTAGCGTTTAGCGTATTGATTATGTAACACCCCGAGTATGTGGTTAAAGTGTGACTTAAGAGGATTGAAATGACTGCTTATATCACCAAGGTGCACCTTCTTTTATGGTAGTTCATCCATTGGGAACTCCGCAGTTAAGCGTGCTTGACTGGGAGTAGTCTCAGGATGGGTGACCTCCTGGGAAGTTTTCCAACACAGTGTGTGAGCGAGGACGAAGCACGCTGGAAAGACTCGTGGTGATTTGTGGGGCCAGTCAGTGATCCTTGAAGCAGTTATCGATAATGTCCACGGTCCCGGTGGGGCCGGGCGTTACAGATCAAGTCAAAACTCTAATTGCATAAATATTAGTGTTCGATAAACCAACGTTTTGGGGAGCGTTTAGAGTTTTAAGGAGGGTTTTGTGAAACGTTAACAAAATTAACGTTTAGCGTTTGGAGTAGCATTTTATATTTTTCGGTCAAAAAATACCTTTTGAAAATTTTATCTTTGGAAATTATTGATATCATTTTATGTCAATTCACATTAATCTGTTAATTCAACCACTAAATTTACCGAACACAATTCTCATTTGAACAATCATCCGTTATCAGCTACTTAAACCGCTATCTGTTGCTCAAAATGTTATCCGCTACATAAACTTCTATCTGATATCTAAAACACTAATTTTACCGAACAACACCTAGATATTGTATATTAAGTATTGAGAAAGAGTTATTATTTTGTAAAAAAAAAGGAGACATCTTTTTTTAGAAAAAAGTATATATATATATAGTTTTGATAAATTTTGATATTTTTTTGGCTAATGTTTACCTACTTTACTTACCGTTGAAGAGCCTAGCTAATTGGTCCATACATGCATGGTTGGTTGACGTTATGTCGTTGCTACTGTAGATTGGAGGCCTATAGATATGGAATGTATGTATGCATGCGTGTTTAGCTCTAGTGTTGGATTTTAGTGTCACAAAAGAGAAAGTGGATGTGGCATGACCAATAATTTTGGCCATAATTCAATGCACTCCCTAAACTTGGACGAGTTTACAAAAATTAAGTTCCGTTCAATTTAATAAGATTTAGCAAAGACAATTTTAAATTTCACAGGTATAAGTCCAAAGCTTTAAATTACAAAGAATAAATTCAGTAGAGTTCAGCTCAATTTAGTAAAAAGAAGTTTACTTTATTTGTCTATGGCACTAACTACTCAGTGGCGACATAGGTATGAATAGAAGTAGGCAAAGGGGCCGGGTCTCCAAAGAATCAAGAGGGGGTGGTATAGAAAATGAGGGTCGTGAAAGGACCGTTCATTTAACAATGTGAAAGTGCTACGTTTTAGGAATTCAATAATAAACTTAATGGTCAAAAGTCTAACGTGGGTTAACATTAACCAGCGGAAGTCCCATTTCAAATGGGTGTTACTGCTCTATTTCCGAATGAATACAAGGCCAGAAGGAAAACTAACAACTGTTCTCAAACTTAAAATACAATAAACAACTTCAAACTTGAAAACCAACAATCCAAAATCAACTAAACACGAGGGGTTTTAGATCGCAATATTCTTCAACACTTTATCATACAATTTTACACTTTACCACAATTATTACCAATATATCTCCTCACTTTTCTCCTCTATTTTTCACATAATCTTTTCTGACCGACCACACTTTCCACAAATTTCACCATATCATTTCACATATCACTCCACTTTCTACAATTTCACCACACCACACCACACCATTTCCTTATCTTACCAACATCACAAAAGAACATGAACTAAGTGTCATTTGACGATTTATTAACAAAATCATTATATTTTGATTCCAAAAAAAAAAAAAAGATGTAACGTAATATTTTTCTAGAAGGCAAGGAACTGAAGCTAGATTACGAGATTTTGTTGCACAATGATTGTATGTTGTGAGCTGAGATGGTAATCGGCATCAGAGCATTGCAAAGTAGGGCGCTGTTCTTTTATACGGTTGGTTGCGGTATGACGCGGTGCGATGTGGTAGAATTGTGGTGGGTTTGGTGGATTATGATGGGTTGTAGTAAGTTGCGTAGATTTTGTTTTTAATAAATGTAAATTGTATGGGTAAATGTGAAAAAGTAATTGGAAAAAGTGAGATTTTAACTTTTTAATAAAGAAATAAAATAAATTTGAAAATGTTGATTGTGGTGGGTTATGGTAAATTGTGGTTGATTCGTACGTTGTGGTGTATTGTGACAAAGTGCGGTATGTTGTGGCAGCGCAGCCAACCAGCCGCATAAAAAAACATGACCTAAGTAATCTGAAATTGAAGATAGATATAGTAAACCATGAAGCTACACAATAACCTCAAATTCTTACGAATTCGAGTCTATAAATTACGTACAATTAAAGAGTTACATGTATCCTCCAAAGTCCTAATTAGAATGTTGATGCGTATGAACTCAGAAGGATCCGTTTTGAAAGCTACAACATACACTCGATATATATAGTTTTGATTTTGTTCATATTTGCTTGTTATTATATCGCAAATACAAACCATCCTCCCATGACCTAGCTACATAGATTAGACTAGCACTGCCAAACATCACCTGGTGGTATATCTTGATAAGGCAAACCCTCCAACAAGCAGTAAACCGGGGGAGTACTCATCCCCTCCTCATCCACACTACTCCCATACGCATTCCAACAAAATGGCTCCACCGACCTCGACCCGTGCCCGTGGCCCACCGAGCTCGGGTCCTGGCCCGAGATGGCCGGGACCAGCTCGAGGCCCGAGACGGTGATGTTGGTGCAGGGGACGGAGTCGCTGCATGCCAGGTGGACGGGCGGGCTCCGGGGGTCGTAGCTTCCCTTTATGTTGGTGTAGGAGATGCTGCTTATTGAGACGGCTGATGTTTGGTTGGAGCAGCTCTTGGAGAGGCAGTAGTACTGGTCGATGATGATCGGGTTGCGGACCGTGTCCATGTGGACCCCGTAGAACGAGACCCCGGATACGGACCCGGACCCACCCTGCCACGTCTTGATCCGGACCCCGTTGGCCGAGTGCCGGATCATGCAGTTGGTCACGGTGATGTTGGACACACATGCCCGGCTGTTGTGCACGCCTAGGCTCCCAATGCTACGTACCGGACAAGGAAGTACAAAAATTTTATTAAAGTCAACTCAAATTTAATCATTTACTATATAAGTACACCCAATTGTCTTAAACTATCTATTTTTTGCATCCATTTGCATAATTGTCAGGCCCCGTTCTGGCTGTGCTGCGGTGCGATACGGAGGAAATGTGGTGGGTTGAGAAAAGTTATGGTGGATTGTGATGGATTGAGGAATGTGGAGGAAATGTGGTGGGTTGAGAAAAGTTGTAGTGGATTGTGGTGGAATATGAAAAATTTGACACTTAATAAAAAGATAAATTAAATTAAAAAAAGTAGATTATAGTGTGTTGTGGTAGATTGTGGTGGATTATGGTGTGGTGTGGCATCGCAGCCTGCCAGCCGCATAAAAGAACGAGGTCTCACTCGCAAATTTTGGATTATCTACCTATGTCTTTTAAAGTGTTAACTTTTATAAAAAAAAAAAAGATCAATATTTTATTATAAAATTCATTGAAAAGTTATCAATATTATTGCAAAACTGATGGATATTTTCAAATTTATCATGTAGAAAATTATCAATTTTAATGCATGGGTGGACCCAAGTATTTCTTTGTGTATACTGTATCATTTATTCATTTATTCTTATTATTAATGTAATGTAGAAAAGTACCTTATTCCATGGCTAGGACCGCATGTCACATTCTTTATGTCCAAATTATGAGTACCAGCTCCAATTGATATGCAATCATCACCTAAATTATTGACAAGTTTTGATTAAAAGAAGAATAACATAATTAAGAAGATTTGAAAAGTTGTTAAAAATAACAAAACAGAGAGGGAATCAGGAAATGCAAGTATGCAATATATGGTACGTACCATTAGAGATGAGAGAGTTGTAAATTTTAGCATCGATAGTGTTCTCAACGTGAATGCCATCAGTGTTGGGACTATCACCAGGTGACTTTATGATAAGAGAATCCACGTTTACTGTTTGACAAGCATCAAAGCGTATATGGAATTGGGGGCTGTTTATGAGTTTTATCCCTCGTACTGTCAAGTTTGTGCCCCCAAAGAACCTTATGGCCTGTAAACCCAACAACCACGTCAGCTATGCTTTTTTTTTTAATTATTGAAAGTCATAAGAGGCAAAAGAGACAACATCAACAGTGTGAAAATTGCAGAGAAAAAACAGCGAAAGACAACAACCAACAAAGAAGCAACACAGCTAAAACAACAAGACAAAAACAACACAGTTAAAACACTCAAATTAACAATTTGTTTTTCTTTGTCATTTCTCCTTAAGCCGCTTCTCAAAAGTTCCCGGATCCCCACGACGTCAGCTATGCATATGTATTTAGAGGTGTATAATCCGACCCGTCCAACTTAAAATAACACACTTGACATAACTTTTTTTTTTCATTAGTAAGTCTGATCATCCGCCGAATCCTCTATCTCAAATAAAGTTAGTCCTCCATGGACAATATATCCTACTTTCACAATGAAGAGTAGCATGTATTGTCCCTAGAAATTCATCCTAAGACTTATAAAATAATAAAATATAGCTGATATTAACTGAGTTAAGAGCTCATTAATTACACAATTGACATAATTGGCTTTGATGACTGTGTTTATTAATGTTGTCCTTTTTAATAAATAATGAGTGAAATTCATCACTTACAACTGGGCTGTCACAAGGACCAGGAGCTGTTGTTCCATTGATGCCCTGTTGCATTATGTGAGGAAAAGAAATTAGAATGTGCGTGGGGCCACTATTATACTATATTATATAGATATCATAACAAAAGAGTCAATTAAATATGTCAAGCACTTTTTTTTTACTGAAGATGAAAATAGTGAATTACTTTATGAGGTTTGCACGGGAGATTCCACCATTTATCTCCCTTGCCATCAAGAAGGCCACCACCTTGGAGAGTCAACCCATGAGTTCTATAAAATATTAACCATTGCCTTTTACTGCTGCTCTTTGGCCATGACTCTGGTCCTTCTGGTGCTACTATCTTTCCTTCCAACTTTTCAATCACACCACAACCAAAACCCAAGTCAGTAAAAACAAAAGTTAATTGCTGTATGTCTTAACATTTTTCGTTACGAATCTAATTATAGTAATCCTGAAAAACAAATGTACGTACTACTAATAACAAAATGGACAATATAGTTTTTGGTCTAACAAGAAAGGTTGAGTATAGATATGAAAGAGATAGAGTATTAATTACCTGGAATACAAGTCCACTCTTACAGGGTCCAGTGAAAATTATAGGCTGGACCAAGAAAGAGTAGCCTCTTGGGGCGAAAATCTTGGCATTCTCAACTTGACAAGCTGCATCCCAAGCTGCTTTGAAGGCTGATGTGTCATCTGTCAAGCCATCTCCTTGAGCCCCAAACGAGCGAACGTCGAAAACTCCGGTGACTCGAGTGCTGGGAGCCGGCGCAGGAGATGGGTTTTGATAATGGCTAGGGTTATTGGGACTTGGGGCTTGAGATGGTGGCATGGAGATTCGAGTGACTCGAGTGGTGGGAGTCGGCGTAGGATAGGGTTGGTAATAGCTAGGGTTGTTCGGACTCGGGGCTTGAGATGGTGGCATGGAGATTCGAGAGTATGCATGGATGCCATGCATGGACGTCGACGTCCACAGTCGACGTCCTTGGACTGAACCAACGACGAAACACGAATAAAACAACGCGAAAATAAGAGAAATGGTACCCATTTTGAGAGTTGAAGGGTGTTTTGTAGGTGTTAGTTTAGGTAAATTTGGGAGATGGATGGATGAGATGGTGAGGAGAAGTGTGCATGGGTTAGAGGTATTTATATTGGAAGAGGCATGGAAAAGTGCATGGTTTAATTTTGAACTTGTGTGTAGGTGGCTAATAATGTAGGGTAGGGAAAAAGGTGGATGACATAGGTAATGGATGAACTAGGAATAGACTATCCCCCTACAACGTTGGAAGTGAGGGAGGCTGAAAACTTTCGGATTTTTAGGTTGTAGTATAAGAATTGTATTATTTGAGCAAGTTGGAGCACGAGCAAGGGATATCAAGTTGGTGGAGTTTAATTGCAAATATTTCTCATATTGTAACGAATTTAGTTGTTGAATATAGCTATATAACCTAGTTTTGTGAAGGGAATTTATTAATTTCGGTTGAGTTGAAATAGTAGTGGAGTTTGATAAAATATCTCATAGAATTGTCTTTTACTTCTTCTATAGTGGAATAGTATTAGATTAACAAAAAGATTTTAATTAGATATGCAAAGAAACAAATTTCAACATGTATAATTTAAGGATATGTTAATTCTTTCAAACTTTACTTAATTGGAAACCTAAACTAATCAATCAATATTCTAAAATCTCGTCCAAATGAAGTATATGTGAAGTGTCGGATGTAACAATCTAATTATTTTTAGATTTTTTTTTAATCTAAGATTAGAAATCGTTTGTTATCTATAACTGGATGGAAAATAAGCATAGGAATTTAGGAGACATTTTACTATAATAATTTAGCTTTTAGTTAGCCAATAATGTTATCTTCATGGTTATCTGCTAGAAATTGAAAGGATTATTTAAAAGTCAATTCCTGACCACAAATTAAACATTTGTGTATGTTCATTCATGTGTCATGCAAATTAAAAGAAGCAAAATGGTATAAAAGTTAGGAAGATTCTGGAGGAAGTGGAAGTGGGTTATCTTTGGCTTTAAGCAAAAATATTGAAGCATTAACATATAGTGGAATCCAAATATTGGGCGGTTAAGATGAGCCACAAAGCTTACAATATAAAAATGATAAGCATGGACCGACCAAGGCAGAATTCTGCAGGCTGAAAATTAAAACTGGGTGTGTACTTTGAGAGGAAGGGCCGAAAGGAGGGAAAAATTAGCATGCGATTTAGAAATGTTGGTGAATTACCAAAGTCTGTGGAGCAACTTTTGTATACATACTACTGTCTTAGCTATTCTTGCCTCATTTTGAGTCAAAAATGTCAGTGAGTGGAGATTTAGCATGCGTCTTGCTATTGTTTATGTCCATGATTTGACTCTTCAATTTCATACTTGTGATGTAATTACTAAAAGCACATTATATAAGGAAATAAATACAAATTATTATTCTGTTAAATCAAAACTGAAAATTAAGAAAATATATGTTAATGTTAAACTTGCAAACAAGTTTTTATTCCTTAGAAATTGAGTTGGATTAATTTTGATCCAATTACATTTGAAACTGTTAAATCTAACTTTGATATCAAACTGAATTGATATTAAGCCATTCATTAAACTATATATTAAAGAAAGAGAATTTTAAGAAAATTCAGGAAAAGAAATTGATTGACACGGTACCACACTGCAACCGCACTTTTAATTTCTACAACACTTCATCACACCATACCACAATCATTATCAATATATTTTCTTACTTTTCTTTCTCTTCAATTTTCTCCTCTATTGTCTGTTGAAGACAGGGACAAGGTCCTTCACCGCGCATCCGCGAAGGACCTTAAGTTTTGATGAAAGCCATAATCCGGAAAAGGGAAGTTGCCTTATATTATATATTCTGATTATATATTCTGATTGTATAATATATATTCGGATATATTTTGATTGTGTGATTTATTTGTAGATATAAATCATAAGGAAAGCATAAGGAAAACAAATCAAGAGGATTGTGCAATCAAATATAAACCCAAAAGGAAAGAATCCGTTGGAGGATTAATGATTGAGGAAGCATCAAAACAAAAGGGAAGAATCAACAATGAAGGCAAGTTACCGTTGGAATGACTCAAGTTCAAGCATCCAAAGCCCTCTATAAAAAGGACGATTGAAGAACTGAGAACTTAGGCGATTCCACGGAAGTAATCGCGGAGTAAGAAATCCGGTGGGATTTCTCCGAGTGTGTAACCAATGGTTCGGTGGTGAAGGTAGCCAGTAAAGGACCTCTGGTGAAGGTATAGCCAAGGACCTTGGTGAACATTCGTTGTGTCCACGTGTGGTGGAGAAATGGTGTGTAGCAGAGCCTTGACGGACTAAGGCTGTGTGTTTGTGTTTCAATGTGATTCATCATGTTCCAAATCGCCGCTAGGGTTTTTCCTACGACGATCCTTATCTGTAGCTGACTCAAGGACATTCAGTTTTGGTCAGTGATCCTATCAGTAACTGTCTTTGGGCTGTTACTTCTTGTTTTGTTTTGTAAGTGTAACTTGTTCTTTGATTGTTATAAATCTAATGAGGTATTTCAGTTACACTGTGTTTTGATCATTGGTTTCAAACCAAGGAAGTTTGCTCTAACGTCCTTACCTAGTGTGTAGATCTTAATTATGAACTTCACCCTCCTCTTGGGCTCCAACATTGTCCACATTCTCTCTCCCAATCTATCCAACTCACCACAACTCACCACACCTTTTCAAATTTCATTGCATCATTATCACACCGCACCAACCGTATAAAAGAACTGAAGTTTAGAATGGCTAATTTAAATTAGCATAAAGGTATGGACCATTTGATTTGGAATTTAGATGATTTATTTTATTTTATTTTAATGTGGAAGGGGTGGGGGTGTTTGAGATATCATTTGACCAATGACAATGCATGTTGGGTTGCCCACTTAAGGCAACTGTTTCTCCATACATTTCTATTAAAAGGTGCATGGAAGTGGAGCTTTTTCTCCATACATATTACTTCTACCAAAGAGTGCATGGAACTTATACAAATTATTAAACAAAATACCTTTTTTTACTAGAATAATAAATAAAGATTCTCCTATAATCCTATTGGGATAGCTAGGTAGTAGGAGAATGATGAAACTTTAGAGAAAAGAAAATAGTGGATAATGCAGAAGTTGCAGTTTAAGTTGTTTGTAACCACAAGTTCCCATATATAATCCCAACTGAAAGGAAGGCATGGTGCCAAGTTGGGAAAGAACCCCTTGAGTTGCGCACAAATTACACAGTGGCTTTGACGGCTTGGAGGCTGACTCCAATCATGATCTGCACTATATACTCATGGTCGGTTGTGTCAACCACTAACCCCCATAACTTGTCCCCTAATCCGTAGTAGGAGGTTATTGGTTGAAAATAATCTAGACTCGTTTTTTGGTTGAGAATAATCCAAACTTTTAACCTATTTATTCGGACTAGACCGAAATCGATTTCGGACGTTAGAATACTGACCGGTCAGCTTATGTAGACCCCTGTCAACATAAATTCAAAACCAAAATCAATTAAAGAAACACGTGCTCTGGCTACCCAGTCAAAATTTTGACGTCGGAAATCGATTTCGGTTTAATCCGAGTAAATAGGTTAAAAGTTTGTATTATCTTCAGCCAAAAAGTGAGTTTGGATTTGTAGACACCGGATTTTGTACCGGTATTAGTTTTAGTTATTTGTAAAAAATAAGCTAGCCGAGTAATTTAATGGCATGCAAACCCATTTCTCTTCTAGCCCGAAAGCAAGTAAAGTGGCCCAACATTACGGCCCAAACCCGGCTGAGTTTTGCTCAGCTCTGCGAAAACCCGGCTGGGTTTGGTGGGCTAAAGCTGAACGCACTGCCCAAACCCGCTGAGTTACGCGGCTAAACCTAAACTAAACCCTAATCGCCCATCTAACCTACATCCCACTATAAATTAAACCTATTCCCCTCCATTTCGGACGGATTATGCTAGAGTATTGACACTAGTATACTCTCTACCTCTTCTCTCCTTTGCATGCTACTTCATTTAAGGTTAGAATAATTATCGCATTGATGTAAACCATGCAATGTAACCTAGCGAATTCATGTGATTCTTGTGTTTTCAATTCATAATTTGCATGACATTAATGTTAAACTCGTGAAATTTATATCAAATTCCTCCCTTTTCAATTTATTTGCTTTGATTTAATCCTAGTAGAGTCTATTCGTTTGAATAGGCGGATTTGATAATTTTAATTGTCAAATTCGTAACCTTGCCCCCGAATCCGTCTTTTGGTTCGTAGACCGGAGTTTTTATCAAAATGGTTTGTTGTTTTTCTCCTAAAAATTCAACTGGCGACTCTTCATTTGTACTTCAATGTTTTTCTCCTAAAAATCCAACAGACGGGGTTGCTCACTAAAAACCCAGACGGGTTTTTGTCCCTGAAAACCCAGGCGGGTTTTCCCTGAAAACCCAGACGGGTTTTTGTCCCGGAAAACCCAGACGGGTTTTCGTCCCTGAAATCCGACGGGTTCTGTCTGTAAACCCAGACGGGTTTGGTTCATATAAACCTAGAGGGGTTGACCATTTTATCGAGGCTAAAATCATTCTTAAAAGTTAAACCTTATTTAAGGTTAAGCAATCCTAGTCGGCTCCCAATCACTTTTAAGTAGCGCCGCGAAAAAGGTTATCAATTTTTCAGGGTCTACAGATTGGCGACTCCACTGGGGACTTAAACTTAAAAAGAGGGTAAAATTTGAAAGAATTAAATTTTAGTGAATTTTGTAAAAAAAAAAGGAGGAATTAATTTATTTCACATTTTTATCATTTTTAGGCATATTGCATACCAGGCTACTCTTGGGCCTTTATGGCTGGGGAGCACAAAAGCGTTGGTTTAGGTTGTAAAACTAGGAATCAGTTCCGAGAGCGGGAGGTCACTACTTGTGGGATGCACTTACATCGCCAAGCATTTGATCTCTCCTCTCACCCGTGTTACACTCTAAAGGTTTCCTTGAAACCCAAAGAGCAACACCCCACACATTTTTTCCTATGAACTCCATATAGGGAAAATGCACCGGGGCAAGAACATGTGGTACCCTATTCATCTCCCTAAACCTAGAAAAACCCTGAATCTAAAGTCATGGTTAGGCTCATCCCGCATCTGTATGTCATGTAAATTAATCCTGTAAAAGATGAGTCCAAATGTCTAGCCCAAACATGAGTGGGACGTCATTCTAGCCCGCGTAGGATCAAATGAGAGATGGACTGGCCCAAACCCAGACGGGTTTGATGTGCCTGGCCTAGTTGGACTCATTGCGAAATCACATGCATGCCCGTTTGAAAGGGAGGAATTACGATTCAAACCAGACGGGTTTGGGCACATTTTTTCTCCTTCCACATCGGGCCAAACTGTTCGATATTGCAGTCAGCCCAATCCACTTACTATTGATCCTATTCGGCCCTTTATGACGCTCCTTGAGTCAGATTCCCATTGTATCTTGTACCTTGATCTTGAGCCCGATAAAAATTCAAACATGATCCATCGTGGCTCGATCCAAGTAATGACCCAATGAGTATCAGTTCTGTCAGTCATCATGCTAGGTCCATATAGAGTTAGGACATGCACTCCCGCAAAAGTGGGTGAGTCACCCTTATGTCAGCATGTAGGCGTCATGTCCATGTCCTAGGTTCATATAGGTCCATTAAGTCATGCATGCATTGGGCGGGTGGCATAAAGGTTCTTTCGAGCACTAAACCAGTTTCCATGCAGGCAGGATAGCAGACCATCTCCGAGCCCGCATCCGTGACCCACGAACCGGCAGGCTCATTCACAATCCCAACTACTGAGGCCTTTGCCCGATCCGGTGAATCGGTGAATCCACCATGTCGGATCCCTAGCCAACAAACTTTTCGGGAGAGTTACGTGACAAGCAACTCGATGGGCTGTACGAGCGGGTACAGGAAGCAATTGCCTTTTGCATGGCAGACCAGGAGGACAGAACCAATGAGAAGCTAGAAAAGAAGTTCAGCGAAAATCAACAGACCATGAATGGCATGCTGGAAGCCATTAAGCAGATCAACAAGAAGCTGGGCATTGAAGAGAAGGGTAACCCTAAATCCAAAAATGGGGGCCCAAAACCCAATTCATCTAGTGAGGCTAAGTCTAGATCCGTAAAGAATAACTCCAAAACCTCGGAGGACCCCTATGTCAAGAAGCTTGAAGAGAAGGTTGACATGCTCACCAGAAGGATGATGAAAGTTGATCCAACCTTTACAGACGCTTGCATGGATTTGGCCATCCCCAAACACCATGTATCAAGGGTAAGGGACAAAGTTAAAGTACCGGGCATCAGGTTCAAGCCATCTGAGAACCCATCTCAACATCTAGAGGAGTTCCTGAGGCTGGCCCCTCTTCACAAAGTAGATGAAAGTCTTTACACCACAGTCTTCCCTTCCACTCTAGAAGGTAAGGCCAAGGTGTGGTACCAAAATCTACCCCCTCACATCAAAACTGACGCATTGAGTTGTTCAAGGCCTTCATCAGCCATTTTAGTCGTCTCCAACAAAAGGAGGTCACTGTAGATGACCTCACTTCCATGAAGCAAAGAGATGATGAGTCATTCCTCTCTTATTATGAACGATGGCACTCAATGCTGTTAAAGATCGACGAAGCAGTCCCCTTTAGGATGCAATTGAGCACTTTCAAACAAAGCATCCACCCTCGCATCACCCGGCATTTTGGCTTTCAATCTATCAAAGACTTTGAGACTTTGAAGGATTTGTGTGTGCAAATTGAAGTCGCTACAACGAGAAGAGCACATAACATTGGATCTAGCTCCAACGGAGGGCCACTGCGTGCCTAGCCCCTCGTAAAAGCTGTTGAGACTAATTCCATCCAACGGAGGCCGTAAACCTTTCTTACTTTCAGTTTAACTTGCTTCACTTAGAAAAATCTGGACGAGATCTCAAAAGTTTTTGAAACCTTTTCTTCAAACCTTCTGATTTTGAGACAAGTTATGAAAGTTGTATCTGACGGCTTTGACTATCTTAGAAAGTATAAATGTGCGTGCCACAAATCTTTGGGCTAAGTTTAGTTGATTGAGCCCCATCCCGTGAGTCCACATTGCCTAAATTTTGAATTGATCTCTTTTATCAATTCCATGATCCCTTGAGTGACTCACCCATTAGTTGCATCTCTAGAACTTGTTTTGCATCTTGCTTGAGACTACACATTTGCATTGCACGCTGTGACAAAGTGATTAAGGCATTCGATTTTATTTTGATAAGCTACATAGCTAAATAGCCTTCCTTACATTATATTTATCGTTCTTTTTGCCCCGCCTAGCCTTTGTTTATCCTTTTTTCATGATTAAACCCTGACAATACGAGCCTTGGCCTCACGATATCGATATCCCTTTGCCTTGCTTGGTTGGATGAGAGTTTGTCTTTTTTTTTGGAAGTTTGGGAGAATCTGAAAGTCCCATATCTTGAGCGATTGGTATTTGGTTATGTTGTTCATATATTATATCAAAGTCGAAGATTCCATAGATATTCTTCTCCCCGATCACCCACAAAAAAAAAAGAAAGAATAAAAAAATTGATAAAAAAAAGGAAAAGAGTTTCAAAAATAAAAGGGTGATTAGGGAGATTCAATTTAAAGTTCAGAAAACTTTGACCTGGTTGTATTCAGTTGAGATGTTTCAGGGTGAAAGGTGAAATGCCTTGCATACATTAAGCAAGAAGGAGAGTTCAGAGTGTTTTATTCGTTGAAAATCAATCCAAGCATGGCTCTTAACTCCTCATTCCCAAATTTTACCGCTCCTTACCCTAACCTAAGCCCCGTTGCAACCCAAAAAAGTCTTTTTGATTGTCACTTGTGCATTGCATACCAGTAGTGGAGAGTGAGGTTCTTACCAAGCTTATGGTAGTTTGTTTCTATTGGTTTGAGTATGAGAAAACACACATACCTATTCAAAATTGAGTGTTTGAGTGTTTGTTCTTTCCTATGTGAGGTTTGTTCTTTTTGACTGACCTACGTCCATAACTAACCGCGCACATTTGCATTATTCTTAGAACTGTTGGCGGATTTATGCCTCTGAAGTACTTGTTCTCTCCTTTGGGATTCGAAAATTTCTTCCTATCTCTTTCGAACTGAGTTTTGATTTTGTCCAGATTAATCTTTGTGCTTGCTTGTTGAATTGATTTTGTTCTTCCTATCGAAAATTCCTTATCCCAGAATGTTTCAGCAGCACGTAGAAAATCCCAATCTATCTTAGCAGAGAAGTCAACTTATACCTCCCCAGCTCTCTCTTTTCCTCCTTGGACAGAGTGCTTATCCAAGTGGCTAACTTTTTCTCGAACGCCATCGGGACGAAAGGACGATTTGATTCACGTCGGGGCAAGGAAATAATGGGGATAATGAAACTCAGACGGGTTTGATGGTGTTTGGCTTGTGCTTGTGATTTAGAGAAGGCATAACCCAGACGGGTTTACTTGCCATGTACGCCAGGATAATGAAACTCAAACGGGTTTGATGGTGTTTGGCTTGTGCTTGTGATTTGGAGAAGGCGTAACCCAGACGGGTTTACTTGCCCTGTACGCCAAGATCAGCTTTCCTTAAACTGCACACCAAGTTAGGGTTTCTCGGCGCGAAACGCAGACGGGCCTGGGCCAGCCTATGTGGAGTTCTAAAGGCTCAGCTCCTAGAAGTGGGAATCATTTTGGGCCTAAAACCCAGACGGGTTTGGGCCAGCTTATTGGGCTATCTCACGGAGCCACTTCAACTCTATTTTGGGTCGTAATGCGGGTCCACAAGATAGTTATATGTCTTCGCCGGCCCCGAAACTGTAGCTCGAACTTACTTGTAGCATTTAATTTTCGGTCTTTTTTTTGGGGGAAGTGGGAGTAATCCCACCATGTAGATTGCATATCGCATTACACATTGTTGTTACATTATGATAAGGGTACACGAAAATAAAAAGTGCATTACGCAGCACCATCATTGCATAAGCATCACATCAGTGGTTCGCACTAGTGCATAAATAAAAAAAACGGGACGTCATGCATCATTGCATTGCATTGTCCTAAGTGCATAATAAAGAGTCATACATAGCATTACATAAGTTCATTACATAAAGACCCAGCATGTGCATCATTCTCAGTCCTCATCATGCCAGACCTTCGCATCGCCACCACCACTGGCGCAATTAGCCCCATGGGCCCCGCTTCCACCAGGGCCAAAGTAAGTGTCCCACTGATAGTAAGAGGAGTCTACCACCTCTGTATCGCTCACTCAGCAGCTGACTCGCAATTCAGCCCAACCCAGACGGGTTTGGGCCTTCTTCCATTTCATCCGCTCACACACAAAAAAAATTTTTTAGCCCAAACCCAGACGTGTTTGACGGAAAAAAAAAAAAAAACCATGCAAAAACCCAGACGGGTTTTATGGGCCATCGCAGCCTGAAATGAGCCCAAACTCGTCTCTGCAATTTAGGCCCAATGCAATTCGAGCATAAACCCAGACGAGTTTTTCAGGCCATTTCCCACGAAGCAATGGCAAACTCAAAATACGTCGGTCTGATTTTGCAGGCCCGTTTCCGAGAGCTAAAGCACGATCGATGTAAATTCTCCGACTCGCTCGATTTTGAAAAAGCGATGCCCTCCTTCTCTTTGCGAGAACAATGCACAAAATACGCTCGTCGTGGTTACAAAAAGACGAACTCATCTTCAGCGGCCGTCATCGGGCCCTCACAATGCGATGACACCCTTTTCAATACACAGACAAAAGTCCCGCACTCCACGGCGAAATGAAGTGCGTGACCTTGATCCATCTCACGGCGAAATGAAGTGGATCAACTCATCATCACGGCATGCTTCACGGTGAAATGAAGCATGTCACCCTGATCCACCTCACGGCGAAATGAAGTGGATCACCTCATCATCCTGGCATGCTTCACGGCGAAATGAAGCACGTCACCCTGATCCATCTCACGGCGAAATGAGGTGGATCAACTCATCATCACGGCATGCTTCACGGCGAAATGAAGCATGTCACCCTGATCCACCTCACGGCGAAATGAAGTGGATCACCTCATCATCCTGGCATGCTTCACGGCGAAATGAAGCGCGTCACCTCGATCCACCTCACGGCGAAATGAAGTGGATCACCTCATCATCCTGGCATGCGTCACGGCGAAATGAAGCATGCCTCCTAGATCCGCGTCACGGCGAAATGAAGCGGATCGACTCCGACCAGCTTTACGGAAGAAACTAAGCAGGTCAACCCACACAGACACAGGTCTTGCACTCCACGGCGAAATGAAGTGCATAACCTTGATCTACCTCACGGCGAGATGAGATGGATCAATTCGGTCAGCTTTACGGAAGAAACTAAGCAGGCCAACCAATATCGGCGCAGGACCAAGCTTCCAAGCGTCAACCAGCTTCAGAACAGGCTTCTGATTCATATCCAAGATCATCAAGACTACTTTGATCATCGTTTTACTCAAACTCGATCAAAGTGGGGGCTATCTGTAGACACCGGATTTTGTACCGGTATTAGTTTTAGTTATTTGTAAAAAATAAGCTAGCCGAGTAATTTAGTGGCATGCAAACCCATTTCTCTTCTAGCCCGAAAGCAAGCAAAGTGGCCCAACATTACGGCCAAACCTAGTGAGTTTTGCTCCGCATGAAACCCTACTGGGTTTGGTGGGCTAAAGTGAGCAGCGGCTCAAACCGGTGAGTTACCGCGGCTAAACCTAAACTAAACCCTAATCGCCCCATCTAACCTACATCCCACTATAAATTAAACCTATTCCCCCTCCATTTCGGGACGGAGACATTATGCTGGAGTATTGACACTAGCATATTCTCTCTATCTCTTCTCTCCCTTTGCATGCTACTTCACTAAAGGTTAGAATAATTATCATCGATGTAAACCATATAATGTAACCTATCGAATTCACGTATCATTTGTATTTTCAATTCAATATTTTGCATGACATTAATGTTAAACTTGTGAGATTCATACTTAATTCCTTCCTTTTAACTTTTTCTGCTTTGATTTAATTCTAGTAGAGTCTATTCGGTTGAATAGGCGGATTTGACAATTTTAATTGTCAAATTCGTAACCTTACCCCCGAATCCGTCTTTGGATTCGTAGACCGGAGTTCGTGTCAAAATGGTTTGTTGTTTTTTTCCTAAAAATTCAACTGGCGACTCTATATTCATACTTCGGTATGTTCTTTTTTTTTATGTCCGTGGTGCGCTCTTATCCTTTCGAGGAAAATGATAGAATAAAATGAGGATATGAAGGTGTGAACTCGGACGGGTTCTGAAACCCCTTCCTCATTCTTTTTTTTTTTTACTGTTTCTTTGGTCTAATTTGTGGATAGCGCAAAAGACAACCCGTTTTGGTTCAATCCATGAACCCAGGCGGGTTTACTATATTCTTTTCACTTCTTTTTGCTTCGCTATTTCTTCGGTCCAATCTGCGGATAGCACCAGAGATAACCCGGCTCGGTTCATTTCATGAACCCAGACGGGTTTATCACCTTCTGTTCAATCTTTCCTTTAGTGTATTTGTTTCTGGGTCTGACAGTAGCGAAACCCGGTTTGGTTCAAATGATGAACCCAGACGGGTTTTCTTGTTTTCCCTTTCTTTTCATATCTCTTTCTTTCTTTTTCTTAAAAAAGGGTGAATCTCGGAATTATGACGCATAAATCGAATTAATCTATCAGCAAAAATATTCTTAAAAGTTCAACCTTATTTAAGGTTAAGCAATCTTAGTCGGCTCCCAATCATTTTTAAGTAGCGCTGCGAAAAAGGTCATCAATTTTTCGGGGTCTACAGGATTATTTTCAGCCAATTACCTCCGACTTCGGATTATTTTGACCCAAAATCCCTATGTTTTTTGTTATATTTTTTAGGGCTTTATTATTTATTATGGTAGGATTATCCTTATCTAATACTCCCTCCGTTCTGTCAATTTTTCTAACTACCTTGTCACTTTTTATTTGTCAATTTTACATTTCCAATAATTAAAATACCCATATTACCATTAATTAATGAATGGGATTTTTAGTTTGCCTAAATGTTCCTTTATTCTTCTCTTTCTTTAACGAGGGGTATACTTGTCCATGCATAACTTTTTCACCCAATTTCCAAAACACATTGGTTTTGTAAAATTAGTTTTTTTGACACTCAAAAAGAGACGGAGGGAATATAATCTAATACTCCCTCTATTTTTTTTAATTGTTGCCCCGTTTTCCGTGTCATCAACTTTGACCGTTAATTTTTCGGTATATATAATTGTTAGGGTTTTAATTAAGAGCTATACATAATAGCGGAAGCGCTGAAATAAGATGACTACTGGATATCAAGAAAAATAAATATATGAGTGCAAGATAATGGGGACACAAAGACTTTTAACGTGGAAACCCGAATCAGGGAAAAACCACGGGCGGCACAACTTCAAAAAAAGCCACTATTGATAGAGATTACAACGAATGATCTCACCCCGAGATCAACAGAAAGAATGTATAACAAATCACACAAACTCTCACAAATTCTCTCACCAATGGGAATACGAAATTTCAGTATCTGAATGCACCTCCTCCTACAAGAGGTGCCCCCGAAATTGGCCACACCAAACAAGGCGAACAAGACCCACTATTTATAGGGAAAACTCTCTATAAACCTACCTTGACTCCCACTCCGATTAGCTTTAGAATCTAATACAATTAGGAAGCCTAATATAATAAGGAAACCTAAATAATATCCTAATACAATTAGGAATCAAATAACTGTGGGATCAAGAGACTGGGTGATTTTAGGACACTTTCCTAACAATAATGATTCATCATACAAAATTGATACCGTTAGATTCATACTATAAAATACTTTTAAAAAAGTAAAACAATAAATTTTTTGATAAAATATTACATGAAAAATTATTGAAGAAAGATAAAGCTTGGAAAGCGTGAAAGTCAGTTATTCAGAAACGGAGGGAGTATAACTTAATTTTACCTTCGCTTACCATTTAAAAGAACACGACTTACTGTTGGATAACTTATTTAAAATTCTTTATTCAATTCATAGATTTTATTTAAAAATAAAAAAGAAATACATGACGTGACATTTACCTAGGTACACTACTATTCGGATTCACCCATGAGTAAAAATGTCCCATATCGAAAAAGTAAAGAGAAAGGACATGATATATAAGTCAAGTGGGCTACTCCTCTTAACACCAATTAGTTTTAAGATGGAATCTCACTTAACTCGTGTACCATGGACATTGATTTAAGTGGGCTCCCGCCTTGGATCTCCCCAACAAGTGGTATCAGAGTCGATGGTTCGTTCAGCTAGGCGCAAAGTGCAGGAAGGTGGTCCCGTAATAATCACCATGGGCAGGAGCAAGGACTATGGCGCGTGCGCGACTGGGTCTTCTGAATACGTAGAGTGGTGGCGTAAGACTTAAGTGGAGTAGGGTGGGACTCTGTGGAGTAAGGTGCAGCTGGGACTCTTGAGGCAGAATGGTGGCATAAGACTCGGGTGGAGTAAGGTACGACCCTGTGGAGTAAGGTGCAGCTGCGACTCCTGCGGCAGAGTGGTGGCATGAGACTTAGGTGGAGTAGGGTGCGGCTCTGTAGAGTAAGGTACGGCAGAGACTCTTAAGGCAGAGTGGTGGCATGAGACTCAGGTGGAGTAGGATGCGACTCTGTAGAGTAAGGTGCGACTATGATGGGCTCCTGATGGTGACTTGAAACCTTGACAAAAAAAAAAGAGGCTTCCGATCAAGGGGGAGAGACTCATGTGTGAAGGGGGAGATTGTTGGGATTCACCCATGGGTAAAAATGTCCCACATCAGAAAAGTAAAGAGAAAGGGCATGGTATATAAGTCAAGTGGGCTACTTTTCTTAACACCAATTGATTTTAAGATGGAATCTCACTTAACTTGTGTGTCATGGGCATTGATTGAAGTAGATGTCCGCCTTGGATCTCCCCAACAACTACTTTCCTAACTTGGCTTTCCTAACCTAACCTAACGTTACATTACCTAATTTAATCCTACACCTTTAAAGAACATGCTCTTAGTTTGCCCCTACTGTATTTGTCATGCATTATTTTCCCTTTAAAATCTAGGACCACAACCCCCCGAAATCCATGATCACACTCCTTGAAATCGATAACCACATTTCCTGATATCCATGGTCACACACCGTCAGATATAAAATCAAAGGTTGTGATTTGTTCTTCTCACATTTCTACCGAAACTCTCTTGCTATTTGATCTGTTCCCATATCGTGAATTGAGGTTAAGTCCCGCTCTCACTCTCGATTTTCATTGGGACCTCATTTTTGATGTCGTTCTTGATCTCATTCCGATTAGGAGCGGGACTTTGAGACCGGGATAGAGACTTTCAGAATTTTCGTTCGACCCTAGTTCAACCTAATCGTTGATTTTTTCCGATTATTCAAGGTCATAAAATGCTACTGTTGGTAAATTAACGGCCACTTAGTTAACTATTAGTTAATTAATTAAATAGGCTTGACTTTTATCTAGAATACAGTTTCTAAGTAATAAGGAATCATAAACAGACTATGAATAAGTCTCCCTATTTGATTAGTATTCTATTAGGTGTTTGGGTATGTCTCTAACACTAACCTATAAATATATACTTATGTAGTATATATCATACACAAGTACCAATGAATCTAATTTATTCTCTCTCGGGTAAACCACCATCGGAGGTTAGGGGATTTGGGGTGAAAATATACTGGTGGCTTCGTAATTGGTAGCCACCATTCCGAGGCGTTGCTCCGAAGGACTCAAGAAAGGAGATTGCAGTATTTGTGGGACAAGATTCAGCAATACGATCCTAATCACTTCCGCGCTAAGGGATTTCGATTCCACTCTATAGCTACAAAGGTCGCTATACACAACAAAACACGGGAATACACAAGACCTCAAACCCACAACTTCCTAATAATGATTAAAGAACATAAAGAAACAGCTAATCAAAGATTATTGGGTGACATGCTTAAAAAGAGATCAACCTTTAAGCCTCCTCTTTTTTTTTTCACGTTCCTCATGTGTTCAACAACATCAACTTGGTCATCAAAGATGTGCATGCGAATGTCATTGCCAATTAAGACAACCTTGCGAGCTATCTATGGGCCCATATAGTCAAGACTATCATTGTTCGAGTTGTTCATATTGTTCTGCCTTCCTATTTTCACTCAACTTTCGTTATTGATCATTGCTTTCATTATCTTCTCTAGAAACTATATTTTTAGATGGTTTGTCCTTAGATTTATCCCTACGAGTTGTTCTCTAACAATTGCCACTTCGTTTTCAACAGAACTTTCTCTTTACTCTTTCATCTAGTTTAAGCTTTATTACCCTTAACGATTAAGTCCTCCAAACCATGACTAAGATAATCCATAATTAGGATGGCTAGAAACAAAATCAAATATTCAATCATTAGCAACATCATCTTGGTCGATAATGGGTAATTAATATTATCAATTACTGAAGATGTCTTGCAATTTCCCACCTCATCAGCCTGAGGTGAAGCATAAAGATACTTGAGATAGGACTTTTTATCAATACAGGCAACTTGCAAGGTTACTTCTTTGAAGAGTTTGGGCTATAACAAAGGAAATAAAAAAACACACTAAAAATCACAAGTTTAACAATAGAGATGAGTTAGGGATTAATAGAAATAATACGGAGGAATCTATAGAAAACCCTCAATAGATTATATAAGGAGGCACGCAGGACGGTAAAGATTGGTTGGCATTTAAGTTTCATCCGCAACAATGAAGAGACTATGGTGAATATGTTGAGGGACACATTGCGGGAAGCCTGGAAGAAAGAAAGGATGAATGAAAGACCATCCCTGATGAGCTCTTTTATTGTGCAACATTTGTGCTTTGATCAACTTTTATATTTTGCTATAACCATCGCAAGTTCGCAACCGTGCTCTCTGGTACGACTCTCTCCACCACCACCAAGGTAACCCTACCCCCTTCTCTTTCTCTCTCTCTCTCTCTCTCTTTCTACAACATTCCCACTATTCCCTCCTCTTACTTTTCTCTCTTTTCCCCTCAGACCCAAATCAGATACATGCTAACCCAGATGCTTTTCGCAAAGGACTCTGCCATCGCTTCCTCAAAACTGTCAGTTCTCTCTCTCTCTCTCGCTTCATAGTTCATTCAAAGTCATCGCATTTCCAGAAATTGTGCGTTATTGGGTCCCCATATGAAGTTTCTCTTGTTGGAGATCCTAATTGAATTTGAATTGAAGCATATGGATATATGATGATGGGGTTGGGATTCTAGGATAGAGCATTTATATCGAGTGGCCCGCATGAGCTTGTAATTGTCAAGCGACTGTTTTTCAGGCTGGATAGAATTCAATGGTGAAAATTTTGAGGCAATAATTTGCGGGTGAAAAAGAATTTAACTACTGTTGAATTCCAAGCACTTTTCCAAAACATTGGCCATGGATGTGAAAGAACCTGTGCAATTGCAAACGTACGTATCCTTCTAGAGAGCGTAGCAATGAAGTCGTTGTGAGTAAGGTCTTGAGAAGCTGCTTACTTTGATTATGTTGTTGTAGAGGGGTCAAAGGATCATCTAAGTACAATACTTTTGATGAGCTTATGGGTTCCCAGTTAGCTTTGTCAAGTCAGAATTCTAAAAAAGTGGAGGAGAAGGTGATTTTGATGAAGGGGGAGACTAACAAGATCAAGTTAGAAAGTTAATGCCTTAAGTGCAATTGGAATATGGAATTGAAGCCCAGAATGATGTGATAACCACAACTCGATTAAAGTGGCATAAATTGAATAACAATGAAAGTAAAACACAGTGGGAGATGAATAAAATCTTAGAACACAGTGCCACGAACACAATTGAACTCCATTTTAGGCAATGGGTAACATAATCTAAAATGTTTGAAGCAGATTCTTGTTCACATAAATATATGCTAATACTGCGTTATTGATCTAAACGCAATTTCTTTGACTTTTTTGTTTTAAAGGGGCTTTGCCCGTATGGGGATTCTTGCAAATACCAACATCCCAAGCAAAATTTGCAGAGTCAGATTGCTCAAGGAATGCCAGGTGATTATTTCTCATCTCTTTCTTTTTTCTCGTTGTTCTCTTGTAATGATCCGTTCAGTATTCTTTTATCTTTTCCTTTATATTGCTAATTGCTAGTCCGCTTTGCGTTTCTGTTGCCCTTGGAAAGAAGATTGAAGGTGAAAATTTATTTCTATTCCATTCATCTTCTGGTCTTGTATGTTTTGGCCATTCAATGTGTTGGGCTAAAAGTTTCAATTTTATGTTGAATTCAAGTACTGTTTGATTTCAGCAGAACCACCAATGCTCACTATTGGATCTGCATTTGGTATTGTTCTATATTCATTTAAGATTGATTTCTCTTTTGTGCTTCTTTGTCTTTTCCTCTTGTTATGCCTCGTGTACATGTTTTGAGTTTAGACTACAGATATTATGTAAAGGATGTCTTGACCTTAAGCTTTGATGAGACCGATACTTCGTTCTCGAGTTTGGCAATGTTTTGAATGGGAGGATTTGGTGGAACAATCGATCTCGTGGATTTTTTGTCATTTGTTAGATTGAACGGCTACTAATGGTGGAAAAGAGCAGTTTATGCAAGCTATCTTCTCGTACTGGTAGTTTTGGTTTCAAGGCTTGTATGTATTTGGTCGAGGTCTCAAATTCTTGTGTGTGTGCGTCTGCATGTATTTGTGTTCTTGCTTGTCTGTTTTGATTGTGTATAAGATGACGCATTTTCTGTTGGGGAAAACTGCTATTTTTCCCACCCCCGCCAATATCACTTTCAAGCAGAAAATAACAAGAAAATTTATAGAAAATAACAACACAAAATTTAACGTGAAAAAACTCCCCCAATTGGAATAAAAACCACGGACCACCAGAAAAATATTCACTATATAAAAATTATTACACCATACAATATTTTTCTCACACTCTCTTTCCTCTCATACTATCACTAGAGAGATTTCCAAGACAACATCTAAATCTCTCTAGTAGTATAAAGAATAAGTGTTTGTGTTGTGATGATCTAAACTAAGAGCTAAGCATCCCTATTTATAGCCAAAACCAAGCAGCAAATCTCCTTCACTGCCGATGTGGGATGCAATTCACAGCCCCAATTTTTGACTTTTCTTCTTTTTTTAATCAATATACAACATTTTCTAACACCCTGATCAACAAAACAGTGCCAGGATTTGTGGAGAATTTGCAAGTGCAAGCACCTGGAGGTTCTTTGCAAGGTATAAATGCTATTCTTGAGCAGGTAGCTCTGGTACATTTATTTATTCATGCTCTTAATTTCCCCAATTATCTGGCACAAAATAATAGAGCAATAACCTTACTGGAACTATTCAGTGTTGCATGATCTATTTTTCATGGAATGTGCTGTTGAATTTCATAAATCTTCTTAGTATGTTGCTATTAATCCTTACAATGCTCGCTAATCTGCAGGTCCTACAGTGAGCCAAAATTTTGGCATGTCATTGGGGAATTTACCTCCATCCTTGAGGCCTCCTCCCGAAGGCGGATATCCACCGCTTCCATTTGTCGATTGGGGCTGATGTCGTATGCTTCTCATAGCGACTTTTTCATATTAGTGTATGTTTTCTTTCTTTACTCGGTCTTTAACAGCTACCCATATCACCCTGTCAATAGCTTTACCTTTTGAAAAGAGAAAACTGTGTTACACTTTCAGACATAAGGAACTGTAAGAACAAGGAAATATGATGATCAATATGGCTTCTAAACATGTTATAAACAATAGTACGGTTCATATAACTACGTAAGGACTATCCTCGTTGTTGAAGCATAACAGGGTTTTTTTCCCCCTTTTTTTATTATTAATACGCCCAAAGGCTAAAAGCTCCAAAGACCTACACGGTACAAGACAAGCAAGCAAAACAAATGCACCACGGAAGCAGCGCGAGTGTGCGACTACGTAAACGGAGGAAATTATGGAAACATTACATGCCTATAATTCTTAGGTTAGGTCTACCTAGCAAGGTAGACCCAACAATTGTAACTTCTACTTTCGTTTTTTCCCCTTTATTCCTAACCCTCCGATTTTTCTTTGATGCATTCGTTAAAAAAGAAGAAGAAAAAAGCGAGACGGAGTACAAGCGAAGCCTGATGTGTCAGTTTGAGGAAGCAAGTATCTCATCAACTGATTTAAACTTGAGACCAGAGCCTTCCCACTTTTGGGTTGCCAACTCCCTCAGCTTTTCCACCATATCAGGTGTCAAGTAGTTGGTGGAATCGCCGACAATGCCTCGCCTGAAAAATGTATTTGCACTGAATTCAAGTACTGACCACTGAAGAACATTGGAAAGGTCTTTATTCACATCCAAATTACTTAGCCTCTCATAACTGCATCTCCACACGACTTGCTCGATGTCATTGGGATCGAGCAAGCACCCCAGGAACTCAGCGAGTCGTTTGACGTGCTTGTGAGGCTCTTGCTTCAGCTCCTCGTAAGTCATAAACAGCATGCCTTCCGGTTTCTCATTGCAGGCTTTCCAATACTCCAACACATGGTCGAAGTAGGGACCTGCAAGCATGACACCTTGGCAGAAGGTTGCGAATGCTTCGTCTATGGGAATATCGCTCTTCTGGTAAAAGAATCGCCAGTGAGAGACGAAGGTGTCCATGGGATTACGGGTGATGTAAACAATCTTGGAACTAGAGTTCTTGACATTTTCCGGCAGCCAGGAGTAGGGAATATGAGTGCTAAATACTCTGGGAGAGGATGTCATCTTGTCGATGTCGAACTTTGAATCTTCGAGAAAGCATCCTTCAAGGAAGGGGACGAGTTGATGGGGATTTCGTGTGAGCAGTGGATCGTCGACGGATTGTGGTGCACAAGTATGCTTTGATTTGTGGAAGTTGAGGATTGTGGTAGTAAGAGCCTTGAGCCAGGTGGTGCCTGTTTTCGGGAAAGAAGCGAGGATGATATCAGAAGAAAGTGGCTCATATTTTGCTTCCATGGCAACAATAGCTTTCGCGATCGATGGAAGTTCCCAAAAGCCTTTCCATTGAACCAGTTCAAACCCTCCTTTTGTTACTACTTCGGGCAGCTCATTCATGAAACTTAGCCTCTCATCTTCATGTTTGCCCCCAGCATCCATGATAGATTCAATAGGCTATGGTTTATCCCCGTTTAGAGGATAGCTTTTTAGATAGATCTAGATATATCTGAATATGTTGCCACACAGGAATATATATAACAACCTAGTCTTTTTTCTTTTTTTTGGGGGGGTAGTTGGTCAGATAACAACAAAGTAAATACTGCTCAAGGAAGGGTTCTTCAGCTTGCTCTACTGGCAAGGTTATTTGCTTTCTTGATGGTAGACATAGGAACGGAAATAGAACGTAACGAACCTACAGGAATTAAAATGTCTCAATAACTATTGTCCATATTGGGATCAGACTCTAATGCTGTTTGCAACTGGAGTTGAGGGACATAAGTATTAGCTGCAGAACGATGGAAGTCTTTTCTCCAATGTATTGGTTCTCGTATGCAGAACAACCTAGATCGTGGAAATGTAGTACTCCCTCCATTCATTAACATCTATTACTTTGACTATTGACGGACTCCAATAAAAATTTTTAACTATAATATTAAATTAAATATATTTCCTTGAAGAAATTATGAAGTTTTATAATCAACCTATCCTGATATGCAAGACTTTTGTATGATAAATTTAATTATAGTAATTTCATATCATAGGTTATTGTATATATTCTGAAATTTCCAGTTAAATTTTTTTAATGTTGATTGTCCAATTTCTATGGCTATGGTGACATAGGAATGGAGGTATTTTTTGATATTAAAAAAATACAAAACTTAATTTCATTGGTTCGAACTTATATGGTCATGAATATGCCACAAGAGGATGAGATATAATAGCGTGTTTGGACAATCTTTTTTGGAGGTTTTGACATGCTTTTCAGGCTCTTTCTTCAGCTCCTCGTATGTCAGAAACAGCATGCTTTCTGGGTTCTTCTCGCAGGCTGAAATTAAGATTGTCCAAACACGCTATTATATCTCATCCTCTTGTGGCATATTCATGACCATATAAGTTCGAACCAATGAAATTAAGTTTTGTATTTTTTTAATATCAAAAAATACCTCCATTCCTATGTCACCATAGCCATAGAAATTGGACAATCAACATTAAAAAAATTTAACTGGAAATTTCAGAATATATACAATAACCTATGATATGAAATTACTATAATTAAATTTATCATACAAAAGTCTTGCATATCAGGATAGGTTGATTATAAAACTTCATAATTTCTTCAAGGAAATATATTTAATTTAATATTATAGTTAAAAATTTTTATTGGAGTCCGTCAATAGTCAAAGTAATAGATGTTAATGAATGGAGGGAGTACTACATTTCCACGATCTAGGTTGTTCTGCATACGAGAACCAATACATTGGAGAAAAGACTTCCATCGTTCTGCAGCTAATACTTATGTCCCTCAACTCCAGTTGCAAACAGCATTAGAGTCTGATCCCAATATGGACAATAGTTATTGAGACATTTTAATTCCTGTAGGTTCGTTACGTTCTATTTCCGTTCCTATGTCTACCATCAAGAAAGCAAATAACCTTGCCAGTAGAGCAAGCTGAAGAACCCTTCCTTGAGCAGTATTTACTTTGTTGTTATCTGACCAACTACCCCCCCAAAAAAAAGAAAAAAGACTAGGTTGTTATATATATTCCTGTGTGGCAACATATTCAGATATATCTAGATCTATCTAAAAAGCTATCCTCTAAACGGGGATAAACCATAGCCTATTGAATCTATCATGGATGCTGGGGGCAAACATGAAGATGAGAGGCTAAGTTTCATGAATGAGCTGCCCGAAGTAGTAACAAAAGGAGGGTTTGAACTGGTTCAATGGAAAGGCTTTTGGGAACTTCCATCGATCGCGAAGCTATTGTTGCCATGGAAGCAAAATATGAGCCACTTTCTTACGATATCATCCTCGCTTCTTTCCCGAAAACAGGCACCACCTGGCTCAAGGCTCTTACTACCACAATCCTCAACTTCCACAAATCAAAGCATACTTGTGCACCACAATCCGTCGACGATCCACTGCTCACACGAAATCCCCATCAACTCGTCCCCTTCCTTGAAGGATGCTTTCTCGAAGATTCAAAGTTCGACATCGACAAGATGACATCCTCTCCCAGAGTATTTAGCACTCATATTCCCTACTCCTGGCTGCCGGAAAATGTCAAGAACTCTAGTTCCAAGATTGTTTACATCACCCGTAATCCCATGGACACCTTCGTCTCTCACTGGCGATTCTTTTACCAGAAGAGCGATATTCCCATAGACGAAGCATTCGCAACCTTCTGCCAAGGTGTCATGCTTGCAGGTCCCTACTTCGACCATGTGTTGAGTATTGAAAGCTCGCGATGAGAAACCGGAAGGCATGTCGTTTATGACTTACGAGGAGTCGAAAGAGCCTCACAAGCACGTCAAACGACTTCGAGTTCTGGGGTGCTTGCTCGATCCCAATGACATCGAGCAAGTCGTGTGAGATGCGATTATGAGGCTAAGTAATTTGGATGTGAATAAAGACCTTTCCAATGTTCTTCAGTGGTCAGTACTTGAATTCAGTGCAAATACATTTTTCAGGCGAGGCATTGTCGGCGATTCCACCAACTACTTGACACCTGATATGGTGGAAAAGCTGAGGGAGTTGGCAACCCAAAAGTGGGAAGGCTCTGGTCTCAAGTTTAAATCAGTTGATGAGATACTTGCTTCCTCAAACTGACACATCAGGCTTCGCTTGTACTCCGTCTCGCTTTTTTCTTCTTCTTTTTTAACGAATGCATCAAAGAAAAATCGGAGGGTTAGGAATAAAGGGGAAAAAACGAAAGTAGAAGTTACAATTGTTGGGTCTACCTTGCTAGGTAGACCTAACCTAAGAATTATAGGCATGTAATGTTTCCATAATTTCCTCCGTTTACGTAGTCGCACACTCGCGCTGCTTCCGTGGTGCATTTGTTTTGCTTGCTTGTCTTGTACCGTGTAGGTCTTTGGAGCTTTTAGCCTTTGGGCGTATTAATAATAAAAAAAGGGGGAAAAAAACCCTGTTATGCTTCAACAACGAGGATAGTCCTTACGTAGTTATATGAACCGTACTATTGTTTATAACATGTTTAGAAGCCATATTGATCATCATATTTCCTTGTTCTTACAGTTCCTTATGTCTGAAAGTGTAACACGCTTTTCTTTTCAAAAGGTAAAGCTATTGACAGGTGATATGGGTAGTCAGTAAAGAAAGAAAACATACACTAATATGAAAAAGTCGCTATGAGAAGCATACGACAACAGCCCCAATCGACAAATGGAAGCGGTGGATATCCGCCTTCGGGAGGAGGCCTCAAGGATGGAGGTAAATTCCCCAATGACATGCCAAAATTTTGGCTCACTGTAGGACCTGCAGATTAGCGAGCATTGTAAGGATTAATAGCAACATACTAAGAAGATTTATGAAATTCAACAGCACATTCCATGAAAAATAGATCATGCAACACTGAATAGTTCCAGTAAGGTTATTGCTCTATTATTTTGTGCCAGATAATTGGGGAAATTAAGAGCATGAATAAATAAATGTACCAGAGCTACCTGCTCAAGAATAGCATTTATACCTTGCAAAGAACCTCCAGGTGCTTGCACTTGCAAATTCTCCACAAATCCTGGCACTGTTTTGTTGATCAGGGTGTTAGAAAATGGGTCATCCACAATCAAAACAGATAAGCAAGAACACAAATACACGCACACGCACACACGAGCGTGCACACACATAAGAATTTGAGAACTCAACCAAATACGTACAAGCCTTGAAACCAAAACTACCAGTACGAGAAGATAGCTTGTATAACTGCTATTTTCACCATTAGAAGCAGTTCAATCTAACAAATGACAAAAAATCTACGAGTTCCATGGTTCCACCAAATCCTCCCATTCAAAACTTTGCCACAATCAAGAACGAAGTATCAGTCTCATAAAAGCTTAAGGTCAAGACATCCTTTACATAATATCTATAGTCTAAGCTCAGGACATTTACACCAGGAGTAACAAGAGGAAAAGACAAAGAAGCACAAAAGAGAAATCAATCTTAAATGAATATATAGAACAACACCAAATGCAGATCCCATAGTGAGCATTGGTGGTTCTGCTGAAATCAATAAGTACTTGAATTCAACATAAAATTGAAACTTTTAGCCCAACACAATGAAAGACCAAAACATACAAGACCAGAGGATGAATGGAACAGAAATAAATTTTCGCCTTCAATCTTCTTTCCAAGGGCAGCAGAAATGCAAAGCTGACTAGCAATTAGCAATATAAAGGGAAAGATAAGAGAACACTGAACAGATCATTTCAAGAGAACAATGAGAAAAAAGAACGAGATGAGAAATAATCACCTGGCATTCCTTGAGCAATCTGACTCTGCAAATTTTGCTTGGGATGTTGGTATTTGCAAGAATCCCCATACGGGCAAAGCCCCTTTAAAACGAAAAAGTCAAAGAAATTGCGTTTAGATCAATAACGCAGTACTAGCATATATTTATGTGAACAAGAATCTGCTTCAAACATTTTAGATTATGTTTCCCATTGCCTAAAATGGAGTTCAATTGTGTTCATGGCACTGTGTTCTGAAATTTTATTCATCTCCCACTGCGTCAATTTATGCCACTTCAATCGAGTTGTGGTAATCACTTCATTCTGGATTTCAATTCCAGATTCCAATTGCACTTAAGGCATTAACTTTCTAACTTGATCTTGTTAGTCTCCCCCTTCATCTGAAAGACCATCTACCCCACTTTCTTAGAATCATGACTTGACGAGCTAACTGAGAACCCATTAGCTCATCAAAAGTATTGTACTAAGAAGACCCATTGACTCGTGTACAACAACATGATCAAAGTAAGCAGCTTCTCAGCATCTTACTCACAACAATTTCGTTGCTAAGACTTTCACCATATGTTTTCATACGGCTACCGATTCGACCCTCTCTAGAAAGATACGTTTGCAATTGCACAGGTTCTTTCACATTCATGGCCAATGTTTTGGAAAAGTGCTTGCAATTCAATAGTAGTTAAATTGTTTTCACCCGCAAATTATTGCCTCAAAATTTTCACCATTGCTTTTTGTCCAGCCTGAAAACCAGTTGCTTGACAATCCAATCTAAAGCAATTAAGCAGTAACCTACAAGCTCATGCAGGCCACTCGATACAAATGCTCGATCCTAGAATCCCAACCCCATCATCATATACCCATATGCGTCAATTCAAATTCAATTAGGATCTACATCAAGAGAAACTTCATATGGGGACCCAATAACGCACAATTTCTGGAAATGCGATGACTTTGAATGAACTATGAAGCGAGAGAGAGAGAGAGAACTGACAGTTTTGAGGAAGCGATGACAGAGTCCTTTGCGAAAAGCATCTGGGTTAGCATGTATCTGATTTGGGTCTGAGGGGAAAAGAGAGAAAAGTAAGAGGGAGAAGTGGGAATGTTGCAGAGAGAGAGAGAGACAGAGAGAGAGAGAGGGTACCTTGTTGATGGTGAAGAGAGTCGTACCATTGAGCTCGGTTGCGGTGATGCTGAATACCCTGGAGATGGCGCTTTCTGGCCGCCGGAGTGTCCTGGAATTCCTTGTCGCAGTAATCGCAGTAGTACTTCCCCAGCGGCATCCTTTCTCTGTCTCGTCTGCCCAATAGATCGTCCCCAAACTCTAAATGGGCTTGGCTCCTTGTTCATCATTTTCATTAAATACCTTTTCTTTTTTTTTCCGATCGCTCCTAGCCCGAATCGGATCGTAAAGTTCGGAATATAAATTACATAAAGCTACCTAAAATAATAGCTCGATAGTACGGCAGTCAAAAAATGGGGTTCGGGTCTATCCGAGTTCGGACGAATCGGACATCGGACGGAAACTTGATGTCCGATATCTAGTTTTTTTGAACATTTTCCGGGTCGGACTCGGGTGGACAATTCGGACAAACATGAATTCGGTCTAAACAGGGTTCGGACAATAGAAAATTGGAAAATATTGTGTTCGAATTGTTGGTCAAATCGGTCAATGTAAAAATTCGGACGGAAATTCTATGACCATACCTGCTTTTTTCGGGTCGGACTGAACCGAATTTTCGAGTCGGACAATTTTTTGAAAGCCCTACTCGATACTTATAACAAAATATAAAAGTTGATTAAAATACAAATGCAACACAATGAAACAATTGATTCGGGATAGTTTTTCACTCCTCCTTTCTTTCTTCCAGGCTTTCACCCACGTGCCCATACTCGTCGAAGTTTCTTGATCATCACGAATAAAGCCCAAATGACAACTAACCTTTGACGCTCTGTGGGCCTCCTCATCTAATTTATTGGAAGAGTTTTCTATAAATTCCTCCTAATTATCTTTGTTGATCTTTAACTCATCTCTACTGTCAGACTTGTGATTTTTAATGTGTTTTTTCTTTCTTTTTTTATGGCCCGAAGTCTTCAAAGAAATAAACTCTGCAAGTTGATTGTCTTACCAAATGCTACTTGGTTTTCCACGTGATGATGTGATTTCTCTTCTATCTATCTAGCCTTGACTTTTGAAACCTCATGGACATAATATGCAAAATTTGGAGGCAAGTTCGAACCTAATGTTCTACTTGGGAGAAGGGTTAGCGATGGTTATAAGTACTCATTGAGGGAGGGTAAGTGGGAACAACGAAGAGTGAGATTTAGTCTTATTTACTCTTTTTTATTTTTATTTTTCTTACACTTCAATTTCAGGTATAAGGAAGAATTTAACAACATTGTAACATACTTGATACATCAATGGACAATGTCGAGTGTAGGGAAGTTGAGGTAAATATTGTTTTGAGCAAGGAGAACAAATGGATTTTGTAAAAAATGAGTTGAGACTATGATAAGCCATTAGGAATCTACATTTAATTTCTACTAAGGGCATGTTTGGAGAGAAAAAAACAATGGATTAGGTATGAAATTAGATGTCTTGAGGGATGAGAATGAAATTTAATTCCAGAATACGAAGTGTTTGGTGAGAAAAAGGAATGGAATGAGAATAATAATAATAATAATAATAATAATAATAATAATAATACTTTAAACTAACACTATACTCCATCCTTCTGGCTTATTCCATCGATCCATCCCCACCCCCACCCCCACCCTCACCCTCACCCTCACCTTCACCCTCACCCCCAACACCTAACCGCATATGAGTTTTTTGGATTTTGAAAACCTAAACCGCTTTTGAAATCTGGAAACCTAAACCAAACTGAAACCGCCACTTAGATGCGGTTAACGACTTTCAATATACGGTTTACGCTTAACCGATTTCCTGGAAATTTACAATAACATTTATGGAAGTAAATGCAACCATATTACTAATAAATTCGCATTCCGATATGCATACACGGTGAGTTAGGGTTTGTGAGAGTGTGAGAAAAATGAGAGACTGAAGAAGAGTGAGGGAATACTGAATAATAGAGACTGAGTTAGAGTTTTTTCACTTTTCCCGCTTCAAAATTGAATTCCAATTACAAAATAATAAAAAAAATTAACTCTACCCATATTTTTTTCTCTAGCGACGCATAACACAATAGCAGCTAGAGTTTTTTTTTTTCAAAAAATTTAGTTGAGACTGGTTAACCGCGGTTAACCGTTTAATGAAAATCTAAAATCTAAACCTAAACTGCTCATACCAGTTTGGTTAACCTAAACCGCTTTTATGCAAAAATTAATTCGGTTAACCGCATTTACCGGTTTGGTTTAGGAGATTTTGCGGTTTAGGTTTATTGTGTCCACCCCTACCCACAGCCATCCTTCTGGCTCTCTCTTTCTCTCTTGATTTGGTTCTATTTGGTTTGAGTAAGTTTGGGGAGTCAAAGAGATTCAAAATTTGAAATACAGAGGAAATGAGAGAGAAAGATGGAGGAGCCATCCACCCCAAACACCCACGCAAATTGCCATCGACGTCGCGTTCGGGAGGCCCGATAAGATCATCAGTGACATCGCGCGGCGAGGTGGGTTGGATCGGCAGGAGTCTTCGGCGTGTTCTCTGGTGACAATGCTTTGGGGAAGAACAACATCCCATTACTACCTACAATTAATTAATTTTTCTTTATTTTTTTTAAAAAAAGATGATGAAAAGGGATAATTTGATACCTTTTATATTCGGGAGGGTTCTAATTGCTCCCATTTGAGAGGAATAAGAAATCTGAAGGGATTATAATTTCATTCCAATTTCTGCTCTCCTAACAAAAAAAATAGGAATTAGAACTCATTTAATATCAATTTCATTTCTCTTTCACTCACCAAACAAGCCCTAAGATGGTGGCAAATTTCGTAAATTTCAAACCATTCTTCAACCTTCATTTTTTTCAATCCATATAAAAGAAAGACGCATCCCCTTCGTAGTTTCATTCTCCCTCCTAAACCGTCCCTCTCCCGCACGAACTCACACTTCCATTAATCCACTCTCTTCTTCAATCTACGATCTCTTCTCCATCCATTCGATTAATTAATCTTCTCTTACTCTCTAATTCTCTTCGAATCGATGTTTCCCCCTCCCCTTCAGTAGCTTTCTTGTGCAAAAACCCTAGTTAGATTCAGTCATTCATACTGAATTCCCCCCAAATCGAAAACCCTAACCCTAATCCTACCCGAGCGTCTCGACAGCTTTCGTTTCCTCAATGGCGACCGCCAATGGGCAGGCGGGGGCCGGGAACCCTTACCAGATCAACTTGGAGACTTTTTCGAAGAGATTGAAGTCATTATACTCGAATTGGAGGGATAACAAGTCGGAGTTATGGGGCGATGCTGATGTTCTAGTTGTTGCGACGCCTCCACCGTCAGAAGATTTGCGGTACTTGAAGTCGTCGGCGCTGAATATTTGGCTTTTAGGTTACGAGTTTCCGGAAACGATTATGGTTTTTACCAGGAAACAGATTCATTTTCTGTGCAGCCAGAAGAAGGCCTCGTTGCTCGAGGTTGTGAAGAAGGCGGCCAAGGATGCGGTGGGTGTAGATGTTTTGATGCATATTAAGGGGAAGAGTGAGGATGGTTCGTCGCAAATGGAGGTCATTTTGAGGAACATTCGGTCTCTTGGGGAGGATTCCGTAGTTGGGTACTTGGTGAAAGAGGCTCCCGAGGGGAAGCTTCTGGAGACTTGGGCGGAGAAGCTCAAAAGCTCGAATCTCAAGCTGAGTGATATCACTAATGGGTTGTCGGATTTGTTTGCAGTGAAGGATAGTGGAGAGCTAACAAATGTGAAGAAGGCTGCTTTTTTGACTGCCTCTACGATGAAGTCTTTCGTGGTTCCGAAGATGGAGAAGGTTATCGACGAGGAGAAGAAAGTTGCACACTCCACCTTGATGGATGATACTGAAAAGGTTATATTGGAGCCTGCTAAGATTAAGGTTAAGTTGAAGGCAGACAATGTTGATATTTGTTACCCACCCATTTTCCAGAGTGGTGGCAAGTTTGATTTAAGGCCAAGTGCCTCCAGTAATGATGATCATTTGTATTATGAGTCTGCTAGTGTGATCATCTGTGCTGTTGGGTCTAGGTATAATAGCTACTGTTCAAATGTTGCCAGGACATTCTTGATTGATGCTAACTCAATGCAGAGCAAAGCTTATGAGGCTTTGCTCAAGGCCCATGAAGCGGCCATTGGTGCTTTGAAGCCTGGGAATAAAGCCAGTGCGGTTTACCAGGCCGCTCTTGCTGTTGTGGAAAGAGATGCTCCTGAATTGGTGGGCAATCTGACTAAGTCTGCAGGCACTGGTATTGGGTTGGAGTTCCGGGAGTCAGGGCTGAACTTGAATGCTAGGAATGACAAGGTGTTAAAGCCTGGAATGGTTTTTAATGTGTCATTGGGGTTCCAGAATTTGCAGACTCAAACGAGCAATCCGAAGAGCCAGAACTTTGCTCTGCTTCTAGCGGATACCGTAATTGTTGGTGAGAAGGGCCCTGAAATCGTAACATCTCTGAGCTCTAAGGCTGTGAAGGATGTTGCTTACTCATTCAATGCAGATGTTGATGAAGAAGAAGACCTACCTAAGGTGATGATTGTTATCCATTCTCCTAGTCTATTTTGCTTTTGATTGGCTGTGAACTTAGTTGTACCTATCTGTTATCGTATGTTGACTTAGCCCTATTACACGGCCATACTTGAATTCAATGCATCAATGTTCAGTCGATGGAGCCTAGCATACTTGCAATTTGAAAGAGTGATGAATCCTAGATATATTAGTCATTGTGATAACATAATTCGCAGGAAAGATGCGAAATGTGGCATGGGGAAGTGGTGAGTATGTTGTACTAGTTTGCCGGCAGGGAAGATTGTTGAGTATATGTGTCTCTAGGGAAGATTTCTTTGGACAAATGAACATAGCTGTTCCCTATTTGAAATAAAACAAAATAAAATTCTTTGTTGTCTGCGTTGTGTTAGCTGGGAAGTTCACTGTCCGCGTGAAGCATGGAATAGGCTTCTCTGCTACATAGTTACTTACTGCCAGAAATTGTTGCTTGTGTCCTTGTTTCTAACTGAAAAGTGAGAACTGTCTGTTTATAATTGACGTTTCGTTAAAGTGCTCTGGTGAACTGTTGCCTTTTTGTTCTCAGTTGACTAACCTGAACCCAATTGCAATTGTTTATTAATTGTTCATATGTATGGTGAGTTTTTGTTTAATTTGTAATACTTTGGCGATAAGTGTCTGAATGAATAGTTTTTGGAATTGAAATGATTTCAAATTTCCCATTTGGACTTCTGTATTTTGTTTGCTGCTATTGAATTGTGCTTGACCAACTGCTCAGCGCAACTGCCTACAAGCCTTGTGCTGTATGTACCCAGAAATACCCTTTGCTTGATTGGTAATGAATTCATGATGTTGCATCTGATTGTGACAATTCTTGTTTCAGGTAACCCCCTTCCCAAAATGAGGCCAATTTATTGTTTGCTGTTGTATAACTTGCAGTGTCTGGTGTTGACTGTGGTTTGATATTAACTGTTTCCCCATATTCTGCTGTTTTATGAAGCTCCTGTCCTACTAATTGTTCCTCATGGTAATGTGAATAGATGAGGTTTTCAGGTACTGTTGATATGTTTCAAACATCAGCATTGACAGTAGATGATTCTCAAATTGAAACTTCTGTATCGTAAATGGAGTTCTTATTTGTGCATGCTCCATCAGATATCTGCGTTGTAATTTTCTTCATCCTGGGTTCTGGTTCTCTAATCCTTTTTTTTCTTTACCTCAAAAGGCAAAGCATGAAGCAAAAGTGAACGATAATTTGCCATCTAAGACTACCCTTAGATCAGACCATGGAGAGATCAACAGAGAAGAGCTTAGGAGACAGCACCAAGCTGAACTTGCTCGTCAGAAGAATGAAGAAACTGCTCGTCGACTTGCTGGCGGGGGTGCTGGTGCTGGAGATAATCGCTCTGTATCAAGAGGATCGACAGATTTGGTGGCATACAAGAACGTTAATGATCTTCCACCTCCACGGGGTGAGATGATGATCCAGGTTGATCAAAAGAACGAGGCTATCTTATTGCCAATCTATGGAAGCATGGTTCCTTTCCACATTGCCACAGTGAAGACTATTACCAGTCAGTCAGACACCAACCGGAATTGCTATGTTAGGATAATTTTCAATGTACCAGGAACCCCGTTTACTCCCCATGATGCCAACACCTTAAAGAATCAGGGAGCTATATTTTTGAAGGAGGTGTCGTTTCGCTCAAAAGATCCGAGGCACGTGAACGAAGTGGTTGCACAGATCAAGACACTCCGGCGGCAGGTTGCTGCAAGGGAGTCCGAGAGGGCTGAAAGAGCAACCTTGGTTACTCAGGAGAAGCTCGTACTTGCAACGAACAGGTCTAAGCCAATACGGCTGTCAGATCTGTGGATCCGTCCTGTTTTTGGAGGCCGGGGAAGAAAGATACCTGGTACTTTAGAAGCTCACGTGAATGGGTTTCGGTACTCTACGAATAGGCAGGATGAGCGTGTTGATATTATGTTTGGAAACATTAAGCATGCCTTCTTCCAGCCCGCTGAAAATGAGATGATTACTCTCCTTCACCTTCACCTTCATAATCACATAATGGTTGGTAATAAGAAGACCAAGGATGTGCAGTTCTACGTTGAGGTGATGGAGGTGGTCCAAACTCTGGGAGGTGGGAGAAGGTCTGCCTATGATCCCGATGAAATTGAAGAGGAGCAGCGTGAAAGAGACAGGAAAAACAAAATTAATATGGATTTCCAGAACTTTGTCAACAGGGTGAATGAACTTTGGGCGATGCCACAATTTAAGGAGCTTGACTTGGAATTTGATATGCCACTTAGGGAGTTGGGTTTCCATGGTGTACCTTACAAAGCATCTGCTTTCATTGTCCCCACCTCAAGCTGTCTTGTTGAGTTGATAGAGACACCTTTCCTCGTGATTACCCTGAGTGAGATTGAGATTGTGAACCTGGAGAGGGTCGGATTCGGGCAGAAGAACTTTGATATGACAATTGTGTTCAAGGACTTTAAACGGGACGTGTTCCGAATTGATTCCATCCCCACAACGTCTTTAGAAAGCATCAAGGAGTGGCTGGACACCACTGACATTAAGTATTATGAGAGTAGGCTGAACTTGCACTGGCGTGCTATTCTGAAGACTATTACCGATGATCCACAGAAGTTCATAGAAGATGGAGGATGGGAATTCTTGAACATGGATGCAAGTGATTCTGAATCTGGCTCAGAGGAATCTGACAAAGGTTATGAGCCATCTGATGTAGAGGCTGCTGAATCAGAGTCTGAGGATGAAGATTCTGACAGTGAATCCTTGGTGGAGTCCGATGAGGAAGAGGAGGAAGAAGATGAGGATTCAGAAGAAGACAAAGGCAAGACTTGGGAGGAGCTGGAGAGAGAAGCAAGCAACGCAGACCGAGAGAGGGGAGACGAATCTGACAGTGAGGAAGAGAGGCGCAAGAGGAAGATGAAGGCCTTTGGGAAGTCCCGAGCCGGTCCCAGTAGCAGCATCGCCAAGCGTCCAAAGATGAGGTAGACAGATTCAGCTGTTGTCTTAGTTTGTTTTAGAAGAGTCAATTGAAATGACTCAAGCTTTAGATTGGTACTTAGGTTGGAGTTATTCTAGCTTTGGGTGTTTTTGTGGTTTCTTTTGTTCTCAATCATCATTATCGTAAATTTGGGGCTGTCCTGATAGACTGTTTGCCCTGAAATGGCGTGACATTCACTGTGTAAATTGGTGGGATTTAGGCATTTAGCTATGTTGGGAGTAATGTCACCTTTGTTTGTAGAGTAACTCTGGAATATTAATTGGCTCTTTGGGAAGTTAAGCATTTCTCCTTTCTATATCGGTATTGTACCACTTCTTCTAAACATGTTGTACACGAACACTCAGATGGAACTTCTTACGAAACCTGTTTCTGTTTTGCTGGACCATGTTGCTTATCAGTTTGTGTTCTCATCTTTGTCCACCTGCTATAGTGCTATTGCTGGCTGGTATTGAAAGAAAAGTGTGTTTCTGCACCTGCTACAGTATTTTCATATGAAAAATATGAGCTGTGTGAGTGTGACAGAGGTTTGTTTCTTGTCATTGCACACTTTAACACCCCTTTTCTGAGCTGTATGCATCCCCTACAACAATAAAAAGCAACTGATGGGGGATTATACAGTTGAATAGAGTGTGTTGGGGCAACATAGGCTTGATGCTATTTAAAGGCTACTGGTTTCCAATGACATTGTGCTGCTGCGGGGTTCAGCTTGACTTTGACTGTATGTTTTCTGAATCATTGTCATTTTCTCTCTCCAATTGTGAGAGTTAAACAGTGAGTTACACAGTGTGATCAAGGTCGGTTTGTTGAGTATCAGAAATGAAGCGCATTTCCAAAAAAAAAAATTGTATCTATAATGAGCTATTACCAATCGACTAATCGAGATGTCTGCAAGACTGCAACAATCTCAAAGAATCAACCATCACACCTTGGACATTAACAGACAAGACACCTGAAACCTTAGAAACTCTCCAAGATTGAGGATTTGAAACTATTTTTTTAATCAAATTTTACCCAAGAAACTTCCAAGGTTAAGCCTTTCACGCATCAACCGTCAACTCGTTAAGAGCTTTGAAGCATTTCTTTGAAGGCAAAAAAAGTTACGGCCACTATGAGTAAACTATGAGTTCACTCTTAATAAATTGGTGTAAATTTTAGGGAAAAAAAAGTATTATAGTAAAGCCAAATTGTAGAAAGGTTAGGGGCCTTAGGGCAATAGTATGTTGATTAGCAATGTTTCATAATAAGTTGAACTATCAAATCCTTTCAGTGTCCGGTCACCAAATTGTTCCGACCAAGGATGAAAACTAGAGGTTAAGGGCACTTTGATAACAATTACACAGAACAGACAGAGAGCAACAAGTGAGCAAGAATTCCACCCTGACAAACATCAAACAAATCCATTGCTTTCCAATTAAGCTGGCTGTTACTCTTTTCTAGTTGGCGTGTTACATAACAATCACTCGCATTCACCTCTTCGGCAGAATCTTCAGTATTCATCTCTCTCGCTAAAAAATATGCTCTTACAACAATTTAAATAGGAAAAAAGGATAATACAATACAGGGCAGAAAATCGACAAATTATACGAACAAACCCACATCATCATCTTCCACGATAGCATTTTCTTCTTGCATTAAAACTCTCTCATCACACAGTGATTTCACAATCCAAGGAACGGGCATTGCCTTCTTGCGTGCTCCGGGACCAATTTGGTGACTGTCTCCATGGGCACCCCCTTCAGTTCTGCAAGTATTTACAGTCGGAGAAGGTATATAGGTCAGTGGACATAATTAGTTGAAATGATGAAAAAACAAATAATGAGAAGAAAGGGTTGCATCTGATGTTTACCATGAGGCTTGAAGTTAAACAATGGTGGAAGGAACCGTCCATTTGGCAAGCGGGTGTTGGGGTCTCGTAGTTCATCGAAAAAGGGATGCGTCAAGGCATCCAACTGAAACCCAAAATGAACACCAGTCAACAACTTCTGAATCCAAGGAAACCCGCACCAAATACGGGTTCACTTAGATGAGAGAAAGATTTCAAGAAACTCTATTCAAGCATAATAGGCACCAAGTGTATTCATCATAATTCACAACAAACATGCAAAATGACTCTACTTTGGCGGTGCACAGGGAGCGGGGTGTTCTATCATGGCAATGTCTTCAGCATTGTACCCTTCAAAATATTCTGTGTAGTTGCTTCCCTACTGTAAGTTCCCTAATTGTTTGTCAAACAAGGCCAAAGTAGAGGAGCATGTGGATGGACTCGGGTCTCCACAACGGGGAGGGAAGAATGGTGCCACCCATGCTAAGGCATGGTGGCATATATCCTCTCTCCAATATAACATGCTTTTTCACAGCACGTCACCTTTTTCTGTTGGGAAAAACAAAACAGTCACTCTCAAATACTCGCAAAATAGCAGATGATGTCCACAGTCCACCTGAGTACGTTGCGATTGTATTGTTGACTAATTCCCATAAAATTAACCATACACTTCCACGCACACAAATGCAAAATTGGCATTTTAAAAACAGGCAAAAGGCATAAATTTTGCACTCACAGCTGAGCACCGTAGGTTAGGAGAATACTGCAATAGTCTTGAAACCAAATCAACAGCCTCAGGAGGCATGCGTTTGTGGAATATCTGAACCAATAAAAAGTTGTCAACATGAATGTCTTTCAAAGAGCAAAGAGCATTTACAATTCAAGGGAACTGCTAGTTTACCTTATGCCATGGATGAGCTTTAATTTGGGGGAACTTGAATTCTGTGTAGTTAGGGTTCATGCATTTAATTTCCTCTCTTGTTGGTGTTCCCAAAACCTGACCAGATTTGCCATGAACCATTAAAAGAAGATATTTGAAAAGGCAGCGTTTCACAAGGAAGCATTAAAGAAAGCAAAATACCAATCCGTCCAAAAAAAAAACTTCCACAGAGGAAGAAACAATCACGACAGTAGAGGATCTATGTCCTATTCTGGTTTCCAAAATCAATCAACTTGGAATTCAGCACATTCAGTATATAACCCTAACACCACCTACATGTCCTTGGTGACATGAATAACAAACAGCGTATTATATCCCTATCCCAATTTTAGAATCCTTGTTATGCCCAAAGATTTGAATACAGCGAAAAGAAATCAAAATGAGGAAATGTACAAATGAAAAATAACAAAGAAGCTGATAGCTCTATAGAGGTTTGAACACAACCATTAAAACAATAACCCTGACACACACATGATAAGCAACTCAACCAATCAACTACCAGAATACTAATGAAATGCTTTGCTGGTTTAAGAATTTATAGGAGCCACTTGAGAAGACCCTAGTTGGATCAATGGCTCAATCGAACAGGGCCACAGGGGATGCAAAGTCAAAGTTGTCACAAAAATAACATTATAAGAACAGTTTGTAAAAGATAAAAGGCAAAACACATTCAAGAAATACGCCATGATCCCACGGGAGCAGGCTCATAACAAATTAGCCTATATAATAAACAAAGTAGGTAAGAAGGAAAACCACTCCGTAATGTAAGACTACAAAACATTTACCTTTATGATCTCAACAAGCTGATCAACTCCGCTCTCACCTGGAAATAGTGGCTGAAACAAACAAATATGGAATTATGGACATAACTTCAAGAATCAGATATCCTTTAAAATGTGACAGAGAAGTCCAATACGCTCTATTGATTTATAGAAAATTTTCTTTCTGTTTATTTTCCATGATTGAATCAAAAAGGTCCCAAAGTGAAAAATTACCTGTCCCAGAAGCGTTTCTGCTAGTACGCAGCCAGCAGACCATATATCAATAGCCGTAGTATACTCTGTTGCTCCGAATATGAGCTCTGGCGCTCTGTAGTATCTAGAGCAGATGTAAGATATATTGGGTTCTCCTTTCACCTACAAAATTAGGGTAATAATGTGTTTTTTGAGTTTTTGCAGGGGTAATCATATGCAAAAGCATGAGAAGTAAATACAATTTCCTACATACCAAGACTTTTGCACTTCCAAAGTCACAAATTTTAAGCTGGTGCGTATGAGGATTTACCTGTAGATAATCATCAGCAAACCAAATAAAAATCACACATGAAAAAGAAATCGACAAATGACACTTCCCATGGTAAATAATGACATATTGTCGATAAAATTTCTGGCTATCAAATGCTAAGCCATGATCAGATGGTATGCACTGTTCAAAAGAAAATTTTCAAAACTTACCAGGAGATTTTGAGGTTTGATGTCGCGATGACAAACACCAATGCAACGATGAATATATGATAGAGCTCTGAAAATCTGGCAATTGTCGATATAATGTATTATTACTAGTCAATTTATGGAAAATCAAAGAAAAAAGAGGATAAAAATGGAGACCAAAAGATTCATTCTATGAAGGGAACAAGAGGAATTAGAGCAAAGATAGTTAAAAATTCTAAGATCAAAAGTGGTACCTGGTATGCATATAACTTCACATAAATCAGAGGCATCCTCTGGTTCATCTTGTTATAGTGCTTAATCACTCTATGGACTGTTTCGGGTACATATTCAAGAACCAAATTGAGGTAGAGTTCATCCTTCTCCGTTGTCGAAAAGAAACAATGTTTCAGAGAGACAACATTTGGATGATCAAGAAGACGCATTGTCTGCAACTCACGATTTTTGTATCTCTTGTCTTGAAGAACCTTCTTAATGGCCACAGTTTCCCCTGTCTCTAAGCATTTGGCCTACATAGAATGATAAAAAGGAAACTATAAGTTAGCAAACAAAGACCCTCACTGCCACTCTACAGAACCGCACATGAGATTGTCACCTCATACGGGTCTGAGTGCATATAAGTTGCATTTACTGTTGCAAAATGGAAATTCTACCTGAAATACAACTCCGAATGATCCATGTCCAACCGCACGTTCTGCCATGTAGCTAATAGTCTGAGATCAAGTCCAACAACAAAGATAACACATAAGCAGTTTTAACTGAATGTAGCCACAGACAAAGATGAAGCTGCAATGGTATAAGGAAACTATATGCCAAACCTTTAATAGTTTTCACAAACAAAGCAACCAAAGAACCAGAAACAAAGCCAACATTGCCACACATGGACAGCAAGAAACAAAGTGAATGCCAACGGATGGAACAGGTGCCCATTATAAACTGTTGCACATCTAAAGATGACAACTTTTTGTCTTTAAATGCAGTTACAATTAAGCAAAATGCACCCCAATTGAACCAAACAGACAGACAGTCATATCAAAATGGCACAGAAACTTTTTAAAGATAAGTAGCCAAAGCAACGGTGATGTGTGGCACAACATGAACTCTTCAAAAGGGGTACTTAACAGGCTGAACATGAATGACGATATTAGTAAATCATGATGCATACATTGCTATCCTATTTGCAAGGTAACTTGAGACTCTACCTGCTTTGGCTGGCCATTTCTTCCACCGATTGTTGTCACTATTATATGCCCTGCCTCAGTGCCATTACCATTAACCATTACTGGTTCCATGTCCTGGAAATTGCGTAAACCTTCTCAGTAACTTACGCCATCAACGAAATTACATTTTACAAGCAAAGACAATCTGAAACCCATAGAAAAAGAGGCATCAATCACCTTGTCATCTCTGATCCTCAGATCATTCATTTCCTCAGGAAGTCTGTCCACAGCATTACTACTAGAATCTCTAACAGCAGAGGTAGGCCCCACACCCGCCGTAGCCATTTTATCTTCTCACTCAACTCAGACACTTATACATCTGATCAAACAAAACAAGAAAACAGATTATTACCAAACAAATCAAATCAGTAGATGACCTAACACAAATCTTTCAGATTCACATGAATTCATCACACACAGGTCAAAAGTCATCTCTTTAGCTTTGGTGACATGTTATAGATCATTACCACATTGCAGATGATCACACAGGGATACAGGCTTGTTATGATGTGACACAAATCAATATGATGCAAGCACAAAGATTTCATCTTCATGTAGGAGCTAGTCAAATATCTGCATATATAAATGAGCAGGCTGCTAATAACAAAATAATCAGGGGGTTCACTCATGTATGATTAGTCCTGGCAAAAGATGACCCGACCCGAAACAAGACCGACCCAGTTTTTCCAACCGAAAATATAACAAACCCAGAATACGGGGCGTACCGAACCTGACCTGACCCACCCGAATCCACAGGTCTATGTATGATGTATGGTCAAAACTCAAAAACAGATTGGTGCCCTCATTGTTCAATCATATGCATACAAATATGAAAATAATAATCAATATCAGAAAGAACTTTTCCCCATTTACAGCTAGATGATGATAACAACCCCAAAGGTTTGATCAACATCAAGAGGAACCAACAACAAAATCAAACCAAAATCAAAAATAAACGACGATCCAACAAACAGCCTGAACCCAAATCTATCCAATAAACATAAACAGATCTAATCAAACAAAAGGGGGGTGAACGATCCCCGAAAAGCTCATAAAAACACACCCGGAAAAAAGAAAGAACCCAGAAATTGCAGGGAAAATCATAAAATGAAACTGAAAAAAGAAGCAAGTACCAATGAATGATGGAATTTCCAGATGGATGAAGATGGTCAAAGCGGAATTGACAAAGAAGACGAGAAATTGACCGGAAGTTAGATCAAATTAGGAGAGAAAGGAAGGAGGGACGGTAGAGAGAGAATGCGTAGAGAGAGAAAGGGGGGAGAGAGAGAGAGAGAAAGGGGTGTGAGAGAGTCTCTCTCATGGTCATGGCTGTCTTTGTTTTGGTTGGCATTTTTTCGCTTTTGTTCTCCCCACCCCATTTGCCTGTCTATGTGTGTTGGATGACAGTCAAAGATTATGATTTCGGAAATTAATCACTCTAATCCTTTAACAATTACTCATCACATTTGGCACCGCTCGCAAAAAATCAAGAAAATTTGGATCGGACAAATTCAAACAATGTCAAAATATGGACCAAAAATTAATGTTAAGACTTGGATCATTTTGAGTCCGATCGGATCAGATAATTCGGATGAAACTGAATTCAGGTGGAAATAATAAATTTTATGTCCGAATATTCGGTTAATTCGATCCGTATCAAAATTTAGACGAAAAATCTATGTTCAGATCTATTTTTTCCGGGTAGACAAAATTTTGCCAGCTCTAAAATTTGCGCGAGAAATTGACGTTATAGATTGGATAATTTGAACGAACCAAGATCATCATCAAATTTGATTTTTGGGATAATAGAAAAGAGAAAAACATAACATCCAAATATTCAATCAAATCAACAATATAAAATTTTGGACAAAATATTTTTGATCGTACCCAATTTATTTCAAGTCCGACAAACTTTTGCCAACTCTACCCATGCATTCCAAATTAAGATTCACTTTAAGATTTTTATAAGGGTGTCAATGTTGCACAAAAAAATAGTTATTGTTAGTTTGTTACTAAAATTATTTCATAGTTCGGTTTCAAAAAAAAAATATTTCATAGTTTTTTCGTAGTTAATGATGATAGTAGATATTAGTAAAAAATGAATAAAAGTAATCAATAAAGACTAAATTTAATAAATTTTTTAAATAATAAATATTATAAAACAAAAAAATAAGTCTATGTCATAAATAGTATGCGTGGAGGGAAAAATTTTTAGAACATCAGAATTTCTTCAGTACAATGGCTACTATTTTGTTTCAGAATTTTGTTTCCACTATATTTTTCTCTGAAAGTTAACTTTAAATTGTTTATCACATTTTTCAGACAACATAGAAGTATAAGTTATATAATTATGCAATAACTGCATAGAGAACCTTTAGTGGTTCAAAAAGAGAAATATCAAAATGTGAATAGATGAAGGCGTAAAAAGCATATGCACTTTTCTATTAATTTTATATATTTAAAAATGTTAGCAAAAAAATAAATTTATGTAAAAAAATAATATTTCTTTTAAAGCAAGGTATATTAATCATTGTTGGACATGACAATGCATCCATAAAACTTACTTCACAAAATAAACTTATATTATGTTCTCATATATTATAGTATATTTTTCTAAATAAAATGTTAGATGATCTTCATCAATCAAGAACATACAGTTTTTACATTTAAATTTAAGTAAAAACAATCTTTCCGAATGAATAGTAAAAATTAACCTTACCCAATGTAATTGTTTGAAGTACTATCAAACATATATTATGTTCTCATATATTATATATTATACTCCCTCCGTTCTTTTTTATCTGTCATTTACGGTTTTCAGTGTCAACTTTTAATCAATAATTTCTAATATAAATCTTTTATAGAAAAATATAATATTATAATTTTTTAATAGTATTTTTTATTACGAATCTAATGATATCAATTTTGTACGATGAATCATTACACAAATTAAGATATTCACGGTCAAAGTTTTTGCCACAATTCCCTAGACGACAGATAAATAAAAACGCAGGTAGTAGTATCAATTGAGTCAAAATTTGACTCACCAAAAACCTTATGATCAGTTCTTCTCCAATGGTAGGAACTAAGAAAGAAATATATGTTTGACAACTAGTTGTTAGCTAGTGGTTCATAGTTGTTGTAATTTGTTATTTGACTTAATTGTTTCGGTTAGTTGATTGCAAAGAAAATGTTTGATAAAGTAGTTATTTGTAAAAAAAACTACTTCAAATAACTTTTTGTACTTTGATAATAAAGCTAATAGTATCAAAAATATAAATGGTACTCCAATAATCTGATTATCAAACAAACCCATTATTTGAACAAACCCATAAATGGTATCCACTCGATCAATTTGGTCAATCAAGCCAAACAAATTTCCCCATCGCAATTTTCTTTTTAATCAGAAAATCTTCCATATTATTGAACATAAATTGGTCTTCACTACAAGTTGTCTAATGTCTTCAAGTTAAATCTAATTATTACATACGAGTATTTAACCCCAATATTAATATTAATATATTATATTATAAATGGGGTTGTAGATTGTCTAAATTCATTCTATTTAATTTTATGATATGACAAACCAGAGTATCGATCATCGGTTGGCATCCTCTTTTAGACATTGACCCCTTTCCTTGACCCACAACAATCACCTCATTGTAGTTTTTAATTTTTGTCTAAATTAGTGGCTGTTGTTGAGTTGCTTTTGGCTAAGCCACAACAATCTTTTAATTAGATATGGTAGCAGCTTCTTTCGTACCAATACAGATAATACCTGTTAAAAGTTTAAAGGTCAAATAATGGTTTATACTTAAAGGAGGCGTCTGGTAAGAATTTTGGGAAAATTTTTCTCGAAAAAAATTATTCGAAATTTTCCTTTGACACCTCCCAAGGGAAATTTTCTCTAAAAAAATGTAGAAAATTGTGAGCTCCCTTTTAAATTTTTTTTTTCCTCAAAATCAATATACATCCAAATATGGAAAAAAATAATTCAACATAGAAAAATTGACTATTTCCTCAGAGTTTTTTTTTATGAAAATTTCCTCAGAGTTTTTAATCAACCAACAGAGTTTAATGATAATTTTATGGATATTCTCTAACTGATAAAACATACAATTTGCGGAAATTCCTCCTTTTTTCTAGCTCACAATATTAGAAAAATTAGTTGGAAAACAAATCCCATGTACAAAATGGTCAAAAAGAAGCAGCCACTAGCTCTCTGAAAACAAAATACTGGGAAATTGGGAATATTATAGCTAGCCACATTTGGATTATTTGCCGCTTAATAAAGGAAAATGACAGCATTGTATAAACACGATTTGACCCTTAAATTTCTGTCATACATATTTTGTCTAAAGTAAATGTGAAATTGACCCCATTTTAGACTTTAAAATCATTACAGCTAATGAGTAATGATAATGCAAATTTCTATGTGCTACTCTTTTTCTAGAGTAGCATTACCAAACTCAATTTCCATTCATACAAAAGAGGTGTTTGGTCACCCAACTTTTTAGTTAATTTTTAGTTTTTTGGATACTATTAGTTTTTTACCAATGTTAAAAAGTTATTTGAGGTGTTTGGTAAGTACCTTTTTTATTAGCTTTTGGACCCAATAAGCTGGTTTTCAAAAAGTTACTTGATTTTTCACAAAAAGCTACATTACCAAATACTTTTCCCGCAATCAGCTAACCCAAACAATAAAAGCCAAATAGCTGATTCAAACAATTTATTAGTTATGATTCTATTCTGAATTTGGATTTAAAGAGCTTAAATCATCCTTCATTTAATGACAAGAATAAAAGAAAAGATGGTAAAATGGAACTACCAAACTTTGAAACTATAAAGATCTAAGGCATAAGGCTTCCATCAAATATTGGGAAATTAATTTCATTCATAAATCAAATTAATATTACTGGTAGCATTTTCTCACCATTTTTAGCATGTTACAGGTACACTTTGAGAGTTAGCAAGAGAGGATTCGAGGAAAAGCACAAGGCAGAACTTGCCCTGCATGCACTAATCACACTTTACCGATTTTATCATACCATAACAACTACGTCACCTTTATCTATCAAACTTAACCACTTTAAGGCCCTGTTTTTTTGTGCAATGTGGTGTGATGCGTTCCCACAACTCACCATACCACTCAATATTCTTCATACTTTACCATAATCATTACAAATGTATCTCTTCACTTTTCTCTCTCTTTACTTTTTTTCTTTATTTTTCATATCCGCTCTCCCCTCATTTACCACATCAACCGCACTTTTCACAAATTTCACCATATCATTCTACACCTCTCCGCAATTTCAACAATTTCACCACACTGCACCATTTTCACATCTTATCAAACGCACCCACACTTTACAAACATAACCATAACCACATATTACCAACCGCAAAAAACGACATGGCCATAATAATACAACAGGAAAAAACTTCATTGCAGGACAAATAGGCAGCAAAACTTGGATTGAGTCAACAATAATCATAATACCGTCAAATTTAAAAGACTTTTCTAGTGAGAATGAGCAGATTATCATTATTCCAAATTTAGCAGACATGCAAAAGAATTTAACAAGTGATTCACGCATAGTAAATTCAGAGCCCTGTTCTTTTCTGCGGTTGTAAGCCATGATCTGTAACTCTGCATGATTTGTCACCGCCTCCGCATTTCTGCAAATCATTATTTTTCTCTCTCCTCACTTTTCTCCTCTACTTTTTACATCATCTCTCCTCACCTACCCCACAAACCAATGACCCACCACAATTCCACCATACACGCCACAATTTCACCACACCATTCCGCAAAATACCGCATAAAAGAACAGGATGCAAAGAGCAACATTGTCCAAACTCTACAGTTCGATATTTGCTTTCTTAAGGTTTTGTCTATTTTTTGCTACTTCATTGTACTGCTTGTTAGGTTGATTAAGTGTCTTGTCTTTTTGTTGTCAATCTTGTAGAACTTTGCATCAAAATCTTTTAAGCCTGTTAATGACTTTAAATAACTGAGGGGAAAAAAATGTTTCGTGAAACAAGTACGAAAGGGTTGAAAGCTAGAAAGCCTCGTTTATGAAAACAAGAACCGATAATGGTGAAAGGAATACCCTAGCCAGGCTGTGGTACTAAGTTATGCATGCAGTCAGCACTGGGAGCATTCTATGCTGTAGCCAAGTAGAATAACACGATAACACTCTCACTCTGCGTCTTGCTAGCACGAGGTCTGAGGAGATTGATTCAAATATAGACAGACAGACCCATTCCAATAGACCCACAAAGAAAAACTTTTGTAACAGAGAATTTGAAGGATCTTTTTTGTTAAAATAATTATCAGTAATTGTAAACTACAACACAGTATGACCACCAAAAACCCGACAAATATACATTTCGCAGCATTGTTATGGGAAACAAAAATATATGCGACAGTACCTGTGGCGTCGACATTAGACCACCTTCAGACGTATTGATGCTGGAGAAGTGGGTTACTGCAATGCAAGCTACGTATTTGGAAAATATCAGACGCATCATGATATTCAGAATGATCATCACCTGCAAAGGCCAGTATGATGCATCAAGTTGTTAGGTCATCAATAATCATCATGATACATGTCATCTCTTCCGCACTTGTAGGCTGTTGACAAGTTCTGATCCAACATTAGAGTGTATTTAATGTAAACACAAAAGGTTATGGCTGAAAAAGATCGAAAAGATGCTCATCAGAGAACCTAAAACATGGACAGAACAGATGGAAATCCCATGAAAAAATGACGATGATTCACAAAATATACAATCAAGCTGAACACTGCAGCAGCACAGTGCCGTAGCAAACCATTTGTCTTTCAATGGCATCAAGCCTACCTTACCCAGCACTGCATTGAACTAGAAACGCACCTTTCTTTCAGTAACCGCAGTAGCAGGGAGATAGAGACCTGAACACAAAGTTTAGCAATATGGACCAGCAGGCCAGCAAACAGAAGAGGGTTTTGTAAGAAGTTCGCAAGAAATACTCTTGTACGACAATAAGTCAAGACAGAAGGTACAATACCATTACAAAAGGAGCAATGTTCTAACTTCCAAAAGAGCCAATTAATAATGTAGTGTTCTGCTAGGAAAAAAAAAAGAGGCGATATTACTCCGACATAACTACCGATTTACATGTGAATGTTATGCCATATCTGGACAAACATTCTATCAAGAAAACCCCAAATTTACCATAGTGAAAATTGACAGCAAAGTTAACCCAACAAAAAATAAAAAGGCTAGAAGAACTCCAACTAAGCACCAATCTAAAGCTTGAGTAATTTCAATTGACTCTTCTAAAACAAACTAAGACAACAGCTGAATCTGTCTACCTCATCTTGGGACGCTTGGCCATGCTGCTACTGGGACCTGCTCGGGACTTCCCAAAGGCCTTCATCTTCCTCTTGCGCCTCTCTTCCTCACTGTCAGATTCGTCTCCCCTCTCTCGGTCTGCATTGCTTGCTTCTCTCTCCAGCTCCTCCCAAGTCTTGCCTTTGTCTTCTTCTGAATCCTCATCTTCTTCCTCCTCCTCTTCCTCATCGGACTCCACCAATGATTCACTGTCAGAATCTTCATCCTCAGACTCTGATTCAGCAGCCTCTACATCAGATGGCTCATAACCTTTGTCAGATTCCTCTGAGCCAGATTCAGAATCACTTGCATCCATGTTCAAGAATTCCCATCCCCCATCTTCTATGAACTTCTGTGGATCATCGGTAATAGTCTTCAGAATAGCACGCCAATGCAAGTTCAGCCTACTCTCATAATACTTAATGTCGGTGGTGTCCAGCCACTCCTTGATGCTTTCTAAAGATGTTGTGGGGATGGAATCAATTCGGAACACGTCCCGTTTAAAGTCCTTGAACACAATTGTCATATCAAAGTTCTTCTGCCCGAATCCGACCCTCTCCAGGTTCACAATCTCAATCTCACTCAGGGTAATCACGAGGAAAGGTGTCTCTATCAACTCAACAAGACAGCTTGAGGTGGGGACAATGAAAGCAGATGCTTTGTAAGGTACACCATGGAAACCCAACTCCCTAAGTGGCATATCAAACTCCAAGTCAAGCTCCTTAAATTGTGGCATCGCCCAAAGTTCATTCACCCTGTTGACAAAGTTCTGGAAATCCATATTAATTTTGTTTTTCCTGTCTCTTTCACGCTGCTCCTCTTCAATTTCATCGGGATCATAGGCAGACCTTCTCCCACCTCCCAGAGTTTGGACCACCTCCATCACCTCAACGTAGAACTGCACATCCTTGGTCTTCTTATTACCAACCATTATGTGATTATGAAGGTGAAAGTGAAGGAGAGTAATCATTTCATTTTCAGCGGGCTGGAAGAAGGCATGCTTAATGTTTGCAAACATAATATCAACACGCTCATCCTGCTTGGTCGTAGAATACCGAAACCCATTCACATGAGCTTCTAAAGTACCAGGTATCTTTCTTCCCCGGCCTCCAAAAACAGGACGAACCCACAGATCTGACACCCGTATTGGCTTAGACCTGTTAGTTGCAAGTACGAGCTTCTCCTGAGTAACCAAGGTTGCTCTTTCAGCCCTCTCAGACTCCCTTGCAGCAACCTGCCGCCGGAGTGTCTTGATCTGTGCAACCACTTCATTCACGTGCCTCGGATCTTTTGAGCGAAACGACACCTCCTTCAAAAATATGGCGCCCTGATTCTTTAAGGTGTTGGCATCATGGGGAGTAAAAGGTGTCCCTGGTACATTGAAAATTATCCTAACATAGCAATTTCGGTTGGTGTCGGACTGACTGGTAATAGTCTTCACGGTGGCAATGTGGAAAGGAACCATGCTTCCATAGATTGGCAATAAGATAGCCTCGTTCTTTTGATCAACCTGGATCATCATCTCACCCCGTGGAGGGGGAAGATCATTAACATTCTTGTATCCCACCAAATCTGTTGAACCTCTTGATACTGACCGATTATCTCCAGCACCAGCACCCCCACCAGCAAGTCGACGAGCAGTTTCTTCATTCTTCTGACGAGCAAGTTCAGCTTGGTGCTGTCTCCTAAGCTCTTCTCTGTTGATCTCTCCATGGTCTGATCTAAGGGTAGTCTTAGATGGCAAACTATCGTTCACTTTAACTTCACGCTTTGCCTTTTGAGGTCAAAAACAGAAACAAAACAAAACAAAAAAAACGATTAGAGAACCAGAAATTCAGAACCCGGTATGGGGCAAAGTAGCAAACTACAATGGAGACATTCAAATCTGATAGACCACACACAAATAAGAATTCCATTTACAATACAGAAGTTCCAATTTGAGAATCATCCACTGTCACTGCTGACATTATAAACACATCGACAGCACCTTAAAACCTCCTCTATTCACATACAGTTTAATAATCAACCCAAAGTCAACACCAGACACCACAAACTATGCAACAGGAAACCATAAATTGGCCTCATTTTCGGGAAGGGGTTTCCTGGGACAAGAACTGTCGTAATCAGATGCAACATCATGAATTCATTACCAAACAAGCAAAGGGTACTTCTGGGCACATACAGCAAAAGGCTTAAAAGCAGTTGTACTGAGCAGTTGATAGCGCACAATCCAATAGAGACGAACAAAATACAGAAGCCCAGATGGGAACATTACCTCATTAGGATTCATTTCAATTTCACTAACTACACATGCAGAAACTTATGGGCAAAGTATGAGAAAGAAAAAAAAAACTCAATATGGGCAATTACTAAACAATTGCAGTTGGGTTCAGATTAGTCAACCGAAAACAAAAAGTCCAGAGTTCAAATTATACCATATACATTACCAGAACACTTTAAGGAGACGTCAACCATAAACACACGGTGTTGTGCGACTTCCAACCCACCATAGATACCAGAACATAAAGCTGTTCTCACTTCTCTATTAGAAACAAGAATGACACAAGAATGTAGACAACTAATAGTTTATTTTATTTTGTTTGGAACAGCAATGTTCATTTGTCCAAAACAATCTTCCTAGAGACACATATACTCAACAATCTTCCCTGCAGGCAAACTAGCACAACACATACTCACCACTTTCCCATGCCACATTTCGCATCTTTCCTGAGAATATGTTATGACAATGGCAAATACATCTAGGATTCATCACTCTTTCGAATTGCAAGTATGCTAGGCTCCAAAGACTGAACATTGATGCATTGAATTCAAGTATGGACGTGTAATAAGGCTAAGCCAACATACAATCACAGAAAGGCACAACTAAGTTCACAGCCAATCGAAAGCAAAATTGACTAGGAGAATGGATAACAATCATCACCTTAGGTAGGTCTTCTTCTTCATCATCATCTGCATTGAATGAGTAAGCAACATCCTTCACAGCCTTAGAGCTCAGAGATGTTATGATTTCAGGGCCCTTCTCACCAACAATTACGGTATCCGCTAGAAGCAGAGCAAAGTTCTGGCTCTTCGGATTGCTCGTTTGAGTCTGCAAATTCTGGAACCCCAATGACACATTAAAAACCATTCCAGGCTTTAACACCTTGTCATTCCTAGCATTCAAATTCAGCCCTGACTCCCGGAACTCCAACCCAATACCAGTGCCTGCAGACTTAGTCAGATTGCCCACCAATTCAGGAGCATCTCTTTCCACAACAGCAAGAGCGGCCTGGTAAACCGCACTGGCTTTATTCCCAGGCTTCAAAGCACCAATGGCCGCTTCATGGGCCTTGAGCAAAGCCTCATAAGCTTTGCTCTGCATTGAGTTAGCATCAATCAAGAATGTCCTGGCAACATTTGAACAGTAGCTATTGTACCTAGACCCAACAGCACAGATGATCACACTAGCAGACTCATAATACAAATGATCATCATTACTGGAGGCACTTGGCCTTAAATCAAACTTGCCACCACTCTGGAAAATGGGTGGGTAACAAATATCAACATTGTCTGCCTTCAACTTAACCTTAATCTTAGCAGGCTCCAATATAACCTTTTCAGTATCATCCATCAAGGTGGAGTGTGCAACTTTCTTCTCCTCGTCGATAACCTTCTCCATCTTCGGAACCACGAAAGACTTCATCGTAGAGGCAGTCAAAAAAGCAGCCTTCTTCACATTTGTTAGCTCTCCACTATCCTTCACTGCAAACAAATCCGACAACCCATTAGTGATATCACTAAGCTTGAGATTCGAGCTCTTGAGCTTCTCCGCCCAAGTCTCCAGAAGCTTCCCCTCAGGAGCCTCTTTCACCAAGTACCCAACTACGGAATCCTCCCCAAGAGACCGAATGTTCCTCAAAATGACCTCCATTTGAGACGAACCATCCTCACTCTTCCCCTTAATATGCATCAAAACATCTACACCCACCGCATCCTTGGCCGCCTTCTTCACAACCTCGAGCAACGACGCCTTCTTCTGGCTGCACAGAAAATGAATCTGTTTCCTCGTAAAAACCATAATCGTCTCCGGAAACTCGTAACCTAAAAGCCAAATATTCAGCGCCGACGACTTCAAGTACCGCAAATCTTCCGACGGTGGTGGCGTCGCAACAACTAGAACATCAGCATCGCCCCACAATTCCGACTTGTTATCCCTCCAATTCGAGTATAACAACTTCAATCTCTTCGAAAAAGTCTCCAAGTTGATCTGGTAAGGGTTGCCGGCCCCCGCCTGCCCATTGGCGGTCGCCATAGAAGAAACGCAAGCTGCTGAGTCGCTCGGCTAGGGTTAGGGTTAGGGTTAGGGTTAGGGTTTTCGATCTGGGGAGAATTCAGTATGAATAACTGAATCTAACTAGGGTTCTTGCACATCGAAAGGGAAGAATAGCATCGATTCGAATGGATTTTGAGAGTAAGAGAAGATTAATTAATCGATTGAATGAAGAAGAGATCGAAGAAGATTGAAGAGAGTAGATTGAATGAGGTAGTGTAGTTCGTGTGGGAGAAGGGCGGTTTAGGAGGGAGAATCAACAAGGAAATGGGTCTTTTATATGGAGTGAGAAAATGAAATTTTGAAGAATGGTTCAGAATTACGAAATTTGCCACCATCTTTAATATGAAAGTACTTAGTTGCCCCTTAGGGTGTCTTATCATATTCAGTCATCTACCACAATTAAGGAGGGCTTTCGCGGTATTCGGTGTTTCAGGTGCGAAAATAAGCATGGGCTGCTCCAAAAAGTATAAAATGGGCCGTTGACCCAACAAACCCAAATTTTTTTACCCAAATCGTGCCAAATTAAATTGGACCCGGTCGTTGCAAAATAAATTGGACCTCATTTCGGACTGTACCTTGCTATCGGAGATCATGTTTGATCTTATTTTGGGCTTAGCAAATTCTTATGTAATTATGTCTCCTCGTTGAAGGAAGGGAGAATATTCCATTAATTAAAGGCCATGTTCTTTGGATCGGTCAGATACTCGGATTAAGTTGGGATAGTTAGGTTGAGGTTGGATTAGATAAGTGTGGATGGGTTTGAATAAGTTATGATGTTTTTTTGGAGAATTGTATTTTTAGAGTGGACATTTTTTTGGGGAATTGTGTTAGGTTTGGATAAGTTTGGATAAGTTGGGAAAGTTATATCCAACCTAACCAAAGAACAGGGTCTAACTTGCCATATGACATGTACAAAATATATTCCATTTATATAGGTACAATTCTTATGTCAAAATATAGCTTATATCGAGAAGAAATTGCTTCATCGTGCATTGATTGATTGACTTCTTGTAACTGTTGTTTTGAACAACAATTTGAAGATGTGTCCCACAGATTTTAAGATTGTATTTTTTGAAAAAGATATCTTGATTCTGTGTAATTTTTCAAGCAAGATTTTCTTTTGCAAAACTGGCGATTGAAGTGGCCAAATTCACTATGGATACAATAACAAACTCCTAGGAAAAATACATTTGAACACAGTTTGGAAGATTCAAATGTAGATTTTTCCTGTAACTTAAAGTCCATGATAAGTTCATTATAGATACATCTCTCAAAACATGCAGTTCATCGATGATAGTTAAATTAATGATACTGTTACAATCGAAGAGAGAAAATGACTTTCAAAATGGGACAAAAGTTATTATTGTGAGAAGTATAAAATAGTGGCAAACACATCTAGAATAGTGTAGAAATGATATGACAAGCAAAATGATAAGAACGGTTAGAAATAGAGACAACGCTATATTAGACACAAAATTGTTTGCAAAGAGACCGAGAAATGTAAAATGGCCTAATGGTAGCGCGCTTAGTCCTTGTTATATTCATGTCGTGTGAAATAAAGATTTTGGGATTGAATTCAACAAGTTTGAGCTAGTTTGGGAGTTAGCTGTTAAATGTTTAGATTAGTTGTTTGATTTTGGCTGTTTAAATTAACTGATTGTAGGAAAAGTGTCCGATAAAATATATGTTTGTGAAACACTGCTTCAAAAATTTCTTCAACTAACTTTTTAAAACTAATTTACTGTGAGTACAAATAGTTAACATGAAAAAGTATTTACCAAACAACTCGGTTAGATTTAAAATTTTAATCAAAAAGCTAATAATGTCAAAATATTTAAAAGTTACCCCAAAAAACATATCCTTTTTTTTTGCATTTTGATTTGCTTACTATCAAGCCTAGCTTCACCACCAAATTCGAAAAACGACTATTCAAACTTTCACCCCCAAATTGGGGAGAACAAAACAATTGAAATGAACCAGATGTAGTTAAAGATGGATGCCAAGCGGAAGGGAGATGAGCAGTCATATAATTATGTTGTTTAACATGCTTACCAGTTTTTTCGTTTATCCTATGTTTGATTGTTTGCTTAATTTCTCACCTTATGACGTAATTTTGAGGGATGTTATTCTGACGACGCCATATATTCTTATCAAAACTCTAATTGTCGCCCTATCCACCACTATAAATATAGACCATTGCTCTTGATTAGCATGGCAAATTTTGTCCAATCAGAATATCGAAATTTATCTGACTCGAAAAGGCCAAATTTGTTTATAGATTTCTCGTTCAAATTTTGACATTGATCGAATATTTGGATATAATTTTTTTTTCTATTGTCCAAAGCTGAATTTAGTACCGTTAAAATTGTCCGATCAGATTTGACCCAAAAAAAACTGAGTCTGAATTTCAATTTTCTCATTCGAATTTTAATTTAACCTAAACTTTAACCGACCCAAATTTAACCTAAACTTAAATCTTTACTCGCTCTGCATAATGGATCTTCTTTTGAACATACGAATTAACTTTTAAAAACATCACCTATTTTTTATTTTTTTTGACCAAATCACCAACACAAGATGTAACTTTAAAAACTTTAACCCTAACCCCCTTTTCACTAAAATCCCTAAAACCTCATTCTATTTGCATTTACCTTTCCGGCTTTCCCTCTATTTTTAATTAACCAACAATTATGACTAATTAAAAAGTTTATATATGAAGGCATGTGGTAATTAGTGTAGTGTGGTCAAGGGGATTGGGTCAATCAGGTGCAGCCACCCCATCACCTACCAATACATACTTCATACTTGCCATAGTCAAACCTTTCGAATTTTCTCATTCATTGTCAACATGGTAACAACACAATCTTTAAAAACCAAAAAAAAAAAAAATTGACTATAATATTAACAATTTTGGGCCAGCTGTTGATTCAATTGCTTTGTGGACTCTACATCACTTGACAGAGACACCCACAGCCCATAAGCCGAGCCGCATGTTATTCTCAGCTTGGCTGACTCTTGTGTTTGTAGGCCAAGTTGACGTTTGTCGATAGTGTAAGTAACGGCTACTTTTTCAGGGGTAGGTAAAAACAGGTGTGGGGTGAGAATATGCCAGAATACTGCTGATGTTACTAAAAAAATTGGTACTCAGTGAATCAGTGGTTAGTAGTTATGTACCTCTAATTTCAAGGTAGATTTACTCTTAATTATGTGATTTTTTTTGTGCAAATTAATTGCTTTGTCTCAATAGTTGCGATCTTAAACCTAGACGTACTACCTCTGTCCTAAAATGTTTGTCCGTTCACTAAATTTTGACTGTTAATTACTCACAAATTAAAATGAATTAAAATATGAAATCACTACCATTAGAAAGATAAGTTGCTAAAGATTACAATGACGGTAATTTTATATTGTAACTCATTATAATTTGTGAGTAATCAACAATCAAAATTTAGTCAACGGACAAACATTTTGGAATGGAGGTAGTAGATTGATGTCAATTATAAGCAAGCAAAGTTAAAATGTGGAGAATTGTGCCCACTTGAAATGCTATGCTAGGGTAAATAATCGCTTGTTGAGCTATTAGTTCGATATCTTTTTAATAACGTTGATTTTATATTGTAATTTGTAACTCATCTTAATTTATGAGGAATCAACAGTTAAAGTTTAGTCAAATTGACATGGGATGGAGATAGTATTACTGTATAAGGTAAAAAGAGTTGCTTTATGAGCTGCTCCTTTTTATTGATTGTGTGTTAGGGCTATATTTTTATTTTAATTTTAGAATGAGATATTGGAAAAAGGATATAACAATGAGTTGAATTCCATTAAAATATCTAATTCCCTTTCAAAGTCCACTAATTCATCCTCATTTACTTTACACCTAAATAATATCAACCTAGAACACTAGCAAAGGTTGAGCATCGGTTCTGGACTGAACCGACTGAATGGACCACACTTCTAATGGGATGAACCTATGCTAGTGGGTCAAACCTATGTTTAGTACGTAGTTTACAGGGTCCAAATGGAGTGAAAGCAGCAAGTCAACTTCATACATGAGATTTGCAATGGTCAGTCAAGCAGCGAGGGACGCCGGTGGATAGGGCTGGTGGTCGGCAGTTTGCAACAACAGTCTAAGTATGCGCTAGGTGTGCACTGGCTGGTGACGACAGTCAAGACGCCAGCAACGACGTCTATGGTCTGGTCAGGCGACTGAGAAATCGAGAGTGAGAGACTTAGAGGGGCGAGCGACAACTAGGGAGAAACAAGGTCCCCCTTAGAATTGAGACTCAGTGTGTGTGGCTAACTAAGTGGGAGAGGAGGGAGTTACTTCTCATTAAAAATATTCAGTCCTTCGGTCAATTTTCGATCTGCTCAGTTCGATTGGAGGGTTGGACCAAGGACCGAAAATAAAACATCTTTGAACAAAGGACTAGATCCAAATTTTTTGATCTATTTCAATCTAATCCAAATTTTGATCCACACCATATTATGCTCAGCCCAACAACTAGCTGTTTACAAAACCCGCATATGATTATGATATAGATCGATAAATTATTTGGTATACTTTAGTCTACTTTAGTAAGGTAGTTTACTAAAATCATTAAACACCCACAATTCTTTTTTTTTTTCTCTTTTATTTTTCCTTTGTATATCTCAAAAGATGCAAGTAAATTTTACCTTACTATAGAGACTAGAGACTATCTAATCACAACTCTTCTAATTTGATAAGGATTTTTTTAGTTAGATAGAACAAATAACTCATACCATATTTGTTTTGGTTTGATTAAAGTTTCAAAATGGCCGAAATGCTTCGAAGAAACATTAACAACACTCCAACAAAACACCAACAACACACTCAACCACAAAACCAAAATCTACACTGAAAGAGAGAGACAAACACTCAAATTAACACCAACATAAACAAAAAAGAAAGAACACTCTCATAGAACCCTTAACAAAAACAAACAACAAACAAAGAAACACCTACGTCTAACCGACACCACACAAAAAGAACCCAAAGAAACAATCGGAAAAAGATATTCAGAAAGTCAAACAACCTTACCAGTTTAACTAATAAAAGATACTACTATAAATTTGTAACAGTAACTAACATAGAACATGCAATAAATTACTCGGAGGTACCCAATATTTGGAGAAATTATTTTTTGGTGCCCAAACTTTTCAAAACTAATTTTGAGGCACACTTACTTTTTGGGTTAGTAATTATTTGGTACTTTTTCGGCCATTAATTTTATTAAGTGACCGAAATACCCTTATTCTTCTTCTTCAAGGGTATTTCTTCAAAAAGGGAAGAACAAAGGCACTTTGGTCACTTAATAAAATTAATAGCCGGAAAAGCACCAAATAATTACTAACCCAAAAAGTAAGGGCACCTCAAAATTAGTTTTGAAAAGTTGAAATACCATAAAAATATTCACCAAAAGTTATGGTACCTCAGAGTAATTTTTTTGTAGAACATGAGAGGTGTAAATATCTCCATATCTAATTAATTTTAAAAAGAGGACCACCACAACAAAATATATATATATATATATATATATATATATATATATATATATATATATATATGTATGTATATATATTTTGTTGTGAGAAAGAGGAGGCAGTGTGTGTATGTAGTAGTTAATGGCGCCGCAGCAATGGACAATGCGTAACATGCCAGACGGTGGATCTCGATCTGGGTCGACAATTATGATTTATGAGTGTGATGGGGGCAACCCTCATGAGTCATGACCCATGCTAATTCCCGGTTAAGTTATAATGCCACCCTGTTGCTAGCTCACTATATCTTCTCACACTGTACACACTATATATATGTGCTTAATTTACACTTGTTTAACACCCTCCTAAGGCTGTCAAAACTTTTAATTAATTTTGGTCCACATCACATAGATATTGAACTGAAAGTATAAGTAATTTCTTTTTTAATTTATTTTGATTGGGTAATTCTAAATCGAGACGGAAATTGTATGACTAAACTCATTATTTTCAGATCAAACAGAAATAATCCTTCAGATTGGACACTTCTTTGATATACTAATATTATCCTTGTTTTTTGTTATTTCCAAAAACCCATTACCAAAAAGGAAAAGTAAAGAAAAAAGAAAAGCACCATTTATGAATTATGACTGTAGGTGTAGGAGTCGTTCATCTTTTTTCCCAAAAGAGGAAAAAAGACCGTTAAAAAGGCAAAAAGTGGATTAGTTAACCAGGTGGTAGGGAATAATCAGGGATTAGCAGCTACTAAATCAGCGGTAGTATGTACCATTAATTATTTTTCATCTGGTATGTACAGGCAGAACAGTAGTGTAAAGTAAATTGGGCAGCGTCGGTAGAAGGGTTTAATTTAAGTGTCGGTGGATTCAGATAGCTACTACAATATAATTTAATAATGGGGTGTGCATGGTTTGATATGATGTACAGTACCAAATATAGACAGTTTCCTAATCCTGGCTGATTGTGAGATCTGGCAATGTCCCTATTGGAGAGACTCATCCAATTGCACTGCATTGCCTCCTATACAGATTGTGATATGATATAATGTCTCAAACTGAAAATAAATATCTCCTTTCATAATTTGATGCATAATGAATGCCATGATCTACTGCTGCATAACCCTTCATTTCCTTTTCTTTTTTCCCAATAAATGAGGGCATGTACTAGGTTGACTGGTGCCTCTTGGCATTACATATTTTTCTCCGATTATTAGGTTTTAAAATTTTCAATTTTAAGGACCGTTAATCAATATATCTCCAATTTCATGTTTACCTCTAGCATCCCAATTATGAAATGAGCACGAGAGCAATTTTAACAATTATAATTTATAAAACTCCGATTTTTTTATGATGTAGTGGTGTTTTGGGATTTAAAGTTTAATAAACACACTTTTATTTTACATATCACCCTAAAAAAACACCGCTGCATTATAGGAAAACTTGAGTTCAATATATTGATGTAAATTGGTGTTAAACTACTGACAAATTTCACCTGCAAAGATTGGGATACTATGAGTCAACTAGGGATGACAATGGGGCGAGGAATATAATCCCCGTACTTGCCAAGGCCCTACCCCGCTTTGGGGAAATATTCACGATCTCGTGGGGATGAGGATGGGGATGGGGTTGGGGTAAAGAATTAAATCGCCGGGTGGGGAGGGAGCGAGGATGGGGACAAAAATTTCTCAGTCCTTGCTCTCATTCCCCTGCTCAGTAAAGTTACCCAATACCCACCACATACTTTTCATCCCTGTCTTTGATTTCTATTAAAATACATAAATACCCTTCATACATCAAATTATATATATAATTTGAAGCAATTTGTAAGTTTAGTTAATCGAAAACTTTAAGTGTACATAAACAACTAGCTCTCTCTAACCATACTTCCTCACTCTCACTCCCTAATTGTCTTAGTCTTGGTTTAGTCTCATCCTCGTTGGAGTCCCGTTGAGTCGAAATTATGGGATTGATGGATACGCTTGTCAATAATAATTTGGTACCTCCTCTTTCCAATGTGTAAACCTTACTGGTGGTTACTGATGAGATAGGTGTTCAGTGAGCTGACCAAATTTACCAAGAGTACTGAAAAACAATTAAAGAGAAATATCTGAAGAGGAACTATAAATCCAAATCAAAACTAAAGTCAATACTCCAAAATCTCACCCACGCAAGGTAAGGAGGGATCGCATGTAACAATTTTACACTTAAATTTCGTAATTTAGAGAGATTGGTTTTAATTGATGCAATATTTAGAAAATGTTCGCTAACTATACTACTTCATGGAAAAGAAGTAGATGACATTTGATGAGACACTTCACTTGAGTCCATTACAATCTAAGGGTCTGTTTGATGGGGAACAAAATCATTTTTCCAGAAAATGATTTTTTCATTTTCATGTGTTTGGTGGCCAAAAAAAGAGGAACGAAAATCATTTTCTATCATCCCTTTGTAAACTATTTTCATAGGTATAACATTAAGAAAATCTAATTTCTCGATCAATGTTACTCCTCGCAACCTATGCTCCTCGATTTCGCTCTTATCTGTATTGAAAACAATTCATTTCTCATCCGACTTCAGTTTTCTCACTTCCTCTTTCTCTCTCATCTAGCCCAATAGAAATATGTATATATATACCTACCAAACAATTGAAAATTAAATCACCTGACACTTATTTTCTTTGAAAACCATTTTTCAAGAAAAATCATTTTCCTGAAAAATGATTTTCATTTAAAAACAAACACACGCTAATTAAGTTGAAAAAAGAATTTTCAACTATCCAAATTAGTAATGAAGTGGCATGATTTAGTGACCATAGTAGTAGTAGCTACAACCATATTTGTCTCCTTAAAATTATGTGATGGATGAAATTCTCTTCTAAGTATCTGTAAGTTTTTTGATGATATTAATATAATGAAGGCATTGGTGTGGTCCATGTCGAATTTAATTACAAAATACAAAGTATTTGGTGAGAAGAAAAATAAAAATATAAGAAAAAAGAATTAAAGAAGATGAAATAAGAAGAGGAAAAATAAATTAAATTAAGAAAGAAGGAAAATAATTGTTGAAGAAGACGGATCAAAATAGGTGTCTTCAACTTATTTAAAGATAAGAAAAATATGAGAGAATTAAACAATTACTTCGAATTTTTTTTTAGGGATTTTGTCAATTTCCTCAAAAATCTACAAGGAAACCCCATATAATTTTAGAAAAATAATTTCAATATCCTTTGTTTCTAGAGAATTTCTTCCCCCTTAAATGGTGACCAACTTTTTATAGTGACTATTCCAATGATAGACACCTCCAATTTATGTAGCAAAACTCATAAAAAATGTCATTAGGATCCATCTGAACACCCTAAAAGCCTTCGCTCGTTATACCCACCAATATCACCAATAACCAGCCAGTTCAAAATCATAACCACCTTACATATGTTCATTTTCACAAGAAAACTCGGACTTTTTAGTGAAATTTAAAAATAATAACGAACCAACTTCAACATCGAACAACAATGCCTTTATATTACTTCCCCTACTCATGGAGTCATGGGCACAAACCAATAATACTGTTGTTCTGCATAATCATATAGCCAAATCCATTCAAACCCACAAAGTTACATTGTTCATAAGCTCATCCGTAATTTCTCTTTCTAAAACTACTTAGCAACATTTATTCATAGTTAATTCTAACAATGTCCCAACAACCATCATGATAACCAACCTCACATCTCAACTTTTGTCGGGTAAGTTTCATTTCATATAATCTTTTGTACATATAAATGTCAGCCCTCAACATAATTAATCCAAAACGAGCCCCTAAATTTGCGTACTTGAAAATATCAACTACCTCATGGCTTAGATACGCTTAGGGTTGTCAAAAATTTGGGTCTGGAGCCATCCGAGTTCGAACGAATCGAACATCAGATGAAAACTTGATATCAAATACTTAGTTTTTTGGAATGTTTCCGGGCTGGACTCGGGTCGAACATATCGAACAAGTATAAATTCGGGCCTAAACCAGGTTTGAACAATAGCAATTTGGGAAAAATTGTGTTCGAATTTTCGATATAATTGTTCAATTTAAAAGTTCAGAAGAAAATTCTATAACCATACCTACCTTTTTCCAAGTCGGACTAAACTAAATTTTTGGATCAGACATTTTTCGACAGCCCTCTGTACGCTACATTATATTGGGTGCCATGTGTACGAACTCATTAGCGGGAATGAAGTTTACCCTGTGTGACAAGGAGCTAAGATGTGAAGTCCACTGGCTATATCTATGGTTGAGTGTTGGAATTAAGCCATGAACAAGGTAAACTAACTAGCTTAAAAGGAGTTCGTCAAAAAAAAAAAAAAAAAACCTAGCTTAAAAGGAGAAATTATGGGTTAATCAACAACTTATATTAGACAATCAGGACGTTTGAGAATCTCCGAGGGAGCATTCATAATTTTAATATTCCATCTGTTTCATATTAATTGTCTTCTTTAAAAATTGTGCAACCAACTTTCAAAAATTTTGACCATAAACTTTTCAATAAGTACAATGAGTTGTTATATAAAATTACCACCATTAGATTCGTAACAAAAAATACTATCATAAAAGTATAATATTTTAGGTAAGAAATTATCAATCAAAGAGTGACACTGAAGATTGACAATTAATATGGAACAGAGGGAGTAATATGTTAATGATAACTATTACTCCTTCTATTCCATATTAATTGTCATAATTTTGACTTTCACGGTCTTCAATGTACCCTCTTTGATTGATAATTTCTTACATAATATGTTATTAACAGTTGCAATATTACACTTTTATGATAGTATTTTTTGTTACCAATCTAATGGTGGTAATCTTATATATCAACTCATTGTATATATTGATAAATTTATGGTCAAAATTTTTAAAATTTGACTGCACGATTTCCAAAGACGACGGTTAATATGAAACGGAGGGAGTAAACGGGCACCCGATCATATCGTATGTAATGATAACTATTATTAAAGGATACCGCTAATTTTAATATCAAAATTAAAGACTCAAGTTAATCTCCACAAATGTAAAACTTAGATTCCCAATATCAAGTGGGACAATTTTTTTTCAAGTAAGTGACGATAACATCAAGATCACCAAACCTAGGGAATGGGCCTAGAGTAGAGGAAGATTGACTGTAGGGTCAATCCACAGCAACATGCTTGTACTTGGCTCATATAATGTCTACATTCACCAACTCAATTTATTTATTCCTAATTTAATATTTTAAACATTAAACCAAAAAAAGAAAAAGCAAAGAAGAGAACTTCGAGCCGGCGGCTTAGCCGAAGCCGTGAAAGCCACCAACCTCCCACCAACCCCCACCCCCACTCTGACTGAGACTCACCAGTCCAGGGGCAAAACCGTCATTCAGATCTGTACACACGGCAGTGATGTGGTCTGTTACTCTGTGGTCATTCTCTCACCGACTCCGTTCAATCCTGAGCGTCCATCTCCCCTCATCCGACGGACCGCACTCTTTTACAGAAATAAAGGTAAAAAGTTAAACAAATCCCATTTTTAATTAATTAAATGTTTTTTAAAGTAGCCGAGTTCTATAAATAGAGCCCACAAATTTCCCCAAGAACTCGCCTACCGCTCTCTGAATACTAAGACTTGGAGCATTCTCTCTCTCTCTAGTTTTCTCTCTCTATCATCGAGGGACCTGCTCTCCAGGTAACCATTTGCTGGATTTATGGACCTCTTGATGATGAATCTATGTCTTTTTGGATTGATTTTAGCTCCATAATTGTTCTGATTCGAAGTTATGCCGTTAAAATGATGGATTGAGTCTGCATTTTTGCTAGATCTAGGGTTGTGCTGGTTCATTTGTTGGTTTCGATTGATTTTCTGGTAGATCTGTCGTTATTACTGCTTTTGGTGATGGGATCTGACGCTTCAAAATGATTTTTAGGGTTTCTGTTGTGAATTTAATGACTTCAGTAATTGTAGGATTGATATTGGAGTTAGTTGAAAGGGAAATGTTCTGATTGTTGCCTGTAAATTGAATGAGATACGGTTTATGCGTAGATTTTTAACAATATCGGATAGAGTTGTTCATGTGCTGTAGATATCTTTGATTTTCTGTGAAAATGAGGAAATTAATGATAATGATTTGAACGGTGGTGGTGATTCTGGATGTGTTTTGTTTTTTCCTCGCTTGTAAACCGCCAGATCTAATGGAAACTGCCAAACTTTACCACTTGTGCTGTCCCGAATTTTCTGAGGTTGTGATTTATGAGGATATGCTAGACATTTCTCATTTGTTATCTTCCGAAGATGTATGGTCCATATTCTTAGCGCGAATTGAGGGGGTGGGTAATCTATACTGGCGTTTGCTTTGGGATCTTCACTTTGCCATTGGGTTAGACTTGTTGCGTGCGAGAAGTAGAATACCATTTGGCATCTCTGCTGTGGAGTTTCGTGGTCCTATAACCTACTCAGTCCTAGGCATCTAAATTTATCAGATTTCACCAGATCTGCAAGATTGATTTTTGTTTACCCTGTATTGATCTTAGTTGTGGTCCTGTGTATTGATTAATGTGTTAAGCTCTGTTCTTTTGTTCAGTAGGTTTGGCTTGTGCAGTTGTGCTTATTCTGTTTCTGTATTTTGTTGTTGCAGTTTGATATAAAATGGCCGACACCTTCTTGTTCACCTCGGAGTCTGTCAACGAGGGTCACCCTGACAAGCTCTGCGATCAGATCTCTGATGCAGTGCTTGATGCCTGCCTTGCACAAGACCCCGAGAGCAAGGTTGCCTGTGAGACCTGCACCAAGACCAACTTGGTCATGGTCTTCGGTGAGATCACCACCAAGGCCAATGTTGACTACGAGAAGATCGTCCGTGACACCTGCCGCAGCATCGGGTTTGTCTCTGATGATGTCGGTCTTGATGCCGACAACTGCAAGGTGTTGGTGTACATTGAGCAGCAGAGCCCCGACATTGCCCAGGGTGTCCACGGTCATCTGACCAAGCGCCCTGAGGAGATTGGTGCTGGTGACCAGGGTCACATGTTTGGGTATGCCACCGATGAGACCCCCGAGCTGATGCCCCTCAGCCATGTCCTCGCCACCAAGCTTGGTGCCCGTCTCACTGAGGTCCGCAAGAACGGCACCTGCCCGTGGTTGAGGCCAGACGGCAAGACCCAAGTCACCGTTGAGTATGTCAACGAGAACGGTGCCATGGTTCCAGTCCGTGTCCACACCGTGCTCATCTCAACCCAGCACGATGAGACTGTCACCAACGATGAGATTGCTGCTGACTTGAAGGAGCACGTGATCAAGCCCGTGATCCCCGAGAAGTACCTGGACGAGAAGACCATCTTCCACCTTAACCCATCAGGCCGTTTTGTCATCGGTGGACCCCACGGTGATGCTGGTCTTACCGGTCGTAAGATCATCATTGACACCTACGGTGGTTGGGGAGCGCACGGTGGAGGTGCCTTCTCCGGAAAGGACCCAACCAAGGTGGACAGGAGTGGTGCCTACATTGCCAGGCAGGCAGCCAAGAGCATTGTTGCCAGTGGCCTTGCTCGCCGCTGCATCGTCCAGATTTCCTACGCCATTGGTGTCCCAGAGCCGTTGTCCGTGTTCGTCGACACCTACGGAACCGGAAGGATCCCAGACAAGGAAATCCTCAACATTGTCAAGGAGAACTTCGACTTCAGGCCCGGAATGATCGCCATTAACCTAGACCTCTTGAGGGGCGGCAACAGGTACTTGAAGACAGCCGCATACGGGCACTTTGGAAGGGACGACACTGACTTCACCTGGGAGGTTGTGAAGCCCCTGAAGTGGGAGAAGCCTCAAGCTTAAGTTACACAGAAGAGAAGAGGAGAAGTAGAGGAAGTGAGTGAGTGAGTCCCAGAATTCATTGATTGAAATTGGATGAATAAGGCAAGTGCCTCCTCCTGAGTCTCTCTATAGCAGAGCAGTGCGTATGGAGACAGCAACTGCTGCTCTCTAACCAGATTAAAATATAGAAGAGCTTTGTGTCATGTAGTAGTAATTTTTTCTTGTTAATTTTTACTTTGTGGGGTTTGAAGTTGTTATCTGTGATGAAAGGAAAGAATGGGTGGGTGGTGAGGTGATTGAGTTGTTTTTTTGTAGTAGCAGTTGGCAGCATAAGTAGGGGTGAAAGAAGAGCTGCCTTGATATGTTTGACACAAGAAATGGATCAGCTGTGGTGATTCCGTGTAATATGTACTTGGTTAATACACTTATTATTAGTCAAATATAATTGTTGTGTTGCCAGTATTATGCATACTGTCTGTCGGTGGTGAATCTGTCAAAAAATAGGATGTGATTGCTTGATTATTTTTATCTGATGTATCTGCTATTTTTAAGGGTGTAGGTTATATAGAATTGTCGGTTGTCATTGGCACTTTCTTTGATCCCCTGGACTTTGCTGTTGCCAAGTGAGAAGGGGGTCATCTTGTTGAGTCCTGGTAATTTGTGAGTGGACGTGTGGTTACTTAATATAGCCAATATAATTGTCGGTTGCCAATATCATACTACGGTGCCGTGCCGGTGTTTTGTGTGTTGGGTTTGCTTTGCGTTTACGTTTCGGTAAGTTGCGGTTGAGTTGCGGTAGGAAATGATAAATGAAATTGATAAGTTGCGTTATCTTGTATTTATTCTGCGTTAGGTTTTATTTATTTTATGTTGCGTTTGGGTGCGTTAACACACAAAAGAACGAGACCTAAATACTGTCGGTTGTGATATATTGTGTGGCCGCCAGAATCTGACCTAAACTGAACCCCAAAAGCCTAAGGTTAAATATGAAATTTCTGAACTTGAAACGTGAATAAGCGTGGAACCAACGCACAGCAAACCCGAACTTGAAATATACTCGGTTATTATTTACCCTAGCAGATATACAGTTGACCTATATTAAACTCGCCTCATTAATTGATAGGTCTAGTAGCTTAAGCTTCATTTAATAATAGACTCCTTAGTTATTGTATTTAAGGGCAACAAAGTAAATTCGTATGTGAACACAATTTACAAGGCATACTACCGGTGATTTTACGGTAAAATAATGTGTGAACACTATTCAAGGCAAAAGAGTAAATTTATGTGTGAACACAAGGTAACAGACAAGTCGGTGATTCATTATTATATTCAAGAGCAAAAAAGTAAATTTGTATGTAAATACAACTAGCAAGCTTAAGCAACAACAAGCAACTACCGTTTTTATTATATGTATGATCATTATAATTTAGAAGGGTGGAAACACAAACAATGGAAATAAAAAGTAGAGATAGTTATAAAGAAACAGATCCAACTAAAAGATGCAGAATTAGGAGGCATCTTAGTGTTGTTTGCTGCTCCTACTTCAAATATTTTTCAACTTGATTCGCTCCATCTTTGTTCTGTGTTTATATAAAGTCCAAACGGATCAAGCCACCGAGAATGACATAAATGTACAATCGTTCTCTTGGTGGCCTCAAACCTATCATTGACCAAAGATTCATTCCTACGAACATCAGCGGCGTCTTCAAGGTTATTCACAGGCCGCTCCTCATGAATAGAAGTTAGGTGACTTTGGCCTCTTTCCAACTCACTAGTAGGCAACTATTGTCAAGATTCTTCTAAAGATGTGCTTTCTTGCCAATAAATTTGGGAGGACCACCCTTTCCTTGAATTTGATCAGAAATAGTCCTGCTATGGTCTGAAGCTTCATCTAAGTTGTCCACAGGACTAGTAGGATTAAACTGAATCTCCTTGTTAGCTATCAGACTTACAAAGCTGTTAACTACTACCTCAATGGAGGCCCCAACAGAGGATGCCGCAGGTATAGGTTAGGCTTAGGAATCTACCTTCTTGGAGGCTGAATTGGATCGGTCATTTTATCATAATTTTGTCCAGACAACCTCCAAAAATAAGTCTTCCACACATCAACCATTAATAGCTTTAATAACTCTCCCACCATCTTCTTTCTTTCTGAACCAAACATATTCTTGGATTTCCTTCCAACTTTGCTCGGGATATAGACATCCACAACATACCCAAATTCATCAAACAAAAATTTTAGACTTGAATGCTCTAAACTTTGAGGCAATTTATCAACAAAGATTGAGAAAGGACAACCATTCTGAGAGCCATTCAATCTAAACCTAGAGGATTGTCGAACTCAAATCTTATTCTAGGACACAGAAGGAACAACAAAAGAAATACGCAGTTAATGAATATGAGGAACAACTCTCAAATTAGACAGCGCCAAGGAACAAATAAGGACTTTAACTCTTGTAAAACACACAAATAATCTCTACCATTGTCAAATAAAGTCATTAAAGCACTACCATTGATACCACCATCAACAGCCAAGGAAGAAACTAAATTAAGCAGATTTGAACGAATTTCAATAATTCTTAGTATTAGCCTTCATCATAACCAGAGCATCCATGGAAAAAGGGACATCTACTGATCCACTCAATTAGAAAGAAACTCATTGTAACCTTGATCAGGAGGAGTACTGATCTCTCCCCAACCATTTATGGAAAATTACTAGTAGTGACCTAATCTTTAGCAAATTTCATACAATGACATAGAGTTTTACTTTGTTTATGTGGTGGCCCTCGACTTACTCAAAATAATCAAGTGATATTATGAGACATGGATGCAAAATAGACATGGATACTGACATGGATGTAAAATAGACAGTCAAAAGTTTAAAAATTGGTCAAATAAATTTTTGGCAATCCACATATCAAACCATTGAATCACAACACACAAAGCCGACGATGGTCCAAAAATACCTTTTTTTTCCGCAAATTGGTAATGTACAAAAATAAGGTAGAAATTATTATCATACAATTATAAAAATTGAGATTACTAGAATTCAATTTTTCTTAAAAAAAGGGCATATACATGTCTCTTCCTGCTCTTACTCTCTTAGTTTGATAAGCATAATTGTCAAATAAAGTTTGCTGCTGAAATCACTTTGGTATATAAGTCCTACTATTGACTATTGGAGTTAGATTATTTTCTTACTGAGAAAAAAAATTAATGGTCAAGAAAAGGTGTCTCACTCTATAATATTAATCTTATCAAAGTATTTGTCATTTATTTTAGTTAGTCAAAGTCATAAACTGGCTAAGTACAAAGAAAACAACTAAAAAATAATACAACTTTTTATATGTACAAGTTGGATAAGATTCAATTAAAAACACGAGGGATGCAGCATGCATATTCCAAAGCATGGAAAGCAGCATCCAACTAGCTTGAGGCACGCCAATTTGAAGACAAGAAGTAGGTTCATCGGTTCGAAATTAAACCGAAAACAGAATAAAGTCTAAATTCAAAATTAAAAATCGAAAATGTTTGATTTTAATAAAAAATGGAATAAAATTAGCTGAACCGAATTGAATAAATCGAATAAGAACCAAATATATTTGAACATCATTTTAATACTATACTAACCTACTACTCTTGGTTCTTTCGAATGAAGCTAATAAGATTCGAATAAATTGATAAGAACTGAATAAACCAAATAAAAATCCTATTCGGTTTTTTGGGTTTTGAACTGAATAAACTGAAAGCAGAATAAAAAACAATCCTTGAACCGAATGGTTTATTCAATTTTCAGTTCAAGGATTGTCTGAAATAATCGAATCCGAATTTTCCCTAAATATTCGACCAACTCAAACTTAATTTTCCTCATCCAAACCTGACTCATTTTAAACCGGACAATAATCAGTTGACCAATTTTTAAATTCAGACAAAACTTTGATGACCATACCTAATTTTTTTTCAAATCAGGTTAAATTGAACTATCACATCGGTCAAAATTTTACCAGACCTAAACCTACCAAGCTTTGAGCTTAGGTTCACCTTCCCCTTCCTTGCAAGTAGCGCTGGCAAAAAATCGGGTCCGGGTAAATCGGGTTGAACAAATTCGGACAATGCCAAATTCGGACGAGAAATTCATGTCCGTACCCAGTTTTATTTTGGGTTGAACCGAGTCGTCCAATTCGGACGAAACTAAAGACAATAGAAAAAAGAGAAACTTTATGTCCGAATATTCGGTCAATTCGGTCAATATCAAAATTCGGACAAAAAATTTATGTCCAGACCCGATTTTTTCCGAGTCGGACAAAACTTTGCAGCTCTACTTGCAAGTGTAGGTGAGTGGAATTTACCCTAAACCCTAAAAAAAAAAAAAAAAAAGCAAACCAAGACCTAACTCGGGTTAACGCGGCATTAGACTAACCAAGCCGAGCCGATATTAATCTAAAATCTGGTCGGCTTCCAACGGCTACCCCCACCGACGTGTTTACAAATACTAAAATGTTTGTTACTCAAAATCACTATAAATACGCCCCCTATTTTCCCCCCAAACATCGCCGCTTCATCGCTCTCTCTAAATCACCAACCATTTCCTCGCTTTTCTCTCTCGTCAAGGATCTTTCTTCTCCAGGTAAATTTCTGCTGGATTCACTCAGTTCTATAGATTGCTGTATCGATCTTGTTTGTGTTAGTTTGTTCTCAATATTCTTTATGCTCTTACTTGATTCAAATTATGGATGGACTGTTTCAACTGTGAAAGATCTTGAAATGTAGGGTTTATGTGGATCAGTTTGTGGGGGAAATGTTTATGAAATTGGATAAGCTACGGTTATGCTCAAATTTTTCACTAACCTGATGGAATTCGTGTTCCATTTCGATTTCATTCTTGCTCTTCAATTTGATTGGAAACCTAGACACTAGTTCTGCAAAATTAAGGTCTTTCAGGCTGAGTTTGAGATGAATGAATAGAGAACTTGTGTTCTGAGAATCATTTCTCTAATGGATTGGTACCTCGTATGTCATGGTATTATTGTTGTTGTATTTCTAGTGTAGATTTGTTGTAGTCACCTGCCAGATCTGATGGAAACTATCAAATCTTACTATTTGCACTGTCTCCATCCAGGGGCTTTTGATGTGTTGGGTTATTATGTGTTTCCTCCTAGAAAAATGATGGTGATCCTTGAATGAGTGTCATTTGCTTTTGTATCATTATTATGCAATTGGATTGGGATCGGTTAGCTGGGGGACAAAAGAATTCCTGTTCACCAAATTAATGCTAGGGAGAATATTTTCATGTTACCAGATCTACAAGTTGACTCTTGTTACCTTGTTAATCATAGATAGAAATCCAACTGAGTGGTTCTCTGCAGAGCTGTACATAGTACTGATAGTAGTAGCATTCTAGTGCTGACTGGGCTGTCATTTTTATTTGCAGCTTGATAAAGATGGCCGACACCTTCTTGTTCACCTCTGAGTCAGTCAACGAGGGGCACCCGGACAAGCTCTGTGATCAGATCTCTGATGCAGTGCTTGATGCCTGCCTTGCACAAGACCCCGAGAGCAAGGTCGCCTGTGAGACCTGTACCAAGACTAACTTGGTCATGGTCTTCGGTGAGATCACCACCAAGGCCAATGTTGACTACGAGAAGATTGTCCGTGACACTTGCCGCAGCATTGGGTTTGTCTCTGATGATGTCGGTCTTGACGCCGACAAGTGCAAGGTGTTGGTGTACATTGAGCAGCAGAGCCCCGACATTGCTCAGGGAGTGCATGGTCACCTCACCAAGCGTCCTGAGGAGATTGGTGCTGGTGATCAGGGACACATGTTTGGGTATGCCACCGATGAGACCCCCGAGTTGATGCCCCTGAGCCATGTTCTCGCTACCAAGCTCGGTGCTCGCCTTACTGAGGTCCGTAAGAACGGTACCTGCCCATGGTTAAGGCCTGATGGCAAGACCCAAGTCACCGTTGAGTACGTCAATGAGAATGGTGCCATGGTTCCAGTCCGTGTCCACACCGTGCTCATCTCAACCCAGCACGATGAGACAGTCACCAACGATGAGATTGCTGCTGATTTGAAGGAGCACGTGATCAAGCCCGTGATCCCCGAGAAGTACCTTGATGAGAAGACCATCTTCCACCTCAACCCATCAGGTCGGTTCGTGATCGGTGGACCCCATGGTGATGCGGGTCTGACCGGCCGTAAGATCATCATCGATACCTACGGTGGGTGGGGAGCCCACGGTGGAGGTGCCTTCTCCGGAAAGGACCCGACCAAGGTGGACAGGAGTGGGGCCTACGTTGCCAGGCAGGCGGCCAAGAGCATTGTTGCCAGTGGCCTTGCACGCCGCTGCATTGTCCAGATTTCCTACGCCATTGGTGTCCCAGAGCCGTTGTCTGTGTTTGTTGACTCCTACGGAACTGGAAAGATCCCAGACAAGGAGATCCTCAAAATTGTGAAGGAGAACTTCGACTTCAGACCCGAATGATTGCCATCAACCTAGACCTGTTGAGGGGTGGCAACAGGTACTTGAAGACAGCTGCATACGGGCACTTTGGTAGGGATGACGCTGACTTCACCTGGGAGGTTGTCAAGCCCCTCAAGTTGGAGAAGCCCCAGGCATAAGTTCACGAGAGAGAAGTAAATCAGAGAAGATCACAGGATTCATTGATTGAAATTGGATCAATAAGGTAATGCTGGAATCTTCTCCCCTGAAGCTGCTGCTCTCTAACCATTTTTACAGAGCTATGTGTCTTGTAGTATTTATCTTTTATCTTCTTTTTATTTTGTTTTGTGGGGCTTCAATTTGTTGTTTGTGATGAAAAGAAAGGCATTGGCCGTCGGTTTTAATTGTTTTTTGTTTTTGGTATAATGGGAATTGGCAGCAATTAGTAGGAGAATAGATGAAGCTGCTTAAACATGTTTGACATAAGACAGAGTTGTGCTTTGCATAATCTCAATGTAATTTGTGCTGGTTAATAACAAATGTAATTGTCAGTTGCAGTGATTCATACATACTGTTAGTTGCGTGCTTTATCAGCCCAATGCTAAAAGTAGGTTCTTTTGTACTTTCAACCTTTTCTTATTTTATTTTTTCTTATTATTTTCTTTTATAAAGGTAAATGGGTGGGAGAGTTAGGTGTTCCTTCTCACAAGATAATGCCCAACCAAATCATCTCTCAACATGTTCCAAAACTCTCTTGCCTCTTGTGGAAACCAACATTTATTGTTAATAATACAGTGACTTGTCTTTGCAACCCATTCTGCTGCATAATTTCCTTCTCGATAGATATGTTTGTACTTTCAACCTGTAATCAATACCTATTGTTGGTGAAAAGTGAAAACTGAGTGATTGTTTGAGTCCTTGCGATGTGCGGCTCAAGATTCAGATTGGTCTTTGGAGTTCATGTATCACTTGGAGTATCTGGTTTGTTAGAAAGATATGTTCGGTAAATCCAACATTGCTTCAAGAATGCTGAAGAATTACCGCAAAGTTGTGAAAACTCAAATTAGTTCATGAGGGCTGATGGCAATTAGGCTCTTTGTACTGTTTTCTCATGCAGGCTGAACAGTTGGAAATAAACTAAGGGAGTGTTTGGTAGGAATCCCAGAGAAAATTTTTCATGGGAAGTTTTCCATGAGAAAGATTTCCCTGGGAAAAAATTCTCTTAGCCCCCTCCTAAGGAAAATTTTTCCTAGGAAAATGGAGAAAATGGTGGGCCCATCGTGAAAACTTTCTTGAAGTTAACCCGCATCCAAACATGGGGAAAATAAGTCAACTCGGGAAAATTGACCATTTCCTCGGGATTATTGGTCAACCAAACGCACCCTAAGTAATTGAAACTTGTAGACAACCATATGAAGATGTAGAGTGTGGAGAGATAAATGACAGTGCTGCTCAAATTGCTAAAGATTGAATGCGCAATTGCTTGAATACTGTAAGAGATGATCAACTTTAGAATAAATAAATCTCCATACTACTCGATAAACAACCCTGAAAAGTATGAGAAACCAACAGAAGTAAGTGCAGAGCAAAGTTTCTGATTAACATATTTCAGGCCAACATCCTAGGTGATTGCCTGATTGATTGAACAACTTTATTTTTTTTCCCGATAATTTGCAAGTCATAAAAGGCTAAGTAAGCCTTCAAGATGTTCTGGCATAACAAGCAATGACAGTGAAAGCAACAAAAGCAAATAAAGCAATGTGGCGCAAACAACGAGTAAGCGGCGAATGACAAAACAAAACAAAACAACACAGCCTGAAAGCCTCTTCATCCAGTTCTTTTTTCTTCCCCTCAAGATTGGGTTTCTTTGCGATGTTAATTACTCACATGTTAACTTTACACATTCTTATCCTATTCTACTTATTTTCTAGTGTAAATTACATTTACCCTACCTGACATTTGTGGTAATAATTTTTGCACACCCGACATTTGGGAAATAATTTTCACCCTACCTGGCATTAAGTGAAAGTGATTTTTAGTGGCAAAATCCGATCGCTTCTCATCAGAAATAAAACGATGGAAGGATCATTTAAGTCATTTCCTTCTAAATATTAATTGACAACATGATACATTCACATAGTCATATAGGGGCACTATTGCATTTCCTCATTTCTGATGAGAAGTGACAAGATTTTACCGCTAAAAATCACTTTCACTTAATGTCAGGTAAGGTGAAAATTATTTCCCAAATGTCGGGTGTACAATAATTATTACCACAAGTGTCAGGTAGGGTAAATGTAATTTACTCTATTTTCTGTTTAAGTTTATCTAAACTTTCATATTTCTTTTTTTTTTTTTGATAATATGCTGGCAAAAGACCATTTTATTCATCAATTCAAGTTAATAGTGCCATCAAGCACAATTACATATCGCCCATTTCATACTTCTAAAACAACACAATTACCTGCTTCTGTAATTCTACCTACTTTTATTTAATCTACCCAAACTTATTCAAACAGAGCCAGTCTTACCTCGCCCACTTTCTACATGGTCACTAAAAGAACAGAGTCTGAGATAGAAGCTCATGTGGAACTGTGGAAGAATGTTGAGCTTCACAAGTCTCAGCTTTCCCCACCAACCACACATTATTCGACTTAAGTGCCTCCTAAGACAAGACAGTTCAGGGTGAATGCAGCAATCTAATTTTCAGATTAACAATGCCTTTCTTTACCCAAGTTACCAATTGATTGAGGTTACTAATTTCACATATTGTTTGGCAAATTTCAAGGTTATCATTTTGGGTTTCAACTTATTTGGTAGTCTTGACAATGAGAGTCACTTAGACAACACAATAATGGTAGATCACTTTTAATTGAAGTCGCTATGACATTCATTGATTGGAGGTTGAATTGTTTGAGAAATTGTCAATATTTCACCTGAATTAATAGATGACCGATAAAACGGAAAATGAAATAGAGTATTAGAGGTTGATGATATGTGAGCTACAATTACTCCCTTCTTCCCATCTTATGTATCACCTGAATTAGCTTGTAATTTAAACTTTAAAAATTTTGGTCATTAATTTTAAGATATATATATATATATATATATAGGGATATTGGATTCTAATAATCCCTGCTTTTGCAAATTGGATGATGGTAGTCTCTACTTCCACTTTGTATTCTGGTGGTCCAAAAAAAATATAATTGGATTTGAGTGGGACGCTGCCGAGTTGAGTGGTGGTGACTCGGTGATTTTCTGGCATGGCACATTGGCCATGTGTTTGACCGGGTTGACTTTAATAACATATTACTACCTCCGTCCCAAATTGTTTGTTCATCTACCTAACTCCCTTGTCCCAAAATGTTTGTCCATTTTATAATTCCAATGATTGTAATTCCTATTATATCCCTAATAAATACTCTTTTGTTTCTTTTTGATATTTCTTCAAATGAGATAAGTAAGGGCAATTCTGGTATATTACACATTTTTCATCTCATTTCTTATGACCATTGGACTTTTAAATATAGTTGTATAGACATACAATATGGGACGAAGGTAATATATAAGAAATTATCAATCAAAGAGTGACATTGAATATCTTGCAAGTAGAAATTACGAATAATATGAAGTAGAGGGAGTAGTTAGTCAAAGTCATAAACTGGCAAAGTAGAAAGAAAACAACAAAACAGTAATACAACTTTTTATATTTACAAGTTGGATAAGATTAAATTAGAAACAACGAGTGAAGCTGCATGCAAATTCCAAAGCATGGAAAGCAGCATCCAACTAGCTTGAGGCACGCCAAATTGTAGACAAGAAGCAGGGTTCTTCGTCGGTTCAAAGTCAAAATGAAAATAGAATGTCTAAAATCAAAAAAAAAAATCAAAGATTGTCGATTAAAATCGAACATCGAATAAAGTTAGCTGAATCAAATCGAATAAATCGGATAAGAACTTGAACGACATTTTAATACTATACTAACCTACTACTCTTGGTTCTTTTGAATGAAGCTAATAAGATTCGAATAAATCGATAAGAACTGAATAAACCAAATAAAAACCCTATTCGATTTTTTGGATTTTGTACCGAATAAACCGAAGACTGAATTTAAAAAAAAAAATCCTTCAACTGAGAGGTTCGTTTGGTTTGGTTTTCGATTCAAAATCGAACCGAATGGTTTATTCTGTTTTCAATTGAAGTATTGTCTGAAGTAACCGAATCCAAATTTTTCCTGAGTATTCGACCAACTCAAACTCGGTTTTCCTTATCCAAACCCAACTCATTTTAAATCGGACAATATGATATATTGACTAATTTTTAAATTCAGAAAAAATTTTGATGACCATACCCGATTTTTTCAAATCAGATAAAATCAAACTATCAAATCGATCAAAATTTTACCGGACCTAGACCTACCAAGCTTTGAGCTTAGGTTCTCCTTTTCCCTTCCTCGCAAGCGTAGGTGAGAGGAATTTACCCTAAACCCTTGAAAAAAAAAAAAGCAAATCAAGACCTAACTCGGGTTAATGCGGCATTAGACTAGCCAAGCCGAGCCGATATTAATCTAAAATGTGGTCGGCTTCCAACGGCTCCCCAAAATCACTATAAATACGCCCCCTATTTCCCCCCCAACCATCGCTGCTTCATCTCTCTCTAAATCACCAACCATTTCCTCTCTTGCTCTCGTCAAGGATCCTTCTTCTCCAGGTAAATTTGTGCTGGATTCATTCATGCTGTATCCATCTTGTTTGTGTTAATTTCTTCTCAATATTCTTTATGCTCTTACTTGATTCAAAATTATGGATTGAATGTTTCAACTGTGAAAGATATGGAAATGTAGTAGGGTTTATGTGGGGAGATTTTGATTCCTGACGTAGAGATCTGGAATAGGGATCCAAGATTGTAGAAATTGGATAATCTAGGTTATATTTTTCACTAACTTGATGGAATTCGTGCTTCATTTCGATTTCATTCTTGCTCTTCAATTTGATTGGAAACCTAGACACTAGTTCTGCAAAATTAAGGTCTTTCAGGCTGAGTTTGAGATGAATGAATAGAGAACTTGTGTTCTGAGAATCATTTCTCTAATGGATTGGTACCTCGTATGTCATGGTATTATTGTTGTTGTATTTCTAGTGTAGATTTGTTGTAGTCACCTGCCAGATCTGATGGAAACTATCAAATCTTACTATTTGCACTGTCTCCATCCAGGGGCTTTTGATGTGTTGGGTTATTATGTGTTTCCTCCTAGAAAAATGATGGTGATCCTTGAATGAGTGTCATTTGCTTTTGTATCATTATTATGCAATTGGATTGGGATCGGTTAGCTGGGGGACAAAAGAATTCCTGTTCACCAAATTAATGCTAGGGAGAATATTTTCATGTTACCAGATCTACAAGTTGACTCTTGTTACCTTGTTAATCATAGATAGAAATCCAACTGAGTGGTTCTCTGCAGAGCTGTACATAGTACTGATAGTAGTAGCATTCTAGTGCTGACTGGGCTGTCATTTTTATTTGCAGCTTGATAAAGATGGCCGACACCTTCTTGTTCACCTCTGAGTCAGTCAACGAGGGGCACCCGGACAAGCTCTGTGATCAGATCTCTGATGCAGTGCTTGATGCCTGCCTTGCACAAGACCCCGAGAGCAAGGTCGCCTGTGAGACCTGTACCAAGACTAACTTGATCATGGTCTTCGGTGAGATCACCACCAAGGCCAATGTTGACTACGAGAAGATTGTCCGTGACACTTGCCGCAGCATTGGGTTTGTCTCTGATGATGTCGGTCTTGACGCCGACAAGTGCAAGGTGTTGGTGTACATTGAGCAGCAGAGCCCCGACATTGCTCAGGGAGTGCATGGTCACCTCACCAAGCGTCCTGAGGAGATTGGTGCTGGTGATCAGGGACACATGTTTGGGTATGCCACCGATGAGACCCCCGAGTTGATGCCCCTGAGCCATGTTCTCGCCACCAAGCTCGGTGCTCGCCTTACTGAGGTCCGTAAGAACGGTACCTGCCCATGGTTGAGGCCCGATGGCAAGACCCAAGTCACCGTTGAGTACGTCAATGAGAATGGTGCCATGGTTCCAGTCCGTGTCCACACCGTGCTCATCTCAACCCAGCACGATGAGACAGTCACCAACGATGAGATTGCTGCTGATTTGAAGGAGCACGTGATCAAGCCCGTGATCCCCGAGAAGTACCTTGATGAGAAGACCATCTTCCACCTCAACCCATCAGGTCGGTTCGTGATCGGTGGACCCCATGGTGATGCGGGTCTGACCGGCCGTAAGATCATCATCGATACCTACGGTGGGTGGGGAGCCCACGGTGGAGGTGCCTTCTCCGGAAAGGACCCGACCAAGGTGGACAGGAGTGGGGCCTACGTTGCCAGGCAGGCGGCCAAGAGCATTGTTGCCAGTGGCCTTGCACGCCGCTGCATTGTCCAGATTTCCTACGCCATTGGTGTCCCAGAGCCGTTGTCTGTGTTTGTTGACTCCTACGGAACTGGAAAGATCCCAGACAAGGAGATCCTCAAAATTGTGAAGGAGAACTTCGACTTCAGACCCGGAATGATTGCCATCAACCTAGACCTGTTGAGGGGTGGCAACAGGTACTTGAAGACAGCTGCATACGGGCACTTTGGTAGGGATGACGCTGACTTCACCTGGGAGGTTGTCAAGCCCCTCAAGTTGGAGAAGCCCCAGGCATAAGTTCACGAGAGAGAAGTAAATCAGAGAAGATCACAGGATTCATTGATTGAAATTGGATCAATAAGGTAATGCTGGAATCTTCTCCCCTGAAGCTGCTGCTCTCTAACCATTTTTACAGAGCTATGTGTCTTGTAGTATTTATCTTTTATCTTCTTTTTATTTTGTTTTGTGGGGCTTCAATTTGTTGTTTGTGATGAAAAGAAAGGCATTGGCCGTCGGTTTTAATTGTTTTTTGTTTTTGGTATAATGGGAATTGGCAGCAATTAGTAGGAGAATAGATGAAGCTGCTTAAACATGTTTGACATAAGACAGAGTTGTGCTTTGCATAATCTCAATGTAATTTGTGCTGGTTAATACCAAATGTAATTGTCAGTTGCAGTGATTCATACATACTGTTAGTTGCGTGCTTTATCAGCCCGATTCTCAAAGTAGGTATTGTTTGTACTTCCGACCTGTAAAACCTATTTTGGGTGAAAGCTGAGTGATCGTCGTTTGAGTCTTTGCTAACTGCAACTCAAGTTTGAAATGGCTCATCGAAGTTGATGTATTTCTTGGAGTATCTGATATGTTCAGTAAATCCAACATTGCTTCAAGAATGCTGAAGAATCACTGCAAAGATGTGAAATGTTAATTAGTTCATAAGGGCTGATAGAAATTAGGTTCTTTCTACTGATTTTTCATGCATGGTGTAAGAGTTGGAAATAAACTTAAGTAATTGAAACTTGTATAGACCACGATGAAGATGACAGTGCTGCTCAAATTGCCAAAGATAGATTGTGCAATTGCTTGAATACTGTAAAAGATGATCAACTTAGAATAAATAAATCTCCATAATACTCGATAAACAACCCTGAAAGCATGAGAAAGCAACAGAAGAAAGTGCAAAGCAAAGTTTCTGATTAACATATTTCAGGCCAAGATTCTAGGTGATTAGGCGATTGATTGAACACATTATTTCCTAATTCTACTTATTTTCTACTTAAATTTATCTAATTTTTCATTTTTCATTTTTTTTCAATAATATGCGGGCAAAAGCCCATTGTATTCATCAATTCAAGTTAATACTACCATCAAGCACAATTACATATCGCTCATTTCATAATCTCTAAAACATGTTACTTTTTTTTTAAATTGGTAAGTCGGGTCACCTACTGAGTTCCCTATCTCAGGGAGAACCCAGTAGGCCTACTAGGCCAAAGGGGAGGGAGGGGAGGGATACACCATTATGAGGCCTACAAAGAGCCTCCCAAGGGCACTAATAATTCCCACCAAGGAAATTGTGGTCACCAGGGTTCAAATCCTACCAACCTCCCACCTTTATGCCACTTGAGCTACAAGCTCATTGGCAAAACAACATCTTACCTACTTCTATGATTCTACCTACGTTTATTTAATCTACCCAAACTTATCTAAACAGAGGCAGTCTTATCTCGCCTACTTTCTAACATAGCCACTAAAAGAACAGTCTGAGATAGAAGCTCATGTGTAAGAATAATGTTGAGCTTCAGAAGTCTCAACTTCTCCCACCAACCACACATTACTTGACTTAAGTGCCTCCTAAGACGAGACAGTGCAGGGTGAATGCACCAATCTAATTTTCAGATTAACAATGCCTTTCATTACCCAAGTTAACAATTGATTGAGGTTGCTAAAATTTCACATATTGTTTGGTAAATTTCAAGGTTATCATTTTGGGTTTCAAATTATCATAAGAATGTTATTGGTAGTCTTGACAATGAGAGTCACTTAGACCACTCGCGATCATTTTTAATTCAAGTTGCTATGGCATTTATTGATTGGAGGTTGAATTGTGTGAGAAATTGTCAACCTATCACCTGAATTAATCCATGATTGATAAAACACAGAATGAAATAAGAGTATTGCAAATTCTAGCATAGGACCGTCTCATGTAAACATATTGTGAGACAGATTTCTCATATGGTGACTTTTTTAATATTTTACTATGACTAATTAGTGATACTGGATCGACTTTTTAACATGAATGTGACTAATAATCTATCAAGAGGTGAGTTTTTAACATGAATGTTTGGTTTTGGTTTTCTTGTGGTTGTATTTTCCGGGTTAAGCTCCTATGGTGGAGGAACTTCTCTTACTCTGGATTGTATGTTTTTGTTGTATGTTGTTTGCCTAATTATAAATGCTCAGCTTTTAATTAAAAGGGTCTTGCGACCGCAAATTATCAAAAAAAAAATTATAAATAGTTGCAAAAGAATTTTACATTTTACAATAAATTTATGGTGGGGCGATCTTACATAAGAATTACTATAAGAGTATTAGAGGTTGATGATATGTGAGCTACACTTACTCCCTTCTTCCCATTTTACGTATCACGTGACATATAAGTTAAACTATAAAAATTTTGGTCATTAATTTTAAGACATATAATATTCTACTGTATGAAGGTATTTTTATTAGACCAGTAAGACAGTAACAAGAAATACTATCATAAGGCTACAATATTGTAATCTTTTGATAAAATATCGCATGAACCATTGTTAATACAGAAAGATATTAAAAACCTTAAAATATTTATTAAGTGAGATAAAATAAGATGAAAATAGTACGGATGAGTAGGTAGTTCCCGTTGGGATTATTGATGTAATTAAAAATAATAAATTCATGTTATGAGCCTCGTGGTGCAAATGTGGAAGGTGGTAGGTTAGAGTCAAACGCAACATGAAAGCAACAATTGGTGTCAATATCTTACCCACTCCACAAAGTAGGTGGGATTCAACTGCTACCTCTATCTCAAATTGTTTGTCCATCTACCTAACTCCCTTGTCTCAAAATGTTTGTCCATTTTATAATCCCAATGATTATAATCCCTATTATACCCCTAATAAATATTCTTTTGTTTCTTTTTTATTTTTCTTCACATGAGAAAAGTAAGGGCAATTCTGGTACATTAGACATTTTTCATTCCATTTCCCATGATCATTGGACTTTTAAATATAGTTGGATGGACAAAAAATATGGGACGGAGGTAGTATTATACTTAATTTGTGCCTAGTTTCCCGATTTAATTAACAAGATTATTATAAATTTACAAACCTAAAACTCATTAATTGTTTTTTCTAAAAAAAAAAAAGAAAGCTGTCAAATGAATGGATGATATAAATCCCCACCTAATCACCTCTAATTCCTTATACTCCCTCCTTCTCATTTTATTTGTCACTTAAGACATGATTCACAAAATCAATAAAACTTCCAATTTGCATTAATTTGCATTCTTGGAAATGAGAAAAAGTTGAATAAAAAAGAAAAATGGTGAATAAAAGAGAAAAATTGAAGAAAAAGATGTATAATTTGATAAATTAGTAATTAATGTGTTATTGAAATTGTGAGGTGACAGATATTATGGGAAAAAAGAAAGTTAGTTAAAGTGACAGATAATATGAGAAGGAATGAGTATTAATTCTTTGATTGGCAGGACTACGTTTGGAATAATAATATCTGAAACGAAAATGTACAGAAAACAAATTTTATGATAGAATTGCACAAACGAAACACCTCCCGACCCCACGCACAAAACAAAAAACTTATGTCCTATTCTTTTATGCGGCTGGTTAGATGTGGTGGCACACTACACCGCAACTTGCCATATTTCACCACAATCTACTTTTTTTTTAATTTAATTTATAAAATATTTATAAATTTATCTCAAGCTTTCCGATTACAATTTCAAATTTTTCAATACATTTACAATTATTAAAACTAAAATCAACCACAACTTTCTACAACCTACCCAATTCACTGCAACTTTTCCAAATCCACCACAATTCAACACTACTGCACCGCGCCATACCACAGCTAATAGTACAAAAGAACAGGGCCTCAAAAAATAAAAGTGTTTAGGAGAGAGGATCTTACATTATCATGTAGAAAATGATTATAATATAATATTAGGCTTTTTTTTTTCCATAGTTGTGCACGTGTAGTTTTTTGACTATCAGACTAATTTGTTTTTTCCTTCTCACACCATAAAAAATTATTATTTCTTTTTTTCCCGTCTCATACAGTCTCATAAGTTACAAAATTGGTGACTGATGAGCATTGTCGAAATTACTCACATAAACTTGCATATAGAATAAAAGGAATAATCATATTGATCGCCTAATTCTGTAATTTATTAAGTACATTCGGAGTATGTGCTTCACATATTATGATTATTCACTTTAATTATTATGACTGTTAATTTTTGTTGTTATAATTGTTCACTACAAATATCCTAGAGCACGTGTTGCGAGAAATTTGGCAAAATTTTTGTCGACCGGATTACAGGACGGTCCGACGGAAAAATCGGTGCGGACATAGATTTTTCGTCCGAATTTTTATATTGACCGAATATTCGGACATAAAATTTCTCTTTTATCTATTGTCCGAACCCGATTTTAGCTTCGTCCGAATTGTCCGACCCGGTTTGACCCGAAATAAAACCGGGTCGGGACATGAATTTCTCGTCCGAATTTCGACATTGTCCGAAGTTGTCCGACCCGAATTTACCCGAACCCGGATTTTTGCCAGCTCTAGTTGCAGGTGCATGTAATATATATTGGCCTAATTTGCGCTTACACTTCCACTTCCACCATTCTATAGATCCACTTCTAGAGAGATTTGGTCCATTTACTATGTCCCTATTTCAGATATAACTACCAGCAAACTTAACAAACCAGCACCAAATTGTTTATGGCAAATATGATTCATCAACCTTTAGAAAAACATTATAGCATTTATATGTGTTTAATAGATTTTGTGCGGAAATATAAGGAACTTTGGGCTTAACGGCTAGGTTTCAATTTTTCTAGAGCTAAGAAGATCAATGTTGCAGTAAGTCGAGACTTCAAGGAAGCAACCAAACGAGTTTAAGAAGCAGAAAACCAAGCCTGAGCTTGGAAACCAAGGCACTAGGATGTTACAGTTGTTGTCGATAAATACGCGCTTGTGAGTTGTGACACATGCCTTAAAATCAGAAAGATCAAGCATAACATACATCATGAGTTCTCTTATTCAATTTAATATAATGCTTTGATGTCTAACCTAAAAGTTAGATATCTAATTAACCCAATTCATCCTTGTGATTTGACAATTTCCATAATCAAAACCCCCTAAATGATATGCAACAAGTTAGGGCCCTGTTCTTTAGATTGTTATGCCAAAGTCAACGGTTAATTACATATCATTGGAAATTGTTTATAATATAGTTTTGGGTCAACTTTCTCTTTTTTTTTCTTTTTTACATTGGTAAGTCAGACTATCCATGAGCCTCTCAATACACCAACAATTTATACTTATAATATAATTTTGCATTGTTTATAATATAGTTTCAGGTCTACTTACATGCATAAATTTATACATTTTTTTTCTTGGAGGTATACAAATAAAAGTGAGAGAATTTTGAGAAAGAAAATGTTACATTTACAAAAAATTATCAAAATTACCGAACATAAAAAAAACAAAAAAAATTAATTTTGATATATTGACATCATTTTGCCAAAAGTTACCAGAATTTATCAAAAATTACCAAAATTTAACTTTTACCCAACTATTTTTTACCCATGAATTTGAGAGGGCCTTAACTAAGTAACTTAGCAGTGGGAGTAGTTGAAAGAGTTGGGTGGAGAAGGCCAGAAGCAGGACAGGCAGCATGTTAGACTTCAAATTAAAGCATGGACTACAACAACAACCAGGCTAAGTAGTTTAAAGCATGCCAAATTAAAAAAAAAATATAGAAAATTGTCAATGTCAATTTAGAAATTTAAAAAATAACGTCGTGATTAGTGTGGACTAAGAAGGTGGTGGGGTGGGTAAGTTAGTCAATAAGGGGCAGCCAAACTTCCATGCTCACACCATCACTTCTCCAGTCAAACACGTTACTCAAATCTCTCTTAATCTTGTACATAACAAGAATGAAAATTCTTCTATAATATATTTAAATAGTGGAAAGGGGCTTATTACTAATTTGACTAAAATTAATCTCATTCTTCAAAATATACATGTGTCAACAAGTACAATTAACTGTTACAACAGATTATTTTGATTAAAATATATTAATTTCAAGACATAATCAATGATTGTTAAAAAATTAATTATAGTATAATCTCCTTAGAAATGTTAAATTTTGTAAATAATTTGTATCTCAGGCTACAGTTCAATAATACGTGTCCGTATATCGATTGTGGCTTGCCTTAGTGGCATTTTCCCCACCATGTGTTGCATGAAAGGTGTGGGCTCTGTATAGGGTGTTGATATCCCCTATTCCATCTGTTATGAGACCGTTCATTAGTGTATACCCCTGAAATAGGAGTTCCAAGGTGTTGAACTACTAGTATTACCAATTTTAATAATAATAATAATAATAATAATAATACCTCTGTTTTTATTTATCTGTCGTCTAAAAAATTGTGTCAAAAACTTTGATGGTTACATATTTTAATTTGTATAATGACTCATCATATAAAATTGATGTCATTAGATTCGTAATAAAAAATACTATTAAAAATGTATAATATTATATAACTTTTATAAAAATTTTATATTAAAAATTATTGATTAAAGATTGACACTGAAAACCGTAAATGACAGATAAAGTAATAATAAGTGTCCGTACGTGAGACAGTATAATTAAGCAGACTTTTATTAATTACTACTACTAATTGCTTGGTGGATGCTGACTGCTGCTGCATCAACACCTACAGGCTACACAAGCCGAGCCGAGCCGGCTCTCATCTTATCAGCTCGGCTTCCAAACTGAGATGGGCATACTAACGGCTACTCGGCCTACTCCCTCCCACCGAATTCCTCACACTAACCCAATATCTTTTTTTTTTTTTGGGTAAATAAATTATACTTAAAACCAATATATTAAAATGCTTGATTTATGTTGCCCAAAAATTATATAAATAGGGTTCCGAGTTTCCCCCAAAAACTCGCCCTACCCGCTCAGTATATCAACCACCACCCTAAATCTTCTCTTTCGCCTGCTCCTCCTCGCTCTCCAGGTACCCACACTTATCCTCCATTTTTAATTCATTCACTTCTTCATCTTAATTTCATCTTTGGATTCTTCAATGGAATATGATTAATTGCTCGACTTTGATTCTGTTGGTTTTGTCTGAGAGTTGGAGTTGAAATGTCTTTATGTTTGTTGTGAATTCGATGATTCTATTCCTTATGGAGAGATCTGAAATTAGGAGCAACTTTGTTAGGTTTTTTGATACGGAAATGTTTTCATATCTGGTTTTGTTTGAGATTTTATCTACTCGGATGGCATTCATCCTTGCTTTTTAGCTACCTTTGAATTTGACAAGGGAAAAACCTGTAAATTAGCGATAATGATGCTGTGAAATCCAACCAATATTGGCAGAACTGTCTGGATCTGGGGTTGTTTGGGACATTGCGAGCTTTTCCTTGCTTACTACTGGCAAAAAGTGTGGATAAGTCCTGATAGTTTGAGCGAATTAAGACGTGAGGAATATTTGGTGGATTCACTTTATATCTTTGTGAAATTGGATCGGATTCCTTGAGTGTGTCAGTGGGAGAATAAAACATTATCTGGAATTTGGCATTTGAGGATTTATGTCCCTTTTCATTCCTCGTCCGCTAAATTTATATGCTTTGATGGAATATGATCATGTTACTTGATCCCCAAAGTTGACTTGTGAATTATGATAATCTTAGTTGGATGTCCACCAAGTGTTTCTTTGAATCTTTGGTATGCTGTTTAGAGTACTTTAGTAAGACTGTGCTGACGCAGCTGATCGATCTTTTTACTTTGTAGCTTGAAAAAAGAAATGGCCGACACCTTCTTGTTCACCTCCGAGTCGGTCAACGAGGGTCACCCCGACAAGCTCTGTGATCAGATCTCTGATGCAGTGCTTGACGCTTGCCTTGCGCAAGACCCCGAGAGCAAGGTTGCCTGTGAGACCTGCACCAAGACTAACTTGGTCATGGTCTTCGGTGAGATTACCACCAAGGCTAATGTAGACTACGAGAAGATCGTCCGTGACACTTGCCGCAACATTGGATTTGTATCTGACGATGTGGGTCTTGATGCCGACAAGTGCAAGGTGCTGGTGTACATTGAGCAGCAGAGCCCCGACATTGCCCAGGGTGTCCACGGTCACCTCACCAAGCGTCCTGAGGAGATTGGTGCTGGTGATCAGGGACACATGTTTGGGTATGCCACCGATGAGACCCCCGAGCTGATGCCCCTCAGCCATGTCCTCGCCACCAAGCTTGGTGCCCGCCTCACTGAGGTCCGCAAGAACGGTACTTGCCCGTGGTTGAGGCCTGATGGCAAGACCCAGGTCACTGTTGAGTACGTCAATGAGAACGGTGCCATGGTTCCTGTCCGTGTCCACACTGTTCTCATCTCGACCCAACATGATGAGACTGTCACCAACGACGAGATTGCTGCTGACTTGAAGGAGCATGTGATCAAGCCCGTGATCCCCGAGAAGTACCTGGATGAGAAAACCATCTTCCACCTCAACCCATCAGGCCGTTTTGTGATCGGTGGACCTCACGGTGATGCGGGTCTGACCGGGCGTAAGATCATCATCGACACCTACGGTGGTTGGGGAGCCCACGGTGGAGGTGCCTTCTCTGGAAAGGACCCGACCAAGGTGGACAGGAGTGGGGCCTATGTTGCCAGACAGGCAGCCAAGAGCATTGTTGCCAGCGGACTCGCTCGCCGATGCATCGTTCAAATCTCATACGCCATCGGTGTCCCAGAGCCATTGTCGGTGTTTGTTGACACCTACGGAACCGGAAGGATCCCAGACAAGGAAATCCTCAAGATCGTCAAGGAGAACTTCGATTTCAGACCAGGAATGATCGCGATCAACCTAGACCTATTGAGGGGTGGGAACAGGTACTTGAAGACAGCCGCATACGGACACTTTGGTAGGGATGACGCCGACTTCACCTGGGAGGTTGTCAAGCCCCTCAAGTGGAAGAAGCCTCAAGCTTAAAGAGCGGAATGATAGCAGAGGAATTTCCCAGGACTCATTGTTTGAAATGTGATCAATGCTTTTGTGTATTGTACTATTTTCTCTTTGTTCTTTGTTTTGTGGTTTTTGAATTTGTTGATGATGGGAAAAAGAAATAAAATAAAAGGTGTTGAGGAGTTTTGTAGTGGGAGAAAAGAAGAATCCGCTCAAATACGTCTAACACAGCTTAATCCATGCAATATGTGTACTGGTTGGTACCCAATATAATTGCTGATTGCCATTAAACATGCCCTTTTTGAGCCATAAACGAAGTTTGGTTAAAGTTGTGAAATCTACCTGTTTTACAGTAGTGTTAGGTGAAACTGTGAAAGTTGATTGCCTATGATCACGGCGTACTTGAAGGCATAAAATGGAGAAGTGAATATCTGATTCACCTGGTTATCACCCTTGGATTGTTAGGTTTGTCTCCTGTTAAGGTTTTGTTATTTGGTTAGGTTGGATATAACTCTCACAACCTATCCTAATTTATCTAAATTTATTCAAATTTATCCAAATCTAACACAATTTCAAAAAAAATATCCACACTAAAAACACAATTCCCCAAAAAAGTATTTTAACATATCTTAACTTATGCCAACCTATCCATCCAAACATGAAAATAACATAACCAAAGAACAGAGGCTAAACATAGTGCTTTAGGATTATTATTACCACCGACAATAATATCAATATAGTAATCTTTGGTTATCAATATAGTAGAACAATGATGTACACAGTGTATTGTGGGTGGTTATCATGTATTAAAAACTTTTAAAGTGTTTTATTCCATGGATTGAAGGTGTTGTGTTATACAGACATACTAATGCAATGTACATGGATTACCATATTAATATTCAAGGCATATTAATTTCCAGGGTTTACTATATTGTTTTCCAAGGTCAACATATATGACGAACCATTATGCATTCGTTCGAAGAAGAAGAAAAAGAAGAAGCAGCCATGAAGAAAAGGAAGAAGAGATTTTGTCAAATTATAATTCATTATTCATTCGTAGACAAGTGCAAGGAAACAAAAAAATGAACAATTTACTCCCAAATGCAAAAACTATACAAATTGTTGATGTTTTACTGTGAATGAAAAATATTACAAAGAAACCGAAAACTCCATCACCATCTTCTCTCTCTTTCTTCTTCTTCTTCTTCTTGTTCTTCTTCTTCTTCTTCGATTTCTTCTTCTTCTTCTTCTTCTTCGATTTCTCCTTCTTATTCTGCAGTGTTTGGCATGCCCAGTCTCAATTAAATTTGGACCCTCTTAGACTAAAAAAAATCCAGCCGATTTTTACATTGAATAAAAAAAAAACCACGCACAAATAAGAACCTTGGGGTCTTGGAGATACCTGGAAGGAATTACAGCCACTAGTCCATCCTTCCTAGTCAATAACCCTTTTCTTTTATGACAACACTCAAACCTTTATATCAACCTCATTTTTTCCCTTGTGCCAAATTATGTCAATCAAATAAACAAAGAGTGAGTGGAAAGTGAGGAAAGTGTGAAAGGACAAAAAGCTCAAATAGGGAAGGGAAGCAATTATTGGTGTCAAAATCTCACCAACTCCAATTGAGTAGGTTGGATTTAACTATCATACATGACTACCAACTACAAGTTAAGCCCACTCAATTAAGAAGCATATTTAATTTGTTTTAACCTCAAAATATTAATTAATTAATTATAACAAAAAATAAAAAGGAATCTTCATGAAGATACCTATGTGGATAGCATGACTCATGCATGAATGCTCACCTACTATATGGATTTCCTAATTCTTCAATGGAATCACTTTTTTTTGGGCATTATTGTTATATTGTTTGGTGAATCAATTGAACTTTTGATGATAGCATTGCACTAAACCCCCCCCCCCCCCCCCAAAAAAAAAAGGAATTGAGTTGATATTTAGTTTACAAGCTAAATAAGTTAACTAACCTAATGAGATTGTTATTCTTATAACCTAATGTAATAACTAAGGTTTAAATTGTGTATTTTAATTTGCACCAAGTCATCTATTATAATCTTCATAATTAGTAATGGCTTTCCATTCAGGGTCAACATTATGATCATGATATGTGACATGATCATTTTGGTTAAAGTTGGGGGTAGATGAATCCACTTTTATTTCTTTTCTTCTTTATTTTCTTTTAATGTATGAATATGTTAAAATGTGTTATAAATTATACATTTTTGTCTTTTGAAGGAGTGTATATGATATTACGATTCTAAGACTTAAAATACTACTTTCTAACACAACCTACATAACTATGAGAGTTGATCTTTTGACTCATTCCTCTTAGGGCCTGTTTGGTGAGCAAAACAGGAATGGAATTGAGTAGGAATGGGTTCTAGTTCCTGTTTTTTCTGTTTGGAGAGCAGTTTCTGGAATGGAATTGCAATCTCTAGGGATTTGCTATCCCTCCCAAATAGGGGGATTAGAAACCTCCCAAATGTGGGGGGAATACGCTATTCCTTTTCTTTCACAACAACAAAACCAATAATAATAATAATAATAATAATAATTATTATTATAATTATAATTATTAATAATTAATAATAATAATTATAATAATTATGATTATAATTATTAATAAATATTATTATTATTAATAATAATTATAATTATTAATAATTATTTTTATTAATTATTAACTAATAATTAAAATAAAAATAAAAATTATAATTATAATTAATTTGTAATAATAATAATTATTATTAATTAATAATAATTATAATAATAATTATAAAAATTTATAGTAATAATATAATAACAATAATAATAATCATCATAAGAAGAATAATACTTATACTGATAATTATAATTATTAATAATAATTATAATAACAATCATTATTATAAATGTAAATACTAATAATTATTACTAATAATGAATTATTAAATGTTTTTAATTAATATTAATTTATAATAATTAGTAATTTAGTAATATGAAAATTAGTAATTAATAATTAATAATAAACATATATATTAATAATTAATAAGTAATTATTATAATTAGTTAATAATAATTGATTATTATTTATAATTAATATATAATTATAATTATTAATAATTAATAATTAATATAATAAAATTACTAATTGACACAAATGTCAAAAATTAAAAATTAATTAATTATTATTATAGTTAATTATTTTCCATTGATAATAATTATTAATTAATAAAAAATAATAATTTATAATTTATGGTAATTATATTATTAATTAATATATAATAATAACTAATTAATAATTGATAATTATTAAAATTTTATTACTGTCATAATAATAATAATAATAATAATAATAATAATTATTATTATTATTAATATTATTATTATTATTATTATAACAAATACTGTGACTATAGTTTTAATTCCATTCCACTACTCACCAAACACTTTCATTTCAGGGTTCTAATTCCATACCCAACCCCCTAGGATTCTAATTTCATACCCAACTCATTCCACTTTTCTCTCCAAACAAGCTCTTAAAGTGTTCATAATTGAGCAAGTAGAAATCAACAATCTCACTAACCCAAATGAAAAGGACAAATTTATATTTGGCAAAAAATTTATAAACATAGTTTGATATGTCAAAAAATTTAAATCCTTGTTGGCGTTATTGATATGAATCATATCTAACCATAAGGTGCAAAGAACTAATGTAGGCTACTCAAATTCGAAGACAAATACAAGATAATAATTTCTTAAAAATTGTAAAGTTGGCATTTTTTTATTGAGTGTTCATTCTGTACAACTAAAATTAGTTTCTGTCAGGAAAGGAGCTCTACAACATAATTTCTTTATTCCTTTTATTTTCTACCAATGAAAGATAGTTTCAAGAAAAAATTTCCCTACCCGGCCTCTTCTTATAAAAAGTTGGCTGTTTGATTATTAGAATGAAATAATAGATCTGTCATTAAAAATTTTCAATCCACTAAAATGCATAAAATATACAAAATTGTCATAATGAGAAATTTGAGTAATTTTTACAGGAAAAATTTTCAACCAAACCCACCATTATAAATATTGGAGCAAAAATGAGGCAAATAGGCAAAAATGTTCCTGACCATAATAATGTTTCACTTCTAGACTTTCCCTATTTTCTGCTGAAATGTATAATAATTATTAAATTGACAAATAAAAAGAATAAAGATATTAAAATAATTAATTTGATAAATAAATAGGGAAGATATAATACTCGATCCGTATTGGTTATAATTTACTTGATTGAGGCTCTTATTTTTGTGCATGTTGTGCCCTAACCCACCTAACACAATTTACCGCAATAACCACAAACCAGCACATATTATCATACTATGTTACATTTTATCATAACAAATTAACAATCATATTTTTCTCTCTACTTACTTTTTTCACTACTTTTCACTTTTTTCTCTCCTCGTTCACCTATCACATAAACCGTTCTTACCACAAATTTTATTACAACTTACCACATTTTATTGTCACATCATATCACACTATTCACATTTTTTTTTTAGGCATGTAAACAACCTCGCTCTTCTAGGGCTGTTCGTGGCCAAAAGGATGGTCAAAAGGTTAAGGCGGTCAAGCGCGTGAACAGTGTGGAAGCTAAAGCCTTGATGATATTGATGCTAAGATAGATCGTATGGCAGGGATTATTGGCGATGATATAGGCGTACGATTCCCCGATGATCCACCAAACTGAAGTTATTGATCTTTAACAGCGTGTTTGAGTGTGATGGTTTCTGGCAGCCATTGGTGCGATCGTCCGTGTTGTGCTATTTATTTTAGCAGTGTTTGGTTGTAATCCTTTCTTTTAGATTGGTTAGTTGCTTTTTTTTTTTACGCAATTTGCTATCTGGCTGTAAACTTTTAAGCCTTTTCGACTATCAATAATCGAAAAAAAAACCTCGCTCTTCTTGGTTCATGTATATCATGAAGCATGCCAAATTGATTTAACATGCATGCCAATTTAAGCATGTAAACAACCTCGTTCTTCTTGATTCAGGTATATATCACGAAACATGCCAAATTCAACATGCTAACTCCCTTCACAAAAACAACTATTAATTAATCAGAGTCATTTGTGGACTAATTGTAAGTCAATATGCTACAGCTTCACGTTTAGTCACACTTGGGCAGTCAAACAAGTCATTATTTTGGTTTTCTCTCCTTAATTTCTCATCACAATAAACATGCTTTTCTCACCCAATGATCTAAAACATAAACACACGCAAGAGTCAACACGTACTAATAGGAATTGTTTTCAGGATGAGATTCTCCTTTACCATTTCCTTAATTTACAAAACCAAATTCAACCTTCTTTCTCCCTATCAACTTTATTCAAACTTTAAACAAAAGAAAACAAATAGCAGATATTAAAGTCATGTTCTTTAAGGATGTAAGATTAAATTAAATAAGGTAAGATTAGGTAGGGAAAATAGTGAAGGAGGTAGATAAATGTCATATTACTTATTTCTTTTTACTTTTAAATAAATTAAGTTAAATAAAGAATTTTAAGCATAAATTATCTATCTAAAAGTATAACATTGTTTTTTTGAATGATAAAGTAGAGTAAGACAAGGTAAAACAAGGCCGGTATGATTAAACCTAACCTACCAATATAAAGAACTTGGCTAATTTAGTAATTTGCTTCATTTTCTCCATGACACAATAGTTTTATTTCTAAGTTTCATAATATGTTATCAAAGTTTCTTTTTTTAACCACTTATTTTCCCCGTCTTTTATTTATCTATTTATTCACTTAAATAATCTTTTTTAATTTTCATGTGACTTTTACCAATTTTAAATATACTTACATTTAACTTTAAGAGTGATTTAAATGAAATATAAGATGATTATTTAAGAGTCATTTGGCTAAACTAAGACACGACCTCAGAGCAGACAGAATAGAGGATTTCAATGTGCTAAACAAGGCTCACACCTTCCCTTCAACACTCCCACATCCTGACAGACAAATATTCCCCCAAAAATGGAACCCTGAAGAAAGGGATTAGAAAGATGGAAAGCTTGCCACTAAGAGCATATGCAATACGGGACTCTACTGATGCCCAATTGACAATTCCTTCTTAATTCCTTTGAGTTCTCTATTCTGTTTTTTCTTAATTCCTTTGAGTTCTGGAACCGTAACTGACAATTCACACTAATATAAAACTCAATTAATGCCCATCATTACGTGCTTTCAGTAGTGACAGTCTAATTAAATACGTAGTCCATGTTTTGATCATGTTTACTAATTGATTGCTCAGTGGAAGCTGTGTCAGTGACTCAGTGTAAATAAATCAAACAAGTACAACACAACCCCATGCGCCAGCCGACCCAAGCCGAGCTGAGCCGTATCGCAAGTTGACGTTGGCTGTCTAACGGCTCCTCCTACTACTGGAATTTATTGGAATATTAAAAATTTGGTAAGCTTTGGTATATGTACTTTCACCTCCGAATAATATAAATACCACCCCCGGGGCTTCCCAAAAACTCGCCCTACCATTGCCAACTACTACTCCTTTCTACTAGTGAAGGAGACTTGGAGCCACTTTCTCTCTCTACTTTCTCTCTCCTCTCCTTCGGCGGTTGCTCTTCGGGGGGTCCTTGCTCTTCAGGTACATCTTTCCTGCTCTTTCTCGATTGATTTTTAGTGTTTGTTGATTTCGTGTATGAATCTGTTTTGCTTTGGTTAGATTTAAGTGATTGGGATTGGTGGCGCATTTTTGCTAGATCTAGGTTTTGTTCCGACGTGCGTTGGATTTGGTTGTTTTCTGTGCTGGATCTGGTGGTGTTTTGATTCAATCGAAGAGATCTGAGGTTTGTAGGAGGTTTTTAGGGTTTTTCCGAGCGGAATGTCTTCGTTTTGTTGTGGAACTGAGGGATTAAGGTTGGTAATAGAGAGATCTGAAATTGAAAACATGTTAATAGGATTTTACTTGTGGAAATGCTTTGCTTTTGGTTTATGAGATTTTATCAGCTAGGTTTTTGCTTGGATTTTTCACTAGTTTGATAGACATGCTTCAAGTCTGTTTCATTTCGTTATTCTTTTCCCTTTCCTTTTCGATCTGATAGAGACAATCCGGATTAGTAACCATACTGAACATGCTGGTGGATTGGATGATGGTAGAGGTTGGTTCAAGTCGATTGTTCGTCGTTCCTGTAAAAGTAAAATCTGAAGTTTAGTCTTGTAAATGAAAATGGATAAAACTAAGCTTAGGAGCCTTTTAGGGTTGGTTATAGAGTGACTTTAATTAATGGAAGACCAAGTAAAGCCGTAAAGGTAAAAATAAAATAGGTGGTGGTTGTGATTCTAGTAGTGGTTTCCTGATTTTGTTTTCTTCTCTGTTTCCAATATGTAACCGCCAGATCTGATTACAACTGCTAACTTTTCCACTTTCCCTCGCCTGGAATTGGGAGCTTTTGCAGAATGTTAGGCTTTTATGTTTTTCTTCCCTGAAATATTGTGTGTAACCCATGAGATGAGTAAAATTAGGTGGCCTTTTCCTTTTGGATCTTTCCTGTTTTAGTGGGCTATAGAACTATTGGAGTAGTTTGTTTTTCATGTTGTATTTTTGATTGGGAACTCACACATACAGCCAATAAAGAATTGAACTTTGATCATTGATCTGGAAACATGAGACTCTTGAAAAACGTGACTAGTTCACTTTTTGGAGATTTATGTAGTTAGACAAGAGTCCTTGTTGTGGATACTTTATTCCCTGCAATTAAGGTTGTTGATCCGCCCAATTATTGATTGATAGAATATTCCTCGTTAGTGAACCTGTGAGCTTGACTTATTCTCTGTTCTCTGTTTTGCAATTAAGCCAGATCTATTGATGTTTACATGTGTTGTGTATTCTTTCCTCTAGTTGGTATATGTCCTGACGCTGTAGTTTTTACCTTGCAGCGTGATATAAAATGGCAGACACTTTCTTGTTCACCTCTGAGTCTGTCAACGAGGGGCACCCTGACAAGCTGTGTGATCAGATCTCTGATGCAGTGCTTGATGCTTGCCTTGCACAAGACCCCGAGAGCAAGGTCGCCTGTGAGACCTGTACCAAGACCAATTTGGTCATGGTCTTTGGTGAGATCTCAACCAAGGCCAATGTAGACTATGAGAAGATTGTCCGTGACACCTGCCGCAACATTGGCTTTGTCTCTGATGATGTGGGTCTTGATGCTGACAACTGCAAGGTCTTGGTGTACATTGAGCAGCAGAGTCCTGACATTGCCCAGGGTGTCCACGGTCATCTCACCAAGCGCCCTGAGGAGATTGGTGCTGGTGACCAGGGACACATGTTTGGGTATGCCACCGACGAGACCCCTGAGCTGATGCCCCTCAGCCACGTCCTTGCCACCAAGCTTGGTGCTCGCCTCACTGAGGTCCGCAAGAACGGTACCTGCCCGTGGTTGAGGCCAGACGGCAAGACCCAAGTCACCGTTGAGTATGTCAACGAGAATGGTGCCATGGTTCCAGTCCGTGTCCACACCGTGCTCATCTCAACCCAGCACGATGAGACTGTCACCAACGATGAAATTGCTGCTGACTTGAAGGAGCACGTGATCAAGCCCGTGATCCCAGAGAAGTACCTTGATGAGAAGACCATCTTCCACCTCAACCCATCAGGCCGTTTTGTGATCGGTGGACCTCACGGTGACGCCGGTCTGACCGGCCGTAAGATCATCATCGACACCTACGGTGGTTGGGGAGCCCACGGTGGAGGTGCCTTCTCCGGAAAGGACCCCACCAAGGTGGACAGGAGTGGAGCCTACATTGCCAGGCAGGCAGCCAAGAGCATTGTCGCCAGTGGCCTTGCTCGCCGCTGCATCGTCCAAATCTCATACGCCATCGGTGTCCCAGAGCCATTGTCAGTGTTTGTCGACACCTACGGAACTGGAAAGATCCCAGACAAGGAAATCCTCAACATCGTGAAGGAGAACTTCGACTTCAGGCCGGGCATGATCGCGATCCAACTAGACCTCTTGAGGGGCGGCAACAGGTACTTGAAGACAGCCGCATACGGACACTTTGGCAGGGACGACGCTGACTTCACCTGGGAGGTTGTCAAGCCCCTCAAGTGGGAGAAGCCCCAAGCTTAAAGAAAATGAGAGATGAAGGAGAAGAAAGAGAATCAATCCCAGAATTCATTGATTAAAATTTGAAGAGGAAGAATAATAAGGCGAGTGGCCGAGTCTCCGCTGCAGCAGGTGGAGATAGACAGCAGCAGCTGGTCTTTAACCACAAGGATAATAGAGTGGCTTGGTGTGTTTGTAGTAGTGTTAATTGTTATGCTTTTCCATTGTTGTGGTTCTATTACTGTTATTTATGGTTTGAGTTTTTGTAGTAGGAAGTGGCAGCATTTGGTAGGGAGGAATGAAGAAGCTGCCTATAATATATGTTTGACATATAAGAAATGATGTATGTGGATTATGCAGTCTGGTTAATCTGTGTAAACTGTACTTGTTGACGCTTAATATAGCGACTGTTGCCATTATACATACTCTGTCCCTGGGGTTTGTTTTACATTTTACTGTGAACTAGGAAATGAAGTACTGAGGCCCTGTTCTTTTCTCATTTCTGCGGTTGTCAAAACTGTGGTGCCACAGCCTACCACAGTTTGTCACAACCCGCCACATTTTACCGCAAATCATTACTTTTCTCTCTCCTTACTTTTCTCTCTTCTCACTTTTCTCTTCTACTTTTTACATACTCAGTTACGTACTCCACATACCAATAACCCACCACAATTCCACCACACAATTCCGCAAAATACCGCATAAAAGAACAAGGACTCATTTGAACACGGCATTGATTCAGTTATTAGAGAGCTCATGAAGTTTTGCAACGGTGCAACCTAGGCCTCTGGTTCTATGGTGATTAGCTTCCTACCATAGGACTTGAAACAAATGAAATTTCATTTGGTAGACTTCAACTTTTGTTTATTTTAAGTTGTTAATCATTTTAGAAATTATTTTAATGTTAGGCTTATTTTGAAAATTATTTCAACTGATGAGTTTCTTGTATCGTTAAAATATAGTTCACAAAGCTTTCCCCCTTCTCAAGTCTCAATCTTATTCAGCTTCCCTTATTAATCTTACACTCGACTCACTTGAACTAAGTGTTTAACAACTTTGAATGATTTCTAAAATTTTCAAAATAAGCTTACCATTTGGAATAATTTTCAAAATAAATCTACCGCGTAACTGATATTACACCTCCATTAGAGGTTAGCTATTCAATAATTCAGACAAATCGTGGTGCAACAGACCAGGCCGAATCGGATTAAGTTCGACCCATTAGCTATGTATGGTCAGGTCAAGTCGGCCCATTGCAGTCGTGGGCTAGGTCAGGGCTTTGATGTAGAGCATATTTGTACCCAAAAAAAGTAGTTATGCTAATTATTATTTGATGTAAATATATAAGTTTAACATTTAAAATAAAAAATAATTTATTTTAAGTTATTGATAGACCGACTTGATTCAGCACATTCATTCACCCTTCACTATTGTTACACGAACTGACCCGTTAAAGACCGGGCCCTTTAACAATATAACTCTTAGGTAACTCCCGTTTAATATAACCCAATTCTCTTGACTCTATGAGGTTCCAACCGTTGCACACCCCTAGCCTGTATATTCGTTTATTTATTTGTATTTTGTATTTTGTTTATATTTGGACAAAAAGAAAAGCTTCATTTATATTCGTTTATGCATTTGTATTTTGTAGATGTCGATTTACTTTTATGAAAAGGACTGACCAACTTTGTCTGGGATTAACTGATAAGAGATTTGGGTTCTGGAAAAGCAATTGGTCGTGTAAACGGTGTAATCCTGGAATATCATGAAATTTAAGGGCAGAGAGATAAATGGACAATTCTGCAAAAAGGGAAAATTGGTGGACTAGCTCAAAAAGGAAATTGGTTGGTCCATAAAAATTTACCCACAAAAAAAATAAAAAAAAGTTGCTTTCTTTCTGATGAGCAGCACTATCTTATCATTTTCCTGTTAATACTTTGCGCAATGTGATCCACAAGAATTGGAAATGCAAAAAAAATGATGGTTGCTTTTAACTTTATTTATTTTAGTAGCTAGTTACCGTTAGAAGCTAATTTCCTGTGTTTTGCCAGTTGGCATTTATGGGTTTTATCTGAATAATAATTGGGGAAAAAAGGGGATCCAGAAGAAATGAGTAAATGGACAAACAGAAACAACAAATTTCATTACTTCACAGAAACAAATTTGAATTGCTACAATCCCTGTACTAGTACTACTACTGTACATACCCTGACATAGAGAGGAAAGAAAAAAAAAAGAGTTCAGAATGGTCTCTTGAGAAAAAACATGAATCACTTTGATACACAGCAATCAGACTACCTAGTAGAAAGAAATAGAAGAAAAAAAATCAAAAGGCTAGAATAAAAGGGGTAAAATTATATGAACCAAAAAATAAAGAGAAGGCGACTGCTCTAGAACTCTCTCCCCCAGGTGCTTCAGCTTAATAGCCGTTACGCGAGTTCCTTCTGCTTTCAGACCTGGAATCGGGGTTATCGCTTTTGTCAGTGTCGGAAAAGTCCCTCTGCGATTCGATTTCTGAGCTGTTTGCCCGAGCTCTCCTATGCCTTCGGTCCTGGATACACACAATGCCAAATGCAATCAGGAATCAGAGGTCAAATAGGACGTTGGATGAAAACTTGATGTCCGATGCTAGTTTTTCGGGTATTTTGTGGGTCGAACAGACAATTCTGTCAAGCCTGAATTCGGGTCAAGATCGACTTCGGACTACAGAAATACGAAAAATATTGTGCACAAATTTTGTCAAATTGGTCAATGTCGAAATTCACACGGAAAATAAGACCGTACCCGGTTTTTTCTGGGTTGAACTGAACCTGAGTATTCGGGTCGGACAGTTTTCTTACAACCCTAAAACCAGGCCACAGTGAAGGTTCATGCAATTCTGAACTGTCTCAGTAGAGGATGATAAAGGGTAGGTATACTATGAACAGCACTGCACCAGTTTAACTGTATTATAGCACAGCATCTTAGATTAGCCAAATGAGCATTTTACGATGATTTCTGTATTTCGGGATGCATCTGCTCTTGATTCTTATCCCTAACTAGGTAAACAATAAGTTTAATTCAAGGGAAAAACGCACGAATAGAAGAATTAAAGCCAGCTCCAAATATCAGTAAATCATGTTGTTGAAGTATGCCACCCACTTTATAGATGACAGCAAGAATTGATTATCGACGAAAGTCTCAACTATAATACTTTGTCTACTCTATTTGGTGCATAAACCCAAAAGTGAACCCAATTCATCCTTACATTATACATTGTGGAATACCAGATTCTGTGTCTGCTAGATTAGCCTAATTTGTCCTGGTGGGTCACATTCATTTTCCCACTCATATATTTACCCCAAACAAAAGGTATAACTAACATATGCTTTCCACACAAATTGAGGCTCCCGATGAGGTATACAGTTCGACATTGCACAAAAAAGCTAACCAGATGCAGAAGCACCAACAAGAAGAAAGGGACAATAGGAGAATAACCAGTTCGAAAACGGCCCTAACCGGGTCAGGTCATTATCAGAGCCCATAACCACAAAAAGGGACAATAATTTTATAACAATCCTAGACCATTAAAACAATATAGATGTTATATGTATCTATATCAATTCATCTGAACATGCAAAAACAAACATCAGCTACAGAGATCAATGCTTTGAGTAATGAGTACTCCATCTTTGCAATGTACACAATACAGATGATATTTTATCACTATAGAGAGGGGGGGACGTGATCTGTCAGTTTCGAAGACAGCTGAAATAGTACCCTCACTAAATTCTCTGCCTTCTTTAACTATTTTCATGCTGTAACCCATGACTGATGCCCATACTCACCCTTCCTTTTCAATCAACCACCGACAAGTTTATTCCCGTTGTTGCAAGTTAGGAGCATAATCTGAGTAAATTTTCGAATTCTCTCATAGGCTATTCTCAGAAAAACCAAGACAATGATCATTTATCTTACCATGCAAATTGATAAACATCACGCCTGGCTAACTATTTGGTGCTGAGTTATTTCAATCCTTGGATTACTTTGGTTACATAGATCCACATATGGCATCCACTTGGTGTCCTAGTTTTAGGAAGCGTTTCGTTTGAAAACTTTCCCATGTTTGGTTGTCCCTGATAGACGGCGAAGTTTTAATGTGGGACCCATTATTTCACCCTCAAGCTCGGTAAACAATTTTCCAAGGGGGGTGAGGGAAAGTCTTCCAGGCTATGTCACTCCGACTCTTCATTTTCCCTGTTGCACCTGTGTCGGACCCATGATATCCGGACAAGGGTACGACACTCGACACTTCAAATTACAATGAAAATGTATAAATTTCTTTAAAATAGCCGAGTCTGACACCCGTATCCGTGTCCGATATGGACATGCGTACCCGAGTCTGAGTAACATAGCTTCCAGGAAATTGTTTTCCAAGAAAATCTTTCCCAGGAAACTACCAAAAGCATCATTATTCTTTCTTAGCATTATCCGAGGGGGCTTGCAAATAAAAGTTATAGAGATCTTGCCCGTAAGTTGGTTCTCTTGAGTCATAAAGCCCGTATGATGTTGGAGCTCATATCATAAATGGTGGGGGTTTGCTACTAGTTCAGATTTCAGAAGTTAATGAATTCATAATCAGTGAACCAAATGGGACCAGGAAAGAGGTGTATGCCCACACAAGCATATGATTGATGACTAGGTAGTCCAAGTTAAGAATTCTACGAGATGTGTCATTATGCGATACAGAAGCATCAGTATCGAAATTAATGTCCAGGGTAATATTATAACTGACCTCTCTGGGTAAGGGATACTCCTCGGATTCAAGCATACGGACAACCTGGCCCATTTTGGGTCTCTTCTCCGAGTCCGGATCGACGCACCTCAGAGCAGTGAGAAGAGCACGCTTGAGGGCCCTTGTCGATGGCCTTGCCTCGATATTTGGATCAACAACCTCCTCGGACCTCCGGCTTCCCACCATCATTTTTAGCCAATCCACCAAATTCACCTATACCATTGTGAAATAAAGTTCAACTAATTTAGAATGTGAAATCGAAGAAACTTTTAAATAAATTCTTGCAAAGATTTAGAAAATTTTAGAACATGTACAAACAACAACAGCAGTCCCAATATAGTCCCGCTAACATGGGATCTGAGAGAATCCAAATGTAGGTAGCCTTCCCCCCCCCCCCCCCTTCCCCTCCCAAACAATGCATGGGAGTTCATGAAGAGGCTAATTCCGGCGAACTCCAAAAGTAAAAACATGTGATTAAAAAAAATGTCACATAAAAAAGTAGGTCCAATACAAGAAGAATGTTATTACTTAACTACAAGGTGGTCCATAATGTAGACATAGCAAAGCCAAAATAAAAAGGAATATATGGACCATTGTGTCACTTAAGGGATGTCGTGCTCTAAGATTTGTAATTTACATCACCATGTTACATTTTCATACATTTTGTCGAACCACAACGTGTCAATGAAAAATGCTCTTGTTTAGATCGAGAAAAAGACAGGAGCAAAAAAGTTTGAAAGCCACAGTAATGTTACAATCCATGATAGAATTCAAGACCATAGAATGAAGTCGACCACATTTCGGGGAATCCAACAAGGAACAAAATAAAAGTTGCACGTAAAGATCAGAAGCATAATCAAGATAGATTATCAAAATTAAATAAGAATGAGAGACCTCCTGTGGTGGACGACTATAGTCCACGGGATCTCTTCCTGTGATTGCCTCCAAAAGCAAGACTCCAAAACTATAAACATCACTCTTCTCATTCAGAAGGCCGGTATTTGCATATTCAGGTGCCACATATCTGCCAAACAACAAGGGTTAGAAAGTAGAAATCCAAGAGTAATAATCCCTCTAATAGACACACCAGTATGACTCAAAAGCAAGACTCCGAAACTATAAACATCGCTCTTTTTGGTTGGAAAGAAACACATCTCCATTACTCAACAAAGCACTGATACATACCCAAAGGTTCCCATAACTCGAGTTGTTACGTGACTTTTACCGGCACCAAGAAGTTTAGCAAGGCCAAAATCAGACACTTTTGCATTGAACTCGTCATCAATCAGAATATTGCTGGACTTGATGTCTCGATGTACAACTTTGGGCTCAATTGCCTCATGCAAGTATGCTAGACTGCACCACAGTAAGAAAATAATGAGTAATGAAGTTAATGGGAGCACAAAATAGCACCCTGAAGAATAAGCAAACTATGTATGAATACAGAAACATTCCAATTTCCTAGGGCTGCCATTAGCACAAATTTCTTTGTCTCCATCCACAGTAGTACATAATTTAATGCATTGACAGATGTATATTCTCGACATACTGCCCTGTTTGATAAAGACATACACTATTGATCAAATGTGCAATCAACTTACGCTTTTGCTGTGCCAATCAACACTTTCATGCGGGCCTCCCAAGTAAGATATCCATGCTGACGCATAGCACCATGTAGCCACTGTTCTAAATTGCCATTGTTAACATACTCGTAAACCAACATCCTGAAATTCACAGCAAGATGTCAGATTAACATCACCAATGCTAAGATATTGGAAACCGTCAGGAAGAATGAAAAACAATTTTACAAACTTCATATATTCACCTGTGAGTTCCTTCGATGCAATAGCCCAACAATCTGACCAAATTTTTATGACGGACATGGCCAATGGCCTCAACTTCCACTCTAAACTCTTTCTCAGCTTGACCTCTGTAAGACAAAGTTTGAGCAGCTCGAATCAGAACATTCACCAAACACAAGACGAACAACAACATAAGGTTATGTTAGAATATAAAACCATCATTGGGCCTCCAACCATCAACTTTACGCTTTTGGTTGAGATGGTTCCACATGGTACCAAAGCCAAGTTCAGTAAGAGGCCCCAGTTTCAAATCTCAACGGCCCTCATGTATATTTTGTGCAAAGACATTTGCGTGAGGGGGTGTGTTAGAATATAAAACCATCATTGGGCCTCCAACCATAAGCTAAAGCTTTTGTTTGAGATGGCTATATAGGTTACGTTAACTAGAGAAAACTCAAAAAAAATTTCATGAGACTCACAAGTTGTTTAGAAGCCTCTTGATAGCCACGGGAGAGCCATTTATCAAGCACCCTTTGTACACTACTCCATATCCACCTTCACCAATGACATTCTCCTTGGAAAACCTGTTCGTCGCCATTTCGAGGTCCCTCAAAGTGAACCAATGACCCCAACCCAAATGCGAAAACTCCGGGAGACCGCTAAGTGGAGAAGGGGCAGTAATCGGATGCGAAGAAGACGGTCTATAAATACCATACGGACCACCAGAACCCCCTTCATCCCCTGAATAAAAACCGCCACCTTCCATTCTATGAAATGAACCCGATTGACTGCTCGTGTCTCCTCCATTCTTCATCTTCCCTGAATCTTCAAGGACTACTACCTTATCAGAATCTTTTTCATTGAATTTATCCTTGAGGGTCAGAAATTTTCCTTCATTTGGGGCAAATGGGTTAGTGGATATGTGTTCCACTCGAATTTCTTTGATTTCCTTGGAAACCGATGGGATTTGAGTCGCAGGTAACTTGTCCCGGGCTTTCTTTGCTCTCTTGCGCGAAGTTAGGCACAGCGGTATCAAAGAAAGGATGATGATGATGAATAGCCCAACAGCAATTCCAATGAGTTGCCATACCTTCAACCCAAATACAGCTTTCTTGGACAAACTTGCATAAAGATCACTCATTTTTCCAGAAGGAAATGAATGTACCTAAACAAAATTCAATGCAGTGGGGGGAAATAACAAACTTCAGAATCCCAAACCCTCAGCATTTCATCATCAAATTACTTTCAAGACAAACAATAACTTGAGAATTGGAAACCTAAAATCCCATATTCATTTCAATTTCCAGCAAAAGCAACACAAACAACAATTACAATCAAAATGGGGTACTTGAGATGCTAATTGAGAGAGACTGTGATCATAAAACAAAGGCAAAACAAACCAACCCACAATTCTTCCCACTTCCCATTCCAATTCCTAAAACAAACAAAACTAGACCTGAAAATTCAGCAAAATCAAATTGCTCTAGCAAAAGGGTTGAATTATATAATTACCTGAAGTAGAATTGGAATCAAAGACAAATAATCTTAACAACCCAGATCACAGAACCCACTTAATCACTCCACAAAGCCCCAGCTCGGATCTCTGCCCAGAAAAATGCTCCAAAAGGCCATGGAACCTGGACAAAGAAGTGATATTGTCACCAAAATCCTCCCAAAAATCTCGTTAAATGCAAGATTTTATCAAGTTTCCTTAGTGGGTATGATGGCATAGAAGATTGTATTTATAAACCCACGAGCTGAGAAGGAGCTTTCGTTCTCCCACCACACACCCACACACACACTAATTGCAATTGGGCATTGATTTATTGCCTTCCCAAGTAAGAGCCACCCCGGTATACCCAGAAATGGCAACAAACAAACAGACAAAAAAGCTATAGTTCTTGAGGAGGGAAGAAGAAGAAGAAGAACAGGAAGACGGGAAATTCTATGGGGTGAATTTGTTTGTTTATCTGGAGGTTAAGTTAATGTGTTGTGTGTACAGGAGAGAGGAGAGAATAGATGAGGGGGGAAGTGGTGGGTGTGGAGTTAAGAGTCAGTGGTAGGTGATGACACAAACTTTGGCTCACAAACGGTAAAAAGTAAAAACCCATGTAATGTAACTATACAGAGAGAGAGAGAGAGAGAGAGAGAGAGAGAGAGAGATTGGATTGGAATTTGGAAGGCATTCTCGGGATATTTTTTTGCCCCCTTACCATTTTCGACTGTGACTCATTATCCGTCCTAATTAACTTTTCTAAATTACTCGCTGTGATTTTTTAATAAGTATTACCTTCGTCTTATTTTGTTTGTCACTCCAATTAAATTTGAAAACCAATATATATTAAAAATAAGATGAAAAGTTTGCAATTTACCCAAATTATACTTATATTAGTTGATAATGATAGTTGTTGGAATTGTAAAAAGTGACAAATATATTTATTAATTAAGGGTAAAAAAGGAATGATAATCATTGGAATAGTAAATCTGACAAACAAATTGAGACAAAGGAATTAATTAAAATGACAAACATTTTGGAATGGAAGTAGTAGTATTTTCATTCCAACGAGATTAGATGACCTATGAAATTTTTTAATAAATGTTTTCTAGGATAAATTAATAATTTACATACACAAATTATTTGAAATTATCCACCAGGTATCCATGATATATGTTCTTAAAGAAAATATCCGTGATACATATAGAAATGCTCACCGTTAGAATTTTTTAGAAAAGAGTATGAGAATATTTTATTATTTTTATAATTGTAAATTAATAATTATGAAAAAAAATTAATGATGCTATCATATCTTACCTGATATCATAGATACCTTTATTTAATGGGAAAAGTATTTTATAATTCATCATTTGGAGCAAAGGCAATGAAATAATTGCCACTATGGTCAAAAGACCACAGTTATTCTTTTCAAAATTCAACTCTAAGAAAGTTTAAGTCATGTCCAGTTTGGAGTATCAATTTAAGGGTGATAAAGGGCCTTAAGGAGGATATGGTAATCCATTGAATTGGCCAAAAGGTCCTCTACGAGGCCCTTAACTCATTTTGTGTCAAACTCAAACATGCGCACATACTCCGAGGAAGTCAGGTAGTGTTCTCATCTACTTCTAGAGAGGTCAATACTCTGAATGGGAGTGACTGGACCAACATCTTGATGTTGGAGTTACTATTTAAGCAAAACGATCAACTCTAAAGACTGGCAGAGCGAAGAGCCAAGACAAGGGAAGACGACAACTCTACCCTTTTTTAACGGTTCAACAATTTTCTTTCCCCCGACTTACTGTGGAGTAGCTGACTCCAAGGTCATCGAGTGTTGGGTAAGGGATAGCGAGAAGATATTCGACACTCAGAATGTCCTGATGGGATTAAAGTCAACCTTACTGGGTTCCAGCTAAAGGGAGAGGTCGATCTTTGGTGGACCAATGTGAAAGAGAGGCAAAATGAGTCGATGTTTGGTTGGAACCAGTTCAAGGACATGTTGAAAATTGGTTCTACCCCCATGTCAATTTAGAAGGCGAAGGAGAAGGAATTTCTGGAGCTACGCAAAAGAGGCGGTAACGTCTTGCAATACGCTACAAGTTTTATGGAGTTGTCTCGATTCGCACCGGTTTATGTGGTTGAGGAGATATTGAAGGTGAACAGCTTTGAAGACAGTTTGAGCTTCAAGATCAAGGATTGCATCTCTGTGCGTACATTTTCTTCATACCATGAGATGCTGGATGTGGCCATTAACGTGGAGAAGGTGGCAAACAAACGAGAAACCTATCTGAATAGATTTGGTAACAAAAGGAAAGGGACCCCTCACCACAACCCTGCCACTCAACCCCAGAATAAGAAGAATCGTCATAGCAGCGGGCATGGTAACCAAGGAAAGGGACCGTCATCCAGCCTGTTATATAGAGCATGTGGCAAATCGGGTCACCTCGCCCAAGACTACAAGACCAATCTAAAGGTGGGTTGCTATAGGTGTGGCAAGACTGGCAACCCCTATCACTTAGTGAGGTAGTGTCCTCACCCGAGACCGGGGGAGGGGGACAATGGAGGAACCAATAACGCAGGAGCACCGCCCCCAGCAACTCAGAACCAGGGTAGGCACCGAGGAAACCCAAGGTCGCAGAACCAGATCCGAGGCGAGCAGAATGGGAATAAGGCCAACCAAACTAGGCTACCTAAACCCCCTTCACCTGATCCACAACATTAGGCCTCGCGTAACCTTGGATGATGGGTTTACGTCATGAAGAGAGAGGAGGCGGAAACTACAGCAAATGTCGTCACGGGTACCTCCTTTCTCCTTTCATACCATGTTTCTGTTCTGTTTGATTCTGGCGCTAGACATTTTTTTATTACCCCTGAGATAGTAGGAGAGGATAAGCTTGTACCCTTGAAACATAATAAACCAGTGTTTGGAGCCTTACCCATGACGTTATCTGTTAGATGTAGAGAAATTGGTTAGAGACTGTCGGATAGTTATGGTTAGCCAGAAGTTTAAGACCGATCTGTGCCAGTTCGATCTGATGGAGTTCAACATCATCTTGGGAATGAACTGGCTTTCAAAGTTTGAGGCCCAGGTAGGCTACTATAAGTAGCAAGTGACCCTGTTGGGTCCAAACGGGAATAAGGTAGTGCATATGAGTGACCGACTCTACCAAGGAGAGTGAACTATCTCTTCCCTTAGTAGAAGCTCTTAGGGCAAGGTTGTCGGGGATACATGTGTTTCGTGGTGGACACCAAGGCTAAAGAACCATCACTTGAGAACATCTTGATGGTGAAGGACTTTCCTGACGTATTTCCGGACAAGATTCCGAGATTCTCTTATCGAGGTAGATTCTACATAAAAATAAAACCCATAGCTGCTCCAATACCCAAAGCGCCACAAAGTATGACACCCACATAGTTGAAGGAACTCAAGACATAGTTGGCCGAATTGTTGGACAAGGGGTACATTCGACCTAATACGCCGTCGTCGGGAGCACCGGTCTTTTCATAAAGAAGAAGGATGGTAGCATGCGGTCATGCATCGATTACCAGGAGTTGAACAATATTACTGTCAAGAACCGCCACCCCTTGCTCGCATTGATGACTTATTCGACCAACTTCGTGGTGCGAAAATGTTTTCCAAGATAGACCTCCGGTCGATGTGCGATCACTAGCTGAGGAATAGGGAAGAAGATATCCCTAAGACCGTTTTTCGTACTCAGTACAATCATTTTTAGTTCGTGGTTATATCATTCAGACTTAGGAATGCCCTTTCATGGACTTGCTGAACTGAGTGTTCAAGCCTTTTCTGGACAAGTTCGTGGTAGTGTTCATAGGTGACATCCTCGTGCATTGTATTCAGGAACCTGAGAAGCGCATGCAAAGCATCTGAAGATGGTGTTGGAGACCCCGAGGGAGAATGAGTTGTATGCCAAATTCAAAAAATGTGAATTTTGGCTAGAGCAAGTAGCCTTCTAGGACACATGTGTCTAAGGACGAAGTGGTTGTAGACCTCAAAAAGTGGAGGTCAATACCAAGTGGCTAACCCCTAAGAATGTTACTGAGGTCAGGAGTTTCTTAGGATTGGCGGGTTATTACCAAAAGTTCGTTCAAGACTTCTCAAACATCACAAAGTCTTTGGCCAACCTGATGAGGAAGTCAGTGAAATTCGCATGGTCTGAGAAGTTTGAGAAGGTTTTTCAAGACTTGAAATAGAGAGTCACAACCTTCTCAAACCAATAAAATAAAATTAGGAGATTTTTGTGGAAAGTTGGTTAAGAGTACTATCTTTAGTATAGTGAGTTTAGATGTTCAACCTTCAGAAAATGAAAGAAAGGTGGTCTGCATCTATAATGAGGAAACATGATTCAGGATAAATCTTTCTAGTATAAAAATGTGAATAAAAATAAGATCAAAAGATTATACCACGATCATCTTCCTAACCCTAAATTATACAAAGAATAACTAAAATATAGTGCAAAGATGAATCAAAACATTGCGGGGCATTGGGTCACTAGAAAACAGATGCGATTGAAGCCATATTGTTCAACATTGGTTAGATGAGCTGAACGCGACGTCGTATTACATCACATGACAACCCAGCTCAATGTTGTAGGACGTTTTAGGCATGGGGTGGGCTCCCATCTTTAATCCATTTTTTATTTATTTTTGTTCTTAGGCATGCCGAGTCTAATATTTTTCGATTTTGTAAATTTGGTTGAATAATATGGTTATTTACAGTATTTCACTTGAAAGGCAATTTATGCTCCTACGACTATACAAAACTATACAATTCAACTGTAAGTTTTAATTTCTAACGTCAACAGAATCCTATTCTTAATATTTTATGCAACCATCCTAAAGAACCTTTATTCGAATTTTGATTCTGGATCTAATATTATACATCTTACTACAAATACCACAAATTTTATTAGAAAAACACATAAAATAAATTACTGATTATATCCTGAAGACAAAGTTTGTCCAGATTAATTTTACTACCCTAGCCTCCTCCTCTCTTTTTCTCTAAAGCGTAGCTCCAATTTCTTTGGAAGAAATTTGTAGTGGTCTTTTATACATGATAAGCCCCAATTTGATTGATTTTTATTCAAATTGTTAGTTTGTTTTTACGTTTACGCAAAGAAAATTAGTCTCTTCTTTTGTAAGAGTTTTTATTATACCCTTATTTAGGATTTTTAGTCTCTTTTTAGAGTTTTTATTGTACCCTTATTTAGGGTTTTTAGTCTCTTTCTAGAGTTTTTGTTCAGTTAGTGTGGTCTAATACGTTGGATGAAGATATACTTTCAAATTGCTATAGCATGGGTTATGAGGTTCTCCATCAATGGTAAAGATGCAGAGTCATCGAAGAAATCGAAGCCGAACGTCAGTAAGATTAGTATTTAGTTATTTGAAAGTTGAATTTCATATCTATGTTTTAGATCTACAATTGTCCAGTCACGATTTTCACTGTAAATGTCGTATAACTTGCTATAAATGAAATCGTGATATTTAATTTAAAAAAAAGAAGTTTGTCCGGATTAAAGAATAGTCAATAGAGAACATGTGATATATGGGCCAATATTTAGTTAGCAAAGAATATTCTGATCTGCCTACTACTTTGGGCACACCAAGCCACCATGCTGCCACTTTAATAAATACAAAAATCGTCAGTGATTCCCCTCATATTAGTTGGAAGTTAAGATGGACAAAAAGCTCAAACTATATCCTATTGTTCACTACCTTTTTTTTAAAATATAAATAGAGACGGACATTAATGAATATATATATTTTTAAAATATTAGTATTAATTATTTTTATGTTATAAATAAAGTAAGAGTATGCCAGTATGGTATAATTAATAGACAAAACTACAAAACCCAATTATGAATGTGCTAACTCTTTCGTTCTTAGAATATTAGAATAAATAAATTAAGTTGAAAAAAAGGCAAGGAATGTTGTCAGACATAAATCAATTACTACATCCGTTCTTTTTTATCTGCCATTTATGATTTTTAGTGTCAATTTTTAATCAATAATTTCTAATATAAAATTTTTATAAAAAATATAATATTATACTTTTTGAATAGTATTTTTTATTACGAATCTAATGATACCAATTTTGTATGATGAATCATTATACAAATTAAGATATTAACGGTCAAGGTTTTTAACACAATTTCCTAGGCGATAGATAAAAACAAACGGAGGGAGTACCATATAAAAAAAATAAAATTTAACATTCATAAAAAATTATAATAAATTAATTAAACATTAAATATAAATTCAAGTATATTAAAACTTCAAATGTAAAGGATTCAGTAAATTAACATTCTAATAAATAAGTATCAATTATTTAATATATCTAAATTGACACTAAATGTCCTATCAAAATAAATATGCAATTGTAGGTGAGCCAATATATGCAATTGTAGATAACAAAATTGATAAGTATAATATGCAATTGTAGGTGAGCCAATATATAATATAATAATATTACAAATTGATTGAGAGTTTGACGACAAAATGGCTGAAGTTTTACGAAGGGTCTGATAATATGCGAGTTTTTTTAAAAAATAGGATGGGGTAATATTAGGGGTGAGCGGGACCGGGATCTCGGTCATTTTTGCTACTCCTCATTCCGGTCGTCCGCCGCCGAAAGAAGCTGCTCCACTCCCGGCCCCGGACCTAAAATAAACCGGGAGTTTCTAGTCCCGACTTTCTAACCTATTTGCAGTTATTTTTGGTTCATTTCCTTAAAGAACCAACCCAAAAATTAAAAAAAAATTCACACAACTACAACATCTAACATCATAATCAGTTCTTCATCATCATCATTATATTCACAAGTGTATCACAATTCAAATATGTTCACACTTCACAATCAGTTGATAGCAGTGGCCAGTGAACCAATGACAACACATTAACACCTATTCAAATTTCAATAAATAAATAAAAAATTGAAAGCTAACATAACCTGTTCAAGTCCAGCTCCCAAGTAAACCAGTTGAAAATAACATAAATGACCAACATGGTTTTTGAAACAACACTAATACAAGATTGAACACAAATTAAAATTACAAAGCACATGTTTTTATATATATATTATTTAAGACCGGGAGTCGGGACCGGGATGGGACCGGGAGTCCCGGAAATTTTGCTCTTCCCTAGGTAATATTGGTAATAATAATTAAGTAGTGGAACAACATCAATATTTAATAGTGACTAATGAATTCCTTGTATCAATTATCCCCCCTCTCAATAGTTCCATTTTTCTTCGGTGACATTTGTTTCTGAAACTTTTGAAACTGTAGAAGAACCAACCAGATTCACCATCGGAAAGGATAATTTCTCACATCGTTATATCTAACGTTTATTTTGATATCTTTATAGATATCTTTATTCATCTTAAGGAACATAACAAGTTAGTTGATATTATATCAAGACGGAGGGAATGAGTTTGAACACCAGACAAGGAAATAATAGGATGCAGAAAAGGAATTGAACACGGATCAGATCTTTTTTGTATAAAGAAATGGTTGCAAATTACAACGGATAGAGATGCAAACAAAAAGCAAGATCAGAGAAATCAAGAGGAAGAATTCAGTTGGAATTTGGGAGCTAAACGAAGTCCACATCAATATAGGTACTTTTGCATGTTAATTATTGGAATACACTTAGGCTACTGGTGTAGATGACAATGTCCTTAGGAATTCAATTGGAATTTGGGAGCCAAACGAAGTCCACATCAATATGGGTACTTCCCCATGTTTATATGTATGATGACCTTGAGAAAATTTGCTCCAATGGAAAGTTTCTCAAGGAAAAGATTTCCTTGAAACTTCTACCAGATGCTCCCTAAATGATTCCTCTATGTTATTTGTATTTATGTACATCACCCAAAATCAACACCCATTCGGAAGAACGAGTAAAAAACTAGTGTATATATATAGTATGAAACAAACATGTGAATTGTATTCCGAATTTTTCTATTCTCATTCCCAACTCCCTACTCTCTCCTACCAAACGGTGTGTTAGGAGTATAACAAATTGCATATATAATAAGGGGTATATATGAATTTATTTTTTCCTGCTTGGATTGTAATAAACTAAAGTAAATATTTTTTTTAAATCCTTTCATTTCTTCTCTTGGTGGATCAATCTGAACCAATTCCTTTTAAAAACTTTTAAAATTTAGGAGTGAAATTGCTATATCACATGTCCCATACTAAGGTCATGTGACTAAAGCATTCAATTTGACTTTTGCTGATTTCCGGCATATAAACTTTGATCGTTTCGAATTTGAATTTTGTCGAATTTGTGCATATTTTTTTAGTTAGGTAAGCAGTCAATCCACCGGGGCACAATCTCAGGATAATCCTAACCTAGTAGACCTCTATTGACTAAGGCATGAGGGTATGGGATATCAACGCCTAACCCAGGCCTCATCTTCCACTCACACAACACTCCCTCATTTCTGGTATTCATTGAATATTTCTTCAGGAATCGAACTCAAGAAAGAGGAGATGGAAGCAAAGTTGGGCCAATCGGCAACCGGCTTCATGCATATAACTGATACAATGCAAATGAAATTTGTTCACGAGATCAACCACGTACGTCATAATTAGCTAAATATATATATCTCCACGTACTATGGATCCTGGCTTGGATTTACTTAAGTAATTTATGAGCTAGAAGCTTGAATTATTAGGTATAGGTTATCATGATATTTATTGCTACTTGATCGCGAATATCCTTCCATGATAGTTTAACGAGAAGGCCAAGGTGACCATAGATAGGCATGTATTCACGGTTTCATGTAATAAAACTTGGATGTATTACAAACATTACAAAAACTATCTGGATCATCTGTTACTATTTATTGATAAAGGTTTAGGGTAACATTCCTTATGCCCAATTGCAAAATTAATTTGGTGAATACATCAGGATATATATAGAAATCTTGCAATGCGCATAAAATCATAATACCAATTAAGTTATTTCACTTGCAGACTTTGCACGTATTTATAATAGTGCGTTCAATAGTTGATTGGTACAAACTTTGCTGGGTAAAACTTTTCTGGGATTTCTCTAGCATCTTTTGAGAACTGTTTAGTGAGTAAAATAATGGGTCTCACATAAAAACTTTATTATCTATTAGAGAGAACCAAATATGAAAAAGTTGATTAATTTTCTTGGAAAAATTTTCCAACCAAAACGCCTTGATTAGATATTCATATCTTGCAAGTGATGCATGTTTGGAGTTTATTTATCCTTCTTTTCTTCATGAGCAAGGTTGATTAATTTTCCTGAAAAACTATACGTTTATAATTAGTTTCGATCAACATATTGGATGTATATTGACAATAGTAAGAAGTTATGTTACATATATGCCTCATATAAATACATATATTTGTAGGACTATCTCAACCAAAAGCTTAATCTTAAGGTTTAAGGCGAACTTAAGATCTCTTATTCATCAATATGACTTTGATACCACATGTAATCGTCTCAATAAAAAATTTACGTTGATGTTTTGCAGCCCCACTAATGATTACTTTTATACTCTAACAATATTCATAACTACATGTTGTCATGTTGCCATATGCATATGATGAAGACAATCAAAGACAAGTGTAACAACATGGACACAAGTTCAATCTCATGTGATGATATTTGTTCATTGGTTGATAATTTTGTGAAGATTAATTAAGCATTTAAGTTGTCTTATCCAATATCCAAATAAGATGCACAAGGCAAAACTAACAAAAAGTAGTTTGGTACATTGACAAGACCAAAATCCCAATGTTGAATGGTCACGTCAAATTAAGCCAACAATACGTGAAATTGTAGACGGCAAAAATAGACGATATATACATCATGCATGGCATTGGCAACAAATTCAACAAACACAAACGTGGCGTTATAAGTTGTGTTGAGTGCAGCTTTTTGCTTGTAAGTTGTGGGCAGATTTACAGTGACAACACACACAGAAATATATCAAGTAATATATCCTAATAACAATAACTTTGGGCATGTGTTTATATAGCCTAAATAATATTCGTGCCAAGAATATTTATTGCGATTTGCCGCCACTTTGAGTCCTACTTCTGCCTAATCTTTTTTTTTTTTTTTTATAAAAAGAGTTGGTAAAGGAAGATATATTGATTACGTAATATGAAATTTAATTGGGAGTGTCGGTAACCAATAATTTTAATGACTTTGTTTATTAAACTAATTGAAGTGAATGCAACTCTTTAATTTTATGAATTTCTAAGCTCTAGGGAATACTCCGTACGTGCCAAATTAATTGACATTTTGGCTAAATTTTTACCGTTAATTATTCACAAATTACAATGAGTTACAACATGAAATTGTCGTCATTAGAAAGACACTTTACTAAAAATTACAATGAAGATAACTTCATATTATAACTCGTTGTCATTTGTTAGTAATTAACGGTCAAAATTAGTCAAAATGTCAATTAATTTGGGACGGAAGGAGTATATTTGTACTACCTTCGTCCCTAAATAATTGTCCATTTGACTAAATTTTGACCGTTGATTATTTATAAATTACAATGAGTTACAATATGAAATTATCACCGTTAGAAAATATAGTACTAAGAATTACAATAATATTAATTTTACATTGGAACTCATTGTAATTTGTGAGTAATTAACGGTCAAAGTTTAGTCAAATAGACAATTATTTACGGACGGAGGTAGTATATTTTAGTGCATCTCTCTTTTTTTTTTTATGTGACTTTTGAAGATAATAATAACAACAGATTTTTAGGGGCAACATGCTTACGCATAGTCTGAGAGATATCCAGATATAGATAGTCTTACTGTCATGAACTAATGTCTATGGAAATGCTACTTCCAGTGGATCTACAGGAAGACTTTTACAAAAAAAAAAAAAAAAAAACCCACTTTTTTAAGCACTAAAAGAAACCCATTTGGAAAACTTGTGAAAAAGTAAGTGAAAAGAATAAATGAGTAGACACAAGATGCTTGTAACCAAAAAAGGAATACCTACCTAAGAGCTTCCTGTGGACGAGGAAAAACTCTAAGTACCTAAGCAACAAAGTCAACAAGGTAAAACAGTAATCCATGCCCTAAACAGAAAAGCAGACAAAAGCACCATACACTACCCTATTATCAAACTTCACCCTACTACCTTATTCTCGCCCTCCACTCTCCTCTATCCTAAGACATGTCCTCCGTTAAACCTAAGTGTTTAAGATTTGTGCTAATCATCCCCCTCACAGATTGTTTGGTCTCCTACGCCCCCAACGCCCTGACGATAACCTATTCCCATCACACCTCCTAACGGGTGCATTTACACTTCTCATAAATAGATGAACCATCTGAACATGCAACTTCTGGGTCGTCCAACACTCAATGCCATAAAACATCGCCAGTCTAATAGCCCTACAATATGTCTTACCCTAGAGCTTAAAAGGAATTCTCTTATCAGACAACAATTCAGACGTTGCTTCCACTTTTGTCAACCCACCCTAATTCGATATCACAAAAAATTATGAAGTTGTCAGTAAGAAAATTACTTAAATGTTCATAATTAAAATTCACTTTTGATATTTCATTTTATGAATATGTTAAAGGGTAAAAGTACAGATGACATAAAATGAGAAAAGTTAGTTAAAAATTCATATAAAAATAACATATGGAGTAGTTGTTATGCATTTTTTATTCTAAGATTGTGTTTAACAATAACTTTTGGTTTAGCATTTAGTATATGACCTAGCCAAATTTCTAATTGGACAAGTATTATATTTTTAAGCTAGTGTTTCAACTAGCATTTAACGTTTCAAATAACATTTCAAGCTACACTTTTGAAATGTTAATAGAATTAACATTAGTGTAATAGCGTTTCATACTTTTGGTCAACAATTACCCTTTCTGGAGCATAACATGGTGGGAAAGACTTGCTTGAGTTGAGAAAGATGAAGAACTTGAACCCGGGAACCTTCAATGGAGCTTAAACACTTGATATGAACTTGGTAATGAAGGTTCCACCACCAAGAGTTACAACCCCACTAAGATTAGATAAAGACTAGCATCACTAATCCATAGAGGAATTGACTTATTAACACCACCACAAAGATTTGAGGCTAAAGTAAGAACAAGATTTGAGATTAGAGAATTTTGGGAGAAAACCCTAACTTTCATTAATGGCCAACAAGTTGAATCCTATTCCTCTTCAGTGTAAAGAATATAAACTAAGGAGTGGAAGAGAAGACAACAAAAGTTACAAAAATGCTCACAAAAAACACGGAAAGGGAAAAATATTACAAAAATCCTTTTCCTCTTCAGCAGGGTCCCGCCTCGGCAGAATTAGGCGTGACCATCGCGCCTCCTCTAGATGCGTCGAGGCTTGCAAAAACATCAAAGGCGCGCCCAACGCCTGATTCAGGGCAAAAAACCAAAGGAAAGAGAAGGCGAGAAGGGCAGGCATGGCCAGCGCCTTACCCCGACGCCATTGCTTCCATTCCTCGACTTGTTTCTTCTATTCCGTCCATTTCCGACCTCTAATGTCAAAATAACCATACTTCCTTGGGATGACCCGACATGATGTTAGGGTCCAAAATGCCTTCGGGGTCGGTGACATGCCCTGAGTCTCTAGAGGGGTTTGGGACCCATCCAAAGGAAATAAGAATTTTGTGCTGAAAAGTTCATTTTAAGATTTTGGTACATGAGACCTTAAAATCTTTAGTTATAATATTTAAGATACGCCAAGTTCATTTTTCAGAATTTTGTGCTGAAAAGTAAGTTACCGACTTATCGTAAAAGTTATGGCATCTCGATGTATTTCTTTGGTAAGAATTATGAGGATGATATGTCATACTTTTCCAGTTAGGCATGAGCTTATAAAATTTGCGGGTGGTTGCCAATGCCTTTGAAATAGGGGCACAGTCGCACAGGAACGGACCAAATTTATCGAGTCTAACAAAAATAGCCTCACAAGGGTGTGTAAAATTCATGGGTAAAATTTTGGTAACTTTTGATAATTTTTGATAAATTTTGGTAACTTTTGGCAAATTTACACTATTATATCAAAATTAATTTTTTTGTTTTGTTTTTTAACTTTGGTAATTTTAGTGAAGTTTTTGTAAATTTAGTTAAAACTGATAAATTTTGGTAAAATGAAGTTACCAATGAACCTTTAAACAAAGGAAGTTGGGAAAAACAGAAACGGCGTCGTATATGTCATCGTTCCCGCTCTGTGCAATTGCTGCTGCATTTTGAAAACTTTAGACTTCAACTATAGACTATACAGTCGGAAATGTCACTCCATTACCATCGGTGGTAACCTCACTAATCCCCCCTTTCTCTGCGACAATCCATACAAATTCTGCATCGATATGATGAACCCTAGAGGAGAGGCAAGAAATGCTGCCGACGATCTATGGAGAGAAATCATCGCCGAAGAACAACTCAATCACAGTCGAAACATCGTTGGTCACCCTAAAATTGCTGTCACTTATCAACGCCGTCATGCTCCCGATCAAAATGCCACTAAACAGTCCAACAGGTAGATGTTTTTAAAATTTTTTTGTTCTCAATTTTGTAATCATGTTGTTTTGTTTTTTGATTTTTCTAATTCCGAATTTCTGGCTGTTTTGGGGGGACTTGGTGGTGTATGATTAGGGACTCGAGCTCAGGTTCGAGGAGGAGCAGCAATTCGAGTAGGGTGAGTTTTGTAGCTAATAATCAGCGAGTCAGTTGGAATCGCTCTCTATCTACCAGGTTTGAATTTCTCAGTCTGTAAATACTTGCTCAGTTTTTTATGATGCTCATTCTCAGTCGGTTGTCTAAATGAAAGTTCAATTCCGAGTTCTTGTTAGCTAAAAATGTGATTATTGGTTCAAACTGCTTTTATTCTAGTAGCTGTTTGTTATGATTGGGAAGTTTACTTGCACACAAAAAAAGAGGATTTAACAAAAGAGAACAGCAATTGAACATGAATTTTGAAGTGGCAAACCTGGAAAAACCACTAACAATGCACTGATTTTGAGGATTACAACTTTGTGTTTACAATGTGGATTTGAATGTGGATCACGCGGGATAATCAAGCTTCAATCTCCCTATACATTTTATGGGCCAAATACAATAGCTTAGGCAAATCAAATGCATCAGAAAAAGTGACAATATATCATAAGTTAGAAAACAGCTGAGTAGATGAAGAGCCAAAAGTCACAAGCTGAAATCTGCACAAAATGGGCAGCACAAGGCCCGTGTCCATACTTACAAGGGTCATGTTGCCCAATTTTGGATTTCCTCACTCTCTGTCCATCAACATGATCCGTGGTACATTTGACACAATGCGTGTTCCCTTTATTGCTCGTGTTGAATATGACAAGACCAGTGTTGAACAACCACAACACAATGCTTGACTTTATCTTCATCTATCTTCATTGAGTTCATTCCAAACATTATTTCTGGGCTCCATGAGAATGAGTAACCCGAGTCATGACTCAATTAGGCTTCACATCTCAACAGTCTTGTGATAGGACTTCTGTTAAGAAAATATATATTTGTAGCTTGTTGTAAAGAAAGAGTGCTGCTTGGTTCATATTTCTTTGGTTCCACTAATCAGTGGGGCTTATGATAAAGTGTTGCTCATTGTGTCTTTTGCATAAGTTATTTCTTCATTCTGGCAGAGGGAGGTCGAGTATCGCTGTTATAGCATTCACTGATCATCAAGGGCAGCAGCCGCAGCAGCAACGACAGCCAAGGAGGAAGCCCAAACCCCCTCTTCCTAAAGTAGGCACATTTTTTCTGTTTTTATTATGTTCTTACCCTTCATTTTGGTGATGGATATCTGGAAAATATATCCTTTTTCATATCTTGTGTGAAACGGCAAAAGTGGTTGGCAGGTTATGTGTCTGAGAATAGCTGTTAAAAGGTTAACTGGTAATGTCTGCATGTCAATGTCAACCTTTTGAGACTCCTACATATGCAAGTCAGTAACGGGGGATTGCTAGAGGTCATTTTGCTGGTAAAAATCTAGATGCTCTACCAGTATCAAAACTTGCTTTTAGACAGTACTCTAGGCATATCTGAAGAGATCAATTTTAGAGACTGTTATTGTGAAACCCATCTGGAACTATTTTTGGTTAGTTGCATCCAATGCATTTTGCTAACTCCTAGTCTAGACGTATGTGCAGATGAACTTCTAATTTATGATAATTGACTTTTAATTGATTACAACATATTATTGCATCGGTAACCAAGGGAATATAGGATCTGATTCTGATGTAAGTGTTTTGTTTGCAATCCCTCTCCCTCAAGAAAGAAGAGAAATGAATCCAGTTTTGCATTTTCAATGTTTAGTTTTCCTTTTGCTTATTAATAGGGGAAAGGTGCACAGCTTCCAAACTTTGAGAAAGAAAGAGCATACTTTCAAGAGATTGATGCAGATGAATTGATGATAGAAAGTCCTACACCAAAGAAATTTACATGGGTCATTGGTAATGAAACTGAGGATGTGACTCTATCTCCACTCTGCACCAGGCTGGAGAAGTGGCTACATGCTAAGAAACATCATCTAATTCCTTCTGGCTCTTTGTCAACTATACTGAGAACTCCAGCAGAGTTACTAGAACCTATTCCCTATAACGATGGATATGATTCCTCATATGTTCACAAGTCAGAAGAATGCCGTCTGCCAAGCATGGCTTCTTTCAGTTCATTGGGATCCATCCAAGAGGACCAAGACATGCATACTCATTCAGGAAAAGCCCACATTGATCCTATGAGTCTAGAGAACAAGGACTTTGATGATATCGAATCTGAAATCAGGAAGCTCTCTTTGATTTCGCGGCCTAGTTCATTGGGCAACGAGCCATTTTTCGCACTATTAAAGGAATGTGGACAATCAGCTCCATTTACACTTTTCCAAGTATTCTCCAAGCTTTGGTCAGTACTCTGTGCCTAGTCCTCAGTGACACTTCTCCATATGTTGGATACGGAACAATGATTTGATCTCTAATAATCCAACACAGTTTCCCATCATCTTTCTCATATATATAAATATGATTAGAGCACTTGCAAATGGAAACTCTATTAAACTTATATCCAAACATGAAGTGTCCAGGCTCCTCACGTGCTGCATTTTTAATCAGTTTTCTGCACATGCGCTAGTTCCTACTGAAACGTTCACTTGGGTGCTGGAAAACAAAGATGTTTCTATGTCTAGGACCCTAGGTTCTTATGTTTTAAAGCCTAGATTTGGAAGAATGCTAATTATAGAAATGTCAAGAAGATATGGGCCAAATTAACATTAGGTTATGTATAGGGCCAAATGTCTTAATTTAAGTTAGAAAGAATGTTAATATATACATATATTTTTAAACCAAAGAGGTAGTAGCCAGTGGCTACTATCCCCATCTTCCAAGCTTCCCACCTTCAATTCTTGGTGGAAGCAAAAAATTTCTCATGGGTGGAAATTGTGGGGGTTGACGGGTCGTGGTTGTCATGGGTAGTTGGGTACTTTCCCTTTGCCCCTGGCCTGTAAAACGTACGGGTGGTTACTCTTGAGATAGAGACCCATTGGACGCGCCAAATTTACCTATAAAAAAATGTTAACAAACTTGTAACATGGATTTTTGTTTCTTTTTTTTTTTTCTGTAATATGTGGGGTGTAGACTCTGCTGTCAGTAGTACTTACATGGAGAATTAAATTCTGAACTGTAAATCAAGAATACAATTTTCTGTCTGTATTTGGAGTCATAGGTCCACTTAGATCATTTTGATCATATGTTCTTTTCCTGTTCTTGTTGTTCTTGATTACTCTATTTGTCATTTGTCCACTTGTATGCCATTTTCTGAAGTGTGGAGCTATTTTGGTTTAGTTAATGATGAGAACTCATGAGAGTTGAGAGTCTTCCTTTCATTGTCTTCGGTACTCTTGAGCTGCTATCTTCTAAATTGCATGGTGATATACTATGATATCCCTGACAAGAATTGAAATTCCATGAAACTCAGTGACCCTGCAAGTATTGTTAAGATTGGTGAAGGCACGTATGGGGAAGCTTTTATAGCAGGTGGATCTGTCTGCAAAATTGTCCCAGTTGACGGGGAGTTGCGTGTAAATGGTGAAGTCCAAAAGGTATTTACTAAATTCCAACTGCATTTTTTTTTCACCTCTGCAGTTCTGCTCATTTCAGGCAGGTTACGCAAGTAGCATCGAGCAACTTTGGGGCCTGAGAATTTGTTTAGTTGCCTAAAGACCATGGATTCATAAATTAATTCATGATCTCGTTCTTATCTTCTCATTCATGATGATACCTTAACCATGATGAATAGACATCTTACATGGGTTTCACTATCCATAGCATTTTGCTGCCCAAAAGATGTGAAATGAGTTTTTCATCTTTTTGTGCAATATGCAGAGATCTGTGGAGTTGCTGGAGGAAGTGATTCTGTCGCTGACTCTTAATCGTTTGAGAGGGACTGATCTTATATCTGACAATTCGATCACTACATTCATTGAAACTAAAGAGTATGTGCCTTCTAAGTATACTACTCTTTTACCCAAAGGAACTGTACAAAGAAATTTGGCACAGTGACTAGTCTTCTTAAGTTCTTATGTGTTATATCAAGTATTTTGAGTGTGAATTACTTTTCGCCCGTTGATCTTGCTAATTCACCAATCTGGTGGAATAACACTTTGTTGAAATCGCTTGCCATTTTCTACTTGATTGAACATCCTAGTTGGCCAGCTCTATGTAAATATTCATGAAAGATCTTTTGATAAGTTTAGTTTTTGTTTGTAATTTTTCTATGCAGTATAAGGGTTTGTCAAGGACCTTATGATCCTGCTCTCGTCAGAGCGTGGGAGGCATGGGATACAGTGCATGACTCAGAAAATGACCATCCTAAGATATTTCCTGAGAAACAGGTTTGTCATTCTCTATGTTGCCATGTAGTCTCTGTATGACTGTATGTGTATGTTCTTGACAAGTACATGAAGCTTAATTGTACTTTGATATATTCGATTGTTGTATACTTGCATTGTTTATGCCTTAGTTTAAAAAGTTGCACCTAGTCCCAGTGAGGCGCAAGGCTCACACCGTGGTGCCTCAACAGGGTGAGGCGAGGCTCATTCAAATCACCCCTCCTTTGTAAGTTATGGCAAGTTGATATCTTATCCATGACTTGGTTTGCTGACGCACGCGCGTGCACATATACACACAAAACACACTGCCATAGGGTTCGGAGGCTTCCTAGTGGTAAACCAAGGAAATCCATTGGCTGGAAGCAAATGTATTTAGTTGCCTGTATTACTAAATCTTTTATTTTTTGTTTTCTATGTATTTCATGTCTTTTGACCCAGCTATGGACTAACTGGTTTTCACTTTTAGTGTTACGTTGTTTCCATCCTTGAGCATGGTGGCACCGATCTTGAAAGCTTTGTTCTTTCGGACTTCAGTGAAGCACAGAGTTTGTTAGTTCAGGTAAATTGAAAAGTCTGTATGTCTGGAAAGACTCCTCTATGAACTAACGATAAACCACCACATGAACTATAGGTGACAGCTGCCTTGGCGGTTGCAGAAGCTGCATTTGAGTTTGAACACCGTGACCTGCACTGGTTAGTTTTTACCAAACACAAATATGCAAAATACAGAATCTGTGAGCACACAGCTTCACTCAATTTTTTTTGGCCACTTTTCTCCCAGGGGAAACATTCTTTTAAGCAGAAAAGAGACTGCTACATTGCCATTTACTCTTGAGGGGAAAACAGTGTCTATAAAGACCCATGGACTCTTGGTTTCAATTATAGATTTTACACTTTCCAGGATTAATACAGGTTAATTTGTGCTTTAGTCAATGCTTTTGCCTTTTGCTTCAGCAGATATATGATTGATATCAACATTCCATTTGCTATTTGTGTTGCAGGCAACACTATACTCTATCTGAACTTATCCCAAGATCCGGAGATTTTTGAAGGTCCCAAAGGAGACAAGCAAGTAAGTAATTTGTGATAATCACCGCATGATATTCTTAAACAAACAAGTGCCCCCACCCATATTAATACAACACCGTCCTCGTTTGAGGGTCTTCAGCTGGTTTGGTGAGACCTAGATATAGGCAAACCTTACCCTTGCTAGTAGCCAGAGCTATTTCTCTAGTAGACCTAGCAAAAAGTGAAATAGTTCCTTTCTATTCAGCAACATGAAATCTTTTTTGAATTTATATAAATGTAAAGTTAATTATTTGATTCACATGCATACAGGCGTATGACTAGTGATAGATTAAGAAAGAACATATTGCCCTCATAAGTCATATCTTTATTGTTTGTGAATTCACATTGAATTTTGTATGTATATTATGCAGTCAGAAACATATCGAAAAATGAGGGAAGTCGCAGATGATTGCTGGGAAGGAAGGTACGGTAATCGTAATGATATATATTTTTTTGGTTAGCACAATATTCTATATGTGGCGACTAACTCAGGCTCTGGATGCCTTCTGGTTCTTGTACTATATGGTGATAAATGATGTTCATTCACCACACCATGATGATATAAATTTCACTCTACAGAAAGCGTTGTTATATTCAATGTTCAGTCAGATAGTTGAAAGTTTGCATCTCACTTAACTTAATGAAGCCTTGCATTCAGAACTCAAGCAACATATGTTGTAAATTGTAATCACCAAAGATTAAGATATCATAACTTATAACCCTAATATATCTGCTCCTAACCGTACAAATTTAACAATTTCATGTATTTCTGAATATGGCCTAATCAGATGCTGAACTTTAAATTCTCAATTCGCAGCTTCCCGAAGACAAACGTGTTGTGGCTGCAGTATTTAATTGACATCTTGCTGCTGAAGAAATCATTTGTGAGTTTTCCTCCTTGACACTTGCAGTTTGAAGTTGGCCATCCATATCTTTTATTTCTGGTCAAAGGTTCATGCTATCTGTGTTCTTTGTGTCAAGTAGTTGCTTGAAACTGGGCATAACATTTGGGACGAGAAAGAATGTTTTAGATGTCAATCAGCATTCAGCTAAATTGCATCTCATGCCACTCAACTACTACAAATGTTGTTGCTTGATTATTGTGGTTTATGAATCAAAATTGGCATTCCTGCAAAAAGGCCGAGCAAGTTTAGAATCGCCTGACTAATTTCTAAACCTCACATAACAGTAGCAGTTCGACAACACTCATTGCTGATTGTCATCATTTATGTATACTCCCATTTACCTCTTCATTTGTCCAAACATGTCAGAAATTCTACTTGCCATTGATTATGGCAACATACACTACTACTACAGTAACAAGTAAACAACCCTTTATTAAACATCCGCTTGTTGATAGCACTTATCGAGTTCTAGTACAGGGATTCATTTGCTTTGATCTGTTGTCAGAAACGCTCTGGAAAAGATGAAAGAGAGCTGCGGTCCTTGAAGAAGCGCATGAACAGCTATGAATCTGCAAAGGAAGCAATCTCAGATCCTTTCTTCAGTGATCTGCTCGTAGATCACGATAAATAAGGAAATCTGGGTTTTAACTTAGTCCATCTTATGTTGCCAGTGTGTGTAAAAATCTGTGCTCAGTTTCTCACTGATTAGATTTACAGTTTAAAGCAGAATTGTATAATAGCACCTTTTGTATCAAACTGTGGCCTGTAGGGAATTGATAGTTCTGGAAACTGAAAGCACTGGATCTGGAAATTTATGTAAAGACTAAGATTAATGATCAAGTTTTTAATTAGGAACTACTCTCTGAATTATTGTTCTATGTGCTGTAAACATTCTTGACAGAAGGGTTGAGAAAAACAGATCTAAACTTTCTTTAAACTTTTTTCGATTGTCTTTTCTTTTTTTACTTCACGTTTATTCTCTATCCAGATCAACCCTAAGGAAAAGGTGCTTTCTCAAAGATGGAGGAAAGTATTTGGTTGAATTTATGCATATGAGGGCCATATGCAAACAGGATTTTGTTGAAGATTAACAAGAAGTCATCATTACTCATTCATTGTCAATCAATTGGTAGTTTGGTAGAATAAAACATAATCTTTCTAATTGAGAGAAGAAAAAAAGGTTAAATTAGGTCTTACTTTTTTGCACGGTGCAGTGTAGTACCACAATTCATCATACTATTCAATATTCTTCGACACACTTTGCCACATCATGCTACAGTTTACAACAATCATTACCAATATATTCTTTTATAAATTTCATTGTGCTTCTAGCTCGAGGGTAATAGTCACTAAATTTTACCGGTTAGGAAAAAGAGGTACCAAACTGTCCATGACAAACATAACCTGTCGACCTTACAATTTCCACTTAATGGGAAATTTTTGCTTCTACCAAGGCTTAAATCTTGGTGGAAACTTGGATGGTAGGAGGGATTATTACTTGATTATAATCTCTTTGGTGAGAGCAACTACCATATATATATATATACTCATAAGCCAAATTTAAAATTATCATACACACTAATTTTTGTTTTAAAAAAGTCTTGTGGTTCTTAAGAAATTCATATAAAATGATAAAATGAGATTTTTGGACTCTAATATACTATATTTTAATTGTCGACAATACTACACTCTATTATACTGTACTTTTGGGGTGAGGGCTGTGGTAACCAACACATGTTTTTTTGCACAATCATGTACCAAAATTTAGCCTATAATTCAATCAAAAATCTAACATCGTCAAAGTACAATATATTATTCTTACGACAAAAATTTCATAGTACATTATTATCCAACAATTTCTAAACTAAAATACATTAGAAATTTAGAATACAAAAATCCGTGAGAATATTTATATTTATATCTTTCTCACGCTTCATCTAGTTTATAGACCTTTAACGAACTTGACTAAAAAGAAAAAGACCTTTTAACCATTATACTACGAGTGAAGTTGCATATAGATCTACTTATTATGGATTTCATTGTCAAGTGATCGTATTTACACAATCGTCATTGTTGCAGAGTTAGTAGAAACAGCTCTTGTCTACAATTATTGATCATGTAATATTTTTGGGTTGGTGAAAGGTGCAAGTTGAACACTCTCACATCATGTTTGATGCTACTACCACATCTTTTGAATCAGTTTTGTTTGATTAACAAGAAAATCTAGATAAACAATTTCTAAATCCTTGTTCTCTAGTGACAAAAACAAAGTTGAATGATGTGTCTGTTTTTTTTTCAAAAAAAATGTTTCGGTATGGACCCTATTTTTGAGGTAATCACTCACAAATTTAGCTGACTGATACTATACAGTCCATGAAAAGTATGATCCAGACTCCAGAGCATAGTAGTTGTCACTTGACTATCATATCTTTAGTTGATTTTTTTTATCATTCAAAGCCCGAGCAAGCTGAATAGTTTGTAACAGTGTTGCGAAAACAACAATAACAAGATGACAGCTAAAAACAACCAACAAGGAAACAATACAGCACAGACAACCAAAAATACGAAATCGGAATCGTATATTAAAGTTTGTAATTTTTTCTTTGTGTGCCATTTTTCTTTAAGCAGTTCTGCTGTGGTCATAGGATCTTCACAAATGAAGCCTGTACCACAAACAAATTTAACCATTCTGGGCGGGCGTGTATTTGGTGTGAATATTTATCTACTAAAAAGCAACACATGGTTTAAGAGATCAGATTCCAATATTTCTGTCAAAAACAAGTGGATGCATTATATGTTAATCATTTCTTAATCCTACTTTCTATGTCTGACTTTCCTTTTCCTTTTCCTTTAGCTCTGAATTATCATCACTAAGTTTTGAAATCCCCTCGCATTACTCCCTAATTAAGTATTTAGAGCCTCTTTTTGCCCTGCTTTTCTGGTGTAAGGATTTGTGAAGTTTTTTTGACTAAAAATTTGAAAAGAAAGGAAATGGGCAATATAATCTGTCACATGGGTGTTGTCCACCATATTTCAATTTAAGAATTGGGCAAAAAGGGACAAGTTGATCAACACCACTTTGAGAAAAAGCTTTGTTTGGAGGAGCATGGAGTAGTGCAAGTATTAGGGGATTTGTTGATATTTCTTGGTTTGTGTTCTTATCCATAGAGTGTGTTATGGTAATGTTCAAGAAGTATGATGTTTGGGTTGCTTTTAGATGTGATGTGGAAAGGAGGGTGATTATCACATATATAACCATTGTGTGTCAGCATTGAGGAGGGGGATGTCAATCAAGCTGGTTGGTCAACTTTGGACTAATTTTATTGCAAATGAGACCCTATTATTTTGTGCGATGTGGAAAGTATGGTAATGGTATAGTATGATATGGTTAAAATATAGATACTATGATGTGATATGGTACAATATGGTAAATTGCGTTAAAATTTATGTTAAGAATGGTTGGTGTGGTATAAAAGAACGGACCGCACTGCACTTCACCACACTTTTTCAGATTCCACTGCACCACACCATATGAAAGAATGGAGTCTTAAGAGAGAGAAAATTATGGTGGTTGTCGTAAAGTGCGGGTATGTTACGGTATAGTACGGTAGCTTATAAATAATGTGATAAATTGCAATAAATACGGTATGATATTATGGAAAAGAACAGGACCTAAGTCCCAACTCCCAAAACCCAATCAGGAACTGAGTATGTACTGTTGGCTTCAAATTAGTGTTGGATCCAAGACCATGTATCCCGTGTTTTTGCTCAACTTTTTGATTATATTGCAATCATCATAAGCGATAAGCATATGTTCTTTTTAAACTTAGGCCCTGTTCTTTGAATTGGATAAAATAAAATTTGGATTGATTGGATTGAATTGAATTAGATAAGTTATGATGTTTTTTGGGGAATTATTTTTTTTAGAGAAGGTGTTTTTTCGGGGAATTGAGTGAGGTTTGGATTGAATTGGAAAGAGTTACCAATCCAAAGAACAGAGCCTATATATATTGATTTTCTAAAAGTAGCTAACGTGACAAATAATAAGAGAAGTGGCATTAGAACTGGGATTGTGAAGTTTGTCAATCCTAACATGGGATCCTATCATAAACGATCTATTCTTTTTGCAAGGCTAGAAACAATACCCAGTTCTAAAACAACACCCGTGTATTTAACATGTGCTTGATTATAAACGAGCTGCATGGGTAACATAATTAGCAGTGAGCAAAAATTATGGTATCCCTGATCCCGTCCCGCCCTCGATCAAGTCTCGGTACCAAAATCTCGTTCTTGTTCTTGGTGGGAGTGGGAATCGGAGTGAGTTCTTATTCTTTTATGTGGTCGGTAAAGTGCAGATATGGTATTGTATGAAAAGATTGTGAAAAGTATGGTATGGTATGGTAAAAATTGTAAAAAGTATGATTGATTTGTTTTTATTTTTTATTTTTTTATCATTGGAAGCCAAACAGGCTAAAAAGCATCAAAGATGCTACAAAATATCCGTCAAAACAGCGAAAACAGCAGAGACAAACCACCAAAACAAACAGCAAAAACAGAAACTACAGTCAGGAAAACCCGAAAAGGCACCTCAAAATAGTTAGAAAACCACCCAAAGAACCAAAAAAACAAATCACTTTTTCTTGGATGGAATAACCTTTACCCCACAAACCTTTTCCACCAGAGTCTTCTTTCAATCAATCGCCGCTCTAGCATCTTCAATGATCTTCAACTTCCGCGAAGATTCAAATGACGTCGATTTAGACTTACGAGACGCATCCAAAACCAACCTCCATTTATATTTCAACACAACATTTCCTCTCCTTTTACTCCTAGCACCGACCTTTGAAAGTACCAAGACAGAATCCTCAAGATCAGGAGAGAAATCAGACACAGATTTGATCAAAACAGTGTCTTCACTATCAATAGGAGCATGATCACAAAGGGCATCCTTATAAGAACGCAAAGGAGAAGTAAAACAACCACCACGTGATCCAAGAGTGCCATCACCGTCAAACAAATGAGTCAAATTTGTACAGATGGGGTTTGTAAAAGTTCGCTTTGAATCAGCTGGGACAAAAGAGGGTGAATGAGACGGTATACTCAGATTGGCTTTAGGGACCCAAACCCAATTGACAGGTTTAGAACTCGGTTTCTTATGAAATTTAGTCCACGAGACAACTAACAAAGAACCATTAAAACACCAACCATTAAGACACCGAATAGCATTCAAACCCGCTTGCTTGTCACTAAAACGAACAAAGCCAAACTTCTTCCAATTCTTACCCGATTTCTGAGGAATGTAAGCATTAGAGACAAATCCAAAATTAGCAAAAAGATTCTTCAAACTCAAATTATCAACCCCATCCGGAAGATTATCAACAAACAAGGAGAAGGAGCGGGACCTAACTCTCGATGACACATTAACAGGGGTATCAACATGTTGACCGACAACCTCGTTCACGATGCTATCACTAGACAGTTCAATAACATAATAAGGGGGAACAACCACCCCACGGAATCCCACAAATTCCTTTAGAATGCATAAAATTTCACTAGCTTTAGAAAAAGCTGCCAAATACAACACATCATCAAGACCACCCTCTGAAACACCCTTAAAATTAAGGGAATCGATAATGGATCTGATAGATAAGAAGAGAAAATCTAAAAAGTAAATGAGAAAAGTGAGGAAAACTTTGTTAAAAATGACTGATATCCTAATCCCACCAACCTTGGAAAAAAAATCAAGCAGGTAAATGTGGTTGCAATTACCAAGGCTGAGAATAGATGCCCGGCATGCTGTTTATGAAAATTACCGCGGTATAGAATCCCATGCCATGACCACATGTGCTCAATCACACACTGCCTCTTGTTTTTCATGCATTCACCACTCCAAGCATCTATACATCTTCTCTCAGATTTCTCTTTTTTCTTATTTGCTCATGTCTTTTCCAAAAGCCTGCCCTCATTAAACAATTCTACTGACAAACATTTCAAAAAAAAAAAATAATTAATTAAAAAAAAAGCAGCACAATGGTCTGTTTCTGATTCCTTTTTCTCACTTTCTGGAAATGCTGATTGCTGAGTGTTACTATAACATGCACCCCCCTCTTCTTTCAATGCCCAAAGCAAAATTTCTCCCTTTCTTTCTTTTCCCACTATTTTTTTGACATCAAATTGCCCCAACCAAACACATATTCTGCACACTGTTGCTGTTGTTGTTAGTCTTTCACTTTCACTTTCACTCTATTCTATGTACTCCCAATTGAGTTTGTTTCATGCCATCAACATTTCATAAACCATACTGAAATCCATCCCTGTGTATCTCCCATGGCTGCTGTTAAGTTTCTCTGCTGTTTTCACTTCTTTTTGCTGTGTTTTCACTGCATCTGCATATCTGGTATGTCATTTCTCACCTCAAACCCAGATCCAACTTGGGTTCTTCTTCTTGTTGTTGTTGTTACTGTTGTCAATGTTTGATTCCTGGGGTGAATTTCACAGGAAAATGGCAAGCAGAAGGGCTTCATTTGCGAACACTAAACAGAAAAAATTCACAAACTTTACCCAATCCTGCATCAAAACTTGGTGGGAAAAGATTGAATCTTGGGAGGAAATTGGATGCATTCACGCCAACCCCAACAAACCCAGCAAACCTCCCACCATACACATCCACAACCAACCCAACACCCACAATCATAACTGTCCCAGCTTCAAACCCTACTTCACTAACACCCACAACCACCACCCCAACCACAACGGTCCCAACCACCCCAACGGTCAATCCCGCCGCCACTGACCCGGGTTTGTCGGGTGGTCAGACTCAGACATGGTGCATAGCTAGAACTGGTGCTCCTGAAGATGCTCTGCAATCAGCCCTAGATTATGCTTGTGGGATTGGTGGGGTTGATTGCTCTCTGATTCAAGATGGGGGGAGTTGTTTTAACGCTAATACCCTAGAAAACCATGCTTCGTATGCTTTTAACAGTTATTTTCAAAGGAATCCTGTGCCTGCGAGCTGTGATTTTGGGGGCGCTGCTGTCATGGTGAACACAAACCCTAGTAAGTTGGGTTTGAGATTTCTGGATTAGGGTGTTTTTTGGGGGGTTGTTTATGGGTATATTCTGAGATTTGGTAATCTGGGTTTGTGTTTGTAGGTAGTGGGACGTGTGTTTATCCGTCGTCTTCAGGGGGGATGACTGCCATGCCTGCTTCAACAACTCCGCCATTGACGCCGGCGAATGTTCCTCCGTCGTCGAGTTTTCCGCCGGCGACACCGACGGATTTTCCTCCGGCGACTACTTCTTCTTCGCCTGGAGGGACTGCAACTCCATATGGGGTTCCTGCATCTGGGTATGCTTACTTGATTACTCGCTTGTTTTTTCTACCCATTCATGAAAACACAACTGCGAGCCAAAACGATTTTGAATTTGTTACTTTAGATTCATGCTTTTTAGGGATGGATGCTCATCATTAGCTTTTAGCCAAAAAGAAGATGACCCAAAACCAATACTCCGGAATCTCCTCAACGTGAGTTATAGAGGGGTCGAATGCAGTAGTCTTACCGTGGATTTTGCTATTTAGAGGTACCGGTTCCATTTGACTTGAGATCTACAACCCATTTCCTACCTACTATTCCATGGAAAAGAAGCTATAGGCCATAGCCAAAACCAAAACCAAAACCAAATTTTAGCCAAAAAGATGACCCAAAACCGATACTCCGAAATCATGCCACAAGGCAAGGTATGGAGAAGATGACCCAAAACCAAAACCAAAACCAATGCTTCGCCGTCATGGCACAAGGCAAGGAATGGAGAGGCCAAATGTAGCATTCTTACCCCTAATAGAGAGATTGGTTCCAATTGGTCCAAGACTTAAAAATTGTTTTCTACGTGCTACTCAATGGAAAAGAAGAAATGACGAAGTTTCTTGATGCATTTTGTTGTAGTCCATTACAATCTAAGTTGAAAAAAAATATTTTTCAGCTATCCAGATTATAGACGTAAAAGAAAAATGATGACCCATGTCCTGAAATTGCAAATACTTAGGTAGGAACCCCGGGGAAAAATTTCCCTTAGCCCCCCCAAGGGGAAATTTTCCCTAGGAAAATGGAGCAAAAGGTGGGCCCATCGTGAAAATGGTCCCCAAGTCAACCCGCATCCAAACATGGGGAAAATAAGTCAACCCGGAAAAATTGACCATTTCCCGGGGTTATTGACCAACCAAACGCACCCTTAGTTTATAAGTACGAGCAGCACTTACATTACATTTCACTCATGATCTCTGTGCAGTGGCCTTGATTCTCCACCTACATATTCGGGTTCTGATTCCCCTGGAGTTTTCGGGTTTGGCAATGGCAGCCCTCCAACTAGCAGTAGTAGTAACTCAATGCCAGCAGGTTCAGTCGTCGCATCTGCATCTCAACCTCTCGTTGGCTTCATAAACCTCGTAGTTATCTTCACTGCAGGAATACTGATTCTGGGTGCATGAGATCTCGCGTGTGTATCAGATGGTAACTGTAACGTCATCAGGTAAAATGATGAAGTATGCTTTTGTACAGATCCTTGTCTTAGTCAAATTGTCACTCAAATTAGATGGCAGCGAGTTTCTGGATTTTGGTTAAACTTAGAAACGTGAGGTTTAAGGAGACACAGAATGTGGGGTGTTCTGATTTAGGATTAGACAGATTCGGAGTAAGCAGATTAGAGATGTATAAAGGAAAACCGAGGTATGTGTAGATTCATGAGGTTGTACTCGTAACTTTACATCTGGTGTAGCTCTGAGGCTATCTAAATGACACACTTAGATCAGAAATTTTGGATGAGCAAGCATCTCTTCTGTTCTGGTCATTAATTGAACTAATCATCTGAGTAATTTTTCTAATGCTGAATTACTGTAGAAGCATGGTATATCAGGTGAGATTTTCTGGTACAAATACAACTGTAGTCAATTGTGTTTCCGAATTTAGGGCCGTCCAACACAGGAAACCTTTCTGGAGCATAAACAAGCAGTCTGGTTCATGATCAATGGTTTGTTGAGCACTGGATGTTGTACTTATTGATGCTTTGCTGCTGTACTCAGGCAAAATGCCCTATTCTGCATCAAGTTATGAACTTATGATGCAAACTTTACAACCTGTTTTAGAGCTTGAAAAAAAAAAAGACAGACTATATTGCTAGGAGAATTAGACAGAGATGGCAGAATCTGACCCGACCTTAACTCACCCGAAAGTTTAAGGTTAGTGCCTGAAATTTCCGAACCTAAAGCATAAACAAACCCGAAACCGATCCGTACTGAGCCCGACCCGCCTGCCTGAATTGATAGGTTTGTGTGCCAAGAACTTTGTGCTTTACGTTGTGGTGGTTCATGCTGAGAGCATGTGCAATGCGGAACTCAATCAATGAAACTTTTATCTTCTCTTTTCCAGTTGTCACTCTCTCTCTCTCCTGCTTCTTTCTCATTCCTTTGAGTTCTGGAACTCGGCAGAATTCCAAAACTCAAATGAATGAGAAAAAGGTAGGAGAGAAAAAGTGATAACTGGGAGAGAGAAATAAAAGTTTCATTGGTTGAGTTCTGCATTATTGCATATGTTGTGAGAGTTGAGTTATAGAGCTCATAAGAATTCAAATTGGGTTTATTCACTCATTTGGCTACAACTAAGGCCCCTAACGCACCCAAACGCAATGCAACTTACCGCAACATAACGTAAATTACCATTATTTTTTAACTATTTATACCGCAACGCAAACGCAGCACACAAAAGAGCGGGACTTAAGAACGCCAGCTAATAAGTGCAAATGCTTTCGAATGGCGACTTAAAAACCCTAGTTACGATTATTGTCGACAAAAACGCTGAATAATTGTACATGGTTCACAATTTCTAAACCCACATTATTCAGCTAATAAACATCACAATCCACAACCAAAGCTCAGCCTGTTTATTAGCTGGCCCTACTTTCACAAATTTGTCAATTATAACGTTATCAGGCGCATGACCCTACTTTCACTCATAAATTCACATTGCCAACCCACCACCAAAGCTCAGCTTTGGATGCCAACCTCCTTGATTTTTCTAAACCCACATTATTATCAATAATTGTTGGGGGGTAAAGAGTTTAAGAGTATGCTATAAATTCTTGCACTTAACATATGTAACCCTATATATTACATGTACTAGGAACTGGAAGGTGTCTAGGACTTCATATATTCCCCCCAATAGCAACATGGAAAATGAGGGGGGGAATAAGAAAGGGAGGCTTACTTTACAAATATTGTGCCCCTGTAGTTCTTACATTACATGGCCTAATAATATTATCCTAAGCTGGGTTTTACTAACACGTTTCAGTACATTCTAAAAAATATTCATTATCAACAACAATTTACCGCCTTGAGAAGACGACCAGGACTAACATCGACATGGAAACTACAACCTTGAAACTGGGGCTTTCCCAGAAATTATGTTTCTCGCTGTTCTCTGCTGCTCGCTTTGTGGCAATCTGATCCCTCAGTTCTTTTATGGCCTTGTCTCTTCGCTCCCCCATCTGTGCCATGAGACGGGCAAACATTGAGAAACCAACTCAAAATGCAGAAAGATGAGCTAGTAAAGTTGTAAAATTGAAGCATGATTATATATATATATATATAAGGTTTGAGCACTTGCAATATTTATGTTTTGGGTCAACTCACATTCAAGTTGATCAATTGGAGGTCAGGTCAATTATATGGTTTATCAATAGGTCTTACTATTTTGTATAAACAATAGTAACTATCTTGTCTAGAGATTTTGGATCGGATAAATTTGGTTGTTGGTCAAAATCAGGTTTCTGCAGTTCAGATAATTCAGTAAAGGACCGACGCTTATACCTGTCTTGGGCTCAAATACTGAACTATAGTATCAAACTTCATCGAGGAGCCGTTAAAATTGAATCAGATATCATAAAGTGGATTGAAAGAGTTAATTACCCTTTGGAGCTTTCTTGTTTGAGAACGAGCTTCCTGGAGACAGAACTCCAACTTCAAAACTCGCTTCTTCAGCTCCTGATCAGCCTTTCGGAGCTTCTCCACCTGTTCCAAGAAGCAAAAAACATGATAAGGACGAAGCTAAAAACATCAGCACTGAAATTGTACGAAATGGAATACATATCTTGAACTCCTAACACATACCTGAGTTTCCAACTCCTTAGTTTTCAGCTTCCAGTGTGCAGAAATTATCTTAATTTCATCCCTCAGTTGAGCAATCTCCTCGTCCTTTGCAGATAAAAGCCTGTTCATTTTCTCGACATTCTTAGGAGAAACTTCATCCAGAAGTTTCCTCAGCTCACAATCCTTGTTAACCCCTGCTTTTGCAACGGCCTCCATGATGTCACGCTCGACTCTCATGACCTCATCTTTCAATTGCTTTTGTGAAGACTCTCTTGCTTGAAGGTCCTTCTGCAGTTTCTCTAACTGTTCTGCCAACCTCTTGACGCGATCCTCGTGTTCTTTTATTGAGTTATTCTTCTCATCCAGGTCTTTTAGTAATGCTAAGCACTTCATTTGGGCTGATTGGGCTGACGCAGCACTTGCATCAGCCGTAGCTTTTGTAACTGTGAGCTGACATCTAAGATCGTCCAAGTCTCTGAGATACTGCATTGAATCAATCATTTTAAATCAATGACAGAGGCCATAGTAATATGTAACCCTGTGATTTCAATCATTCATCATTTAGCTTGCCGAAATTCTTTTATGATCGTACGTACACCTGTGTCAGCAAATAGCTTGAAGACCTTTAGAAAACCACTAACCACAAACTTTAGAAAATGATTTTACAACTTTCAAGAGAATAAAGACGGCAATATGAAACGAGAAATTTGAAACTTGAAGACCTTTCGAAGTCAATTACAGTGAGGTCCTAGTTTAGCAATTCAAAGTAAAACTCCTTTTCTCTAATGAACAACTCAATTTGATGCCTATTAATACATGTACAAACTCAATCTTAACTATAGCCATTTCCAGCACTCTCTAGCACAATGACCTATTTACGCAAACAATACTAAATTTGAGAAAGAAAGCATTGCAAAATATAGTACCTTGGAAGTATTTATGAGTGAGTCCTTTGATCTAGACAAACATGCTAGACTAACAGGAAATGGTCAGGTTGTATGCCTACTTTCACATGGTTTGATATGTTTGTAGAAAAAATCTACAATTTAATTACTCCATATGATAATGACAGCATTCCAGGTAACTATTAGACCACATTTGGCATTGTGAACTTAACAATCATTACATCATTGAAAAGGAAAAGTAACTGCCGATCCAATATTTCAGCACAAAAATTAAATGACCGATCGAAAGCAAACCTACTTTCTCCAATCAATACCAGCCACTTAAGACTACTTCTTCCATGCTTCTAAATAATATAATCTACAACATTAAAGAAGCTCTTTAGAGATATGAATCACAAATACTCCTTTTAGAGGAAAAGTCGAATAAAAGAGGAAAATCCATATACATAGCTCCAAAACGACTAATACAAATCAAAAGGCGCGATTCTATAGTGAAGGAGACATTGGCAATTCACATTTCATGGATCGAGACAAGCCAAATATAATCATTTAAACCAAAAAACCAAAGTAAGACAATTCTTTATTACGAAATGATGGGTACTTGGCAATTATCTTTGGTGCCTACACTAATAAACATAAAGGCAAAGCCAAAAGGCGTGTGATTAAAAAAAAAGATGAAGTGATGATAGTATGATATATACAAACAAAATGCAGCAGAACCATAACACCACCATAGCAAAGATAATATTCAAATTCCAGCTAGCATATACCATGCAAAACTCAATGGTCCATAATTCAAGCATATAACTTTATAAAATTCCAACAACCCAGATTATCAAACATAAAATAAAACAGTGGGAAACAAAGTTTCAGAATAAAGGGGGCCTCACCTTTTCTGCATTAGAAGCTGATGTTTGCAATTGCTTGTTCTTCTCATCCAAGGTTTTATGGAGTTTATATACCTCTTCTTCCATTCCTTTGGCCTTTGCCTCTGCTTCCTATCGAGTTCATATTTAAAATTGAAATCAAAATCATGCAATTCCAAACAAAACCCAGATGGACCCACTATGAAAAGCACCCCCCAAAAGGATGAAATGATTTCAACCAAATTTTAAAAAGTATACCCCAGATCAATAAAAATAAGATCCAGATAACATCAACATACCTTTCTTGTTAGGGTTTCTTTAACATATGATTGCTCCTGCAAAGCGAGCCGGGTTCGAACTTCCTTCAACTCTGCTGCTAAAGACACCACGTTGCGGCGGAAATTCTGCTTCTTCTCACTCAAATCCCTCAACAAAGGATCAATCTCAAGGGCCGATGAAGATGATGAGGAAGATGAAGATGATGGTCTCTCAGGAATTGAACCCATCAATCTTTTTCTTTTTTTTTTTAATTTTCAGCAATAATAATGACAATAATCACTGAATATCAATTCCACCCACTTCTAGCAGAACCAGATTCATCAAATGGGGGTGGACCCAGAGAGTAACTAGGGTTTGTGATCGAGATTGAAGGAGAAGTAAAGGGGAGTTAATTTCTTTCCTTTTTTTCTTTTTAAATTTGTGGGTGGATTTTGATATGGGGATCTAATCAAAGAGGGAAATGAATGAATAGAAGATGAAAAGTCGACTAGTAATTAATTAAATTAAATTTATTCAGCTGATGCATGTGAAACTTGATAGTTGATACCGGTAGTTGCTCCAGCATTAAATTTTATCATTTTTCAATGCTTGAGTAAACCTGCAGCTCTGCAACACCGCACCCCACGAAATAAACCCATTAATTTTCCTCACATAATAACTTAATTTTGAAAAAATAACACAAGTTTCACACGTACTAAATCTCGTTTATGATTATCTTAGGACTTAAATCTCCTAATTTCTTCCTTAATTTATTGATTCATTCTCTTCCTAACCACCATGAACACGAGAAAAGGAGTGTTGACTGCCAACTCAAGCTGCAGTAGCACCAAATCAACCGAAAAAAGCGCTTTACCACCTTCCATGGAATAAACCCTAATTCTACAGAAAAAGAAAGAAGAAAAAATACCTAAAACTCAAGCATGCGTGAGAGTTGCACTTCGAACATCACAAATCGTCGGCGACGAGCTAAAAAACGAACAACAGCAGCAAACCTCCGTCGGAAATTAGGGTTTCGAGCGAAATATCTCGTTCAAGAAACTTATTCAACCGGATGTTTCAGTTGTTTCCAGATGTCAAGGCGATCGCCATGGCAGACGCAAGAGAGAAGGAGAGAGAAGCAAGGGAGTGTTTGGTTTGGTGTGTTAACGCGATATAACACGAGGGAAACGAGCGAGTGAGGATTAGGTTCGGGGATTCCAAAGCTGAGAGGTTTGGGAAGAGACAAACTCCGAAGCTGAATTTCAATTTGAAATGGTTTGGGTGAATTTGACCAACAGCGCGGCAAACTTCAATTTTGAGAACAGTGAAGGTGGGCCCCCAGGTGGGCCATCTTCCTTCGTCTTGTGTTTCTCTCTCTCCTCCACGTGGCTGTCTTTGGGAATGTGGGACCCGCTTTACAAGTGGAGCTGGGGACGCTGCTGTTTTTCTCGATTTTTTTTTTTGCATGATAATTGATATGATCTGCTGACGCTGCGACGTGTTTGGTTTTGGGTTTTTACGTGCTGTTGGGCTGCTTACAAATGGACCAAAATTTAAAATTTTGGATGATTTTTTTTTTTGAAATTACCTATGACTGTAGATTCAATGTAATTGAATTTTAAAAAACCTATTACTAATTTCTTAAAATATATAGTTACCTGTCATGCTAAAATTATTACTCCCTCCTTCCATAATAATAGTCTAATTTTTCTTTTATGGAAATCTCAAAATGATTGTCCATTCTGCTATATTTTCCTCTGAAATTAATATAAAACATTGCATTAAGGCCATGTTCTTTTATGCGGTATTCCGCGCCATAGCGCGATATGATATGATGAAATTGTAGCGCGTTGTGGTGTAATTGTGGCGGGTTATTGGTATGTTGTGGTGAGTTTTTTGTATATATATAAATATTGTATTGGTAATTGTGAAAAAGTAGTATGTGATGGGCTGTGATGAATTGTGTTAGAATGGTATTTTGTGGTGGATTATGACAAATCATTGCAGTAGTGTATGCATGATTCTTAAAATGAGCCTAATTGTGTTCCTTTAAAAAATTTCATTTTTTAGGAGGGACTACCGTGATGGAATGAAGGAAGTATTAAATTTATAACCAATTATGAATGTGTACTTTTTTAACATCTTTTTTAAAAATGCATTGGTGAAATAATATTCAAACTATAATATTAAAAGATCATGAAAAGTCTAAAATAACAAAACGCATAAAAATGATAAACTAAACGTAGAAAAATCATCGACATTTCGATTACCAAATTCATTTTCCTGTCCCCATCAAGAGTTAATGCTAAGTGGAAAGAAAATTAGACGCTGTTATTTTCTATGGTTAGCAAACTGTGGTGCCACAGCCTACCGCAGTTTGCCATAACCCACCACAAAATATCATTCTACCATAATTCACCACAACTCACCACAAATTATCTTTTCACATTTACCAATACAATATTCATATATATATACAAAAACTCAACACAACATATCAATAACCCGCCACAATTATACCACAACCCACCACAATTTCACCACATCATACCGCGTCATACAGCAAAATACCGCATAAAAGAACAGGGTCTTAGTATGGTGGTATTTTGTCTAAAGTCTTGTTTGGCAAAACTAGTGTTTTAGATAGCGGATAGAGGTTTATGTAGCGGATAGCGGTTTAAACAACAGACATCGGTTTAAATAAAGAATAGCGGATGACTGTTCAAATGAGAATTGTTTTTTGGTAAATTTAGCGGTTATCAATAATTTCCAAATATAAAATTTCAAAGGATATTTTTTGATCGAAAAATATGAAACACTACTCCAAATGTTAAACATTAACTTTATTAGCGTTTCACAAAACGTTCTTTAAAACGCTAAACGCTCCTCAAAACGCTAGCTTACTGAACACTAATATTTATGCAATTAGAGTTTTGACTTAGGCCCTGCTCGGTAGTAGCGTTTTCATTAGCGTTTAGTGTTTTGACTAATTCAAAACTCTATTATTCTAATTTTTATTGTTCGGTAAATTAACATTTTATGATAGCTTATAGCGTTTTGACAAGTTCCCACTAAACGTTACTCTGAGTAACGTATGGCATCTAGGGGTGGGGACAATATTCATAATCCGAGATCCGATCCAATTATCCGAAAATCCGATTCGAAAAACAGATAATTAGCGGATAATTTTTTTATTTTCTTGGATCAGATATCTGATCCGCTATATTTCTCCGGATCACGGATCGGATACGGATCAGAAAATAAAAATTTCGGATATTCGAAAATCTGACTTTTTTCAACATACTCCTATTTACAGTTTTGCAGGGCATAGTATTTACTCCCATTACAATTCCCAAGTGGCCTATTTATTCCCTTAGTCTCCCAAGTCCAACGTATCTTCAGTCTTCACACTTAAAATATACAATGTCAGTGTGTTTGGGTTTTCTGTTTCTCATCTTGTCCACTGCCCCATGGATAATTCGTTATCCAATCCAAAAACTCGGTTAATCGTGACTTTTGGATCGGATACGGATCATAAAGTTTATAATCCGACAATCTGGTTAACAAAAAATGTGGTTATCCGTTACAGATCAAATACGGATCAAAATATTGACTATCCGGCTTTTCGATTCTCCGATCAATTTTTATGCTTGGATCGGTTATCCGATCCGCGCCCACCCATACTGGCATCAAGAATAGCGTTCAACCATAATGAGCCTAAAATACCTTTCCATTTCATGTACATGGCGGCAAGGCAAAAATTGCATTTTAACTCAAGAAAAAGACAAAAGTTACTCCTGATCATTGTGATGGTCATTATTCATTACTCCGTACTCTAGTAGTCATTATTGTGCTTAGTCATAGTGTGAATTTATTTTTATTAATTTAATAAACAAAGATTTATATATTATTTGTATTTTAAATCTATTTTATGATCCATCAAATTTTTTTATATTAATGATATACTAATGTGTAACTAATAAGTGGTTAATTTGAGGGGAAATAATAATAATAATAATAATAATAATAATAATAATAATGTTATTACTCTCAACTTTGGTTTTAGTTTGGGTTTTTGGACACTAATTAATATACTGAATTTTTAGGGTATTTGACAATAATATACTGAACTTTGATATTGAATAATAGTACACTGTACTTTAGGGTGTGTTTGTCAAAAATGCACCCGAAACAATGCCGACGGTGGCTGACTCGGTGGTGATCCTACGTGGACGGTCTGCCACTCAGGATCGCCACCGAGTCTGCCACCATCAAAATCTTTCCGGGTGCATTATTGTCCAACACCCCCTAAAATATAGTGTATTATTGTCTAAGGTCAAAGTTTAATGTATTATTGTCCAATACCCCAAAAATTCAGTATATTAGCGTCAAAAATTCTTTTTAGTTTTGGACAAGTGTAAGGAAAAGATGTCAATTGTTTCTTCTTGTAAGAAAACAACTCGATCTATCAATATATAAAACATGATCCCATTTGCTTGGCAAATCGACAGTATGTCCTTTAATTAATATCTTGATAACTTGTACTCCCTCCGTCCCTTTTTTTAAATGTCAATAAAACCAACTTTACAAAACCGATGTGTTTTGGAAATGGAGCGAAAAAATTATATATGGACAAGTATACCCCTCATTAAGAGAGAAAGAGAAATAAAGTAAAGTTTAAAAGGTGAAAAATCTCATTCATTAATTAAAGGTAATATTGACATTTTAATTATTGAAAATATAAAACTGACAAATAAGAAGGGACGGAGGGAGTAGTTAAATTTTATATGGCTATAATTTTACAATTTTCATCTTTTTGTTCTTGTCCCTTGATTATTATTTTTTTTTTAAAGAGAAAGTAAATTTGGATCACCCTATTTGTAGTTAAGTTCAAAACCATCTATGTATAATGTATTTGTGATTGTTACTTTTTTTTTTTTTTTTTTTTTTATAATGGATGTGGTTACCATTTATGACTATAAAGTTACGATTCATTTTAATTAATTTATTATTCATAAGTTATTGTTGATAGTGCTCATCAATGCTGATCAATCTGTGTTAAGAAATAACCCAAATCGAATGTATTTCTATCTTTTGGTAACCAAAGGAGGATGGAAAATTATTTTGATATGTCATTCAAATGGGAGTACATGTCTTCCCCAAGCGAGAGCAAGGATAAGGGAAACCAAGTTGTGTGGACTTGAATATGAACCATGTTGAGCCGTCGAAATCATAATTGGGGGTCGTGTTAATGGCAACATGGACCATGTTGGCTTGACACGAACCGTGTTAGCCCAACGATTTTGCATGCTTATCACAGAATATTATCTGTGGATAATACTAAATATTATCATTATTATTTGGATAATAAGGCATCTACCCACTCCAAGAGATGCCTTGATCCTACCTTATCCTATCTCTAATTGCCCCTTTCATGCACTATAAATAGAGAATGACGTGACCATTCGCAGAATATCTTGAATCCTTGTTTGAAATACATTTCCTTAGAGTTGTGACTGCAACACCTCTTTAGGATTATTAGAGAAGCCGAAACTGGATCATTTAAGAAAACGAGCAAGTATTTTATCCCATAACTACATACGGTTGATATGTAAGTCAAATGAGTGAAAAAAATCTTCCAGGAAAATTCTCACTTACTTCTTACTTCAACACCATCCAATTTGAAAGTCTTTTTTTTATATTGCACTCAAAAACTTACCTAAGTGTTGACTGCCAAGAGTTGAATGCTAATAGGTGTGAAAATGAGCCAAATTAGCTCGATGGAAAGCTTGCATAACTCGACTTCGCCCAATCTCGATCTCGAGTTTGTGAATTAAATGAGTCAAGCCATAACTCGACTTCGCCAAATCTCGATCTCGAGTTTGTGAATTAAATGAGTCAAGCCAAATTATAGGTTCATCATAGATTCACATTATGCAAGCTTGCATAACTCGACTTCGCCCAATCTCGAGCTTGCATAACCGAGATTATTGACAGTCCTACTTTTTAACATTAGCTAATTTATGCACTCGTAAAAAAAACGCCTTCTGAGCACTTTGCTCGCATGTTTAACAAGTACCATCAATCGGCCATATGAGACATGGATTTGGAATTTGGATAGTTGAAAGGATATCACCATCGTAAAATCTTCCCATTGTGAAATTTTGAGTTACCAGTGAGTAGCTTTCATATAAGTTACAATGTCAATAACTTGAGCCCTAGCACTTGAAACATACTCCAAAAATTCTCCATAGAAACACTCTTAGGGGTCGTTCAGTGAAATCTCAGAAAAAATTTTCATGAAAAAAGTCTTCCTTACCCTCCCATCGAAAAAAATTACTGAATTTAAAGATGAAAAGACTCTTGAGGGTTTTGAACACGACCTGACCTGAACCCGCCCGAAAAGTATAGGTTTTATTCTTGACCTAAACCAGAAAATTAATTTGAGCCCATTTGAAAATCGACTCGAACAAGTCCAACGGGTTTTGAACACGATTTCCAAACCCAAAACCTAAATAAACCCGAACATAACCGACCACCTGCCCGAATCGATTGGTCTAAATTGGCAAGTCAACCAGAGCCATAGAACTGCCCTGTATAAGAGCACTGACAGTTGCAGATTCAAGGTTTAAAGATCACAGAAACATGTGAATTGCCTGAATCTTTTCTGAGGTTTTTGGGACTATCCATCCAACAACACTATGGTTATTACTGGCAAAGGGCAGCTTCTTCAGAAACTTCAGAGCAACAATAAACTCATACTTCACCGTCCAAACTCATCCATGAAAGAAACATGCTACACTCTAGCATAAAGTAGTTGTCATCTTAGACATTAAGGACGGACTACCAAACAAGACATCCACATTGTTAACGCGCATAGCATAGCTCGATCCAAAATCCAGCACTAAACATGCCATGTTTGTGGGGTATCTATGTGATCAATGAACCCAGGTCCACACACATCGCACCACAATCACTCATTGCCAACCAACGACAACATTGACGCTGAAACAACATAGCATCACTATCACCCACTTTCTACACGATGAATCATCAATGCGGCCTCATCCAAAACAAAAACCGAAACCAATCCTCCTAAATTCCATGCAGGCAGGGTATGAATGGGTCGGATATAGTAGTCTTATCCCAAAAATTTACAATTTAGGGACACCCGTACTAGTTGAACCAAGATTTAGAAATCGTTTGCTACCTACTAATCCGTTTAGTCCATGGCAATGCAGCCTCACCCCCATCTTCAAAAAGATGGACAATATTTCCAGGAAATTACATTCAACTCTTTAATAACCACCTGAAATGGGGTCAGTAAACAATGAAATTGGAAGAAAGAAACTTGCTGTTACATATGTGAGGTGAGAGAACGGTACATTTATAAACTGTCATTGAGTAACAAATGCTTGCATTGCATCACAAACCATCCCTTTTTGAACTAATATTTTACAAAAGACCAGACAAAGGATAGTTGATCAACATATTCCACACTAACAATCACCCATCAACATCCTACAAAACCCTGATCTTCAATGAAAAAATTTCCCGATTCTTCAATCTAATTCACAGTCACAAGAACCTCAGCAATACCCTAAACCCCAAAACCAAACCACCCTCTACAATCAAAACGTTCACCTGCCCCACACAAACCATTCAAGAAGCAGGAAAACAAGAACCAAGAAAAAAGAATCGATTCAATCTTTACCTGAGAGAGCAAACGACACAGATTATTTGCAGCCAATTGCTGCCATTCTACAAATCCCCATGATGATCTTTACGAATACTCAACCTTCATCTGGTTCGCATTACTCTTCTCTATTTTCACAGGAACCCCATTCGGACTCTTCGCCGAAATCGGCACCGGCGCCGGGATCTCTCCGGCGGGTGTTTCCCGGCGTTTATTGCCGGAGAATTTCGCAGAAAGAGCCATGACATGATCAATGGCTTCTTTAGCCCTCTTTCTAGCCAATGCAGCATCCCTAACCCTCCTCTCGGCATTCTCTCTAGCCACCGTGGCCGCCTTATTCATCGAAATCGCCGCTATCTTCGCCGCCGTCAGAAACAACTTCGCCGTCCGCTCATCTAGAACCTTCTCCCCGTCCTCTGGAACCTTCGAATCGTCCTTCTTCCTCGATTTCTTGACGTCGAAGAATTTGACGGATGGGTTCGAGCATGGCGGGCAGAGGTACGGCGATTTCGGAACGTTGGGAGGGACGCACGTGGAGTGAGAAAGAGAGGAGCACTTGAAGCACGTGAGCGTCTTCCCGCCGGCGCCGGAAACCGAGGAGGAAGAAGAAGATGGGATGTTATTGAGGGAGCTGTGATCATGGAGAGAGAAACACGACGGGCAAAACGACGACGGATTGAGCTTGAGGACGCAGGAAGTGCAGACACGCTTGATTTCTCCCCGGTGTTTGATGTTGTGGATGATCCAGTGGTCGTCGGTGAAGCAGTTGCGGCAGACGTTGCCGCCAGAAGCAGCGGCGGGTGGCGGTGGTGGGTGACTCATTGCGACGGCATTGGCGGCGGAGGAAGAGGAAATGCAGGTGGTCAGAATCAAGGGAGGGATCGGAGAAGCAGGATTTTTGGAGAGGGTTAGAGACGAGAGGTAGGGGAGAGAAAAATTAGGGTTTTTGAGGGGTTAGGGTTAGCCGGTTAGGGAAGAAGAGGACGATGCCAGAGGGTGTGATTGACTTGATAATTTTGATTCTTGAGGTGATTTATTTTTCCTTTTTTCCGCCTAAAGATAAGATACGCCAAATTTCAAAAACTGTTTACTAGCACAATGCATTTTTACTTTTGTAAAATAAATACTGACAATAGGGAAAACTCTACTTATATTCATGTCTTCTTCAAATATATAAAATTTACCTAGTTAACTAATCCCATCTCAACAAATAAAAATTATCTCATAGATCTGCATTCCTCCTGTGTTGAACTCGTAAGATTTGGCTCATACAGTCTTGGACTTGTCCAAGAAACCACAAAAAAGGGTAATGTTACGAACCTACTCCTAGGTGAGTTAACTTTGTAAATACCGGCACCCTGATGACACACATTTTGATATATGTGATTAACCTTTACAATAGAATAAAAACCAATGATTACATGAGTCATGCGTTCCAAATCAGCGGTTTAAAAGATGGTAGACCGGTAGTGAAACTTCCTTTGCAAATAAAGACCTTCGCTCAAATAATGAACACATCTTTCTCTTAAGTGATCACATTTAAACTTTCCACTTCTACAAACTTAAGCAATGGATGTGCGATCTCAAGACACCACCCCCAAGCCAATATGCTTTTTGAGGTAGGTTTGCTTTTGAAGTTGTGGACATGAAAATTTGGTCGTCTTATTTTAATTTTTATTTTGCTATTGGATTTTGTTATGTTTTTTTTCTTTTGTTTTATAAAATCAATCAAATTTTGAAATTATTCCTACTACCCTTTTGGTAGACCAGTAAAGGCAATAATAAAAAAAATGTTGATGAGTGTAATCAAAGCTAATGATGTTGGTTAACATTATTGAGCACTGATTTTGAAATAAAACTATACTTCGAAATCATGAATGAGTGTTGTTCAGCATCGATGAGTACACATCAATGCTAAAAATGTTAAAATCTCATTAATACTTAACTTTTGATGAAAACGCGCCGAAATTTTATTCCATACTTAAAGTAGCATTACAAGCATCTTTGATAATAAAATAAAAGATAACACTTGGCCTAACAGTACTCCCTCACAATCGAGAAGTGAACTCGATAGGATGAAATGGGCTAGTCGGCTAGCACATGAGCGACCTTATTTCCTAAGCGTCTAACATATGAAAAGGAACAAAATTCAAAATGTTCTATTAATATAAGAATATTGCTAACTAAGGAACCTAATTGGGCATATAACTAGCATCACCTCTTTTCAGCTTGAATATTAGATTAAGGGAATCTCCTTTGAGAATGACAATCCTTAGGCCATGTTGCTTGGCCTGGTTGAATATTGATAAACCACGATGCATCATTTATGAGTATACGAGTATGCATGCCTAGAAAAGACGAAGACACATGCTATGTATATGTGAGGACCATGAATATTCTAATATGCTACCTATTCTGCTATTGATGGCCATATTCATGCAAAAAAGCAAAAGAACATATCAAATTAGCACTTTAAACAATTGCAAATTAACCCTTCATACTCTCTCCATAACATATTAACAATGATAGCATTCATTTGAGCTTAATATGGACTATATTATTATTTTGTTATGTTCTTTGGATTGGATAAAATGATGTTTGGATGAAATGAATTGGATTGGATTAGATTGGATAAGTTATGATGTTTTTTTGGGGGAATTGTATTTTTAGAGGATTTTTTTTTTGGAAATTGTGTAACGTTTGGATTGGAAAGAGTTATCGATCCAAATAACAAGGCGAAAAGCAAAAGAACAAGTTGCATGTATTTCAAGTATTTTCGAGTTTTGCAAAAGATGTAGAAAGCTGTTTTGAAGGAGTGAGAGGAGAGCCAGGGAAGAGGCAGTGCATGGGAGGAGCAACAACATACTTTCTGTAATTTGCTAGTTTGGTAACCATACATTGTTCATTGATCCATCTCATGCCCAGCCTTTTCCCTAGCTCTATACCCCATTTCTCAACCTCAAACAAAAACGAAAACGAAAAACAAAACACCTTACCAATAACATTCTTCATACTTCAAATAACAATTTGTTATTGCCTGAAAGCACCACCTCAATCTAATATGCTAAAAACTGTATGGAAGATTTTTCGATAACTATACATACAAAAATGTTGTTTGATTTGTTTCTGGGCTAACATATGCTTTATAAATTTTTGTTTGTAAACTTGTAGTACATAGTTTGGTACAAAAACATTGCCGTGTTTCATGGGTTCATCATGCAGTACCTGTACCACCAAACTCGTGTACTGCAGTTATAGCAGTACATCAGAGACATCTATTCTAGTTGGACTTGAATGATTAGTTTCAAAAAGTTTGAACTTTTCCCCTCTTTTGACAAGTTTCACATGGGAACATAACATAAACCTCCACATCTAAATTCCAACTTTGTTGAAAAAGAAATGCATTTGGCTAATTCACAGTTGTCGAACTCAATGTAATTTGTGAGCAAAGGCGACATATTCAGAGGGCACAAAGTTTCTGAACTGATTTAGATGCAAAAGTGAAGAAACACTGATCTCTTTATTACCCTTTTTAGCTACAAATTGTTGCTAACAGAGGGAGGATGGTGACCTCGCCTCTTGATTATGATTAGCTGGAAATGCTACAAACAAAAACAAGTACAACAAAGCTAAGGCCGGATTATGACTAGCTCAACCCTAACGAGTCGTTCTGTTCAAAGAGTTAACCAGACTACTGAAATATGCAAACAATGTTCTACTTGAGCAGCTATTTTACAAGACATGGGCCTTCTCAAATCGACAAACGCTGTACAAATGGATTCATCCCGGTTCCCCTTCTAACAGCAACTCCCAAGATCTCTGGAATGCAGAGGGGCTGATCTGCCTGTTAAAAAGGCTTTGCACATAGGATGCGATGCTATTTTACTTTTACTCGTTAAAGCTTCTCGATTCCACCTACACAAAAGAACACCAAACAACATGAGACACTGTCATTCAAGCGGTAGAAAAGACAAACAATTCACCAATTTCATACACGCAATGACACCAACACGCAGGAGTCTTCGCTGAAATTGACCTCTCATGGGACACTCAGGATGCACATTTGGCTAGGCAACTCAGAAGTCGCTGTGATGTTCATCAACACTATGATATGGACTGTCTTCCGTTTACGGACATTATACACGGGTCCTTTTTTGGTGCTTACAAGCACAAACAATAAACTACATCCAATTTAATTTGATTATACAACTTTAAGCAGAAGATCTATTCGATTGGACATGCTACTCTGAGATTACACAAAGGAGCACAGTTGAAACTTGAAAGCAGATATTAGGAGCTTACATTGTCTGATTCTCAAGCAACCCACATTATATAGAAGCAGAAAGGAAAAGTTCAGGATCAGCTACACATTTTGAAACGACGTGATGATCATTTACACATATGAGAATGTCCTCCAACAAATGGTTCCTATTGTCTTTCCTAGCACCCTTATGACATGGACAACCTATTTAGTCTTCTCACTATAGCAGTCTGCCTACACTAATTTTCCCTAGTGAACAGGTAAGTAGAGAACAAGTTGAGTCATCATTCACCCAGCCCACAGCCAAATTTACTGAAGGATAACTTCTCGGAATGTCAACGTTGTTTTTTCATTTACTGAATTTACTCAGCCCATAACCGGAACCGGCCACTTCATGCACTTTTAAACATCTGGATCCCCCCCATATCTCGCATAAGTGGGACTTCGCTGTGGTTTGTTATATTTTAAAAGAAAAGAGACTTGCAAGAAAAGATAAGTACAGAATTTCAAGTCCAACTAGAATCTCCACTGTAAAAAGAAGTGCCAAATGACACTACTTCGGCATATTGCGATAGCAGTCTATAAAGGCCCCGCTCTTTTGCTCGTTGCGTTTCCGTTGCGTTAAGTTGTGGTGGAAATAGTTAAAAGATAATGGTAATTTGTGATATGTTGCTGTAGGTTGCGTTGCGGTTAGTTGCGTTAACGCACAAAAGAATGATGCCAAAGTCCAGTTAGGCAGCTTGTCTGTAGAATAAATTTCCTAAGTTGCCATCACCAAGCCTTCTAAAAAAGGACTACTTGTGGGAAGGAGATGCATGGCCAAGGAGGCAAGGTGGGAGTATCTATGAAACAAATCAATCAGCAGCACTACTGTACAAGGATTTTCTCCTAGAGGGAAGTGGGGAAAGTTGCAACCGAAATCCAAGGACACAATGACTGCGAACACATTAATTAGAGAAATTACAAGAGGAAAATGTTGATTAAGCATCCAAAAGGCTAACTACAACTCGAGGAGAGGCTATCCAACAAATCAACAACAGCCTCCCGGAGAAACACGTTTGAACGCGGTCTGGAGGATCTAGATTCCAGATGCAGGCAACCTTACCACCATGAACTTCATAGAGAGGTTGATTTTGGTGGCTTCCCAAAAGAGGCTATCCAACAAGTCAATGACCTCAAATAAGGAAACATAATGCCTCCTTCCAAAAGAATAATGTCTTGAACCAGCTATCCTCTAATCTCTCAATATTTTTTTTACATCAATAATGAACTCTCCAATTACTTTCCTTATGTAAAAGCCAAAAATAAGCAAGAGAATGAGTTTTGAAAACTTTTTCCTTCACCCTTCCCCCAAAATAACTTTTCCAAACCAAAAACTGAAGACAAACAAAACTAGGCATGACCCAATTAATGCCCAAAAGAAAAGCTAAGTCCCAAAGCCATCTTGCAAAAGGGAAATGGAGTAAGTTATCCACAGATTCCTTGTAACTTGTAGGTTACACCGAACTACAATTGTAGCAAATGAAAGAATCGAAGAAATGAACATCGAACAATAATGAGAACATAACAGCTAAGGGCAAAGGCCCAAAAATGCAATGTACGTTTGCCTTTTCAAGCCAAGTCTAATTTGGTAGAGATAGGGACTGAGAATTCTTAAGCAAAGATGATCTGCAGCACACAGATACAGCAAGCATGCAACAACTGATTTATGATGCTCAATGATGTTAAGGTATTCCCTCACCACCCCCGCACCCTTTTTTTTTTCTCCTTTTGCGGTATTGCACCAACAAGATTTGAATTCAATTCTGATGTTACTTTAAGTAAAATGCATTCTAACTAGTAGCCCCAAAATTATATTCAATTAAACTTGCTGGATTAGAGGAAAACACCAACTGGAATGGGAGCAAATGTCACTTAAGTTATCCACTCTATTATTGAGCCACATAGTACCTACTCATATTAACTCAACTATTAAGAACGCAGCGTAAGCACTAGATGAGGCAGGAGAGCACTGTCCAAAATTTTTATTTTACTTCTTGGTGTCCAGCTTCTCCTGATATCTTCTCTGAGTGCTGACAATTTTTACTGTGGATCTCAGATTATTGATTAAAAGAGACTTTAAGGACTCATGAATTCTTATAGGCTAGAGCAGCAGCTTACATTGGCAATCAAATTTGACAGGTTTGGAACTTGATGGACAACATGCCAGCCTCTCAGGTAGAGTTTATCATCCAAATCATAAGAGGAACATGAATTTGAACATTGGCATGATCCTTTCCTAATCGCCAGCTAAATCTTTACCCTCTGTGCTCTATTGGGTCAGTCTCTAGCCCATCTCACATCAATCATTCTTGCACTAACTCATCTCATATATAAGTATATAACACACGTACACTGTGCAACGCACAATTCAGAATCTCGGCCACTTAAAAAAAAGTTTCAGTATCTGAGGTATTTGGATAAATTGTAATTCTCCATGTCTCAATAACTGATGCCATGAAGCAACAGTACAGAGAGTGACAGCAACAGGTAATTCTTGATTTTTAGGATATGGAATCTCTTGATAATGAAACAAACAATTCTAACAGCACATTGTATACATTAGTAAACAACTAGACTAGTATTTTTTTATTCAGTGCAACATCTATACACCAAAACCAAGTCAAAACTTCAAGGACAAGTCAAATTTCTACGCATATGCCATCCATATCAAATAGGTCAATTCACATCAATACATGGGGGAAAAGTACATTCTCCAAATAGATAACTAATGTGATTTCAGTGAAGAGACTATAGAACCATGTCTACATAAGGGGCAAAATTATGTGCAAATATATTGTTGACTTCATAATATAGGCCTGCAATTGAGCATCACTACTAAGTCTACCATATCATGGTATACCGTATACACGATTTGAACAGATACTAGATTTTCTGAATCAGTAAATCCCAAATCAAGATAAGCAAAGCCATACCTGATTTAGCCTAGCCGCTAAGTTGGGCACATGTAAACCCATCTTGCACAAGCTTATTAACGGCATCCCTGAATCTATAGTAATCCTCAACCTCATTGTAAACCTGATGGGAAATCCGCGCGTACCCAGTCAAACAATCCACCTCGCCATCCCTAGGCGGCCGATAATAAAGAGGGACCTCAACCTTGAACTTCTCCCTAAGATGTGTCCTCAACTTCAAAGCATCCTCATCAGTCCGAACCCCCAAATAAGCGGGCAACCCGACCATGATCATGCTAGCACTCATCTCGGGCGAGCAACCCAAGTGGGTCCCCCACGCCTTCACCAACATCTCCCCCATTTCAACAACTTTCTCATGGTTTCTCCTCATAATCCCCTCAATCCCACCCTCAAAACGGTTCACAAACTCCAACACTTGAGGAACCACAAGCTGAGAACTATAATCTCTAGTCCCAATCCAAGCACTTTCCACAGGCAACCCGTTTCCATACTCATTCGAAACAACCGGGTGATGCACATCATCCACCTCATTCGTCTTCCTACAATACAGAAATGCAACAGAGGGAGGCGAAAACAGCCATTTGTGCAAATTACTGGTGTAAAAATCAGCTCCAATCTCCTTCATATCGACCCTAACACACCCAATAGCATGAGCCCCATCAATGAAAACCTGCTCAACACCCTCCTCCCTACAAATCCTGACCAACTCCTTCACAGGCAGAACAACACACGGCATGGAAGTAATATGATCAATCACAGCTAACCTAACCCTCCTATTCTCATCCCTAGCCCTATTCAAAGCGTTCCTAAACTCATCAATAACCTCACCAGGGCTATAAACGGGGAAAGGCAGAGGTACCTCGATAACATGCCCACCGGCGCGTGAAACGTACGCATGCACGGACTTCTTAACCGACCCGTAAGCGTAGTGGAGCATGACGACGGCGTCGCCCTTCTGGAACCGCCGCTCGGCGAAGGCGCGTGAGACGGACTGGAGGACGACGGCGGTGGCGGTGGTGGCGTTGTCGACGAGGGAGATTTCCTCGAGGTGAGAGGCGTTGATGAGAGGGAGAAGAAGCTTGCGAGAGGCGTCAATGGCGGGGCGGAGGTGGTGGAAGTAGAAGGCGTCAGGCTGGCGGAGGAAGCGGAGCTGCCATTGACGCTGAGCTTGGAGGATGGAAGAAGGGCAGCACCCGAAACTGCCGTTGTTGATGCGGGCGACGTCCGGGTCGTGGTGAGCGAACTCGGTTCGGATCTCGGAACGGGTGATTAGGGTTTGGGTGAGCTTGGGCTTCTTGGGTTGGTGGGTGTGGTTGGAATCGCCATTTTCAGAGGGGTCGTGGTCGTCGGAAGCCATTAGAGATCAAGAAGAAGAAGAAGGGATTTGGGAATGAAGAGTGGAGAGGGTGAGTGAGAGTGGAGAAGGTGAGGAGAGAGAGAGAGAGAGAGAGAGAGAGAGAGAGAGAGATGATGTTGAAGTGCGCCACATCACATGGATGTCCGAGCCCCTGCCGCCTGCTTATTACGGACTAATGCACTCTATCTAGGTCTATCTAAATCAAGTTTTATAGGAATAAAATCTATCCATATTTATAATAAAATTCATTTGTAATCTTATTTATATTTTTAAAATTTGTCTATTTTTTATTGTAAATTTATCATTTATAAAAAGTATCCAATTTACGGCATGCGGTGGATCTAATTAGATCCACCACGGTGTATGATATAATTTATGGTACCATATGGACAAATTCCCCTAGAGACAAGAGGTAAGTCTTGTTTTGAAAATTTCTTTTTTTCTCCAATTATTCAAAAATCAGGTTGAAATTTACTAGTACAATAAATATCACTTTGGTAAGTTCCCTGAACATAAACTCAACATCACTAAACGAATATAGATGATCATCATAAAACAAGCAGTCAAGCACGCCAATATCAACCACATTCAACAGTTGTGTCATTCCTTAGTGTCACTCCTTCGTAGAAGAATTTGTGTCTATTTGAAATTTGTTGTTGAAAATTTCACCGTAATATTTTGTTTTTCATTATTGTCAAACATCTTTCAGTACTCATCTTCACTATTATTTGCCAAGTTTATTTCTCCAAGGAATCTTTAATGCTATCATTTGGCTTTTTCACATTATCACTAGTGATTAGCTCGTCATTGCGACGGGTCATACTAGTCACTACGCATTTTTTCTTCATCGCATTGAAGAATGACGTCCTCAAAAGATCAACCATAACTTGCCTAACCAAGCACCACTTAGCATTTAACAAAGCCTCCTCCTTTTCTTCTATCTCGTTTTTGCTTTAACAATTCACAGATAAAATCCTCAAACCCAAAAGACAATCAGGCCCCGATTTAATAGACTAGGACTCATCCACTTTGTTAGGAGTGCATTCAATCCTAAAATTATTAATCCTTACTTCTATCTCCTTGTCCTCCACCTGTAATACATTTAAGAGGTAGCTTTTGTAAGTTATCGAGCCCATATGCTTTAAGCAAACCTTATCGATGATTGTAGGGTCAACGATTTTTCTGCTTGAATCGGAAACATTCTTCGCCATGACAACGAGAGATTTGCCACCAAGTGAATCCCTAACCATTTCGTTCTCCAAAATAGAATTTCAGTTACACCCAGGGGGCAAAGCATGGTTGACTCTCTAAATGGTTTCCATCATCGAGCTTGAAATATGACCCTCATTTTTAGTCTCATACACACCAGCGTGCAAGATATCAACACTTTTTTTTAATCATGCAGGCCACACAAACCACGAAGAGCACATCAAAAGATGTAAAAAACTATAAAGATAACCACAAAACAACGAAAAGAAAACAATAAAACTAGCTCAGAACTATAGTACTGTGGAACAAAAAGAATTCAACACATTAATCTCATCTCCGCCAAACTAAGTCACCTTGGCAAGACAATCTCTCTAAGAAATCTCATGAGCAGACATAGAACAAGCCTCCTTAGCAACAATAAAATCATTGATTATTTTGCTAGCATTGGATCCATGCATCAACCACTCCATTGAAACAAATGGAGAAAGAGACTGCATAATCTGTCTATCCTTAGGGATCCATCAAATTTCTTTCATTGTCGCCCTTGTATTTGTTCTTCCCAAACTAAAACAAGGAAGATCAAGTAATCCAAACATTTTCTTTTCGTGACACCTTTTACAATGATACTATTAAGTATTCTTGGCAACTATGTTGCCATACCACCTCATATAAATGTTCTTTCGAGCAAATAACAAGTTGATTTCCTAGAATCAGTTAATGCACTCTTCACTTTGTCTGTTGGTTAAAGGAGATGCAGGAGAGTGTCGAGCATATAACTTAACTGAAACTCATTAATTCATCATCATCAAGTAGTTGTGGGAACAGAAAAAGTCATAACTCCGTGAAAGAAACTTTACTGAAACTCGATGAGAAAGGGGCATGCAGGAAAAACAAATACAAGTGCGGCAATGAGTTTTAACATATTTGTTGGCAGCCAGCTAACTGATCAACTAACAAGTTAATTTATGATTGGATGGAGACTTAGAGAAAACAATATTTCCATTCTCCACGTAAATAAATTGCACAACTTTAATTATTTCATTCGAGTAAGAAATACAAAAGCCAACCAGCTTACTTCGGCCTTTATCATCCCATTCCTTGTAAGAATCACGATACGAATTATATTTACCTTCGCTACAATCCACTGGACCTAACTTCATCATTTTTGTCTTCAGTATATGCTTTCAATAACTCACAGTCAACTAGTACATGTAATTGGATATAATATGTGAGTATTTATTCGCAAAATTTTCTCTCTCAGTCATCATTCATTGTCCATATATACTTTGTTCCGTTCCTAATCGTATTGGGACTAGGAGATCATGCGTTTTGACTACTATTACCTCTGTCTCAAAATATCTGTCAAAATAACTAATTTCTTTGTCTCAATTTGTTTGTCACTTTTATAATTCCAACAATTATAGTTTCATTTTTACCCCTAATTAATAACATTTATTTATCACTTTTTACAATCCTAATAAGGCAACAACTATTACATCAATAAATATAGGAGCAATTTGGGTAATGTTCAAACTTTTCAGCCCAATTCCAAAGTGTATTGATTTTGTAAAAATAGTTGGAGTGACAGAGAAATTGGGACAGAGGTAGTACTTGTCTATCAAGGCGAATTTATGATAACTGAAGACTTGCTTGGGAACAAACATTGCCTCTTCAAATTCATCCTCACCTTTTTTTTTCGATTATTAATAGCCGAAAGGCTAAAAGTTCAAACAAACAGCAACCCGCATACATAACAACAAGTATCCATCACCAAAACTATTACAACCAAACTGCTAAAAAAAACCGCAAGGGCATAACAATCACCACAACCAACTAAACTATTACATCGCAAAAGGCAAGATCAATGAAATTAGCTGCTTGGATCATCAAAGAATCGCACACCAATATCTTTGCCAATAATCTCCTTCCTTCGTTCAATCTCAGCTTCAATGTCATCAAGATTGTCATTTTTCGCCAGGTTCACGCGCCTCTTGATCCTAACCTTCTTACCACCTTTTTGTCCATGAGCAACTCTACAAGTTGCATCTCTAACAAGCTACCATTTAGATTTCATCAACATGTTCAATTTCCTCTTACTCCTGCCTTTACCCTTTGAAGCCTCAAGGATGGAATCTTCAAGATCTGCTATTATATCATGCTCAGTCACACCATCAAAGGATTCAATCGGGATGCTATGAGTACGATCATTGTCAGAGTCGGCTTCCAGATCCCTAATGGCAGACCGATTGTTTTTGGATCCACTCAAGAGAGCATCTTTATAGGACAACCTGCTTGCATGTTTTCCGCTATCCAAAACACCAATAATTGGGTCCGTTATGGTTTTACTAGAAGCATCCACAGACCCAACACAATCGGGAGACTCAAGAGAGTCGGGCACAACCGTGTCCTCTTTCCCAAAATTCCTCAAACCATTGTTAACCACACCAGGGGAGGAGATGTGCAAACCATTCGAAATAAAAGCACCACCAAAGTTCTTCTTAGGGATCCACTTTTGGTTAAATTTTGCAGTAGCCGAAGGTCTAACAGTTTGTTTTTTTACTGAATTTGGCCCAAGAGACAAAAAGTTTCATGCGATCGACAGTTCTAAGGTTCATTTCATTAATGGCTTTACACCCATCTTCCTTATTTGCAAATCGCACCAAACCAAACTTTCTTCCATTTTTTCCAACCTTAGCAGGGATATATGCATCAACAACACTTCCAAACTTGCTAAATAAACTCTGAAGTCTCAAGCTCCCCATGTTGATAGGCAGATTATCAATAAAAAGGGAGTACAAAGACTTGTCTTTTGAGGATAAATCAGACACAACAGAGCGAACATTGAGGGGTAAGTCATTAGCAACAACACCAGAACCTTCATCCTCACCTAGTTTCATCTTCAACCAATGCATGGCTGGGGTGGAGATCAATGAACTCCGATTACCCAAACAAATACATTATGGGTCACAAGTATTTTAAAATTGATTGATAATACGTGTCTTGGGACAAAACACTGTTAAGTATCCTGCTCCTTATTAAATTAATACTTATTATAATTTTTAATCTTAATTTTTTTGATAAATATTATTAATTATCAATTATAAGAAGCTTGGAATGTGTTCGCTACGCTAACAATTAAAATTGAAACTCTAACAAATGAACCTCACCCGTTGGGCATATTTGAGACGTCTTTTTGTAAATTTTTAAAAATATAAATAAAAGTGTGATTTTATACCATTTATATATATATTATTATAGTTACATAAGCCAATCATGTATTTTTTTCAATTTAATTTATAAATATATAGGTTTTATACAATGACAAGACACTTAATATGTGTCTTGCCCAATACATTTATCATTTTTCATTTAAAATTACTATATTACTACTTTTTTATCTCACTTTTTTTAACTAATTATTTTCATTTCATATTATCTGTCAGTTTACAATTTTAATGATATATTAATTACTATCATTTTATTTTATCCTTAACATTCATGAAATAAACATCAAAATTAACTTTAGTTAAATACATTCAATACTCCGCTCCGTTCCATATTAATTGTCATCTTTGAAATTGTGCAGCCCGATATTAAAATTTTTGACCATAAATTTATCAATGTATACAATGACTTGTTACATAAGATTACTATCATTAGATTCGTAATGAAAAATACAATTATAAAAGTATAATATTGCAATTGTTAATGTAATATTATATAAGAAATTATCAATAAAAAAATGACATTAATAACTGTGACAATTAATATGAAGTAGAGGAAGAAGATATAATTTTTCTAATAACTACTCAAAACGACAATTCAAAAAAAATGGGGGGGGGGGGAGAGTAATATTTAGAGTTGTGCATGGATGGACAACGATTAAATTTCATACTTCCCTCATTTCATATTGTTGGTCTCTTAATTGTCCTTGCGATATCCAATATTACTCTTTAATTGATAATTTTTTCTATATAATATTTTATTATACTTTAGGATAGTATTTTTCGTTACTTATATTATTTAATAACAATAATTTTATTTAACAAGTAATTGTATGTATTAAAAAATTTATGGTCAATTTTTTAAAATTTTGACTGTACAATTTACAAAGCAGACAAATAATATGAAAAAGAGGGAGTCCATGGTTGAAAAATTAGTGGTACGAAATTTTCAACCATCATAGTTGAAAAATAATTCAACTATGGTAAAATTTTAAATTTATTTTTTGTCCTTATTATTATTTGTCTCCTAATTAACAACGCCCCAATTATCCTAACAACAGATCAACAACGCTCCAACCGAAGCTCTGATGATACCAATTGTTAAGATTCTCTGGGGTATGCAATAGTTTCTGGGAAAGTTGTGTATGTGAGGCTCAGTTGTAAGTGTTGAGTTCTCATATTGTAACCCTACGAAGGTTGTAAGAGATTATGTAGGCCTGAAAATCTCTAAGACACTGTTGTAATCTTCAGATAGTGCATCGTTCGTGGTTTTTTTCCCAGTTTGGGGTTTTCCATGTTAAACTATTGTGTTGAATCTTATTTATATTTTCGCGCTATTTATTGTTTGTCTGCTAACAACGCCCGAATATCCTAACACCAAGTAGCTTATGTATAACACCCCAGATATATGGTTAAGTGTGACTTAACCAGATTAAAATGACTACTTATATCACCAAGGTACACTTTCTTTTAAGGTAGCTCATTCATTGGGAACTTCTTAGTTAATAAGCGTGATTGACTGAGAGTAGTCTCGGGATGGGTGACCTCCTGGGAAATTTTCATAGATAACGTGTGAGCGAAGACGAAGCATGCTAGAAAGACTCATGGTGATTTCATACTGCAAGTTGAGACTGTCAAGGACATTGATAGAAACTGCTTAATTGTGTTATAGTCACTTGTTTGAGGTCTTATACATCCTTGGTTGTGTGTAATGCCCCTCCCATAGTTCTACTTTCTAGATTCCTTGGGAGGTCAAGGACTTAACCAAGTCTGTCAGCAACTAAGCACAAAAGCTGTTGTCCTTTATGGATGAATGAGAATAGAGGATGCTTGTCCACTTTCTCCTCATTTGTTAGCCAAAAGGCACAACCTATGAAGTTGATTTTGAGCTATCTTTTACAACATATAGGTTGTTCGTTGCACTCATTTGGTCCATTGCAATTGGATCAATCATTATTTGCTTTATTGTTTCTGTTGGGCAGTGTCCCAATTTCATTCAAACTCAAGTTTGGAAATAAATAATTATTTTCTTTAAAAATACTGCTTGAAATATAAGTAGTTGAGTTGAACTAGAAGACTATTCTACTTCTACTTGGGTTTACTATAAATACTAGATTGTTCAACCTAGTTTGGGGTGGCCAAATTATGTGCCTCTACGACACTCTTGTGAGATCTTCTTTTATCTGTTCCACTTTGAGAGTTTTTATCATGAGATTGTAATCTCCCTTATATCTCGTTACCCTTCCTTTGAGATATGTCTACTCCCGTTGTGCTATAACCATTTGAGATCTTTCCTTCTTGATCTTGTTGTGTTATGCAGCCGTTTGGGATACCCTTTGTAATCTACTCCCATTGTGTTATAACCGTTTGAGATCTTTCCTTATTGATCTCATTGTGTTATACAGCCGTTTGGGATGCTCTTTGTAATCTCTGCATTATAGTGGATTTTATCTTGCCTCCCGTGGTTTTTTTTCCCGATTTGGGTTTCCACGTAAAAATCTTGTCTTCATTACCATTACATTGGAAACTATTAAGGTCATTCAAATTTCAGCAAGGACTTCAAGCTGGAAGCTACATTGACGTTCTTTGAATCCTATGCATCACAAGGCTTCTGCAACAAATAGAAACAAATAAGGTGAAAATGAAATAGGATCACCTTGTCATAAACCTCTATTCGAATAAAAAAATACCGTTGGGCTCCTTATTAATAATGAACGAGAAGGTTGCTAACTCAACACATCTGTTGGGACCCTTGGGGGGAGGGAGTGAATAGGTTTGATACAAAGTTCTTCACTTATAAATATAAAAACGTTAATAACATTTGACTGAACTGAATAATACATCTTTATTAGATAAACGTTGAGGTACAATAGAAATAGAAGACGTTAGGGAACTTAGTAGAATTAGGATAGTGAGGTCCTTGATGACTGCTTGCAAGGACAAAAACTGAGATTCAGTTTCTGTTGAGGGCCTCACAGACGAGGCTTGTGATGAAGGGCCTCACAGATGAGGCAGAGAGAAGGGACCTCACAGACGAGGCTTCACAGATGAGGCAGAGAGGAGAGACCTCACAAACGAGACAGAGAAGAGGAGCCTTACAAATAAGGCAGAGAAGAGGGTCCTCACAGACAAAGCAAGAAGAGGGGCCTCCCAGACGAGGCAGAGAAGAGCATGACGGATTACATTGGATATCAAACTCACAAAGCCTTAGTGCTTCGAGGTCTTGCTACACAACAGCTCACCAACATAGTTGGCTACATAACTCACCAAGAACCTTGATTACACCTCACCAGAAGTACCTTACTGGCTACATTTCTTACCAAAGATTCATTGGCTACACTCAGAAATCTTACCAGATTTCCTACATTCGATTACTTGCTTGGAATCGACTAATAACAAAAGAGAGGCAACCGTTCTTTATATAGATGTTTGGTTTTCAATGCAACACGGCTAGTCTTGGTGTTTCCTTAGTTGAAAATTCTTTTCAGATTTGCTTGATCCTCTATCTTCACTCTTTTTGGAAGCTCCAATCCTTATCTACCAAGATATATTCTACAAAGTATACACAAAAAATAAGTCTATATAATCTTGAATATATGCTGGGATTATTTAAGAGATATTCCAGATAATTCCCTAATTTTTGCTCTTTCAAACAAAATTCTCTGGGCATGGCTGAGGTCCTTAGCGGCAATGGTGTTGAGTGCATTACAGTTTCTACAACATCTTAGTACAAGATTGACCCGCCCTAGATAGAAGCCCATTTTGAACATCAATTTACATTTCATACAAAAGCCCACTCACCCTATATATGCCTTTCCATGTCCATGTTGATTGCCATAGTTCCCTAACTTGTTTGGTTACATTTCATTGAGTGGATAATACAACTTTGGATGGAATTTGTTTTCCTAAGTGAGGTCGATCTTTAAAATAAAAGATCAAATACTAGTTTAAATGCTAAATGTTAACTTTATTAATGTTATAGAAAACACTACTTGAATGCTAAACATGGCGTAAAACGATAGCTTACAGAAATTTAATATTTGTCCAATTAGAATTTTTGTTTGGTTAAATGCTGAAAGCTACACCAAACCCTACTATGTCGAACATAACCCGCGAATCTTATAACTAATATAACCCATCAACCGACAATTTTTACACATGCAAATTTTTTGATTCCACCAAGATTTAAAAGTATGGAGATTTGTAAAATTAACACCGCGAACAGAAAAGTGCCAAAAACCCACAGAATCTTATAAAACTCATGTTATAACATTAGTATATTACATTACCACCAAAAAAAATGCCAAAGAATATCCAAAAACATATTAGAAAGTAGTCAAAAGTTAGTAGGATCCCTTTCATGTAAAGCATAATTCGTAGCTATGCTTGATTGGAGAAGAACCAAATCACCATTGATTAGACAAGGATAGATAGCACCTTTATTTTGGAATTGTACCATCAATTCTCCTTTGCATCTTACAAACTAGTATAAATATATGGCGATTTCTTGTTGGTTACTAGCAAGGCAGTTCACTCTTCTAAAAACACACACAAACACACAAGAAGTGCCCCAAATACTTGTCTTGTTTCATCATTTATTCTCTCATTCTTCCTCTCACATATATACTATGTATGTGCATGTCGACATTTTGTTTTTGCATGCCCACATCTTCAAAAGCTTTGGCATGAAATGGGTAATCTGCATCCTGAGGCTCAAATCGGTCCCAATACTATACATGTTTGAGCCTCGGGATACAGATGACCTATTTTTGCCAATAGCAACGAAGATATTTGGGTGTGTTTTAGTTTTGAGTAGATGAGGTTATTGATCCTTCTTCATATGTTTTATGGACATGCTTGCCTTCAAAGTGTTCGGTATGAAATGGGTAATCTGCATCCTGAGGCTCAATTTTGTCTAGTTATCAAGATTTGAGCCTCGGGATACAGATCATCTATTTTTTGCCAACAATAAAGGATAGAAGAACACTTGTAACTTGCTACAATCTAATTGTTAGTGTCCAACTATATCACTTCGACACAGGTAAGGATATCTGTTATGTTTATATATAGATCAATATGGTGTCTGACTTGGTTATTTGTAAAATATTTTACAGATTTTCATTGTAATTTGTAGTGTCGAATATGATACAACGGCTGAAGTGACAAGACGCCGATCGACGAGCATATAAGAATAATGAAATGCTGGAGTAACATATACATGTCTTGCATATAAGAAGAATATAATACTTTTATTTTCATTCGGTCACAGTGATACATTAGATGACCTAAAACTACAAAAAATATGGTAATTTCAACTATCAAATGAGCACATGTTTGTTTCTAGACTAGTTATTACCGTGCATATATATATAGTTTATATATTTGAGTGCACTTTAATATGGATGAGTACATATTGTAGTTCAGGTAAATATTGATGTTGTAGATGAATGTAAATATATGGAGTTATATACGTAGGTACGTAAATGCAGATAAATATTAAATGGCCAAAAGATTGGTGCATACATGCCACTAGAAAAGAAGCTTTTGGGCGACAAATTGATATACAAGAGGTGACAAATTCAGAAGTTTTTTGGGCGACAAATTGATATACATGAGGTGACAAATTCAAAATTCGAAGTCTTTGATTAAAACAAAGGTGAAGAGAAATTGAAGTGTTGTCTCCATCCCAAATTGTTTGTCTTTTGATTAGATTTTGACTGTTAATTACTCATAAATTATAATGAGTTAAAATATGAAATACCGCAATTAGAAAGATAATTTACTAAAAATTACAATAATGTTAGTTTCATATTGTAACTCATTGTAATTTGTGAGTAATCAACGGTCAAAATTAATTAGTCAAATGGTAAACATTTTGGGATGGAGGTAGTAGTTTCTAAAGCATTTTAATCCTACAGAAATTGCATTCACCAACATAAAGAAGATACAGGGCTATAAAAATAGTATTCGACGCTTTATTATTTTAACAAAAACTATAAAATAAAAGTTTGTAGCATTTGTAAATTGACATACTCTCTCCGTTCCATATTAATTGTCGTGTGCAATCAATTTTCAAAACTTTTGAACATTTTTTCTCAACATATATAATGAGTTGCTATATAAAATTACCACCATTAGATTTGTAATGAAAAATATTATCATAAAAGTATAATATTATAATTGTTAATAACATATTACGTAAAAAATTATCAATCGATGAGAGACACTAGAAACTATAAAAATCAAAATTATGACAATGAATATGGAAATGAGGGAAGGAATAATATGAGAACTTGAAAGCTAAAAGTCACATCTCAACTTTGTTAACGTGCATTTTGATGATCACATATTTACATATAGCGGCCAACATACAGAATATGTACTAAACATCCACAACATTACGGCCCTATTCCTTTATACGGGTGGCTGGCTGTGGCGCCACAACACACAACACTTTGCCAAAACTCACCACAATATATCAATTCACCATAATTTACCACAACCCATCACAATCAACTTTTTCATATTTACCAATACAATTTACATTTATAAAAAACAAAACCCACCATAACTTACCAATAACCCACCACAATCCACCACAATTCCACCACACCCGCCACAATTCCACCACACCGCACCGCGCCATTCCGCAACCAGCCGCATAAAAGAACATGGCCTACAAATTACTAATTTACTGTTACATATCCTTCCCCTCTTGTTAATTGCTCTCTTGTATTTGAAATAGCAAACCAACATATAAAGTTGGTGAAAATTCGGGTTCGAGTAAATTTGGATGGTCAAATTCGGTCAATGTCCCAATTCGAATGAAAAATTGATACCTGGACCAGTTTTTCGAGTCGGACATTTCAGATAGAGCTAAATTCATGTCAAAATCGTATTCCAACAAATATATATATATATATATATATATTGTGTTTGAATATTCAATCAATTCGAAATATCAAAATCGGGTTTCGACCAAAATTTTCCGAGTCGGACAAATTTGAATATTTAGATACGATAAAATTTTGTTAGCGCTCCCAACAAAATATTGTAGTGTAGGCGTTTTTCTTCATCTATGTGTGCTCAGTGCTATTTAGTGTATTCAAGCATATTTGCATGGTTCCGAGATCTATAATTTGAGTATATACAAAATTCCTTGTCTTATACGAATAACCCAAACAAAATAAAATATGAGCTTAAGGGATTATTCTGGGATAAAAAAGTACATAAAACTATTCAAAAGGAATACTTATCTGTTTTTTTGTTTGGCATAAATATAGAGCTGGATATGATGGGCAATCTATCTATTAGATCGGTGGATTGAGCCAGCAATTGAAATTCGGCGGTGGCGAGTAGATGGAGCCAACAGCCCAACATCAACTCACATAATAATGGAGAGAAAAATTATTGAATTGTTGGGTTTTTTTGTGGCCCATTGGATCCGTTACGGTCCAAAACGGCAAAGGAATGAGGTGCTAGGCGCGCCCGAGGTAGAGAGAGAAGAAAGGAGACGCAGGCAGCGCCCCTAGAGGCGCCATCATGGGTGCTACGAGGAATCTTGGGCAGCGGGGAATTCCTTTCGTGGTTAATTTTGTTTAACTTAGGTTCTTTCTACAAGTCAGATACTGCTTGTTATTATTTGAGTTTTAATGTAATTCTAATTTCTCCTAACCGCCCTATAAACAAGGCACAATCTTCTCCACTTTAACCTACGGCGATCAATTAGATCAGAGAGAAAATATTGAGAGAGAGAGACAGTTTCACCAATATTTTCCTAATGTATCTTGAGAGATTATAAGTTGAGAGATTATAAGTTGAGAGATTTTTATTGTAATCTCCTTTTGTTGATCCCATCACACCCTATATAATAATCGCAGATGAGGCGAGGAATAATGAGGAAAGAGGAAGATGAGCTAAGAATGTAGATGTAGATGAATCAGATGATAAGGAAAATTAGGATTGAATAGAGAGAGAAATGTGAGACAGGAGAGTAGAGGGAAATTAAAAAATAAAATAAAATGATGACATCTCTTCCACTTGGTAGTCAAAACTAATAAAATTATTCAAATTAAAATTTTCCGGTGCCACGTAATCCCGTCGTCGAGTTAAGTTCAACTTAACTTGGTGGTGTGCTACTAGAATCCAAGATGACCAATGTTCAGATTATTTAGAACCAAATCTAAAGTTCAGATTATTATTTAGTCAGCTATGACCCAAAGTTCACATCATTTAAATCCAATTTCCAAAAATTAAAAACCCTAGCTTAAACTTTAGAGCTTGACAAGGCGATGACTTATTATATGAGGTTGAATTGAGTTAAAATACAAAAATGATATAAGTCTTCACTCTTAAGTGTCTTCCTTGGTATAAGACTCATATATATACTTAGATATTAAATTGAAAACAAAACGATATGAATATGATTAACTTCTAATATTTATATTCATAATTTTAAAATTTACAATCAAGCAATTGTTGACGTAGCCAACGCATTAGAATTTTTTATAATTGATAATTAATAGTATCTATTGAAAAAGTTGGTGTAAAAAGATAATAAGTGCTAATTTCATCAAAAGCAAAAATACATAAACTGTGTCTTCCCCCAAGACTCGTATCATTGTCCAAAAAATATGAGTGGTGATATGTGTCTTACCCCAAAGAAAATGTCTTATTGTTCACCAAATTAGTATTTCTTATGATTTTTGATACTACTATTTTTCATAGTAACTATTAATAGTCATTTAATTATAAGAAGCTTTGGATGCATTGGCTACAACAAAGAGTGCAAATGATACCCTAATCAAATCAACGTTAACCTAATCCTTTAGACACCCTTTAGGCATTTTTCTAAATATAAAAAATAATTGATAAAAGTATTAACTTTATGCAATTTATATGCGATACATATTATAGTTATAAAATTCAATATATCATTTAGTTTCATTTTAATATATAATAAGTTAATAACATAATTTTCATAATATTATAAGACACTTAAAATGTGTCTTGCTCCAAGAATCCAATCAGTTTCGAAATAAATAACTTACAAGTGGGTTATTCAGTTTGGCCACCAATTAGGTTATGTTTTGAATTGTTGAATTTTAGATCCATAGATGATTTGATTCGGTTTAGGTAAAGATAATTTTCGATGCATTCTTATGCAGCTTTGGTACAGAAGATCTCAAACGGGTATGGAATGGAGGCCCTTACACTTACGTGTCTTACAATAATTTATAAAAAGACTGTCTCATACTAGAATTTGCAGAACGGTTATATATGGGACATCATCACGTACTTGGTCCTTACATGCGGCATGAGCAATATTATTATACCCTCGATCGACAAGCAGATAGACAACATCTTTGTCCCATGGATGAGGGTGGAGACTCTGACAAATGAACCCTACATTCATCAATCGATCTGAGTCTAAGGAAAAACTTGGTTGGTGTTACTCGTATGTCTGTCTTTGCTGTAGTATATTACACATGTAAAACTTAATGTGGGTATAACTGTATAAGTGCCAAAACCCCACAGAATCTTGTAAAACTCGTGTTATTACAACATTAATTAGTATATTGCATTATGATCAAAAGAAATGCCAAGGAATATCCAAAAACATATTAGAAAGCAGTCAAAAGTTAGTAGGATCATTTTCATGTAAAGCATAATTCGTAGCTATGCTTGATTGGAGAAGAACCAAATCACCATTGATTAGACAAGGAGAGGTAGCACCTTTATCTTGGAATTGTGCCATGTCAATTCTGCTTTGCATCTTACAAACTAGTATAAATATATGGAGCTTTCTTCTTGGTTACTACCACGGCACTTCACTCTTCTCAAAACACACACAAATTAACAAGTACTTGTCTTCTTTCACGATATATTCTCTCCTTCTTCAATTCCTCTCACATGCATTGTATGTGCATGCATGTCGACATTTGTTTTTGCATGCCCACATCTTCAAGATTAAAGCTTTGGTATGAAATGGGTAATCTGCATCCTGAGACTCAAATTGATCATAGTAGTCACTACTATACGTACATGTTTGAGCATCGGGATACGGATGACCTATTTTTGCCAACAGCAAAGAAGATATTTGTGTGTGCTTTAGTTTTGAGTGTACAAGATTATTGTCCTTCTTTCATCTGTTTTATGCCTTCAAAATGTTTGGTATGAAATGGGTAATCTGCATCCTGAGGCTCAATTTTGTCTAGCTAGTTATCAAGATGTGAGCCTCAGGATGCAGATCACCTATTTAATGCCAACAATAAAGAATACGAGAGTGCTTATAATTCTAACTAGCTACAAGCTCTTAGTATTATACAAGAGAGTAGTGTCCACCTATGCACTCCGACAAGGGTAAGGGTGTTTGTTATGGCTACGGATATGGTGTCTAACTCGGTTATTTTTAAAATATTTTGTAGATTTTTCGTTGTAATTTAAAATGTCATAGTATGTTAGAGTATAAAGTCATTCATGGGGCTTCAACCATCAGTTTAAACTTTTGGTTGAAATGGTTCAACATGATATCAGTGTCAGACCTCAGCACCCCGCGTATTCATTTGCGCAAGGTGAAAGGGGCCTTTACAACATCCACGCTTCAAGCCCAGAGGATATTCGCGTGAGGGGTATGTTAGAATATAAAACTATTCACAGGGCTTCAACCATCAGCCTAAACTTTTCGTTGTAATTTGAAGTGTCATACTCTAATACAACTATCCAAGTGACAAGGATTCAACATAAGTGTAGGAAAAAAAAAAAGAAAAATGAAAAGTTAGAGTAATATATATATCTTTCTAGCATAAGAGAAGAATATATAATCTTTCTATTGATCTAGTGATACATTAGATGATCTAATATAACAAAAAATAGTAGTACTTTCGAGCACATGTATGTTTTCAAAGTGGTTGTTAAGGTGCATCATTTACAATCGAGGGCACTTTAATACATATAATTGCATGCAGTCTGTAGGTAAATATCGACACTATAGAGACGAATGTAAAGCAAAATGATAAGCATTAATAATAATCATCTTGCATTTCTTCTAAATCACTCATAAAATTAAATGTAAATATATTTAAATCATTATTAATGTATGTTTTATTAATTTAAGGGTTATTACAACTTGTAAACAATATAGAAATAATTATTTATGTATATTTTTTCATAAATATATAAAACTATGCATAAAATGTGTATTTTCTACTATGATTGATAAAATTATGCTATTATTTATATTTTTTGACCTACCTAGTAAGTATTATACTCTTATATTTGATAAATATATAATAATATAATTATTAGAGAAAATATTATTAAAAATTATAAAATTTTGAAATATGGATAATACAATTCAAAATGATTATTAATCATCTTGAATTAAGATGTGTATCATTGTCCGCAAAGTAAATGGAGTTACATATGCTGAGGAAAGCAAATAAATATTTGCGTCCATCCATATACTTACAAAAATAATTGTTCAAATAGTCATAAAACCGGTGTATGTATGAGCAATTAAAATCTCGATCCTAATCTACGATCTGTCGATTTTATGATCCAAAATCCTCTATGCGATTTTACTATCTACATTCCGATTCACGATCTTATGTGGATTAATTTCGATACTAACTACCCCACAAATCCAAGTTAGAATTCTGATTCTAACAACATTGTGTAGAAAAACTTAAAAGCTAAAAGTCACAACTCAACTTTGTGAAGCCGCATTTTCAGATGATCAAATATAGGGCCACCAGGCCAACATATAGAGTAAATTACATTTACCCTACCTGACATTTGTGGTAATAATTTTTGCACACCTGACATTTGGGAAATAATTTTCACCTTACCTGATATTTAGTGAAAGTGATTTTTAGCGGTAAAATCTTGTCACTTCTCATCAGAAATAAGGAAATACAATAATGTTCCTATATGACTATGTGAATGTATCATGTTGTCCATTAATATTTAGAAGAAAATGATTTAAATGATCCTTTCATCGTTTTATTTCTAATGAGAAGTGATCGGATTTGGCCACTAAAAAACACTTGTATTTAATGTCAGGTAGGGTGAAAATTATTTCCCAAATGTCGGGTGTGCAAAAATTATTACCACAAATGTCAGATAGGGTAAATGTAATTTACTCCAACATATAGAATATGTACTAAAAAACAATAACAGCACATATTACTGAATACTACTGTTGCATATCCTTTCCCATCTTGTAAATTGCTCTCTAGTATTTGAAATAGTGAAGCACAAAGTATTGTTGTGTACGTGTTTTTCTTCATCTATGTGTGCTCTTTACTGTATTCAAGCATATTTGCATGGCTCCCGAGAATGTATATTTTAGGAGCATATACAAATTCCTTGTCCTATACGAATATCAAAATATGAGCTTAAGGGATTATTCTCCCGCAAAAGGTACATAAAATTATCAAAAACGAATATTTTCTGTTTTTTTTTTTCAAAATCAAACATAATGATTCTTCAATAGAAAGTCATACTGTATTTATAATAAAAATCGTGATTGAATAATTGTAGATATGAAATTCAACTTCCAAATAACTAATTAATACTAATTTTACTGACGTTCGGCTCCGATTTCTTCAATTACTCTGCATCTTTACCATTGATGGGGAACCTCACGACCTGTGTTATAGCTATTTGAAATTCGATCATCATCCAACGTATTAGACCACACCAACTTAACAAAACACTAAAAAGAGACTAAAAACTGTAAATGAGGGCATAATAAAAACTCTTACAAAAAAAGAGACTAACTTTCTTTGCGTAAACGTAAAACTAAACTAACAATTCGGGTAGAATAATCAATCAAATTGGGGTTTTCCATCGACAAAAAGAATCGATGGTAGTCCCTCCAAAAAAATGGAAGTTAGGGCTTTCTACAACTCAATCAAGGCAACACCCTTGATCTACAACTCATTAATTAAGCATTAACAAGTAACAACACTAAGCTATCCAAGTGAGTTTTCCAACTCACTTAATAGAAGACCCATTATATACGCATACTTTCAAATCGAGGACCATATAATACAATAGACTAATTATAGATGTGAAAGTACAATGCGTCTCTTGTGGACTTGAGTCTTTTCCTCATTTTTTTTCTCTATCTTCGTCCTCTTTTTATACCCAACAGGTGAGGTTAATGTTGGAATTTGGAAGGAACCTTCTATTGGAGATCTTCACAAAATTGGTTTTTCATTGATTTCTTGCTGGAAACAAAGGTCCACGTGATATTTGCTAGAATATCGGCAATCAACCCTTCTTTAAATAGTTGGATACCTTGCAATTAGACTTGTTCAACAGTCGGGTCGAAAGTTTATGACCCGTCGACCCGACCCCGACCCGGCCCGACATTCGGTCCAAGTACCCTCGGCCCGAGCCCTGACCCTACGGGCCGAGTCAACGGGCCAACAACTATATAACATGAATTTTTTAATATGCAAAAATAAAAAGTTACGCATTTAATTAACGTATTTAGTCGGGTCGGCCGGGTCACAAAAAATAAAACCTAATTTAGGATTTTTTTTAAAAAAAGTTAATGTGTTTAATCGGATTGTCGGGTCGGGCTAGATCAGGTTACAAAAAATAAAACCTAATTTAGGATTTTTTTTTTTAAAAAAAAAAGTTTATGCACTTAGTCAGGTCTTCGGGTCGGGTCACAGACCCTTGGCCTGAGCCCGGCCCGACCATACTTCGGGGCCCGACTTTTTTCGGGCCGGGTTGGGTCACCGTCTAAAATTGTAGCCTTGACCTGCACTTTTTCGGGCCAGGCGGGTCCTCGGCCCATTGAACAGGTCTACTTGCAAGAGCAAGAGAGATAAATCAATAACTACTACGTATAATATTGGATTTAGATATTGATTTAGATACATGGAAGAAGATAACAAATCTGCCAAAACAATTAGAAAAATATCACTCTAAAATATCAAGGTTATATTCCAGTAATATTCTAGTTTGGACTTTCACTCAAAATTATTCCAGTCGCCAAGGTCCTTGCGTATGGGTTAGCCAAGGTCCTTGTGACTGGGTCAGCCAAGGTCGTCGATGGGTTCTTACATGACCAATAATAGTCTATACTTTGATCTTATTTTCTCATAGCATAATAATGCATTTTTTGACAACGAAAAGATGGCGTGGCTATCAGAGTACGCGTTGTTGGCCGAAATGTACAAACTCTCATTCTTGTGGAGCATGAGACTATGAATCAAATTTAAGAACATGGAGGGGTGTCAGTTTGGGGGGGGGGGGGGGGGAGGCAGACATATGTAGCACTCACTTAATATGGAAAAGACCTATGATATATTAGAGTGAGATTTTATCTATTCTTGCTTAGAGTGAGATTTTATCTATTCTTGCTTGAAAAAATTGGGTTTCATGATACTTGGGTTAATTAGATATGTGAGTATATCACAATTGTGTCAGTACTAATAGAGAGATTTTTGAATTTTTTAGACACAAAAGGGGTATTTGATAGGGTGATCCTTTGTCACCCTACCTATTTATTCTTTGAGCTTAAATCATATGACAAAAGAAGCAAAATCAACAAGTAGGGCAATTTATTATGTTTCTTTCTTGGGTTGGGTTAAGTTACTCTTCATCACTATGATCTCCGTTTCATAATAATTAATGTCACCTTTGAAAATCATACAGTTAAATTTCAAAAATTTGACTATAAAATTTTCAATATATACTATGACTTATTAAATAAAATTATTATTGTTAAATTCTTAACGAAAAATACTATCATAAAAATATGATATTGCAATTGATAACAGAATAGATTATATGAAAAATTATAATCAAAACATGACATTGAAGATCGTGACAGTCAACCGATAAGCGGTAATTACTAATTATGTAATCTAGTTTTTATGCTTAGCACTTTGGTGTTCACATGTGACAGTGGAAGTGGTGTACAGTATGAGATAAGTACTGCATTAATAGCTCTGACAGTGAAATCTCCACACAGGCATGATTCAGGAAGTACCCTCCTTTCCTTTGTTTAACTTAAGATAATGAACTAGCTAACTAATTTATTTATTTATTCATTGAAGCTTTTAATTTAAAGGTAAAGCAAGAAAAAATCAGAGAAAAAGTCTACACTCTACCCTGGTGTGGCCCAGATAAGATTACACAAGGCATTTGTTCCCCTTCAGACAAGTAAGAATATTCCTCCCCCCAACTTTGCTGGATACTTTGTTAAGGCTTAGTTCAGAAATAGTATCCCTCTTAATTTACTTTCTGCAATCTGATCAAGGTTCTTCTTCTTCTTCTTCTTTTTGATTTTATCTGGGAAAAGTTTCATGGGATACTTGTGATTTTGATGAAAGATCTCAGTTTTGTGGTTAACTTGATTTGATTCTGCTGCATATCTATTTGTTCAATCTTCCATCTTCTGATATGACTGTCTATGTAGTTATGCTTGTAAGTTTATTAGTTTGTCTGTTCTTTTGTTACTGTTTAGCTGTTGAAACTTGAGATTACAAATTAAACTGATGTGGACAAGTCAGAAGAGGTTACTATTTCATGAATATATGAAATATATGGCAAGGAAGTTGTTCTCATCTTGTTGATTCTTTCTCCCATAATTTCTTCTATAGTTTAGGGTTTAGGGTTATATGTATATTTATCAACACCCCTTCATGAATTGATTCACTTTGACCCCTTCAATTTTATCACTTAGAGAGTTTTTGGGCTGTGTTTGATTATTGAAAAGTAAAATAGAAAGAAAATTTTGTCTCCCTTTACTAATGTCTCCCTTAATTTTGTCCCCTTCCCATAGGGCCCCTCAATTGGTCTTATCATATTTTCCTCTCACTTTCCTCTTGAATTTGGAAAGGAAAATATTGACAACAAAATGAATGCTAACTTCCACTATGTTTCCCACCATTTTTTCTAAGTGAAGGAAAGTTGGTCATTTTTCGAAAATTTTCTTTCCATCTTATTTTCGACCGACCAAACGAACCCTTAAGGGTCAATATCTCTTGTGAACATCTAAACATGTTAATCGTTACGCCTGCTCTAGGATGGATGCAAATTTCTAAGCAATGCAATGCATTAAGCTGAATCTGGGTTTTCCAAACTGCAACAGTTTTCCTCGAAAGATGGACCGTTACGATTTCTGGGTAGCTCTGTGTTGTTGCACTTTGATAAGCTCCCTGATACTCCCATCTGCCGATGGCTTGGTGCGGATGAGTTTGAAGAGGCGTCCCTTGGACCACGACTCGATCGAGGCAATCAAAGTTATACGAAAACTGAGGATGACTGAAGACAGTTGGACTTGGACAGGGCTTCAATCTGGTTATGGTGATTCTGAGGGAGATGTTGTGTATTTGAAGAACTACTTGGATGCCCAATACTATGGTGAGATTGGAATCGGGACCCCTGCACAGACATTTACTGTCATATTCGACACCGGAAGTTCTAATCTCTGGGTCCCCTCTTCGAAATGTTACTTCTCTGTAAGTGCTACTCATCTGTGCTTTCGCTCTTCAGACTTGTGCTCCAGTTCTGTTTTGTTTCACATGTAAAATTAAGATTGTTCACTATGAAGTATATGCTCTGGGTATACGTAATATATATTGTTGTTGCTTGCAGTTACCCTGCTACTTTCACTCCAAGTATAATGCAAGAAAGTCTAGTACATATTCCAAGAATGGTAAGCTTGCGGTTTCATGTTGGATTTTGTACATTTATACACCCTAAGCTGAAGCGTTATCACAAAGTCATCCATGTTGTTTGTGAGTTAACTTTCATACCCCTCAACTTTGTTGCTAACGTACAATCATACTAATGTTTAGCCAAACTAAACTTGTTAATCAAGCGCTAGTCAGTCCACTCATGTCTGAAAGGGATAGTTTTGGCCAGAAATTAGTATGATTTCGCCGAACAGCAAAGGCGATGGGGCAAGAAAGTTAACTTCCAAGTAATGTGACTTGTAATTACTATTAACCTCAGGGTTATTTGAATTGGTTTGTGCATGGATGGTTGGATTTAACATAATTTTGTGTGCAGGAAAACCTTGCAAAATAACTTATGGGTCGGGAGCTATCACGGGTTTCTTCAGCCAGGATAATGTCAAAGTTGGAAACCTCACTGTTAAGGATCAGGTTTGTTGTTCATGACGGTGCCCTTAAGTTTTCTTCTTCAATCTAACATATTTGCTGCTATTCTGCTAACTTTGGTTGTAACTCGTAAGTCGTAACCCTTTCTTCTTGTAATCCAGGTTTTCATCGAGGCAACAAGAGAAGCTAGCATCAGTTTTCTGCTGGGAAAGTTTGATGGCATATTGGGACTCGGTTTTCAGGAAATTTCAGTTGGAAATGCAACTCCTGTATGGTACATACGTAGTAACTCGACCTCTGAATCAATTCAAAACTCCCTTATCCTTTTGCTTGTTCTGAAATATGATGTGATCAATGTAGGTATAACATGGTCGACCAAGGCCTTGTGAATGAGGAGGTTTTCTCATTTTGGCTCAACAGAGACCCGGACGCTAAAGTTGGAGGCGAGATTGTTTTTGGAGGGGTTGATCCACAACATTTCAAGGGCAATCATACTTATGTTCCCTTAACCAAGAAGGGCTATTGGCAGGTTTTCCACGAGTTTCAAAACTATTGAGCTTATTCATAGTTGGGCTGTCAAAAATTCGGGTTCTGGTCATTTAGTCCGATCGAATAGGACATCAGATGAAAACTTAATGTCCGGTACCCATTATTTTTGGTTTTGACAGTTTTTGACAGCCCTAGTCCCTACGTTTTCCCATTGTTTTGCTACTCCGTATACTGACTCTAATGCTGTCTTAATTCCCTTCAGTTTGAAATGGGAGATATCTTAATCGGCAACTATTCAGCAGGTACTTTCACACTATGCAGAATGGCATCTAAATCTTCTTTACTCAGTGCATAATTGAAATAGTAGTTGGTTTCTGAACTTCCATGGAAATTTCTGCAGGTGTTTGTGAAGGTGGCTGTGCAGCTATTGCTGACTCAGGAACATTGTTACTTGCAGGGCCAACGGTAGCTAATTAAGCCGGCTTTGTCGATGATGCTTAAATGACAGATTTTAACACTTGTTAATTACTTCTTGTCTGCGATTGTTTTTTTTTTGGTTGGTGAAATTAGTTTTTCTGATCAGTTTCCTATGTGAATCTGAAAATTTCAGCATGTTATCGCCGAAATCAACCATGCAATCGGAGCAAAAGGTGTATTAAACAGCGAATGCAAAGTCCTCGTATCTCAGTATGGAGACATGATATGGGAACTTTTGGTTTCAGGGGTCTGTTTTTTCATCCCCTTCCCTTTTCTCTGATGAAATCTTAGCCAAGAAGTCTCAATTTCTGTTCTTACTGTGTAGGTGAAACCGGACAAAGTATGCTCTCAGCTTGCCTTGTGCTCATTCGACAAGCCTCGGTATGTCAGCTTCGAAGTTTGTTTTCACGGTTCTAATAACTATGAGCATAACAGAAAGGCTCCTCGAACTAATAAACGGAGTATGCGTTTGTTCGTTCTCTATGCAGTGCTGGTATAGAGACAGTGGTAGAACGGGAGAACAGGAAGCATAAATCAGTCGGTTCTGACGACTATTTGTGTACTGCCTGTGAGATGGCAGTTACATGGATTCAGAACCGACTGAGACAAGAGGAGACCAAAGAACAAGTACTCAATTATGTCAACAAGGTCATCTTTTCTCGTAAACTCGATGATCTCTTCACTGAAAGTTTAAATTTGCGCAAGCTTATTCTGACAAAAACAGAACTGATCTGACAACCAAGAATGTTACTTTGTGCAGCTCTGCGACTCGATACCAAATCCAAACGAAGAATCACTAATCGACTGTGACAAGATCCCCGACATGCCAAATGTGACATTTACTATTGCAGATAAACCCTTCACACTAACCCCTGAACAGGTTTAACTTCTTCTACCAAATGATATACCTGGGATACATAGTGACAGTTAAAAGGGTCAAATTGTACCAAAACTATGTGTTGCTAACTCGCTCGTGATAAAAAGTACATTCTGAAAACGGGACAAGGTGTTGCGACAGTGTGCCTTAGTGGGTTCATTGCACTGGATGTGGCTCCCCCTCTCGGTCCTATTTGGTATGTTCTGATGAAAGCCATCTATCCTCAGTAATGAGTATTATGTTTTGAAATTGACAGAGTCTCGTAAGTGAGGAAATTACGCGTGTTTGTTGCAGGATCCTTGGAGATACATTCATGGGAGTGTACCACACCGTCTTTGATTATGGTAATCTTCGGCTGGGTTTTGCTGAAGCTGCTTAATTAGGCTTAGTTAATACAATCTCTTCTATACCAACTACTTCCTGTAAATTGAGTATGTATTCAATAGTTCAGACTTCAGAGACATTGTCATTCCTTGAGATGTTCTATCTCATAATGTTTGGACTGTAGAGAAGATATATGTGTATGTATCCAACAAGCTCAAAGAGAGATGAAAGAAGAATAAAAGCTAAAGTTTCATGATTGATCATGTAAACCTAAGCTTACTATTCCCAAATGTGCTTAAAAAATTGTGTTAGTTGTTGAATTACAACTAAAATAAACCATTTCCTCTCATTCAAAGGAACATGATATCCATCTTTTGTTCTACAAAAGGAAAATAAACACAACTGTATTTCTTTTTGTAAATTGATGATAGTCACACATAAAACTAAGGTCTTGTTCTTTAGTTGGATTGAACTTAATTAATCTAGTCTAACTTAACTTAATTTAATTTATTCTTACCTAACCTAACCTAATCCAACTCCCTAGAAAAATACACAAACCAAAAATAATTTTTAAAATAAAAAAGAAATTCAAATAATATTATTTTAATTTCAAATCAATCAACTTTTTTCAACACTTATAATTTTTTCATTTATTTTCCTCGAAATATTCAAATTTTATTAATAATATATTTTCACCCAACAACTAACTTAACTCAAACTTATCCCCTATCATTTACTATCCTATCATATCCTAACTTATCTTAACTAATTTAACATGAATCTAACCTAACAAAAGAACAGGGCCTAACTTGTACAAGAATAAGAAATAGTGATATACGAAGTAATAATATATACCTCCCTCGAACTTTTGTAAAAGGAGGATTTTACCCTCCATATTTAAAAAATCTCAATTATCCAACCTAACCTTTAATAAAAACAGTAAATATCATACCTTACTATTGGTAATATCATTTATACCTACTTTTTCAGATTAGAATTCATCAACTTAAGATATAAGATTACTAATTTACCCTTTAATTAAAAAGTCTTCCTCCCTCAATTTATCATTCAACCCTTTACCTTAAAAAAAATGAAACCCAAAAACACTTTGTTCCTTCTTCGATAAAATTGTTTGTACTTCTTGCTTTCTCTTTGTTCTTACTCTTTGTTTCTGCTGAGGATTTTCAATCCTTCATAATCATTTGAATAGATAATTTTCTCTTCGTTCATCTTTTTATTCGGCTACTGAATCAATTCTTCATGCTCTTCAATTGAAGCTGTCACCATAATTATCTGAATCTGTAAATTGAAGGTATGTTCTGAGAACCCTAAATTTGTAATTGAGGGATAAAAATTGGGTAATTTTGGGTCTTCTCTAATTGAGGGATAAAAGAGTGAGAAAAAAAAAACTGTTTTCTTTAATTTTGGGTCTTCAATTGATGCTTTGTAATTGAAGCTACCACCATACTCATCGAAAGACATGAGAAAAAAATTGTCTAATTCTTTAATTGATGGATAAAAAAGGGAGAAGTTGTTGTTGCATAAAAATTTTTTGCTTTATAATTGGCTAATTAAGGGATAAAGAGTGAGAAAAAAATTGTTTGAACTAGCTGATTTGAGTTTAGGTATGTTGGAATGTATGCTCTGTAATTGTCCATTTCTTGTTGCATTCGTATATATTATAGTGGAAAAGGGTTAAACTTTGTTGTTTTTGCATAAAAATTTGGGCTAAAAATTTGTGTCAGACAGGCTCTAGTTCATCTCCCGGCATGAGTTCTTCTTCGTTCAATTCCAAAGGTGAAGGTCTGTGGAAAAGGTTAAAGTTTTGTCCAAAATCAAACATCAACCATGCCAGTTGTTGAATTTAGTAATAACAAGGATAATTTGGTCTTTTCAATTTAAATCTTAAGGGTATTTTCATTAAACTAAATAAAATTACAGGGACAAATATGTCCAAGTCATTAACTAATCGGAAAACATATATATTTACATAAACAGTAAAGGTTAGGTGGGGTAATTATGATTTCTTAAATATGGGGGGTAAAATCCTTTTTTCACAAAAGTTTGGGGGAGGTTTATATTATTACTTCTAAAAACAACCCAAAAACCAAATTCTAAATAATTAAACCTATCCTATCATTTACTATCCTATTATATCCTAACTTATCTTAACTTAACTAATTTAACATGAATATAACCTAACAAAAGAACAGGGCCTAACTTATACAAGAATAAGAAATAGTGATATAAAAACACCCCAAAAACCAAATTCTAAATAATTAAAGTTAAATACCATTTGCAAAAATATTTATTGCTTTTTTCAACTTTTTGGGAGGTAGTGTGTCAAATTCACGAGTAAAAAGCAATTGGGTAAAAGTTAAATTTTAGTAACTTTTGATATTTTTTGATAACATTTGGTAAATTTTGGTAACTACTATCAAATTTACGCTAATATATCAAAATTAATTTTTTTATTTTTTAAATTTGGTGATTTTTTTATCAGTTATGGTAAATTTTGGTAAATTTTTATAAAAACTGGTAAATTTTAGTAAACTGAAATGTACTGATGAATTTGACAGGGGCCGGTCATAAGATTGTAAGAGTTTGTTTTTATTTTTATTTTTCTATTGCCAATATTTTACGAATGTGCTTGCTACAGCTACTCATGGGATATAGTACTTTTCTATTGACAATAACGAAGTAAAACTGTCAATCTAAACGGTTAATAACGGACCGCTGTTACAAAAACTTTCCATCAAAATTCCCTCTCACCCGGGTAAAAAACAAAAAAAAAAATAAATAATTCATGGGTACCATTCCAAAGTGGACCAACTTCCACTATTTTCTTATCACTTTCTTCCCTTATAATGTCATAATTTAGACTTCTTTAATAATCTTCTCTTTTTCAGGGTAACCTCCAAAAAATGGGTCACAATACTCTCTCCTTAATAATTCCCTTTCTGTGGGTACTATTTCTTTGCTATCTTGCTCTGACAACTGATGCCCTGCTCAAATTTCATCTGAAAAAAGTTGCAATTTCATCTCCTCCTCAACTGTCAATCCCAACTAACTTGGGAAATAATCAAGAGGGTGTCAAGGGTATTCTAGAAAACCTCCATGGCTACTCGAGCGAAGGAATTGTATACTTGAACAATCTTATGAACATCCAATATTATGGAGAAATCGGAATTGGTTCCCCACCACAGAAATTTGCTGTCATTTTTGATACACAAGTTTCTGATGTTTGGATTCCGTCTTCAAAGTGTCAATCTTCTGTAAGCTAATATCTTTTATTTGATTTCCTTGTAATTCTATGGATGAATATTTGCAGTTTGAATGATGATCGTTTTATGAGCAATGCAGATTGCTTGCAAAGTGCACTCTAAGTATGACTCAAGCAAGTCAAGAACTTATACTGAGATTGGTAATCTTTGCGCTGATTCGTTTTCTGGATTAGGTTCGACGTAATTTGATTCGGTTTTAGTACTTGTTTAAGTGATTATTGTGTATTTTATGTGAAATTAATTCCTCAGGAACACCTGTTACATTCATTTATGGATACTCCACAAAAATCAATGGTATCTTGAGCCAGGATAATGTTGAAATTGGAGATCTAATTGTCAAAGATCAAGTATGTTCTCTTTCTTTTTGTTCCATATATTCTCCATCTGAGTTGTGTTGATAACCCTAGTCCCCAGGATTTTAGGATGTTAGCCAAACGCTGTAAATTATAATTTCCCCGTAAATTTTTCAAAGGACAAACAAAAGTTTTGGTGGGATTCTACCGAACGCACTCTAAGTTCAGATATCTGGAGCCCATGCTTTAATTGTGATTCAAGCTCAAATGACTTTTCACACGAGGGGATGTGTTAGAGTACAGATCCTACTTCATGAACCTTCAATCAACAACTTAAACTTTTAAGTCATACTGCATGCGTGCCAAGCAATTTTTTAGTGGGTCTCTTGGAATCAGCCTCTTAACATGCAAATTTTGACGGCGTGGTTAAATTTGACCAACGATTGAAAGTAAAGAACCTTTCTGAAAGACCAACAATTGCTCAAGAAATGTAAACATTGTGCACTCAGGTTTTCATGGAGGCAATAGAGGTAGAAAGCTCAATATTGGCACAGGTTAAATTTGACGGCGTGGTTGGGCTTGGATTTCGAGAAGCATCAGTCGGAAATACAACACCCATATGGTAAATTTGATGGTTTGTCTGGTTAAAAGCTACCCTTGTGATGTTTCAGTATTTGTAGAACTGATACTGTGTAACTGTCAAATAGGGAAACAATGGCAGAACAAGGGCTAATAAGTGAAAAGGTTTTCTCAATCTGGCTTAACAGAAACCCAGAAGAAGAGCTTGGTGGGGAGATAGTTTTCGGAGGAGTTGATCCGAAACGTTTCAAGGGGAAACATACTTTTGTTCCTGTCACTAAGAAAGGATCATGGCTGGTCAGTCCCAAAAAAAAGAAGTATATGTTTCCATTTTTCTTCTCTTTTGCACTCACAATTAACTAACCTGGTAAGTAACCTTGCGTTGTTCAGATTGAAATGGGTGAATTCTTCATCGGGAAAGATTCATCGGGTAATCTTTATCAGATCACAAGACCACTTGGTTCTAAGATGTTTACGCGTGGTTAACTAAACTCGTCTTTCATCACTATTTCAGGGTATTGTTTGGAGGGATGTCCTGCTTATTTAGACTTAGGATCGCCATTGCTATCAGCCCCAACAGTAAACCCTCTTAATTTGCTTGTTAAAAGAACTTGCTCTCTTCATCTGTAAGAGACTAAAGAGTCTGAATTTTCAGGTGGTAATGGCTGAGATTAACTATGCCATTGGAGCAAAAGGAGTTGAAAACATGGAATGCAAAGAAATAGTCTCCCAGCATGGGGAGATGATATTGAATCTTTTGGAGTCAGGGGTATGTATGATTTCCCCTGCAACTTAAACCATGTTTGGCAACTACTTGGCTGTTTGGATTAGCTGTTTGCAAAAAGCTATTTGTCAAACAGTTCAAATAGTTTTTGAGCCCAAAAAACCTCTTTGCCAAACACCCCTTTTGTTTTTGCTGATGTGAGGAATCAAAACCAGCATTACAAGGGTAACAGATTGTTCAATCTTTGGTTACCTGATGCATAAGAAGAGTTAATGTGGAGTGTAGGTGAAGTCGGACGAAGTATGTTCTAAACTCAGTCTGTGCTCCATCAATGGAGCTCATCATATGAGGTCAGAAGTTTCTTCAGATATCTCCTACTAAATGTCGATATTATCTTCAAGAAGTACTAGGTAGGGGAAATGGAAATGCTTTGATATAGTGTGAAGGATACTGAAGTGAATTGATATGCAGAAATGAGCTGAAGTTAGTCCATGAGACAGGAAACAGAAGAACACTTTTGACAGGTGAAAATGCCAAATTCTGCAATACTTGTCAGATGGTTGTAATTTGGATACAGAACCAGATGAACAAGAAAACCTCCATCTGCAAGGATAAAATCCTCAGCTATGTCAACAAGGTCATACTTTCTCCCAGTATAATTCTCTGCTAATTAGCAAGCACTTTTTGAAGATTTGCACTTTGGTTGGTGTTCATCACTGACAGAATTGATCTCTCAAATATAAATACAGCTTTGCCAAGTTTACCCGCGCCAAGAGGAAAATGCAGAAGTGGAATGTGATCACATCCCAAAGATGCCAAATTTGACATTCACAATTGGAAATGAACCTTTCACTTTCACACCTCCACAGGTTGGTTCATTTCATCTTCTATCATACTAGTTTCACATCTATTATATAGTTCACCGTTGTCTAAAAACTGGAAACCCATTCTCATTTTCACCTCCGGGCTCTTATCTTAATTAGTACACTCGCATGACGGAACAAGGCGATCAAAAAGTTTGTCAAAGCCTACTAAGTGCTGTGGACTTGGCACCTCCATTGCCCTCCAACTCATGGTATGTTTGATTTTTCGTCATATTAGAATCTAAATTTGTGGGGTTTTGGTACATACACTTTGTCGACAATGTAAGCATCTCATGTTTGTTTGCAAATTCTTTGTTGGCAGGATTCTTGGGAGCTTTTTCATGGAGGTTTATCACAGTGTCTTCGATTTTGGTCACAACCGAGTTGGGTTTGCTGAAGCGGCTTGAGTAGATTTGATACTGTTCTTGCAATGCAAAATTTACGCTATGTAGTCTGGTATTTAACAGCTTCTGGGTCAAAAGTAGAACATGTTGGTAGCTTTGTGTGGAAGTCCTCGTTAGTTTTCTCCTTTTGACATTGTTTTTGTTATTTCCTTCTCTTATGTTTTCTGTTATAATTAGGGATGCCAACAGGTTGGGGTTGGATAGGATTTGGGAACCTTCAACCGCGACTCTGATTAATGATCGGAGGTAAAGTTACCCTCCAAGGCTCCACGTCCAAATAATCAAAGGTAACTTGGACCTCATACAGGGGGAACAGAGTTGAATTCATATTCGATTTTGGGTACATTTTTCTTTTTCATTTGAGGTAATATTTCGATTGTATTTTGCAATATTATAATTATAAAAGTAAAATGCAATCAATAACATGTTAGATGTTATCCTTTCATTTGTTGAAATATTATCATGAAATTCCAAACCATAAACCTTAAAAAATCCCAATTTCAATAATACAGATATTAGAGTTTCCACTCTTTTAGTCTCCACTGAGTCACGATTACATATATATCACAAGCTCCGACAATGCAAAAACATGGTAATAGGGTTTCAGCTGTTGAACATCACCAAGCCATTGTCGAATGTGTGCCAATCCATCCAATGATCATAAACACTGGTACTTTAGGGTTTTATACAGCATTGCTCAACAAAATCTGTTCAAGGTACATGTACAAAAGATTTGAGTTATTATTAACACCATTGAACATTGCATACTAACCTTGGCGGTGTTTGGTAAACAGAATATTGGATGATTCACTGAGAAAAATGGTCAACTTGAAAGATTTGACCAAGTCAAATAGGCTAAATAGGTGCTTGGCCAACAGCCTATCAATAGGTTGATTTTCAATAGGCTGAAAGGAGCAGCCCATTAGAATTGGTTGTTTGTAGAAATTACATTTTAACCCGAAATTTGCCAAAAATTACATACATCTCATCATAAAGGTAACTATTACATATTATTATTTTAAAATTGGTGAATAAGGGTATATAAATGGGATTTCAACAAATACTTTATTCAGAAACAATTCTTTTTACCACCTGTGACTTTTCCAAACAGCTACTACAAATCGCCAATAAAAATAACCAACAGTCAACAGTTATCAACTGTTTGCCAAACAGGGCCTTACCTCCCTCAACCCTCAGCTACTTTCTCATTATGCACGTTAAGAACACGAAGCATAGCTGCGTGCTTTTATATAGCTACTAGTAGAGGCAAAATCTTGGGTAATAATTTTGACATAGGTCTAATATTAAGCAAAAATTTCTCCAAATTGACCTGAGACTAGGATCAACTACACACTTAAAGTAGCTAAACCTCATTTAAAGGAACTTTTGAACTAAACCTGGCCTAAATTGTATCTACAAAATTATTGTTCATTAAAAGACAGGTTTGCTGGGCAAAATTGTACCAGCCAATAGTAGTCATGACTCATGAGCAAATACCACATGGGTTGATTCAGCACTTTGTCAAAGAGTTATTCAAACTATACAGCCTATTGATTCTGTTCTGTTGGCAGAATCCTATTCACTTTCTATAAATAGCAAGACAACAATTGTCAAGAAGATTTTATTGACTGAATCCAGAAAATATGGTTCTCTCTCTCAGAAACTCTCCTTATACTAGAGAATTCTGTGTGAAGTAATTCGGGTTTCGAGTCATTGGACTGCTGTCAAAGCTTCATCCTGCAACCAAAATCTGGAAGAACTTTCTGGATGGTAACAATGGTGATTGCCGAGAATACTAGAGCTAATGAAGGTCAAAGAATGGAGGTAACAATACAGAACTTGCAAACTTCTTTTGGGCGAAACGCAGCAAGAAAATCATGGAATGTCAGTGAGGACCTGAGGCAATTGGTGAAGCCATCAGGTTGTGCAACTACCAAGCAATCCTACTCTGGTTTATGGAGGTAATCCTCATTTCTTCATAATCACACTCAGTTTTCAGGGTTGGGTTTACAGGGGTGGATCAGTTTTCACAATTGACAGTGTTGAGAATTCCAAAGTGAAATTTTCGTCAATTCACGAAGAGGGAAAAGCTTGGGAAAGATTCAAGGAGTTGATTCATTGATATCTTCACCATAGCTTAAATAGAGTTGTTGGTCCAATCTTTCTACAATGGGCTCAATGACCATGGTCTAACATTCTTGCCGTGACATATGAATCAATTGCGAACAAATCCATAGACGAGCTCTACACCCTTTTTGAGCGAATTGCACTAAAATAGTCCGACGAAAGAGGTTGTTCCAAGAAAACGGGAGGTACGTTTGATGCCAATACAATTACTTTACCTACTCCTAAGGCAGATGTAACGACACAAAGACTTGAAAGGTTGAATGTGAATGTTGTGAATTCAAATACCCTCATTCCTTGCTTCTTGTACTACATGTGGCTCATTAGAGCATGAGACAATGAACCTAGCGACCAACAAAATCATGTGGGTAATTTCCAAACACGACTGAACATTGACCCTTCTAATATTTTCAATCTGGGTTGGCAACTTCACCCTCCCATAAAAGCAATATGCTAAGTTGCAACCCCATGAGCCAAGGGAATTATAGAAAACCTGGACCCACGTTTCAAAGGCCACCTCCTCCCTAAATGACTCAAGGTCAATTGGAAGGTGGTTGTTGAGATAGATTATGTCCCAACAAAAGCAAGATGAGATGATAAAAAAGTCGACCTGCAAAATGGAGTTTGTTGCCTTCTCATAATAGGATGTTAGAGACTCAAATTGCTAGGCAAGCAAGCTACTCATCTAATTTTCCCGAAATACTTCTTAAAATAACTAGAGCCTAATCCTGAGGAGCATTATAAGACAATAATCTTGAGAAGTGGAACTCACCTTGCTGAAGCTGGTTTTGGAGTCTAATGAGAATGTTGTGAATGACGACGTGCACGTGGAGGTGTCTTCACCCTCCACACATACTCTTGCTGATGTTGATAGACAAAATAAGGAGCTTCTTAAAGAATGCATACTAGCTCCCGAAAGACCTTATACTCCCGACCCTGCTTTTCCAAAAAAGAATGCCCAAAACTAAGCTTGACAAACAATTTAGGAAGCTTTTGAAGATCATTAAGAAACTCTAGGCCAGTATTCCTTTTACTGAAGCCTTGATTCAAATGCCCCCATATGCTCAGTGTTTAAAAGAGATTTTACCAGGTAAAGGGAAGCTAGAGGAGCATGAGACCATGGCCTTGACATACCATTATAGCATCATGATTCAAAATAAGCTTCACCTGAAATTTGAGGATCACAATTGCTTTGGTATTCTAATCTATATAGAGATTGTACTTTGTGATATTTGGGTTATAATGTGTACTTTATGGCCCCCTTTCAGTGCCTAAGAAACATGGCATGGATGAGCTGAAATCCACTACCGTTTCCTTGAAGTGGTCAACCATTCGGTCAAGCACCCCTCAGTATCTTGTGGTGGTGGATAGACTTGGCAAAAGTACCCATTTTCTAACCCGTTCACACACCTATACAGTATATAGCGCACCTATAGTGACCCAAAATTAGTTTGAACAAGTGTCACTTCAGATTACATGGATGGCCTAGGTCCATTGTAAGTGATCAGTAGCAGAATAATGGTATAACCCCACCAACAAAACTTCAGCAGTTTGACTCCTTACGAAGTGGTTTATGGCCAACCTCCAACACTTCATATACCTTACATATTGGGAGCTTGTGGAGTGGAGGCAGTTGCAAGGAGTTTGGTAATAAGAAAGGAATGTATCAACAAGCTCAAGTTTCACATGGGAGGGCTCAATAGAGACTGAAACATCAAATGCACAAGCATAAGGTGGAGGAGCAAAATGCTATTGGAAGGCGGTTTCCGTAAATGTGAAGCTACAGCCTTACATGCAAACATCAATGCTAAGTTTTTTTTAGCCCTTTTGAGGCGATTGGTAGAATTGGCCAGGTTGCTTAACAGCTTAATCTCCTAAAAAAAAAAAAAGCTTGTATTCCGTGTTTTCAACTTAAGAAACATATGGGAAATCATACAACTAGTCGTTGCTTACCTAAGTTACTGAGAAGGCCTCATGGCAGCTAGCCAGCAACACCTATGACCATATTGGATAGGAACCTTATGATGAGAAATGATGCAGTAGCCTATGTGCTCGTGCGTTGATCTAATGCATCTAAGGAAGATGAAACATGGGAACCTCATACTGCAATTGCTCAAAGATTTCCACATTTTAATATAGGTGTTTGAGGACAAGAATCAATCCATGGGGGAGGTATTTGTTACCTGCCTATAGGGTTCAGGGTCATGAGCGCACCACATGGGTTTAGTGAGTTTCCTTTTTTATGGATAAAGGAATATGTACATACACACATCTGCATGCATGTACGTAGACATACATAATGCAAGCATGCACGCATACATACACCAGACCTTGCATTAACGGGTTAACAGGAGTTACAAGACTACACCAGGATTATTTTTCTTGTTGTTATTACATACATGCATGCATGTGTATACATGTATGTATTATAATTGGATCAAAATATCAGATGATCAGCTAGCATACTGCAAAGCTATATACAATCAATACAAACTTACCCACAAAATCCGCCATCTCGAAAGAGGAAGAGGTAAACTTCGCATTAACCCGAAAGAAGGAAGACATAACGAAATTGTCTGTTGAGCACTGAAAAGGAGCTCCAACTCCTTCAAGCACCCTCTGTTTCCTCTCTCCAAGAAATCCAAAAATTCACACGTGGTATAACCATGGCCTTCTTCTTATTCAGTTTCCACTGAAGAAACCCTTCCAACCAAGAAGATGCAACTAATGAATAGAAAACAATGCAACTTACACCTAGGCAACCAAAAGTTACATCCCTAAGAGGCCTAGCAAAGTCACAATGAAGCAATCAATGATCCGGTGATTCAAGATCCCCCTTGCACATACATCTATTAACCATAATCTTCCCCTTGTAAATTATCACAAGTCAAGATGCTCCCGTGTATCGCTTCCCAAACAAAAAATGCAGCCTTCAAAGGGGTAAAAGAATTCCAAACAATGTTGGATGGGAAAGCACTAGCCTCCAAGGACTAAGAAGTCTAAAATAATAGGATTTGACAGTAGAAATCTATTGCTAAAAACAACAAACTCAATTCTCTTTCTTCATACTAGAATTCAGTGAGAACCCCCGAGGCGATACACAAACACCAAACAACATGACTTGACCCAAATGCTCCAATTACCTAAATTAGACCCAAGTTAAAGTTAACCCACCCCAAGTTGAACAAACCAACCCAATGGCTAGTGAAACTTTCAAGTCAAATTAATAATTTAGACGGTTAAATTTGAGTGAAAATAGGATAAGAATGACAAAAGTATGAAGACTATGTCCAACTCAAATAAGAATTCCCCCCCCCCCCCCCCCCCCACCCCCTTTCTCCCTGCCTTCTCAAATGCTGGAGAAACAAGGAGAAATCACATTTAACATGAACTTCCAGTGAAATAGCTATCGGCAAAAAGGTACAGAAAATACCTTAGATGTGCCACTTTTGGAAGAAAACCCAAACTTGAGTGCTTTTCACTGGTCGGTGTTTGCTGGTGCAACAGCACCAATTGTAGGATTTGAAGCAGGAGCACCTCCAGATTATCTGTGCTGTTGTACTTGCTGTTACTTCTAAGCATCAACATTGATCAATTAAAAATCAAGTGTAAGCTAAAAAAACAGTGTCCACATCATAACAGCAAAGCTAGTAAGAAGAACCTACATTTTAGCAAACCTGGCCATCTCTCTTTCCTTCCGCAGTTGTTCTCGTTTTAGCCGATCATCACAGTTGCTGCCATGCATCTCTCTCATTTGAGCAAACTTGGCCATATAACTTACAGCAATGAGTTAGATATGGAATTTGACAAAATCCAATGTTAACTTGCTACCTTTCTGTGATAAAGATCATAGGAGCTCAAGTGAGCTTTAAATTACATGGCCAGCTTGCACTGCTTTTTGCACAACTGAACACTATACAGATCTCTTTAACCTTGGTTTGAACTTTTTGCTCCCCTTCTGCCTTTACTAGGATTTTCAATATGTGCACAAGGCAGGCAGAAGAACCAACCACAATAAATTCTCAAGAGCTTCCAAAGTGGATGTTCGTTTATGGTATACCATTAACCTCAAAACACATGTACACATGCTATATGCTGCCTTCTGCTACTAGAAGTAGGTTTCAGAAAGTAATGAATCAAATCAGTTTTACTTCTATGGGTAACAATGGAGAATTTATGTTGCTACAATCTTGAACACACAACTCTCTTCTTTGAAACTTCCTCTGTCTCCTCCACCTCAAAGTCAAGTTTTCACTTTTCTGCACTGTACATTGTCCTCTTCTGCAAATAATCATCGTCTTCTTGCCTTCCAATCCCAAGTTTTGGATCTCTTATGCCAAATTTTATTGGCTCAATAATACCTGCAAAGGTCAAATAGAAAACAATAATGTTATTTAACATGAAGAAAATGAAGTGCTAAAAGAACCTGCAGCTGCGCAATGTCTGAAGATTCTTAACACACCTAAATCTACTCATCCATAGAAGACTGTCCACAGTGAAGGATCTCCTTTTTCTGATAGGGAAAAAAATTACACACACACACACATATAGGGAATGGATCGTATGAGAAATAACTTTTTGTGAAAGGGTGAGAAATAACATTGTGGACATGAGAAATTTCAAAGTGTGTCATGATCGGGTATGGACATAGCACATAGGTCATCTCAACACTTTGAAGTTTCTTCTACCCACAATGCTATTTCGCACTTTCTCACAAAAAGTTATTTCTCATATGAATATATGATCCGTTCCTCTGTGTGTCTGTGTGTGTGCATGCATTGTAAAGGATTAGGTTATAGCAAAACTTCCAGGAGTCCAACTGTCCAACAACAGCAAAGTAGTCCATCACACCCTGCAACAGTATTTCAAGCTCCAAAGGTAAAATAATTGCACTTCATTACTGCTCAGAAAGAGCACATTACACAACATTTGACCTTGCCTACTTAAGCTTTCTGGTTGTTCAAGGTTTTCCTATGCCCCAGAACAAGCCAAAAGGAGTAAGGAAGTGGGCCAGGGTGAAACTCAATGTTTGAAGCTTTGACAATTTTCACCTTCCACCCTATCACTTTTCCATAGAGGAATTTGTTTCCTCTTCCATTAAGAATTATAGTATGGAGATTGAAAGAGCGCATTTCACTTTAATTACAGCTAAAAGTACGACAAAAAAATATGCAAAGGACTTATTTTCTTTTTTAAAAAAAAAAATTGGGTGGTCGGATATATAGTTACATGACATGCCTCCAGCATCGGTTTGCCCCAAACATAGATCAATTGTTATTGCACAAATTTAGTCTAGTTTTGGCTCCAAATCACTTGTTCGTGGAATGAAGATTGTGGGGCTATGGAGGGTTCCCAGTAGTGGCCGCATATTAAAAGGAAATTGCATTGAAGGGGCATCAAAAAACCAACAGCTTGCGATTTACATTTTGACATTCAGTTTTGACTGCAATGTATAGGATAAGGCCACCATCATTTCATCCAGTGTTTTCAAAGTAAAGGTATCAAGATGAAGATCTTAAGACTCGGCCAATATGGCACTATGGCCCAAAACTACACCACTCCAGCAACTATTAGACAAGCATACAAAGTTTAAAGCATATTTCAAGAAACATCATTGTCATGATAATGACGTAAGTGCAAATCTCTTAAAATATTAAACGAGGTCTTGTCAAATGCATACCAATCCATCAGATATATATTCCCAGCAACAGTGATTGTATATCTAACAAACATTGTATTAAAGGGGTATAAAAAAGACATCAGCTTGTGTTTTATGTTTTTAGATTAAGTTTTTGCCAGAATGAGACGTATAAGATAACACCACCGTCACTTCACCCAGCCTTTCCAAAGTAAAGGTGACGGGATGGACATTGGACAACCTAAGACTCAGCCATCATGGAACTATGACGCAGAACTACATCATCCCAGCTAATATTAGACAAGTATACAGAGATTAAAGCATAATTTCAAGAAATGTCATCATCATGATAATGAGGCAAGCAAAAATCTCCTAAAATTGTCATATAAGCATTAATGTGATGCAAAAGTAATATTCTAAGTTAGACCACACGTAACCAGCTCATATTTTCCCTATCCCTTGCCTTTCCTTCCATTTCTGAAAAAACTTGAACCCTCTAATGGATTATGGCAACTGTGTCCTCTGACGCTAGCTCAACATTATCCAAATCAACATTCTTAGTAGGCTTGTGGTTGATAGGAAACTGAAAATCTTCATTCAGATCATCACTAAATTAATCCTGACCAAACGAGAGGGAGATAGAAATAATAAGTGGTCACAGTATGTGTTGAATCCAAGGTAAACATGGCATAAGCAACTGGGAAAACAATGAAAATGATAAGAAAAGCTTCACTCTGTATGGCTCTAAGTATATCGATATGCTTAGATAAGATATCTGGTATTCTAAAGTCAAAAACACCAAGGCGGTTACAGGGCAGTAAATAGAATATTAGATTGCCATGCTCCATATACAACTGAAGAATAACTGGAATGCCCCACTTCTCTGGTGCTTGACTCTGCACCACCATTGTTCTATCTATAGTCCATTTGATGCTGGAGTTGTGAGGGGGAAATGACTAGAAAAAGGGGGGAGGGTGGGATAATATCAATTCTCCCTCTTATTTTTGTTCTTGATCAATTGATTGGAAAATATAAGTTCTTAAGAGTTGTGAATAACACTGAAAAAGTTCTGATTGCTTCCATTACTAGGTATTCCAGAATTCGGAAAATACAATGCAGTGAGATATACTGATGGCATGTTAATACAAGCACAATTTATAGATTAGAATGCATCTTGTCATCAGCTCTCCACACATACTTTCAAAGCACCCAGTGGGCCCAGGAGTGATAAACGGATGATAGCACAGTCCAACCAGAAAGTCAGAAACAACTCACTCATAAACAGGCGTAGACACGTAGTTGCATGAGCACAAAAGGATAAACCTTGCCAGTTGAAAGAAAAATTGCAAGAGTTATGTAGGTGACCAACCCGGAATTTTACACTATTACGGCTCCCTGGACACTTCTAAGTTGGCAGAATAAGGCAAGACAGGCATATCTATAGTCTCCATTTTGTATCTTATTACCATAACCACAATCATCAACATCAAAGGGAGCTATACAAAGCAAAATTGGATTATTTCACAAATCTTTTAGGCTCAATCCCTAGAGAATATTTATTAACATTTTGTTTTTTATTTTCGCAAATGCATCCAGAAACATTTAGCAATCTTTTTTAAAAGTTTAGACTATAATCTTGGTTCGGAAATAAGCGACAGCCCCAGGCTAAATGTTGATTTGTTTTCAAAGCTTTAGGGCTATTACGCACTTTTGACTGCACTTGATCGGATAAAAATCGGGAAACTTCATAGCAACTTCATTGCTTTTATTTGCTTCATCTGCAATGGACCCCTAGATGGATTTCTCACAAGACACAAGTCACAAGCCCTAGCTGTATTTCCCCATTTTCTTTCTCACTAGTAATTCCATATCTTCTTCTGCCCAATGCACGCCTTAATATTCCATCAAAAAAAGGGCGGAAATCCCTGAAAACCTATAAATTATGTCCTGGCTCACTTCACCTAATCTTTTTTTAAACATATAGAAAAGAATAATAATAGGGGCCCTTATCTATCACCTATTTATGTAAACAATGCTAAATAAAAACTAGAGATGCTTTTACATGTCGCACAACATTATCCATGGAATGGGAACTAACTTTGATATCCATATGATAAAGAGCCTATCTAAGAAATAGTCAAGCAAAAGCCAATAGTATTATCACTCAATCCAATCCAATCCCATATTTTAAACCATGGGCGGATCCCGGGCATGACTATCTAAGATATAGTCAAGCAAAAGCCAATTGTATTATCACTCAATCCAATCCAGTCCAATCCAATCCGATATGTTAAACCATGGGTGGATCCTGGGCATGACTATGGGTAGCGACGGCCATCGGTAACATAAAAAAAATCAATATTCAGTATAATTTGTGATAAAAATTATGGGTTTTATGTGAATTGGATGGATATAATAGTGTATTGGTCACCCCTAATCAAAGGACCTAGATCTACCACAATTTAAACCCTGAACAATCAAAACAACATGAAAAACAAAATGACAAATGAAAGAGAGTCCATGAAACCCAGTTAACTATTCTTTCAACTTTAAAGTTTCAAGCAACAAAATCTTCAACTTTGCACATTCCAACATTCTCAGTTGTATTCATCACATAACATCAAACACCCAAAAAGAGGCTCATGTTTCAGCAAATCACATGGTACTAGTGTAGTACCATAGGGTCTAAAGCCATTAACAATCCATCATTCAAAAAGCTACAAACTTTAAGAGCTAGCCTACTCATAATAGGATATAAAGAATAGAATCTTCCTCATGAACACAAATATAATCAGCATGTTGATAATTACTAAATCAAAATCATGAACGAACAAACAGCAGCTTGTGCTCCCAAAAAGTGTAAAGAATTATAGATTTCGACAAACCCTAGATAGAAAATTTGCAGATATGCCCATCAATAGAACAAAAAAAAAAGTTCGATTCGATCATTCAAAAGAGAATTAATCCCGCAAAAGAAAAACAAATATTGCATATGATGATTGAACGTCGACATACCCTGTCGTCGATGCCTGCCTATCTATCAATCTCAAATTCTGTATTTTGTTGGTTGAAGTGTTTTACAATCCTCTGAAGCAATTCCAGCAATTTCCCCCTTGGATTTTCCATCTGCGTGGTAAATTTAGGGTTTTTCATTTTATCCGCCTAGGATACTTCATTTCACCTTTCAAACTTTATTTTATTATATTATTTATTTATCTTCATTTTATCTCATCTATTTTGTCTAGCTTTATCTATTTTCTTTTACCAAGGCACTACCTCCATTTTCTTTTATATACCGCCCAGAAAATTATGATAAAAATTTTGATCATTAATATCTTAATTTGTATAATTATTTATCATACAAAATTGATGGTATCATATTCGTAATAAAAGTATTATTAAAAATGTATAATATTATAATTTTTTATTAAAAAAATATGTTAGAAATTATTGATTAAAGTTTGGCACTGAAAACCGTAAATGACATATAAAAAAGAACTGAGACAGTAATTTTCTTGAGAGAGTGATAAATTAAGTTTATATTTGTCTAGTCTTATTTTACTTCATCCTACCTTACATTACTCAATTCCCTAAAAAAATATTCAAATCAAAGTGAAAATTTTAATAATAAAATATTGTTACCTCACCACCAACTTATCTCCCACAAATTTATCGTTACATTTTTTTCCCCTTACCTTGTTGAACCTAATATATAATCTTGTCACTCTAAATTAACAAACATGGTCAGTTCTATGTTCCATTTTATTTTTCGCTTATTGATTAATAAATTTTAAAGTCAAGTGTAACTATAAAGTTAGATATGTTATTTGCAACCTCATCTGCAAGACTCTCTTACACTTAATGTTGAATGTATCTATGCCAAATATGATTTTGAGATTTAAATGAACCGAAATGTTACTATTATGAGTTTCAAATATGTTTTTTGTTGACTCCTTTATTAATTTTTGACCAAAATTATATTTTATAGATAGGTTTTAAGAATACAATAATCTTAATTTAAAACAAAAGGGCTAGCTAACGTACTCAAAATAATTTGAAAATAAAAAGACATGGAGTCGATAAAGTTTACTTAAAACACATTTATAAGGACATTTTGGAAAATTCAAGTTTCAAAGGTTATGTTTTGGTCGAAAATTTGTATAGGTAACTTTGTAATTAGTAATTACATTTATTTTTTTTGGTAACAAAGGTAAGGACAACTCTCCTAGGTAACTCTTCTTTCAAGGGATTTACTTTGGATATCATTTCTAACTATTAAAGATAAAGAAAGCAACGAACTTGAAACCCAAAAATCTACTGATTAGAGAGAAATATCAAACTTAGCAAGCCAGTCAACCCCATTACCCTTCCTAAAAATATGATTAACAGAAATAATATTACAAAGAGGAAGTATTGCCTGGGAATCTTGAATTAGCGTAGCAATTTCCCACGGAGTTTGGTATTCACCCCTTAAAGCTTTAATGATCACTAGATCATCTCCTTCAACAAGGATAGAATTGATCTCGATTTGCATGGCATGAGTTAGACCATTTCGTAAGGCGGTGGCCTTACAACCAGGGTTAAAGAATGACCTAAGGGGAAGGAAGATGATGTCATTAATTAAATGACACGTCGCATCACGAATGATGAACCCACCTGCACCGCCTCCAAAAGTCTTTGAGCCATCGAAGTTGAGCTTATACGAACCTGAAGGTGGTTTACGTCCAAGAAACCCAAACCAAACTAGAAGGCTTGTTGGGGGGGGGAATAGAAAGGTGGTAGTAGAGAATCACCAAACTTGTGACACATCCGCCATTCGGCAGACACTCTTTTGGCACGGTCAAGGTAACAGTAGAAGGGGGAGCCTCGCGTTGATAAACAATAGAATCACTCGAGTTCCAAATACTACAAATTTGGGGCGTACAAGTTTGATCTGATGGCTGATAATAAAACTATCTTCCTTTCCCATAGATCAACTAGTGTTTTTCGAAAATAAATAAATAAATAAAATTACTTTGGTAGATATGATTAGCCTGAATCATGGAGAGAGAGATTTATTTCTCTAAATCGTAGGGATTGAGTTATCCAAATTTAACCCACCATTATCAAAAACTAAAGAAAAATAATTAGAAATCAACATTCTATAAGGATTTTATATATCATGGGTTTGTTTCGTCCAACATCATTGCTGCTTCTAACACTTCATGATCCCACTCTCATAAATTATAACTATATCAATGTTATCAAATTATATTTATGGTCACACTCCCTTATAAAATATGTAGTTCTAAAGATAAATGTGGCTTAGGCCTTAAAAAGACTCATGCAGTCAATTTAGCTTTCCAATGTAGACTTGTCTGAAAAATTTTACATGACAAAGATAAATTGTTTAGTATGTTCGAATAAGTTTATTCAAACTTAAGCCAAAGAGGACAAATTCTTAGGTTCGAAAGAGCCTTTATAAAAGCTTTCCCTTCTTCCATAACCGTACTTGATGGAAAAGTCGGGTATGGTACTAATGTTAATTTTTGGAACGATAATTGGTGTGATCAACTACCTCTTTCGGTTTTAAACAACCAAACGAGTTATTGAAAGATGGCCAAATCAAAGATAGTTAATTTATGCAACAAGGGATACTCCCAAAGTTAATTAGGTTTATCATCTGATTTATCAAATCTCGTGCTTAACACTCTTGTGCATATATTCCTTGAACAATGTGAACAATGTTGGGGGTTCACTTGTAATGGGGAATTCAACACAAATTAGAAATCTAGTTATGTCATGATCTAAAACCTTTACAAAAATGAGAAGGACTTTGGATTCGGAAACTTGATATTCAGCCAAAGATCAACCTTTTTCTTTAACAAATATTCTGTAATGGACTATTCATTAGAGGGAATCTTATAATCTAATTAGATGAAGAATCAATATTGATCCCTATTGTCCAATGTGCTTAGATTACATGGAAACTGATTGTAATCTTTTTCACCATTGTCATTTCACTGGAAACATGTGATAGACAGTTGTCTCCCATAACTTGGTAACCACCAATACTAATTGGCCTATAGATACTGAGAAGTGTAATTCTTTGTACTCTTAGAACTCAGTTTCTCAATCCGAGTTTGTAAGAGCATCCTACCTCATTTGGATCATTTAGAAAGAGAGGAACAACTGCGTCTTCAACAACACCGTCTTCGACCCAATAGAGTCATCATTCAGGCAAAGAGGAGCTTTGCAAAATGGTGAACATAGAGGCATTTCTTGTGTGGTGTGCATCCATCAACTGAAGCCACTTGTTCAACCAAACCGAGGGGAAACAACATTGTTCATGTTAGTTTGAGATAACCTCAAGTTGATTGGGTCAAGCTAAATTTTGAGGGCTCTCTCAACAATGGAGAGACTGCTGAAGGGTTTGTGAATAAGGACCATTGTGTGATGTTTGATTGTTGCTGGTGCCATGAAAGCTAAGGCTACCTTGACTCTTATGGCGGAAGCTTTAACTCGCCATTTTGGTATTCAAAATACTATTCAAGCAAGTTTGGCTAGAGTTCAGATTGAAGGTCCCAGTCTAATTATAATTCAAGCTATGAAAGGCATTATATCAACATTCATTGGCAATTGACTGTGGTCAATAGAGATATCAAGAAACTCATAAATCGATCTCTTTACTGAGCGTTCTATACAACACATCTATCATAAAACAAACATGACTAAAATGTGTATAATGACAAACATGATCGAATAACAAACCAAGACCAACCACTTTATAAACCTTTTTTTTTATTTGGATGTCTAGTCTCTTGATCTTTGTTTTTCTCAAAATCTTGTATAATGACATTCTTTGGATATACCTTGTTAGAAGGGTCTTCTAGGAGTCTTTTGTATCCTTTTTATCCGATTATTGAAAAGTACAGTATAAATTAATATTTAATAGCGTATGTATTAGGGGTGAGCAATATTGGGTACCCGCCTAAAATTTAAGGATCCGGTCCCGGATCCATTTAGTAATGGATCCTAATTTTAGGATCCAGTCCCGGATCCATTTCGAACTGGATCCTAAAATCAGGATCCGGTATCGGATCCACTGGGAATGGATCTGAATCTGGTTACCCGGATTTGAAACTCACTATCACTGTCCAAAATTTTATACATACGCTACCAACTACAATTTGGAGATTTCAATGACATTGATTTACTTAATCATTACTTCCAACTTCCATCTGAAGAGGTATAAAGGAGAAGAAGATCTGTGGCTGTAAGGATTAAATGAGTAGCGACTTAAGTTATAAGCAAAATTAAGGTTTCTTAGCACATGGGTTTGGAACATGGATCCAAGATTGAACTTTGGGGTGATTGAGTAGTAGTACGTCTTCACTAAATTTTGAGACATAAATAATTTTTGTATTAAATAACTATATATGGATACCGAATCCAGTTCTGGATTCTAGATGTCATGATCCAGTCCTGGATCCTTTCACAAATGGATCTAATTTTAGGATCCAGTCCCGGACCCAGATGACTAAGATCAAGATCCAAATCCACTGGATCCAACCGGTTCTAGATCTAGATCCGGATACCCGATTTTTTTGCTCACCCCTAGTATGTATTCCCTTTAAATAATTAAAGGCATGCCTAAAATGTGTAAATAATGAGTCGAGTGAAATTCCTAAATTTAGAAATTAGAATAATTGCCCATAAACCAATTGGATGGATGTGGTGCATGATGCACTAGGGTACATGATCATCACTTCCTTATTTTGTATTTTGGACCATAGCTTGAGAATTAAGTTCTCTATTTCCCTCACTAATAATTACTTTGATAGCTAGAATCCAAACAAAAAGAATTGCCTACATTCTTCGTACATATATAGATACTAGTTCTAGAAAAAAAGTTAGTTTATGTTCATTGATGTTCCAAGAATCATCGTGTGCATTGCACTATATGTATTTCACAAAGTTCCTGCAATATTCGTTCTCACCAATAGAAGCAATTATTTTTTAATGACCATATGGTCCATAACTTTTTACCATTGATATTTGTATAAACAAGTTGAGGCACAATACTTTAGTTTAAATAGAGTAATATAGTTTAATGGTATTCCAAAATTTCTTATTGCAAACATGGTAAGAATGAGAATTGAGAAGTGAGGATTATTATATTGTTGTTCTCTCAAGTGGCCTGGGAAAAATTCAAAGTATAAACTTCGGAATAAACAATAACAATAAACATATTGAGTGAAACCATATCACAAATTATGATTAGCAATAAAGTTAAGGAATAATTGTGTACGTGCCGGATAGAAATTATTAAGTACAAGTACTCAATCATGCTTTCCTAACCTTGTAGCAAATCTACATTCTGTATACAACTTAATCATAAAACCACAATAAAAAAATTTATAGGATCTTTGTTCCTTCAATAATCATTATCAGAGTTAGACTAAGTAAGAGATTTCATATTTCAGCTTTAACACCTCCGTGTTTGCCTGTGCAAAGTGAAAAAGCCTCTGTAATACCTACGTTTCAAGGCTCAAAGGATATTTTCATAAGGGGGCGTCTTGTTATGAATAAAATCATCAACTATCCACTTAAAATTTTGATTTCACATAAATTAATAATCGTGTTCTAGAGTTGATTGCCCAAAATCGATGATAGACTATCAATTCTTAGGAATTCTATTGCAATTTAACAATTTTAGCTCACGTGGAGATAAAAGGTTTGGTATTTTATTACAAGTGTCTAAATAAGTTAAATATGATATAAAATTTGATCCATCCATCTATCTATCGATCTATCTATCTATCTATCAATTGATAATCTATTCTTGTACATATGTTTAAACAATAGACAAAAGATCATCACAAAACTAAATGTGATAACAACTATTACAATATTAATCGTCATACAATTAGATATATAGACTCAACAGTCAACACATAATCAAGACGTAGCGTAACCAATTAATTACCAACCAGATCAAAGAAGTAGAAGATTGAATTAAGCAGTAAGATTAAATGTAGTAATTATTCCCCGGCCCAAGATGGAAAAGCTACTCAACCCTAATTAAACGTACGTAACAAACAAATGCAAGAACACATATGTATGTTCAGATGAAGGGACATACTAGCTACTACTCGATCCATGGAGATATAACTTACGTAGGTATAATAACTAACTAATGCATGCAGTTTAATCAACTGCATGCATGCATATGGGGTGGGTCAGTTTGGCGGCTGTTGCTGCATGGTCTGAGCTTCGGACCTCCGAGCTTCGTGGAACTTGGCGATGAAAGCCGAGGCTTTACGGTCGATCCCAGGCTCGGCCACCCAGTAGCCTCGGTCCTCGTCGCTCGGAAACACCCTCCTCGGCCGACCCCCTTGCTCTTCCCAGTAGTAGTTGTAGTTGTAATTCTTGCTGTTGTATACGACGTCGTTTGTCTTCTTTGCTGCACTGCTACTGTTGCCTCTTTTGAATATTGAGAAGAATGACTTCCTTTGCCTACTGTTGCTTCCCATCTTAATTAATTAATTAATTGGAGCTTGATTAATTGATTTGGGCTAATTATGTATGGTTAATCAAAGGCTTTGCTAATTAATTTAGTTTCAGCTGAGACCAGGGTTGTAGTTTGCAAGTTGAAAACAGATAGCATGAGCTTCTTGTATTTATAGTTGGGAGGGACACTAGACAGGATATGCTCACTCCTCAGGAATCAACACATCTTGGCCCTCCATCATTTTGGACGGCTCTGATTCATTCTCCAATATACATCATTTCAACAATCATTTTCCCCGGTATTACCAAAATACTTCCTCTTTTCTGTTTTAGGTAACTTTCTTTTTCTCCGTAGTGTTACTTTAATAATTTCAATAACATATTAATTCACCATTTTTTTTCACATTTTTTTATTTATATTTTTTTAATTCACCATTTTATTTAACATTTGCATATTTCTAAAGAAGTAAATTAATGTAGAGTGGAGAACTTTTTGATTTTATAAATTGTGTTTAAAGTAACAAATAATTTAGGAAGGAGGGAGTAGTTTTTTTTTTTAATAAAAAGTTTCTTGCTCATTTCCATTCATTTGTCATTTAATAAATATTTACGGTCTTTATATATATTATTTATTGAAAAAATATTACTATATTTTCATTTTGATATTTTTTGTACGAATATAATAATATTACTTTTATATAATGGAACATTAAATATGTTAAGAAATAAATAGTAAAAATGTTTAAACTTGACGAGACATAAATCAAAGTGATAGATAAAATGGGGAGAAAGTGTATATTGTATACCATTAATCCTGCTGCTGGTCCCAATTTGTTCCATGCTGCAATTATTTTTCTCCAACTTTCATTTATTTTACTAATTTATTAATTAATGCCTGAATAGAATTATTGAAAGCTATGTATCAGTTTTTTACGATAAAAGTTATTGGGTGGGATTAGCATCAGCAGCTAATTAAAGTGTCCAATTAAATTAGAAAATTGAATTATATATAGTATGTTGTTATTTATGTCTTTGAGGATTATTGGTTAAGGCCTACATTAGCTGGCACACCTAACATGATTCTCAATTCTATAGCCATTTGCCAACTTATTCTGTTAATTTAAGGGCACAAAGCTTATATTATATGTAATATGTTGTTTTCATAGCTTAGTTTTGTAGCACATGATACAATTTCGGTTGAAAAAAGGACTACAAGCTCCAATGTAAAATAGAAATTGCTTCATAGTAACAATTTTAAGGTAACATCATACATACATACATACATACATATATATATATACAACTTTTTAAAGTTTTCCAATGGTGGAACTTGAAAAATGAAGGTAGTGACCAACTATCTATACCTTTATGTTTGGAAACAATTAGTACTAATATATGTCAACAATTGTAAACAGTAATTAATTACAAGTGAAAGAACACCTAATTTTTCTGACTCTTATGTTTGAATCTCGAAGATGTTTCTTAATTAACTAACCAAGAATCCATGAGAGTGGTTTAGTTAAGTTGAATATCGTTTTCATCATAGCTCTATTGGCCTAACAAATTCAATTCAAACTGCATGATGTTACCTGATGATTCTACTATAGTAGGAGTATATTATATTATATAATTATATATGATTTACACAAATCTTAAAGTGCATAATTTAGCGTGATTCTGAGATATATACAAATCTCCCTACCTACTTTAACATGCTTCAAATATTTAGATGCCCTACTGTTAGCTATAGTTCCAACTTTGGATGGGGGAAAGCAAAATAAAAGCTACTCCCTCCGTCTCAAATTAATTGATACTTTGACTAAATTTTGATTGTTAATTATTCATAAATTACAACGAGTTACAATATGAAATTACATCCATCGTAATTTTTAGTAAAGTATCTTTCTGATAACGGTAATTTCATATTGTAACTCATTGTAATTCGTGAGTAATTAACTTTCAAAATTTAGTTAAAGTGTCAATTAATTTGGGACGGAGGGAATACATCCTTTATTTTTTTTATGTGAGTTTTGGAATGGTGAAGAAAAATTAATATCATAAAGATACGAGTAGTTAATAAGAAAATTATTTACATATTTGCGAGTATAATCCATATTCGGTATTAATTTGTTCAATGAATTTTACAGATAAAATAAGAAAAATACTAATTAATATGTTACTGAAATTATAAAGTAACAAATAACATAAAATGAAAAAAGTCAAATAAGTTAAATAAAAAGCCCGAAATAGTATACATTAATTTCTGAGAAATGACTGACCAAATAACGCCATGTCAATGTTATATTTTTTTATGGTACATTATTATTATTGTTGTTCTTGTTATTATTATTACTGTTGTTATTATTATTATTATTATTATTATTATTATTGTTATTTTATTATTATTATACATTATTATTATTATTATTTATTACATTGAATTGTGAAGCTAAATTCATTATTGGTTCATAATTTTATAGAGGAAATTGGACATTAAAATTATATATGTAATTTACAAACTTCTCATAGAGCTTGACATATGGATCGAAATTAAAGCTAAATTAATTATTGTACACACGTTTAATATAAAGTTATACTACTAATAGTTTAACACTAACACAAGTTGTAAAAAAGAAGACACTCTAAGAACTAGCAAAATTAAAACCCAAATCAAAATTATATAAACCTATAGAAAAAGCATACTCAATTAAATTATCAAGTTTATATATTAATTTCTGGAAACCTATATATTGTCCTGGTAGGGTGGAGTGGTGGACAGTGTTTTTCTGCAAACTTTTCTTTTATAAATACAATTAGTTATAAGACCAATTAATGACTTCCACAACTTTAAAACTGTGTTTGATTATGAAGTTTCTTGCTGTAATCAATCACGTTATAAAATTACATAGTGAATAAAATAAGTATTTTGGTGTGATTTAATTTGTGAGCCAAAAAGAAGAAATTCTGTGAGTTGATACTTGGAACTTGGAAGAATTCCTGTTGGCCAAACTGAGACGAATTTGCTCACAGAAAACGTAATTTTTTAACACCTAATTTGGGCCATTTCAAGAGAATTTCCACTTATTCCAACTTTAGTGTAGGGAAAGGGCTTTTGGATTTTAATTAAAAAAATACACCCTTATTCTTAGATATTTTAAATAGTTATATTGTTTAATCTAGATAAGCTTCCTTGAAGAAGTTTAACTAGTAATAATTTGTTCTCATATCCATTGCTCAGTGTGATCACTATACACATGAAATGATATATTTGTTCTCATTTCACTCATGTGTCACAATATACAATCATGCACATATACTTTTGTTGTATGTTAATGGTAATCTAAGTCTTTTCCTCTTTTCCACTCCCTCTCAAAATTATAAATATATATAATCATCTCTTTCTATTTTATTAAGGGAACGTTTAATAAGAACTCTAAAAAAATTTCTATGCGGAAAACTTCCATGGGAAAAATTTCCCAACATTAGGGAAGTTGATTATTGCTTGCTGATTGTTAATGCTTAATTGTTTTGAATGAGGAATGAATCGACAGCGGAAATTTCACGATTCCAATGACCCAAAGTTAGGCCCCACTCTTACCGCAACATCCTTCAAATTGATAAGATAGAAATGTCTCTTACAGGATTTGAACTTTGGAAGACGGGAATAAAAGGTAAACCTCTTACCACTCAGACAAGCGATGATTAACAATAAAAAAAATACGGTTAATGACAAGAAGAATGTTACTGATTATTTTCATTAAATATTTCTCCTATTTTATTGTAATCTTAAATGATTTAACTTCACCAACAAAATCTCCAAAATCCCAATCAAAACTGCATCAATGATGATATGGAGTTAGTGCAAATCAGTTTCTTGATTTACTTAACAACCAAAGCTAGAAGAATAAAATTGAATGGACCCAGCTGAAATATATTCCATTTTCTCTTCTTGAATAAACAACATAGTTTGTTATTTCTACGTAAATATAATAACGTGCATCATGCCATCGAAAAAAGTACTAATGGTATAGCTTTTTGGTGAACAAAAGAATTCTATAGCTATCTAAAAATAAAATAACTTACAGAATATATTGTACAATAAATTAATATCAATCTATATGAAATTACTAATGATGAGCATGTAGGACAGATTGTATATGTCCTTTTTGCTTTTAGCTCCTTGTGTGGCATACCAACTAGCTAGGAATTTGTCTGTCAATGTTAGCACCTGTCAAAAATATGTCTGACCCGTCGGATTTGGTCATAATTTTTTTCTCGAGTTTTCAATTTGGACAATTCAGTTATGATCGATTCTAAATTCGGGTTAGGTTTAAGTCTCGGGCAAAAAATTTGGATGTCCGAATTTTGTGTCAAATTTAGGTTTGGAGACATTCAGACAGTATCCCAACCCTGAAATTCGAAAAAAAATCGAAATTGTATCTAAATTTAGTGTAAGTTCGGGTTTAGCTAGGTATATTCGGACAAATCTGAGTTCGGAAAAATTTGGACTATTCAGATTCGGGTTCAAATATAATAAAATATCCGAATTTGAAATTCAAAATGCGAGTATGGAGATTTTGTCTGAATGTCCGAGTTGTCTGAACCCGATTTTTTGTGGCCGCTAGTCAATGTATGGCTGGTGGAAGGGCATAAAGGTCTTGAGGTTTTTTTTTTTTTGGGGGGGGGGGGGGGGTTTGGTGTTTTAAGTTTATATGTTTAATCATTAATGTGCCTTGCAATATTAGCAAGAAGATTGACAGCCCAAATAAAATATGCTCTTTAGGTACTAAAGTTCCCAACATATCTATTTTAAGTTAGTGTACATATCTAGCTGGAATAATTTACAAGATTTTCATCTAGTTCTTAGTATATTTTTATTTTTGTGATGCAAAGTTCTTATCATTATTAGCAATGAAGAATATAGTACAAATTATTGCACCATACGTACATGGATTGATCTTGAACTTAAGATTGTTGACGTAAAATGTGTTTATGTATACAGTTGTGTGATAGTTACACTTATATTAAATCAAAGATAGACTATTTGATAAAATATCACTTAAATATAAAAAAAATACCAAAATTTCCCTTCCACCCTTAAATTAAATATTATAACATCTATTAATTAAGAATAATATAAACTATCATGCATGTCTTGCCTTAAGAATCAAGATTTAATATTTTAATATATCATAATTTGATTTCAGATCAGAAATCAACTCACAGACATGAAAAATAAACAATCTAGATTTCACAGAAAAAGTACCCTACATGCATGATTTATGCCTCAGAAAACATATTAAAAACACAAAACAATTCAAAGGCATAGCACTACTAAAATATGTGTATTACCGGCCATTTTTTTCTAACCAATTTGAAATGGTTGGAAAAACCAACCATTTTAGCAACCATTTCATATTTTTATAATTTTCCAACTATTTTTCCAATTTTATGCGGGATAAAATGGTTGAAATTTCCAACCTCTTTTGCCAAAATGGTGGAAAATTTTTCCTACCATCTTTTTTCCTACTAATTACACTCATAATCGTATCATTAACAAATAAACTTAAGAAAAATTAATGGACGGTTCAAAACAAAAAAGTATCATATGACATTTCTAGAGATCAAAACATACATTAATAATATAAATTATATTGGTCTTAACCAAAAGGGAAACAAAAGAAGGAACATTCAAAGGGAAACCTTTCTTATTTGGATGGTTATGGTTCATGTAGCTAGCTTATAGGTATAACAAAAAGCAAGCACATACAGCCTGGCTCATCTTATATATGCTTCTTTTTCTTTTTCCTTAGTTAATTTGTATGCATATACTATAAACTTAGAAATACTTGAGGAGGAGGAGAAAAACATGATAGAGGGGAATAGAGTGATAGGACATTAGGTTTTTCTTTAGTATGCTTAAAGATTGACTTGTCATGGAGACAAACCAAGTCTTGATAACTACATATGTAAGCATTCCTACTTCTAGCACAACATGATTTTGAAAATAGACCAAATTAAAATTTTTAAAAAAAGGTATATATAATGTGGAATATTATGTTTTTATTTTCTACTAAGTATATATATATATATATATATATATATATATATATATATATATTGTGAATATATAGGATGCTTAGGCATTTTTGTTTTTTGTAATATACGTTTGCGTCATCAATAGTTTATCTGATAGTGATTTGATTAGCACATTGAAAACTAAATTTGAAAGTAATCCAAATAATTTATGGCTGTGAGAACCAAAAATAAATAATGTTATATATATATTAATAAGTAATATTAGTAATATAGAACAATATTGATATTTAATATTGACTAATAAATTTTCTATTAATTGTCACTTAGTGAGAATTTATGGCTTCTATTCCCATTCCTATTTCCCTATTTTTAAAATTTTCATAAAATAAATATATAAATTATATTACCAATTCATATATTCTCATTCTCACACCCTAATTCTTTTGTACCAAATATCCCACTGCATTACAAAGTGCCCAAGGAACTATCTCTTCATGAATTAGAAAATTAGAACTTATCCAGCCAAACGAGGCCTAGATTCCTAGGGTAGAATGTAACTTCACCTTCTACAAAGTTCTACTGTCTTTTCATTTTTTTCCTATAATATAATAACCACTATTTGCTCTTTTCATTATCAGTCTATCACTCATTGTTTCCCTTGTTCTTCTTGTTTCTTTTATACTTTCCCCTTTTTAAAATATGGGACAATTTGGTTACATTAAAACCATCTCCTATATCATATAGTATATGTTACATATCTCAGGATATTATGCAAGTTGATTATTGTTATGACAAGTTGATAGCCTACGAATCAAAATATATATATAATTGACCCTGTGGTAAATAATTTCTTGTAAGAAGGTGAGAAATAACATTGTGGATATGAGGAGTTGAAAAGAATTTCAGAGGTTTGGACATGGTCATGTGTGGACATTGTGTGTAATGTATGGATATCTTCTCACGAAAAATTATTTTTCACAGGATCCATCTCCATGTATATATATTATACATATGTCTAAAAAAATTTACAGGTCATTATTTAATAGAAATTATTGTTAGTCATGACATACTATGACAATAGTTTGTCTGAAGGTCTTATTCTTTAGGTTCTTTTCAAAAAAGATTTAATTTAATTTTTAAGCAAAGTGAATCTAAGGTAATTTATATGGATTCCTTGTTGATAGGTTGGGTTTAAAAAAATCTAATCTTTCAAAAGTACACTAGAACAGTACAAAATTATGCTTCCTCTCTCAATGCATGTAAACCTTAAATCTAAACTTTTGTCTACTTAAAAACTTAAAATAATTAAGTACTCAGCTATTGAACAATTGATATATATATATATATATATATATATATATATATATATATATAATTTTTTTATCAAACAATTGATATATATTTTCTTTTAAAGAAGTGAACCATTAATCAAAAAAAAAAGAAAAACAAGGAGTAAAATACATTCCCTTTTTTGGTATTTAAGGCAAAATTTAATTACTAATTGGCAAAGGTGTTGTGAATATAGCTTTGAACCTTCTGAAAATTTTATTCCTTGCAACTTTCTAGGTTAAGTGAGAGCCATCAAAATAATGCTTATGAAGAGTTTCACACATTTAATTACTAATTGTAGCCATCTTTACAGTTGTTGCAGATGTTAACATTGTTAATTGACTCTTAGAATTGCATTTAAAGCTAAAACCACTTTAAAAAGCAGCCCGATCCATTAAGCGTCTCCGTACAAAGGTGTAATGTAGACAAATTTTACCCTACATTTTTATAAGAGACAGCTTCCAGAACTCGAACCTGTGACTTCGTGATCTTATGAAAAATACAATATTAATTTAGGTATATATGTAGGTATTAAGAAAAGTAAACAAGTACAAAATAAAAAAAAAATCGGGAGACAAGATGAAATTCATTAGTACAATGGGAAAGATTACAAGAATAGGTCCTCAAATGACTTAAAATACAATGGGAATAATCCAAAGACAAACAATAGACTGAAAAGTACTCGCCGATGACCTCTTTCTTGAGTAACAAGAAGTCCATCTTCTATATCAGCCCTACGGAGTTTGGTTGCAGGGGATGAGAACAAAGATCCAAATCTTGGATCATCATGAACATGTTTTTGGATGTATGCGCATTTTGCAACTAAGATTATATGGGCTTTGTTATGCTTCACTATCTAATAGCCCTTTAGTGTATGGAAAGGAAGCCCATGAGTAGAAAATTAGCAATTTGATTTTCCTTTGTCCAGGACATTCTCAGTCTCTAACTTATTATTAGGATCAGATTCAGATTTGTTGTCAGTTGTTAGGGTGTAAAATAGAGTAACATATGTAGCAGAAGGAAATTATAGAATGAATATGGCTTCGAGGATAATAATAGAGAGGCAAAAACAAAAATAAAGGGATAGACAATATTTTTACATGGAAATCCAAATCGGGAAAAAACCACGGGCGACAATCATTATTTACTTGTAGAAAATGAGATATTACAAGAGGTAAAATTTAATTTCTCATATACTCACAACATATGGATATATAGGATGAAGATTTGGAAATAATATCGTACCTCCCTCACGGGGAGTTGTAGAATTGTGAAGGAATTCACATCGACCACACATCTGCCACATATTACAAGGTGAAGAAAGACATCTATTTATAGACATTTATAGTTTCCACTCCAAATATAGCTAGGTTTCAAAATGCTATTACAATTAGGAAACCGACCTCAATATAATTAGAAAATAAAATAATTTTCTAATAGCAACCAATAGCTTGGAGTTCAAACAGGTCTATGAAACTTGTCAAATAATGAGTCAAGAGAATTTGGGTCATTAACCCAACACCATTCCCTTCAATGTACTCATTACCTGAAATCAAAACATTTACAAAGATGAGATGAAACTCAATAATGGTTACCTGTAACTATCAAAACAGTGAAATTCCATTTCATTTCATTTAGGGGGAGAAGAGAATAAGTCAAACAAATTTGATTACGGTTTAATCCCTTCCTAGACAAGCAGAACAATCTTATCAAATAAGAAAATATCAGATAATCATAGTAAACCCTTTCTTCATAAAAAAATTTATTATTATTATTATTATTATTATTATTATTATTATTATTATTATTATTATTATTATTATGCGGGTGACCTTTAGAGATATTTCAAAATTTAAAAATCATAATCATAATGGGATATCAGATGTTAGAAAAAAAGGTAAGTAATTGCGAGGTAACAGCAGAAGTGAAATAAATTGAGATGACGGATATTACGACAAAATTTAGGAATGAAAAATTAAGCGATAAATCAAACACCAGATTTACGTGGGAAACCGAAGGACTCGGAAAAAACCCACGGACGGCGACAACCAGAAAATAATCCACTATATGAGAAAGAAGGAGTACAACTTGATCACTATTACAGGGTGTGATGCGATCAATAAAGGAGATTACAATATAAATCTCTTTCACACTCACAATTCACAATCTCTCGGGATACACTGGGAAAATATTGGTGAAACTCCTTCTTTCTCAATATTTTCTCCCTCTCTGACTCTCTGTCAGACGATGCTGTCGTTCGTCATTCACTGTGAAACAAAGTGGAGAAAACTGAACCCTATTTACAGGGTTGCTAGGAGAAGAAATAGAGTCAGATTAAAACTCAAATAACAAGTAGTATCTAACTTGAACAGGGAATTAGAATTACATTAAAACTGTATCTTCTGCCGATTCTTCTCAGGTTCTGGACCCCACCGAAGATCCAATGGGCCACAAAACCCAACAAACTCCACCTTGGACCATGATTCGAGTCATCGGTCCAAATAAACATCTTGACTGTCGTCATCAACACGCCTTTTCCGCAGGGCGTAGCCCCGCAGGGCTCTCAAGCGGTAAACATCATATATCGCTGCCTGGATACCTGTTTAAGACCAGTTGTGCTGTCGAACTCATCAAGGTTTGAGACCCACTCTGCGTTCTCGTCATTGTAGACCCCTATAGGGTGTTTAGGTTGCTCTTCCTAGTTCCCTTCATCCGAACCATGGAACCCCTGCACACTTTTAGGACACAATCTTCAGCTTTGTACATGCAACCGTTAGCCTCAACACAGTTTGCGGTACCAGTTTTGGTGCGGTTATCCCTACTACCCTGCTTTTGGTCTCTCTGCTTTCTCCAACAGTGCCTCTCTACATGGCCCTTCTTGTGCATTCATTCTTCAGTAAAAACTCATCGTCGTTTAGGCAACTCATACAGCTCCCATGTATAATTCTTCTGCAGACTCTCCATCTCCTCTACAACACTCAACGCATATGCAATCATAGCATTGGCTTCTTAAGTATACCATGCTGGTCTCCTGATCTCTCTCCTGGAACGATCACTCATTGTTTCATCAGGTTTCGTGTAGGGATACTCAATCACACCCCGTACCCCGTGCTGAATCAGGTCCGCCTTCATCTGCAGTCTCCTTGTTCCATCGAATTTTGGAATCTCGCACTTCATGATTGAAGCCATCTCCACCTCGCTCTGATACCACTTGTTAGAAAAAAGGTAAGTAATTGCAAGGTAACAGTGGAAGCGGAATAAATTGAGATGACGAATATTACGATAAAATTTAGGAACGAAAAATTAAGCGATAAATCAAACACCAGATTTACGTGGGAAACCGAAGGACTCGAAGAAAAACTCACGGACGATGACAACCAGAAAATAATCCACTAAATGAGAAAGGAGGAGTACAACTTGATCACTATCACACCCTGTGATGCAATCAACAAAGGAGATTACAATAAAAATTGCTCTCACACTCACAACTCACAATCTCTTGGGATACACTGGGAAAATATTGGTGAGACTCCGTCTCTCACAATAATTTCTCCCTCTCTGACTCACTGTCAGACGATGTTGTCATTAGCCATTCGCCGTGAAATAAAGTGGAGAAAACTGAACCATATCTATAGGGTGGCTAGGAGAAGAAATAGAGTCAGATTAGAACTCAAATAACAACAAGTAGTATCTGACTTGAACATGGAATTAGGATTAGATTAAAACTATATCCTTTGCCGATTCTTCTCAGGTTGTGGACCCCATCAAGGATCCAATGGACCACAAAATCCAACATCAGATCTTCAAAATATCAAATTTTAAATGGTCATCTCAAAATCAGAACGGGATATTAGATCCCCAAATTTTTTAGACATGTGTGCACACTTTACCCCTGAGAAGTAAACCCCTGATCTCTTGGTCAACTCCAGGAACAGATCCAGATATCTGGGTTGTTAGTCGACACCCGCTTAATGTTTCAGTTTTAAGTATAATGTCTTATGAATTAATAGTCATTATTGATTAAACAAAACCAAACCCAATTTCCAAACTTGGTAGAGTAAAATTATAATTAAACACAACTGTTCTATTTTATTCACATCAGAAAACAATTCAACAGATGCCTGGAAATCCAGAATAATTCAGATTCCACAGAAAATCCCTTGCAAATTAATGTATGCTTAGAAAACAAATTTAAAAGCACGTAAACATAATTTACTACAGTGCCCATGCATTCTAGTTATCCCATAATTAAATTTGTTAGTCAATAATAAATCAATCCTATGAGTTAAAGTACAGAATGAAGTTATAGATTAATTCAGCAGACATTAAACAAAATCTGAATATCAAATAACGAAGTAAACAGTAAATAGATTAAATTTTTCATGGTTCTACACCATTCCCATCTTAAAAGAAGTTTCGTACTCAAAACTTAAACCCGTTTGCTTTTCGTCGCCCCCCTTTTTACTAATGTCGCCCACTTTTTTCATAATAATTTCCACTATCGCCCTTAACCCTTCACTCTCTAACTTCTCTCTAGTTTCTCTCTAATTTCTCTCTCCTATAATAATAATAATAACAAAAAAATTAATAATATAATAATAATAATAATATTTACAATTTAAAAAAAAAATTGTAATTGTTATTATTATTATTGTTAATATTATTAATATTATTATTATCATTATTAATATTAAATTGCAATGTTATTATTAAATTTAGGTTGAGTTTCAAAAACCGTTAATTTATTAATAATAACATTGCAATTTAATAATAATAATAATAATAATAATATATTTACAAAATTTAAAAAAATATTCCGAAAATACGGTTGCGGCACCACCGCGGTGCCGCCGCACGTTTTGTGCCGCAACCGTATTTTCGGATTTTTTATAAAAAAAATTTAATATTTACAAAATTTTAAAAAAAACCCGAAAATACGGTTGCGACACAAAACGTGCATCAGCACCGCGGTGGTGCCGCACGTCGATCGCGGCACTGACCATGGCTTTGCCGCGATCGATGTGCGGCAGCACGTTTCGTGCCGCAACCGTATTTTCGGGTTTTTTAAAATTTTTTTGCAGATATATTATTATTATTATTATTATTATTATTATTAGAGAGAGAAATTAGAGATGAGAAAGGAGTGAAAAAGGATAGGGGTAAAATAGTCATTTGGGGGGACGACATTAGTAAAAAGGGGGGCAACGTTAAACAATGCCCAACAAATTTTGCGACCCAATTCAGACTAATGCCCTTATTCAAATTTCCCGGATTTTACACCCAACGATTTCTAACTAATAGTGTGTGTTCTACCAATTAGGGGTGGGCCTGAAAAACTGAAACCGGAAACCAAACCGCAATACTGTAAAAATTGAACCGGTAACACTAGTTAATAGTTTGGGATTTTCGGAAAATGCAGTTTAGGTCAACCAAACTAGTTAAATTGGTTTAGGTTTAGGGTTTGTATTTTCATGAAGCGGGTTAACCATGATTAATTGGTTTTGATTAATTTAGTAGCAAAATGCAAAATTTCAAAGCAGAATGTTATTTTTTTTTGGTAGTTGTGACTTTAAATTTCCGAAAATCGGGGGTTAATCGTGGTTAACCATAAATTAAATCCAAAAAGGGGTTAACTGTGTTCTCAATATGGGTTAACCGGCGGTTTCGGTTTCCAAGTTTTACATGCGGTTTACGTTTAGATTTACAAAATTTAGAAATCGCAAAAACGGTTAACCGCATATGTAGTTAACCGAAAATGCGGTTAACCGGTTATGCCAACCCCTACTACCAATCGCAATATATATTTAGTTTATATCCATTCATCTTGCAAATAAAAATATTTAAACCATTTATAAAATTATTAAAAATAACTCCTTATAAAAGAGAATAGAGAAGGAAATCACGAAATTGGTTACACTTACTTTAATTTGACTAATATTGTTGCACAATAAGTATGAACGAATGAAGTAACGGTCAATTTTCTTTTCACGCACTTCTCACATGGCAGATTTTCCTCTCTTTCAGCTTCAATAGACAACAACTCAGATAGATTTAATTATAATTAAATATAGTAACAGTTCAACTTGTTTAGGTAATTTTTCAAAGATTTTCATTGGGATTTTCGAAAAATGTGGCTTAGGTCAACAAAACTGGTTTAACCGGTTTAGGTTTAGGTTTTGTATTTTTGAAGCGATTAACCACGGTAAACTAGTTTTGGTTAATTTAGTAGCAAAATGTAAAATTTCAAAGTAGAATGTTAATTTTTTTTTAAATAGTTGTTACTTTACATTTCCGAAAATCAGCGGTTTACCATAAATTAAATAAAAAAAGTGGTTAACTGTGTTCTCAATACGGGTTAAGCGGCGGTTTCGGTTTTCAAGTTTTACTTGCTATTGAGTTAATCGCATAAAGCGGTTTAGGTTTAGATTTACAAAATCTAGAAACATCAAAAGCAGTTTAGCGCATATGTAGTTAATCGAAAATGCGATTAACCGTAGGGGTGGGCGTGAAAAACCGGAACTGCAAATCGAACTGCAAAACCGTAAAAACCAAGTAGGTAAAACCGGTTAACCGTTTGGGATTTTTGAAAAATACGGTTTAGGTCAACCACAGTTAAACATTTTTTATTACTTTAGTAGCAAAATGTAAAATTTCAAAGTATAATGTTTATTGCTTTAAATCTCCAAAAACCGGCGGCGGTTATCCGCGGTTAACCGTAAATCAAATCCAATAAGCGGTTAACCGTGTTCTCAATATTAGGGGTGGTCATCTCAAACCTAAACCGAAATGTGAACTGCAAAGCCGGTAAAACCAAATCGGTAAAAGCGGTTAACCGAATTATTTTTGGTGTAAATCGGTTTAGGTTAACGAAACCGCTTTGACCGGTTTAGGTTTAGGTTTTGGACTTTAACAAATTGTTAACCACGGTTAACCGGTTTTAACCTTTTTTAAAAAAAACTACTGACTGAGTGACTGCCTCTGCCTTATCTCATATATGTGACTAACTTCAAATAGAATTTGTGAATTTAATTTTTTTTATTTTTTTAGTAATTTTAAGCGGGAAATCAAAAAAACTCTAATTCTCTCAAGTGTGTTGTTGGGCCTTGTTGGTTTGCTGCGTGCCTCACTTCCTCATAACAAATTAACAATGACATAACTCTCACAGTCTTTAGTAATTGTTTATGTAAATTTCCATTGAAGTGTAAACCGTGTATAGAATGTGGACCGAACCGTGTAAATTTCGGTTTGGTTTAAGTCTCTTGATTTTAAATATGGTTAACTTTTTCCAAATAGCGGTTTCGAGGTTTGGTTTAGGTTTTCAGATTTCAAAAGCGGCTAATCGGTTAACCGCAACCTCAAAAGCGGTTAACCTCATTGCGGTTAATCGCGGTTGAGGTTAATCGGTTTTGGCCACCCCTACTCAATATGATTAACCGACGGTTTCGGTTTCCAAATTTCACTTGCGGTTAACCGCATAAAACGGTTTAGATTTAGGTTTACAAAATCTAGAAACTGCAAATGCGGTTAATCGAAAATATGGTTAACCGGTTATGTCCACCCCTAGTTAACCGGTTATGCCCAACCCTGCTACCAGTCGTTATATATATTTAGTTTATATCCATTTATCTTGCAAAATATAAATATTTAAACCATTTATAAAATTATTAAAAATAACTCCTTATAAAAGAGAATAGAGAAGGAAAATCACCAAATTGGTTGCACTTACTTTCGACCCTGTTCTTTTATGCGGTATTTTGCAGAATGGTGTGGTGAAGTGTGGTGGAATTGTGGCGGGTATGGTGAAATTGTGGTGGGTTATTGGTATGTGGGGTATGTGAGGAGAGAAGATGTAAAAAGTAGAGGAGAAAAGTGATGAGAGAGAAAAGTGAGGAGAGAGAAAAGTAATGATTTGCGGTAAAATGTGACGGGTTGTGGCAAATTGCGGTAGGCTGTGACACCGCAGTTTACCAACCGCAGAAAAGAATAGGGCCCAAGGCCCACCACAATTCCACCATAATTGTAAATTGTGATTTGACTAATATTGTTGCACAATACCCTTGTTCTTTTATACGGATGGTTGGCTGCGGTGCCACAACTCACCCCACTTTGCCACAACCCACCACAACATACCAATCCACCACTATTTACCACAACCCACCACAATATTTCATCTCACTTTTTCCAATTACTTTTTCACATTTACTAATACAATTTACAATTATAAGAAACAAAACCCGCCACAACTTACCAACAACCCACCACAATTCCACTACTCTGCACTGCGCCATACCGCAGCCAGCCGTATGAAAGAACAAGGCTCTTGAACGAACATAATGAAGTAACATTCAATTTTCTTCTCACGCGCTTTTCACCTGGCAGATTTTCTTCTCTTTAAGCTTCAACAAACAACAACTCAGATAGATTTAATTATAATTAAATATAGTAACAGTTCAACTTGTTTAGGTAATATTTCAAAGATTTTCAATTATTTTTTCAAATTTTTATTGACAACATTTCTCACCAATTAATAACCTACATATTAACCCCATTATAAATAGAGTCATATCTTGAAGCCAAAGAGCATCCCTTGTCCTTAGTCCAATTCTCAAGTCTCAACCATCTAACCCAAACTCTTACATTGAGAATGAGCCTCAACTTCATCGCCGACGAGTCCGAGCGCAAAGCCACATTTATGAGGCTAAGAAACGAGTTGCTGCAAGAGTTGGGGGAGCTTGCAGTTTTACATGGTGCTGAGACTTGCATGATCATTTACAATCCATTTACTAGTGAGTTTGAAGCTTGGCCAAACCAACGGGAGGTTCATCGTTTGGCCCTGAGACTTGAAGCTTCATTTGAGGGCGAGACGAACGTCGCAAAGGAAGAAGAAAAAGAAGAGAAATTGGAGATGAATACTCCTTCCACCATGGTTGATGCTAATGAAAAGAATGGTGAAGAAGGTAGTCCTTCAACTGCACCCTAGGTATGTTGGAAAAATATCTATATGTCAACATAGCAAGCTTTTATGAATAAAATCAATTCATGCAATTACATTGTCATTGCTTTCAAGTTTAATTTGTTTTTGTTTTCTTTGGAGTGTAGACATTCTAGTCTACATATGCATCTTATTTATTTATTTTATTTTGGAGGGGGTTATTAGGAGAGTTAATTACACTTACCCTACTTGACATATGCGGTAATAATTTTTGCACATCCGACATTTGGGAAATAATTTTCACCCTACCTGACATTTAGTGAAAGTGATTTTTAGTGTTAGAATCCGGTAACTTGTCATCGGAAATGGAAAAATACAATAATACCCCTATATCACTATGTAAAATTACGATGCTGCCCTTTAATTTGAGAAGGAAAAGACTTTGTTAGAGAGTATAGAAGACAGACATGGTGGTTTGGGAGGGGTTAAGTTTTCACTTTCTGTATTGGGGGGAGGGGGGGCAGGGAGAGGAATCAGAGGAATCAGTGGAGTGGTTGGGTTTTAAAATGCCATAACAATTAATACTAAGGGTACAAAAGTTATTTCAGATTTAATTGAAAGTCAAAGGAAATAATAACAAGGGTATAAAGGTTACTTCATATTTATTTTTTTTACAGTTCACCGGAAAAGTCAATAAAAAATCAATTATAACATACCTGAGGGGCTTTAAATTTATGAACACTTAAATGTCAGGTAGGGTGAAAATTATTTCTCAAATGTCGGGTGTAAAAATTATTACCACATAAGTCAGGTAGGATAAATGTAATTAACTCTTTATTTGGACTTAATTGGGATACAATATGACTACAATTAGTCAATAAGTGTTCCTAATGACTTGAAAACATAATACCTAATCTCAAAATTTGCATAACTATTTTTAAAACCAACATGTACACAACCTTAAAGAACCTTAAATATCACCACTTTGCACATCGATCAAAACCTTTACTCCATTGCTTTTCTGTCACTTGAAATAACGAATATTTTTTTTTTTTGGTATTACTTTCTTGACAGATTATTTTTTGTTTTCAACTTTAATAGCTCAGTTAGATCCAATTATAATTCAATATAGTAATAATTCAACTTGCTTTACCAATAATATGTTATATGTGTTTTACCAAATGATTTCTATCTCATTGCGTGCTTTAGCCATCACTATATTTAAATTTATAACCATTTGTCTAGCAAATAGAATATTTAAAATTTTCATAAACTTATGAAAAAATAACTCCCTTATAAGAGAGAATAGGGAAGAAAAATCACGAAATTGATTACATTTACACTAATTTGACTACACATAATAAGTACCTACCAACAAAGAAGTAAGGACGGTTTTCTTATCACGTGTCTTTCACCTAATATATTTTCTTCTCTTTTTAACTTCAGCAACTCATGTAGATTTAATTATAATTTAATATAGTAATAGTTCATCTTATTTTACCAATTATATATGTTTTACCAAATGATTTATAATATTTAATATCTATTTTACCAATGGCCATATTTAATTTATTTCCATTTATCTTGCAATTAAAAATAATCAAACCTTTCATAAAATTATACAAACTACTCCTTTATAAGAGAATATAGAAGGATAGTCAAGAAAATTGATTACATTTACATTAACTAGGTCTCAACCCATGCGATGCACGGACTGAACTAAATTAGTTACTTGAAATTATATAAAAATCATGGATAAGTAACTGTCCATACAAAGTCACGTTGCATGGGTATATTAAAAAATGTGTTTAATAATTAAAAAAATAATTATAATATAAATTTACGTACATACAAATATACATTCTAATTATAAGGGAAAAAACAAAAATAACAATTTAATTAAGAAATATGCACATGTGCATACCAATTTAAAAGGAAACCATAAAATGACATTATGAATTTAATGTACATGTATGTACTAATATTAATACAAATATTTACATATCAATATTAAAACAAACAATAAATAGCATTATATCTCATAGCCTAACCTACAAAAAATAAAAATATCACGACTTATATGATAATATTAAATGAAAGAGAGTTTTATTCTGTTCCATGGTAGTAAGCTATTCGAATGAAACTGCATAAAATACATAATAAGTTGTTTGAATTAAAAATTATATATGTATATACCAATATAATAAGTTATTTGAATGAAAATAATTACTGATATTTGTACAAAAAGCTTTACTATTAATATTATATAGATACTAATGTTTGAGACTTCGTAGGATTCGTTTAAGAATATTTTTTTAATGGGATATTGGATGACAATACACTTACCTTTGGGGGTATTGGATTGTAATATACCGACCTTTACTATTGGAAAACAATATCCCTGACCTTTATACTTAGGTGAGATTATTATACCAACAGTGACTAAGGGGGTGGAGACTTGTTAACTGATCTCGATTCTGACGTGATAAGCAGAGGGGAAAAAACCGGCCTTTAATAACCCCGTTAACTCCTCCGTTTTTTCTCACTAACCCACGTTAAAAAAAAAAATCGGCCCTAACACAGTGCCTAACGTGGTGGTGAACCAGCCTTCGTACTGACGTGAAACACAACCAACCAATGTCTTGTGATGTGGGTTAGTGAGAAAAACTAAGGGGTTAATGAGGTTATTGGCTTGGGACCAAAAAAATTTCCCTCGCCGGCCATATTAGCGCTCATGGAGACTGGTTTATCACCTCTTTAGTTACTGTTGGTATAATAATGTCATCTAGGTATAAAGGTCAGGGATATTGTTGTCCAATAGTAAAGGTTGGTATATTACAATCCAACACCCCCAAAGGTTAGTATATTATCATCCAAAAATCCCTTTTTAATTTCTTGAATTGTAAATAAAATCTAGAAAGAAATAGAAAATAAAATACAATTTAAATTAAAATTGAATACTATTGTTTGAGATTTAGTAGGACTCGTTTTGAATGTAACTGATGTCAAGCAGACGTGGATTAAGGATATATTTTTTAATTTCTTTAATTGTAAATAAAATCTGGAAAGAAATAGAAATTAAATTACAATTTAATGCGTTGTGATTGGTTTAGACTCCTAGAAACGCTCCCATGGCTCTATTTCGTGGAGCCCACAATGATTTCTATTATAATATACTAGTGTTAAACCCGTGCGATGCACAGGTATATTAAAAAGTAAATGTCTAATAATTAAAAAGACAATTACAATATAACTATATGTAAAAATTATAATGAAAACTCATAGGTGTAAATTGTATAATACATATTTACTCGCAATACGTATAACAATACTCGTGATTCACTGGTATATTAAAAAGTACAAATTTAATAATAAAAAGATAACAACAATATAAATATTCATGGAGATTATAAAGTTAAAATACATAAATAATATCATTAGACATGGGTTAACATATAATCTATGTACAAATTTTGAAGAAGAAAAGTAAAAATAATATCATCACGTAAATTAATGATATAATAAAATATTCTAAAGAAAATTATATGCTACGAATGTTGAATAATGTGACGCCAATGATAAATCATCTCACACTTCTTGCACCTGCAATTAAAATTTATCATTTATTCAATTATATAATTACATTAAACAAATTATATAAATTGATTTAATGTGTGAAAGTTATACACCTCTTTGTGAAACTGTTTTTCCTCCCAATCTAGAGCCAATTACCATACTCATGCTTGGGATGAACAAATCTTAAATGAGTTGAAATGCTTAATGCTCAAAAAATTGTCAAACGATAATAGAGAATTTGCTTCAAATACTAAAAGAGAATTTATAGTAAGAAACTCGATGCTATAACATAATACGGTAATATCATTGCTATCTTCATATCAACATTAATATATCCTACAACATGGGCTGAAATTAGTACGAATTTACGAACCATAACAGCATATATACCACTATCAGAATGCATGAGACATGCATGAATCAACACCCATAAAGTAACAAATTAAAAGGAAAATCACGTAAAAAAAGCTAAGAAGAAAACTAAAATAAAACTATGTGTAAGTACCAAAATCTTATGAAATTTTGTTTATCAAGACCCGTTCAAAACACCACTGATGCTTGACATTTTATGGACCAATTGCCATCAAGATTAACCAACAAAATGGATGTAGTTTACGACTTTAATTTCTATACTTATAATTTGAGAGTTGTATTAGGGAAGTCGTCATCATCGCCCTCACCAAACCTCATCGTGTCATCAGGAAATTATGATACAAAATGCGAATAAGCACCGACAATCAGACAATGATGATGACTTTGTATTTCATAGAATGGGAAGGATGGTTTAATTTTCGAACTGGGCGTTTTGGCAAGTCTGAAAAGAAGAGCGAGACAAAGAGGGGCATGAAAGGACAGAGATGGGGAGACGACTCTAAAACTGTTTAAAAGTCTATCTCTGTTGATGGGGATAAATATAAAGAGTTATAATTGAAAAAAAAAATCAAATATTGGAGGTGGTTATAACTGCAAAAATCAAGATATAATAAAATCAAATACTGAAGGTAGTTATAACTTTCAAAAAAATCAAGGGATAATAACTGCAAAAGTTTAGAATTTGAGTTTGGGTAAAATACTGTATTTTTTATGGGCGGGAAAAGTGGGTACTGATTTTTATTTTTCTAAATTTTCATTGGCTAGAAAGATCGAAATTCACTCACAGCTCGCGATTTCAAAATTTGAACATATTACTTTTATATATTTATAGAAGATTTCACTAATATTTTCTCACAATATACACGAATGAAGTAACGATCAATTTTCTTATCACGTGTCTTTCATTTAATAGATTTTTTTTTCTCCTTTTAACTTCAACAACTCAGGTAGATTTAATTATAATTCAATATAATAACAATTAAACTTGTTGTACCAATAATATGTTTACAAATGATTTCTAACCCATAATATGTGTTTTACCGATCACTGTATTGAATTTATATCCACTTATCTTGTAAATAAAAATATTTGAACCTTTATAAAATTATTAAAATTAACTCTCTTATAAGAAATAGAGAAGGTAAATCACGAAATTGATTGCATCTACACTAACTAGTATTTTTCAAGTGCAAACCAACATATATAATGAAATAATTGTCAATTTTCTTTTCACGTGTCTAAGACACTTGATAGATTTTCTTCTCTTTTCAACTTCAATAGCCCACGTAGATTTAATTATAATTCAATATACTAACAATTCATCTTGTTTTACCAATAACGTGTTAAAAAAAATGTACTTGAACTATTGTACAATAATAATCCGAAATTTAAAAATGTACGCCGGCCAATGCTCTCGAATTTTGAAAACTTACTTTGAACTTTGGAGTTTTGTTAAAGTTTTAGGTTTTTTAAACTGTTTCGCTCATTCTCTTAAAAATGTTATGAAGTGTAATTACTAAAATAATTTTTAGAATTGTATAGAATTCAAATCATTATTATAATTTTTTAAAGAATAAAACGGGAGAAATCATAAAAATTAGTAAAAAAATTGGAACAAAGTTTATAAAATTAACTAAAAATGGTGGGGAGATGAGACAAATTTTGTAAATTCATTAAATTCAATGAGAGATGTCGTGCTAAGTTTTGAAACAAAAGTAAGTCAAAATGCTCAATTGAAAAAAAGATGAGAGAGAGAGAGAGAGAGAGTAGGAGGCCATGGAAGAGCTTCGTCTGTCAAAATCTTCATTGGCAATTTACCAAAACAACTTGACAGGTTTGGCCTAGGTGGAATTTTCAGGAGATATGCATAAGTCAAGTCAGTTGTTCTCATTAATAGAAGGCACAGGGAGACGAATATCAGATTCATTGAAGTTTGGAGAAGCCATGATGTTGTTGCGTGTATCAATCATCTCCATAGATGCTTTATCAAAGGTTCAAGGATTATTGTTGATTGGGCTAAAAGCAAGTCAGGTGAAAAAAGAAGCAGGCTTGGTTGGTTTCCAAAGACCACTTTGAGTGTTCATAATGCTGAACGAGTAAAATACAGAGTAAAAGGAGATGTAAATGAGGAATCCATGGAATGGCTGTCAAGAAGCCTAGTATGCACCTCTAATGTTCCAAGGGATCTAGACTCTCTGGCTTTTTTAGTCAAAGACAACTTTGGACCAGTTTCTAAGATTACAGCACTCAGTGGGATTAAATTTCTCATCACATTCGCATCATTGAATGATATAGAAGAGGTGAATACAAACCTATTGGAACTGAATGAGTGGTTCACGGATATCAAACCATGGACATCCTATGAGATAGCTGATTCAAGACGAGTGTTGGTTGACATCATTGGTGTTCCCCCACAAGGATGGATGTGGGAAAATTTTGAAAGTCACTCAACCTTGGGGCAAACTCTTGTCCTTAGCCAGATGTATCTCTTCTACTAATCAATTTGAAGTCATGAGGGCTCTTATACAAACTGAAGTGTTCATGAAGATTGACAGTGAAATCCTTCTGGATATCCAGAGTTGTGCTTTCAGAGTCTTTTTGTAAGAGAAATCAGCTCACACCTCATCCCCCCTTCTCTACCGGCAGAACAATACAATGAGATGACTGATCCAAGCTCCAATGAAAGTGATGAGGATGACAACTTAATCTTTCAAGATAGCAATGGCTTCGTTCCAAAAACACCCATTGAACCATGTCATTGATTCAGCTGAACAGAATCTCAATCATCAAATCAACAATGGTGGTAACGGTAGCCAAACAGACAATTCCATGGAGTTAATGAACCAGTTATCAAACACTGGATGTATTGATGAGGTGCAAAATTTGAATAACCAAACAAATGCGTTGAAAGATTAGTTGATCAAAGTCTGAGGCGTGCAAGCATGGAATGAGGTTGAACTGGTCCATAATGAGGAGTTGAACAGACGGGCATTGGCATCAGAACCCTCACCAGTTCACAATGAGTCTCTGGCACTTGTCCTAGTGATTAATGATCAGGAAATGACCAATACTGCTGCTGCTTTAGGTTCGACTAATGCTCTTGCGATTGAGAAATCAGTTGAAGTGATTAATGCTCAGCATTTGGAGTCCCAAAACCAATCTATACAGCAGGCCGTTGATTTTCATCTCGTCAAACGGTGAATCTGTCATCAATGCAAGATGCCTCATTGTTGAAAAAGCCTTCGACTTTGGTGTTGAGAGTGGTTTTATGAGACCAAAAAAGCACACCAATCCAAAAAAATATTTCGAAAACAAATTGTTTGCTAGCAAAAAGAAGAAGACCAAGGAGAGTAGCAGAAGGAAGAATTCATCTCTTAGACATCGCTTACTTTCTGTTGAAAGTGAAAGCTTTTAAGATGAGATTATGCTCATGGAATGTAGGTACTCAGAAGGTCATCTTGGAAAGAAAATGAGAAAAAGTGGGCTTTAGTCTGATTGAAAGTGTGACATCCTGAAGAAGCAGCTGCTGAATTGTTTCTCACTTCTTTGCTTTTGTCTGATCTACAAACAATATTGTTTCTTGGCTTGAAAGTCTGATCTTTTGAGTTTGCTTCAAATCATTCGGTGAAGTAGCGGGAGTGATGGTATTTCTTGTTTTTGCTGAGAGTGTTGTTCAGATGGTGCTGTCCAGAGGGTGCTGTTCTTTGTGACAATGTTATTTACTGTTTGGGAGCTGGTATTTTCCTGATAAGCTACAACAGATTTTTGATTCACTCTGAGGTTGTTGTTCCTTGTGCCTCTGGTTTTTTTATATGGGTATTGCTTCCTCCTAAATTATGTGTGCATAATCTTTGTGATTTCTACTGATCCTGTGAGAAAGAAGTAGAACTGATATCTTGTTATGGGTTGGGATTGCTGTCACTGAAGTAGTTCCATTTGATCTGGCAATGTCCTTCTCCAGTGGTGACTCCAACACTGTGATCAAATTAAAGTTAATTTTGACTTGAGCATTCTGGGTTTATTCTTATTTTGGTATAATGTGAACTAAAAGTATCTTCAGTGTGTGATGAAAGCTCTGATGGTTTTTGGTAATAAGGTGGTGTTGCAGATGGAGGTTTGGAGGGTCTCACTTTTGTTGTCAGATTGGTGTTTGATAATGTTGCTGAAGGTGTTCAGTAACCTGTCTCAGCATTCCTCAATATGATTCTGAAGATTGGTGATGATGGCTCTTAGTTTCAGAGAATTCAGCTTTCAATCCTACATTGAAATAGTTTGTTCTTTCATGTATCCTTCAAGGGTTGATTTCTTTCATTGTGGTTTTTCCGTTTCATAATGGTGGTATAATCTCATATGTTGATGTATGCCTATATGATAGACACATTGTGTTTTTTAAATAAAAAGGTCTTTCAACTGCTAATTATTAAAAAAAAGGTCAAAAAGCTCAATATTTAAATTACGCACTTGGTGGTGGTCCAAAGAACACAATTTTTTGAAATTTGAAACTGTGGAGATGAAATTATTACTACTTCTATTGAAAAATTATTACTACTTCTATTGAAAAACTGTGGAGATGAATCTTACATTGTTAATAAAAATTAACTTAAATTATTACTACTTCAAATTTCATCTCCACAGTTTTTGCCCCCCTTTTTACTAATGTCGCCCCCCCCAAAAGATGTTTTTGCCCTTAATATATTTCAACCACCTTCTCTCTAACTCACCTCCTCTCACTCTCCTCTCACTCTCCTCTCAAATTCTCTCTCTAAAATTTTGATTTGTTTTTGAAATTTAACCTAAAATGTCAATAGAAGGTGGTAATTCAAGTGAAGAACAAGAGGTTAGTTTGTAAATTTTAATTTTAAAAAAAAGTTAAGACGAAAAATTTTTTCCGGAAAAATTGTGGTTGTCGCGCCCAGATCCCGGCTGAGCCGCGGCTCTGCCGCGAACGTATGCCGTCGCGCCAAGACGATCCGCCGCGAGAGCGCACTCGGCCGGATCGGCGCGGCACGTAATTTTTCGGAAAAATTTTCAAATCTTAATTTTTTTAAATTTTTATAAAATGTTAATATTATTGTTTATGTAAAAAATATTATTTATTTATTTATGTTAATATTATTAAGGTAATAAATGTCGTTAATTATAATTGTTATGTAAATTTTGTTAAAACATATTATTATAAATAAGTTGTTTAGAAATACTGTTATTATTATTATATTATGCTAATTTTTATTGTTAATATTGTTATTTAAATAAAATTTTTATTAATATAATTAATGTTATTAATTATAATTATTATGTTAATTATGTTTAAATTATGTTAATTAATATTATTAATACAAGTTGTTTATAAGTGTTGTTAATATTATTAACAATATTAGTAAATGTTGTTAAAAGTATTATTTATTTATTTAAAATAATATCATTATGGTAAATAATGTTGTTAATTGTTATTATTATGTTAATTATGTTACAATTATTTATTTTTTTATAATATTATTATTATGATAATTAAAATTAGAATTGTATGTTATTTATTAATGTTGAAGCTATTAACATTATTATTACGAATTAGTATCCCAGTTAGTATTAGTATATTAATAATAATTGTTTTTATTGTTTGAAGGTTTTTTTGGAGGACTTTGGCGGGGACGACGTTGATTACTCCTCACATTTTGTAACGCAAAATGTGTTCGAGAGTATTGAAGCATTGCAAGAATGGGCCAATGGAGTAGCTGCGGCAATCGGTTTTAGGTTTGTACGGGCTTCGTACAAGAGAAAAGATGCCGATAGTCCGTTAAGGTGTTATTTGAAGTGTTGGAGGTACGGAAAGTATCGTGGCAAATTGAACGATCTAGATGATGCGGCTCGTCGGAGTACGTCAACGAAGGCGTGCCAATGTAAATTCGCCATTGTTGCGTGGACTCGCAACAAAACGGAATGGCGAGTTAGAGTGTGCGACGGTGACCGGAAGACAATCATGCCTTCATCGTGGTGCGAGGAAGGGCATCGCCACGGACATCCATTAACCTCCGAAATGAAAGAACATGTCCGGGATATGACCAACACGGTGCACAGGCGACAATACAAACGTCGTTGAAGATTAGGTTCCCGCCTCACGATAAACGCGTGAAGCAAGTATACAACGAGCGGCAAAGATGCGCCGAGGAATTGGATGGTAGGGCGGTGCGGGACAATGCTTGCGCATGGCGAAACTTCGGTAGTGCGTCTCTTTTGTCGATTATGATGACGATGGCGAGCTTCGTCAGGTTTTTTTATGTCATCCTTACTCGTTGAAGTTGCTACGTACATACCCAAATGTCATTCTCATTGACACAACGTACAAGACAAACAAGGCAAAGTGGCCTTTATGTGAGCTCGTAGGCATGACACCGACAAACCGCAACTTCCAGATTACTTACTCATTCATGCGGGACGAGAAGATGGAATCTTATGAGTGGCTATTGTGGAGAGTGTGAATTGTTGGGTACCGATGTAATTCCATCCGTGTTTGTGACGGACAAGCAGGATGCTTTGTTGGGGGCTGTTGCCAGGGTTTACCCAAATGTGCATCAACTTTTGTGCGTGTGGCATATTGCGAATGATGTGGAGAACAAAGTGAACGTCCTTACTGGGGGCAAGAAGCTCGGACTCGGGCTTCATTTCAGACATCATTTCTGGAACGGCATTGTACATGCGAAGACTGTTGGAGATTTCAAGGTCAAGTGGAAAGAGGTTGTTAACGCGTGGATCGGGCAAAACAAACCGATAGTTGATTATCTTACGGACGCGTGGCTGAGTCATAAAGAAAAATTTGTTTGTGCTTGGACCGATAATGTACCTCATATGGGGAACACAGCCACTTCAAGAGTTGAGAGCCAGCATTCATCACTAAAGTATTATATCGGCAGTTCCAGAGGCACCTTCGATCGTGTGTTTGCGAAGATTCACTTTCACTTGGAGAATCAACATACGGAGATTAAGAGGGAGCTTGAACTATCAAGGAGCACGCACAGGCAATTAGGTCGATCTCATTTCTTTAAGAATTTGCTCGGAAGAGTATCTCATCACGCATTGGACCTTATGTCGTATGAGCTCAATAAGATGCTGGCGATGAGGTATGAAGGAGAATGTTACTTATGCGATCACCTGGTGTCGAGAACCCACCTCCTCCCGTGCGCGTGTTCTATGATGGAAGTTTACGATCCGAGAGCCAATTCCGCTGACACGGATAAATATGTTTTGGAGACAACTGTCAGTGATTGGCGATGGTGAAACTGCATGCTCAAATGATATTCCACCAGGTACAGACTTAGAACAATTTGAGGAACTAGCTAACCAGGTTCGGGAGAGTGACCCAGCAGTCGTACGACACGTAAACATTGTCCTCAATGGAAAGTTGAATCGGCGGTGAGTATATTCACGATCCAGACAAGCCCCCCACGGCCCGGCAGACCGAAGACTTCAAAATCAACGCGACGCAATCCCAGTGCGTTTGAGTACGGACGATCATCGGGACGGGGTAGCAAGACAACGACGAATTCGTCAAGGAAAAAGGGAACCAGTTCTTCATCAGTTGGGATGGGGTCAGCGAGTTTGCGTATATTTATAGCACTTGTTTGGTTTTAATAATGACTATATATTGTTGTTTATAACTTAAGTTAATATGATTCGCAGGTATCAACCGGATGCGTCAAGATCCGTTCCCGTTCGAGGACGCTTTGCCACATTTCATTCTGCCATACGTCGTTGGATGGATGGATGTGGAAGCCGATGGCAACCGCGTGGTTCAGATCGTGGCGAGGCAGTTACGGGGATCGTGAAAAGTGGTCAATCGCTAGGTTCTCAATGAGCACCGACTTGCGGCGAGTGAAAATGCATATGTTCTGCGTTTTAACTAAGCGAAATGTTCCTTGAGACACGCACGGATTCACGGCCACTTGGCCGGGCGACCCGCATTTAACATTGTATGTCGGCTCCAAATGACTTATTTCCAGCTGCGACAGCGATGAATATGATGTGGATCTTCTTGTCAACACCTCCTGGTCCACAATCGCAGACAGCTGAACTATGCATATCAATATTACCCATAAGAGGAGGGCCTAGACTTACGGCACCTGCGAAAGTTCAGGGAATTGTGCGATACAATAACCACTTCATGCTTATCCATTTACGGGATGACTGCCTTCTACCGCCGATTCATATTGGATGGCGAGCAGCTAGTGACATAACTGTTCAGGGTTGGGATGAGCCTTTCCAGGCTCGTATTGATAGATGGCAGGCTATTAGGGCCGCTCAACGCCAATGATTGTTGTAGTTGTACCGTTGTATATATATGAATTGCTAATTATATTTATATTGAAAATGATGCATTTAATTGAAACGTTATCGGCAAACATAACATAAATTGTCGCTTAGTTTAGGGTACAATAAAAAAACAATAAAAACACAAATTAAAAAACTAAACGCATAATCAGTTAATTAGTTCAACACAAAGTAACACTTAGTTTAGGGTACAATAAAAACAATGAAATTAAACAACACAATCTACTCCTCCTCATCATCGTCTTCCGCCTGGGGGACTTCAATATGCATCTGATGGCACCAACGCCCGTGCAAATCGACCATCTCATCGTACCAAGCACGATTAATTGTCGCTGTCTCATCGTCCGCTTGGAACTGATGCCTCCCTCGTTGAACTAATGATGCCCATGTATAGGCCCACTTTTATTAAAAAAAAAAGTTACAAAAAAATGCGGTCAGACCAATAAAAAATAAAACAAAAAATAAAACACAAAATATTTAATTATGATGCGGGTTTAAGTGTACCTGTTCGTGTGTCGGAAGGTCCTCCACTGTCGATTGGCTTGCGGAGGCATTGTTGTTCAAAAATTTGTGTGAATGTGCCGCATACCAGTCGTTGTAAGCGACATCCGATTCCCACGGCACTTGTTTCGTGCGGGGCACATCATGCACTGACATTTTGTTGTATATGGGAAACCCCGCCCAGTCAGCGCTGACGTTAGCATCCACGAATTCCAATTTGTAGGGGCCCTTCGCCGGTCGGTCAGCGCTCTTTGGGACTGATAATCGCTGTGGGATATGTTGTAGGTGCCCTAACTGCCGAACGACGCGATCGGGCATGTACAGCTCAGTGATGTCGTATGCACGAATGCCTCCATCAGACAACGCCCCGCTACATGACTTGTACGGGCAGACCGTCACGGGCCCAACTCACACGATCCGGCCAACGCATCCAAGGAGGCCTCAACCGCCGTGGCGCCGTCCGAACAGGTGGCGGATGGGGACCACTGCCGCCGAGGCCCATTAACCGGCCGCCCGTGTGGCCTAAAATCGTGAAAGTACTCGTAGATCCGGCTGCAGCAGGTCAAACACCGCCATCTTGGCTGTCCTACCGCCGCCATCCCTAACTGACGGTAAAGGAACGCCAAGGTCACCGTCCCCCAAGCAATGCGATCAACGATAACATCAGTGCTAGGCCACGGATGCGGCCTAATTCTATCCCTCGATTTGTCCATGAGGATAGTGTTTCCGAGCATGCTCAACAACCAAGCCCGTATCCTATGGGGAATGGGAAAACTGGTCGATAAACTGATCGACCTCAAATGGGAGTCAGCTATGCCACCCTTATCATAAATGCTATCAGCCTTCAGCTCCGCCATTCCTTTTTCAAAAATCACGGGCACGTACTGGTTAACGACTTCCCGAGGAAGTCCTTCAGGCATCAAGCCATCAACTGCAAGACCCAATATATGTTGCACATCATGCAACATGATCGTCATTTCACCAAAGGGAAGGTGAAATGTGTTTGTGTCGGGTTGCCACCTCTCAACGAACGCCGAGATCAACGTCGAGTCGATGTGGTCGTACATCAACTCCGTCAAATTGGTTATTTGGATTCTTCCCAGTGCAGCCTGGCATTCAGGTTCCAACTTGTCGTGTACTGACCACAACTCCCTCAACGCATTCTTCTTCGTCAAGCAATCAAGGACAACACGAGGCGAACGCTCGCGACCCTCCCATATTACCCGAGCAATGTGACCTCCAAAGCTCGGTATTAATGAGGGAATTGCAGGTCCCCCTGGGAACGTTACCACCAATCTTCCAGGAATTGTCGCCGCTTCCTCTTACGATATACGCTCATGGACCAGCGTCAAAGAGCGTAATCGCTTCCTGCCCACTGTCGAATTGGGGCAAACTTCCTTGAATCCTCATCGGCATGAAACACGATGGCACGTAACTTTGGCCCGATGAGAGTCGAAAATTGGCGATGGAGGTCGGGATCATCTGCATCTCGGGCTCCCCTGTCTCATCGTCCCCCGACTCCGATGTTGTAGAGCCGCTAGACTCATCCATGGCCTGGTTGAGATGGTCAACGAAATCTCGCGTTGCCTGACTACCCGTGTCCTCGGGCTGGCCCCCCGCTGCATCACCTGCATCTGTACCACGACCAGCACGGCGAGTTGACGCAGTCACATTGCGTCTGTGGGGGTCCCCAGACTCACCCCCCTCCAACCACTCACAAGTCGATTCGCCCGGTCCAGAAACCCGCGGCCCTTGCCCTTCCCTACCATTTTAGATCACCTGCAAAATGAAGACATACATAACATCCTAATCATTTAAGTCGCAAGAATATGCGCAAATGGGTTAGCGTGTGTTGGTTAACTAAGTCGTGTCACGAGGCAAGAGGATCATGTTATTGTCCAAGGAGAGTGTGTTGTTTAACTATTAATCTATGGTTGAAAAAGACTTTCGTCAGCCGCATCAACTCTTGTTTATCTGTTTGGTTCCCAAAAAGTAGCCCACTGTTAGCAGTGAAATTGCGCGAGGTCTACAGTGCTCTGGGAGTTAGAAGCATATCAGATTCGATACAATGTAATGTTTCTATTGTGTAGCCTGGTGGGCAACAAGATAAGGCGGATGTGAAAAGAATCTAGTAGTGAAGGGTCTAATACAAATCGTGTTGGGCTTTCTTGCATGTAAGATTCACAGGTCCATCTATGCAGTGAATTTGCATCATCGTTCAATGCTTTGATGAACCTATGAATCTTACATGCAAGAAAGTCCAACACGATTTGTACTGCACTTCACTACTAGCTTCTCTTCAGATCCGCCTTATCTTGTCCCACCAGTCGCATAATAGAAACATTGCAGATCAACTGAGACGCTTCTAACTCACAGAGCACCGCAGACTCGCCAATTTCATCACGACACTGGCTACTTTTTGGGAACCAAACAGATAAACAAGAGTTGATGCGGGGCATTGATTAACCTTCTCAACCATACATTATCAGGTTAAAACACACACTCTCCTTGGACACTAATATGACCCAAAACTCAACCTCTTTCTTTGACGTATACAACTAACATACAATAACTATACATTAACATAATTATTATCCTAACCTACCATCACAAAATAACCTATCCACTTACGTATCAACTGGTTGTTGAGTACCTAAGTTATTAAATGGATGTGACATAACTATTATGTCATCATTTGGAGTTATGAGTACATAAATTGACAATTAAATTGGATTATGAATAAATTACCCATACCAACTATATACGCCAACTTACTTACAAATAACAACCAAAATCATCCAAACTCAACATCCTTCTAACACAACTACATATAAACTATTCGGAATATACACTAACCCGTAAACTTAGCCCTACATCACAATTACGATTTTTTTCTAAGACAATTAATCACTAACATTAACACATGCTTAATCACTAAATAATATTAACGCATCAAATATTAACAACGAATCAATATCACTGATATTAATCACTACTAATTGTCATATTAACACATGCTTAACATTAATATTAATATTAACAATATTAATTTTCATAACACAATATTAATAAAAATAATACAATTAATCACTAATAATTATCAAATTAACACATAATTAACTATAATATTCATAATAACAATATTAATAATTATCATATTTAATAATAACAATATTAACTTTAATAAATATAATATTTAATTTTTATTTATTATTTAACAATAATTTAATAACAATTATTAACAATAATAATATTAATAACAATTATTATCAATAATAATATTAATAAAAATAACAATAACAATATTAATAAACATAACAATAATAATATTAATAAATATAACAATAATAACAATTAATATTAATTTTATTTATATTAAAACAAAAAAACGAAAAAAAAAATAAAAAAACAAATGCAAATCTGACGGCTGCGTAACGCGCCATGGATCAAGCGGCTTGCCGTGCGTTCTGCGCGGCAGCCGTCCCGGATGCGTTTTTTATTTTTTTTTTTCGTTTTTCGTCCGAAATTTAAATTTTCAAAATATAAAACCATAAATTCAAATTACAAATTCGAAACATACCTCAAATTCGTCGATTAAATCCCGGTATGAGGGTGGTTTGTGGTGGTTGATGGTTGAGAGCGTTTTTTAGAGAGATAAACTAGAGAGAGAAGTTATATGAGGAGGCGTGGGTGGGTTGGAAATATTATGCGAAAGGTGGGCGACAATAGTAAAAAGGGGGGCGACGAAAAGCAAGCGGGTTTTTTTTTGTTGGCTGTCACGGTCTCCAATTTCACTATTTGATTGATAATTTTTTATATGATATTTTATTAACAATTATAATATTATATTTTTATGATAATATATTTTGTTATAATATAATGGTATTAATTTTATTTAACAAATCATTATATATATTAAAAAATTTATAATCAAAATTTTATAAATTTAACTACATAATTTACAAAGAGGATAAATAACATGCAACAGAGGTAGTTCTGTCAAATGGTTCAATTTTATAAATTTAACTCAATTACTCAGGTTTGAAACAGAGGTAGTCAGCCAGAGCTGGGCTTCTTCAACCGACCACCACAGACGACGCCCTGTCTCTCTTTCGCTCCGTCTGTCTCGTCGACTGCCCGCCGCAACCACCGTCGACGTTTGACGGTCGCGCAGCCGCCGCGACTCTTCTAGGCCTCAGCGGCAGCAACAACATCTTACCAAAGAACAGAGTTGTGAGTTTCAATTTTAGGGTTTAGATTGTAAAGTTTGATTTCAGATTTAGTTTGAATTATTGATTAGAAAAATTCTATTATTCTAATTTCATTATATAGTTATGATTTTTCTTGTTGATTTGTGTTGAATTGGTTTGCTCTTGGAGAATGGTAGAATAATGTTGGATTTGTTTGATGAATGGGAGGATTGGTTAGAGGACGTGCATTAAATTGATTGGTACCATAAGTTTGCAAAGCTATTGTCTTCACCAAAGTATCCTCCCAGAAAATTTGAAAGCAATTTGTTTGGTGTTGTGGTGTGAATGTGTGATTCTAGAAAATGCCTAAAAAATAAGTACTATGATGACATATGATATAATATCTCAAAAATGTTGGAAATTGTGTATATACTAGTTTTTTGCCCGTTCTTCCGAACGAGTATTGATTTAGATGGATAAATGCAAATGTAAAGAATACGAAGGAGTAATTGACAATAATATCCAAAACATGATGAAGCAAAAACAAAATATACACTACAAAATGTTAAATACTATGCAATATCTAAAGGTGCAATAGTTTTTTTTTTTCCATTTTTCTCGGATATCAATTTGGATAAATGGATGTAACTGTAAATAAGCTATATTATCTTTTTTTTGACGGTAAAACTAGGAGCCACTTTTATTAGATCAATAATTTGTCCATAGTTACATATGTAGAAATATGAGTTGGGCAAACATCCAGCCACACTTTTTCAGTTTCTAGTGGTATGACCCGAGCAAGGTGATGGGCTACAAAATTTCCTTCTCTTTTGACGTGAGTCCAAGAGCACTCTTGCAACAGTTTGCTTGCTTCTCTAATATCCTCTTCAAAATGATCAGCTGCAAAGGTAATGATCAGCTGCAAAATGAAAACAATGTTTTTTTTTATATTATCTAAAATGAAAACAATGTTAAAGTAGTGATAGTTTGGCTAATAAAAAGAGAAATAAAAGTATAATTTTAATGGAATATTTGTTTTGATTGAACATAACAACAAATGGTTTTAGTATATATCCTTAAACATTAAAATTCCTAGATAACACTTTACTGTTCAAATTAGTATTCAGTACTGTTCAAATGACATTTTCGTAACTTAAACTTCAATTCTTATTCTAGTTAACCAAATATTAAACCTAAATCTATGCAGCTATGCGTTTGTCATCCTCTCATTATTGTTGTACTTGTTGGGCGTTACTCTCATCATTTTCTTATTCTCTTCGCTTCATTTTCCTCGTATCCCTTCCAAGGCCATGAATTTTCTGTTGGGAAAGGAGTGATTGTCTCATGGACAACCTCTAAAAAGCCTGACTTGAACATTGCAACTTACTGGGCTGAAAATAGCGATGAAAAGAAAACAGCAGAAGGCATTACAGGGCTGGAGGTATAACAAACCTCGATTCTTTCTTTCATTTTTACTACTTCTGTGATAAACCTGTTTGTCCTAATTGAATGGTTCCAATTGCAGTTTGACACGAAGTATTACTATGAAGTTGGAGATGCGGATTCCAAGAGGCAGTTTTGGTTTTCAACCCCACTACACTCTTCCTTTTTAATTCCTTTCATCATTAGGCAACTCCTTCAATTGTTTAATATGTTATGTTTTTTATAGTTTGATGTTTCATTTCCTTTATTAATTGATTTCTTTTTGGACTTTTAGGGTTTATTCGTTGATTCCTCGCTTTCCTTAGTTTTCGATTGATAAATTCTAGTTTTTTTTCCTTCCATTCATCTTTCGTTTCATTTGGTTATGAGAATGTGTGAGTCGATTTCTAACTTTTTCACTTCTTAACAGATCGGAGAACATATCAGAGGAAAAAATTGAATTTTCTATATTTTTGTTATGACTTACGGGTAATAATATCAGTGGTAGACGTTGGAGAAGAATAAGTAGTCGATGAGATTATCAGAGCAGCTTGTGCCCTTAAAGACCCCCTTGCTTCCTTACCTGCTTTCCACCATTACAATCAGCAAGGTATCATCGTTTCAAATTCCAAGTTCATTTTTATTCGTATTTTATGATTTCTTTAGCTGGGTTTCAAATTTGTTGAAATGTTTGATATTATTTTAGATTTTGTTTTTGAATTTTATTGTATTGTCAAACATTCAGGTCAATTTTTAGTACTAAATTGTTAATGTTAGGTATCTACAAGACTACAAGATAAACACATGCATCCAACCTTCTCTTCATCCTTCTAACCCGTATTACTAACATTTGTTGGGGTTTTTGTCAGTCATCCTCCTAACCCAGATTCCTAACACTCAAGATTACCAAGACAGAGCTGATATTCTTGAGTTGCTGATAAAGGACAATTACATTTTCGCTATTAGAATTTATTCCAGTATTTGACTATTAAAAATTCGCTATTAGACTTTCCCTTAAAATGGGTTTGACATGACATATCTTGGAAGTTCTTCTAGCTTGCACTCTGGTTTTACTGTCAATCCTTAACTTTTGTTTCCAAATTGATGCATATGATTAAAGAAATGAATCTTCATACTTAGTTTTAGCAGAAGACTAATGATTGAGAATTGTGGTCTCTAAAGAAGGTTTGGGTAGTTGAATTTGATGGTCTTTTTTACCTTGTTGTTTTTTCCTTTTGTATTTTTTTTAAAAAAGATCACGATGAATGAATTAAGTTAAGGTATCCAACTCCCATCAATGGGCCTGTTAGATATATACTTCGTGCGAATGTTGTCTATTCGAATAGAGGAGCTTCTGAAAACCTGCAGTAGCAGAATCATTGATGACTCTACATTTACCAACATGATGTGACTAAAATTTAGCCAACATTGCTCTTATCTTCTGATATACTGCTTGATTAATTGTTTACAGAGAGGTTCAAGAGTAGAAAGGATAATGCATACAATTAAATTAAGAACTCAGTTAGAGAAAAACTATTTTTGTTGTCAAGTGTTCATGTCAGTGCTAATCTTGTATCTAAGGTTTTAAAAGTCCGTTATTTGTTGTGAGTTATATTTCTTCCCTATCCAATCAGTGTTATTTTTTTTAAATTTGGAAACTGAAAAAAAACTGAGTAGTTCAAAAAATAGTTGAAAAGAGTTGGTCACTGCTATGGCATTTGATCCGTGAGCCGTCCGTGAATTATCATTCTTCTTCTTCTTCTACTACTTCTTTCTGTTTCTTCTTTGATCTTCTTCTTTCTCTTTCCATAACCTACCTTTTCCATTTGTGCAGCCGCATCACAGGTTGCAGTCCCTCACCATTTAACTTAAAATCAGGTCTCAGCCGTCCTAAATGGACTTTTAGGGGATATGCTTGTTGGGCCGTCCTTGAAAGTCAGTAACCCTAGATTAAATGGACACCCCAAGAAAAGACCCAAAACATTAATACAAGGGAGCCCACGCGTCTAGTAGGGATGGCCACGGGGCGGATTGGGGATGGGGGAGTATACCCCCGTCCCCATCCCCGCTCCCAAAACTCATCCCCATCCCCGTCTCCATCTCCGCTTCGGGGAATGATTCTTGCCCCATCCCCAACGGAGATGTTTTAAAACTATCCTAAATTCAACTGAATTTTAATCGGATCCGGTTTTTAATTGAACCCGGTTTTTAACATGTTCAAAATACAACGTATTTAACTTGCTCAAGTAATAATATATCAAAATCAAACAATAATACATCAACAAGTGAGAATAAATTGGAAAATTACTACTTTGTCCTTCCCATTAATATATATATTAAATTTGAATAAATATTATTTGGTAATTTTAACATTTTCGGGGATGGGGATTCGGGGAATTCACCCCAGCGGGGAAAATGGGGACGGGAATGGGGAGAATTTTGTCCCCATCCCCGCCCCATCCTCGAGTGGATTTTGAAAAATTGTCCGCGTCCGCGTCCCCATCCTCAATGGGAGCAGAGATTTTTCCCTAAAGCGCCTTCGTTGCCCCGCCCCATTGCCATCACTAGCGTCTAGCCCATACATTTTTTTTTATAAAATACATTATTGTTTCAATTTTAAACTTAATTGAAAAAACTTAATAAAAAAAACTTTCAATTACACTTCTACCGTTGTAACTTGTACGCAGAGTCCCAGTACCCAGCAGCTTCAAGCCTTCAACTCTTGTGTGTTCTTCGACGGTTCGACCACCGCGGCTGCTGCCTCACCGACCTTCGACCACCGCCGTCAGCCACCGCGCCTGTCTTCTGTGCTCTGTCTCTGTCTTCACCCGCGACCGAGTCTCGATCCAAGGGCCAAGGCGGCAACGCCGGCAACCAAGCGGCCAACGTCCGGCGACCGGTGAACGGAAATCCAACTTGTGAGCTCTCTGATTTTTAATTTTAGGGTTTACAATTAACTATTTCAATTTTAGGGTTTTCATTCCAATTTGGTAAATTATTGAAATTTATAATTTGTGATTTGTTTGTGAATAATTGAATATTTTGTGATTTGTGAATTTTGATTTAGTAAATTATTATGAGTGAATCACAAAGTCCTGAGGTTTTTCACTCCAATCTTAGGGTTTATTGTGACTGTCATTGGTTTTCAATTATAGATTTTTCATTCCAATTTGGTAATTGGTAAATTATTGAAATTTATAATTTGTGATTTGTTTGTGAATTATTGAACATTTTGTGATTTAGTAAATTACTTTTAGTGATTGTTTAGCAAATTGATTTGGGAATGTTGAGTATTTTGCTGTGATTTGTGATTGTTGTTTGTGTTTGTATGTTTTTTTGTAAGTGTTAGGTATAATATGGATCGTTCTAATTCAACTACGCCTCAAAAAGAAAAATTTCTGTCAGTGATAGATGACTATTGAAGTATTTGACAGTTTGTGTAATTTTCTTTTTCAAATATATGATGGTTATTAGTGTAAGTGGACACCCCTATTTTGGAAGTCGAGATCCGCCACTGGATGTTTAGAAAGCGGTTACACTTGCACCCAAAAGAGATAAGGGAGAGTGTCAGTTACACATATTGGTGGTTAATTTTTTTAATCTAACGGCTGGGATTTTATTTGAATAGAATCAATGGCTATTAACACCCATTGCATCAGAGTGCACAGTTGGGGGAGGGAAAGAATTACGGAGACCCATTCTACAATTTAATATATAGATTAGAGGCCATTTTAGACTTTAGAGTCATGTGACTCTCAACTTCTCTACTTCATGGAATCTTGTGGGAGGCTCCAACCATTCTTGCAAGCGAACTGTCATGTCGGCACCATTTGGTACATTTTGAATGCAATAACAAGAACCACTCAGGAGAAACATGTTTGAGCAGCGGTTTGGAGATCTAGACGTAGACAACCTTTTCCCATGAACTGAAGCTCGTGGAAAGGCCAGTTGAAGTGTCGTAACAAAATTGGCAGTTTTCCATGATTTTCTGAAAACTGTGTATCATAGACTTCATGTATGCCTTCACAAATCTATCATCTGTACATTTAAAACCTATTACCATGTTTGTATATGTATCGCTGGGGGAGTTTACGAACTGCAGTGGCTTCACAACACCATGAAAATGGGCATTATGGTGAGTGGTGAAAAAAAATCCTTTTTGCTATTCACAATATTAAATGTTCGTTTGTGTTTTTCTTGCGATTTGAGACCTAAGTGTGCGTTTAACATGCCATGGATCATACATTACTGTGCTATCATGTGGTGATTGATGCAATATTGTGATCATCATATTGCCTATATGTACATGATGATGTGGGGTATGATCAGGAATGTTCTTTCTTATGATTGATATAGTTGGATTTTCCTCTTTGCTGTGGATTTATGCTCTTTTTGCTTAAGCACCCTGCCATTCTCGTCGTAATTTAGAAAAGACATTGGTTTATTATTAATGGTTGAGATGGAAAATGGTAGTAAACTGTGGGTGGCTTGTTATCTGTTCTGGACATTGGGTTGGATTGTTCTGACTGTTAGCTTCCTCTATCATTGCAGAGAAAACTAAAGAGAATGAAAGTCAATATTCTTCAATGGCACGCTGTAGCATCGTGGACTTGGGACGCACAAGATGAGACATGTGGAATATGTAGGATGGCTTTTGATGGATGTTGCCCAGATTGCAAACTTCCGGGTGATGACTGCCCATTAAGTACGTGCTTCCTTTTTATCCTTTTGTATCACTCGAGAGTGAAATAAGCACATAGTTCACTGTTTATTTGCTGAAATATTGTCGTCTAGAATAAATCTGCTCGAGTAGGTGTTTTATTATTGTATTTATTTATGCTTGTTTTTTGGGGGATGAATGCACAACATTACAAGGTCCCCCCCCCCCTCCCTTCTTTTTTGACCAGGCCTTCTGGTGTGAGCTGGCTTTTGAAAGTTAGTTGCTTCTTACTTATGGTATTTGATATCTGAACCCTGCGTCCCTGCTGCTCTTCCTTGTGGTAAGGGACACTTAGGCCCGGTCTTTTCATACTGTAAACTACCCACTACCAACTTCACTCATTCTTATTCAACTCTGCTTTTTTCTATCCAAATCTACCTAAGCCTACCTAAACTTTCCTACTTCTAAAAAACTCATTACCCACTTCTAGCTAGACCTATCTAAACCTAGCAAACCTTAGTTTACCCAACTTCTACATACCCACCAAAAGTGCAGAGCCTAACCATTTACCCAAGTGGCTTTATCATTCGACATATCCGCTAGGCTTGTAAACTTGTCAGGAACACTACAGCTATTTCTGGAGAGCTAGGGATCCATTACGAACTGAGTGAAAAACTCATGGTCTAGCACTCTTTTTATTTGGCATTACAGTAGCTTATGTATAAAAAGATCCTCTGCTTCTCGTCTGGTTGGAAGTGATAATATCTAATTCGAGTCAAGAGTTTGGTGTATCCTGTTTGAGGGTATTGAATGTGTGTATTGTACACTGCATCGTTGTTAATAATGTTTCATGGTTTGTGTCTGATCAATAATGACAATAATGGGGACGGACTGACAGACTGATGATATTGTGGAATGGTGGTGCAGTTTGGGGGCAATGCAACCATGCATTTCATCTACACTGCATCTTGAAGTGGATAAACTCACAAACCTCGCAGGCCCACTGCCCTATGTGCCGCAGAGAATGGCAATTTAAGGAGGAGTGAAACTCAATTCAATTCAATCCAATTCAATGCCCATCTTTTTTAGTTTCTTTCTTGATCGTCCTTTGCGCTGTAAGTGTGTTACCCTACCCAGATCAAAGTGTTATTCCCCCGCTCCCCAGAAAGAACAGGGCAGTCCACATCGCCATGAACATGCAGATGATGTCCTTTTTGAGATGTGAATGTTTTCCTTGTGACTTGCCATGTGGTATATTGTTCAGTGAAGTTGAAAGTTTCTGGAGAAATCACATTGTTGTCAAGTTGGACAGCAACTATTCACTGGCTTTGGTCCCCTGCTGATTTGTTCTAGTTTTGTTTTGGACCTTTTTGCACTGCATTATTTGACATATTTCGGAGCATTACGTGACCATATTTTATGCCCATTGGGCGTCGCGTGCATGTGTAAAATGGGAGTACGATTTGTCTGAAATCATGCTGGATATGATACTCTCAGAAGTCTGTTTTGTCCAAAGAAACAAAGATGATAGGTAAATGGAGATGTGGCATAAATTGCAAGTTCAGGAGGACAAATTATTGGGAGAGATGCTAAAACCGTAGAATAATTGGGAAACAAAATGGGAAGAATTAGGAGCAAAAAGTCTCAATCCTACATCCTTCGATTTCATTCATCAAGTGTATGGCCGTAACATTGAGACCTTCTACACACATCAATTGGGGTTCGAGTGATATCAAAATCTCCAGTATATATTGCACGCATTCGGAGTATGTGCTCCGGATATTTGCAGCACATGCTTCAGATGCACCTAATAAATTGGACGTATGGCAGTGTGCAATTATCATATCAATGACCCTTTCTTCTTTCTGGTGTGCAATTATCATATTTTTAAAGTTTAATGATAGATTAATATAGTCAAATGAGTCACGAAAGATTTAATATTTTCAGGGAAATTCTTGTAAATTTCTTTGCCTCCACTTAAAAAAATTTATTTTAATTTACGGAATTCAGATCCGACAATCCCTGAAGAAGCCAACTGTATAGTTGACTAGAGGAAAATTTGCTGAAACCTCCGCTTAGGTTTGAGGAATTAATTTTTTTAATTTTACTGTTTGGGAGTTTTATTTAACCACCCCCACTTTTAGTGACAACTTAATTAAAGCCCAAGCTCTAATGAAGTATTTAGTGGCAAAAAATTGGGTCTAGTTGGGTCTTATCAGGTTCGATCAATTCAGGTATTCGGTCAAAAATCTCAAATCCTGACCCTGACCGAATTTCAATTTGGAAAAAATAACTAGACTTGAACCCAAACCCGAATGATCAAATTTACTTTTTTGTCAAAACTAAAAATTAACCGAATACTAGATTTTTTACCAAATATAACCAGATGACCGAATTTGACCGAATGACCGAATATGAAATTTGAGCCTCTTTATGTGAGTTATGAACACTATCCTCAAAATCGAAATCGGTCAAATGAATCTAAATTTTAACCAAAATCTAGTATTCAGTTAATTTTTAATTTTAACAAAAAATTCAATTCAGTCATTCCGTTTCGGGTTTACTTATTTTATCCGAATTGAAACTCCATCGGGGTCGGGGTTTAGGGTTTTTGACCGAATACCCAAAATTTGATCGAACCCGATAAGACTCGGACCCGATTTTTTACCACTAAATACTTCATTGGACTTGAGCTTTAATTAAGCTGTCACTAAAGATGGGGGGTGATTAAATAAAACTCTCAAACAATAAGGTTAACAAAATTAATTCAAAAAATTACTCGGAGGCACCCTAACTTTTGGTGAAATGTTTTTCAGGTACCCCAACTTTTCAAAACTCATTTTGGGGTACCCATACTTTTTGGGTTAGAAATTATTATGTGCTTTTTCGGTCATCAATTTGGTTAAGTGACCGAAATACCCTTATTCTTCCATTTTTTAAGAAATACCCTTAAAGAAGAAGAATATTTCGATCACTTAATAAAATTGATTGCCGGAAAAACACTAAATAATTACTAACCCAAAAAGTAAGAGTACCTCAAAATTAGTTTTGAAAAGTTGGCATACTGAAAAATAGTTTCCCAAAATATTGAGGTAACTCCAAGTAATTTTTTGAAATTAATTCCCCAGGCCCAGGGGGTTTTAGCAAATTTTCCACGGACTAGATGACATATCAAGATCAATCAACTAATACTTTTGTTGCACATCTGTATGGATGATATATGAATATTATTTTACAAATAATTTTATTTTAAGCACAAGTAGCGCGTGCATTGTAGGGGGCTTTCTTTAGCCTTGTATGAGGATAATTAGAATAATGCCTCATCAAAGGGACCTAAATTACTTTACAATCTTTTTTTTTTCCCGATTATTAGTAGTCACAAGGCTAAAAGTTCAAGAAGTATAGCAACCGGTTTACAGTACAACAAAACGACCACCATATCCAAAGGAAAAGGTTACAACTTACAACCAAACAGCTAAATAAGATAACACAGTAATGACTTTACAATCTATTTTGCCCTAAAAAAAATAGTTCACAATCTCTTTTGCCCTAAAAAGAAAGGCATGCAATAGTAGTTGAAAATATTCTCCATCGGAGAAAATCATAATTAGATTTTATATTTGATTGAGCCGCCCGATATCATTAACCTGTATCTGGTTAACCTGTTCAAGTAGTATATCTGTAAAATTATTTTCTGTTCCGATAACAATTTCTTAATCACATTCAAAGAATAATTAAACTCACTAATTATAAGTCTTGAGAGCATCAATGTTTGGTGAGAAAAGTATTATAAAATCAAACTTTGTTTTTCTTCATTCACATAATTACCAATTAACAAAGTCTGGGCACTGAAATAGTCCAGAGATTACAAAGCCAAACACACACGGCTCCACTCTACTAAATTAAAAACATAAAAAAGAAATCACAAAATAAATACATGACAAAGAATTCTTCAATGACCCACTACAACAAAAGAGTTGCCCTTGAAAATGAGCTGTTATTTTTTCAACCAACATTTGTAATCCACCTCATACTTCACCTTACCTGCTCAAATAGTGCAATCAATAGTCAGAATAATTATCTGTCAAGTTTATCCTTGAAAATGCTCTCACTCTATTAAAAAACAAAAGAAAAAAAATAAGAGAAGAAAAATGGGCTGTCAAGAAAAAGGAAAAGGCATTAATTATCAATTATCATATTCTGTTTCCATATAAAAAAAAAAGAAACTGTAAGGTCTCTATCAAGGTTATTTGGTAGATATATATATGATCATGATGAAATCAAATCTTGTTGATTTCTTTCCAACTTTAACTAAAATAAAAATGCAACATTATTAGAGTAATTGGTATTATTTTCGACCTATAGTATATATTACGGCAAATATCAAAATGTTTGTCATCATAACTAATTTCATTGTTTCAATTGATTTGTCACTTTTACAATTCCAACCATCGTGATACCATTTCTACCCTTAATTAATAAACTAACTATTTATTACTTTTTATAAAAAAAATCCCTTAATTTATTAAAAAAGAAAAAAAATCATTTATTACACATTATTATACTTCTCACATCATTATTACGACGGTTATAATCACTCCTCCTAATTATATATCATTATTCTAATGATTATAAAACTTTTGAGATGTTTTATTAAAAAAAGAAAAAGAAAGTGTTGATATGTTGTATGTCATTTCAAGTCCATAAAGATACCTAATGGTGGAATTATAAATATTTAATTTTCTCTTCATTGAATTATTCAAATAATATTATATGTTATAGTTAATTACTTTTTGTGCCATTTTTTCCAATTTGGTCAAATATCAAAAGTGAAATATTTTCAACAAGCATTTAGCAAAATAAAATAATGAAAATTTGATAAATTTAGCATCGGTCTTTAAACTCGACATTGAAAGAAATGTAGAAAATAAATACTTACAATTAAATAAAAAAAAACAACGAATAAGACAGAATAACCCATGAATTACACGGGGATAAAGACTAGTTCTCAATTAATATAGAGGTAATTTGGGTAAATTACAAAATTTTCACCCTGATTCCAAAGTGTGTTGGTTTTCTCAAATTGGTTAAATTAACAAAGATAATGGGACAAGGGTAGTATCAAATTGTCTATAAAGTAGAAAAGTAAGGTATACAAATATTGGAACAAAAATAAAGCAAATTTATATTATAATGAACATAAAAAAGCTACAATTCTTTTATTTTTGGTGTAAAATTTAGTGCAAGCAAGATTTATTAAAAATAACGTTGATTAGTAAAATATAAAAAATTAATTAATTCCACAAATATTTAGGGGTAAATGTATTCAAATTTCATGTAAGTTCCTAAACACACATCTATGGGTAGTTGGGGAAATATCTACAGTATGGCCCTACTTTTTTGTTTAATTTTTATTTTTTTTTGGATCAAGCATGACCCTACTACTTTGGTTGGAGTTATGAAGAATAGTTACTTACCACCCAATGAAAAGGAAATATGCTAACCCTAGTTATCAACCTACTAGAAATCCCCTTTGTTTAAATCACCTTTTTTTTAGTCATTTAAAGTAGCAAAACGATTTACTCAATAAAATGTTAGACAACACTTCCAATTAAAATTCTTGAATGAATAATTGTAAATTTAAAATATAGATATAATCCCGACTTTCAAATAATTAATATAATAAATTTTTTTCAATGACTTTACATCCTTATCATTCCGGGAAGACCTCATAATCCATGCTAAACTAAAGCTCAAGACAAGTTTCATTCATAAAATCGATCAAATTAGTTTTTTTTTTTTTTTGGGTAGGAAGAGGGAAATATTAGAGTATAGAACCATTCCTGGAACTTCAACCATACATCAGTTTAAATTTTTAGTTGAAATGATTACACATGGGAAAGAAAAAGAGGAAGAGATGGGGGATGATATATACCTTTTGGGAAGATCACTTGGTGATGACCCAAACAGCATAGATAATCCCAGGGAGCCATCCAAACAAAGTGAGCAACACACAGATCCAAAACTCAATCTGCCCATCCACAAAAAACATCATCATGATTCACAACTACAAATTTCAAACATACAGTACTACTTTACAAAAATCAATAAAATCATGGGTTAAGTTTATGTAATTAAGCAAGAGAAAAGAAAGATCATACATGGCAGCCATGTTTGAAGAAGACACCAAGAGGAGGGAGGATGATGGCAAGAAGGATGTCTATGCAGGTTGCTGTGCTGTCTGACATTTTGATTAATCAGAGAAATTAAGAGATGAATACAGTAAGTAAGGTAGTGATATTTTCTAGAGCAGTTGGGAGACTCTGGATGGTTTATATAGACACAACACAAATTGAGATTAATGAAAGCTCCCTCTTACGGGATTCCACGTGTTTCCACGTTATTGGGTCGAAGGCCTCAACGTGTATCTTGTTACCATGGTTAATTTTTACTGTAATTTGTGTTAGTTCGTAATTTATCAAAAAACATCCCTACAAAGATAATAGACGTTGGAATTATAAAAAGTAAAAAATGAATTTATTAATTAGAGATAGAAAAGTAATTATAGTTGTTGGAATTGTATATGAGACAAATATTTTGGGTTGAAAAAGTTTGGTAAAAGGACGACAAATGGGACGGAAGTAGTAATAACTAATAATGAGAAACCAGAACTTATAAGTAATAGGTCAATATATATTACACGCACTTGGAGCATGTGCTCCAGATATTTGCAAGTGAAGAATAATTATAATAATCAGAGTGAATAACTTAATATATGTGGGTGAACAACCTAATATATTTGGATGAACAATTGTAGTATTTGGAGCACATGTTTCGGGTGCACCTAATAAATTACATAAGAGGGTCGTGTACAAATGTGAATAATTAGAGGAGGCCATTGTGTTTAAAAACAACTTAATTTTAGATCATTTACAGTTCTGTTTGACTAAAAAATAATTTGAATTCGAAAAGTTGGGGGGGGGGGGGGCGGTGGTCGTGGCTGACTCCGGTCCACTAGAAGCCCCATCACAGGTTGATATCGCGAGTGATTGGAAAAAAAAAATTGGATATGAGATATCCATTATTTCACCCTCAAATTCAATAAACAATTTTACAAGAGAGGATTAGGGAAAGATTTTTCAAGAAAACTACAAAATACATTTGAGTATAAAATAATGGACCCTACATTAACATTTAATCATTCGCTAAATAAAACAAAATATTTAATAAAATGAAAAATTGGATTATAATAATCGTATATTTTGCAAATTGGATGACGATAATCCCTACTTTCAGTTTGTATTCTGGTGGTAAAAAAAAAAAATGGATTGTAGTGGGACATCATTGAGAATATACTCTCAATATCATAGATTTTGTGTTGCATTTGATTCAAAACTTTGTATAACACTTTACCATGATTTTTAATGAATTTACAGCGTTTCTCCCAAATTTTTTTCAATTTGTTTACTATTTGTTTACGATTTTTTTCACTTTTATTCATTTTAAAAAATCATAATAACTACTCGTAGTCTCAAAAAAATAATTTAAAAAATGTTTTATAAACTACAACTCATTACCTTTCTAGGGATAGGAACGAAAAAATAAAAATAATATGGGGGTAGGAATGAAAAAATTAAAAAGAATGTGGAGGTGGATTTGGTACCACTACAATACAATTTTATTTTTGTTTTGGACCACCAGAATACAAACTGAAAATAGAAATTATCGCCATCCAATTTGCAAAATATGAGATTATTATAATCCAATTTTCCTAAAAAAAATTGTCAATTTTAAAAAAATGACCAAACTTATTCAAGAAGATAACCAAACTGTACATCCTTATCCTACAAAATCCATAAAAGTATGGTAAATATCAAAATAAACCTAATATAAATCTAAATCAAATATATAAATCTAAATCACCAAGGATTTCATTCATTTAGTTAATATAAGTACTTAATAATGTAAATAAGAAAAATAACTGAGTTAAGTAAAGACCTTATAATAACTATTAGACGGTTTGGATTGGAGTTATGGGAAGAAAAACGAGAGGAAGGGAAGAGAAAGATATTAAATAACCCTTACTTATCTTTGTTTGAAAAAGAAAATAGAATGGGAGGTAAGAGAAACATTCAGCATTTTTCCTTCCATTAATCTTCTTTTACTTATCCCCAGTACTTATGTATTAAAAAAGAAAAGAAAAAGGATAACCACGCGCGCTAAACACACACTTAATTGGAAAATCCTATAAAATCCATAAAAAATGGTCAATATCAAAATAAACCTAATATAAATCTAAATCAAATATATATCTAAATCACCAAAGATTTCATTCAATAATATAAGTAAGTAACCATAAAAAAAATATAAGTAAGTAACTAATAATATAAATAAGAAAAATAACTAAGTTAAGTAATATCATTATCATATTTGTCTTACACTTATTTCTAACTAGTAAACTGAAAATATCATATCATTGACATTATGATCAAAACAAAAGTAGCTCAACAGTAGGGCCATGACACCAATGCACCATGTCATCTAGTTTTGTTCTTTCATCATTTCTTGACCGTTATGAATAAGTGTCGAATTAGCACCGTTTTTATTTAAATTTGACTTGTATTTGTATGTGCTTGTCAAGCTTATCTAACGGTCCTTATAATTTCATGCACGCTCCCTTCTCCAAATTCGAACATTTTCCATGTATAACATTTCAAATTTCATTTGATGATATTTAAAATAACTTTTCAAATCTAGCATATTTAGCAAATTCAAAATTTTAGTGATAAAATTAATTTAAAAAAAAAAAACTTCATACTCTATGTTCTTCAAATGATAGAATAAAGTTAGGTAAAGTAATATTAGATAAGTTAGTGTGGTTATTTTCCATCAAAAAAGAAAAATCGTGTAGTTATTAGTAAATTGGTAGTTTTTGGTGGAAAAAGGTAGAATAGGTAAGTGGATAAAAATATGTAAAACTAGTTAGGTGGAGTAGAAAATATGAATAGTTTGTCTTTGCAAAGAACATGGCTGCATATAAATGATTTAACTCCAATAAATAGTGAACTACTACTACTACCTTTATCCTAAAATGTTTGTCACAATAGCTAATTTATTTCTCTCGTTTTTATTGCTTTTACAATTCTAACAATTTTCATTCTCATTTTAACCCTAATAAATAAATTTATTTATAGAATTCTAACATTTCTTTTAATTTTTTGTGCAAAGATTTTGTAAGGGTAATTTGGGTAACTTATAAAATTTTTACCCTATTACCAATGATTTTTGATTTTGAAAAAGTGGTTAATTTGACAAGAAATTGAGACAAAGGTAATAATTTTGCTTACACTTGTTTCATCAAGACTTCATATTGTGACTATTGTCAACTTATGCAATATAATAACTATGTTTGTTTTGTACATTTTTTTTGGGTTTTATTATTTTCAATTGTGGTACGTACTTTGAGAAAAGCATTGCGCTTAACATTCTAATGGTTCTGTTTGACAAATAGTTGTTAGTTGTTGATTATTTTCATCGGTTGTTTACTATTGATTGTTTGTACTGGCAGTTTGGGTTAGTTGGCTGTTTGAAAAAAAAATAGGTTTAGTAAGGTTAGTTAAATCGATCTGAATAAATATTTATTAAAATTTCATTTATACCCTTTACCACCAATTTTAAAATAATATGTGTCAATTATTTTTATGATTATTTGTATTGATTGTTCGGCTTGACTGCTTGGAAAAATTATGTTTAGTAAAGTTAGTTGAATCTGAAAAAGTATTTGTTTATACCCTTTATCGATAATTTTAAAAGAATATGTATCAATTATTTTTATGAGTTCATGTATATAATTTTTGGTAACTTTTTTATTAAATGTTAATTTCTATAAACAATCAATCTAATAGGCTACTTATTTCATTCTATTGAAAATCAATTTATTGAACCCAATCAACCAATTGAATAGAACACCTATTAGTTTATTTAACTTGACTAAATATTTCAATAAACCATTTTCTCAATAAGCCATTTATCAAACACATTGAATATCTTTTAGATAAATGCTATAGGAAAATTAATCTTCCATATATTTAGATCCAGACTATCCGGTTCTCTTAGGCCCTTTGGCAACTAAATTTCAGTTAGAATGCTAAGTCAGAATCATAGTTGATAAATTTGGATGAGCTGTTTGACTTTAACTGTTTGGGTTAGGCGATTGTAGGAAAAATGTTTGTTAAAGTAGTTTTTTTGTGAAAAGCTAACTTAGAAAACTTCATCAAGTAGCTTTTTGGAAACTAGCTTATTGGGTCCAAAAAGCTACTTACCAAACATCTCAAGTAACTTTTTAACCTTGATTAAAAAGCTAAAAATTATCCAAAAAACTAAAAGCTACCCAAAAAATTAGGGAGTCAAACACTCTCTTAAAAGTACACTAGCTCAAAAGCATACACATCATCCAAGATGTCCTTTACTTCGAGTCTTACATTGGGAGAGAGATATTTGAACTAAACAAGTGTAGGTAGTGATATTTAATTTGGATTTTTGGATGAGGCATATGATTGTGTTAGGCTCTGTTTTATACTGGTCTTTTGGGGTAAGTATGTATGAGAGATAAAAAATAAAAAGGAAAAGGAGTTTCGAAATTATGGAAGAAACGTCTGAGCGTTTTTTGCAAATGAAATTGCAAATGAAAGAACGCAAGAGAGAAAAAGTTTGGTAAAAAGAAAAAAAAAAGAGGCATGCAAGACACCCCATTAAAAAATAACTGCCACTATGAGTATTGATGAGGCTTTCTCAAGAATGCAATCCTAATACTATGAGTATTGATGAGGCGCTTGCTCGAAACAAGGCTTTGGTGAGAAAGATTGGTGCGCTAAAGGCTTTATCGACCATGAAGAAGTGATTGGTTATATTTGGTTGACTTCGCTGCTGTTGTTTTTTTCTTGTCATTTTTTGGTTGTTTCTTCTTGTTGTTGCGGTTCTTTCTGCTGTCGGTTTATTTCTGCTGTTTTCACGGACTTCATATAGCTGTAGCATCTTTGATGCTTCTAGCCTTTTTTGGCTTCAAACTATCGAAAAAAATAACTGACACTGGGAATCGCGCGCACAAATTATGTACATCCATGTCCATTCTCATGGCCCCCACCTCTGCATATTCACAGTCAAATTTTTCTCAACTTTGGATTTGACAATAAATAAGATCGAACTTTGACCTTGGACAATAATGCACTGAACTTTAAGGGGTGCTGAACAATAATGCACTCAGAACGATTTCGACAGTGGTCGATTTGGTGACGATCATACGTGGCAGACCGAGAAGATAAATTGGCTAAATAATATCTTAATGTATGACATGTCAGCTAATTTACGCAAAAAAATGTGATTTTATACAACTACAACAATAATTTCTTAGTGAAAACACGTTTAAGACAATGTGATTTTGTGTTTTTTCTACTCTTTTTAAAGTTGATTCCTTTTGCTTATGCATGGATTAGCTGATGTGTCATAAGTTTAAATATTTTTGGGCCAATTCATCTCCTCCACTGCTACGTAGAATTATCACCGAGTTAGGCACTGACGAAATCGTTCTTGGTACATTATTGTTCAACACCACCCAAAGTTCAGTGTATTATTGTCCAAGGTCAAAGTTCGGTGTATTATTGTCCAATACCCCAAAAATTCAGTATATTAGCATCCAAAAACCCTTTTGCTTTTGCTTTTTGTTTTTTTTTCCCATTTGCTTTGTTTTTCAACGGTTATATAATCAAATTTATTTTTTATTTTGTTCAACATTTTTCAAATGTTGTTATATTTAATGAATTTTTGGAAACCGTTTTTTATCTATTTTGAAATTCATAAATAATTTTCATAAAAATTGATAAATATGAAATTAAATGAGTTTTTTTATTTTCAAATTTGATATTTATTTCGAGAAATTATTAATTAATTTGACAATTAACTATATAAAGACCATATTTGATAATTTTTGAAAATTCGAAAATTTATATTTACTTTTTTAAATGTATAAAAATTTATTTTGAATACACTTTTTAATTATATAAATTATCTTTATTATTATATCCTAATTTTATTTATTGTTAATTATTCCATATTATTAATTCATATAAATAACTTATAAATATATAAGTAGGTCCAACAATATAATTAAAATATTATATCCTACCCCACTTGTTCCTCCCTTCATCCCTCACGTCATACTCTACCATAAGCAATGCTCATATCCAACTACCCAATAAAATATTATGATTTGTACTATATTTGTACTATATATTCTTTATTTTTAAGAACACCGTAAGACATAGCCTTAGAAGAAAATGAAGAATAAAATTTAAAAAAAAACCCTAATCTCAAATCAAATTTGAATGTGCAAAATAAAAAAGGCTTGCCTTGGTTGCTAAGAATTTGAATTTGGTTATTTACTCCAAAATCCAAAATCATATTGGCATGTTCCTCTTTGGATATGACCAAGGTAGGTCAACTACTAACATGCAATACAAACATCCATGCACGCATTTGCATAAATTACATAGACGTGCCGTGAACCAACATCTTGCTAATTTATTTATCACGGTTTAAATTCTTGCCTCTATCAATTAATAATAAATACTACCTCTGTCCAAAATGTTTGTTCATTGGCCAAATTTTGACTGTTAATTACTCACAAATTATAATAAATTAAAATATGAAATCACTACTATTAGAAAGATAATTTGCTAAAGATTACAATGACGGTAATTTTTATATTATAACTCGTTATAATTTGTGAGTAATCAATAGTCAAAATTTAGTCAACGGACAAATATTTTGTGACGGAGGTAGTAAAGGCATTTCTTAAATGACAAGGAGATTAAAAGTAGCCAGATGTTGGCAACTTTTACAACCTATGATTTCTTCAACATATGTATAAGTTCGGTAAATACATCAATATTAGTGTCATTGACAGAATTTTGTTCAACCCGAAAAATTTGAATTGTCCGACTCAGAGAAATAAGTCTAGATATAGATTTTTTGTCCGGAATTTGATATTGATCGAATTGACTAAATATTCGAAGATAATATTTTTCTTTTTTCTGTTGTCTGAACCCAAATTTTAACTCCATCCGAACTGTCCGACCCGAATAAAAATCGGGCGTGGACATAAAATTTTCATTAGAATTTCAATATTGTCCGAATTTGACTAACCTGAATTTTTGGCAACGATAAGTGCTCCCATAGGAATGGAAGGAAATAGTCTGACTACTTGAACATGCGGCTAAGTTTTTTTAGGAGCATAGATGAAATAGATGTGGTTACATGGAATGTGATGATGATGGAATTTACCTAGGATGACAACTCTTTTTAATTCAAATATTTTTCATATTTATATTGTCTATATCTAATCATGCCCTAAATTTTTTAGGCTTGTCCAATTCATTCTACCAAAAAAAGTGACTCGAGAAGACACCATGTCTTCATCCAACATCCAATTTATGCGAACACGAAATAATTTGAGCCCAAATTTGTACACATGACAAGCCCAGGCTGGTGAGGTAGGAATATAATATAGGACAGTTCATAGTTGGGCTTCCTATGCTGTTATTATGGGCCGAATATTGCCCAGCAATGTTATCTGGATTTATTTTGTTGGTAAGCAACTGAAAGCCCAGCCCAGAAGATTTCTTATCTTACACCTTATTTCCTTGGTAAACTGTGAAAGCAGTGCAGTAAAACAGGATTTATGTCTGAGATTCTGATTTGTTGTTGCTCTTGTTTCTTCTAGTGATGATCTTCTCAACTTTCACAGTTGAGCAATCATACATTAGTTTCATCATTTCATGAGCTGTGAGTAGTACAGCAAAGTAAAATGCCGCACAAATCTATGACTACATCGCCTCTAGCATAATTTATTTAAATGTCGCTATAGACTTTAGCGGCGTTTATAAATGGCGCTATAGCCTATAGGGCAAAATCAATGCTGCTAGGGCCTATATTTGTTGTAGTGAATTGGTGTATATTACTTGTTCTTGAATTCAGGTAGTTGAAGTAGTAATTGAGGCAAATAATAAAGGGTTATTTACATAGGGGTGTCCCATCAATTGCTTTTAATAGAACGGTTTTTTTTTTTTTTTTTTGACAGATTGGTGTCCGATATCCATGTATGTGGTGACCAGGAAACTTGTGATATGATAGTAAAAAAGTAATTGTACATACATATAACCGGATATATAGGTTCATAAAGATAACCCTTGTATAACTATGTATATGTCTTCAAAGTCAATTATTTTCCTATTTTTCTGTGTAGCGCCCTGTTCTTTAATACGTTTGGCTGACTGCGGTGCCAGTGTGCCACAACACACTGCATTTTGCCATAACCCATCACAACATATCAATCTACCACAATTTACCACAACCCATCACAATCAACTTTTTCATATTTACCAATACAATTTACATTTATAAAAAACAAAACCTACCACAACTTACCAATAACCCACCACAATTCTACCACACCCACCACAATTTCACCACGCCGCACTAGGGATGGCAACGGGGCGGATCGGGGATGGGGGAATATACCTCCGTCCCCATTCCCGCTCCCAAAACTCATCCCCATCCCTGTCCCCATCCCCGCTTCGAGGAATGATTCTTGCCCCATCCCATCCCCACGGATTCTCCATCCCCAACGGGGATTTTTTAAAATTATCCTAAATTTAACTAAATTTTAATCGGATCCGGTTTTTAATCAAACCCGGTTTTTAACGTGTTTAAAATACAACGTATTTAACTTGCTCAAGTAATAATATATCAAAATCAAACAATAATACATCAACAAGTGAGAATAAATTGAAAAATTACTACTTTGTCCTTCCCATTAATATATATATTAAATTTGAATAAAAGTTATTTGGTAATTTTAACATTTTCAGGGATGGGGACGGGAAATTCACCCCGGTGGGGAAAATGTGGACGGGGATGGGGAAAATTTTGTCCCCATCCCCGCCCCGTCCCCAAGCGGATTTTGGAAAATGATCCCCGTCCCCGTCCCCGTCCCCATCCCCAATGGGGCCGGGGATTTTTCCCTAGAGCGGGGTGGAGCCCCGACGGGTTCGGGGATTTCCCGCCCCATTGCCATTCCTACGCCGCACCGCGCAATACAGCAGCCAACCGTATAAAATAACAAGGCTTAATGCTTCCTTCCCCAGGGACCCTGACACATAAATGATTGCAGGAAATAGGATGAGATAGCTAAAATCAGGAGTGGGACATATAATTTCAGAGATATGAAAAAAGATGCAAAGTTTGAGGCAGAGACAGCAGTTGCACAGGCTGTGTTGAGACTTGAGAGTATTCTATTGTATTGAAAGCAGAAGAGTGATGGGCATAACTCAGAAGGTGAGCACTGATGATAATATGCAGGAGATCTCCAGGCAAGAAATGTCAATCATTTTCCCACTACTGCTATTTTTGTCCCAGGTACTAATGTAGTAGTATTCTCTATTTCCTCCTGCTTATGATTTTGTTTCTCATCTTCTAATATCTGATTTTATACTTTCATCTTCTAATATCTGATTTCTTAGGTGCTACAATTATTGCCTGTCTAAACTAATAAAACTTAATATAGGGAACATCACCTTTTGATGAGATACTATTCTTATGTCTCAAAATGATTGTCCTATTTTGAGTTTGGATGAAAAATAGGAAATTTCATTCTAATTGTAATTAAATGGACAATTGTTGTGTTTGGTGGGGAGGAAAATCACTTTCCAGAAAATGATTTTCCTATTTTCAGCGGTTTGGCGGCCAAAAAATTGGAAAATTATTTTTAGTGAAAATTATTTTCTATGCCTCCTTTAATTTATTTTCTTAGGTCCAATCATAAAAAAATCTAATTTCTTGATATATACATGTTACTTCTCGGCGTTCTCGCAACCCAAGTTCCTCGTGTTATGTCTTATTTCTACTAGAAACAATTCATTTCTCACCTAACTCTTTCTCTTCCATGAGACACTTTTTTTTCTCTCTCATCCAGCCCAAGAGAGATAAACATATATATATTTGCCAAACAAATGAACATATGGTTTGAAAACTTATTTTGGTGGAAAACACTTTTACAGGAAAAATCATTTTCCTGGAAAATGACTTTCACAAAACACACACTAAAAGCAAACCAAAAAACGGATTCTCGACCATTTTGAGACGGAGGGAGTATCTTGTATCGTTTTATCTTTTTGTTTTTGTTTTTGCTATAAGGCCCCATTGTTTCCTTCGATAATTTTCTAATTTTCGAAACCATACCGAAATTCTTGTAAAAACTACAATCTTCTATAGAATATTACATCTAATTATAACTATCTATAGAATCATATTGGACTCAACTTACCTTACAAATGGAAATAACATGGCCTACTAATAAATTTGGAGGTCTTTTGTAAAATGTCGGAATAGTTATAAGGAACTATGATAGTAATATAAATAAACTTGATACGTTTATTTCTCGATTTAAAATGAATAATAATTGAGTTTCGTCCTACGTTACTTAAACTTGACCATATCTGTGTTGAAGTGATGAAGTGTTAAGGTGTTTCATATGTATGTGTTATAAAGCTAATCAATTTTATCGATTGATCTTTTGTTAAGAGGGAGGAGTAATAGTGCAACCCATGCTCTTACCCATCGAAAACATCTCCTTCGGGGGTAATGATTATGAGCATCGAGTTTTCTGGATAATATTTAGTCCGATCTTCGACGATTTGTATGACTTTCATTCATTATATTCATCCGTGCTAAGACTTATCCGATGAAATCGCATACTTTAATAATTAACGTTTGCAATTTTATATAATGTATTCTTAGGAAATATGTACTTATGTAAATACAATATGCACTAGAGAGATTTTATAAAGATAATTACACAGTTTCGGAGAATACCTACAGATAACTGGAGCATATTTTGGCTGGAAATTAAATAGCAAGCAACCAATATACATGGTTTACACAGCTTCAGAGAACTTTATGTCAAGATATGTATCATTGTGTGCTTAGTAACCATTATACAGAGTACTCCAGTATTTTATATATATATATATATATATATATATATATATATATATTTTACAAATATTGTCAACAAAAATTTCTTAGCAGGAATGGTTATACATATATATATATATATATATATATATATATATATATATATATATATATATATTTATATATTTATGAGAGAGGTCCCAGAGTGATTGGAGTAGTGGGTATGTGCAGGTTTGCAGGAAGCAGAAAACATGAATAAATGCAGATGCAGGGGAAGAAGACATTGTACATGATTGAATAGGTTAGATTTGTCAATGTTTTGTTTAAATATTCAAATTTGTCCATTTGGACAAAAGTTGGATAGGTTATAATATTTTGTCCGGAAACTTATCAATAATAAGATTAACATTTGACAGAAAATTTGGATATAATATTTTTTTTATTTGTATTGTTTAAATTTGATTTTGACCTAATTATACATTTATTTGAATTTTCATTTGTTCAATTCTTTTAACATGTGCCAGCCTATATAAAAAGTGACGATCATCAACTACTTTTAACATTGACCAATTTAATTGACCTAATTCAACCCCGTTCCGGAACTGGATCCAAGTAAATATACATATATATATTATGATTTTTTTCATAATATATAATGATATATATAAAATTATTATATTTATAAATTAATAATATTTTTATAAAAAAAACAATTTCGTGTTTTGATAAAAAAAAATTGAAAACATTATATTATAAACTATAAAAATGTCAAAGTAATACTCCTGGAGTATGGAGATTTAGGAAAAGGAGGCTCACCTGCTCAGAAACATGCAGGTGAAGAAAATAGCTGGATCAATAATTGAAATGAATATCCCATATTCCCATTGGGGAGGAAAAAAAAAAGAAGAAGAAAGCCTCCTATTTTGAGCAATAGTTTATTTATAATTTATAATATCCCTCACCACCCTCTTCCCTCCTACATTTATGCATGGAGCTGCCTCTCATTTATTTTCCCAGAACAAACCACGTACAATTGTTCTCTCTCTCGTTTTTGCCCTTTCCCTTGCAAATTGTTTCGTGTTTCTTTGACGTTTGTTACTCTGGCTTGAATTAAGCTAATTATCAAATCTCTTAAATTATCGATAATTTATATGTTTGTGATTAGAAATAGTAATTTCTATAGCGTCGGTAACATTTTGTCTGATAGTAGTATTGGAATTTGTTCGTTCTTGACGCCGGAGTATTACATTCCAACATCCCCTAATTTGACATACAATATTATAGAGAAATACTCTTGGTATAAGTGAGAAACAAGCCCAAGCTATGCTATAATTAAGCTAGGTTAATGTCAATTGGGGCTTGTCTTAGTGTCAAGCTCCTCATCCTTTCATCCCCTTCCTCTAGGGTTCAAACCCTGGGGAAGCATTCCTATTTACAGCAAGACTATATCAAAAATTCGAAGTGAAGATTTCCAAAGCAGTCAACTGATTCATGAATATAAAAAATTATTTGTTTTTTTTGGATCAAATTTCAAGATTTTCTGACTAGATTATATATATGGATTTTTCTGCACACCCCTAATTGTACTAATTGATGGTGAAATAATTCAACAAATTTCTCCCACTTCTCTCTCTCTCTCTCATTATCCTTTACATAAGTGTATGTCTATTTTAGTGACATGGTAAACAAACACAAAGCTTGTTGCGTTGGAGCATCTTGAATGAAAATGAGGCAACCATTATCAAATTCTATTCAACTCCTATTCAATAATGGATGTCACCATGTAGGTTTTCCATTTTCCAAATATTCTGCGACAAATTTTGGGTCCATGAATATTCTTAAAATTAATTGTATTGGAGATCATTTACAGAATCCCTTCTTTTAATTGAATGTGACTCCAAAAAAACAAATGTAGAATGACTCTCGTCATTAGAGATGTCATCCTTCATTGCCTAGGCCGTTTGGAATGATTTACTTTGTCTCTTATTGTATTGTGTCTTTTTAATCATATATATATATATACACCATTTTTGGGGCTATAGAGTTAGACTTGAGCAAAAGGTCTCAGGTTCGAATCCCATTATCCCCCATATTCATTTGCGCAAGGTGAAAGGAGTCTTTGCAACATCCACATTTCGAGCCTAAATGACATTTGCGTGAGAGGGCATGTTAGAATATAAAAAAAACATCATCAGGGCTACAACCATCAACTTAAGCTTTGGCCTTGAAGCGTGAATGCTGCAAAAGATCCCTTCACATTGTGCAAATGAATATGAGGGGTCATGGAATTCGAACCTGAGACCTTTTGCTCATATTTAGCTCCAATACCGTGAATAAAATAATTAGAAGAAAGAGATATTTGAGAAAATAAATTACTCTCTGATTTCTTGTCATTGAAAAGATGTGAAAGATATCATATTTATACATTGGCGGTGAGCGTTAGTAGGCTAAAAGGAAAACTCCTAATAAAACACATTCAAGGACTTAGATTCCTATTACAGTTAGAAAAGGACCCCTAGCGTAAACACAAAAGGACTCTAATATGCTAAAAGGAAGACTTCTAGTAAAATATATTCAAGGATTTAGATTCCCATTACAATTAGAAAAAAGACTTCTAGCGTAAACACAAAAACAATATAACAGGATAAGGGTAAAAGAAAAGAAAAATAGCTGAAATAGAGGTTTAACGACCTTATGATTACCTTTTGCTTGTCCCGAAGTAGTGATAGCAAAAATTTGACCGACTCAGATGATTGAATTTGACCGATTTGAAAAAATCGGGGTTCAGACATGTTGTTCTTTTTTTACCAAATTTAAAATTCAATCATTTAGTCATGACTGAATCAAAATTTGAGCCGGTTTTGGGTTTCAACATTTGGGTTTGGATTTGCCGGTTTTGGGATGAAATTTAGATTCTCTCAAATTTAGTCGATCATTCGGCTTCAGATTGACTGACCTCGATTCTGTGAAAATGTTGATGGCTCACATTAAATTTCTGCCTTCGATCCTTCGTTTGGATTCAATCATTTGCTCAAATTCGGTCAAAAAAAATATGAAAGTAATCAACTTTTAGTTTTGACCAAAATTTCTATTCGATGATTCAGGTTCGAGTTTAGGTATTTTGACTGAACTAAAATTCAATTAGGTCCAAATTCACTGGTTGAATACCTGAATTGACCGAACCAAAAATACCCAATTTCAAATTTTTGTCACCCCTATTCCCTAGCTAGTAAGACTAGACATTACGAACATTGAATAGGGAACCTCTAAACACCCTTTTTCAAGTAAGTGATAACAACTAGAACAACATGTACGTGATAGTAGTAACAATGCAATACGAACCCTCATTCTTTCATATTTTTAATCTACCACTAGAGTTTGCAACATTGTACTTTACGGTTGTAGTTGTCTCCATAATTTTTTAACGTTCAATTAGAATCATTCATTTTCAGATAAAAATATAACAATACATTTACTTTTTACTCCATATAACAAAATGATAAAGCATATATAACCTGTATGCACGTTAAAACAAATCATGCTTCCCCAACATGTTCAAATAAGCATAATCTAACAAATTCAATTGTATTAGATTGGACTGGACATGATTCGGAAGTTGCACCCTCTTAGCAATCCTATCCATTACCCGCCTATTCACGCTCTCATTTATCGACTATTGATGTCTACTTCATTCTTCACTTTTATAATTAATCATCGTAAATGGCATAATTAATTTGATGAATATGCATGATACCATGTCATTCCTTATTATTAATGAGAATATTCATATTTATAATCTCCTTTTAAAAGACGAAATGTATATTATTTTTCTTTTTTCCTGTAAACTTTCTTAACATTACCTTTTGAATATTGTAACACGATTCATCCCGTATAGATAAGATATTTCTAAATAATGAATGAATTGAATTGAGATGATCCACCTATGTAGAACCCAAACATTCACACATGGAAGGCAAGCAAGAAAAGACATGGAGGAATCCATCTCTTTTATTTGAGCCATTGATTATAACACAGGTGATTTGATGAGCCAAAAATTGACAAGTGTCGAAATCTAACTTGTCATAATCTAGCCTTGACATTTGTTAGGTCCATGTCAAATTAAAATAAAAAGAGAATAGATCGAAGATATATAGAGAAGTTGGGTGTCCATATCAAATGCAAAATGACAAAAAAAAGAAAAAGATAGAAGAAAAAAAGAAACCCTAATTGATGAAGTGAAATGAAGGGGGCTAAAATGATTCACATGAATTTGGGAGGCCTACAAAGTTGATAGAAAGAGCATACCACGTGAACTTCACATTTTCGCACCCCCCCCCCCCCCATTTATTTGTCCCACCACAAAAAACACACAAGACTGAAAATGAAGTTTGGTACTTAGGAAAACTGACACTCTCTTCGACCTTCACCATTCCTATTTTGATATCAATACGTACGTATTGCATTTGGGTTCAACACTTGGAGTAGAGTTAGGGCACCCTCAATTCTAAGTTCAAGGAGCCATACACTAAGTTAGTGATGCTCAAATGTGCATGTTAATCCATCCTTATCTTAATGGAATTCAAGCTCCTTATTATATCTGTCACTTAATAAATATGTTACAGCCTCCAGTATTCATCTTTAACCGATAATTTCTTGCACAATATTTAGTAAAAAGTTTACAAAGTATGTTTTGTTATGAATCGAATGATACTACTTTTGCATGATAATATATTACATATATTGAAAAATTAATGGTCAAAGTTTTCAAAATTTGACTGCTACATATATCCTGGTAATATATGAAATATGGAGGAAGCCATTATTTAGTTTCTCTATGCATGTTTTTGAAAGTGATATACAATTAATTTGTAATAACATTGTAAAAATATTTCCTTGTTATCATATAAATAAATGCATTAATGAAATTGATCATAAACCTATACTAGCATAAGTTGATATAATTGGCCAGGTGGAAAATTGTAGCGTAAATAAATGTAGATTAATCCTAATTAAAAATTAAAATAAACTAATGATAATTAACTTATTAAAACAAAAAACCAATATTTCGAAATTCTGCCCCAAGGTTTAAAAATTGTTGGCCATCTACAACTTCGAGGAAAAACATAGATGAGATTTAACGAGTCATTTTACTTTAGTCCATTATAATCTAAGTTGAAAAAATTAATTAATGACAATTATGGAAACATTTCAACCAAAAGTTTAATATGGTGCTTAAAAGCTAGATAACGGTTTTATATTTTAACATGCCTTTTCATGTGAATGTCCTTTTGGTTTGAAGCATAAATGTTGTAAATAAATAAATATGGGACTGTTAAGATTCAAACATGAAACCTCTTACATACTCAATCTGATTCTGATACCATGTAGAGTCATCAATCTCTAAATGCAACCAAAATTTTAGATTAATAATTAAAGGTGGAACGATAAATTCATACCCTAGCAATATATAATATTTGGGTATAATTTATTTTTCATCAGTGTTACGTTTGACAAAGACACATGCAATAATATTTCAAATTATTTTTGCAAACTAACCTAAGGAGGGATTCTTTATAATAGGTGGTAATAAAATAGTCAAGTTCAAATCAGTAGACTCAAGAAATGAATTTTTAATAAGTCTAGCTAGCTAGTAATGGGCTCATAAAGACATAACTCATCATTGACAGATATTGTATTCCCTCTGGCTTTTTTTTTTTTAAATAGTCGCCCCGTTGTCTGTATCATTAATTTTGATCATTAATTTCTCGGTATATATAATGATTCATCATAAAAAATTGATGCCGTTAGATTCATATTAAAAAATATTTTTAGAAAAATATATAATTAATTTTTTAAAAAGAATATTACATGAAAAATTATTAATAAAAGATAAATCTTAAAAAGTGTGAAAGTCAGTTATTTAAAAATGTAGGGAGTATCTCCCTTCATTGGTATCCACAAACAAATCTAATGATTCTAATTATTAGACTGTTTTATTAGTGAAACCAATCAAATTTATCATCGTCATTACTCAAGATATAGATCTCTTAATTATTTCTGCGGAATTTCAACATAAGTAAATAATAACACTCTAGTTTATCCATAAATAAAAGCATCTCAAACATGTACACTATATTATTCTTACATCTCCTTATATCACTTCCAATTTATATTAATTTTTTTATATTTACCAAATTAAATTTTAATACATATAAGTGGGCCTTACATCTAAGATATAGATCATAGTGTTTCGATTTCTAGGAACAACTATTAACTAAAACACATCATACCAAAATACATAAATTTTAAGCTAGGAGATGGCAAAATTATTGATCGATCTCTAAATCATCTCTAGCTTAATTAAATCCCCTATTATAAATGTTGTTAGTTGATTAGTGACTAGTAAGAGTGATTAACATATACATGTATATATATGCTTCTTTTGTATATATAATCTGCCTTGAAATAATAATATTGATTTATTTAATTTATTTTAGTGGAATTTGGTTTGGATAAATAAATATTATTATATCCAGCTTGCAGGATGCATGTTGATGTAGTGGGAGTATGGGCAAATAAAAGAAGAATAGATGCTTGAGGTTGAATTCAGAGACAAATACAATATAGTATTATATGTATCTGATTGAGGAATGAGATGCATGTTGTACAACTGAATTAGTACATTGAACCATTATTTTCTCTGACACCAATCTCTTACTTGTCTTACGTCGCTCCACCTTAATTCATCTCTTTCAATTCCTAGGGTTTCATTTCTTCTATTTTCTATATATATATATATATAGGATAATTGGATTCTAATAATCTCTACTTTCACCAATTGGATAATGATGGACCGTAGTTTCACTTTGTATTTTGGTGGTAGAAAAAAATAAAATTGGATTTTAGTAGTACTAAATCCACCTCTACATTCTTCTTATTTTTTTCATTCCTACACTATATTGTTTTTGTTTTTTTTTCGTTCCTGCCCCTAGAAAGTTAATAAATTGTAGTTTCTAAAACATTTTTTAAAATTTTTTTTGAGACTCCGAATAATTATTATGATTTTTTAAAAATAATAAAAGTGGAAAAATCGTAAAAATAGTAAAAAAAATGAAAAAAAATTGGAAGAAATGCTGTAAATTCATTAAAAATCATTGTAACTAAGTTTTGAATCAAATGCAACACAAAATCTATGATTCCCTTGAAAATATCCCACTACAATCCAATTTTATTTTTTTTTGGACCACCAGAATACAAAGTGAGTACGGTCCACCATTGTCCAATTGGTAAAAGTAGGGATCGTTAGAATCCAACTATCCTATATATATATATTATTGATGTACTCAATAATCTGGAATGCATTCTCCAGCTCCTATAATACTCCCTACTTTTCATTTACTCTGGTTCTTTAGTATATATAGATGTTATTTAAATTTTGAAAAGTTTCATCATCAATTTTTGAGGATTATTGTTCTATTATATATAAATATTGTCATTAAAATAGTATGACATATATTATTATGATAATATAGTATTATAATTTTTTAATGAAATATTATAAAAATTTCATGAAAATGTGAAATATTTATTATTTGATAGACAAAATGTAATGAAGAAATATTATCCAGTACTCTATTCCATTTATTGAAGGGGAGTCGTGATGTAATGATTGAGGTGTTGTTTTATGATTGTAAAATAAAGGGTTCAAATCATGGAAGCAGCCTCTTACGTAACTGCAATGTAATATTTGTCTACATTACATTTTTATAGTATATCTAAAAAAAAACAAGCACAGAAAAAACACAAACAAACACACAAGAAAAAAGATAAAATATATAAGACATCACATTGACAATCTCTCAACTCATCACCCGATGACTTGATCTCAGCAACTAATTGTAATGAGGCCCCGTTCTTTTATACGGTTGGTTGCGGTGTGGTAATGGTATGGTGCGGTACGGTGCGGTGGAATTTGAAAAAATCTGGTGAGTTGTGGTGAAAGTTGTGGTAGGTGGTGTACGTTATATATGAGAGAGAATGCGAAAAATAGAGGAGAAAGTAAGAAGAAAGAAAAAATTAAAAGATATATAGATAATGATTGTGGTATAGTGTGATGAAATGTGGTGGAAAATTAAAGAGTACGGTGCAGTGTGGTACCACACTGCAATCTACCGTATAAAAGAACGGGGCCTAAATCCTTGTTACAAAAAGATAATTACAAAAAAGATGGAAAACATTGTTTTTAGTCCCTGTCAAATTCAAGGGTAAATGCAATTGGGAAATTGGAAAAAAATAATTCAAACTTTTGGACTATTGGAAAAAATTAATCCAAACTTACAATTTTGTTAAAAATGAGTTAAACTTTAACCTCTATTATTTTTAGCATCCATCACCTATTTAAACTTGTCCGAAAATTGACGTGGTAGTGGCGATATTATACTTTGATCATACTTTTAACTTTTTTTTGAGTTACAAAAAGTTCCACCTATTATATCGCCACCAACACGTTACTTTTTGGACAAGTTTAACTAGGTGATGGATGCTAAAAATAATAGAAGTCAAAGTTCAGCTCATCCATAACAAAGTTGTAAGTTTGGATTATTTTTTTCCAATACCCCCAAAGTTTGGATTATTTTTTTTCAAGTTTCCAATGCAATTTACCAAAATTTATCAGTTTTTGCTTAAATTTACCTATTTACCAAAAATTACCAAAAATTACCAAAGTTAAAAAACAAAAAAATTTAAATTTTTGATATATTAACGTAAATTTGCCAAAAGTTACCAAAAATTACCAAAAATTTTCGACCAAAAATTACCAAAATTTAACTTTTACCCAACTACTTTTTACCAGTAAATTTGACATATCAAATCCATATATCATGTCCCTTTCTTCATCAACACTCTTGTTTTTCATTATTTTTCTTTTTGTTAATAGGGAAGAACTTACCTTATATTTAGTGGGTCCAAGCTCAATCCTAGCAAATAAAGGAGATGGATTTTGGCTGAATTATTGTATAAATTAAGCCTTTTTAGTTTTTATTTTTGTTTAATGTTATCTTCTTGTTTCTTTTGTATGAACAGATTGGGAATAGATAGAGCTAAAATAATAGTAATGATTTGAAAAGTTTGGAATCTGAGACATCAAACATGTCAAAAATGTTACTATACTTTAATTTATCATCATATCCAATCATATTAATCTCCCCTACAATTCCCTTTTAATTGTAGTCATTGAGTATTTGGGAGGTTAGGAAGCCCACTTTTGATAAGCTTATTCAATTGGTATTTATCTACATTAATTACCCACGTCACTTTTTTATCTCACTATTTTTTCTTTATCACATATCTCCAAAAAAAATATTGAAATAAAAAAATACATATGTTTGATTAGGGACGGAGCTGAGAGCTCCTTTAGGGCAAGAGGGAGCAACCGCCCCCTCCCCCTTAATTCACATAAAATTTTATAAATATTTTAAAACAAAATAAACATATGTGATTGATTGTAAAATTGACAATACTATATTTTAGCAAATCAAAGATCTTGTATTCAAATCTTGATGTGTTAATTTTCTTTATTTTTTTTAATGAATTTTCAGTCCATTTTATCACTATGTTTTCATTAGGCCTAAGTGATATTTTCGGGGACTAGAGAGAAAAAAAATTCTATCATTGGAATTCTTTTTTTTATTTAATTATCTACCCCCCCAGACACACACACAATTATAACACATTATAATTTTTCATCTGTTTTATCACTATACTTTTATTAGGCCTCATCAGTGATAGTTTCAGGGATTAAAGAGAAAATATAATGGCACAGAGGTAAAGAAGAAGAAGAAGAAGAAGAAGAAGAAGATGATGATGATAGTAAACCAGGAGGAAACTTGATAATTTGATAGTTTTTTTTCTTTTAACACGGATAAATTGGAACATAAGGAATTTTACAAGTAGTGATCGAGATTTGATCTCATCACCTCCAAATTAGTAGACCTTTCATAATATCATGTGACCCAAGCTGATTTACTATATAACTTGAGAGTAAATCTACCCACAAATTTATTTTTTTTTTTGGCAATGAAACTGAACATTGATTAAGTCATATGATGTGGTGAGGCTATACAATTCAAAGACCATTTATTGAACTTTTCAAGTAATCTAAAGCATCAATTAAAACTATTCAAAGAAAAAAAAAAAGATCGAACTTATAAGCTAAGCATCATATAAGTAAATTACTTACATTAGGCAAAATATTAAAAATGTGCAAGAACTCTAAAATGGGGAGTTGTATTTACAAATATTCTGATTTAGGTTAGTCCATTATTAGTGAATAAACTCTACAAAATTCAATAAAAATTAGTGGGGAGGGACCTTACTACTACTATATCCTCCACCAAAGGGGAAAAAAAAACATATATTCATTTGAAAATGCAACTATAAATTGAATATGACTTTTCAGTGAAAAGCTAATGAATTCTTTTTTTTTTTTCTGATGGAGAAAGTTAATTAATACAGTAATTTACAAGTGGAAGATGTTACCATCTTAATTCTAGTTTGTCCACTTTCTGATTATGAGAGATAGTTTTTACAAATATCTATGAAACAAGAATCTAACCCTATCTTTGTCTTGGCATCCTTGACAAACATTTGGTACATGCTTAGATGCTTCTCGAACAATCACTTACTGCTTTGTAATCTAGTGGCCAATTGGCCATTTTGATTTTGAAAATTCTATTATATATGAATTAAATTTCAATTTATTATTAATTTTTCTAAAATAATTCTCATTTATTAAAAAAAATTATCCAGTTGAAAAAGGTTTTAATTATAGCATAATCTTCTTAAAAATATTAAATTTTACAAAAAAAAATTATATCTCAATGAATTATATTATCTATTACAATAAATCACGTTGATCAATATACATTAATTTTAACCTTTTAAAAATAAATTTCGACTATGATAAAATCTCTCTCTCAATATTTACCCTAGCGATTTCATGGAGTAAATAAATGGGTGATGATACGAGTCTTGCCCCAAGACGTACACTTTTTATGTGTCTTACCTTCACCAAATTGACATTTCTTATGATTTTTGACACTATTTTTTTAATAGTAAATATTAATTATCAATTATAAGAAATTTGGGAAGTGTAGGCCGTGAAGAATAGTATTCTAGAATAGTATTTCAGCTCATCAAGATTAGTTATAAGTTACAACTAATCTTGATATTAGTGCTTTAGGTTTTTTCTATATAGAGTCATGTTCTCTCTATATTTTGTGCTTGTATTCTTACATATATACATTCAATTTCAATTCTTCTTGTTTTTCTCATGGCATCTGAGCATATATTTTATGCATTTTTTTGAAATATAATGGAATGATCAATCATACCATTTAAACAGATTTAAGCATTTTTTTGAAATGTAAAAATAATAGATAAAAGTATAATTTTATGTGATTTGATAATATAGTTATAAAATTTAATCATACCATTTAATTTCATTTTAATATATAACAATTAACATAATTGTAATGATAGGACAAGACATTTAAAAAGTATCTTGCCCCAAAAATCATATCATTTTTTTCAAATACTATTGCATATAATGCTTCATAATCAATACATATTACATGCATTTGTAGCATGTGCTCCGAGTATGTATGAGTAAACAATCATACTATAGATAATAAAGAACGGACACATATGAATGAACAATTATATTATTGCGAATGAACGATGACTATATTTGGAGCACGTACTCAAAAAGCATGTAATAAATTGCACTTCATAATCGGGATAAAGAAAAGAATGGTCCCCCACCCACTTAATGATATAAAGAACACTGTACAATAGTACTAATTAATTTATATGTGATAATAGTAGTAAATTAGTAATATTTAAGAATTAAATTGGTGGGGGGTGGACACTCTAATCATTGTTAACCCATAAAAAATTATACTCTGTACTTCTTGTGAATAATTCATCACAAACCCTTTTGCTAATGCTAATAATTAATTAATTTTCCTGAATTTATATAATTAGTTATTAAATAATTGTTTTTCGCCGTTATGTTTACGTTGCGTTGCGGTTAGTTACGGTAGATCGCGGTAAATTGCGGTGGGAATAGTAAAAACGTAATGGTAATTTGCTGTATGTTGCGATAGGTTGCGTTGCGATTAGTTGCGTTAACACACAAAAGAACAGTGCACAAGGAAATCCTCCTCATTCTATATTCTACTACATTCATGTTTTTTAATAGACTTAAAGAATGTGAGGAAAACTACTACCATGAAACATATGTGTGGTAGTTAATATAAAAATTATATAAATACTAATTCAATATAGATAAAATAAGAAAAGTAATGATTAATATATTATTAAGATTATTAAGTGACAAATAATATGAAATAAGAAAAGTTAGTTAAAATTTAGATAAAAAATGGCGACAATACTATATATATAGTCAATATCCAATCTGACATTGTTTATTTTCATTAGGGTTAGACATTATTATTTCTTTTCTTTGTTTGGAAATACAAATTGAGCATTACCAATATTTATCTATCAAGCCATACATAATCCATCATATTCAAGTAATTATTAATCCGTCATAGTTTCGTTCTTTTTCAGTTTTTACATAATAGAGATACATTTTTTTTATAAAAAAGCAAGGAGCTTTAATTTGAATTTATTTATCAAAAGTGTAACAGGTTTTTGTTCTGTATTTACATATAAAATCTATTAATAACATAAAAAAAATGATAAACTTCATGTATATTTTGCAAACCAAAGAGGTTTTTTTTTTAATTTCATACGATTTCATCAAAATAATATAAAATTACTGAAAATTTAAACGTTTATATTATATATTTTCGTGTTATATTAATCTTTTCTTTGCGTTTAAAAAGAACTTTTAGTGAAAAAAATCGTGTGGTTCTTAATATTACTAGAGGGTAGAGAGGTGTCGATGACCCTCTTGTCCTCGTAGTAAAATTCTAGCCCCCCACCCCACCAAAAAAAAAAAAAAAAAAAAAAAAAAAAAAAAAAAATCTTTGCATAAGTTATTGAGCAAGATTTGGGGTGACAAAAAACAAAAACAAAAAAAAAGTGGGCCAAAAGTGACCAATTTAAATAACACGTGTACACATAACAAGAAGAAAATTAATTAATTAATTAAATGTTGGGCAGGACAATATATGAACTTTTTTTTCCCTATACCATCTCACAAATTTGCATGTCAAATAATTATTAATCAATTTAGTAATTTACCTTCTATTTACTTTTGGGTTATCACTAGCCAAAGTATGTGGTGGGAAAATCTAACATGGGATAATCATCGATCAATTTCACAATTATATGTTGAAGTATATATAAAATTAAAATAAGTGAACTATAGATTATAATACTGAAATACTAAAAACCTATTTCATGTTGTTGAAGAAAAAAATGCATTATTATGTTAAGCATAGGAGACAACTTTAATATTTTTCATTTATAATCTTAACCTTAACATTTTATGTGAGCATTCGAACAAATAAATAAAAAAGATGCAAACTTTTTCATACAAAAAATACAATAAAATAATCTACCTTTAAATTGTATTCCAATCCCTCCTTTGTATTTTAATGGATCGCCACCAAATTTGTAGAAATTAACTCTCACCAAGTTTGTGTCCCTACTTTGTATTAGAGCTGGGAAAAGCTGACACGAAACGACTACCGACCTGAACCTAACACGATATTAAACGGGTTTTGGTAGAAATTTTCAACCCGTTTAATTAAATTGGTTGACACGGTAAACCCGTTTAATTAAATCGGTTAGGTTCAGGTCAGGACTTTCGACACGAGAAAACACCTACTTACCCCGTTTAATTAGGCATGTTAAAAGGGTCAAGTCGTTTGCTCGATAATTGTTACCCAATTATACCGTTTATCAATAAACTTAGGTGAAAGTTACAGTTATACTCTTTGAAACATACGTAAGACTTGTAATTTTAACTTATATTCATATTTGACTGTGAATTAAAAGACATCTCTTTATATAGAACTCGAATTATATTATCACGCAAATTGTTGAGTATGATATGTCATTATTTCGATCCCACAATGGGTTTTTTTGTACAAATGAGTTAATGGTCAAACGGGTAAATTGGTAAATTTATTTTAACACGTTTACTTAAACGGGTAAACATGTCAAAATAAGGTCAACCCATTTAAAATTTAAACGGTAAACGGTTTCAATTTCCAACTCGTTTAATAAATGGGTTAGGTTTAAGTCAGATGATTTTGAACCCGTTTAAGTTTGACACGAACACGAACCCGACTCGACCTGACCTATTAGCCAGCTCTACTTTGTATCCATTGTGCTAATGTAATTTCTAATAAAGTATCTTTTTAATTGTGACAATTTTATATTATAATTCATTGTAACTTGTGTTAGAATATATAACCAATTCTGGGGCCTCAACAATAAGCTTAAGCTTTTGGTTGAGATGGTTCCACAACTTATGAGGAATCAACAATCAAAGTTTAGACACATAAACAAATATTTTGGAATGATGTAGTATCCGCCAAAAGTCACCAAAATTTACACAAATTTACTAAAATTTACATGTTTACCAAAATTCAACTTTTGCTATACTATCTATGTTACACCCCGAGTATGTGGTTAAAGTGTGGCTTAAAAGTATTGAAATGACTTCTTATATCACCAAGGTGCACCTTCTTTTATGGTAGCTCATCTGTTGGGAACTCCTCAGTTAAGCGTGCTTGGCTGGGAGTAGTCCAAGGATGGGTGACCACCTGGGAAGTTTTCCCAGGCAGCGTGTGAGCGAGGACGAAGCACGCTGGAAAGACTCGTGGTGATTTGTGAGGCCAGTCAGCGATCCTTGAAGCAGTTATTGGTAATATCCGTGGCTCGAGATGGGTCGGGGCGTTACAGATGGTATCAGAGCCGACCCGCGACCGTGAGTTGTGTTAGTGGACGGGAGAGCCATGGGCAGTCACCTAGTGGGGCAAAGATTTTGGATTAGATTGTGGCACAACGAGGACGTTGTAAGCTTAAGTGGAGGTGATTGTAACACCGCGAGTATGTGGTTAAAGTGTGGCTTAAAAGGATTGAAATGACTACTTATATCACCAAGGTGCACCTTCTTTTATGGTAGCTCATCTGTTGGGAACTCCTCAGTTAAGCGTGCTTGGCTGGGAGTAGTCTAAGGATGGGTGACCACCTGGGAAGTTTTCTCAGGCAGCGTGTGAGCGAGGACGAAGCACGCTGGAAAGACTCGTGGTGATTTGTGAGGCCAGTCAGCGATCCTTGAAGCAGTTATTGGTAATGTCTGCGGCTCGGGATGGGTCGGGGCGTTACAGATGGTATCAGAGCCGACTCGCGACCGTGAGTTGTGCCAGTGGACGGGAGAGCCATGGGCAGTCACCTAGCGGGGCAAAGATTCTGGATTAGATTGTGGCACAACGAGGATGTTGTGAGCTTAAGTGGGGGTGATTGTAACACCCCGAGTATGTGGTTAAAGTGTGGCTTAAAAGGATTGAAATGACTACTTATATCACCAAAGTGCACCTTCTTTTATGGTAGCTCATCTGTTGGGAACTCCTCAGTTATGCGTGCTTGGCTGGGAGTAGTCCAAGGATGGGTGACCACCTGGGAAGTTTTCCCAGGCAGCGTGTAAGCGAGGACGAAACACGCTGGAAAGACTCGTGGTGATTTGTGAGGCCAGTCAGCGATCCTTGAAGCAGTTATTGATAATGTCCGCGGCTCGGGATGGGTCGGGGCGTTACAGATGATATCAGAACCGACCCGCGACCGTGAGTTGTGCCAATGGACGGGAGAGCCATGGGCAGTCACCTAGCGGGGCAAAGATTCTGGATTAGATTGTTGCACAACGAGGACGTTGTGAGCTTAAGTGGGGGTGATTGTAACACCCTAATTATATGGTTAAAGTGTGGTTTAAAAAGATTGAAATGACTACTTATATCACCAAGGTGCACCTTCTATTATGGTAGCTCATCTGTTGGGAACTCCTCAATTAAGCGTGCTTGGCTGGGAGTAGTCCAAGGATGGGTGACCACCTGGGAAGTTTTCCCAGGCAGCGTGTGAGCGAGGACGAAGCATGCTGGAAAGACTCGTGGTGATTTGTGAGGCCAATCAGCGATCCTTGAAACAGTTATTGGTAATGCTCACGGCTCGGGATGGGTCGGGGCGTTACAATCTATTTATTTACCAACGAATTTCACATGCCGCAGTTTGACAAATTACATTATATCGAGTGTGTGTGTCTATATATATATATATATATATATATATATATATAGGATAATTGGATTCTAACAATCCCTACTTTCACCAATTGGACAATGGTGGACCGTACTTTCACTTTGTATTCTGGTGGCCCAAAAAAAATAAAATTGGATTGTAGTGGGATATTTTCGAGGGAATCATAGATTTTGTGTTGCATTTGATTCAAAACTTAGTATAACACTTTACAATGATTTTTAATGAATTTACAGCGTTTCTCCCAATTTTTTTCATTTTTTTACTATTTTTTTCAATTTTTTCACTTTTATTATTTTTAAAAAATCATAATAATTTTTTGGAGTCTCAAAAAAATAATTTAAAAAACGTTTTAGAAACTACAATTCATTAACTTCCTAGGGGAAGAAACGAAAAAAAACAAAAATAATATAGTGTAGGGATTATTAGAATCCAATTTAAAAATAAGAAGAATGTGGAGGTGGATTTGGTACCATTACAATCCAATATTATTTTTTTTAGACCACCAGAATACAAAGTGAAAGTACGGTCCACCATTGTCCAATTGGTGAAAGTAGGGATTATTAGAATCCAATTATATATATATATATATATATACCCCCTTTTTTTTGAAGAAAGGGGCATCCAGGACATCTTGTAAAAGAAAAGCTAATGCATTGGTGAAAAACAGAGTGGGAGGAAGATGGAAATAGCCGGTTGGTTGTTAACCAATGATCCGGAAAGCATGGGAGTTTTGGGAATAAGAATTGCTTTCTTCTCTTATTCAGTTTCTAGTTGGATGAAAAGAAAGCCGGATCAAACTGCATTTCGTCTTTGACGCGCTAAGCATATCATATTGCATGGGATAACAAGCATAAGAGCGAACACTTCATATCGACTGACCTGAAAAGAAAGCGGTCAAGCAGAAAAAGGAGGATAGTTCGGCCGGGAACGTCCCTAAGCAACTTGAAGGGCTTTTGCTACTTAACTTAAGTTAGTTAGTTAGTTAGAGTGGCAATTCTTTATCAATGAACCCAAACCGAAAGAAACAAAAAAAACCATGGGCCAAAGAGCACTAACCGGGAGCGAAGGGTCCAGAAGTGAGCGGAAGGAAAGGGAGTGTTTGCAAGGGTGGAGTCAAGTTGATTGATTTGCGATCGGGTAGGTCTTCCGGAGGTGTAAAAGAGGGATCTTTCAGAGTGGAAGGAGATTTGGAGGAAATAGGAGCTTGATTACACAATCCACCAACTCTAATCAGGGTGTTAGTTTGCCCGATACGTACGAAGGTGAAAAACCGGCAGATTTTCAACCTACCTTCGAGAAGTAGTTAGAAAGCTTGTCAACAAGATTCGGAGACGCCTAAAAGATATGAGGGATAAAAGCTAAGTATGCATTCAATCCTGATTTAGAAGGCTGGCTCGGCATATCTGTGGGCATTAAAACAATGTATTCATACTTGGTCTCGTCTTAGTCTTTCATAAATACACCGGAAGGTCAAGCTAGAGAAAGCAAGGTGCGCAGCGGTCTGCCAGAGCTTGAGCTTTGATTTCAGTTCTAGGCTGGAATGATATATCGTGTTCTCCTAGTTCTATTGCCCACTTGGTCATCTGACCTAAAGCCTCAGGCTTGGACAAAATTTGAGATTCGAAGAAACGACATTATTGGAACAACGAAGCCAAAAAACGAAAAAATTACTTAAGCTTCCGTCACACTCTTTTGGGGATTATTAGGTTAGTTGTTAACCAAAGCGCAAGAAAATGCTTTCTCCGACATCCATCCCGGACCATTTGTTCAGGGTATCTCAGTAGAGTCCAAGCGTCTTTCGGTTGGGGTCTTTCCAAGGGGTTAGGTTAAACCGCTTGAGTTATATATATATATTTTTAGTCTTGAAGCCAAGGATGCCAATGTAGGACCCCACATCATAGACATGAGGGTATACATGACACTCAATGGCTAACGGTTTGTTGCGGATTTTAGGTCAAAACAATCCCCAAAATTGTTGATCCAATTGAGGTAGTTGAATTCAAATTGGGAGTTTATCAATATTTTCCCGACCAAATTGGATATATATTGTATTAAATGCATATTATATGCAAACATATATGAGCTTTTATGTATTTTCCCAATTATATGCATAATTATAAAAATTAATAAGAATTGCACATTTTTATATACAACAATATAAGATCTTAATATAGTAACTACAAAAATACCAAAATATTCCTAAATTGCACAATTTACATTTACATTATCTTATCTGCACTAACTTTCGCCAATTCGCAGACCGTTCTTTTGTGCGTTAACACAACTGACCGCAACGTAAATTACCGCAACCTACCGCAACCTACCGCAACATACCGCAAATTACCATTACCTTTTTACTATTTCCACCGCAACTTACCGCAATCTACTGCAGGTCCGCAATTAACCGCAACGCAACGCACAAAAAAACGATGCTAATGAGTGACATGCATTAACCTATAAACTGCACTTTTACAAATATTACAGAGAATACCCATAGACCTATCAATCATTTACATTGTCTTATGTACACTTGGCCCTGTTATTTTATACGGCTGACTGCGGTATGACGTGGTGCGGTATGATGGAATTGTGGTGGGTGGGGTGGAATTGTGGTGGGTTGTTTTACGTTGTGGTGGGTTTTGTTTTTAATAATTGTAAAAGTTGATTATGGTAAATTGTGGTAAATTGTGGTAGATTTGTATGTTATGGTGATTGTGTCAAAATGTGGTGTGTTGTAGCGCCGAGCCAACCAGTCACATGAAATAATAAGGTCAACTTTCACCAATACGGACTTACTGTGTTAGTATACTCAAAATCTTCACGTAAAATCTCAGTAAATACTTATATTCTGATTTAGAGAATACCCATAGACATATCAATCATTACTTTGGTGTTGCACATCAATCAAATTATAGATGAAAATGAAAATTCATGAATGAATCCCAAAATAGTACACTGGAAAATATAAAAACAGGGGTGGATTTATGAATTGTACTGGGCCAACAATTTACAACCATAGGATGAAAAATTCTAGGACCAACTAACGATTAGATAACAAAACCGACGGTGCACTGTGCTGTGGCCCCGCATAATGCCATTTCACAAAGTGCTGATAAACTTTGTGGGCAATTTTAAGGAGAGAAAATAAAAAAATAAAAAAATAAAATTCAGCATTGAATTTGGTCCCAATTTCCTTTTATTTTTGTTGCATTTGTGAAAGCGAAATAATAGTGGTAGTGACTCATGATGATCTTTGTACATTCTTTTGCCTGCCAAGTATCTTGTTCTTCTTCTTCTTCTTCTCTCTGCTTTCAAAACTTTTCTCATAGTCCTTGCTCTTTTTTCTAGGTCCCCTCAATTTGGAAACTCTTCTCTCTAAAACTCTCTCTCTCTCTCTCTCTCTTTCTCTCTCTGTAAATCAGGCTTTTTGGGTTTCATAGTGTAGCAGAAATTTTGTGACTTTCAGAGTTGATTTTCTTCTGTATTGGTTGAGGCTTCATTTTGGGTCATTTTGGAGGTGGGTATCTCTGTTTTTCTGTTGCTCAGCTTTTTTTAGTAGCTTAATTGGATGTTGTGTGTCCTTAATTATTGTTTAAGTTAGGAATCTGATGTGGGTTTTTCTGGGTTTATATATTAATCATAGTATTCTCGAAAAAGATTGCATTTTTAATCTCCCCTAATTAGTTCAAATCATTGGCTAATACTAGTCTGGTTTACACCCCTAATTCTTTAATTAAGTTTGACTAATACTTTATTCTGATTGCCTGTTTGTGTCTCCTTTTATTTTGGACATCAGTAAAATAAGATTTCATTCTTGCTGTCATATTTTACTGTTTCAAGGGTTGTCTGCTTAACTTTTCATATTTACTTTTGTGCTCTTGTAGGTAAGAAAGACTTTTATGGTGAGAGAGTGAATCAAATTCAATATTTATGCCTTTGACAGAATTTCTAAGGATGTCCAAAGGAAGAATGGATGCCACCCAGCAAAGATCTTCCCTTTCATCTGATCCTTCTTGCAGGTAATTTTTTCATATTTGTTGATCTTGTTGGTTAATATATAACTTGAGACTTTGAATTATTGTATTGATTCATATTGTTGTGATTTTGGGTTGATTGGATGCAGACCTGAAACTGACTTTGTGGAGCTAGTTTGGGAAAATGGTCAGATCATGATGCAAGGTCAATCTAACAACAACAACAATAAACCTAGAAAGGGTAATTCCATTTCAAACAATTTCCAACAAACCCTAGCTCCCAAGCCTCAGGAGATCCGGTTTAATCCAAACGGCTCGAAAATGGTTAAATTCAGCATGATGGATGATAATTCTTTACCCCCTTGTTCTGAAATAGGGTTGGATCATATTCATGATGCTGAAATGGTGTCCTGGTTGAACTACCCTTTCGAAGAAACCTTGCAGAATGAATACCCAACAGATTTTCTGCGCGAGTTATCCGGTGTCACCATAAATGACTTCTCCAATGAGAACCTGTTCAAGCATGGGAACCCATCATCCATGGCTGCTGTTCCTTCTTCAAGTGGTCAGGCCAAGAAGCATAATAATAACAATATACCGACATCTGGAGTATCGGCAATCACTGGGAGTAATAACAACAGAAGCTCCCAAGATGCTGTGTTTCAGAAAGCATCTTCAAATCGCGCTGTTTCCAGCTTGAGATTGCCTAGCACTAGCTCGGGGTTCACGAATTTCCCCTACATTTCGCGACACGCTGCTCTTGCTAGTAGGGCGAATGCGAATCATCTGAATAGTGATGATAATAAGAGGTGTGCATTGAGTAGCAACAACAATGCTGCTGTTTCCACACTTGTGAATTCGAGCGCTGGTTGTTGCCAAAAGGATGCCGGGTCTCATAACAACAACAACCAATCTGCCCCACAAATACCCATCAATCGAAACTCAGAATCGTCTCCTCCTGCAAAGCCTCCTGCTGAGGAAGTGTTCTCTTCCAATCAACCAAAAGAAGATGCTGTTGCCAAGAACAATGTGTATGCAACTGTCGCGAAACCCAGTGAAAGAAATGTGGAGCCTGTGGCAGTTGCAGCTTCTTCTGTTGGTTCGGGGAATAGTGTGGAAAGAGCTTCGACACGTGATTTTAAGAGGAAATCGCGAGAAACTGAATCAGAAGGTCCCAGTGAGGTAATTAGTGCAAGTGCAATGTGTTTCTGTCAAGTTCTTGAATCTGTGATTATGCTTAATCTGGCCTTATTAATGCTTGGAAATTGTGTTTGTTTTCAGGAAGTTGAGGAAGAATCAGTGGGTGCTAGGAAGACCCCGCCTAATCGCACAGGTTCAAAGAGGACTCGAGCTGCAGAAGTCCATAATCTGTCTGAAAGGGTGAGCCAAGTAGATGTTAATATCGGTCCTAATGATGGCCGTTTATGCTGTAATCTAGAAGGTAATCTTGGTGTTGATCATTTGGTGTGGCATTGCAGAGACGAAGGGATAGGATTAATGAAAAAATGCGTGCGTTACAAGAGCTCATACCCAACTGCAATAAGGTATGTTCTAACTGTCACTTTCAATTCTAACATTAGATATTTACAAGAACTACAACACTATCTATATTCATATGAAAGCATTGTTCTTGACATGTCTAGTATTCCAAGAATTTAGAAACCAAATTGAAACAAGACTCTATGAACAATCGGAACCCGTTGTTGAGTACATTGTTTAAGCTACTAGAACTTTCCATTTGGCTGACAATATTTCCGCGTGGCACTAGGTTGACAAAGCTTCAATGCTTGATGAAGCCATAGAGTATTTGAAGACACTCCAACTACAAGTACAGGTATACATCCTCCTAGCTTCTAATGTCTTATTCACCTTATTGGGTCAGAAAAATTGGAACCAGTCTCTCTAAATTAGATTCGGTGGCATAACAAACTTAACTTTCCACAGATGTTGTCGATGGGTGCCGGTGGGCTATACATGCAACCAATGATGCTACCACCCGGGATACAGTCCCCCCTTCAAGGAGCACCACATATGCCACATTTTTCGCCTTTGATGGGCTTTGGAATGGGCTATGGCTTCAACATGCTCGACAGTAGTATGAAGATGATGCCTTTCCAGGGCCCACATTATGGCATCCCCGGTGCAGGGCCCGCCTTCCCCGGAATGCCCGGCTCTAGTCTTCCAACAACTTTTGGCCGGCCTGGTCAAGGGTTGCCAATGGCCGTTCACCACCGGGACCCTGTACTTGCGGGCCCTACTGCTGTACCATCTATGAATGTGAATGTGAACGTGCCAGTGGGACTAAGTGTCTCGGGTGTGGCTGGGTCTATTACAACTGCGCCGCCTTTGGGTCCGACGGTCTGTTTGACCAATGTTGGTCAACAGATGGTACATAGCAAGAATGTTGATAGACCCCTGGACCCGGTTCCCAATCAGGTAATTTTTCGCCTCCCATGTAGTCTTGGGGTGTTTTGTGTTTGGTGGTGGAGTTGATCATGGGGTGTTTTTGGCATGTTTTGTTTTCATCACTGTAACCTGAATGATTTAGGAACATTGTGAGATGGTGAACAGGAAATAGAAATGAAAAATTTTACAAAGGGTAAGTATTTGACCACAATTATGCTTTATAGGCCGAGGATAAGGGAAATATTTTTGCATCTATTAAGAATTGAACCTCGATGGGAAGCTTGGAAGAGGGGCGGTTACTAGTTACCAACATGGCAACCACCTCTTTGGTAGGAACTAGAAATGTTGTGGGAACTAATGATCGCTGTTTTTGAACGACTCTAGGATAATGGTTAACCATGACTCGACTACAAACTATTCCTTTGGATGGCTTTTCTCGCATAAAGAGACTAGGCGGCTCACGTAACATGTCTGTTTTTACATTGCTTAAGTTCTTCAGTCCATTTTGTGTGCTAAAATCATGCAAAGTTGAATTCATTTTGCCCTTGAAATCCCTTGGTTCGTATGTTTTGATCATCTTTTACAACCTCTTAGTGGTTGGTGTTTCATTAAGAAAGCTAGCTAGGTTAGTCCCAGATTCTCTGCTAGAGCTGGTCCAAAAGCTGGCATTACGTGCTTTGTTTCTGACAAAAATTGTGGGGGAACAAAGATGAAACAGAAAGCGATTAGATTCCCGAATGACACTTATCTACATACAGATCTGGAATTTTCTTTTTTGACACCTCTCTTCTTTTTCTTAATACCAAATGGCAGTCAACAACTGAGGGTACTGGGAATCAAGCTCAAGCTCAAGCTCAAGCTCCTGCTAATCCTGGTGAAGTTGGCGTCGCTTCCAGTGGGACTGATGCTATGCCCAGTTGAGAGTTGAGACACAAGAAAGCAGGCAACACACTTGAAAACTGAAGCAAACTTCACTCAAGCTTGCTGCCACAGATTCAACTTTCAGAGCAAGCTCATAAGCGAGTACAAGATGGCGGGTAAAAACTGACCAGAAAATGGTTGCAGATCGTTGAGGAAAATGCTCGAAAGATGGAAGTTTCTAATCGAACTATACCCTCCAACAGAAAAAGTGATTTGTGGTCAAATGGGACACGACATAATGGATAAGGAAATGTGCATGGGAATCTCATGCCAGCCTAAGAATGGACCCATGCCAAGCTATTATTCAGGATGAGAAATTTTCAGATGTGATTTGATTCCTTTACATCTCTGTGAAGGAAGACATGTATTGATTCCTGGATTGATTTATGATTGGATCATGAGATAAATATCTTTGATTGTCCTTCCAGTAGGACCAGTGAATTTTGCCCACTTTTTGGATTGAAATCTGCTATCTGTTTCTTCTTTTGTTTGTGGGGCAAAGTGGTAAGCAAAGCCAGATTGAATATTGCACAAATATTGCAGATAGAGATACAAGCTTTCTTAACATCTACAGAAAATTTTACTTGCATAAAAATAGCAGAATGCAGAGCATAACTATCAGGGAAAACTGGCTGTTTGCCCAACTCAAACCATAACAAATGATATTTGCCTGTATTTTTGGGCAAACACCAGTAGACAACAGCTAATAAACTACAGGACAGCAATTACCTGAAAAGAGTGATATGTCATTAAAGTTATTGCTAAACAATGAGAAATAAAGGCTAACAATTTTACATCTTTAAGTATTCCAAACTGTAAACAAAAATTCCATGGGAGAAAAGTACAATTATAGCTCAAAATACACAAGTGCATTGCTAAATGAGATTGACTCTCCTCGTCAGACATCTCTTTCATCAGGAACACAGAGAAATAGAAACGAGCGAAACGCAATTTGTTCAATTGCAGCCCAAAAGGAACATCTGCTGGGGGCTTATAACTGAGATTCAAGGGAATCCGAATGGGAACTAAAGAAATCTAGCAAAACCCTTGTGCCTAGCTTCTGCACTAAAGAAACAAGGCGATTTGTGAAGATTATGCACCAAAAGGCCTGTCTGAGTGTTGCAATGGATCCCAACAAGGAATACCCTTCTAGGGTTTATGTGGAGCTCAAATACAAGAAGCTTCTTGCTGTTAGTGTCACACTTGCTCACTTGCGAGACCTTCATTCACCCCATCGACCAACTCACCCCCATCTTCCTTCACAGCCTCCTTCTCTGCCTTGTCATTCTGAGTAGCTTCATCCCCATCTACCCCATCGGCATCACCGTTTTTTACAGCATTTTCCCCAACAATATTAGAAACGGGCTCACCATTGGCATCACCGTCTTTCTCAGCACTTTCACCAATGACATTGTCTGAATTTGGCAAGACGCCATCAGGAACTTCGGCACCACCATCAGTACTTTGTTTCTCATCAACTTCATTTGTAACGCCTGAAGGTTCTGTGACAGAAGCCTCGGAAGGAAGGGCGGTGCTCTGTTCATTTGTAACCAGGGCTGCACCATCCGCATCGACGTGCTTGTCATTTTCAAGACTTGCTTGCTTGACTGTTTCAGTGGGAGCATCCACTGCTTCCGGGTCTGGTTTAGTATCAGTTGATGAGTCCACTTCCATGGCAGATGATGCCTCAACTGTATCACTCGGGGCTTCAGTTTGATCAGCTGCTGCTGCTGCTGCCGCCGCCTTAGCTAATTCCTCATCCTGCTGTCTCTTCGCTTCCATTTCTTCCTGCTGTTGAGCTTGTATTCTGTACCGTTCCATGAGCTGCTGCACTCTCTCTAAATCAGCAACAAGATCCCCATAACGTTTCTGTAAGGTTTTCTCAAACTCTTTCTGTTTCTGCACTTCTTCCCAGAGACCCTTAATCCTGTACGAAGCTGCCAACTTTTCCTGTCTCTGCAGAGCCAGGAAGCAATCTAATTCTGTCCCAGCAGTGTTCATCTGTTTGAATGTAAGCTCAATTTGGGTCTTGAGTTTATCAGCCCTCATCTGAAATAACAAAAAACGCTACCATTGTCTAAGATAGAGGAAAAGACAATATGAGATACACATTACATATCACATTAAAATTTAAAAGAGCAAGCATTGGAACAAACAGAGACAATGACCCACAGGTAACATGAAATGTGGAGAGAGGAGACCATCAAGACCTTGAGAAAACAAAACACAAATGGCTATCAACTGTCTCGCAAATGCAGCCCCTCAAGGAGATCTCTTGAAGTTCCTCAAACACATGCAATTCCAAGATCAAAAACATTGCGCAATTCCGGAAAACACTCAATCTTCTCCTCCTTGCAGAAATGGATATCTGCTGATCCCGATATGCCCCATGGAAATAACACATGTCCAACACTTATAAACTATAACTGATTGCTGATAAGCATTAGTTTGATTTTACTCAGAGTCACAATGTTTCAATCGTAAATACAGAAACATCAAAAATAACATTGTCAACCACAAAAATGGTTCAACTCACAAAACTTGCTTTTTGGAAAAGAAAATAAAAATTTGCTGCCATGCCTAAACATAGTAGAAGACTAATGTTCAAATGGCTGATATCAGTCACGGTCCATGGACTTATGCCACAGACAGTTTAACCCATGTTCTAGCAAGTTCATGAGAAGAGTGGCTCAACCAAATGATTCGTTTGTATAAAAAGTGACGACATGCACTAAAAGAAACAGGAATGATATGGAGATTCTAAGTCTAATAGCTACACACACAATGTACATCGATGAATATGATTCATCAACAAAAGGACTTTATACCAACCTTGTAACCATGAGTCAGAACATCAATCTTCTTCTCAAGCCGTTGTGCCTTTTTGTTATCATCGTCCATCTTCCTCTTCACATTGTCAAATTCATTCTGCAGGGCAGCAAGTTTCTCTACAGTTCCAGCAACACTCGAGAGACCATAGGCATTACGAGTGGGGAAGTACATCAAATCATTTAAGCATGTTTTATGAGCCTCAACAAATTCATCAAGGGGTTCATTCTCATGTCCCATCGCTACACGTAGATACTGTGACTCTTCCTTTATGAAGACGTCAGCCTGAAAAATGATACTTATCATTAGCAAGTAATCATGCAAAATAAAACGAAAATTTAAATACAGCATCCAACATAATGAAACAAAAAAAGAACAAGGGAAAAAAAAAAACACAATTCAGCATTGAATTAAGCTGAAAAGTAGCAAACAAAGTCACTCTCTTAGTCTCTCAGCTATTCCTTTCTTCTTGTCAAGGATAAGGGTTCATGTGAAATAATGGACTTGAGCCCAATTCAACCCCAAAAGCTAGCTTAGGAGGTTGAGGCACCCAAGCCATTATAAACACCACAATATGGGTGTCAAAGGCCGATGTGGGACAACTCAACACGCCCCCCTCACCACGAGGCGCAGACAACTGCGGGCGCGGCCCCAACGTCAATGACCCTGGCTCTGATACCATGTGAAATAATGGGCTTGAGCCCAATTCAACCCCAAAAGCTAGCTTAGGAGGTTGAGGCACCCAAGCCGTTATAAACACCACAATATGGGTGTCAAAGGCTGATGTGGGACAACTCAACAGTTCAATATTCAGTGCCCTAAGCGGCCCGATCCATATGAGGAATTGTTTTAGTTTAAATGACGGAAGATGCACTAAGCTGCAATGGATTCTACAAGTCTGGCTCCAGGAGACGAGGCAGCAAGTGAAGACACTCAATACAAGAACACCAGCCATATATTTTACATAAAAGCATAGTCATTGATATTTCATATGCATAACGCACTTTTAGGACCCTGGTGATGGTTGGCTGTGCATTGTGACCTTCACAGTGCCAGTTTATAGGCAATCTTGGAATCACAAAGAAACAAAAAGTTATTGAAGCCATAGGATTCCATTACTCTTAAATGCCATTTTACAACTCTCAATGTAGATGCAGCTTCTGCAGGGTAAGTGACGGCTGCTTTTAGTTCGAATGTCCATAACAAATATGCCTAAGTAGGAGAGTGAAATAATGAAGACATTGTAGGCAACCCATAATGCCCATTTGCAGTTTCTTGAAATCATGTGTTATAGAAGTCTATGAGATGGTGCAATCCAATGATGGCCAAACTAGTCGATTTGTGAGCAAGAGAGGCTGCAAGCAAGAGAGCCTAAGTGACAGTGAGAGGACTCAGGGGATAGAGCAGCTAAAGAGAGTGAGAACTAGAGCTTCACAAAAAAAAAAAAAAAGAACCTTTTCTTAAAGTTTAAGGAAAACATCAAGTGCAGCAAATGCGCTCTTTATGAGCCCGCATCCACTCAACTGCACAAAAACGTGAGCTCTAACAATGCAGAAGCACAGCCAGGTGTGCCCATGGTATGTTTTTTAAAACTAAGCCTAACACACGGACATGCTCGTATGTATAAGGAGACAAAGTAGAACTGGATTGCTAGACACTTAAGAGAACCCTACAGGATATTCCAGGGAATACATATTCAACTTTGGCAGAGCTATGGGTGCACAAGCAGGCAATTTACCAGAATTGCTGGGGCTAGATTCCAAAACAATGATTCAGCTTTAGCAATCCCAAGATGCATAAGTGGATATCATCGTGAGGAAGTTACAAGAATGACAGTTAGGGGCCGCAAAAGTTGACTGGGCACGATTGGGGACCTGGACAAAGTTAAGTTTGGGTAAAGATTTCCCAACATGTTTAATTAAATGGGTCAACGTGATAACCTATTTATTTACAGGTTTGATTTAGATTGAAATTTTTTACACAAAAAATACCAATTTAACCCATCTAATCAAACAGGTTAAGTAGGGCTAACTAGTTTAACCCAATTAAACATGTGCCATGAATTTTATGTTTGAATTAAGGGACGAAATTGAAAAGTATAAATTTTAAGTGTTGGGGAACACACCACATTTGGATTAATGTGTGTCGGTGTGTCTATTCTAATCCCTTATCCCAGTTTAGTTAATTACCCACTACCCTACAAACCCCGTCTACTTTGATTACGGTCTTGAGTTCTCGAAGCTTTGATTGTTTAATTCCCAATATGTTGGTGTCATACAGAGTTAGACAGGTTTAAATAGGTTAAACGGGTTCAGTAGGTTGACGCCTTGATGGGTACCTAGTTTTGACCTTTTCAACTTGGACGAGTAACTGGGTCAAAATCGGGTTGATCCATTTTATTCTTAAGCAGTAAAATGTTGGGACTTCCAACCAATTTATTAAACAGGTTAGGTTTGAGTGGGGATCCTTTTTTCAACCCAATTAAGTTGTAACTTGGACACAAACACGAACTCCACTCAACCAGGCTGACTTTACAACCCTAGAGACACTGTGCCTGGCCCTTTTTTTTGCTTCTTTCCTATTGTATATATTACTCTTTCCCTAATTATCATATTACTTATTTCTCCAAGGTTCATGGCAAATGTACAAGCAAACAAGACAAACAAAGACACCAAAATCAACTCAAATTCCTCAAACCCACAACCTAACACAACTACAATTGCAGTTTCCTTACAAGATCATAGTGAACATTGCAATCACATTATAAAATGTTGGCAACATAGTAAAAGCATAATAACAGGACATAGCTCCACACCAACAATATCACAAATTAGCTAATAGACGGTGAATTCAAGCAACTGGGATTGAAAACGACAGGGGAAACAGATAAGGAATTATTGTAATAAGTTACCTCTTTCAACTCATCTTCCTCAAAGTCTTCAATAACAGGAATGTCATTAGCAGCACGCTTAGCTCCCTTCTTTTTCTCCTTGTCATTAAGTGGGTACTTTGCATTATCGTGCTCCAGCAAATTCAGTAACTCTTTCCGTATCATCTCATCAGCCTGCTCAATAGCTGTGGGTGGAACAAATGAGCTCTTGTCTTCATCAGCTCTCATCAAGGAATGTCTAATCAATTCAACAGATGCAGCTGGAGGGCGAGGGAGCTCTCTTTGCAACACTTTTGATCTCTTTCTGAGCAATGCCTGCAGCCTTGCTTCTTCCTCAGCTCTTTCTCGAGCTAGCCTGTCAGACATGTCTTCTTCAATCTTTTCCTCTGGTTCTTCTGCATCTTCAGGCAGTGGACGAACAGCTATCTCATACTCATTCTTGGGCTCTGGAAGACTACTTAGACCCATGAGCAAATTCCTCTTCAGCTCAGCCTGTCTACGAAGTTCAAGTTTTGCACTATCGTGCACATCCATTTCTTCATTAATATGAAGTTCATCCCTAATAGGAGTCCCTTTTGGGGTCATACCAAAAGAATAACCATCCCTTGAGGGAGTCATGCCAATTCTAGGAGTAAGACCTGTCCCTCCAGGAGTTGCTATGGGGGTCAGCATTGGGTTTGGAGTCTGAACCTCCTTTTTCCTGGGTGTGACACCTGAAAAATCTGAAGGATGCAGCTCTGGATTGTCCCCTCCTAACAACGGGGTTTGAGATTCTCTAAGTCTAGCAAGATTTTCAGCTTCCATCATAATAGCATCACCCTTGCCAGCAGGTGTTCTCTGTGGGGTACGCATAGGCGTCATTCCCGGCCTTGGCGTTTGAGAATAGTTTGCAAGAAGGGCACCGGTTGCGCCGCTTCCTTCTGCAAGATCCTGACTAGCCAAAAGATCACTAGCATAACCCATTCTTGCAATTTCCTCCAATTCCTGATCAGAAATCTGGGGAGGAGGAAGCATAAGTTTTGACCTCTTTCTAACAGTCTCAGGATCATTTAATTTGTTGGCTTGCATTATTGCAGCTGGAGCATCTTGCCTTTGGGCAATCTTATTCTTGGCGATGTCTTGTTTCCTCAGGCGGGCTTCCCGATCTGCCCTCCTTTCCCCTTCCAGTTCTTCAATTGTTGTAGGAAATTTAGGCTGCTCTACAGGTCTATCCTCTTCAGCAACATCGTAAAACCCTGGTGGAGGCCTTTTCTCAAATGGTACCTCGGCATTATAATCTATTCCTTTCCTCTTCCTCTTCCTTTGCCTGACATCAATACCTGCAGCCTTGAGCTCTCTCCTTTTCTGCAAAGAAGCAAGCCTCCTTGCCTCTTCAAGCTGCTTTTCCCTAGCTTTTCGTTTAGCCTTTTTACCCCTTGTGTTTGCCAACCGAGCTCTTGCTTCTGAAAGCATTTCTTTCTCATCTTCATCCATATCAACAGGATCTGGTCGTGCAGGCTTAGATTCTGGGTTGGGATCAATTTCTCCAGGGCGTAACTTACGAGGATCATCCCCTGGTTCATAATTTTCATCCTTGGCACAAGCCGCATCAAGAAGCTTCTCATAGCGCTCAAGACACTGAGATGGAGTACGACCTACAATTGGAGCTATGGTTCTCCACTGTGTGGGCATGAGTTTCGCAAGATGCAAAAGTTTTTCATCCTCTTCTCTTGTCCACTCAGTCTATTCAGTTCATAAAGATAAACAATCAGTATCAGTCAAAGGCTCCACTTTATTAATGTAGAAAACCCACCAGACCAAAGTAATTAATAATATCATCATAAAAAAAAGCTATCAAATGGCTATCACATCAAAACCTTAAAAGTGGATTCCACAGCAGATTAAACCGAATAATAACCGATAAACAAAAGATTTGTCCCACACTCTCACACTAAACTCAGTGGTGAAGGGGTATTAAGTGGAAAATGTCTGTATCCTACTCTCTGAGAGAGTAAATGCCTTTCCATCCAGCCTAATGTAGAAAATTGTCAACCTACCTAGCACTTCAATTGATTCACTGAATACAATCAATCAGAGCTCAAGCTGATAACACAGAGACAGCACACCTCAATAACATCGGCACGCACTCAAGCTTGTTTGAGAATAGTGCAAATATAGTCAAGTACAAAAACACTTGTTAGTCCGCAGCATATTTACCTTCCATAAACAAGAGGGCAATGAGAAATTTCAAAAGGATCTAAAAGCCTTGCCCATAATTATGAAACATTTCATGCCATTTTACAATAACACGTCCAATGAAACTGCAGTTTCTGAGGAGTAGTAGCAGGCACGAGGCAGTTCAGGGTTAAGTTTCACTACATGTCTAACAGAAACAACCTCTCTGCTACAGCTATGGTTGATACATACACCAAACAACATGTCCGGGGAAGCAAGCATCAGTGAATACATTTTTATTTCAGATACAACTATGCTACTTCCCTCACAGCTAATTGATGTTATACAATAGCAAATTGCGATTGATGCAACATTTGGAACCATATCTAAGCCATAAAAGCACACAGATTTCGATACGCAGAAATCATGCTACAAATGCTTATACGGTAACCAAACTTCATAATCCAGATTTAGCATCAACCCATGAACCAACTAAATCAAACTTCAAACAGCTCACGGATGTCAATTAGCTCTACCCCAGCAAGATGTACAGATCAAAGGCTAACAATTTTCCATGAATCAATAAATTCCTCCACATGACCACTATTCAGAGAAGAAAAACAAATGCATCTAGTAAACTTGAGGGGAGAGAGAGAGAATAAGTACCTTCTTGATGGAAGGGTCAAGCCACTCATACCAACGAGCTTTACACTGCTTGGCAGATTTACGAACAAGTAGCGACGAAATACGAGCCCACTGGTTCTTACCATACTTCATAACAGCAGCTTTAAGGATTTCATCTTCGGTGTTCTTCCAAACACCTCCTTTGATCATAATCCTCATCTTGACCCCTCTTTTTCAATCCGAACCCTCCTTATTCAGGACTAGAGAGTGTGGAGAAGAAATCAGAGAACACTAAGCGACTGATGAATGATTTTCGCCCTCGCCGGTGAATTTCTAGGGTTTGCGAATCTAAGGAGATGATGAAGATGGGGGAAACAAAGGGAAGGTGAGGGTTTTAGATTGTGATTTGCGATTTTAGGGTTTACTGGAAAATAACCGGAGAGTGGAAACGACAGAGAGCGAGAAGAAGAGAGCGAAGAGGGATATGGGAAAGAGAGAGAAGCAATGAATGCTTTTTGCTAATTTCCGCCCGCCCAATGCCCACGGAAATCGGATCCCATCCGGGTAGATATATGTATATTACATAAAGTGCAAATTTTAGTATAAAACCATCAAACATAATGACCTTTTTTAATACGGATGTGAGTATGAGACTAATAATTTATTAAGCGATGACTTTTGCTAGAGTTATCCTAAATAAATTATCGATTACCCTTGTATTTATAAGTACTCATCACAATATTATACGTTTTACGATAAATTTATAGTGAGACGGTTTTATATAAGAATTATTGTGTATTATATATATATATGTGTGTATGTGGTGTGAATGCAGAAGAAAGTTTAGGTGAGTTAGGGTTGTGGGGCGCAAATTTGTCTAAGCGTTGTACCTACCTATCTAGGTACACCATATGTATTCAAATATATTAATTTTTTATATAATAAATTTTTGTAAAATTTGATTACTTTATAATTTGTAATAATGTTGATATATTTATGATGAATTTAATAATTGATATTGAACCTTTTAAAATGTTTAATGCAAGCGGTGTACTTAGATAGGTAGATCATATAACGATTGGGTCTCGGGAGCATTGCTTCAGGCTCAAAAGCATTTGTGGAGGAAAAAAAATATTTATAGATTGCCCTTAACAAGGTCGTCACATTGGTGTGGAATTAAAAGTCGTGACTTTTTGAGCTATGAGCTCGTATCTTTATCACCTCGATTGACAATATAATATATTGGGTATTTTCTTTAAGATATTTGAAAAAGTGATTTCTTACTTTACAACAAGCACAAGTTCTTACAAATAAGTATAGGTAACTATAGGTTAATGAAGGTAAATATAGATGTTGGGGGAAATTGGAATATGAATGAATGTTGTTGATTGCAAGTCAATGCAAGTAAATGTAAGCAGGTGTAATAAAGTGCAGACAGGTATACATATAGGCTCCTAAATGTTCTAAAGGAACAAGTGTCTCCTATATTTATAAATTGTTATCGCTTTAATTATGTTAGAATATGAAAATCATCAACAGACTTTCAACTATCAATCTAACATTTTTGTTGAAATGGTTTCACTTGATATCATAGTTATTACGAGTAAAAAGTTTTGCATTAAATCTAAACAACCCCTATATTTATTTGAGTGAGGGTAAGGAAGTGTTGCAAACATACACATTACACACTTCAAGCCTAAAAGGCATTCGTATGAAAGGTTGGATGACTTGTAAGTGCATATTCGTGTGAAAGGTTGGATGATTGGCACGTGTGTATTTGATGTATAAGAGCTTTTTGTGTTTTTGCTTGCTATTTAATTTTATTAGGTTCAAATCAATCCCCCCCAAAAAAAAAAACTCGATAACCAAAATAGGTTTAGATATGACATTTTCTTTTCTTTTTTTTTTTTTGCAAAAGCTTACGAATAATCATCTCATCCAACAAGAGAGTGTTCGGATTAAATTGACACCCAACTAGTCAATTTTGTTAAAATTGCCACCCAATTTCCTTTTTGTCCCAAAATGTCACTAGACTTGTTAAAAGTTTTAAACATGCCACTTATTTTGCCAGTAACTTGATGCTCCCTCTTTATATCACCATAAACCATCCCACCACCACTACCATGTTGCCCCACCACCACTGCCTCCATCTTCTTCCACCACCTCCAGTCTCCATCACCTTCTTCTTCCTCTTTCCTCCTCCACCTCCTTCAAAAACCCTAACCTTCACCCACCGTGCCCTCTCTCACATCCAACACCTAACCACCACACCACCATATGTCGTCCATCACCACTAGCTCATGCATGTCCATCTCCACCGTCGCCTTTGTCCACACTAGTTCGCGTTCTCTCTCATCACGCCCAACCCTCGCACACCACAACGCCGTTTCTCCACAACTTCATCCAAATATCTCATTCTTTCTTATAAAGCATTCACCTAATTTTCATTCACTGCACAAATTCAGTCACCTCCATACCAAATTCGAGTTCCTTCGTCCATACTTTCAAATTTCTCTTCCTTCAAGTCTGTCCTCCATTGTTGGGTTTTAGAGCTTGAAGTGAGAGAAAAGTCACTCATGATATTCTATACAACTTTAATTTGGAAGACAAAATTTGACCATCTTTAGTTGATTTGGATGATTTTTCATCAATTTGTTGGTGTATTTGGTCACACATACAATGGACAACGGTGAACATATCAGTGGTTGTGGTGGTAGAGGGTTGAGGGCACAATTGATTTGGGAGGGGGGAATTGGGCACTGAAACTTCAATGGAGATTGAGGGTGGCGGTGGCGGTAAAGAAGCTGTGTGCTTTAATTAGGTAGCAATTTAACAGGTTTGAAACTTTTAGTTTTAACCTGCATTAGTAGATTAAAGTGACATGTTTGAAACTTTTAACAGGTTCAATAACATTTTCTGACAAAAAAGATTAGGTGACAATTTTGACATAATTGACAAATTAGGTAGCAATTTTATGCTCTCCAACAAGAAACCCAAATAATTTGTCATTTCAAATTAATCCGAGCGCTCTCCAACAGAGTTGATAAATTAACTTGGACGATAATTTATTTATACAAAGAAAATATATAAATGCAATTATTATATAAACTTACTCCAAAAAAATAAATAAATAAAATAAAACCACTGCATCTCATTGTCACCGATAGTCAAATGCTAATGACAATATTTGTTGGGAAATTTCTTAACCGCGGCAGATAACTAGAATGGAAATTTCTTAACCGCGGCAGATAACTAGAATTTAGAAAGTCTAGAACTTTGGAAGTTTTATGAAAGTACTGTATAAGGTATCAAGGTTAGAATGAATCAGAAACCATAATTTGAAAATTCAATTTCTAATGTCGTCAGTGAAGAAATTGGCAAGACAATTGAAGAAATCTCTCCGGCCGAATCCCGACGGCGATGATCTCTCTCTTCCCACCGTCGACGATGTTCGTCCCATCGATACTCAAGGTTTCCCTCTTTTTCAGATTAGGGTTTTTTTCTTTTCAATTTCTCTGTCGTAAAGTTGAAATCTCTCTCTGAAAATTTATACTTGTTTGCTTCAATGTTTCAGAGCAGGAGGAATTGGTCCGATCGCTGGAGCAAATGCATGCCCAGCAAAGCCGCTTATGGAGGGTAACTAATATCTATCAATCACTGTATAATTATACGATTCTTGTGTTCTTTGTTTGAATCCTGGGATTTTGAACGAGATGTTGAATTAAAGGTGTGGTTTTTTTTTATGTTTGCTGTTATGATTGCAGACCGTGTTTGCCTCGTTGATCTCATTGTACATAGCATTCATCCTCTTCAACATCTATCACCAAGCTGCTTATCCATGGGACTTGGTAAATCTACTTGTTGCCTTTTGTGCTTAAAGATTGTGTTTTTAGGTGAAGCTGAACTGATATTGTTCCTAATTTGATTGCGATGGAGGTTTGTTATGTGTTTGTTATGTTCTTTTGGTGTGATGTAGAAGTTTGGTAAGTAAGATTAGTTAGGTTTGTGTAGGTTTAGGTAGTTTACGCAGAAGTGGTAGAAATAGGTAATGAGTTGTTTTAGAACCAGAAATGTTACGTAGGTTTCGGACCTTAGCTTAATTTAGGTGTTGTGGGTAGTTTACGCTTGAACAGAACATGGCCTTCTTGTATGGTTGTTAGGTGTAAGGTTGTGCATGTATGCATCTTCCTATATCCTTGTTTGGAAGGATCACACTAGATTGTTGCTACTGTTTGAGATATGGATGGGGTAGTTTGTTTGAGGTAAGGTAGTAAGCTGTCTAAGCATGCAGTGATATATGTGGAGATGTTGATGACTGAGATGAGTATGCATTCTTGGTTATTTGTATTCAGTTTATTGTGCAGTCTGTTCTCGCAAATTGCAAGAGCAATGATGGATTTGTGTGTGTGTGTGTGTGTGGAATACTTGCCTCACTGGTGCTTTGGATGTTCTTGGTAGTACCAGTCAGTAGTGAATTATGGATGTAAACGAGCTGAGAAGGCCAGGCATGGGCTCGCTATATTTTGTTTTATCAGTGTTTATTTAAAGTTGCCAAATGGAAAAGCTAAAATCCAAGCTAAAGTCTGGATTTGTATATTGCATTTAGTTTATTTGGGGTTGAAATAACATTTTGTTAATCTTATAGATGTAATCAAACTCTGTCTGAACTTCAGTGCTAGGGATTTTTATTTTATAAATTATCAAATTTATGCCTTGATATTAAGTTTGTACCGCTAAGTTAGTATAAAGTCTAAGTATACCTATAGAATATAGCATATTTCCTCCCAATATACCTAAGTGAGCTTAACAGTGCCAAGCCTCCTAGGCTTGGGCTTGTCAGCTCCATAGACATTCTGGTTGAGCTTTTGGTCAAACTGAGCTTCAGCCAAGCTTTGATGGGTCGAGCTTCGGGTCTTTTACAGCCCTAGTATGATGTAGAGAATAGATGGTATTTTGCAGTGTTAGAAGTTGACTGCAAGCTATTATTTTGTTTCTTGATGGGTTTAACTATTTCTAAAATTATGCTTGCTATGTTCTGATAACAGCGGTATCATGCTTACTTCATGGAGGACATTGATTCATGGCTCGTCATATTTTCAGGTCCGATTTCTGTTCATCTTGTATACTCCGTTGTCATTGATATTTTCATTTGTGGGTTGCCTGTTGTTATGCCTGGCTGTTTGAATGTTGTCCAATACAAGATATGTGCTGAAGTACAGAAATTGCAACTGTGCTTTGGGCCTCTGATTCACTGCATATTTCACTCTGCTTCTTTAATTAGTATTTTTGTGTTTCTGGTATTAGCACTTCTTTTAATTGTTTTTCCTGGTTACATGTGCATTAAATCCACCTCCTCCCCCCACCCCCCACCCCCCACCCCCCACCCCCCACGCCCACACACACCAAAAAAAAAAAAAAGCACTACCGCCAACTATGAATGTTATAGAATTCAATGTGGAATTACTTCCTGAAACTTCGCTTCCTACTTGCTGAAGGAACTCCAGATGCCGTTTCCCCCTTCCCCTTCTCCTCTTCCCTAGGAAAACAGAAATATAGAAAGGAGAAGAAACAGAAAAGGAAGCATCCATGTAACTTACTGGATCAAATGTGTCCAGTCTATATCCCATGAACTGGTTTACAATCTGTTTTATCAAACTCATGTCATTTTCTCTTTTGGGTGTCAAAATGCTTGTTAAATTATTCTCAGTGTGCTTCACTAATCACTACTAATGTAAGGTTTAACAGATTGGGTAGCAGTTACGGTGTGTACAACAGCCATGTTAGGGCTAGTTCGTAACTCAGAGCGCCACAGGCGCTGGATTTGGTACTCCCTTTTTGGCGGTGTAATGCTTGCAGTCTTTTGGCTATATTATATGCTAAGGTGAGTGAGATCTTTATGAACTTAGCTCCGGATCCATGTGATCCATTCAACTCTGATTGGTCCAAACCCAACTCTAAACTTGCTGCTCATCTACTTTTTTTTTGTCTGTCTGTTTGTATTTTGTAGATTACCAAAGTTCCGGTGGGAGGTTATTTGGCTTCCGTTTGGTCCCCTGAGGTGTGTATATCTCTGTCAATTAGATTCCTTGCAAGTATAGAGCATTTTGCTAAGCAAAATATCAAAATTTTGCTATACAGTGGAGCTGGAATATGTCTATATGTGGACCATCTGCTGAATGAATCATCGGAAGAGGTGCGAAAACTCAGAAGTTACATGTATGCTTACAAGGCCAGCTAGATTCCTGGGTAATTTTCTTTATGAGTTCCACGGTCAAGGTGATGTGACCTCAAGCATTGGAACATTGAAATGCTTTATTCCGACCCCAGATAGAATGTATACAGCAAGAGCTTTGTTTGGTTGGCTTGCTTCCAGGTGTGCACATAGGTTTGTATGTTGCTTTCATGTAATCTCATTTCTTTGATTAGACTAGCAGAAAGATGGAGAAGTAGGTGAACAATGAGAACTCACAAGCTGTTACTTATCTTGCCTTGCCTAGCTATTTATCTGGTTTCAACCCCTTTACCCCTTCCTATCCACCTGGGTTTCTGCCCCAGACAGTAAATTTTGTTAGACTTCTGTAACATTTCTTTCTAATCACAATGGTTTGTGTTATTTTTGTAAGGTAGATCATGTATGTGTACCTTGTACTTTCAAAGGTTCTGCTACCATTGCGCACGATTTGGTTGTTTCGGCCAGATTTTGTATCTGCTATGGCTCATTCGGCTAAATTAACATGTTAGATATTAGATAGCGGTTTAGGCAACGTATAGCTTTTACGTAGAAAATAACAGTTCTACTTTAGCGGTTGTCCAAAATGAGGATCTGAAGAAATTGTGTTAGAGAAATTCAGCAGTGGTATTATCCTACTATTCCAAATTGACATAAAATGGTAAATATATAAAAGATAAAATTTTCAAAGGGTATCTTTTTACAAAGATATGAAATATTTTACTCCAAGTGGTAAAAAGAACATATAACAGATTATCCCTCTATCCTAAAATGTGTACATGCCAAGGAAAAATTGGAGGAAATATCTATTGTAATGCCTTCTCTTTAGGAATTCAAGTCACTCTCTTTAACTCTTTCCAAAAGAATCTTATTTTGACATTCATCCAACTTTGCTGAAAATTTTCCACTCACCAAGAACCAGAAAAAAATACCTCCATTCCCTCTGGCAAATCTCAACTCAATACTCCCATTTATATCTGCCAGTTACGGCAAATAAAAAGCCAAGTTGCTAATAGATTAGCATTTCGACAGCTGACGGGGCAAAAATTAAATCCATATAATCTGAAGATCATGATAAAACACAGTAGCAGCAGGGCAGAGGTCTACTAATTCTCAAAACGCGTTTAGTACCAAAACTATAACAAAATGGTCGTCTGAAACAAAAAAAACAAAGAAGCCACGACAACTTAATCTTCTTCATCGATGACCTTGGTGCTTAGACCCTTCAAACCTTCTGGGGGGATCTCGGCGACAGTGACAAGTGAGTAGAACTCTTCCTTGGCGTCTTCGTCATCGTTCCTCTTGCGAGCAATGCGCACTCTGACCCTCCTCGGGACACTCCTGATCCCTCTGCTCCAGATTTGCTTGTTCAGTTTCACATCCACTCTCACATCCTTTGTTCCCATCGATTTCTCGGCAAACTTACGAATCTCCTTGATGGCGTTCGGAGCCTTCTTCTTGAAGGTGCTGCCACATTGTACATGTTGCACACAAGTTTTAACAATCAAGAATCCAATATCGTAGATTGCAGTACAGTTCATACATGTAACCTGAATGGTGATTGAATGAATTACAACATTCAATCCCATCAAAAACTTCATCTAATGAACAGAGATAATTGATGCCAGTAACAAGCACAAATTTCCCTAGCACTGGCAGAAATTCGGGTTGAACAATGTCAAACTTCAGACCCAATTTTATTTCAGGTGGGACAGTTCAGACAAAGCTAAATTCATGTCAAAATCGAATTCAGACAATAGAAAAAGAGAACTTTTATGTCCACATATCCGGTCAATTCAGTTATATGTCCAGACCCCATATATTGCCAGCTCATAATTTCCCAATGACTCAACTCAAGGCAACTACATTGTCCACAGAGGAAGCCAACACAAGTGATGGTGTCCTTCAACAGGATAATATCAAAAGGAGAAAACAAAGGTCTCTGCACGAAACAACATTCTCAGCTCTCACCATGTTTGGATGCCACTTTGAGTAGTAGTTTGTAACAGGAAAATGAAGAATAAAATTGTCATTCCAAGTCCCAACCCCCATATTGTTTCTTCAAAATTTGAAGAAAATTGTATAATCGATAACCCAAACATTCAAATGAAACAAGACAGTCATTCAATTTCCCAGAAACTTGCAATCCTACACAGGTCCTTCCCTCCAGGCCAAAAAAAAGATTGCAGCAAATCCTGATTTGTGCCAATGCAACTCAATCGAACCAATCATCCACTCTAAAATCACAGCTTTTTACATCTGTTCGCAGCCCATTTTGCAAGAAGATAATCATGTCCAGATAGCATCTAAAACACACCCGCTGACCCGCATATCTTTAACCACAGAGATGCATTCTCGAGCAAGGTTAGACAGCAAACAAACAAGACACCAAAAGGCTCACTCGTTCAACCGTAGTTCTTAACCCTAATCAGATCGGAAACTAGACAGACGGAATCCCAACAACCAAAAGCACGAAACACATGAAATCTAGATAAATGAAACACTAATTCTCCACATTTCATACAAGGAAAATCTGCAAGCTGTGATTTGATTAACTGTTGCGATTGTAGCTTAGAGAGAGAGAGAGAGAGAGAGAGAGAGAGAGAGAGAGAGATTACCAGCCATGGAGGCGTTTGTGGAGGTTAATGGTGTACTCCCTGGTAACAACCTCCTCCTTCCTTCCCTTAGTCTTCTCGACCATTTTCGCTGTCTTTTGCTTACCACCTACCCTGCATTCATCAACAAATTTTCACTTCATCAGACTCATTCGCAGATATAAACCCTAACCCTAACCCTAAACCTAGGAGAGAGAGAAGAAGAAGAAGCAGAGACCTTGGCGCTACGACGGCTGACGGAGAGGAGCAGAGGGTGAGCAAATGAGGGAAACGAGTATTAAACTGAGAGACGACTCCTAAAACCCTAGTTGCTTTCCTTTTCTTGGATTTGGGCTTTCTTTAATTTAGGCCCAACTATTTTCATGTCAGTTTATTTTAGTTTTTATTCACCAAGTTCAGCCCAAAGGAGTTCGGCCCATTTTGTACTTCAGTTGGGTTGCAACTTGTATTTCATTATTGACAGGCTGATCCGATCCAACCCATGCACTGACTCTTTATCATTGTTAAATGGGCCGACCCACTAATAATCTGACCATTTAACGACCCGATCATTTGACACTCTCAATTTTACATGACCCGACCGATCAAAAAACTTTCCTATCTATATTGTGTAACCAAATATGAGAAAATTTGGTCAGCTTTCTTCAAGCTGACAAACTTTTCTAGGAAACTATGACAACCAAACTTCAGTTGGTATGTGAGTACACAATTCATCCTCCCCATCATGATTTGAATTATGGTGACCACAATTTTCACGGTGAGAATTGTTGGTGCTTTTAAAAGCTTGGTGGGTTATTCATGTGTATAGTGACATATATAACGAAAAGGAGAGAGTATCACGTAGAACTACCAATATTAAATTTGTAGTAAAACATATTTTCATCAGAGTATAATCTTAAATATTTTTCAAAAATATATGGCTAGAAAATGATGATGATTGTAGAGTATCAAATACCATAAAAAAAATCAAAAATGACAAATATTAAAAAATTGATAAGTATAAACAAGTGTCTAATCAGCATCAAACAATATGTAATTGAGAAAGAGAAGATAAATGTGGGTTCTACTATTTTATTATGCACTTAAGCTCAACACTCGAGTATTTAATAAAATGAGGACTTCCCAAGGAGTTAATTACATTTACCCTACCTGACTTATGTGGTAATAATTTTTGCATATCCGACATTTGAGAAATAATTTTCACCCTACCTGACATTTAAGTGGTCATAAATTTAAAGCCCCTCAGGTATGTTATATTTGATTTTTTATTGACTTTTCCGGTGAACTGTAAAAAAATAAATATGAAGTGACCTTTATACCCTTGTTATTATTTCCTTTGACTTTCATTTAAATGTGAAATGACTTTTGTACCCTTAGTATTAGTTGTTATGACATTTTAAAACCCAACCACTCCACTGATTCTCCTGATTCCTCTCCCCGCCCCCCCTCCCATACAGAAAATAAAAACCTAACTCCTCCCAAACCACCATGTCTGTCTTCTACTCTCCAACATAGTCTTTTCCTTCTCAAATTAAAGGGCAACATCGTAATTTCACATAGTGATATAGGGGTATTATTGTATTTTTCCATTTCCGATGACAAGTTACCGGATTCTAACACTAAAAATCACTTTCACTAAATTTCAGGTAGGGTGAAAATTATTTCTCAAATGTCGGGTGTGCAAAAATTATTACCACATATGTCAGGTAGGGTAAATGTAATTAACTGCTTCCCAAGTCCCCCACCCTTCCCCTTGGGGGATGATCAATGATGGGGGGTTGGTTTGAATGGTGTTGTGTCCCTTTCAACGTTAAAGATTGATCTCTTTGTGGTGCTTCTTTTTGCACAATCAATACCTACTTGCATTCTTCACCCTTCAACATATGTACAATACCCAACACAATCATCTCCATAAATGACTTTCCCACTTTCAAACACTATGAAGCAAGAGTTGAGGATATTGCTTGAGTATGTCAAGTACAAATTATGTGAATATGATTGAATTTTGTTTTCTAGTTTTGCAACCAGTTGGCTGCCTTTGTTGAAAATATGTTATATTAGATAGTGTCCCAATTGTTGTTGTTGTTGTAGGTAGGAGTGGTAGATGATGCAAGTAATTGCCCAATTAATCAACATGACTCATTGGTCACTACCCTTCAGTCTCATAATAGTCATATGCCAAGGAGAGCCATACACACACCCATCAATTACATACTTCAAAAGGCATAAGATGGTCTCCCTAAAGAGAATCCAAGGTCTGTTCTCTGTATCAAAGGGACGGTAGTAAAGTGACAATTATTCCATCTCCTATGCTCCCCCCATTAAGATCAAGTCTTCGTCAAAGCTAATGTTTTTTCTTAATCTATGGAAATTGTTGGGTTGATGGACGATGTTTTGTCATGAGCAGTTTGGTACTGACCTGTTAAGTTCGCGGTTAATTACTCCTAAGATATGTGTCAGTGGACGGATCAAATTTATATGGTGTAAAAGAAGAAATTGTGGGGTTGATGGACATGCTTGTCATGAACAGTTTGATACTCATCTATTAGATTCGTGGATGGTTACTCCTAAAATATGTGTCAGTGGACGAATCAAGTTTATTCGATGTAAAAAAAGATGCATCCTTTGTTTTTTTCTTACAAAATTTGTTCATAGTTACCAAAAAATGTCGACACCCTGATTCGGGGGTTCAATTCTACAATTTATTACATTCTTCCAGAGTTAATATTTCAAATAGGATTATTGTTCACTTGCATATAGTATGTTGTTCTCTCTCAATAGATAGGAAGGGTCCCACCACAAAGGTCATACGACTCACGTCAAGGCTCCCTCCCATAAACTTCAGGTGCATGTAATAATTTCAGTTTCAATTTGTTTCAATTTGAGTTGATTGGCACTCCATTGAAATGGAATTCAATTTAGAGTGCTCAAATAACCCTGAGTTTCCCCTTTGGTCTGTTCATTAGTTTGTTGGGTAGCCTTGAATTTGCAGGAATGACTTTTTCCCAAAAGAGGCCAAGCACATAGATTTGGAACTTTGTTAAATAATTTGATCTAGAATCCTCTTTACTTGATTACTGATTTCCCAAAAGCTACATGGGTCACTCTCAGAAAGCTAAGTCCTGTCCAACAATTCAACCTTCCCAAAGTAATAACATAAATAATTGCACTTAAAGCAAACCCAAACAGTAATTTCCCACTTAATCATTCCACCTTTGATAATAATTAATGGATAATCCAATGTCTTATCAACACACAGTTGCTAATCCATACACCTGAATAATAATGAATAATAATAAAACAATACTCCTTAAAAACCAAAAAAACAAATCAACCCATGAAAGTTTAGAGAATGATGAATCACAATCTCAAACCTATACCCTTCTGTGTATACACACCCTATGAAGACACAAATCAAACTTGACACAACAAAAAGAAAACCCAACAAAACCCAAAAACAATCAAGAAATACAGTACTGATGGAATATGATACAGCAAAATAAAAACTGCCATGCAAAAAAGAACTTAATTAACTCAAGTAATTACCTTTGATTTGATTCATTCAGGCTTGGTTGTTGCATTTGCATCTGGGGTGGTTGTGATTGTCTTTGAAGAGGGGGATTTCCCAATGATGGCCTTCTTTGCCTTGACAAGGGAGTTCTTCACCTTTGACAGTAGATTGTTGGACTGTTTTGAGGGTGGTTTTGTCACTGGTGTTGTTTCTTCCTTGTTAGCAGTAGCATCACCATTCTTTTCAACCACTTCTGGCTTGTTTTCTTCCTTCTTGTCCTCAGTTTGAGGAGGAGTAATATCCAAATCTCTGCTTTGTACTGTTACTGTTGCTGCTTGTTCTGGCTTGGTTTCCTCAGTTTTTACCTCCTTTTCTTGCTCAGGAGCTGCTGGTGTTGCTACTGCTGGTGCTGAGTCTTTGAGTGGTTGATCTTCGGCCTCTTTCGCCTCGATTTCCTCCTTGATAATGTCTCCTAGACTTGGTCTCTTATCTTCCTTTTTCTCAACACTTTCAACTTCTTGTTCTGCTTGTGAATCCTCTTTTTCTGGTTCAACTACTTTGGGTTTCTCCTCGTCAACATTCTTAGGCTCATCAATGGAGGTGAGTTCGCTCGCTTGCACAACTTCTGTGCCTTCTGCCTTGGACTCCTCCTCAGGCTGCTCTTGCACGGGAGCCGGTTCCTCTGCCTTCGGGGTGGTTTCTTCCACCACCTCGACATCTCTGGTGGTGACAGTGGCAGTTTGTTCTTCTTGTGTGGCGGGTTTTTCCTCCTCGACGATCTTGGGTTGCTCGATCGAGGTTAACTCACTCACTGGAACCTCCATCACCTCCGGCTTCTCCTCTTGTTTAACTTCCTCCTCCACCACCTTGTCAGGGGTTTCTTCTTCTGGCTTAGGGGCTTCTTCAACCACAGTTTCCTCTACAGCAGCAGCAGTTGGTGCTTCTTCTTCTTTTTGAGGCTCTTCAACAGGACTTTCTTCTTGAGCAGGTGGTGCTTCTTCTTCTTTTGGAGACTCTTCAATAGGAGTTTCTACTTGAGCAGCTGGTGCTTCTTCTTTCTGAGGCTCTTCAACAGGAGTTTCTTCATGAGCAGATGGTGCTTCTTCTTCTTTCGGGGGTTCTACAACAGGAGTTTCTTCTTGAGAAGTTGGTGCTTCTTCTTCTTTTGGAGGCTCTTCAATGGGAGCTTCTTCTTGTGTAGTTGGTGCTTCTTCTTTTGGAGGCTCTTCAGCAGGAGTTTCTTCTTGAGAAGTTGGTGCTGCTTCTTCTTTTGGAGGCTCTTCAACAGGAGTTTCTTCTTGAGAAGTTGGTGCTGCTTCTTCTTTTGGAGGCTCTTCAACAGGAGTTTCTTCTTGAGAAATTGGTGGTGCTTCTTCTTTCTGAGGCTCTTCGATAGGTGTTTGTTCTTGAGAAGTTGGTGCTGCTTCTTCCTTTTGAGGCTCTTCGATAGGAGTTTGATCAGTTGGTGCTTCTTCTTGTTGTTTTTGAGGCTCTTCAGTAGGAGTTTCTTCTTGTGCAACTGGTGCCTCTTCTTCTTGTTTTTGAGGCTCTTCAACAGGGGCAACTTCTGATTTCTCCTCTGGCTCAGGCTGAGCTTGTTCAACTACTGCATCAGCAGCTGGTGTGGGGGTACTCTCAGATTCATCTTTCGGCTTCTCTTCTTTGATCACCACTTCTTTCGGCTCTTCAACAACTTGTTGTTCAACCTTCTCCTCCTCAGGAGACGCTGCAGCAGGCTCGCTCGAACCAGCAGTTTCTTCTTGCTTCTCTTCTGGAGCTGCAGGAGTTTCTTCAGGGGCAGTTGGTGTTTCCTCAGCTGTAGGCATGTCTGGTGCTGCAGAAGAATCAGTCTCTGGCTCACTTGATTTAGTAGCTTCTTCAGGGGTTTTCTCTACCACTTCTGGTTCCTTTTGGTCATCCACTTGCTCCTGCAAAATGGTTGATCAAGATGTTACATATCTTCCTGTGAGTTTGGATTTAGAAGAGATGTAAAGGAGGATTGAATATTTGAATCACAAGAAAAGAATATAGTGCAAAGAAAGAGCAGTAAGTAAAGTCATAGAAAAGTGGTATCTTTGTTTGATCCATGTGTTACTCATACTCTCTAGTCTCTATCTTCATTCTCAAAAACTGATTACATGAATCACAAAACGGGCTGAGATGTTTATCAAGAGGAAACTATGGTGTCTTAACTTCATTTGTAGCACAAAACAAAGTACAAAAGTCGATATAAGACCAATTCTCAGGTAGACCCTAGTGTACGCTATAATAATTTTTTTGTAACCCCTTATTTTAAGATATATATCCGATAAAAGTATAAGAGAGATTATCTTTCTATATAGATCAAGGTGTAACTAATCTTGGTAGGTAAAATAACTGATACCCACAACTTTTGATCACAGGTTTTCAATCATCATGTTGCACAAACTATGCACAAAACCATCTGTTTCTAATCTACAACTAAGCCAGATATTCAACAACAGAAATAGTTTAACTTCTAACAAAGCTATGCTATGAGTCTATGATCCCAGCTGATTAGTACAATAATTAATATTAATATTTCATTAAGGCTACCTGCACAGTTACTTAACTACCTAGGGGGATCAATAAACAAGGTGTTTAACCAAGACTTGTATGTACAAACTACAAACAGATTTCAAAACACACAAAGCAAGGAGATCTGCTACCCCCATAATCATGATCAAAGACACATACATACCCAGAAACAGCCATAAATTCACTCAACATAGGAAGAAGGTAAAACTGGTAAAAAGAAGGACCCAAAAAGGAGTAAAACAAAGAGTTAAAGTTACCTGTTGAGGCTGAGACAGAGCAGGAGCATCAGAAACAGGGGCTTCAGTTGCCATGATTTTCTCAGATGAATTGAGTTGACAAGCAAAAGAAGCAAAGGAAGAAGATGACTAAAGTGATTAAAGTGAGAGTTAAGGTTTTTGTGAAAGAGGGTAAGTTTGCTTTATTTGGGTAAGTAATCAGTGAGTTTGTGTGTCTAAGTAGAGAGGGAGAAGAAGAAGAAGAAGAAGAAGAAGAAGAAGAAGAAGAGGAAGAATAATGAGGGAAGGAAGGAAGGGGGAGAGTCCTCACTGGAAAGTGGAGTCATTGGGGTGGCCTGTGACAGATAAGCACATGGACTGCTAGCTCACCTTTCATCAACTCTTTTGTCATTCTATATCCCCCTTTATTTTTTCAAATAAAAATTTCAAAATATTTATTGTGCTTTATTTTTTTAATGAAATTATTTTTTAGCCATAACATTTTTTTTTGTAAATTTTTGCAAATATTTGTATTGGTTGGACCGTGATCCTCAACTAAGATGGACTATCTTGTTAGATAGATCAAGGTATATCTCAGAATAACTCATTTTTCAAAACAAGGATATCTATTATAATAGTTGGATAAGGGTGTGTAAAATTGGTTAATCTAAACCGTTAACCGAACTGAAGATAGCAATTAACTGATGTTCAATGTCCAAATCTTTTCCATTTGACAAAACTTCACGCTCTAAAGGACGTTAACGGTTTTTTTTTTGGTTCAATTTGTGGTATTAATAATCTTTATCAAATGTGTTATATTAATTTTCTTTTTCAAACAAAACCTTAATTCTTTATCCACCACAATTATATTGTAGAATTAAAAGTTAGAAAAATTTAAACCAAACTCATAATAAGAGACAAATCAATTAATTTCACTTAAATATATATTTAAAAAAAATAGAAAACCAACCGGTTCAACTAATCAAAAGTTTTGTTCCCTTAACCGATAACTAAAAATAGATTATATTTACTTAACCAAACCACATGGTTTTATCAAATAATATCAGTTAGCAAGTTTTTCTATTCAATTTAGTTGTATTTCGATTTGGTTTATAATTTCGGTATTTCTAGATACTCCTACTATAAACTCAAAAAAGTCTGTGATCACCATAATTAAAAAAAAAGGAAATTGGATTCTAATAATACAAACTTTTGGCCATATAAGACTTAATAATACAAACTTTTGATTTGGTCATTAATAATACGAACTTTGACCCCCTGTAGCCCCCAATAGTACGCCACCGAGCTAAGTTAAACTTAACTCGGTGGCGGTCTGACGTGGCAGCAGAGGCACGCGCCTGGTTGTTTTGACTTTGCCACGTCATCCACGTTGATTTAAAAAAAATAATACGAATTTTTACCTATGTTGCTCTGAATAATATAAACTTTTACCTATATTGCTCTGAATAATATGAACTTTTTCTCTCTCTAAAAATCTCATATCCCATTTTTTACTTCTTCATCTTCTTCAATCCTCCCTCTCCCATTCCCAGAAAACCTAGAAAACCCCTCTCTCTCTCTCTCTTCGTTGCATTCCGCTATTGTTGAGAAGACCCAGAAAATCTCTCACCATTTTGACTTCACTGCTCTCCTTCCAGAGATCTAGGTAAAAAAGGGTGATAGAAGTTGAGAAGAAGAAGGAGAGCAGTAAAGTGAAAAAAAGGGTGGTTGGGGAAGTTGAAAAGACATTCCGCCATTGTTTACGAGTTTGAGCATCAAGCTGTGGCTCATGATGAAGAGATGAAGAGGGGGAGGATTGAAGAAGATGAAGATGTAAAAGGAAAATGTGGGATTTTTAGGGAAAGAAAAAAGAGGTGGGGATGATGAAGAGGAAGGGAGAGAGAGAGAGATAACGGTTTTCTGGGTTTTCTGGGAATGGGGAGGGTGAGGATTGAAGAAGATGAAGAAGAAAAAATGGCATCTGGGATTTTTAGAGAGAGAAAAAAGTTCGTATTATTCCGAGCAACATAGGTAAAAGTTCGTATTATTCAAAGCAACATAGGTAAAAGTTCGTATTATTTTTTTAAATCAACGTGGATGACGTGACAAAGTCAAAACAACCAGGCGCGTGCCTCCGCCGCCATGTCAGACCGCCACCGAGTTAACCGAGTTAAGTTCAACTTAACTCGGTGGCATACTATTGGGGGCAACAGGAGGTCAAAGTTCGTATTATTAATCACCAAATCAAAAGTTCGTATTATTAAGTCTTATATGGATAAAAGTTCATATTATTAGAATCCAATTTCCCTTAAAAAAATTATAGGGAGGATGGATGATAAACATCCAACTCCATACCACTCAAGCATAATGTTCATGGTTTTTCAGTCATAGCAAAATAATATAGCATAGGGTCTTTTACTTCAGGGTTCTAGTATGCCGGAGTTTGGACCATAAAGTGTTTGAGGAGACTATAAGATTCTTCTTTATTAAATGTATTACTTACGGTCCATGTATTTTGTATAAAATGCATACAAGGATAAGTTATATTAGGTATGTGCATAAGCTTATCAGTCATCAATAGATATATTGTATTTTACCATTGCCTGTGGCTAAATTGTATCATTGATTCATTGTCCTATTACCTCATCTAAATTGGACCCCTACCATTTAAAAAATAAAAATTTTATGATCACATCAAAAATTTAATAGTCCTAACCCCTTTATACTAAAATCCTCAAGTCTAAAACCCTGTAGCATAAGTTGCATAACTGCTTTTGCTACTCACAAAAAATAGAAAAACATGTAACTACTTTGTGTAATTTTAATTTTAGCAAGTGTATATATTGAAAATTATTTGAGGAAAACAGCTCATGGTACAGAGATATGCACCTTTCAGTGTGCCCTACTTATGCTTTTTTTGCCCATACAAGACTTGCGATTTATTATTTCTCACATAATGCTATTTTTTATTAGAGAAAAAAAATGATTCTAGAGATTCTTTTAATATTTAATTTATCCGTGTATTACATTCATATATACTCAAGTATATATTTGGGAATTTAGATTTCTTAATTTTTTTACATTTTAGACACTGACCATACTTGGAAAGAAAATTTTTGAACTTACTTTCCTTTACTTTAGTCTCAAAGAAAGTGAAGGAAGAAAAGTTAAAAACGAGATGGAAAATGTACATTTATTTTAACATCAATATTTCCTTTCAAATTTAAGAGGAAAAAGAGAGGGAAAACCTAATACAAAGATGAAGATTCATTGAACACATATATATATATGAGCAGGCTACAACGTTATTTTACTATGCTTATAAAAAAAATCTGTAAATGCCCATAAACTAAACTTTGAGTACTCATAATATAAAGATAGATAATCCTCATAAGTCAACTTGTAAAATGCTCACTAACAAAATTATTAATTGTTTTGAAAAATCTCATAAAATGGTCATAAAGTTAAAATAGAAAAATATTCATACACTGATATTAGGAAATGCTCATAAAAAGGGATTGGGTTGGATGCACACACATTATCAGAGCCTATTGATATATTATGTATATTTATATAAATTTTTCATTCCATAATATTTTTTCCTTCTTTTGTGAAACAATTATGGCCAAAAAATCTGGAAAATAATTAATGAAAACTATTGTGTTTTTTTGAGGGTACAAATAAATCCTGAATTTCTGCAGTTTGTAATGCATGATTGATGTAAAGACATAGGATTCAAAAGAATAGTTGTCCTAGTTAAAGGAATAATAGAAAGAAAAAGTGGGAAAAAGCCACTTTGGAAACTGACAAACTTGAAGGGGTCCATAAGTCCATAACAATGCCCCCAACAATTAAAACTAGCTTAATTTCCAAACTTTTTTTCTCCCTGTTTTTAATCCATAATATGATCCACCACTTAATTTGAAAGCAAAGAAATAATATTATTATTTTGCTGCTTTAACAATTTTTTTAGTTTCATATTACTTGTCATTTTATAATTTTAATTTTACTTTTAAATGATTTTAATATTAATTTTTCTAACATAAAGGTTGAAAAAGTGAAAGAGAAAAAGACATCCAAACAATTTGATATTAATATTTCACAAATTTCTATAAAATGCAATACTACCTTCATTTTTTTTTATGTGACGGTTGTTGTTGGTGGTGGGAGAAACCAATATCACCAAAAGTTATAAGATATTTAATGAGAAGATTAATTAAATATCTTTAATTAAGATCAATATGTAGGGTTTATTCGATTAATGTTAAGGATAAGATAGGACAATTAGTAATTAATAACTCACTAAAATTGTAAAGTGACAGATAATATGAAACAAAAAAAAATTAATTATAAAAATTAAAAAGAATGGAAAATTACTTAATTTGTTCATTTTATTGTTTTTTTTCAATATTTGCTAAACAATCAACTATTATAGGACGGAGCTAGCTAGTAACAATTTTTTTTTTATCTATATATACAAAAAAAAAAAAGCACTGTAAACGAAGGGGGAAAAACAAAGAAATGAAGGGGAAATATGTGTATTACTCCCTCCGTCCCATACTGATTGATATTTTGATTAAATTTTGACCGTTAATTATTCACGAAGTTGAAATAATATAGTTGTCTTGGGGTTTTCTTCAAAAAAAATAAAATATCTTTCTAGTGATATTTGGTAATTTCACATTGTAACTTATTATAAATTATGAATAATTAATGATCAAAATTTAATCAAAGTATCAATTAATTTGAGACGGGATGAGTAATTTATAAATATAGTATTAAGAATGGGGCCAATGATTGTGCATTTAGCCAAGGGCGGACAGCTCATTACCCACGCTGTGTTTGGGGTTGGGCCGTTAAAAGTTGTATGGTGGTCTCTCTGTCTGTCCAACTATATTAGTTGTCATTTCCATCATAATATCCATCACCTTTTCTATGATCTCCAACTAGCTTCCTTTCTTACTTAGTTTAGGTCACCCCTACCTTGGAGTAAAGCTTAATTAATCAAACTTAGCTTTGACTTTAATTAAACTTCTATTGTTTCATTAATTAGCTCATCACTTTCATATATTTTGAATCCCTGGCTACTTTTAAGCCCCTGTTCTTTTATGTGGTATTCTGCGGTATGGTGCGTTATAATGCGGTGAAATTGTGGCGGGGTTGTGGTGTAATTGTGGCGGGTTATTGGTATGTTGTGGTGGGTTTTTTCTTAATATATATAAATATTGTATTGGTAATTGTGAAAAAGTAATTTATGGTGGGTTGTGGTAGAATGATATTTTGTGATGGGTTGTGGCAAATTGCGGTAGGCTGTGGCACCGCAGTTTGTCAATTGTACAAAAGAACAGGGTCTATTATCACATGAGATATTATGCTAAAATTGAGAATGTTGAAATCAATATGAGGTCAAAAATGGTCAATTAGGCGTGTGCACGAGTTGGATAAGTTAAAAAAAAATATGCATATAATATTGAGAATTTTATAGAAAGCTTAGCTATAATATTGAGAATGTTATTATTTGGAATTTTAGTAGTTTGTTGTGCATATAACTTGATGAGATGTCTTGATAGAATTAATGATCTTTTAGATCTTATTACATCTCTGTTTACCCAGTTAAAAAAAAAGCTTTGGTTATGTTATTTAGAGGAGTAAAGTAAGATAAACTAGAGTAAAGTAAGAATTAAGATTAGCTAAATTTAGTTAAAAATTAGAAAATAATTGAATATTAAAAATATAAAAAAATGAGTGAATTTAGGTTGTGTCGTGTAAATATTCCATTTGTACAAATCGACCCAACTTATTTAAAGAGAGTGCTGCAAAAAAAATTTAGAGATGATTTGCTGAAAGAAAAGAAGACAAAAGTGAAGTTTTAATTGTATTTTTTGTTGCTTTTATGCTTCGTGAGCTGGTCACTTTTTGTTTGCTGTGTTAAATTTCCTGTGTTGTTTATACTGTCTTGTTTGGCAATGATTGTTTTGGAACTCTTGCCCTTTTTTGGACTCTAAATAATCAGAAAAAAATGAAATATTTATTCCTCTAAAGAACATAAATGAAAACACTAGCTACCTACATGCCTAAGTTAATGGAACATTGAAAACGTTCATTCCACATGTATGGGCCAGTTAGGATTTCGTGGTGAAATTGGTGGCTGTAACAGTGACTTGTGGAAGACTAGAACAAAACTAGTTAATTGTTGAATGAGAGTGGAAGGGTCAATGTCATTTAACACCAACTTGTAGAAGGAAAACAAATGCTAAGTTGGAAAATGTGGAAAATAATGTTTATGGCCCAACTTATTTAATCAACCCTTGCATACCAATGGCACCCAAATACGGCTGTAAGTGAAACCAAGAATAGCTTCCTGCTGTTTGTGGTCTTGTAGCATTTTGGATGTCTTCTTAGTATCTTGTGGCTAGCAAATTATCGAAAAAAGTGAAACATAGTATGTATGTTGTGGTTCGTATCTCCCTATGTTTACTAGTTTTCCATGATCAAGACTCTATAGAGGTTGGATGTGGTCAAGATTCGAAAGTAGTGTTCTCGGTTGAGCGGATCAAGGTTTGGACATAAAATTTGTTACATTTACATGAATCAACTATGTATGTATTTCTCCCTTTTTGGAAGGGATGTATTTCTCAAACTTTACTATTGAAAATCGATGTCAGTTTGAACAAATATTTACAAATAGAAAGAAAGTAGAAAGACAAATGATGGACGTAATGTTTGAATAGAAAACCCAAACTGGGTAAAAAGAATCACTCTTCCAATGCACTATCTTATATTTAAAGAAGTAGAACGAGAGGTTTACAACTTGGCAAGGAGTTGGGAGAGGAGGTCGAGAGACCTGTCGAATGTGAGGTGCATCGAAGACCTTGAGGGGGAGAGTTTTAGAAGAGGAATCCCGAATAAAAGAGAGGTGAAGAAGCTACATCAGTATGTTGTTTAATGAGGAGAGGATGATGACTTTACACAAGGTGAGTGCAGAGCTAAACGAAGGGAGCCCGGTTTGTGAGACCTGTCCACCTATATCATTAGAGGGGGTTAGAGGAGCGTTTAAGGGAATTAAGAGGGGCAAAAGCGGTGGACCCAGATGGAATTCCCATAGAGCTTGTGAAAGCGTATGGGAGAGGAGGGTGCTCTCTAGTTCACAAACCTTTATAACGACATTCTCAAAACAACTAGAATGCAAGACTAGTGGAGGAGTAGTGTAGTCGTCCCACTATACAAGAACAAAGGAGTTGTTTAGTGCTGCAATAATTATAGAGCGATTAAGCTCCTAAGTCACACCATGAAGATCTGGGAACGAGTTATTGAGAGGAGGTTGAGAGAGCTTTTGCATGTGTCTGAGAATCAGTTTGGCTTTATGCCTGGAAGGTTGACGACAAAAGTTATCTATATTGTACGTTGTCTTATGGCGCAGTACCAGAAAAGAGGAATGACCTTCATATGGTGTTTACTAATTTAGAAAAAGCCTATGATAAGGTCCCCAGAAAAATGATGTGGGAGTGCTTGGAAGCGAAAAAGGTGCGATATCCTTACATTCGATAATTAGAGACATGTATGACAATACTAGGATTAGCGCTCGGACAACAGTCGGAACCACTATAGAGTTTCCAAAGGAGATTGAGGTGCATCAAGGGTATGCACTTAGCCCGTTTCTTATTAATTTGGTGCGAGACAAGTTGACTAAGGAGATCTAGAATGAACTATCATGGTATATGCTTTTTGCGGATGATATAATGTTTATAAAGGAGTCGAGGGAAAGATTAAATGACAAGGTTGAGTTTTGGAGAGACACCTTGAAATCTAGGGGGGGTTTAGACTTAGAAAAGCTAAGATGGAATATATGTTGTGTCATTTTAGTGGTCTTGAGGCTGAGAACCATAGTCAAAGAGTAGCATTGGAGGGGCGAGCACTACACGGGTGGACAAGTTTAGATACCTTGAGTTTGTGTGACGAAGTGATAGAGACATTAGTGATGATATTGCACATTAGATTAAGGTAGGTTGGCATAAGTGGAGGGCAACTTCAAGAGTGTTGTTTGATAGGAGAATTCCTCTTAAGCTAAATGGTAAGGTTACTGTATGATGGTTAGACTAGCGATGCTGTATGGAGCTGAGTGTTGGGCGACTAAAAAGACACACCTCCGGAGGTTGAGTGTAGTAAAGATGAAGATGGTGCGATGTATTTCCGTCTATACTAGGTTGGATAGCCTTACCCCTAGTTCAGCTCGACAAACGTCATTTCTAATCCTATCCAACCTAGTTAATTGAGAGAGACTAGACTGAGATGGTATGGACATGTACTTAGGAGAAGTGAGAATGCTCCTGTTAGGAGGTGTGAAGGGTTTAGAATACTCATTGGACGTCAGGGACGTGGAAGACCTAAAAAGTCCATAAGGGAGGTGATTAGAGCAGACTTGAAGCACCTAAGTTTGGATGTCGACATATCACTTGATAGTGGAGTTTGGAGGGGTAATACTAAGGTAGTAGGTTGACGTTTGTTGGTGGGTTGACATGTTTTGCCTTGGTTTATTACCCAGGTACGTTTGGTTCTTTCTCAACAATATGGATTACACATATATACATTTCTTCACTACTGTAAGGGTTTCGCTTTCGTGGTTTGCCAATTTGTTTTTTCTAATGTTTTCCTTTTGGTTTTGCTTATGTATAAGCTTTTTAAAGGTTTGTTGAACTGCTTTTTTTGGATTCATTGGAACCGACCTCTCCATGAATTTTGCTTCATTGGGGAAAGCTGCCTATATCTACATCCTCCAGATCACCCTTAAAAAAATCCAATTTCGTGGACCATCTTACTTCCCGTAGCCCGATTTCCTCATGTTCACTCCTATCTTTATTAAAAACAACTCATTTCTCTCTTCCTGCTCGAGAGAGGTATATATATGTATATATCTACTAAATAAATAAAAATATCACTTGAAAACTACTTTTTCTGAACAAATGATAATTGATTAGTATCACCCTAGGAAATAGTCCAATTCAAGCATTTTTCATTGTTGTGATTCTATTCAATTGCACGCACAAACTAGAGAGCCAGAAGAATGAAGAATTTAAATGGGAAAAAGAGAAGGGAGAACAACTAAAATGAGGATGGATATATGGATGCCTAAGTTTTGAGATCACGAGACAGAAAATAAGAGGGGATAGCGAGTGGTGAGAATTGAAATGAAAGAAATTAATGAAGATTTGAAGAATGCTTCGTTTTCTTGGCCAAACAATGTCGACTCTATAATTGCATGTCTATGTGTATGCTTTAGTCATCACATACACAATGAAATCTCCAACGTGTTTTTATACTTCAACCGACATTGCCCTTTGCCAACCCTTTCTACCCCGTCTGCTAAAATATCGGGTCTGATTGAATTTCGGTCAGACGCATTAGTCAATGTTTAAATTTAGACGAGAAATCAATGTTTAAATTTAGACGCATTAGTCAATCTTTTATGCGGTATTCTGCGGAATGATGCGGTATGGTGTGGTGAAATTGTGGCAGGTTGTGGTGTAATTGTGACAGGTTATTGGTATGTTGTGGTGAGTTTTGTGTGTGTATATATATATATATTGTATTGGTAATTGTGAAAAAGTGATTTGTGGTGGGTTGTGGTGAATTGTGGTAGAATGGTATTTTGTGGTGGGTTGTGTCAAACTGCGGTGCATATAATTTATATGAATTTGACACTATTAAAAGTTGTGCAATTTGCCTATCGCAGAAAAGAACAGGGCCCGACTCATATAATTGATATGAATTTAAATCAAGATCAAAATCAAATTAGAGTAATAAAAATAGAGGACGTATTATGGCTCTAAATGTTCATCAATTCGATTATGTCAAACTTGAACCAATATTTATGATCATACCTGATTTTTTTTATACAAAACTTTACCAAACTCTATCCCCACCTTTCATTTCCTAAAATCTAGTGCCGTCTTATCTTTTTTCACTTTCAAATTGCAACATTTTTTCGAACAATGTCATTTGTGGGGTTGTTCTAGCAGTATATTTTTCTGGGCATTAAGTATGAATGGACCCCATTAATATATGATAATAACAACACATATAAAGATTCACCCCCTCCTTTTCATTTTATTATATATGTGACACTATTTAAATATTTGCAATTTCTTAATCGATAGATCTTATATAATATTTTATTAAAAATGGTAATATTATACTTTTTTATTAGTGTTCCGCGTTGTAAATTCAATTATAATAATTTCATACAAATGAATCATTATATATATTGAGATAAATTAATCTTCAATTTTCTTTTTTCAAATAAATGTATATGATTCAAAATATGGGAAGAGAATAAAACTTAAATTGATATAAGTCGGTTCAAATTATTTAAATGTTATTTCTTTAGTTTTACATTTAAATCATAACCATGGAAAATAACAATTATTTGTGATGCAAGAGTTTTGTTTCATACAAATGGTTATTACAGTAAAATTTTATTTGTGTTGCTAGGTTTTGGATGAAAGTCTTCGATCACCCGATGAAGAAGAGGACACATGGACTAGGCCGAGCAAAGCGGGAATCAATAGAGAATTTATTTTGGTAGATGAAGAACAGGAATGAGGAAGGATATCCTAATACTTAAAGATCACGGTAGACATTGATGTAGCAAAATGGAACACCTCCAATGATTAGAAATGACTATTTATATCACTAAGGCACTGTTCTTTTGTGCGTTGCGTTTCATTTGCGTTTCGATAAGTTGCGTTTGGGTTGCGTTGGATTGCGTTGGGTTGCGGTAGGAAATAATAAAAAGGTGAGTAGAGGTGAATAGTAGATTGTGATAAGTTGCGTTATCTTGCGTTTGCCATGCGTTAGGTTTTATTGATTTTGCGTTTCATTTGGGTGCGTTAACGCATAAAAGAACGGTGCCTAAGTTCCTCCTTTTTAAAAAATTCATTTGTTGAGATTCTTTAGTTAAGTAGGTTTGATTGGGAGTAGTCTCGGGATGGGTGACCTCCTGAAAAGTTTTTCCATGCAACATGTGAGCGATGATGAAGCACGTTGGAAGGACTCGTAGTGATTTGTAGGACTTATTGATCCCAAAAGTAGTTATCGATAATGTCCGTAACCTAAGAGGGGCTAGGGCATTATGGATGATATCGGAGCCAATTCACGACCGTGAGTTGCGTCAATGGATTAAGATTTATGGGCAGTCACCTAACGAAATAGAGATCCATGAGTAGTTCAAAAAAAAGAAATATATAATGAAAAAAGGTACACAATTTTTGAAAATATAAGACCGAAACTAAGAATAAGAAATAAGAATATCTATGAAACTTCGAAAAAAAAATTTTCTAATTGACTATGCCATTTAAATTGACATATAAAAAAATGACATAGTTTTTTTATCATTAAAATGGAAAAAATCCCCAAAATTCAATTGATCAAATCAGTTCATACAAAATCAGCTAAAGTTAAACTTACTAAAGAAACCCAACATATCAGCTAAAAGCCCAAAAACTTACCCAAATTTGGTTTTCTGAAGTCCATATATTTCATGGGCTATTGGGCTAATTTCTTGCAATGCGAAGAATTATTTTGGGTCAAATAGTTAGTTGTTGGCCCAATATCATGGTTTAGATAAGATGGGCTTAGCGGAATTATTGACCAGGCCCAACGGGCCCATAAAGTGGCCCACTCTTCTTTCCCCATAGCCCCTAGGTTAATAAGGGACCATGATTCTATTGACAATCGATGATTAGCAGTTAATTATTTGACCAAATTACTTGTATAAATGGTTTGCAAAAAATGTATTTGATAAAATTAAATATTTTAAAAGATAAGTTTATGATTTTTTTTAATGTCCATAATAATAACACAATTCTTTTTATTACACTTTTACTTATGTTTCAAAATGAATTATAAGTTTTTATTTATGAAATAGTTTATTAGTTTTCTTACGTATACACTTGTAATACATTTTTGATGGTACGTTTAGTTCTCTCCCATGGAAATGTAAACCTAAAGATCAATTTCCAAACCCACCAATGAACGAGCAGAATTGAAGTTGAAGGCATTGATTTGTACCATGGGCCATGGCTTCATCAATCATGAATCATCCGACTAAAAAGTGATTAATTTTATGGATAAATTAGGCAAAAAGAAAAAAAAATAGTCCTTTTGGTTTGGGAATCTTAGGCGGAATTTGGTAGACCTGACAATTGGATGAATCAGTTTGGGTTCAGGTCAGTTAAAGATCGGTTCGGGTTGCATCGGGTCACCCAAATTCGGTATGGTTTTGGGTTGACTTCGGATGAATCTTATTCAGGTTAATTCGGATGAAGTTCATTCCAATTGGGTACTTGTTTAATTTGGGGTCATTTGGTTGTGGATCTTAATCAGGTCATTTCAAGTTGCGGTTCGGTTCAGTTTTGTTTTGGGTTTCTTCGGGTTCGGATCAAGATCAGATCATCCATTTGGATGCACTTTTCGGGTCGTTTCTGTTCAGGTCTCAGGTTAGTTTTGCTAGGTCTAAAATCTGGTTAAGTTGGTCGTGCATAGAGTTAGGAAGTGATGAATAAGATTTCGAAACGCGTAAGAAGTGGGAGTCACCCTCACATCACAAGAAATGCTTCAAAAAAAAAATAGCAAATTGGTCATCACTTTCTAAACCATCTTTTAATCCCTTTCTTTTCAAGTGTCCCACCATGGCATGCATACTCCTTAATTAGCTTCCACTATTTACACTACTATACCCATGCACTCCTTTCTCCATCATGGATAACATCCCCCCAAAAAATATACTCCATTTGCATGAAACATCTCACAACACAAAGTTGATGATAAGACCAACAAAGAAAAGGAAAATAATATTTCAAATTACAAAATTAATGATCATTACATTACATTAAAGTTGGTTGATTCAAGTTACTTAATATCCTTTAACAAGAATTTGAGGTTAAATGTTATGAATAGAGAAAAGAGTACTTGTAATGAGATAATTATAGGTAGATTACACTATCTCAAAATTGCTATTTCTTTTGTTAGAAAAAGAATAAACAACAAACTCCAATTTAGAGTCCGATTGACACAAGGTTTGGCTAAAATGTAATGGAGATGCAGGGTATCGATCTCCATACGTCTCGCATGCTAAGCGAGCGCTCTACCATCTGAGCTACATCCCCTGTGTTGTGAAAAAGAAAGACTAATTTCCAGAAAAATCCATTGTTGATAGACCTGACAAACGAGTGAATCGGTTAGGGTGAAGCTCAGTTCAGCCAATTTCGAGTCGAGTCGGGTTTAGTTCTGTTGAAGTTCGGGTTTGGGCTAATTTTGAGTGAATCTTATTCAGATTGGATCGGGTGAAAGTTCTTTCAAATTGAGGCTTGCTTCGATTTGGGGTCATTTGGATGTAGATTTTAATCGGGTTACTTTCGGGTTGCGGTTCAGATCAATTTCGGGTTGAGCTTTCTTGAGGGTTAGGTCAAGATTGGATCATCCATTTGGGTTCGGGTTCAGTTAGGATAGGAAATAATATGATAGGTTTGAGTTAAGAATTTGCTGATGATTTATAGGTTAGTTAAATAATATGATAGGTTTGAGTTAAGTTAGTTGTTGGATGAAAATATTTTATTAATAAAATTTAAATATTTTGGGGAAAATAAATGAAAAGTTATAGGTGTCGGAAAAAGTGGATCTATTTGATATTAAAATAATATTATTTGAATTTCTTTTTGATTTAAAAAATTATTTTTGATTTGGGTTTTTTTAGGGAGTTAGGTTAGGTTAGGTTAGATAAAGATAAGTTAAGTTAAATTAGATTAGATTAGATTAGTTCGGTTTAACCCAACTATACAACAGAAAGAAAAACAAACCAAACTAGAGTAACTAGTTTTCAACTATTTGATGCCCTAGCTAGCTAATGAGGGGAAGTAAGCAACCTTTAATTGTCAAATAAGATGGGATTTTGATATGATTAAGCTTTTGTCAACTTGATTTAACTGGTTAGATCATTTAAACTTCTCAGTGGAAAACAGTATTATTAGAGCTTGACATACATTCTTTACTTGAATTGATAGGAGGATTAAGAGAAATGACAGGGAATTCCACCATTACAACCCTAAAAGTCTTGATTAACTAATTAATTTACTGTTAAACAAGCATATTATAATTATTATATCTTAAGTGTCATTACAAACTTAATGTTGGCACAAGCTACACCACCTATTTTATGAATTTAAAAATAAGTATCAAGGGAAAAAAAAGGGTTAGGGGGACAAGAACACAATTTCAACCAGACAAGGGATTTTGTAATTGATGACTGTGAAAAGCTAATACTCCTCTCAACATTTTGGTTATTAAGGTGATTAATTAGTTATTGGATTAAAAAGAGGAAGGGTAAAAACAAGTTTTGCTTTATGAGTGATCTAGGTGAAATGTAAGATGGTTATTAACCATAATAACCATCTTACGTTAATAACCATCTTGCATTAAGATGTTTATCATTTTGCTTTTACTTTTTTTTTGAATTAGGTAAAAGAATACAAGGAACTTAGGAGACTTTTTTGTCAAGGCATGTTCCCAAGTTATCAGCAAATAAAATAGAAGAGAGATTGGGGAATAGGCTACTGTCCCAAATGGTAGTGGCATTTAAAGTATATCTTTGATTAGTCACCCCGTCAGCTGCAAAATTAGTTTCCCGATAGATATGTCGCAACGAGTATTCATTAAGTTGACCAAGAAGATTTTTGATGTCTTTTACAATCAATCTACCATGGGGTTTTAATAACTTGGATAAAAATTAGACTATCCCCTTCAATCTTGACTCTTGAGAACCCTGTAAGAATGGTTTGTTGGAGACCTAACCGTAGTGCAAAAGCCTATGTGACCAAAATAGATCTCGAGCAAACAAGATTAGTTCCAGCTTTGATCAGTTTACCAACGTGGTCCCAGATGATGTACCCTGCTACTGCACCTTGATTGTTAAGAGACCCATCAAAATTTAGCTTGGCCCAACCTAACTCAGGACACTCCCACCGAACTTGGACTGTATTGTCCCGTTGAAGGCGCTTGTGGTGAATGGTAGGAGGAACAAGATGGGTCCAAGTTTAAACCATGCCTTACCAATTCCCTTATTAAAGGGAGACCATTCAAAAAGACTTGCCACAAGAAGATTCTCAGCTTTGGTTGGAGATCTAGCTTCTAGATCCAGTGGCCTTCCCAATTTGAGTCTTGACTCAGATTATGACATAACCAGGTGGCAGATTTGGTTGAAAATTCATCGTTTCCTGACAAGCCCCAACATAACTCATCCTGAAAGATAGATGAAGGTAGCGAGACTTGCCAAACTAAGTTAACCAAATGCTCTGGAAAAATCCACCTTAGTTTGGTTTGATCCCACTCATTATTCTGTATGAAATCACGGACTCTCACTAATTCACTACTCAGGTAGAGTTCAGTCTGGTTAGAAAGGGCGGCTAACATTTGCCGGTGACACCAGTTATCGTTCCAAAAGCTAGTTGTCGCACCATCACCAATTTTCCATCTAAATCCTTTTTTGCAACCAGCGAACGCTTTACACAAGTTCTTCCAAACCCAAGAATCTGTAGGGATTGAGTTTTTCTAGAACCACTGGTTGGTTTTGTTAAACTTTGCTGCCATTTGAGACACCCACATATTGTTTTTATCATGCATAAGCTTCCAAACCAACTTGCACTGAAAAGCTAGATTGACTGCTTGAGTCTTGCGAAGTCCAAGACCTCCTTTATCTTTAGGTCTACAAATTTTATCCCACGAGACTAAAACATTCCTTTCCCCCTAGAGGTTTTCCAGAAGAAGTTTCTACTAATTCCGTCTACAATTTCACAAGTAGATTTTGACATTAAAAAACATTGCATGGTATGAGCTGGAATAGATTCAAGATTACATTGAATAAGAATAGTTCTGCCTGCTTTGGACATTGAGTTGGCTTTCCAATTAGTCAACTTCCTGGATGCTTTTTCTAAAATTGGAGAGAAAAGTTCAACTTTTCTGTTTCCCGAGATTGAGGAGCAGCCAAGATATTTACCCAACGACTCTTTCCTAGGGATATTAAAAATCCCCTTGGCTTTGTCTACGTAGGAAGCCGAGGCTTTGGCTGAAAAATCATCGATGATTTATGATAACTGATTAGTTGTCCTGATTGGGTACAAAAAGAATCAGCGATATTTTTAAGGTTTCTACAAGCTGATTCCATTTCTCTGCAAAAATAAGGAGAATATCATCGACAAAGAGAAGACAAGGAATATTTGTCCCTGACGCACAAATTTTGATTCCTTGCCCCTTGTTTTTCTTTTTTACTCTGTTGAATGAACTCTTGAGTTAAGACCTCCATACAGATTAGGAACAAATAAGCTTTTTTCAGAAAATATTTTGCTTTTACTTAAGTCTTATGAAAAAACTATATATAAGCATATTTATATTATTATAAAAGCATGTTTCATTACTTTAAGGGTTATTACCACTTATAAATTATACAAAAATAATTATTTGTTTATATTTTTTCATAAATATAGAACTATTCATAAAATGTGCAGACTCTACCATAATTGATAAAATTAGGCTATTACTTATATTTGTTGACCTAACTAATGACTGCTATACATTTATATTTGATAAATACATATAATTACTAGAGTAATTATTATTAAAGATTACAAAAATAAATTATGAACAATTTAAATTGGATATTAATCATCTTGATTCAAGATGCATATATATCATGGTTTCAATCACATATCCAGACAGATATAGGCCACATTTTGTTTGTTATGCTATGAATCTCAGTTTGGGTTAGTTTTGTTCAAAATATTAAGATTAAATAATTGGGAAAAATTATTACCTCCGTTTTTATTTATCTGTCGCCTAAAAAATTGTGTTAAAAACTTTGACCGTTAATATCTTAATTTGTATAATGTTCATCATACAAAATTGATGTCATTAGATTCGTAATGAAAAATACTATTTAAAAAATATAATATTATATTTTTTATAAAAATTTTATATTGAAAATTATTGATTAAAGATCGACACTGAAAACTGTAAATAACATATAAAAAAGAACGGAGGGAGTGCATCCAAGTACCCCCAGAGGAATGAATGTTATTAACAAACAGTGAAAAAAGATAGGAATGTGAAAGAACAGTAAAAAAAGGGGGAATTAGAGCTCTGAAATCCAATGATTAAAAATGTAATTGAGATTTGAAGTTTCCACATATAGAAAACAAAGACATGACAATGTGGTTTTTTAATGCATCATATTTCATCACTTTTTTGCTTTGACAAGACAAAAAGAATGGACTAAAATTAATTGTGGTGAGTCTAATCCATCTTAATAACCTAAATTCTGATTTAACTCTCACTTATTAGCTATCCATGTGAATATGTCCCTTCAATTCATCTTATTGTAAATTGGTCCCAATCCCACCTTTATATTTGAATTGGACATCTTCATTTTTGTGTACTATCATACCATCTCTAAGTTCTTTAAAAAGAACAATTAATTAAGGAAAGTTAGACAAACCTAACATGACTTGCTAGGGGGATAGCAAATAAGGAGAGAGTTACACTAGCATTGAACTTTTTTAGTTTTATTTGTTGTGGGTGTTTTATATTTAACATGTATAATATATTGTTAGAGATTGTGAAGGTTTGAGAATCTCTGAAACGTTGTTGTAATATTCTGATAGTGCATCGTTCGTGATTTTTTTCCGGTTTGGATTTTTCCACGTTAATTCCTTGTGTCGAATATTTATTTATTTTTCATCTTTATTGTTGTTTGTTTGCTAACAACGCCCTGATAACCCTAATAACTAGTATCAAAGCTTTGGTTAGAGCATTGTTGATCTATAGACTGAGAAACAATGATAGGCGTAATCGTGAAGATTCCAGAATTCGATGGGAAAGACTACACATAGTGGATGATGCGTGTTGAAGATGTGTTCCGCCAGCAAATTAAAAGTTGCATCTTGCGATGGGTGAAAAGCCTAAATAGATGGAATTGAAGGATTGGGAAGAGCTTGATGGTCAAACATCCAGTACAATGATGCTGACCTTAGCTCGGAACGTGGCTTTCAATATGAAAGATCAGAAAACGACGAAAGGACTACTAGAAGCCTTGCAAAACACATATGAGAAACATTCTGCAATACACAAGGTGTATGTGTTGCGTCGTTTGTTTGAATTTAAGATGCATAAGTCTGGTGATATAAATGATATGATAGTATGAATGAGTTGAATGTGATACTATCGAAATTGACCTATATGGGATTTAATTTTGACGATGCATGAGATAAGTGCTAATATACTTTCGGCTACGTACCCTACCTAAGTCTTGGAGTAATTTTGTGACTTTTGTAGCATCTTCGGTTAAGAAAGACGAGAAACTGAAATTTGGGAAATTAGAAACTTTGTCCTGAATTGCATCTGTAGGAGAGATTCTAATGTGTTTGAGTATTCGGGAATGCTTTGGTTGTTAGAGGTAGGAGGAACAGTGATCGCTCGGATCGGGGTCGATCTAAATCTAGAGATCGAAACATGGAGCACTACTTATTGTGTTGAAACTATGGTGGCAGAGGCCATTTTCGTTGGATTGTCCTAAAGCTAGGAAGAATAGTTATAATGACCATGACTTGGTAAATTCTGCTGAGGATTTGGGTGATGCCCTAACTGTTAGTGTTGACATGTCATAAAGGAGTTGAGTGATAGATTTGGGTGCGTCGTTTCACTCTTTATCTAGTACGGAGACCTTTAGTAATTTTGTGAGTAGGACGTTTGACAGGGTTAGGCTTGCGAAAGGTCACAACCTAAAGGTGCTAGGGAGGTGATGTGAACATTAAAACTTCTAAGGGTGGGCCTTGGAAGTTGAGGAATGTTCAGTATATCCCGGATCTGACCAAGAACCTTATATTTTTGCGTCAACTGGATGATGAGGGGTTCAGGACGAGATTCGGGGATGTTCATTGGAGGGTAACAAAAGATCTATGGTAATTGCAAATGGTAGGAAGGAGGGGAAACTATATATTACCATTGATAATTCTAACAGGCATGTTCATGGTCGTCAAAGGTGTGTTAGCTTCTCTAATGAGAGAAGGGTACCAGAAATAAGGAGGTTTCCGGTCGAGGCTATGAGAATGGATGGTGATTAGCTGAAGAATGCATCTAACCAGCACGAGAATTCAACAAGAAGTAAAATTTCAATCCAAAATTCCCCTAAATTGTTGACGAGGATGCGTATGTCAAAGTCGCAGGGGCGTGATCAATTCAAGTGAGAGCCTATTGATAAACCATAATGATTAACCTAATCATAATGATTAACCTGGGGGATTGCCGCCAAATTAATAGATAATTATAGTTTGAAAGTTAATTACAAAGGCCAATTAGCACTAGCCCGTACAACCCCTTTAATTTCTTTCACCATTATTTCTGGCCTTTTTCTAAAATAAGGGAAAAAAATTATCACTTAATTGAAAAAGTTACTTATAAATTGGTAAAGGATTATGTGTGGAAAAATCATGTTTAGTGATAGTTGCTCTTTCTTGTCAAATTAAAAGGAGCTTAATCATCCAAA